>OZ001251.1:11657502-12992026 GCA_963924025.1 Ischnus inquisitorius
GCAACGCTATCTCACTGGCACGAGAGGGAGAGAGAGAGATAACACACACGCGGAGAGTCGAGGCTAGACGAGTGATTAGAAGAGGAACAAGAAGAAGAAAAAGAAGAGTAAACGGAGAGAGGAAGCGTGGCGGGTTTTAACAGCTCACGGGGATCTTCATCATCCAGGTAGTGCGACCGAAGGGAACCGGTGTGTGAATACGAGGCATTCAACTGGGGGGCGTCGCCGACGATGATCCCATACACGGCGAAAAGAAAAAAAAGCCGACAGAGCAGCAGTGGAGCAACCCGAAACAACCGCGTGAAACAGACTTCTTTGTGTCGCTCTCGTCGTCAAAGCGGCGTTTGAAGCTCGCAACATTGTCACGAATTTCCAACAGCGATCGCAAAGGCGTTCGCGCAATTGGCGCGAACCGACGTCGCTGGATCGCTCGGTTTCGGAAAACTCGATAAACCCGGTTGAGGAAACTCGCGAAACGACGTCTGACAATATTGGATTTTCCAACTCTCAACTGCCGAGCTGTGCTCTATTAGACAGGAGTGCGCGTCGATTCACTCGGCGCTACTTCACGGCCACCTCGACTGGCCGCAATGAATTTCTCGACTCAATCTCCCGACAATTTCCCTCGACGAACGAAAGGAGATTATATTACTCGCTCGCGAATCAAATTGGAAATAAAGTTTTCCACGATATCCGTCGAGGCGAACGGAGTCGCGAGAGGATAAACGAGGGTCGCGCACGAGTTCCCGATAGCAAAATAAATGGAAAAAAGAAAAAGCTGATCGATTTATACCGATCGCGATACGGATGTAAAGCAATAATATTTCATAGCGGGCACGACGAGGAATATTGTATTTATTTTATTCGAACGGTGACCGAGCTCGACGAGAGACGAAGAATTAAATGAGAACAAACGCATTGTCTGGCTCGACTTCCACTCGCCACGGGGCTGCTATAAACGTATATGTACTATATAGCCGAGGGAAATTGTATTTTTGATGGATCTCTCTATTCACAATTTTATAAGCTCCCATCCCTCGTTTCGCCCGTGTTGCGCGTGGTTGAACTTTTGACTGGTCAGCTGATGCGACGCGGATTCCCTCGTCGGGAGCGAGCAAAAAAAAAAGGAAAATTAACGTCGCGCGAAACTACGCGTCAAGCGAATTTAATAACTTCATTACGGCTAACGAGGCTATTAATACGGTATTTACTCGTTCGAATTTACGATTGGCATGCACAGTTGATATTAACGCTTCGACCCGAGCAATTTTACTCGTTAATCGAGGTCTTTTTTTAAAACTCTGTTTACAGAATGTTACGAGATGCTGAGGAGTGCGGACGATGGAGTTTTACACTTGCCATAAAAATCGCCGATCCGGACCTTACACCGGTTTCATTCCAAGGAAGCGAGGCAGTTACGAATATCCATCTGTACCGTGGATAGATTCAAGTTGTTCGAAAGAGCAATATAGAGGTTCTCCGAGAGAGCAATACTACTTGAAGGATTCCCAGGCTCGAGTGAACGCAGGAATTTCCGCGGAGATCAAAGGGCTTCCGAGTTCTCAACTGCGAAGGAGGATCGCGTTGACATCTCGACCGCGCATCGCACCGAGAGACACGTATATACGTAGCACAATTCTGCTGGAGGTCGAGACACGCGCGGCTTCCTGCATATCCGCACAAGGGTAGTTTGCATCATCCCACTCTGGTTCGTATGTCTCGCTGGGTTCGCGCGCGTGGATATACAACTGGTCCCGGCGCATTGCCGATTGCGGTCGCTCTACCAGAGCTAATATCCTGCGGGCTCGTATTATACGTTTCGAAGCTGCCGAGCCCCGCTTTGGTAGCCGCATACGAGAATTTACCTCGCTCGACGCAATCCACAAAGCGTTGCTAAACCCGCGAACTTCCACCGAGGCAATCGCGGGTTTCGCTGTTTAGCGAAAATTGAAAATCGCTCGTTTGCATCGGGAAAACCCGATTCGCCGGGGCAAGCGGTGCCGATACTTTGGACCAACGGCGACAAACGTTTTGGCTTTAAGGACGCTCGACTGGGTTGTAAGTACTCGCTCGGCGAGTTTGCCGAGTGCAAGTGTAGCGAGGCGGTTACGCGAGCGAAAAAGGGTCAAAGGCTTCGACTCTCTGACTCCGGGGTCGTAGCTGCGAATGACGTCACAGAATTTCAGCGTGACCCGTATATTTACGCGACGAGTTCGAGGGTAGCCGGGTCGCCGGAGAGGTTTCCCGGGGGCGAGTTATGCAAAGCCATTTGGTAACTTACTGGCGACTCGTTCGATTCGAATGCCCGTGGCGATGGAATGTCTTCCTCAATGACGATTCTCTCTTTGGCTTCGCTTTGTGGCGAGTAATTGATTTTCATAATCGCGAGAGAAGCATTTGATAAACTTTCGCGGAAGCCCAGTACGAAGGGTCGTTGACGAGGAAATTGGAGCGCGAATGGATTTTTCAAATGGACCGAGAGAGATCCATTGTGTTTTTCATTCGTGAAAATGAAAGAAGGGACGATGAAGAAGGAGAAAAAAAAACAGGGAAAATGAGGTCGTAGCCACGAAATATGCATGGGAAGCTCGCCCGAGAAAGAGGCTACTAGTTTTTCAGTGCTGCCGGGCTCTGCTATTTGTCACAGTCTCGATTTTTTTCTCTCTTCTGCTCTGTGTCGGTGAATCAGAGAAACCGTCGAGCCGATAAAAGGAAAAAAGAAAGAAAGAAACGCGAATAGAAATCCGTCGGAGGGAAAAGATCAGGACAGGTTCATAGTCGGCCCCTCGTTTATACAAGAAACACGAGAAGACATCTGCCCTCTTAAATTATTGAAAAATAATGGGTACAGGAAGAAGGCCCGATCCTCTTACCGATATTAATAATAATGGCTGGGGGAGTTCCTTTTGCATATTGAGGATTTACGGTAATAACTCTCTGCAGGTTGTACGATGAAAATAGGAATACAAGGACCGCGAGGATAGTCGAAATACAATCTGGGTCAGACTCTCTTGAATTAGGACAGTGTGAGAAAAATAAAATCTCTATCTCGCAGTTGCGCACGCGGTTATACCGCAGCCAAGTTAGATATCCGCGTATTCTTCGATTCCCAAACTCTGTTATTCCAACATTTCGGGGAAAACAAACTTTTTTTTTCCAGTTCACTCAATGAATTTGCGTTCGAAGAATTTATACAGAGAAACGATGGTGAAGGGTACGGTAAGCGATGAAAAAAAATGGATAATACGAATCAGCCCTGGGAATGAATGTACGAGCCAAGCGTCGAGTACTCGCGAGATAGATATGTACGCCGAGTCGAAGTGGTGGTGAAACGATGTGGGTCAGCCACAAGCCAGTCCGAGAGATCCCTGTTGGCTTTCTGGCTCGTATGCTCGTTCGGTTCGTCCGCTTTGCTGGTCCGAGAGCAAAATCGAGCCTTCCCCAGACTACTACGGCACTCTTTTGCCTCGCGTTCTCATCACCGGAGAGAGCTCGCTGGCTCGGATATCTACCGTCCGAGATTAAAAAGCTATCGGGCCGCCACTCGTTCTCGCACTTCCCGTCGTTCGTACGACGAGCGTACGTCCGATTCCGATTATTGGATACACGTTTTCCCGACTGTATAACAGAATATCGAACGCGTGCGAGAACGACTATAAAACTTACCTAAAAAAAAATACAGATGTATATACGATAAAATTTCGTGCCCGAGAGCAACATTAAAATTTTACGTATTCCGAGCTACTTGCCGCTTATAAATCTCGAGCTTGGCATAAAAGACAGTTGAATCTTTCCCGTCTCTGATGGAGAACATTTCACCCTCGGCGGATCAAGACGCGCTACTACAGCTCGTGTGTGTGTGTGAAAAAACCTACACGCTCCGCTGGAGTACAAAATCCTCTTCTCTTCCCCTTTGTCTGAGACCGGCAACCCTCGTTACACCTTCCAACCCTTTTTACAGGATCAACGTAGCTTGTCGTCGCTCTATTCGTCACCCTCGTTTCGTTCGTTCCTCCCCTCGCAGTATGTTACAGCATCCCTCCGAATGTTCCGTGTCGTTTTCACTCCGAATTCGTTGATCGTGAAAATATTCGTTGTTTCAACTCGACTCGCGCCTCTGCGTCTTTCGCGTTTCATCCAATTTATTCTTCTTTTCTTTACCCTCTGTTTTTCCTTCTGTTTTCAGTGAATCATTCAGCACCATGCCCGTTGTCGTTGCGTCGGTTAATAAATCGAGGGCCGCGGTGCCGAGAGAGAGCTCCACTTGATGTTTGATTCGACGACCCTGTTTCCGGAGTTTGCCCCGCGCGCCGTTTTCAACGATGAAGAACGAGTACAGGAACGTGTCTGAGTGTCGGATGCGGATCGCTGCCTTCTCCGTGTACCACAAGACTCCCAGGCTCCTCCGTGCAGCCTCCTTCATATTCTTCGGTATCGCGGCTCAATTTAATCGTGAAGCCGATGAGTCACGTGCCATCGACACTGGGTCTACATATGTTCGTTCTCGAGAGATTCATATCCTTGCAAACGCCCAGGTAAATATCCGAGTACCCAATCCAATCAACCGCAACTTCTTGAAGGCTTTTCGCGCGAATAATAATTCTTAACCCGACAGGAATGTTCGATTTATCGACAAGCGATGGAAATATGCTCCGAAAAAGTTTCTCGATATCCGGAACTTGGGAGCTTCGGGACAAGAACGTACATCCGGGCGATGACGTCGGAGACGAGTATGGATGAGAGCCGGTAGGATATCAGGTTGAACATCAGCGTCGAAAGAAGAAGCGAAGAGGACACTTATCACGTCTGCTCTCTCATTGTCCCCGGACGCATCGTTATTCTTACGGTCTGACGCTAACGTTGCCGTGATCTCGGCGTGCATACAATGTACAGCCTCTATCACTATACCATAATCGTTGTTGTACGCAGCAGCGGCGCGGGGACCGTTTCCCCTCCCTCCGGGGTCTGATGCACTCGGCGCATCAGTCTGTATAAGGCTAGTCCGTCTCCGTACATAGTCTTCGCCGTACGTGTGGCTCGCCCGCACCTGCTGTGGTCACCGCGTATACATCCGAGCTATAAAAGCCGTACGTGGCGGCACACACGCAGAATACATTGAAGCATCGAACGGTAGCTCTGCCACGGTCTCGCGGAGCGAGAGAAACTGCCGCACCCTTCGTTCGAAGCTTCATTTCGCTCGTTCTCTCGCCTATGCCGAGACGAATGCGTCGAGATTCATCCGAAAATCCAACGAAAACTCTCGCTTTCTCTCTATCCTTCGCTGCGGATTCTATTTGCCATGTTGAACATGCTTTCTGTATAACTTTACCGCTGTTTGCGACTGTGTGCCACACCAAAGAACTTGCCTAGCCCGAAAGCCCAGTCAGTTTATAACTTCTGTTTGTCCAAGAAAATTCTTGTACACAGATGTTTACTCGAGTCGAGCGAATCGAGATAGAGAGCCTCGGGTAAATACGAAACTTAACGAGAATTAATCGCGCATAGACGAGAGAACGTTCCGACGATGCTCCGAGGCATTCGAGCAATTCGCCGAAGATTATATTCGTGTTTGGAATATCGAGAGACGTTCTTTTTTTCATTCTTTTTCTTTATTCCTTCTTATAAACAGATCCGTTTGATCGTCGAAGTTTGAGAGTTTCTTGGCGTTCGAATAGCCCGAGGAAACTGCGAACGTACAATAATCGGTTGGGGATTGATGAAGGAATGTCGGGCTCACTGTTAAAGTCGGAATAACTGGGGCGAACTCGGTGCCTCGCGTGGGCCAGCAATTTCGTCTCGTCAAGGCTCGCGAGAACGCTCCAGTTTGAAATAATAATGAAAAAAAAAGTCTTTGAATCGAAAAGTTCATCTAAAATTACGACGTATGAATAGAAATGAAATGAAATTAAAGAGCAGGGCGGTTCTTTTTTAACAGTCGAGACTCGAAACACGCTCGCGGACTTCGTTCGTTCTACTCGTCTCGTTACGCTTGTGCACCGCGTCATTATGCAGTTAGACTCTAACTCGTCTTCATTTCACGAGTGTGCGACCGAGTCCACGGGACTCTCGACAACGCTATCGTGTAACACCCGGGGACCGCATTGTAATAAAGCGAGGAGACGAAATGGCAGACAAATTGCGCAACTTCGACAAAACTATTTTCTCCGAAATTGTTGATATACGCTCGCTTCCCGTTTCTATTTCTATTTCTCGCCACGGTCTCTCGCTGTTGTTGAAACGGTAATGAGCCGCTGGGGGAAACAACACGCGGATGTCCATGCAAGCGTGACAAAGCCCGTAGTAGACCAGTGGAGTAGCGAGAGACGACTCCCCGGTGAAATTCGCATGAAGCATTTGTCGTGGAATTTACAAAAGGGAAACTTCGGTGCAGCTTTTGGCGCACGAACAAACAAACACACGCACGCGGACGAGGGAGAAGACAGCGAGAGAGAATAAAAAAACATCGGAGTTCTCGTACGCGTTACCGTTATTTGTTATTTCATAGCCGGCGCCAAGCTTCGAATTCCGAGCGGCAAACGCGAGCGTCGACTCCGGCAACGCCGAGAACAAGAATGTTTTTTAATATTCGGAGTGCGTGTACGCTCGGGCGGATTCCGTCGACGACGATGTTACGGGCTCGGCCTTTTTTCATCGGACAATGTACCGCCCAAGGTGGATGTCCCAGTCATTGACGTATTGAGAATGCAGTTGCCTCCGATTCAAGCTCTAGCCCCCGAAGCTTATCCACACTCGCACTCCTCCGTCCTTGAGCGTAAATAGTAGGGTGGCTAAAGAAGAGCTTTATCGTTTTGTTCAGTTGCTCAACTAGATTATTTCACTCTATTAGCGAAGAGTAATGTTTGCACAAGCAGAGGCCTGTTGGAAAAATATTTACTGCCGAATCAAAGTATAATTTTGAAAACAAATCCAATTTTCTCGACAATCAAGTTAGTTTTCGATGGATTACGGTGTAGAAATATTCTCGCACATTTTCCTTGAAAAATAAGCTTTGCGAAGTTCAGTGCTCGATAAGCTATAATATTAAAGAAGTTTAAGAATGAATTCCCATATCTTTTTTTGAATTTCCATTTTGATATAGATAAGGCAGTTAAAAAAGTTGAACAGACCTTCCTTTTTACAAAATTGTTTCGTTTCTCGGAAGCAGCTCAAAAATTGATGAATATATAGCGTAAAGTCTATGAAACGATAGTGCTTTTTGCTATCAGGCTCCTGCTTGTCCAACTATTATCTTTCGCCGAAAGGGTGCACTTGGAAAGCCACTTAATTAAAAAATTAAGTATTTTCTTAACCACCTTCGTTAAGGTAATCTGAGCGTTTCAGTCCCAGGAAATGTGAGATCCGGAAAGAATTTCAAACGTTTTCTAACGAGATAAAAAACCGAAAAAAATCTAGCATATGGAAAGTGTAACGCAGACGAAATCTTTCCTTCTTTCTTGTTTCTCCGTTTACTTTTGTTTTGATCAACATAGATTCCAGCTTTCGTTACTGTGTTTAACTATTCCGGTAAAGCTCTTAGGAGCGAAAGCTCCTCGAGATCGGCGCGTCGGTATTAATGATCATTCATTGAGGATAATAGCATCCAATCGAATCGATGCATCGTAGGCCCGGAGTATAATGGCAAAGGTGGCAAAGGTGTCTCGGTTAATATACGAGGAGTCGAGTGTGTATGCCCCGCGCTAGTGTAACGGAATCCGATAATTCGTCCCGCGGCTTCGAGAGTTCAATTGCCGTTATACGTAATTAGTCGAGCTAATAACAATGAGAAGGACCAAGGAGTGGTGAATAATGTAACAATGGAGCTCTCAGACGGTCGCCTCGGTAGCTTCTATCGTTCAAGTTAATTCATCCTCGATTCTAGCCGACGGAAAAAAAAATCTTCCCTCCCATCATACGCGAATTTTTCCTTCGCGATTGAAGAAAAAAAAATGAAAAAATCCCTGGAGTTTCGAGTTGATGAGCAGAGCGCGAGCGATGGCATGTCGGGGATTCGAACGGGCTTCATCGACGCGACTCGTTGAAGGAAAAAAAAAAATTGCTTAAAAAAAAAAAGAAACGAAGACCCTTGCTGAAAGTATGATGAGAGCAACTTCTTCTACAGCCTCTATCTATAGAAAAGGAGAGTCTATCGAGTTGTCGGCGCTCGTTCCCAAAGTCCTGTAAAGTCTCTCGGGCGAGGCCCACAAGGATCGTAACAAGAAAGCGAAAACTGTCCGAAGATATCTCGCGAACGAGTAAGAAGCTTACGTACAGTAAATAGTTTTCTCGATCGGACGCGACGTGGACGGAATCAACTTGGTCGATTACAACGACGACAAAAATTCTCGACATCGAGTTACAATATTATTTCGTCGACGAGCGCGTTGCGCTCTTCGCACGTGTGAAAGCTCGCAACAGCGGCATCAGCAGCGTTGCAGGATAGTTCGCCACACGCGTGGTCCACAGTTGATGAATAATAAAGCGAGTCGGACTGGCTCTAAGTGGCGAGTGAGAGAAACGTCGACGCGTGAGCGCGAGGTGAAGGAAAAAAATTAAAAAAACAAAAAACATCGCCGAGGCCCACATGACGTTCAGTGTGCACAACAGGATCCACGAGTTTTCTCATCGTCTCTCCACGAAGATTTCCAGATGTTTCGAAAATCTCTCTTTCTCGCCGAGCGAACTAAACGAACGATAAATCCGAGACAATGGATGCAGAATGAATATTCGGAAGGAAACTTGTTTGTTTTTTTTCTTTCCCTCAAGGTGCAAAAGGCGTTACGAGACAAATGGCACGTGTAAGAAACTCTCGAAACGATCGGTAGGTCGCCACGCTCCAGATACGCGTCGGTTGCCACGGTCGCCGAATTATCGGGCGTGGAGGAGAGTACACGCCTAAATGTCAGCTCGTAAATGATGCACCGGGCGTCCCAGTTACATTGCATTATACAAGAACCGCGAGGTTGCTACCCGTGTACTGTACCGAGCAACGGACTCGCCGTTCTCAAGAGGGATAGAAAACGATACGAGTCTCTCGCTATTGTGGATCTTTGAACAATTATATAGCTACGTACAAAAAAAAACGTAGAAAAAAAAAAGGGTCCGGTACATCGTGGAGAACGAGTCTGCTGATGCATATTTATTTTAACGATGCCGTTTGTAGCAGTCGCCAATGAATACAAAGAATTCGTATCGAGATAATGGAAAAAAAGATCTACCAGAAGAAAACAGAAATAGCGAGAGAAATAACGAGAAACCCGAAAAAAAGAAAATCAGAGATATATTGTCGAACGTTCGAATATCCATCGAGTGGATTAATTAAAGGAGCGAGAGTAGGCAACACGCTCGGCTGCTGTGTGGCATTGATAACAATGCCTCTTGCGCCGTTTTCTTTTTCACGGCAACGCGCGGTTATCTACGTCACGTTAATTGCAAACGGTGCCACATATAGGTATAACATCCAGAGTCAATAGCTTTAAAGCCTTCGATTAAAGAGGCACTCAAGACTTGGCGGTCCGCGTGTTATATACCGGTGTCGATTAAGCTGCCGGCCACACGGAGGCTAATCGATTTCATTTTTCCTCGTAAATAAAAAAGCCTCTGTGTACGATCGATCTTCGCGGGTCAGCCCTTACTTCCTCGTTTTTCTTTTTTTCGCACCGCGATAGAATCGATCTCGCGGCTGCCCCGCTTTTATTTCTTGCATGCAAGCAAAGTCTCGCGCGAGTCGGACGAAAGAAGATTCGTGTCACGAGCGCGTGGGCGGCAGCGAGAGAGATTCCTTTATTCGCAAGGTGATCCACCTGCTTCTATGATGCATCTCTCTTAATAACAAAAAAGAAACGATGACGCAGTCCTTCTCGCCGCATTTGCTCGGACGGCAATTTTTTCTTTTTTTTCTATCGAAATTGTAGTTAGAAGTCCAGTCGAGAGGTCAGAAGTAATAGGAGATGAAATAGCACACCAAACGAGTGTCCTGGATGGGTAACAAGATACGTGAAAGGAAGAGACATGCCTCCCTCCCGAGGAACTCGAGACTACGCGCCTTTTCGCGGGTCCACGGGTTCCTGCGGTTTTTAACGAACGACCGTGACTCCCTCCGGATCTGGAAAAGATTTTTCATAGCTAAAACACAATTGAACAACGAAAACATCGTTCCTCGACAATCGACGAGAAATACAATTATGGAGCCAAGCTCCGAAATCGCGTGCGGTCGTGTCCGAGAGGAATTGCGATGAAACTCTCGCCCGTGAAGTTTACAGGCTCTATATAGTGTTGGGAACGAGTTAGCGGGTCTAGCCAAGCGGAGAGTAACGAACCGCACCGGGTTATCACGTTAACGAGAGTAATGCGCTCGAGATCGCGAACGAAAACGGTTGACGACGGAACGTACGAAAGCGGGGTGATGCCCGGCGTGAGGTACAACTCCCCTCCTAAATTCGATTAAATACCCTCAAAGTCTGGCTGATCGAACGTGTGGAATCGCCAGTACCCGCCCCGCGGCAGGGTAGAGTGTTTTTCACGGCTACGCTCCCCAGAGGAGGTAACAAACTGCCGCAGCGAGCCTCGAAGCAAATAACCTTGGCCTCCAACAAACTCGATTAATTCGATCGAAGATTTTTTCTTTTTACTCTCTCACTCGCGTGACCGTGACGATGCCTGCAGGCCGACGATTATTTTCTCGTATCCTGGGGCAAGAACGGGCGCCAAAGCTCGTTTTCTGGGTCATACCGAGGCTGCGCCGATGCCAGGACGAAAGCCGCCGATACACAGCTGATCCTGCACATCGTTGCAGTAATCTTTGCTCTCACGAAAAAAAAAAGAAAAAAAAACGAAACAAAAACCGCAATCTAGCCGCTATGAACCACGATTCGCGCGTACGCGCGATATTTTACTCTTGGCCAGATTCGTTCGCGCATTATTCGCCGCTCGTCGGCACGAGATTATTTTGTATTTACTTACCACGATTGATCACTGAAAAATCTCACTCCTTGACACTCGCGTTATACGATGCACGCTTAACTCGCGAAGAGAGCGACTGAGCCAACTAGACTAAGGCGGCCTAGGCGGCCGTCGACGCCGCGCTCACCGCGACAGTCAAATCCGACCGTCGCGCGCTCTCGCGGCAGTCGGCGGAAGCGCGAAGTTAAGCACGAAACCGTCAAATTTTCGCGCGCCGCGCATTCTTTCAGTGTGCTTTGTTCTCTCGCGAAGAATTAACGGACCGTTAGACAAAACATTCGTTTATTCGCGTTTTTCCTGATAAATCGATGCACCGTTCGAAGTCGTAAGTACGTCCGGTCGCATCTTCCGATTTCGATCGTGAAGAGTAAGACGTTCGATAGAAAATTCATTGTTTTTTCTGTATTTTCGTCTGTAACAAACGCGCTGCTCGAGATCGTAAAAACTTCGCGCCGCATCGTCGTGTATCTCTCGTGAATAATTAACAGCCGTTGGACAATAAAAATTATTTAATGCGTATCTTCGGCTATAAATCAATGCGCCGGAACGCTCAGACTAGACAATTTTAATGTATGATCGTAGAACGAACACGTGGCTACGAGGGAGACATTTTTTATTGCGTTTTCGAGTATCTTCGACGAAATAACAGACTCTTGCAGAAACGACCAGTCACAGCCGTAAGCTATGCTCTTGTGCTCGTTGTATTCCTCGACGACGGTGGGGCTAGATTGTTCGTTCGCGTCTATTACCCGAAATCCTCCGTACATACACGCGGCTAGTAGATATTCATGATGAAACGGGTCCCATTTTAATCTCCATATGCCGTCGCCGAGACTAATTTCCGAGAGCGGACTTCGAAACTTTCGCGTGTCCCAGAGTCTCAGCGTCTCGTCGTAGCTGCAAAAATAAGGACGCCATGAGAAAAAAAAATTCCTTGGAAAATAACAAAAATGCGTACCTTCCGGTAGCCAGAGAGAATTCTTTTGCGGCATTGGAATGTAGACTAGTTACTCCCGCGCCGTGGAGTCTGTTTACTCCTACCGGTTCGAGGCCCATTCTCGCATCCAAACGATGGAATTTGCAGTCGTCCCCACCTGCAATACAATTGATATATTTATCGAATTATTTTCTATTCGCAATTAAAAAACATCGATGATATTATGAATTACCGGAATATATGGTATTTGGATTCCAATAATCGAACGCGGTTATCCAAGCTTCGAAGTCGTGCAACTTTTTCATCGCGACAAGTTCGAGCTTCGTTTCGGAATATTTGTACAGCGAAACGGCGCCTTTGGAGTCGCTAACCGCGATCTGTACTTCGTTCTCGCAATCGCCGGACCATCTTCCGGTGTTCCAGTCGAGAGAAAGCGCGAGAACTTCTTTTTCATCGTCGTGAATTCTCGTTTCGGTGACTAATTTTAGGGCCGGCTCGTTTTCCTTCTCGAGTCTGTAGATTTGTAGATATCCGATCGAATTAACGACGCCGAGCAAGGCGTCGCCGCGAATGTCCGCGTGTGCCCATTTCATGTCCAAAATCGCGGCGGTATTCAAAGTGCTCAACAAGTGAAGTGCCCCGTTTTGGATTACGCGGAGCAGGTGAATTTTTCCGAGACGCGTCTGGGCATTGACGGACGGTGCGAGACTCCCATTCTCTTCGCCGGGGACCAATTGGTAAGTTCCACAGACTAGCAAATCTTTGAATCCTTCCGTCGGGCACCATTCGACGGAATCGGCGGAGTAAACCGTATCGAATGTATCCAGAGTAGTCAACATTGTCTGAAACACAAAAGCGATGACGATTATAAAATCATTTTGCTCTTGCATGCAAATGTCAAGTTACGTCAAGCGATGGAAAAAAAAACAATGTTTTTGGCATATAATTTTTTTATTATTCAAACTATGAGCATTACAATATATTAACGGGAAGCTAGTCCGTTCTCGCGACATTAATCAACGGATACATGTATTTGGTAGAAAATACTGCAACGGAATCATCAGCGCGCTCAATTGTCATCTGATTTTTATTCTAAAAAATACCTTAATAGAGGAATGCTCGATATATTTATGTACAAATTGACGAAGATAATATCTACGAAGAAACTAAACAATATACGTAGGAACATACGAACTTTATCCACTTATTTTTTCGGTCAATTATTCATTGTAGATTCGTGAAAAATTACTGTTTTTATTTTTTCTTGAGATTATAGCGTTATTCTTCTTAATTCTATTGTATTTTCGATACACGTGTAAATAATGGTCTTTCGAGTCTTAAGAAGAAATATTTGTACTCTTTCCTCAGTGCAGTATCGCGTTAGAAAATAGTTGGATAAGGCGTTTCTCTCTTTTTTTTTTTGTTTCTCGCTTAAAAACTAAAACTCCATTCGTTTCGCTTTCCTCGAGCTTGATTCAACAATAAGTTACTCGACACACACGCACACACAGCTTACTCGTTAATTACTCTTCTACATGTAAAAATATCATTACGAGTATTCGTTTGGCAAGGCGACAGCGAGATTCTCGTATCAATGGCTTCAGCATAGTTAATTGTTTTAAGTATCGTTTCGTATCTTTCGCTGGAATGAGGTAGGCCTTGGTTAAAGGATATGTTAAAATTTTTTCTTTTTCTTTTTTCATCCATTATAAGATGATGCTTTGGTTCATATTCTTTGAGTTTTTAAAAATAAATATCGATATTGGATACGTCTTCATTGTCGAGCGCTTTTTTCCGTCTCAACGAGGCACTCTCTGACTAGAATTCTAGCGTGAACGATACCGCGCTTGATCCTTTCGGAGGAGCTTCTACTGCCGGCGTAGGTGGGTCTTATGTCTCTTCCCAATTCTTCTATGACGCCGAGCAGTTGTATGTACTTGGATTGTCCGGGCGTCGATGCGACGGTTACCTGAGCCGTTGCGGGCGATTGAAAGTTTCTCGGCTTCGGAACTGTTATCAATGGCTCCGTGACTTTCGCGGCTACTTCCGTGTTCCCGCGTTCGGACTCCATTCTTCGACTTGTTCTATTTATTATCTAAATAAATATCCCGACAAACGTTGGACGTTGGTTCGCTTGTTTGTTTTCTCCCTCTGCAAGCGGATCCGTACAGTTTGTTTGGTGTTCGTCCTCACGACACGTGCATTATCGTAAACGAAAAATACATCCGAGAATCTCGGCGTGCACGCGACAAACAACGGTTTCGAGCGATATCAAAAAACTTACCGTTCAATTGTCGATCGGGGTTTACTTCTATCACAGTTCGGAGCCCAAGCGTCCGATGGTTTTGAAAAATAAATAGGCTATGTTTGTTGCGCGCGTGCGGGTTTTCCCGTTGGCCACTTTTGACACGAGAGTCGTGGCGCGGTAGGCGTGGTGGGTTTTTTGGAGAATATATCGACTTTCAAGCAAGTCGATAGTTTTTCCCGGCACAATTTGAAACGGCGCGACTGCAGTTTGAAAATATCGCGAGGGATTGAATTAGAAGACAATTGGATTTAGAAAACCGGTACTTTATTTAACTATGTCTTTATGTTTCCTTTTTTCTCGTTTGATCAATTCTTTTTCGTACATATATAATCAACTAGGTACATTGGTAAATAATAATAATATTGTGCCTTCTCGGATAAGCCGTTGAGTACCGAAGGAATAATTTATAACACTTAAATTGATACCGGAAAAAAAGAAAAAGAAAAACATTTTCGATCGGCTCTGGTCTCTCGCACGAAATCGGTAGAAAAAGATTCAGGTCTACGTCTTCCCCAGCCTAGTGTAACCTAACGTCTTCAGTAACGACGAAACTTTACAATCTAAATCGCAGAGGATTAACATCCTCAAGACATTAACGAAGGTGCTCGGCCGTTGTACTTAGTGTAACGACCCTTTTTTTCTTTTAATATGAGCCGCGACAGTGCAAACTTTTCTGGAAGATATACATAGTTTTCCAGAAGCAATAATCGCTAATCCCAAAACGCCATTGTAATAAATGTAATTGTTTTTTCGCTCTTCTAAATATAAGTACAGTAGAGTCGACATCGAAGAGCGTTCAACGCAATATTCGAGAGAAAAAAATAAATGATTGAAATGATAATTCCAAGCTCGTATCCCCGTGCACAATAACAGATCGCAATTCTTCAACGAAATACAGTGTTGTAAATGATTTTACATAAGTTTCCATTTATACCTTGGCGTACGTATTTCCGTGTGTACTCGTGAAAATAATAATCGGCTATGATTAGCAATGAATAATCTAAGTGGCTAGTTTCATCGCGACAGATCATTGTCGAGCGTTGTGCTCGGTTTCGAGAAGACACTCGCGTACGAGAATCCGCGCGTGTTGTATTCCCATCTTGAGACGCTCAGCTGCGCTACGACTACCCGCGTAAGACAGACGAATGTCTCTGCCGAGTTCTTCGATGATTACCAACAATTGGGCGTACTTTCCTTGGCCGGGCACAGACGGAAAATTGATGGTACTCGACGGGCTCGCTTGGGCGGTTTGGACCGTTTGTACGTTCTGTAAATTCCTCGGATTTGGCACGGTTATAACGGGTTCCGGAATCCTCGGGATTTCTTGAATTTTCGGCGGTGGCGGCGGCGGCGGCGGTGGATCGTTCAATTTCGTTATCGTGATCTCGTTTAGCTTCGCGAGTTCGGTGAGCTTCGCCATTTCTGCCATTTTCGAGTACTCCGGCATCTTCGTTATGTCGTTCTGCATATTGGCCATTTTAATCATCTCGTTCATCTTGGTCTTCTCGTTCATTTTCGCGATCTCCTTGGCCATTTCGTTTATCTGCGCGATGTCGGAATTGTACTTCGCCATCTCGGTCATCTTCACCATCTCGTTGAGCTTGGCGATCTCGTTCATGCGCTGCACCTCGTTGATCTTCGCCATCTGCGACATTTTCATCATCTCGTTCATCTTCGCGATCTCGTTCATTTTGTTGATGTCGTTGTACTTCGCGATCTCCGACAGTTTGACCATCTCGTTCATCTTCGCGATTTCCGACATCTTCGCGATCTCCTGCATCTTCATGTACTCGGTGTTCTTCGCGTATTCGGCCATTTTCTCCATCTCGTAACGCTTGGCCATGTCCTGGCTCATTTTGTTCAACTCCGTCATCTTGCTGAATTCGGCGAGCTGAGCCATCTGAACGATGTGCTCCGGAACTTTGCCGCGTTCCATCATTTGCTTCAACTCCGCCGAGATTTTGTTCATATTCATCTCCGACATTTGCGCTATCGTCGCCGCGTCGGGCATTTTCGATAGTTCCGCGATTTTCGATATCTCCCGGGCGAGATTCTCGTCGAGGCAACGCTTCTTCTTGGCTCTGTGCCTGGCCATTCTCTGTGCCTCTTGCATTCTTCTCAACGCGGCCTGCTCCTCGGTCTCCTTGGCTCTGACGTTCTTCATTCTCTCGGCCGCCGTGTACAGTCTCAAAGCACGTTCCTCCGCTGTTTCAGACATTAGTTTTTGTCTTCGATAATCTCGCATTTCCTTTACCTTCTGAAGGTAAGATTTTTTCTTGACCTTTGGCATAACAGGCTGATGCTATTAGCACAAAAGCTATTATCTCCAAGGCCTCTCATCTTAAGGGCTTGTGTCGAAAAAAATTCGTCTCAAATTGGTTTTCGACCATACGAACGTGGGACCAGTCGAGCTTTTTTCGAGGTCGAGTATATTCACTGCAACAATAAATAACGCAATTAATCAACAAAATTAATGAACCATAAAAGTACTAAAAAAATCGAAAATGACAGTTCTGGACAATTTTTCTTAGGTTTCTATGCACCACATCAATATAAAAAATTCTAAAGACCAATAAAAATTTTCCGCGAAAAAAATCATTTGCAGAACAATGATTTATCGCGCTCCTCCGAATAAATCGTTTCGGCGAATTTTTGAATGAAGAAACACTTTGACGTTCGCCGAGGGCGCATGCGCCGTCGACGTAAGAACGCTGTCTTCTCCAGGCGGTCCCGTGTTTCGCCAATCACAAAACAATGGCCGACGCAATTTGGTCAATTCACCGAAATCGAAGACAGTGCGCCGCGGCGTCTTAATATCAATGTAATAACGTACCATTTCACATCCGCAGAATCCTCGTTGCGTGAGAAAGCCTTGAGCAACGATTGCGACACTTATCGCCCGGTATGTCCCGAGTTATTCAATAGACAAACGCACAACGGATGATATCGGCCGACATGTAAGATTTCACGTTCGGCGAGAGCCACTTTAAGGGGCTGTGCGGGGATCGCCTATAGGCTGCTTCGTGTGACGTGGTCGCGTTTATTGACCATAACCCCTTCCTTGGAGCGCCTTCGCGGCCCCCGACGGCAACTTCACGGCTGTTTCACGACGGACAGGTGCAGCAGAGACCCGCGTCTCGGCGTCTTTTCTCCTTGTCTTGAGCACAATTGTCGTCCGTTAGATTTTTTCTTTTCTCCGCCCCGCGTTACCTTCGAGACATTGCTCCCCGTTGCGACGAAAATATCACTCACGTAGAGAGGCTCTCTAGATCCTCCATTGACGCCCCTTACCTCTAATGTCATGATGGGGTATGAATATTTATTGATTAATGAATTCACGCGGTAGCAACAACGTTCGTAAAACTCTCGTGTATATTTTTTCGTATTCATACAATAGGTCCGCGTATATACTAACAATGTATATATTTATATATTTATATATATATGTATACGAGGCTTGGAAAAAAATCGAGGTCACTCAGTTGCGTTGAAATTATTGTGATTCGTCTTTTTTTTTACATTTTTTCTTGCACCGGTAAATACTTTGTATACTTATATATTATTTACTTGAGCACATTAGGCAATACAGATTGCAGATTTTTGTCTACCTGTAATTTGTACTTGTGGACTATAAAAATTCTCTCGTGATACGTGATAAAAATGACTATTCGTTGTTTTCATATTTTAAGAAGTACGTGTCCGAAGTGTATATATTATATATGTATATATACCATACTAAGGGAAATGTTTTATTGTCTTGAATTGACTTCGGTCTCTAAAAGGCAATCTCTGACTAGCATTCGCGCTTGCACAATGCCCATTTTTAGTCTCTCGACTGAACTCCGGCTTCCCGCATAAGTCAACTTAATGTCCTTTCCGAGTTCCTCGATTACCGATAACAATTGAGAATATTTGCTCTGTCCGGTTACGCCGGTAAGCGTACTGTGCGTTGCAACGACGTTCTCTTGTCGCATTTGATTGGATTTCGGAGTTTCTTGGTTCACGCAGGGGCTCGTTATGTGAAAAACGACGTTTCTCCTTCTCAGCTCGGATATCATAGCTATCTCGGATAATTTCGAGGCCTCCAATGCCTTCGCCTCTTCCATTGCCTTCTTTTTCTTCGCTCTGAATCTCGCCATTCGCTGAGCATCGTGAAATCTTCGTATGATCGCCTCCTCCTCGGTCTCGTGGGGTCTCGGCAGTGGTCGCCTAGTTCCTTTTTTTCTCTCGACGGGCGAGCCGTTGCTGCGTCTCGCCGATTGCTGGGACTCTTTGCTTCTCGTCCATCTGCCGTGCCCGTTCATTCTTCCTTGCGCCAAAGTCGTCCAATGGATTTTTCGTCAATCCCTCCGCACTCCCGCGAGAATATCGTCGACTCGGTCATTCAATTGTTTTTAACAATTATTATTATTTTCTGAATAATCGTTAATCATTATTCGTCACTTTGGCGAACCGGGACCACCCCAAGGATCCCAGTTTCTCGTCGTATTCGTCATAATTTCGAGTGATCGATATTGCACTCGAATATTCCCGCCTCGACGTTTCACGAGGGCCGAGCATGCGCCGGCTGCACTTTGTTATTTCTTCTTTGGAACTAAACCAATCACAACAATGGCGGACGTTTATCTCGATGTCGTACGAAGAATTGCGAATCACGTGCTCGCGAGAGTAGAAACGTTGACAAAGTTCGATATCGGGTTCTAGTTTAGCGACGATATTCGCATTCGAGGCGAATGCGTCGGAGCGCAAGAATCCACGACGAAACGAGGAATAACGACGGATCACAGATTGACGATTGTCGTTTTAACACGGGAGCGGGGAGGTGAGCCGCTGCGGTAACCACGGACGTAAGACTTTTTGGCCCGTGCACTCTTTTACACTGGGGGTACAGTTTAGCGAAAAAATTCTAAGGTCCTGAGTTTATTGGAGATTAGAAAGAGATAGCCGTTGTCGTGTCTTCCGTGTGAGGGGCACGTATATACACATCGTCAAGGTGATTCACTCCCAAAATAGAGAGAGGCGCGCGATTGATTGCCGACGTGATTCACGTACAAATTTCGTTTCGCCGATCGTCCTCGCGAATTTTCTCGCTTCTCCCGGACGCAACGAGCGTATCGATAATTTCTGGATTTTTTTTTCTATCTCGAATATCCTTTAGTTTTTGCATATTGCATAAATAATAATTGGCGGCCGGAGGTGGTTCATGTTTAGAGAATATTTTCCATATTTCAGATGATAAAAGCGCCGTTTGCCCGACGACGATACTCCAGAAGTTCGATGTATCACAGCTGACACAGAGGGATTGAACGGCAAAAAAAATGTATATTTCGACGTACGAATACTACTTCCTCTTGGCACTGGTTATCGTTCCCGTGTATCTGTTCTTCAGGCTCTGGTCCTGGCTAGGATGGGAATTGTTCGTCAACAATTAGAGAATATACAGCAGGAATAAAACATTGCTCTTCTCTTTAATCGAAGATTCTTTTTCTTCTTCTTCTTCTCATATAAATAAAGCATCTTGAATATGGGCAGTCAGAGGCTAATACAATATCAATGGGCAGCCTCGGGCTCGCTTAAAAATATATAAATATCTCAATCCTAATATCGCGTTTTTTTACACATCTAATTCATAGAAACAAGTGATGTAGTAAAAAATTGTAGCAAAGAGCATCGCCGTGCATTGGGTCTGTTAAATTTTGTCAGTGATCAAGAGCTCATCCAGTCCCATTTTGCCTTGATGCTTCCATATTCTATATCGCGCAACGTCCTTACGGGTTATCATGCCGATTACCTGGAATACAATCGAGTAAAATATCGCCCTTTATCGATTAAGAGTAAACAACGGTTGATAGAAACTTTACCTCGTGCTCGTCGTTGACGACTGGCAAGTGACGAAGTCCTAGCGCTCTAAAAAGTCTAAATGCTCGTGGAAGAGTAGCGGACTGTAAAAAAGAATTCGGTATTATTATCAATAAGTTAAAAGTATAGTCGCGATGAAACGAAGCAAAATTTGCTAACATGTTGCAACGTGTACGGCGAAGGGTTCATAAACGGTCGAAGATCGATCATCATTGTTTTTTCCTCGTCCGTAATATGAACTTGTTCGATCGTCGGATAACGCGGGTACTCGTTTCTGAACATTTTTATACTGAGGCTCGAATCCCAGTCCTCGCTGTAAACCTCATCGTTGAAAACTTTGTTTTGTATGAGGACTATTAGTTGAGAGCGCAGAATGAGTCCACGGAATTTGCCGTAGGATCTGATCTCGTTCTGAAACCGAACAAATCGTATTAACACATTTGTTTTCGTAATTTACGATATTGAAATTTCGGTGTATCGATGAATAATACCTCGTCTGTGCTCGGCGGATCAACGACCGGAAATCCGTTGAATGAAACGCATTTCAGCAGTTCGACTATGTGCCCGACGTTATCTGTGGTTTTGAGCGTCACGACGGGATGACTCATGATCTCGCTCACGTATATGTTGTTCGACAAAGGCGGTGCTTCCCATGGAAGCAGGGGAACTCCGGCCATTTGAGTGTGTATGTCGTAGATACCCTGGGGAAAAAAAGAAACATCCGTAGCGATTACAAAAATATTTCAGAGATTATTCGCGGCATTACGTGTACAATCGACAAACCTCGTTGAAGAAATCACCAACCCACTTGGCCATTATCAGAACTATTATAACCGGCAGACCGAAGGAAATACCCTGAGTAGCTTCGATTAAAATAGCCGTCAAGCTTATCGTCATTCTGACGACACCACCCAGTTGTGCGGCTGCTCCGAGCAGAGCGTACTTCCCGGGATCGAGATATGTCTGAAAAAAAAAACGAAGATGAAATACAAGTTGCAGTCATTTCCGAGTCCGTAGGATATGAATATTTGCATTTTTTTCTTACACATGTCGGTAAAATCTTCGATATTCCGGAACCGAAGAGTCTCCCCCATGCCGAGCCGATCAACAGCGACGGAATGAACAATCCACTAGACATTGATAGACCGAACGTCATGGCAGCCAGAAAAAAATAAAGTACAACGAAGACTGCCAGAGTAACGTCGTTATGGGAACCTACAAGGGAAAGCTTACTGTTTTTTTTCTCTCGAGAACTACGCGACCACTCTTGTAAAAGCCTAGTAGCTTAGAATCTGTAAAAATTTACCTTTAGGATCGTGAAACAGCGATCGCACGGTGCTCTCGGGCGTTTGAAACCACAGGGCAGCGACGGCGCTGTACTCTTCCTCCGCGCACCACATTCTGATCGGAAACTTCGTAGGATCTTTGCCGAGGGGTTTGCAATCGTCCAAGAAGTAGATCATCAGCGATCCCATCGTAGCTGCCATAGCAGCGACGCACATTGCTTCGATGACCTTGAGCCAATTTCTCGTTATGTATCTCATACGGAAACACGAGATCTTATAGTTTATGAAGTTCCACAGGGCCCCGAGAATCCCGCCGATAGTTCCCACTACCATGAAAAACGGTATCTCGTATATTTGATAGGTCATCGATCCGAATTTTCCCAAATTCAGGAGACCCGGATTCGACAAATCGCCGGGATGACCGTGATAAGCGCTCAGCACGATGTTCAGCGTGAACGTTGATATCATGCTCGCGAAAAACGTTCTCCATGTTAAGCTCTGATTGAAGAAACTCGTTCCTTCCTCTATACTGAACAGTACTCCACCTGTTATTGGGCATAAAAAGAAAAATCAGGAGTAAAGAAACTTTGATTCAAGAAAATGAATTATAAGGTTGCTGAATTCTTTTCAATTCGATGGAAATTTCATTTACCTATCGGTGCTCCGAAAGCGGCGGAGACTCCGGCGGCGGCTCCTCCGGAGACGAAATCTCGTTTTTCATGATCTTCCCTGAAGTATTGAAATATTTTCAAGTCTCTCCCGAACGTCGTGCTCTTCCCCTGCGATATTCCGGCCGCGACCACGGCTCCAGCATGGATCATCGGTCCTTCCTTGTATGATTGAGCATTATAGCATCCGGTCCTCTTACATTCGATAGTTTCTAACGAAAATCCTAGATGATTCCTTTACCTTTCCGCCCGCCAGGCCTCCTACGACCGTGGAAATGACTCCGAGTATCTTTACAACCAGAGTCTTGATCCTCACGACTCGGGGCATCTTTATGCCATTGAGATAGCATTTTACTTGAGGTATGCCGCTGCCCGCTGCGACCGGCTCGACGTAAGCGACTAGCAAAGCGCCTATAAAAACTGGCACTAAATTCCATACTAACCAAACGAAATATGGCAACCACAAAGAATTTTCTATTACACCCTCGTCGACGACTGTTTAGCGACATGTAAGGATGATACAAACAATTGAAATAGTTTTCTTTAAGACAAAGATTTAAATGAAACTTTTTTTTTTTTTTTTAAATAAAAAGTTCAATAATTTTTTTTTTATAGAAAAATAAAAATTGCACTTTTCTTTTTATAACAGAGGATTATGATCAAAGGATACGTTTTTTGAGACTTCCGTACTTGAGATTTGAGAGTTGCTCTATCGATATATCTACGAAGCACGCAATCAGCGCCGTGAATATTCCGATCAGAAGGAATATGAACCATCTGGCAAAATTTTTTCTCACTACGTATTTGTATCCCTTCTTTCTCTCCTCCTCCTGCAGCAGATGATTCTCGCAGGGGTCGTAATCGAGGCTCTGCAATTACCAATGTCAATAAGTTGTCGTAATGGGTCAGACGTAGAAATTATGTAAACTTCGGCGAGATAATTCTTTATCATTCGCACGATTCGATACAAGAGTAAGAAATCCCGCTGATGACTAATTTGTCGTGTATCGCGTGGATTGATAAAAAAAAAGATTTTCTATTAGCATTTTTGCCGAGTAACGTTAAATGACTTGTCAAGTCTAAGATTATCTATGAACTCTACCTCGTAGTTGGTCGATAGAAAATTCGTTGCACCTGGCTGAATTTCCCCGGAATTGAGTCGGTTCGATTGTTTGTTCGATATGCTCTCGATGAGATTGCTGGTTGTGTAATGATAGTTACTCGTGCCCTGAAAAAAAAAGTATAATTGATTTTCCAACGATTGTTCACACCTGTGAAATTTCATCTTTGACTGATGACAGCGCGAGGTTAATCGTCGTCGCGTCGAACAACGACGCGCGACAATAACATTGCAGCGAATCAGCGCTTTTCGCGAAAAACTATCGTCGACTAGTTGCAATGTCGATGCTCACTCGAAATCTAACGCTGACATCGTTGTTTGAGTACGACGGAAAATTGTTTCTCCGCAATGTGCGAAGTAATCTTTCATCGTCGCCGTTCGATACGTCTCGTCCTTGCGTGTCGTCGACAGATTCATCGTCGATGGACGACCCGTCGATCGATGCATTTATCAGTACGTTAACGTGCGTTTCAGCTTCCGTCATCGCGTTGTAAACACTCGCGAAGTCTCGATCACATGCTCGAATTCGTTATCGCTTTTGTGGGCCTCGCGCTCGAGTCGTGCGTATTTTGGAACGTTGTTTTGACGCGAGGGGGAATTCCGAACGTTCGCGAGGAGAGAGCGCAACTCGGCCCTACTTCGCTCTACGACGTTGCGACATAGACTGGAGCGCACGAGGAAGCGATGCACGTTCGCTCGTCGTGTCGTCACGTGGTATTTTCGGTGATTCATCGAAAATTCTACGCAGCGCGCACACGCTGCCGACTCGGAAGTATTGTCTAGACCGTTTAATTGCTAAGCGATACGCGATTAAGCTCGCACGCGTTGCGATCAACGAACGTTTGCAAGTTCGCGCGTTTCGCGATTTTCAGCGGTCAGGTGGACAAACAGCTGAGCGGTATATATATAGCATATAATTTCCATGACAACAGTCCGCGGAATCTCGCGCGAGACACAATGAGAGGAGGCGGAGCTCACAAATTGAAGCAACTTTCTCAATCGTCACTTGTTAGTAGCTTCGTCCCTTTTCAAACGATCGCACTTTCGCGAGACAACTTCAATCCCTTGTCATCCATTGTGTCTCTCTCAAAATGATTTGTATTTATCAATTGCTCGCGCTCGTAACGATAATAGTCGTGGGAAGCTTCGATGGTAAAGACAGAATATTGGTGAAACTTTGTAACGATTTATTTATTGCACCGGTATTGTTGATTGAGTTAAAAGCTATAACATCTTACAGAATTGTTTATTACAGTTTCGTCGGGCGCGATTATTCGGCCGACGTTGAAAAACGACTTTCGCAGGTATCGCAGAATAGACGAGGCTTCGCGCGATCGCGACTGGGAACGATATCTTCGTCAGCTCGAGAGACTCAAATTTCACGAGTGAGTTCCTGTCTCGATTAGCTTCGGCCAGTGAAGTCTCGAATTGCACGATTGAGTTATCTTGTCGCGATTAGTTTCGTCGGCTAGTACGCGCGTTCCTTCATCTCTCGAACCTCCAAGTAGAGGGTAAACAACGTGTGCAGGGCCTCGAGTCGAGAATCCTCGTGAACGGGTATATCGACGAGATTGCACACGATGTCGACGAGTTGGGACAGATCGCAGTCGAGCTTCGACAAATCGAGTTGCGCCTCGTTCAATTTGTCCTCGACGTCGGCCGGCCACTGCTGCATAAGAGCGTCGATGTCGGGCATCGGCCTCGTCAGATTAACGGCGGGCAAATGTTTGCTTCGATGCAACTCGCTCATATCCTCTATCCACTTTTCTATCGACTTCGGATTCTTCTCGGCATTGGCGATCCTCTTTATCACCGTGTGCTTTCGCGGGTCCGCGCTTTTGCTCTGACTTCGCAACTGTAGGTGCAGCACCGCCGGCTCCGATTGATTCGCGCATGGCTCGTCCAAAACTACAAGACCGATCTTATCGGCGACGCCGTCGGGCCGCGGCACCTTGATAAAAGCGTCGATGTCCCCGACCGCCGGTATGAAATCCGGTATGAACGGTATTAGCTTGTAAGTCGGCTCGATTTTTTGCGGGGTGTACCTAAAATGAAAAAATGCTAATAATAATGTTTGTTTAAAATGTCTTTTTTTTACAAAATGTAAAGTACTACACTTCTAAATGAACTTTGGAAAAATCTTTAAAACTATAAATGAAAAAAGTACGAACTAAAAACTTAATAAATCGAAATAATTAGACTCGAGCTATTTCTAAATAATTTATTGATCATTTCTAAAATAAATTTCAAAAAATTCTTCGAAAAATAATTGAACTTCGACCGTATCATTGTTGAACTTAGAGTTACTGTGTACTGACCTGATGATATTTTGGAACAATTCCTTGACCTCCGTCGAGACTTCGAGATCCTCGAATTTTTTGGGATCGTAGAGTTCGATACTTTTCATTCTCGTTGTCGTGCCTTGAATATCGTCGTCGTCGGTTTCCTCGCTGTCCGAGGGATCGCTCCCGAGGCCCATGACTTTCTCGAACGAGTGATCGTTGCCGGAATATCTTCCGAATTCGCGTTTTCCACGCGGAGACGTCACTTCGAGATCATCGACGGGTTTTTCGCTGATGGAATTTTTCGTATTTCTCTTCATCGTAGTCGGTCGGCTGTTAACCGGACTCTTTATTTCCTCCGCGTTTCGCACATCGATGCTCTCGTCGAATTTACTGAAAGCCGATATATTGTGCGTTTCCTCTTCCTCGCTGCTTTCCATTGCGTACAATCAGCCACTAATCCTCTCTCATTGAGTCATTACGCAATAATCGATTCTCACTGATGGGTCCTCGCGCTCCCGTACTTGTTGCCATAACTACTGAGTTATTGGGAAATAATGACGATTACCCGGTGACCTACAAGTCATCAATGTGTTGCCACGACGTGACTGACGGGATCATTGTGTGGCTTGTTTGGGCCTCGAGCTTCCGGACCGTTTCCATGGTTTCGCCGCGCGATCGATGAACGTCAGCTGTTCTTGTACTTTGCCCGCGGAGGGATTTAAACTCTAAACTATCGTCTAATTAACGTCGTTATTGCAGCATTACGCGCATATGCCCTCGAGCTTATGCGTTACTTTTTATGAAACATGGGATAAAATTACCGTAATAAAAAACGAATGAAAAAGATGCCAGTATAACAATTTTTAATAAAATCATACACTTGTCATGGATTATAATTCTTTGAAACCCAATCATTCAAGAGAATGGTTTATAAAATATTTACGATAAAATAGGATATTTCTAATCGATTACAATTGAAATTAATAAATTAAAAAACCATTTTTATTAGAATGAAAAAAGCTATCAGAACGAGGGTCCTGGCCGAAAGATTTCATCTATATTTTTCTCTCAAACACGTGAGGAGCCTTTTTTTCCTTGCATGTTTTTTTCACAATGGCCATTGTAAATTTTATCGTCGTTTCAAGATCGCAAGAAGATTAGAATTGTTGGGACTCTACGATCCCGATAACACGGAAGTCGGATACGTGAAAAATGCGCTGCAAAAAAACTCGATATACCGTACACTATCCGGCCAGGGTATTCTTTACGTGAAGATAAGTGAAACTGACGAGGGCGATAGAGATCGCGAGAGAAAGAACGAAAAATTCGTACGGCCGATTATTGTGCTAGTGGCAGGTAGAACTCGGTCCATTGCGATCAATCATCAAAAATCGTATATATAGGTATATAAATCTTTGTTTGGTTTATCTTAATAATCGAGGAATCGGAGGAAGAGATTGGACGGCCGTGCAAGCGATAATGCACGTTATAACTTATCTGGTGACGAGTTACAATTCCAAGAAATTGGCGGGATTCGATTGGTGGATAATTCCAGTATTGAATCCCGACGGCTACATAAATTCGTTCGATAACAAAGTTAGAAGCTTCTCGCCCATCACTATTATTGCGCGATGGACCAGCCGACTCCGAAAATTTGATAAACTGTTTTATCCCCCTTGCAGATGTCGAGGAATTACTCGCCGAACATAAATCCAGGAAACGGATGTTGGGGTGTCAATATAGATAGAAACTTCCTGTTCCAGAGAGCCGACTGTGAGCTACAAGTTTTTCGTTAATCGATAACACGGTGTATAGAGATAGCGATACGGTAGAATGGTTAAAAAAGGAACGCTCGATTTTTTTTCATTGAACTGTTCATCGAGATTATCGTATTCGTATGTAGAAAATCGGTCACAGAAGCGGGAATATGCCAGAAAATATTCAACATCGCTCCATTTATTTTCAAATTTCTGAAAAAGACTTTTGTGTCGTATTAAAGATGTAGATATCCTGTTCATGTTGCTTTCAGTGAACGATCCGATTTTCTAATAACGGAGGTTTGTAGAATATTTATTAGTGCCTCGTCGATATTGAAAATTTTCAACACGCGAAACTCCTTTCATTAAAATTTTTTAAATTATCACTCGTTCCGAAATTAATATTTCAAAAGAAATCCGCTACAATATCACTGAGCTATAATCTATTCGAAAATTAACTCGTTCTCCAATTCATTTACTATTTCAATTACTTAGAATAAGAACGTAGCATTAGAGATTGTTTTTTTTCGAAAGTTATGAATCCATCTGGCCATATTAAATATTTTCATACAGGAATTTGCTTGTGCGCAGGCAATTTTTTTGTAAAAAAGTAACATAATCTAGATAAGGAACTGAATGAAAAACGTTTTTTTGACCTTCCGTAAAACACAATGCTAGAACAAATGACGATAGGAAATGTATGTTTTTAAACCGAGGTCGCGATCGTCGTAGAGAAATTAATTGTGAGAAAAACTCCGGTGAATACCCGTTTTCGGAGATAGAGAGTCGCGCGCTGCGGGACTTTATTTCCGTCCATGCGGATAACTGCAAATTATTCGTGGCGCTGAAGGAAGGGACCAAGGTATTTTTGCGCTCCGTGAACACAATATACGACGGGGTGTATTCGTTGAAATTAATTATTCAATAGGCTCTCGTCTATCCGTTCTCAACGACGCCTACGCCGAGCGTCGGCGCACACACGATCCTTCAGGATCTGCTTTGCATGGAAGCCCTCGAAGTCTTTGATGAGTTTCACGGAGGCCGAAAGGGTCTATACCGTTTCGGAAACAGCGGTAGTATTTTTGGTAAGGGTCTTTGACTTGTTGCCTCGCCAGTGCAACATTCGAACCCGATCCGTTCTTTTATCGATCGATTGATTATTTAATGAAAAAAAGGACCCAGTAGCGGCAACGTGGAGGATTGGGCGAGGAGACACTTGGGAATATCTCGCAGTTTCGCTTTTTACATCGCCGAACGCGGTGAACAAGAGCGCGAACCTGCGAAGAGACTGGAAGAATACGGCGAAGCGACTCTAAAAACCATTCAAGTTCTGGCTACGTCGAGACGGATTGAATGTTACGCGGAGAGCTTGGAAGAATTAATTAATCAAACGAGCCCGCATCGAGCATCGAGATTTGCAAAAACTAAAACAATTCGCTGGGGAAGAGAATCGGTGGATGAGAATTTGCGCGATAAGATAAACAGGGGAGCGAGGCTGGAAATGCCGATGGAGTTGATGAACAATGAAAATGAGAGCAGATACGATAATTTGGATTATAGCAGCGTGCCTCGATGAAATGAATAGATACCAATAAAACACGATATTTTTTTAAATGTATTCCGCTTCCATACGAAATATTCCGCCGGGGATGAACTAATTAATTCGCTAATTAGTAAATTAATCAACGGATTTGCAAACAGCGGGAACAATATATCGGATGTAGCCTCGGGAATTATGAACAAGTATTGATAATAAAGCATCGAAAAATATGAAAAATTATGACAATGGGATGCCCTCGCACTTTTTTATATAAATTATAAGCTTTCAATAAAGTTTGAATTAGGCTCATTAATTATTTTTTAAATGGATTTTTCGGGTCAAATATTTAATAGTTTTCGGTGCGACGGAAATTTTTTACAAGCGTCTTTGAGCTTCAGCTTCAGCTGAAAAGACCTTCGATTGTTTCGATACATTCCGTGTCATGATTTTTTTGATAAGAGAATGAACCACTTCATTGCCCACGAGCTGCTATTCGTGCTATTCCAACGGCTCGTGGTTATTAGTTCTACATCTACAATCCTCGGAAATACATTTAGCCAAGAATATACAGAATTAACTTCCCTCGAAGTTAACACTATAGAATCGCAAGACTTTGATTATGATCCACTCGGCCTAAATTTTGAACCAGAACGTCCGGAAGATCGAATACATTTCTCCAACCTAACGAAGGATCGAATCGAAAAATGGGAATCGGAGCTTCCTGTTTTCCAATGGAACAACAAACCCACCGATCTCGGACGCAAGGCTCAAGCAATTCCTCGAATTCCTCGAATGTTAATCACGTCTTACGAGAGCAATTTCCAGCGAAGATACGCACGGCTTCACAATTATTCGGAAATATTTGAAGATCCTCCGAAAAAGGCATTCGCTAAGCCCACCAGGAGTTTGCATTCGTCGAACTATAGTTTTGCATCTTTTCCTGGCCTCACCGAGGTGATGAATTTTATCTTCCATCAAAAAACGGAACCGCTTTTGCAATGCCGAGAGCTTTGGCGATATGCAGCACATTTCGCCAGTATTTTTTAACAAGAAAATCGATTTAATGACAGCCCCTTAGAGTGAAAAGATGAAAAAAAAGAGGTCAAATGGATCGCGATTTGATTGCATTAAAAAAAGAGAACTTCAATTTTCAATATTTCACTATCTGTAACCGATAAATTATTTTTGTCAGAAAAAATGAGCGTCCCTTTATAACAAATTTGAGAAGTCTCTTTAAAGTAAATTATGAAATTCTGAATTTTGATAATCTATTCATGAGAATTTCTAATATTTTTCCTGTCGGACTATTTTCCCACAGGTAATAAAAAAGTTCCGCAGAATTTCACTAATCGCCATTTCTCACTTTCTTTCACGTCAGCAGACCTGCAGCCGAAATAATGTCCGTGAAACTTGAAACTCGAATTTTCTCAATTTTCATGAATTTCAAGACCGCTCCATTTTGCCCCGAATTCGAGTTAGAGGATTTCGGCTTTTGCCCCGTTGGTTTATTCGCCTCTGCGGTTCATGCATGTATCAGAATTCCATTAAATTATTCCAGGTTTACGAGTATCTCGCATTTTTGGAAAAATCAAGCGAAGGTAGAGCGTTAATTGTGCCTCTTCAGCATCACAACGGTACGTGGACCAATGCGCACACGAATTTTGGTAACGAAATTCTCTCGATTCGTATATCCCCGAAGCTCGCTTCGACTCATGAGGAAAATCCAATAATTGTCGTCGTGGCAGGTATAGATAGAGCGCTCCGCCAATATATCAGTAAATCATGTTTTACGGCATTAGCGATAGATGAAATCGGATAATTTGTCTTATTAGGAATTCGCGCGAGCGACTGGTACGCGGTTCAATCCGCGTTATTCGTAGCCACGGAATTAATTCTAAATCCGAATCGCACCGTGCGAGCTGATTTGGACTGGTGGATCATTCCGGTTCTCAATCCCGATGGCTACGAAATTACTCATAGCGGCACTGAAGTAACGATTAAAAAATCATCCCCATCTTCTATTCAACCGACTGCACGTCCGTTTCGCTTGCAGTGGCGCGATTGGAAGAAGAACCTTCACGAAGCCGGAGATGGCGAAAAGTGTTTCGGAGTTGACTTGGACTTGAATTTCGAATATCAGTGGCTATCCTGTTCGTTTTTTATTCAAAGCTCTATTTATTATTCAGAGCATTTGCCAAGCAACTTTTCTTTCTCCGATAGGCGACTATTCCGCGTGCGATTCTAATTTTCCCGGAGAGTTTCCCTTCGCCGTTCCCGAAACGCGAGGCTTGCGAGATACGTTGGAGGCGTTCGATGATTACTGCGATTATTTTGTTGCTCTCAAAGAGGGAAGACAACTGTTGGTTTATCCGTTCTCGGACACTTTGGAGAGTCCTCGCAACCTCGACAGCATCGTGAGCTTAAATATTCCACGATAGTTCAATTTATTACAGCCGCAAATTTGGAGACACTTATTAAATTAATGAAAATCAATTTTTCAATAATTTCTCAATTATTTTGACGTTTCTTAAATACAATTTGACAGCGTTAGCAAATTTTTTGATAAAATGCATTATTTTTTTTCGATTAATTCGACGAATATGAAGATATAGTGGAAAATCAATTCGATGGAACGTTTGCTCCATTTGCATTTTAGAACGAAATATCCAAGGCAGCCCTGGAAGCTTTTCACAAGCACGTCGAAGGAACATACGAGTACGGTCAGAGCAGTCACTTGATAGATATCGGAGCTGGATTCATCGAGGACTGGGCAAAGGTTCATTTGGGAGTAGAAAAGAGTTTCGCTTTTTATCTCGGCCCCGCGGAGAAAGATAGACGTGAATTGAGGTCCCAGCATCTCATGGACCACATGAATGGTATCTTCGATCTCTTGGAGATCATAGCTTCCGGAAGAGTCGACGAAAGGGTCCCGCTAAATTCGTCCCGCGTGCTCTATATATCTCCCATTTATATCATACTGAATCTTCTCATCGTCGAGCAAAAATATGTATTTCCATAAAAATAGACGATCAAAATACAGCGTGTACGTATAAAAATAAATCACTATCAAGCGACGTCAAAAGGACGTTTTAACAGAGCTAAAAAAAAATACGAGCAAGATATTCTTCGAGTAATTGAGGAGTGTGTGGGTGACGAATGGGCGAGAATAAAAATAAATGGGTCGATTCGATTAGCTGAGATTCGTAACGTAATCGGCGCTTCGGCGGAGTAACTCGCGGAGTGACGTAAAGAATTATCTGTTATCGCGGTTCTTCTTCGTGCATTAGCCCCGAGCCAAAGGTCAGTTGCGTCCGAAAGGCTACTGACTACTGCACTGTCTCGGTGCACGAGGATACGATTGGAAGGGTCAGTGATCGACCACTACAGACGCTGCAATCGCTCGTAGCTATCAATTAACGCGTCACGATCTCTTCCTGCCATCCCGAGAGCTCCGATTCGTCAGGGCTCGTCGGCAATCCCAAAATTACATGGGATACTTTCCGTATATGTGACCGCTTCTCGTTCTTCTTATCAGCCAATCGCGATTTTTCGATGCTCGCTGAAGTATCCTCTCGCTCGTCTGTGTGCTCTGCGAGTGCTGGGAATGACTCGCGCGAAGCTCGAAATTCATTAGGCGATTTTTCGAGGAGCAACAAGCTCTGCTACGATTCTGCGCACCGATTTTTCGTCTCGCGAACGAACTCATATTTGGGTCGGCTGTTATAGCGTCGCCCCAGGGATTTTTTGGCGTGTCCTCCAACTCGGAATTCGAGATCGTGATGTCTTCTTCTTCGTCTTCGAGCAACTCCACGGGCTCACTGTTGTTAAACAGCCAATAAAATCAGTAATTAGTCATTTCAAAAAATTATTTTATTGAAGTCCATTTCAATTAAATAAAAATACGGATTATAGGATAAATTGTCAGACTCGCCGTTGTACGAGAGCAGATAAAATTCAGATTAAATACAAAAAAAAACCGATAAAAGAAATTTAATTATTGGGTGCTTTAATTATTATTCTTAGTATGGGAGGAATATAGAGTAGTGACATTTTTCGTATTGTCTCACCCTTCGCTCTCGGGACTCGCTGGCCTCGCCGGAGGATTGTACCGAGTTTCTTCATGTTTCGCACATTTCGCCGAGAGAATAACGAAGGTACCGAAGCAAGCGCATATCGTGAAGAAGGCGACGAAGTCCGCTATCGCGCGCCTCGTGAAGGGATTCGCTCGCGTCTTCATTACCGCGGGATCAACCTCATCGATTTCTTCGGCAAACCACGAACATTCGTGAAGAATAATATCCTGCAAAAACCGTCATATCGTTGAGGATCTAATTTTACTTCGCTTGCAAAAATCGGAGAGGACTACTTACTCGCAGATAAACGAAGATTCGACCGACTATGAACCGTATAAGATAATACATGTTGCTGAGATTATCCATCATATCGGCTTCCGTTTTCGCTACAACTCTTGGTTATCGTTTCGAAGAATTGCATCAACGGGGAACAATCGCGTAAAAAATTTATGATTTATGACATAACGTCGCCGAAAATTCTCGCGTCCTTCCACTTAATGGCTCTGAATTTGACAAAGATCCGAAGTGTCTCGTGCGTTGACTGTCAATGTTTCGCATCGAGAGTCATATGTTTTTTTTTTCCATCTTTATTTTATCAGCAAATTTCGTCACATTCGGTTATGTAGGGCGGACTACAGGGGCTGTGTTTTACTCCGAAACTGTACTTAGGCGATGATGGTAATTCGTAGGGATTGTAAGGGCCGGGACTGGCGCATATTCCCGAATCGGTTTGCCGGAAACGAAGGCTGAATGCTGGAGCTCGAGGTTTCGTTAGATCTACCCTGTATGGTGGTCCAGGCCCTGGACCTTCCGCGCATCGATCTCCCATCGTTCTCGTGCCTCTGAAAAAGATACATCGAACATTCCTCTTTATGATTGAACGGAATAAATTAATGTTTCCGATGAATTTGCGATTGGTAAAAAAGATCGCAGGATTTTTCAGAATCAATCAAATTCCAGTAGTTAGAATTTGCTTCGTACATCGTAAATTTCGGTCCGTTCAATCCGCTCGGCAAATTGTAAGGTCCGGCGCTTGTTCCGCCGCCTCGGAGTTCTGTTCTCCACCTTATCGAGAACTGAGGACCTCGCGGCGGATCCGGAAGCGAATAGGGTCCAGGTCCGCACTCGGGAGCTACAAAGTAACAAATTCCGGAGTTTCAATATTAACGCTAGGTAAAAGTTTAACAACTTTGATAATTATAACTCACTTCCTCCGCGCAAAGCTCTACCGAAAGTGAAGCCTTCGGCTCGCGGTAGTTCAGCGTAATAAATCGGGCCGGGACCGTCGCATCCGGCTTCACCACCGGTTTGTCTCGCCGCTATCGAATATGCGGGATTTCTGTACCTGGAGACGCAATGATCGTTGTAACCGACCACGGGTTTTAGCTTATACGTTGGTCCAGGACCTGCGATGATGAATAAGCGATATGTTTAGATTTATGTGATTCCAAATTGTCATCAGTCAGTAAAGAGTACAGATTTTCAAACCTCGAGCGGTGCAGAGGACAGCAGATTTTTGAAAGGCTGGCGGTTTCTTCGGATCTTCTCCCTTGCCGGCTTTCTTTCCACTTTTCTTTTTCGGAGGCATTCTGAATACTTGATAATTTAGTTAATTTGCGATTTTGCACGAAGAATTTTGAGAACCAAATAATTATAGAATTGCGTTTCGTTACTGCATAGTTTGTGTTTTATTTTCTATTCGAAAGCTCACTTCACGGCTTCTATTAATAATTTGAGCGTTCAATTATTTCACGGACAGCACGTTTATTCGATCGGACGGGTGACAATAGTTAATAATTATGCATTCCCGAGGTGTATACATTGGAATAAATCATTCGTCGTATTCGGTCATCGCCGGCGGAGCGCATTCGCTGTGTCGAATTCCGAACGTGTACATCGGCTGACTTTTGCCGGTGTTGAATCTCGGATAATAAACGGGACCGGGGCCTACGGGCTCGTCGAATGCTCTCTGTCTGAATTTTAGTGTGTACGCGGGATATCTTTTTCTTACGAGATCGTAATTTCGATCGGCGTATGCGGCAGGTCCTGGACCTAAACCTTCGTCGGTTTTTCCGTGACGACCGATTCTACGTTGAAAATAATAAAATCGTAGGTTGAACAGCAATATTTGAAAAAAAATTGCCTTGTAAAGAAACAAAGAAATGAAAATCTCGTACATCGTAAATGCTCCTTGGGCCGTTTTGTCGGGTACTCTCGGACCCAGACAAGAAGGCAAAAGATAAACGTTCGGTCCAGGACCGTCCCCCGTTAGTTTTTGCTTGTATCTCGGATTTATCGTGTAAGCCGGAGGTCTCAGACTGTGATTCATCGGTGGACACGCCTCTGGATGATAAGCTCCGGGTCCGGGCCCGACGTCGAGGGCTAATAAAGCGAAAAAAATCGCAAAAAAGTCCTTATAAAAATTAATCAATATCGTGGAATCATTCGATTCTTTACGTTTGAACTTTTCGCGCGGAGCCAAAGTAAAGGCAGGCGGATTGTCCAATCCGTATTTCGTTAATTTCCCAATATTGTAAGCGGGCCCCGGGCTTGGTGTTTTGTTGTCGTGCTCGTCGAGACGCCGACGCAGCGTGTACGCCGGATTTCTGTATCGCGAAGGATCGTGTTTTTCGTAACCAACGAGAGTCGGCAATCTATATGCGGGTCCCGGTCCTCTCGACATGCAGCTCAACTTCGGCCTGTTCTCCTTGTTCTCCATCGTAATAGTTAATTTTTTACAAAGGCAATATCGCCGCAAAAAATACTACAAAAAACGCAGAATACTGCAGAGGTTGAAGCTTCAAACAAAAAAAACGAGTCGTATAGATGTGAGAGGAAAAAGTGCAGAAATAAATGAAGATTATTCTGAACAGTGTTCAGAGCATTGAAATTAAACTCGGGACAGATTATTTACAAGCTTAGATTTATTGTATCTTATCATATTTTACATAACCTAATCCTCATCTTCGTCGGAAGTAGAATCGATTTCGTCAATATCACTGCCAAATTCGTCGTCATCTTCGTTCTTCTTGCTGATCATCAAGGATTTTAGCTTTTCCAGCAAATCGTCTCTAGTCAGTGGCTCCATTTTCTCTTGCGGATCCGCTTCGCTCTCCGAACCTGAAGCATCTTCTTCCTTTTCTTCTGCACCTGGCTCGGCTTTGCCAGAATTTTCTTTTGTCGCAACTGCAAAAACAGGCAAATTAAAAAAAATTACCAATAATATTCTAATTACAAACCCAATTTCTTTTTGCTAAAAAAATACCTTTTCTGTTCATATAACGCATAAAAGTTCTTCGCTTTCTCTCGGGTAATTTTTTCAACATGAGTCTGAGTTCTCTGTCCAATTTTGGCGGCTCGTTCGCCTCCTCGCCTCTGATGATTTCGTTCTTCTCTCCGCACTTGGGACAAGCGTCATGTTGCAGGGCGCACGGGCCGCACATTATGTGATAGGCGTGTTTGATGACTTTTTGCTCGCACTTCGTACACTTGGCCGGCGCCTTGAGGGGCTTGTATTTTTTGTACTTTATTTTCCATTCGATAACTTTTTTGCATCTCTCGCAAACGTTGACGACTTGTATGCTGTTGATGAATTTTGTCTTCGGTGTTTTGTCGTGCATGTCGTTTTTGAAGACATGACGATTCTGATACTTTTGGGGCCTCGAGCGGCTGGTGTTTCCCTTCTGGGAACTCATTTTATCTGCAACAAACAAACAATACGATTTTTCACCGCATAACCTGAAAGACAAACAAAACATCGACGTGTACGAGAACGTTGAAACAACTCATAAATTGGTTCGCATTTATTACGAGAATCTGCTGTGTCTATGAGTCGATTGTTTAACTAACCAGCTTCTCCCTTCGATTGTTATTGCCATGCAACAATGTTTTATTTATCGAAGAAAAGCACGTGTGCCTGACAGAAAAACTCGCCGGAATGAAAGAAATTCCGAGCGTTTCTCGGCATCCACGTGCGAGCGCCACCTTCGCCGAGTCCCTACTAGAGAGCCGTGTCCACGAATCCATCTCCGCGATAATGCAGTTAGTGTTCGAATCAAATTTCGGCGTTTCTTATCCTACTAATTTTTGAAGCTGAATTAAAAACCTCTATAACTCTCGAACGACGATTGATTGCCGGAAATTCGTTTATTCGCATGTTTCTTCAATTTTTCGTAGCGTCGCGCGTTAGTTTGGATAATGCTCGCCGGGTCAGTAACACTGCGAGAAACCGGAAACAATATCGTCGTCACTCATAGTCACTCGGCTCGAGGAGCCTGCTGCGGCTGCCTCGCCGGAGCCGTAGTTTTATTTTACAAACCTGTTATTCCTGTGTTCTCGGGAGGATGAAGGATCGCCGCGAGTGGACAAGCTCTCTCTCCGTGATTCAGCGACGCATTAGAACGATACGAATCTATAACGTTACTCTCGTTTGCTCTTTCCCGATTTATTTGTCGCAGACGACCCGTGCGCTCGGTTCGTACGATAAATTATTGAAATAAGTGAGGTTAATACATTGAGGTAAATGAATCAGAAGACGCGCGAAGTACGTCGCGCCGTATTAAATAATCGGGGGATAAAAAGCTTCGATTCCCGATAATCACGAGATAAATCTTCGTTCGTGGAAGAAACTAAAAGTAGCCGATCCGATGTCGGCGTGTGAATAAATAATTGTATTAGCGATTCCTGCGGAATAGGAGAGACGGAGGTACGTAGAGCTAGATTGGAAAGAAGGGCCATAATCCAATAAATTATTTGGCGATTCGCCGAGAAGCTGACGACGAGTCGCGCGAGCACACCGACACCTACCCGTGCCGACTCGCGGGGGCCCCCGGTCCGTTCGTCGCCCGAATTAAACTCATTCGATAGAATCCCGATCGAAGGTTGAATATCGCAGGACTTTATAAGGCAGGTTGATATGTCTGATGCGTCTTGCATCGGGAACGACGACGCGGTTATATATCGCGAGACGACGAGTGGCGGTGAGGTACGCGGGGTCATTTCAGGTCGAAAGTTCGCCAGGGCAAACTATACATAGAGTCTCGCCTCTCCTGACAGGCTTGAAACGAGCTAAAATATTCAGTCGGGTTTCGCGCGACCGGCTGTCAATCTGTCAACTATAAAGCAGCACCCGTTACGTCTGCTCCGTTCGAAGCCCTCCCCTCCCCCCCGTTCCTTGTTTCGTCCTTCCCATGCCCGTTACCATTTCGTCCTGACGGTACAGCATCACCAGGTTTACGCGCTTCCCGTCCCGAAGACACACGAGCCCCGTTGATGCTTCCGCGCTACGCGCTCGCTCTCCCCGTGTTGCTCTCGCTCGAACGAAAAGTCCCGTCCCCGCAACATAGACGCGCGAAATTAACGAAACTTTGGAATGCTTTTAAAATTTAAATATTACATGTCTGACCCATATCGACCCCATACCCTTTTATGCCCACGGGGGGGTTGGGCAGAATATGCGAAATAACGCCGGGCGCGAGAGACTTTTTGTCAGTCCATCAGAACGCCGAAGCGGCGTATTGCTCGAAGCTTATGTCCTCCCACCCGTCCGCGCGATAACCGAAATATCACTTTGACAATCGCGCTCGACTACCTGTAACGCTTCTATCTATACATAGTACACGCTGAATTTCACCGATTTTCTACTATTCTTTTGAGCCTCGTGCGAGCCGTCGGCATATCCGAGAGAGCTCTTTTTATTTTATTTATTTATTCAACTTGTCATGCGGCGCCTGACGAGTCGAAATTTATTCACCGGCGAAAAAAACTCAGGGCATCGCCACATATTTCCGCGAGCGCGCGCGCGCCTCGCGTCAGACTATTTCTACTTGTTCATTAACGGGTTCGAAACTCCGCCCGGGGTTTTTGCGCATTTCGCACACTTTTCGAACGTTGAATAATTTATTTATTTATTAATTATCGCTCGATGCCGACCATTCTCTCGCTGCCTCTCTCGGAGTTGAGTTCATTGCACTCCGAGCGAATTGTACCTGAGAGTGAATTTTCGGTAAAATTTATAGAGATGCATATAGAGGAGTCGCCGATAGTGCGGCACTCACTTCCTATTAAATTCTCGGCCTCCCCTCTCGCCAGGCACGCTTCGATCCTTCGGGACTCTCCGCGTATATCTATGGAGGTGGTTCGGGGCGCTGCGCGAGGCATTATCGGACGTCAACAAGTGACGACCTTGTTTGCTAACAGAGTATACGCAGAGTTGCCGGGAGTGCGAGAGTAGCGAGGGAAAGTTAATTTTAGTTTAGCGATTTAATAGCGAGCTGTGAAGGTCCAAGTTTTTGGAATAAGCGAGCGTATGGTTATTTGCTTTTCCAGAAAAACTCCAGGGCTCTTCATCGTCAATCGCGCAATTGAAAAACTAATGCAATCGCCGGACCTCCTTTTCGGCTGCGAATTACCCAAAATGACAAGATTTACCAGTTGCAATGCCGAATTCTTTGCGGCGGATTGCAATTTTGTTTGGATAATATTTTCAACTGAACGAAAATAGGAAAAGATTCATATGACTAATAATACAAGTATCAAAAATCAACAAAAAATATTCAATATAGAAACATTAAAAGCCAAAAGGTGACACACATTCACTGATTTTTCGGGATAACGATTGGAATACGTAATATAATGAAGCCGTTATATTCAGGCGATATTATACAAATTTTATTCAACACACAAACATTCGGCACAAGCAATCACGAGTTCGAACAAACGTGAAATAATAAACATGGTGTATGGACGAGAGTCGAATCATTTGGTTCACCGAAGCTGATCAAGCGATTAATCGACAGAAGCGTGCATAGCCACTGGATTCGAATTTCCAGCCGCTGGTCCCGTGCTCGGCTGTTTACCCCTTCTATTATCGATGAATTACTACTCTTCCGTGATCATGATTATTGCCCGAAAGCCAGTATCGATAACACGGCTTTCTGAGCAACAATCAAAAGCATAAAGAGTATTCGATGACTTCTGTTTCTTCCTTTGTCCAAATTTCGCTCCGTTGTCACGATGAGAATCCAGTCCGGTTGACCCGATATCTGCAACAGATGAAAAACAACTATTCAATTTCTTTTTTAATCACCCGAAGCTTCGAAGCACGAACGATTGAACTATTTCAATCAGGAAACAAATTGCAAAAGCAAAGAAACCAAAAAGGCCGATTACCGATGAAACTGTTTCGACTACAAGAAATAAACCCGAAATCGTAAAAAAAAGAGCCGATTCACGATTGCAAAGCGTATTCAGTGAATTGAATGAAACCGCGGATTGAAAACAGCAAAAGTACGAAGACCCGAATGCCGAGACTCGATGTTGGAGCAGTCCAATGAGAATGAGCAAAGTTCGGAACTGTTGTTATCGGAGAGTTCCGTTGCTCTATGTTTTTCAATCGGCAGTGAGAGTCGAGCCGGAAGCGGAAGCTCCTCGAGGGGATGTTCCCTCGAGCTCGTCGCGGACGCGAATGATATCGAAGCTGGATTGCATCTCGCGAGAAGGTTCCGCTCCGAAAAGGGGTTGAAACGCGCGCGCCACTCGAGCGAGTGGAGGGAGAGAGCCCGATAACGCGAAATCGAGAGAGGGTCGCACATTGCGTGGATGCAATTTTGCGGCGAACGGTGGGGAGAATTAATCGTCGTTACTGTGCACGGATTCTGCGCGGTTATCGCGAACAATCCTACCCCTTGCGTCGTCGTCGTCGTCGTCTCCGCGCGGATGTATAGCGGAATATAATCGTCGAAGAGGAGATGGGCACGTCGGGACAGAGGAACAAGGAGAATGCATCCAGCGCCAGGTGGAACAGGCATGCATAGTGAAGCTCCTCGAGAGCGCGAAGGCATGTCGAGACCCCCGCGCTATGTCCGCGGGACCCAGCGCGGTTTCCGGCGTTCGCGCGTTCGTCTGTCCATTAAGGTGCTCTAATCTCCGTAATTTGACAATTAGCCCGTAACCGTGCGGCGCGATGCTTCTGCATGCCGTTTCCGTTGGACGAGGAGCATTCACCCCCGAACGCGAATGCTAACAGAATCGCGTCAATCACACGCTCGTTTGATTGGCTTGCGCGACCGTATATACCGCTCCACGTCTCTCAATAGTCCAGATATACTATGCACAAATTTTCGTCTCCAATTCGCATGTATAACCGCGAGCCTCGCGAATCCACCGTCGATTCGACTGATTAATTCATTTTATCAGTCTCGACTATCGCCCGAAATCGCGCTGTTGATGCCGAGAAAATTCTTGGCTGATTATATTTCTACGGTACGGTACAGTCGCGATATCGCGAATAGCCTGTCTGTCATGCATAGAATCCAAAGTATGACACTTTTCGGAATGTCAATTAGTTTCGCATAATGGACTATGAAAATCCCGTAAGGTCGTTGACTCCTCCGCAGTTCGAGAGACTAAAGAAAAATAATATTTATATCATCGAGAATTTATCAAATATTCCCGGCTTTATTTGATGAAAATCCTATATTCGAAGATTGCTAAAGTGAGGAGATAAAATGTATATGACTCTCGATATCGGTTATTGAGAGCGAATACTGCCGGGGAATATTTCTTCGACGTTCTCGGCGAAATATAAGATTGTTGAAATAATGTCCGGATGGAATTTGCATGTTTCCCCGGAGTGCATACGAACTCTTCGATTGCGCCGGTACTTTCAGGGTCTGCGAGGTCGCCACGGATACTATCCGGGAGCCCCGTTCGTGTATCTAATGCACAAAGGCTCCCATCCCCGGTGCGTCGTCGCCTGAGTGGAAACCGGGGCTCATTCTCGGTACCGTTTCCAGGGAGCGAGCTCGCCTCTCTGTCATTTGCTTCCACCCTCCCACCCCAATGCCTCTTATTGGTACATGAACTGAGAGGTTTACCGGAACTTCGCGTGTAATCGAGACGCAAGGCCGCTCCGTTTCTCCGGGAACTCTATAGGTGCGTGCGTAATCGAGCTACTCACGTACCTAATATCGAGTTTGAAATGTTTGATGGCAGGAGCTGCTCGCTTTAGTACCGAGCATCTCATTACCCGGGAAAAGCTTTCTCGATGCCTCCATAATAATACAAATATATGAATCTCTGCGCTTCTATTGAAAAATGATATTTTCATTTTTGCTTATTAATTTTCATATTTATTGAAGCATAAAATAATGAACAAAAAAGGAAAATACGTGCTTTTTAATAAAAGCAGTAGATTCATATTTTTTACATAGATATGAAATTTCTAAATTTTAGATCCAGAAAACGAAACAGTTTTTCAATTTTTGTAAGCGACGAGTCTCCGATAAACAACCTTGGCGCTTAGAATCCCGTCTCTGCTCCACTGAATTGTAAATCTTCCGAAAAAAAAACGATTGCATATGCAAAATTCGCGTCGCCGTATCGAGCGGCGAATTTCGATTTGTACGCCGTCATCGATGTGTATAAGAGTATCCGCGTGCCGAGTATACAAATTCCGTGCGAGAACGGAGATCCGTACGCGATTCGCGCGTTATCGTTTGAACCAGTCAAATACATTAGGCATTCGCTCGTCGATAAATAGAGCAAATATACTAATACGGTCGAGCGAATAAAGCGACACATTCGCAGTTTACTACAATCCCCGATACGAGATACTGAAGTAGAGCGGAGAGAAATCGGGAAAAAAAAGAAAAAAGCACGGGCAATAGGAGTGGATTCCGTGTTTCTGAGCATCGCTCCCGCAAAAATCCTCTCAAGCGTAATCCTCCGGTGCAGCTCTCAGATTCGTGAACGGGGACCCGAGCACAATGAAGCGTAGCGAGTGTTTTTTTTTCTTCCTGTCTTTTCTACGATCGTCGATGACCTGAGAATCAAACACATGTTCCTCCACCGTTAACGTAGTGCCAGAAAAAAAACTCTATTCCGAGTGACTGATACAGAAAAAAAAAGAAAAAAAAAATCGACGAGTAGCCAGAAACCTTGTCTCAGTGAAAGTTTCATCGCAGATTCGGCTACCGAGTTCACGGTAGTTGCCGCGAATTAGTTACGCTACGGACAATAGATTCGGTTAGTTTAAACACCGCTGCTCGGCTATCAACGTGAATCCTTGAATAGCGGGAATCCATTAGCAAAGAAGTCAATTAAGCCGGTCCTTCGAGATAAATTAAATTCAAACAATCCTGTCTTTACGATAAAAATGAAGGAAAAAAAATGGGGTAAAAAAGTTGTATTGCGCGCCGAGTGAAAGTTTAGCGTTTCCGTAATGCTCGCCGGGCTAACGGAGTGGCAAAAGAAGTTAACAGCAGCGCGAAACAATTCGACACGGTGGAAGGACAATGCCTCTCTCGGCTCGGTTAGCGCGCGGCGAAGTTCTCTTTCTCTCGAGAGATCATTCGATCGGCCTCTCTTTTTCTCGCCGCCGGACGCGATCGTGATTCGAGACAGGTTCTCTTCCCTCTCTAACAGAAAACGAGTATCTACCCCCGGTGCCTTCTTCAACGCGAGCCAAGTTCTCCGGGTATCGAAGAACACCGAGAGAAGCGGTACTCGTCGCGGTTTCTTCGTCTCATTTTTGCGTTACCGAGTTATCCGACGAAGACCGAGTAGGACGAGGTGTTCGACGCGATTGTCCACCGGGTGGTCGTCGTCGTCGTCGTCGTTTCAACACTCACGGGTCTCTCGTCTTGGCTAAGCTTCGGTTTCTTCCTTCCATCGACACGCTCGATCGCCCTATCGGCTTCTCGAATCCGGTAGCCCCGTAACTGTGAAATTGTTCTCTTCCCTTCTATTTTTTTTCAACACTATCGAGAAAGTAAAAAAAACGCAAAATCCCGACGATATTTCATCGAAGCGAGAAGCGCCTGCCACGCTTCGGAAATATCTTTCCATCGCAACGCTCGTAATGAGATATTAAGTAGGTTGACTCGTCGAGAGACTATTCGCTCTCTCGTGGATTTTCTTAATGACTCACCCGTATTGCTCCGAAAGCCGAGCGCGAACACACTTTTTGGGGCAAAAAAAAAGAAAGAAACGATACGTGCGTGATGCCGAGCTATTGTCGAGCTCCTTCGGGACGGTAATTTTTAGAACATAGACGAAGACACGCTTTTGGAGTTCTGGTCGTGGGTACGCGTGTACGCGAGACGAACCGGTTGTAACGCGCGAGAGAGTGACTGCGTGTACTGCTGAAAGTGACACGTAAATACCGAGCCCGAGCCCGACTTCTGGCGAAGAGATAAAAAAAGTAAAAAACGTGTTCCGAGATATTGCACCTGTGTCCCGTTCGTTCCCCGTTCGTGTCTATCTTTGTAACATAACTGGAACTCAATGTCCGTCATATAATCTTATCGCAGGAAGCTCGTCTCGCGTTATAGATATAATGTCGCTGGTCGAGAACCATAAAGGCCTATTTCGCGAAATTTATCGCGCGAAACGATATTCCGGAGACCCTTGAGCTTCTCATCGATCGATACGGCCGTGGTGCGCGTTGAATGGGTGTACTCGCGATTGGAGGATCCAACAATTCAATTAAATTTATCACGGAGCGCCCATTGAGGAAGCTTGGACCCGGGAACATGAGACCGTTCATTCAATGTTTTTCACGATTCTCAATCAGCGGACTCTTGCTTTCATTAGTAATCGATGCGCGCTGGCTCGAGCATTGTAGTACCAATAATTCTCCGCTCTCGCCGCCGTCTCTTAATTGTATAACGCAATTATCTTCTCGACGCAATCAATACGACCATTTTCTAACTGCAAATCGAATCTTTCGCGAATAATGCAGGTGCGCGCACCAGCCTGGTTGAAAAAAAGCTTGATTTTTTCATCTAGTTACTCATCTAAATTATTTTACTCTTCGACGAAACAAGTCATTTTTGCTCAAGCAGAGGCCTCGATAAAAATATTTGATACTTCGCCGATGGGTAAATTTAATAAAAACGCAATTTTCGAGGTCTGCAAAATGCAGCCCGGCCGCTGAAAGCGGAGGTTAATGCAATTTGTTTTACTATCTTCGGCGCGGTTGAAATTTAAAAAAAGAGCTGCTTTCGTTTTCGCTTGAAATCATATACTGCAGAATTCGAACTCTCTGAAACGATATTTGATACTGCTTCATCGAGCCCGAATACCTGGTTTTTCGAGATTTTTTTCAGTGTTTTTTTGCACAGATTATTCATATCCTAGCACATTTTCCTTAAAAATTCATCTTTGCAAAGCGGAATGTTTCAAAAGCAACTATTTCATTTATTAATTTTTTAAATTCCTTTTTCATTTAGGAAGACATGTTTTGAAATTTCAATACTTGTGTGGAAACTAAAAAAAATGGTACAGACCTCCGTTTTCACAAAATCGTTTTTTTAATCAATGCAAATTTCAATGAGCAGCTCTTACAGAAAATGGCCTTTTTCGGAAATTTTCAAAGTCATTGAGGAAGCAGCAAATATTTTCTGTTACGCTTCCACTTGTGCTATACTTAGATTTCCATGAAAGAGTGTGTTCATTTTGATGGATAATTGAATAAAAAAATTAAGCCCCTTTTTCAACCACCCTAACGCGTACACGTGAGTTTTAACGCGGTGAGAATAAAATATCGAGTTACCGTTTGCCACTGAAACGCGAGCGAGTTTTGCCGGACGTCAGGCGTACTTGGAAGGCGTTTTTGATGGACGTCGGGAATTCTTCCGGTTGCGGTAGCTCGTGGCGCGCGGCCTGTGGGGAAGTAGTTGCAACGCGAGTGAAACGCGAGTTTCTTAAGGGGGGGTTGGGGAGCGGGGTGAGAACGTGATAGGCGGCGGGCGAAGTGATGTTACACGAGGGTTTGAGATACGAGCCCGGGAGAATAGAGGAAAGCGAGAAAGTGGGAGAGTGGAAGAAAAACCGGGATGAGGCCGAGGGAAAGACGCAGGAAGGAAGGAAGGAAGGAAGAGATGAAGAAGTCTGACGGCCGGGAGGCTGAAGTGGAGTACGAGGGCATATCTCGTTGCTGCTGTGGCCGACGTTCGCCCAGGCAACCAAGAAGCTATACGAACCAACGACCGCGAGACTCTCGCGCTCTCGCGGGATCTCTCACGGTTTATTCTCGGTGATGCGGCAGAAATCAGAGTCGGCTTCCATTATCTTTGAGAAATAATCGGTCGGGCACCGTACACAAGCGGGTAAAGAGGCGCCCGATAGACGTAGGCGTTTCAAACGTGATTTCCTCGAGGCTCTCCATCTGCCCTGGCTGGCTCTCCCGACGAGAGACTGCCGAGAAAAATTCTATATAACAAAATCTTTAAAAAAAAAGGGAGAATTCTATGTCGGATATTTATAAAGGACCAAACTACTGTTGATATCGAATTGAAACGGCGATAAGATACGCTCTCATACAATTTCGTCGTTTCGATAGAAAAGAACCGATGCAGCATTTTATTTTTCTCCGACCCGAGGAGGAGTTTAATTGCCAGTTGCGAGAGATACGAGAAGAAATGTTTTATTAGAAGGTATTATTGGACTGGCGAGAATCCTCCGAGGCCAACGAATGAAACTCACGGTGTATCATCGACAGAGGAAACTTAACGAGAGTTCAATGATCCTTGAATCTTCCTTTCTTCGAAACGATTATTATACGTGAGTCTCTCGCTACTTTACCCTTCGCTTGCCCCGACGATAATTGCAACCTTCGCCGGTGCGTCGATGACGAAACGCCCAGTGGAATATCGTGTTTTGTTGTTAGACTCCTGTCGCGCGATTATTCACGTGAAACACGCGTTTCCACGAGCCACGACGATGGTACTGCGTACTATCGAAAACATTTTTTTTCAATGCGTCTCCCTATCATTCCGCGCATCGGGCCTACGAAAGAAAGAAACGCACGGTCGGGAGAGAGAATGTGCGCTCCACGGCGACGAGGCATTTGCAAAGAAGCAAATTCCAAATGTATTTTTAGACGCGCGGCGCAACGTTGTTGGTACAAGTGCCCCGGAGCGAATGGAGACGACTAGGCGTCGCGCAGAATGCGCGTGACGCTTACACCGACTCGGAACTTTCGGTGTCCTCGACATGATCCTTTTTTTTTATGAAAAAAAAAAAAATAATAAAGTTTTCTCCAATTTTATAAACTGGACCAGGGTCGTACATGAAATAAATATATAGAGCAAAACTCTATATCCGTAGTTAGACCGGAAGGTCGGCGAGGCAATAACGAAAATCAATTACGAGTCTATTGTTCCGGTTAAACAAACCCCCCTGAGTTCGCATTGGTTGGCGATATATAGATTTTTTGCACCGATCTCACGAAACTTTCGCGGCGAATATTAATCGCTGAACAAACGCGGAAAGTGCGTGTCGGGCAGTGAAATTTATTATTATTCTTTTAATATTAATTATTATTATATTATAAATCAGCTCCTTCTCTATCAATAAGCGGCCGGGATATCATTGATCAAACATTTGCCAAATATCACGTGATGGTTATGCAATATCGTCAGCGTCTGGTGTATGCGCGGCATTGAAGAATTGATGTACATCAATTTAATAAATTAAATCGAATTCGGGACGCGCACGGGGCTTGCCACGTCAGCGCTTGACCCATTTAATTTTTTTGGGATTCCTTCAATTTTTTTTTTTTTTGGATTCGAGAATCCGGAGAGGACAAAACAAGCGGAGCAGGAAATTGAAGCCACTGACCGGAATTCCTCGGCAGGTGAAAGAACCCCCGAAGAATCTTCTCAGATGATCGAGCGAGTCATGCATCTTAATCGATTCTCTTGGCTATTAGAAAAATCCTTCGGCGGTCCCGACGATACGTCGTCTTTCTTCTCGTTTTCCCACACTCGATATAAACCGCCCGAAGGAAATAATTTCTATATCCGTGACCGATTTTGTGGGAACATAGATACGCGAGGAGCGAGCCCACGGGCGGCCGCGAACGACTCTTGAATTCGCGTTTTGATTGAATAGAATCCACACACGTTGAGCAAATATTGAGTCGCCACGAAATCGCTTATTCCGCTTGGCGCGATATTCGATATTGCCACTTTCCTCCAGGCATTGCTCCGCTTTCTGTCTCCGTAAATCGAGTTCTCGATATTCAAAGCCTCATGATATTTATCGCGACGTTTCGCATACAGTGGTTTTCCTTTTATAATAAATAAAAAGATTCAGTTAATTATTCCTGTGCGGCTACGTCTGACTTCAGCCTTTATTCAGTCAATCATTTGCTTATTTATGTGGTATAACAAATGAAAAAGTCGAAAAGTTGCTTATTTTTGTATTATTTGTTCATTATTTTATATTATCATTTTTATAGCTTTTTTAAATGATATGTATAAAGCTTGTTCGATTAATTATTCGGTTGCGGCGATGTCTCTGACTTCGGTTTCGTTAACTCAATAGTTTTCTTCTTTATTTGCCATGACAAATGAAAAAGTCAAGGAGTAGCTTATTGGCAGCAGTTGTATACAACGGCTACGAGTCCGAGGGAAGTAAATCATATTAACTGGTTAGAATGAAAAAATAAAAGCAAATTGAAGAAAATTGTTTAACCATCGGACATAGCCAGGCTCAAGAAAGTTTTTTCATCATAATGTATAAAAAGATAATTCAATAAATTATTTACTTCCGTAGACAAATCGAAGAGAAAAGAACTTCTTTCATTGGAAGTCGTAAAATCCAATACTTGTTCCACTATTTCCAATAAAACGCAATGTAATGCATATAATCGCGTTACATTGCATGGAAGTGCATTACATTGTTTGGTTAAAATGGAGAAATAAACGAAAAATCGCCGATTGACCTCCCTAACTGACCTAAAAAAATTAATAATAATACCTGTATATTTTGGAAACGTAACTACTGTATTCGGAGCGAATGACTGCTACCACTACTGAATAGAAAGAAGGAAAAATTAAATCTTTCAACGATCTGGAAATGTTCCCTTTCGTTTTCCTTTGCATGTCGAATGGTCGCGGGATTAGATCTTTTTTTCAAATTATTTTACAGTAATTACTCTCGCAATTGAAAGAGAAATTTTAGCAGAAAGCCACTCGGTCGAGTGGACGCGCGTGGAACGGGAGGAGCGCTCTTTCATGCGACCGGAGAATCTCCGGAGCACAGAAGCAGATCGGTGTATACGAGAATGGCTGTTGCGAGGCTCTGAAGGCGAGCAAACGAGAACGTAGAGCAAGTTGCAAATGCGAGTGTCCGGGATGCGATACCGGAGCGAACGTCGACGAGTCGAAGAGACTCTGGGGAGAGAGCGAGAGAGAGCAAGGAAGAGAGAAAGACTCATAGAGAATCCCAGCCCGGGCCTTGCACTTCGATGCAATAAACGCTCGTGCTTCGTGGGCGCAGGTAATATCTCGACGAATGAATTGCAAACACGAGATCCTCGAGATTTACGAGAGTCTTGGACCTCTCCTCTCTCACTGCGAGTGTTTGCGCGCGAGCGCGCTCAGCGAAACGCTTCTGTGGTCACAGTTTGCCGCTGCTCGAACATCAAGCATATGTCGCTATAAAGACGTCAAAGAATGAGAAAGATTATGATCGACCCTTTCGGTACGTCTCGCGCGGAATATGATTCAATCGTTGCACACCTCTCGGCGCAGTCGTCATTCATCGTTTTGGCATTTGCAAATGGCATCGAGATTGAGAAAATTCGATCTTTGTTCTGACTCGAATAAGCCAGAATTCTAATTCCACGATTTATTATTGAAGTTCTGTTTAGTTCTTAAAGTACAAGTGGTACAAATATTTGTTGGGTGTCTTTACAAGTAGTTATTTTCAAATGCATTTTTAAACAATATTCTATAAAAAATTAAAAAATAAATAAATAATTAAAAGTAATAAATGATACATTATCGAAAGTAAAAAATCGAAAGTGTCTCGCATCATTGAGAAAGGGTTTCTAATATTGTCGAAATACGCACTACAGTCCCGAGGAGTTACGAAAAAATAAGATTGAGATCGAACCTTTCGATCTCTGTCCAAAAAAATTATTCAATGCCCAACGCGCCTCTCGCCGTATTCGTCATCCATCAATACGCCGGCGTGAGCGCCGAGCGAGACTGAGAAAAATCCGTTCTTTAATTGCTCAAAACGAAGTGTCCCAGAATTCGAATTTCATCGAATTTGCAATTAGCGCTCTCGTTAATTAATCCAAACGCTCGAGTTGTGTCTTTGACGTTCCCGAAAGGGTAACTGGGCACTCCCGCAGCGCGCGACATAAGCTCGAAGTGTTATAGGCAATTTCGAACTGTTGCTTCAGCGAGAGTGAGAGAACGTGTTTTCGATTCTCGCGAAGTACGCGCGTGGTAAACGAGCATACCCGCGGTTGAGAAGCACAAGGGCCCATTTAGCATCACTTAACGTGTGGAGCAACGCGAGATAGGCCCTTGCGTTTCTCAGCAGTGGGCATAATCGAGCTGCTCTGTTGCTCTTTCTCTCGGTCTCGACATTCTCTTGCCTGCCTCGTTGCCTAAGGCCCCCCGGAGTATTAGGAACCCGCTATCTTTGTCATTCTCCAGGGCATAACGATAGCGCTGCTTGGGCTGTGTGTATTCGTTGCTGGGACTCATTGCAAAGTCCTCGGGGCATGAACGTTCGTTCCGGCGTAGCGAGGACTTTAAACGCCGGACTTATTTACTTCGTAGCTCCGAAAAGAAAAAAGAAAAATAAAAAACGATTCGTATTGCCTCGCAAGGATTTCAGGCGCGATAGGCACACGAGGAGTTCCACACGGAGAAGATACAATTCGGATTCTTTCGCAGTGGCCCTTCTCGCTCTCTCGGACCTCCGCTGGCCTCAAGGTATTATAAGGCCGTGGCGTCGGCCGAGTCAGGGAATCCTCGCCCGTTCGTACCGAGGCTGCGTTACTCGAGACCGTAGGAAGGTATACGGCGCGGTGGAGAAACCACTGTGCCTGGATCCGTAGCCCCGGTAAATACGAGTCATGCTCGGAGCGTGCATTCTTCCTCGCAGAGGTTCTCCAGCGAGTTAGCCCGACAACTCCGGGAGATACTGCTCTCCGCTTCGATCCTCCGAAGCTCGTTTTTATATCGGTACAAACTCGCGTTCTACTTAGTAGGTATTAGCCTTCGGGGTTAAAAATTCTGTGAAATTCACTCGACTGCGCTCGAAACGGGAAGGATAAAGACGAAGATTTAGTGGCAAACAAGAAAAGCGGAGACGCGGAAGAGGATCGGTTTTGTATTATAATAGGTCAATGAATAATTCATATTTTATCCCGAGGGAAATACAGAAAACGGGAAATATAACCCGGTTACTCTTTACCTCTGTGTTATTTTTTTTTTGTATATCCTTTTTTTTTTCTTTTTGTTTGGTCGACATCAACGAAGCAAAGTCGTCGAAGCTCAAAGCTCGCGAGACCTGACGCAAGGACCTCTCAAGCTGAGATCTATCTCGACTTCTCACTCGCGTCTCTCCTCTCTCTCTCTCTCTCTTTCTCTCTTTCTTTCTCTCGAACTGACCCAGTTCTATGGTGCGCACCGCCTCGGTTCCTTCATTATTTCTATAACAGAGAACACGTCGATGGAGTGACGTGAAACGCGAAACTCGAAGCTCTCGATAATAGCCTCGAACGTTTGATGCTTCCAGATATACGAGAATGGGAATTTCGAAGGCTGATTGGCGAAGCAACGATTGATTGAGAACACCCTGATATTTCATTCTTATGGAATTGCTTCATTTCGAGGAAGCGTTACGCAAGAACGAAAAACGAAAGACTGAAAAATGCGAAGCTTCCCGTTGCTTTCTCATTGACTTCTTTTGCTCGAGATGATTTTACTGTGAGAAAGCATCTTTTGCAATGCTCTGGCATTCTCGCTAAGGAAGCTTCGTCGATTCGAGAAATCAATCAGGAAACAATGAGAAAAATAACAATTTACAGGGATTGTTTTTTACGAGAAAAGTAAGATACTAAAAATATAAGGCCAAGGTTCATCGAGTATCGATTTTTTATTTAGCAACGTTTCATTGAACTGGAAAAAAAATTTCAACGATATGGAAATCGATAAAATGCATAATTTTTGCAACCTAACACGTTTAGTTCAGCCTGATTGTTCGAAAGGTGCGAAAACGCCGGCACGCCTAAGAAGTTTTTTGATACACTTGGAAAAAAAAATGAAGCTGAACAAAGAGTCGGAAGTCTCAACTTTCGAATTGCGAGTAATACAAAAAATATCGTTCGTAACTCGAGCCGTGTACCAAATTTCTGCTCCATCGCTTTTAATTTGCGTCGGTTTTCGCGGAAACGTCCTTTTCGGCCTGGGCACAGGTACTGAATATTTTTTCTAAATATTATGTTCGGTCGAGCGTAAACACGCTGATATGAGAATCTAGAAAAAATATTGTTCAACGAAAACGAAGCTTATTTTGCGAGAAAGCAACGTTATAGATTTTTTATTTTTATTGCATATATATATAATTTTTGTTTTTTTATCCACGTCGAACGTCGAAGCTCACGTTTTGGCTCTAATCAAGAATTCGTAACTTCTCTTTTCGTCTCCCGTTTGCTCGTTTATCCACTTTTCACGTGAACGAGCCCGAAGCCGAAGCCTGTCGATATAAAATATTGGCACGTCTGCGAGAGAGTTTCGTTGAGGCAGGTATATAGAAAAAGAGAGAAACACGGCAGACGTACACACGACGTACACGACGCCGTGAAATCGCTAACTCGCTTCGCAACCTTCCTATAGAAACGCTCTGTACTCCGTACCGATACGTATCTCGTTATATTAGTTGTATATTTCGTGTACTCGCGAACGTCAAGAACGCGAGAGCGAGATGAAAGGCGAACGCGAACGTTCTCTCTCCCTCTTTCTCGATGTACCGCGAAGCCCGAGCTTCGTCGGCCTCGCAAATTAATCGAAGAGAGTACAGCGCGGGGGGGTTGAATACACGATCAAATACACACGGAACTTCAAAGCTCGATCTCGCTGCACTGCTGACAGCGAGATAATCAAAACTCTGCTCGTATTCGATTAATTATTAATTTTTTATTTTTTTTCATGGCTTTTGTTCCCGAGGGAAATATGGAAATTGTTGTTTTGTTTTGCGAAGCAATTAATCACAATAATTGAATGATGCGAGGATATTGAAAGCCCCGGGCAGCTTTACGAGGGATTTCGTTCACGAAAAAAACAAAATTCATGGCTATTTCCATTAAGCCGACCAAAACTATTATCCGATGTCTGTTGAAAGCGAAAAAATATCAGAAGAGCTTTTTTCAAATACTTTTATTTCCTATGAAAATAATGGCTTTTCGTTGTTTTTCTCCTCGTAGAATAACAAAGCTCGTTGCTGTTTGAAAAGCAACCGGTATTTTTCACGAAAATATTGAAAATCGGAACATTCTTTGTCAATTGTATAAAAACCATATTTCCTGTATTTTTTTCCTTGGTAACGATGAACCTGAGCTGAATCCCGTTTTTTTATTATCATAAACAGTTGTATCTGTACAATATAGTACACGAAGATTTAGGTAAATAATCGTATTATTATAAATCTCTTGAGCTCTGCGCGAGCTCATGAAAACTTTATCCTTTCGCCAATATATTCCGCGGAAAAATCTGCTCCAAATGAAGCAAAATAATGATTAGCGATTACTTTGTAATCTGGAAAACGTGCTTCCTGATGGGGAGTCGAGTGAAACCACGAATTTAAGCCCGCGAGGAAAATTATATCAGTTCTGGGCGAAATGCGAGAAAAATGTATTTCACGAACGAGCAAGTTTCGAAAACGCGGTCCGGGTGCCTTCTCTGTTCTCTCGACGGTCGAAACAGTGAGAGAAGTTATAATAACTCAAAAGATATCGTGTGTACATAGGAATTGAGGGAGTTTAAAATTCAATTATACCCAGCAGGAAGGTTATAATCCGATACCTCAAACCCCCATCATTCTCAATCTACCATTCAACCCCATTTTAATCCCGTACTCCCTTTCTCTCGCGCTCTTCCGTTCTCTCCGTATCAGAACCCTCATCTCTCCGACTCCTCTCCGCAGCAGCAGCGGTAGCAGCTCGTTCCCTCGTTGGTCTATGTTTCTCGTTTTACCACCGAGCCCTTTTATTCTTCTCCTCTCTCGTCTCCTTGATCATCGGAGATACAATCGATCTCGCGATTTTCCGTCTCCCGGAAGCAATTCGTTTTCTTTCTTCGCCCGAGGGCACCGCGACTCGTCTCTTCGTCAATGAGAAACCAGAGATTGAGTAAATCCTCGATGACGCTGGACAGACTTGTATGTTTTCTCTCGCGAGATCTTTCAAATTTACCCACAAACTCGGGACTCGAGTTTCTCTGACTCGCTAATAACGCGCGATTCACTTCTCTCCATCGAGCCACTGCGAAGTTGTCGCGACCCCGGCCGCAATCCAAAGAGACTCCGAGTCGCTATTGATAGTATTATATATCCACTGTGCGCGAATAGGAAGCGTTGCGAAGCTCTAAGAGAGAGGATCTTTGACCCGCGCTCCAAGCGGGACGAACTTCGCTTACCAACAAGCCTCCGGGCTTTCCTATATACGAGAATCCCCGGAGCCAGCGGGGGCTGAAACCTTCGAACGCTGCAGACGGTTAATGCGAGTCTCCTGAGTTTCACGATAGCGAGGTTTCGCGCGTTCGCGCGCGTGCCTCTGTGTGTGTCTCTCTGCGGTTCGGGGTCACCGGGTACTTTGATTTCAAAGTTCCACGGGATAGTTTCCAACGTCTCGCGAAGCGTACCAGCTGGGGACACGTAGGTACTTTCCGGAGACGTCTCGGGTAATGCGAGAACCGTCAGCGTTTTTCCTCGACTATACCGCCGAGCCCACCCACCCCACCCTCCCTGGCGAAACTCGTCGCCGCTTCTCGGGGATGGTTTTACAACTTTTTAACTTCTTCGCCACCGGAGGCGAGAAAATTTCTCGCACGTTGAGATAAAGTAAAACTGCTTACGCTTTCGTCGACGATTATTTGCGGTTTCTTTTTTTTAATTCTTCGAGTCACAGTTACGGGACAGAGCGCGAGTTATCGGACTCTCTGTTACGTGTCCTACTTTTTTTAAATATATATCGAATCGCATTTTATTCGAAAGCTTTCGAAGGCGATCGCTCTCACCCCCCTGCGGGCCCGGATAAAACGAGGGTCAGGGTTCGTCCCAGCACGGTCGTCATGGCAACCGTAGGGATTTCGGGAAGCCCGAACGCTCTCGCAAACGCGAAGCGCCCTTTCGTTTTCCCGTTTTTTTTTTTCCTTTCTCTCCTTGGCCGGGGATACGAGAGGAGCGACCAGGAACCATCTTGAGAAACACCCACGTAATGACGGAGCTTATCGACGTGACTTCTTTAAAAGTCGCGGCTCGTAATGCTACCCTCTTATTTTTTTTTACTCTCTAACAGGGAAACTTCTTGTGTTTTTTTTTTTTTAAGTACTGTTTCACCCCTCTTGAGAGTGCATTATTTGGCGGTATAGAAACAATTATGTTTATAGCGGCGAGGCGAAACTTCGCACTTGTGGCGCACGCAAGATTGAAGAATGTTGGGCGAGGCGTGTAAAAAAAGCGTCGCGGGGAGATAATAATTTTATTTTTATTTGTCTTTTTTTTTTTCTTTTCTTTTTCAAACGATCCAAGAAGGAGCGACCGCGCCGGAGATAAAAAGAGGTTCCGTTACAAGGGTCGCCTTGGCGGCCTCACGCGAAGATATAGAGGTAGAAGGAACTGCAGAACTCGGCGGAGCTGCTCGGTTGCAACGCCCGGGTACGTGATGCAACCGAAGCATAACGCCGGTGCAACGCGGTCGCCGGTCGTTCGAGGGTGCAGCGAGAGGTCTCGCTCTCCAGGGGACGCAGGTGAGAAGTTTTTTAAATCCCATTGGCCAATGGAGAGCGAAGTAGAGCTGGATCTCGCGGAGACAGCATCTCGTGCGAGGAACGCTTCGACCTCTATCTTCTCTCCAAGTAAATTACAGACATTGCTGTTTCGTTCCGTGAAAAATCAAGTAGAGGAACAACAAAAAAACGAAGAAGAGGATGAAAAAACGGTGAACGAAGCAGAGAGGAAGAGACGCTGCTCGATTCTCGGCGCTTGGACAGCTCAGGGCATCGTTTCCATTACGTGGGAAGAAGAAGAAAGCTTTGAAGTATTTCGAAGGGGGGAAAAAAATAACGAGAGAAGTTAAGATAAGATTCTCTCGAAGGAGACCGATTGATCTTTGGCCTTAGTATTTATAGGGGATGGCGGGGGCAAAATGGACCGCTTTATCAACGCAAATTGTTTTATCGATCTACACAACATTCTTCCATTGATTTTTGATCGGTGAATAGATTTTTACGCCCCCTTAGAGCAATCTGAATTTCAAATAATTTCATACCTATGAGCGGTATGCTAGTGGTTGTCGTCAGAAAATATTAATTTTCCCATATTGAAAATAGTGGAAAAGTAAGTTATCGTATTTTAGTTTTACTCGTCCGCATTTCTATTTTTCGCATCAGTCGATATCAGACAATAAATATTTCGTAGAATGTTGTCAATCCTAATCTTTTAAAAATAAGTAGTGATTTCCAACAGAAACCAGGGCTTTGAAGCCTAAAAATTGTATTTTAAAATTTATTTTATTAATTTTCGGGTTGGTCCATCAAGTTCCGATCCGATTGACCCTGCTTGCCCCACCCATCCCTATCTTCGTCAAGATCACAAGTCGATCGGAAATCAGAATCGTTGCGATACGAGGCTTTTGTGGATTTAAAGTGAGCCAATTAATTTTGCGCTCGACCCACATTAAAACTTTTTTATATTAACAAAGCTCGTTTGCGCGGATACGATCTGACATTGAATCAACGACGGGGAAGCGGCAACCGAATTTTTTAACGATTCGCAACGAGAGAGCCGAGGAAACACCTCGATATCATTTTTTTTAATAAGCAAAAGGACTTCCTTTTCCTGTGTGTGTTACTCGAGCGGCCGAACGTTATGACACTGAGAATCGCCGAGGCGTGTCGAAGGCTCGCCGGGCATAAGCAATATTTCCGCGGGAAAACGGACAAAGCGTGTCCAATTACTTCTGCGAAGTCTTAAATAATATTTTCATGGTACAGAAGTAAAGTGCATCGCGGCCAAAGCGTTCTTGCTCTCTTGGATAATTCTCTTTTTTTTTGTAGGTAAACGCCTACGGCGAGCCGGCGTCAGCGGCAAAATATCGTTACAGTTCACAGGCGCTGTCGTTTCTCTTTGCTCACTTCGTCCTCCGGCAATTTCATTTCGCGCCGGGGGAAAAAAAAAAGCGAAAAAAAAACCATCGAACCGGCAATGTTGTCTATTTTTATTTGTCCCCGGGAAGGATTCACATATTTATGAGATTCTCGGCGAGTCTACTCTCTGTGTCGAGCATCGCGAAGGTTGGAAAAACGCGTCTGTGTTCGTATCGGAGAGAGACGCGACTGAATGATTCATGGCGAGGCAGTGTGTTAGGTGGGTCGTCGGGTCATTCAGCGGGAACCTCTAAACTTTCGCCGTTGATTAATTATAGGCTTCGGCTCAATTAGCTCGGCAACGGAGTGAAGCGACAACGTTTTCTACGAGATAGCGAGTTATCCATCAATATCGTACAATGCAGTGGGGGGGTAGAATCGCGGGCGAGACTCGAGAGCTTCGTTACGAAACGTTATTACAATGCGCCGAGCCGAAAAAAAGCCTCGGCGGAGCTCGAGTTCCCCTCCTCGGCGGTTCTAATGGCTCTTATATCGAGTTAAATGGTCGTTAACCATTGGATTTTCGAGTCCCTCGGTTTCTGGCGGCCGTGGCCTTGAAAATACATACTCACTAATGAGGTGAACGCCGTACATAGTACGTACACTCGTCACGGTAAGGCTCATAGTCGTAGTCGTTGTGTGCAAACGGGTACAATGGACGGGTTGGCTCCTCTCGTGAAATTCACGTCGACGAACGAGACGAGAGACGAGAGATGAGTAACGGTCCGCGTGCGGTGGTCCCACGACTCTTGACTGTAAGAAGAAGAAGACGGAGGAGAAAGAATGAAGAGAAAAGAGAGAAAAGCAACGAATCCGAGATCTCTTCATTCTTGCCCTTTCTCCCGTTTCATCGCCCGATTTAGGGAGAGCGAGAGAGCTCCGTACAATTTCATTCGTACAATAGCGAACGAGCACGAAAGTTTTCGGTATCAACGAGCGCGAGCGCGGAGAATGGGAGAACGGTAAACGTTAATTGGCATGTTTTTTTTCGGAGTATAAATAAATTGTAGGACAGGCGCGAGAGAGCTTCGCGTGGAGTCTGCGAAGCATCTCGCGGTGAATTCATTCACTGGACTATTTCAACGATAGTAATAGTTGTTTGTCTGCCTCGCAGGGGAAGAGGGTGGAGGAGAGAATGAAGGATCCGAGGCAACGTTCGGAACAACGTTCCGTGCGGCGCGTTGCGCTTCTATAGACCTAAAGTATCTCGAGCGTTTGTATTCAGAAATGATCTCGAAGCGTGACTGTTGAACAGAATTTAGCACAGATTCCCTCGCGAGAGGAACGGGAGAGAAACCATGAGTCCGCAAGGCTTCAACATATACGAGGCTATCGACCTATAGCAGAGTTATCCTTCGGCTCTCTCTGACTAGCGGAATCTCAAATGCCGGCCGGCTCGATGTCTGTGTATTACGTGTACGCTTTACTGTCCACGGTATAACCGGAGTACTAAACTCCTGTGCATGTACGTACGTATACATCTCGTACACGGACGGTGCTGGCGAGTGTACGCAGTAGCATCGAGCCCCGGCAAGGAGGGAAGAGGAGCAGAGCGCAGTGGTACATTACCAGGAAATAGTTACGGACAAGCCGTCCAACAATTCTCGACTATCCCAAGAGCGCGCACATGTATCACTATTTCGTGCTATACGCTCTATAGTAAGCTAAACGCCTGAATTCTCGTAATGTCTCCATTGAAATGACATCGAGGACTCGCTAAATGGCGCGAGGCATCGATTCACCCAAATGCAACGACATATTTTCATCCATTTACGTTTATATGGATTTTTTTTGCCAAATGGATTCTTCCAAGTAACCTTTCGATATCGTCGAATCTACGTGACGTCGACGTAACTATAGGCGGATTTACTGGGAACAAATTAACGTTGCTCGTTTAGATGACTCACGATCGAACATTCTATTCGTCACCTGTGGTTAATCGTGCCATTGGTACCGTACCGTACGAAACTCTTACGAAATTCTTGCGCTGTCCGGGAGAGATGAGATCGATTAGTGTCTAATTGGCTAGAGGCTTTATTCATTCCGATGCAACGACTTTTAGATGCCCATACATGCGTTTGTTAATTAGAATTTATAGACAGAGAACATTAACATTGATTCACAGTAAACATAGAACATTAATCCATTGATGACACATAGTCCATTAAATTATTAAGCAATTCATCTATACGTGCGAGTAGAAAAAATTGTTAACGATACCTCTCATCATTGCGGAGATCAGCACCTCTTCCATTTCGCCGTCGATTTAGTCGATTTTTTTCTCGCGCACTAAGAATTTTATTATTTTTCGAAAATGTTTTCTCGGATTGTTTCCTTTTTTTGGTGAAATCGAAAGCAACACGGTTGTTATCGCGAACGAGATTAGGAAGAAAATGAAGATCGATGATTGCGCCGGGTGGTTCCGGAAGTGAGATCGAAGCGCTGCGAGATCGACGATCCCGTGAGCCACCGGGGTTCTCTCTCCTCAGCGAGGATCCAAGGTCCTTCCTCTTTCGCGAGCCCCTTCCGGGATACGGATGCTTCTGCGGCTGGCTCGGAGGAGATAATGACGGAAGAACTTAAGAGAGAAGTGAGAATACGCGCGTCCACCGGCTTCGAGTCTCCGTGACGGAGTGATGCCCGGTGGACTCGTGCGCTCCGAGCCGTTTCTCCACGACGCGCGCGATTCCCTCTCGCTCACGGCTTTTCCGACACTCGGGCTGCGCCGCGAGAGTTCCACTCCCACCCGTTACTTCGATGCTCTATCGTATCGCTATTCCCTCTCTCACTGTATTGCTTAGCTCGGTTCTTTTTCTTCTCGTTCGACTTCTTTATCTTCCGAAGTCCCTCTCAGCTCTCGATCTTCACGGACTTCTCGGCATTGGGTCTTCGCGGAAGGTTCGTTAATTGGTTAATTTAAGTAGGAGCCGAAACTACCCCCGTGGAGGGAGGAAGCGTTTCTTTTTTTCCCCAAATTCGGGAATCGAACTGCGCGTATCAGCGAGTCGTGCGAGCTCGAACAGGGAGGGATATATGAGAAACAGCGGAATCGGGAGGGGAAAAGCTTCGTCAGTCCACCCCCGCAGGATTCCGTGCTATCTGCGTTATATTCTTCCCCCACCGCGTCCCTCGTCACGCTGGACCAGTCAGCGAGGCGACGCTCGTACAGTTACGTCACGCAACGTCGAATAGCCAATGGGATTCGAGGATACCCGTGGAAGATACACGAGCCCTTTCGGCTCTTTTGCGAGCACGACACGTGGATACGCTCACACGTGCGTGGGCCCACACATACGCGAATATACAACGAAAGATATAGCTATATATGTATGGATACTATACGAAAACAGACGTTTACCCGAAAAAGCAGAAGCTTTTGATGGATGCTCGGAGTCATGCTCCACAAAATGGTGAACTATGCCATCGACTTTTAGCGCTTCTGGTAACTTTATTAGTGATTGCCTTTTTGAAATGATGAGCGAGATGGAAGGATCGATCTAGTTTTTATCGATGAACGGGATTGCCTATTTGAATTTAAATTTGAAAAAAAAAATGTATGAAAAAGATTGGAAGATGTCGCGGCATAAATGCGTAGAAACTTTTAATTATAGCAGCGAGAAAAATTCTATACGAGACAATCTCGTTGACACAAAAACTAATTAATTTTTGCATTAACGGTTTGGACGAAAATATTTTTAGGCTTTCTCCAGCGGGCTCACGAAAGAGGAGAATGGTTAAAAAAAGAGACGGGCTGAAAAAAGGATTTTTTTTTACTTTGGTCTAAAAAGACTAAAAGGGCGAAATTTCCTTCATTTTTTTAAAGATAAATATAGAATGGGAGTTTTTAACTTTCGTTCATGTAGACTAAAAGCGTTGAAAACCATCTTTTTTCCTGACGGCAAAAAAAAACAACTACAAAGCAACTCCGGTAAAATAAAAAAGGTTAAAAAAGGACTATAGAAGAACTGGATGATAATATTTTGAAAACGTTTCCATCGCGTATGCAAAAAATAAAAAATAAAAAAATTTAGCTCACAAAGTGGATAAAACAGAACATTGCGAGGGAATGAATTCTTTATTCGCAGTGCATAGACTGAAGGGCAGACTTTTCTTCATTTATCTCTGAGTAAACAGAAGAAATAGTTTCTTTTTTCAATATTCACCGTTCACAGCGGCTGGATTGGAAATCCTCTATTTTACTGTCAGTGAATAAAATCCAACCCAAGGCAAACCCTTTAAAATGAAAATAAATTGAACGATTGTTTTTTTTTAGAATGAAGGACTAAAAGGGTTGAAATTCCTTTATTTTCGTATCGATGAACAAAACTCTGCAAAGGACGCCCTTAAAAAAAAATCGCGGTAGAACAACCACAAAGGGATTCAAAAATAATATTTCAGAACCTTCGCCATTGCGTAGGGAACGGGCCGATACGGAGACGGGGAGGACAAGTAAGACAGTGATAGAAAAGGGCGGCTTGACACTCGGAGTAGAAAATACGAGCCTCGAAAAAAAGAGTTATGGGGGTGAAAGAAAACAACGAGGGAGAATTTCGTTGGAAAAGCCTATCGTCCGTTCTTCCTCGTGTGACAGTAGCAATCTGTACAATTCCGTCGCGACGACGTTATCTTGTTTCCTATACAAACAATTCGCTGCGAGTTTGCGAAGCCGAAGAGCCACACCGCCTCTCTCGCATCATTTTTTTTAATTATCCCGCATGTCAGCGTCATACGCATCAACGGCCGTGCACTCCACAATATACTCGATTTGATTTTATTGCCGCTGCCAGAAAGTAGCTCGCGTCTGTTGGTGGTGAATTGCGTATACGCGTGTTGATATTCGATGCGAAACGCGGACGGCGAGAGGGACGGATTGAGCGAGAGAGCAAAAGCTGCGGTAGCCACGGTATTGTGGTGATGAGTTTGTGGAGGATTGATGGCCTCTCATACCAATAACAATTCCTCCCTTCGTTCGACACTCCATACCAGTTTCCGCGTATATACAATATTGGTTTGCGGATGAAGGGCACGCCGAGCTTGACGGTTTCGAGTTTATCTACCTTTGATTACTCCCATCGAACTCTTCGCCGATCGTTTATCGAAATGTTGATACGACAATTTGTATCTTAATCAGCGGTTCGCTGAGCCATTTAACGGTTACACTGGAATACTCTGCAGCAGTATAATTATTTTTGATATTAATTATCAAAATCGATCTCGACGTAACAGAGTGATAGTTAATGATTAAACAAGCGCAAGCTTAGCACGAGCTCGTCGGGTTTGCATTAATAGTCTTCAATTATTCTCATCGCGATTTCAAGTCACAATTCATTGAAATATCGATCCATACTTTATGTTTCAGTTAACAGTTTATCAAATTGTTTAATGGTTGGATCGCAAAAAAAATTGAATTGAATTGAAATTTTTGAAGTTTATCGAGCGCTCTTTCCTCAATTATTTTCCTCAAACCCAAATATTTATGCAATGATGAAAATGAAAAAAAAAAGTTATATACTTGCAAAAAGATATCCATAATATACAATTTTTCAAGAAAAATTATTTAATATATCTTCAATATATTTGCAACACCTTTTTCCATTTGTCTCAAAATGTTGCAAACTCCAAAAGGACTTTTTGGGTCGACAAGCATTCAGCATCGCTTGCGACGCAAGGACGACGATCATTAAACGATTAATTGGGCAACCATTTGCATGTGAATTGTGGGAGTTTCTATCGCGCGGTAATGATTCGCACGAGCGATCCATAGACCACACCTCCTCGAATTCCAACTATAAGCATGAAACTCTGATGCCGCTATTGCTGCTGACCGGTAAGTCCCACGGAACAGAACTGGCTTATTATCGTTCCCGGAATCAACGACAAATAATCGATAAGCGTCGACGCGTTTGATTTCCACCAATAGTAGGAGTTTTCGGCCGAGAGCGAAGGGCGGCGATCCCTTCGCACACCCAGCCGCGGCATCAAACGCAGCGAAAGCGACCCCCGACGAACGAATGAACGGAAAAACTCTTGTCCCTTCATCCCTAGACTCTACCCCTGGCTAGTTTTCCCTTTGTTCCCCCTTCGACCGTGGGCTACTCCGTGCATTTTCGGCAAAATGGCGTCCTCATATCTCTTCTTTTGCGCGTCGCAATAATTAATACCATAACAATTATAATAACTCCTCGTAATAGGACGAGAAAAAAAATTAAAAAACCACAAAAATTCGTACTAATTACTCATAACGATCGTTCTTTATTTTCGCTCGGGGGCTTAAACGGATTATATTCGCCACGAGCCCGAAATGTGAATAATTTAAGCGAAACCCTTCTCCAACATGCGAGACGAGGAGATATTCGCGAGGAGGGTTAAACGATGAATATTTTATTACTCGCCTCCGCATGACCAAGATAGAACTTTACCTATTGATTTCAAATTATACCCTTTCGCCGTCCACTCCTCGCTGTCGTCTCTATCTTTTCCGATCTTTTCTTTCAAAAGGGGACTTAATGACGATAATGACCGGTGGCTGATCGAGTGTTGTCATAAACCGTCCGGGCGCGAGGAAACAACCGGTAATTCACGATGCGGCCTCGACGGGCATCGACGCGGAGGAACGGAACGCGGGGAAACGGGCGAGCCGATGCGAACGAAGAGAAAATCGTGAGTTAAGGAAAGAAGAGAACGAGTACCGGTGCCACATTCGGAGAAACGAATTTAATGCACATTGCGTGAGTCAGTTGCACGGCATCGCAGCCTCTTTCAGTTACACTGTTACACTTTGGCTCTTTTGCTGGCTTGTAAGGATATACATTATATACATATATATATATATATACGCAATAACGTAGGACGTATTATAAAGCGAAGCACGCGGTTTTTCGAGAAACGCTCGGTTATACGAAGTTGCCCGGTTTCCCCTCCGTTTGGCTCTACCCCGTTGCATTAATAAAAAGTTTTACGGTCCAGCTCGTGAAACAAGAAGAAAGCTGGCCGCGAGAGAAATGTTGTAGCCCGCGTATTACATCCATCCGGCTTCTGGCTCTCCGGCACTTTGCTCTTTAGTCTCGTTTGTAATTACTCGAACACTCAAGGGGACGAACGGGGGGGCCACCACGATTTTATACAGTCCGTGCTCGATGGATCGTGATGAATAACCATACCGTGAACCAATAGTTTCTTTTTCGTTTCTGGAGGGTCTACGCTTTTTAGGAATTCGACTTCCGGCCTCTTTTCACTTAGTCATTGCCGCGAGATAGTTTAATGACTTTTTTTTACAAATGACGGTGTAGACATTTTTTTGGTTCATTATTATTATTTTAATTAGGGTTGACTAAAATTCTAATGAAAAGGATAGAATACGAGACAATTGTATAGAGTTTTGTGGGAATTTTTTATTCGGTTACTCTCAGCATCTTTTTAATAAACCTTTTTTATAGTATATTTTCGGGTTAAAAAATCGACTCCATTGGATACAATAGAGGTCTAAAAAAATCTATAGTTCTTTGTGAAAAAAGCGAGGGAGTTTTTTTGACTAAAAGCAGGGTCGGAAAAGGCAACGGGATGATTAGCGATAATACGCCGGTTCTCGGCCCGGTCCCAGCACGCTTTAACGCGAGTGTGAAAAATCGAGGCCCGATATACCATAATCGTAGCTCAACATAAAAGGCAACGAGCCGATACCTACACGCCTGAAGATTCTTTTCTGTTTCGTCCCGGTGGAATTGAGCGAAACATACGGCAGCCAGGAAAAGGATATCGATTCCGGTCTATACTCACTCGCGATCGGTGAGATTGACCGTTATTTTTTTTTAATTTTCGCCCTTTTTTTCGTTAACTCACGCTCGCGCAATTTAGGGGTTGACGAGAGAAAGAACGCAGACGTAGAGAGCGAGAGAAAGGATCGGGCATCGCAGACTGCTGGCGTCGCGCGGGGCACGATGACACGGTGTAGGGTGCACGGAGGGGCCACCCTTGATCCGAGAACTTGGCAATCCCCCTTTCTTTTTAACTCTCCCCAGCGGCAGCGCAGCCAGCTTCATCGCAGCGACCCGCTGCGTTTTTTTCTCTTCTTTTTATTTTTCATTTTTTTCGGCGTGCGCTGCGCGGGCCTCGCGCACCGGTGCGACGAAACGGCATCGCGTGTGCAAGAGTTGACGCCGAATTTACGCGAGGGTCCCGGCCGAGAAGCTCACGGGGGTAATGAGTCGAGAAAAACTCGCCACTTTCGAACCGATGGAAAGTTAACGTTGCCCGTGAAAAAAAATGCTATGTGCAATGTAACGAAAAAACGGGAGACGCGTCGATTGATTGACGAGTGACCTAATACGACTTATTTCTGGCTATTTAGATCGTTTCTAATTTTTGAAAAAATTCAAACTCGCTACAGGGCAACGAGGCGAAAAACCTCGTCGCTTCGGAATTGCTCAAAGATTAACATGGCTCGGTAAAAAAAATACTCCAATTGTACCGAAAAAAAATAGTCGCGTCGATTGATCGATCTGTGACCTAATAGAAGTTATTTGCGACAATTCAAATCGTTTCTATGGCAATAAAAAAGGCTCCAATTCCAATGTATCGACAAAAAAAAGACACGTAAATTGATTGACGAGTGACCTGATGGAAGATATTTCTAACTATTTACATCATTTCCAATATTTAAAAAAATATGAAATCTTCTACGGATTCTAAATAATCACGACTCCGTTAAAAAAATACTCCAACAACTATGTAAAAATACAGGTAGGGCGATTGATTTACGAACGAGGTAATAGAAAATAATTCCAACAATTCGAAGTAGCCAATAGGCAGTATTTTTTGCTACTTAAATCTCGCTCAACGAGAGAAGAAAAATATGCCAAGTCAATTTCCACGTTTGCCAGAGAATGATAATTTCAATATTGAGTTTGTAGAATCGTGTGCTGCGGTAACAGGAAAGACGCTTCGCGAGTTCGATTCTTGCCGGGCCAGTGATGCCGCCAGTTTCTCTCTCCCTCGTGAAGGATAAGTCAGCAAGATCACGAATTCACGCCGGCGTGCATCATCGATTCCGCTCCGCTCTGCTCGAGTGAGCAACGGTTCGATCGGCACTTATCTATCCCCGGCAGAGCCAATGCCGTCCGCCGCGCGGGCCTCTTGTTTCTTCCCGATGGAGTACACACAACTCCGAGGTTGAACACGAAGAAAATTACACCGAAGTCAAGCAACCGATGCGAGCGGAGTTCTCTCCTCTCCGCGGGCGCTATTGCGCACCGCAGCTTCGTCGTCGTCGTCAAACCGAATCCCATTGCTCTGTTCCCCGTCGTTCTTCGAAGTTACACTCGCCTTTGATTTTACCGTTATATCGGCCGCAAGAAAAACGCGATCACCGTGAAAAATAGGAGAGAAAAACGAGCCCACATTGATATCTTTTCTCCGAAACAAAAGAACTGTTAGAGCTCTCAAAACGTTTTAGGAATCTTTATGCGAGAAATTCACTCGTAATTTTCTTCCAAGTTGCACTATAACTTTAATGATTTTTTTACACTACAAAAAATTCCAACAATTTGTTTCACTGATGTTTTACCAAGTTGAATTAGATACAAATTAAATTACGAATAATTTAAAGCACGCGCGAAGATTTTTTTTATTGCGTAATCTTAATCTCTGAATAGCGCGAGATTTACAAGAAGCCGCGAGTAGAATGAAAAAGAGTTGTAGTTACGACAAAAAAGTCTCGGTGGCACGAAGAGAAAAGGCACGTGCCCTTGCCAGAAACATACTGCGGCCGTAGGCCTGACGCGAGCGAACGCGTTTCGTTCTCCTCTTGATCGGGGACTCGCGTATTATTATTTAAAACAACCCTTCGAGCGATCGCGAGCAGGGGGTAAGCTTCGGGAGATGCAGGGGTTGCGTACACACGGTGCTGTGTGCAGTGGGAAGGGGAAGGTTAAAAAAAAGTTGGGGAAAGGCCTTGGCATCGCGCGAGGAAGGGTGAACAGCCTCGCGCGTATGTAGTCTAGGTCCAGGTGCCCGTTGCCGCGGCAGCCTCCGGGGTTATTGTAAAGGGGGTACGAGAAAGAGGGGTCGTATTTTTTACTGTAGGACGAAAGATTCTGTGCGAGAGCTGAGCGACGAGAAACGCAGCTTCGGCAGTAACGAAGCAGAGACTGTCGCGAAGAGTAGAACTAAAAGTTTACTCTGCGAAAAGGCTCTGCTGCGAGTCGATTGCTAAATGAAGAGTTTAGAATTTTTGTTTGTAATTGTATTAGGAGCGGGGGTCAAACGATCCAGCCAGCCAAAAATTGTATAATATGGATATATTACACTGAGTATTGCAACTTCTTCCCCGCTCGCTCGGCTATTTACCCAACCTCCGGCGGCCTTTCGTTCGCGAGAAACGAAAAACCCTCAAAGCCATCTAGCGTCAGGTGAACAAAACCAAGGGTGCATTTCTTAAGATCCTCCGATCCGAGTCAGGTAGTCCGCAGGTCCTTTCGGGATCGAGGCCTCGGCCGGGCGGCGCCAGAGCCCCAGCGTCGCGGCCAGCTCGTCGCAACACAGAGAACTCCGAGCCTTCCCGTGTCTCAATAAATTTCGTCGTTCTCCCTTCCGCAATGATCCTGCCGCTAGCTCCGTCTCTCTCCCCAAAGCCGAAACAATCGTTTCGAACTCGATTCACGCGTACCGCGCAGAGTTTCGAAACGCGGTTCATCGCGTGCTGAATTACGAATTCGATAGATTGAGGAAACTGCATTGATTTGTTCGTCGATTCGATCGATGATGAGTCGCGCGTGAGATTCAATTGTTTCGGCTCGATTGGGAAGCGCGCAACGCGAACCGAGTTACGGTAGTTTTGTGGCTCGTTCCGGGCTGCCGCGAGTTGCGGGACGAGAGTTATGCATCGATGGGAAATTAAATGAGAGTTCGGACTCCGGAGGATTGAGCGTAGGCACTCGATTACTCGATGAGCATTGATGGACTCGCATTACGCGGGAGCCGCGATGCGCGAGGCTCGAGAGAGGCGAGAGAAAAAGAGGGACGATAGAACTGTTTCAATTTTTTTCAAGCGTTCGGAAGGTTGTGGGACGGATTGCGGAGGCAGTGAATATTTTACGAGTCCTTCGGGAAAGAGACGATACGAAGGGTGGAGATCTTTTGCCGTTGAGCGATAATCGTCGCTGCGGTTTGGAGATCGTTGATGATTTGATCATAACGATCGATTATTATGTTTGGTTTTAAAATACGCCTGTTTGTTACACAACAACGCTTACAAAAATTGTATAATATGGATATATTACACTGAGTATTGCAAGTGACCGCGCCTCGGCGCCCGGGTTATAAGGGCTTCAAGGAGCCCTTTCGCCCTCGAGAAAGCAAAAGGCGAGCGGCCATCTGGCGGAAGGTCAAGAAATTATTTTCACCGTCACTTCAGGTCAGAATGATAATCAGCCGATTTGAAATTTCTGCATCGCTGCAACGTTATCTATCTGCTACGACGCAACGAGGAGTAACGCGAAGCGGGAACGATCTAACGACAGACTGCGGTCCTCTCATTTATTTTTTGACACTCGGAGAGCGCGTGAAATTATTTTGCACAGGTCTCTAGAAATTTCCCATCGCGTTATGGTTTTATTTGGTAACAAAAGTTACGTCGAGACTTTCGTTAGCTTTGCGCCGAAAATTTGGTTGTGTGGATGTGTTACAGTGAGCATCGCATCCAATAGACGTTCCTTCGCTTTCTTCGTATGCTCGACAACGAATCCCTTCGCTTATCGAGTGACGAGAGTAGAAATTAATTAACAATGGACTGCGGTTCTCTCATTTATTTTTACGGCCGGAGAGCAAGTTGAATTACTTTACAGAGATCTGTAGAATTATTCGTTTCCTGTTGCGTTATGTTTGAATTCGTTAGAAAAAAGCATTAATCTGACTTGCGTCTGTCTTGCCTTTCACAAAAATTGTATAATATGGATATATTACACTGAGTATTGCATCGAGCGGGTTTCCTCCCTCTCTTTATCAGCTCGTCAAGGAGCCCTTTCATTCGCGAGAAACAATAACGGATTCGCCCTCTGCTGGAAGGCAGTAAACTTTTTTTTCGACCCTCGGACGGCGGTGAACGAAGAGCGAGAGGATTCGGAAGTGTCCGCGCCTCTTATTTTCTCGCTTCTCCCGACCTGTCGAAGCAAAGCGCGCATTCAGCAAGCCGTTTAATATCAACCCTTTTTCGGGAAAACGGAGAGCCGCGTTTTCAATTCTCAGTGCTGACTCTTCGTAAAAATTCGAGCGAGGCCTGAAAGTAAACGGCAACCGATTATACTCTTTCGAGGGTTGCACGCAGCGTCGGAAGAACTGCGAAATATAAAAGGAGAAGCGAGAGCTTAACAAGCAGCTTCGGTTTCTCTCTTTGCAAAAAAAATATCGAAAAATTCGATTTTCACACGAAGCGATAATTCTCTGATTCGAATACTTTGTAGCTTTGCAATTTTCACCCCTTGATTTCGCGCTTTTAATCATCGCGCAATGCGATTGCAGGTATTTCTTGATTCATCAGCGACGCTTCTTAGCTGCATGGAATAGTTTGCGTGTTTATTCGTGATGTTTGTTTCGCATTCGTTATAACGAGAGAAAAATCAACGCGCTATCGCACTTGATTCCGGGCTCAGATAAGAAGCGAACTAACGAACGGGAGTAATGAATCGAGTCTGGAGGGTAGAAAACAAAATAATCAAGCGAACGTTGAATTATTCAAAGTGTCTCCGTAGCCATTTTATTCAGAGTTCGGAGTAACTTGACTATGTACAGGAAATGTTTGCCGTGCAGGGTAAGTGCGAAACAATTTCAACTGCAATAGTAAGTGCAGTATACATAATTTGCATACTGCACTTTTTTTTGTACTATATGAATTGTAGTAAGGAAAGAAAGCATAGCTCCCGGCTTTTGCCTGATCGGCAGGCGGGAGTTAAAAATCTTTCCTTTACAGGGAAGGTATTTTGTTTTATATAATTTAGGAAAGCTATTACCAACTTTCGCAAGCTTTTTCTTCAAAAATTGTATAATATGGATATATTACACTGAGTATTGCAACGACCTTCGCCCGCTCGCCAGGTTATATATCCGCACTGTGCCGTTTCGTTTGCGAGAAACACCTGCGCCACTCGCCCTCTGTAGTAGGGTGCGGCAATTAGTTTACAATTGTCTCTCGGCGATCAACATTGTTTCACGTTTACTTTGCACTGTAGACAAAGATACTTTCTATCAGCTATTTTATACGAAAATTTGTATTAATATAAAAACTGTAGTTTAGAAATTGCCTTGTAACAATCTTTATAACTCTAAGTCCGCAACGCTCCTGGCCTTCTCAATATCACTGTATAGAATCCTATTAGCCGACAAATCGCGAATGTCTCTCGAATTTCCAAAAAACGACGGAAAGAAAGCCGTTAAAAAAATCCGTCGATTCGAGCGAAGGGCGCATAGGTGTTCACGCCCCTTTTTTTCGTTCACGAATTGGCCCTTTTGAAGCGAAACACGCGCTCAGCAAGCAGTCTAATATTAACCCCGTTTTCGAAAAACGGGGGTCCGCGAGCGTCAATGCACAGTCTCCAGTTCTTTATAAAAATTCGAGCGAGCTCTGGAAATAAGGGGTAACTGGCTGTGCTCGTACGAGGGTTGCAGCGTCCGAAGAAGCTTGAAGCGAGGAGAAAAAAAGGGGGAAGAGCGTGTAACCGGCTGCACCGGTCTCTCCCCCTCCGTTAAAAAAATCCCAAAAATCCCATTCACTATCGGCTCACCCTATCGACGAAATATCCGCGGAACGGCGGAAGGATTTTCTTTCCTGCGCTATGTGCCCTTCCGTGACAAAAGTGTTCTACGGATTTTTACCCCTAAACTCGCGTACGCGTTCGAACCTCGCTAATACAGAGAAACGAGCTGTGCCGAGAGGAAAGAAAAGCGCGTGTTAGTCGCGCGAGATGCGAAGGGGGAAGAGAATGGAACTCATTGTATTCCGTTCCGTCGAAGCCACGAGCCTTGGCTTAAAAAAAAAATTATAGTTACTTTTCACAGTTTTCGTCTCGATATCCCATTTTTTATTGTGTCGTGTACATTGTGCCGATTGTAGAGAAAGTATCATCCTGCTACGTCATACAACTATTTGGCTGGATTGTTTTCAATGCCCTTGGGAGTAGCCTTTTCATTTTTTGTCTACCATCCTGGCTCTTCCCCACGATTCAATTTTTTAGAAACGACCTCTCGCTAATACTGGCAGACTAATCGAATCGTCTCAGCGGAACGTTAAAATATTCTAAAAGTATTTTTCTAATAATTAATTGTTGCGTATAATTGGATAATCATGGCTAAAAAGAATAAAAGCAATTAAAAAATCCTATCTTTGACACTATTAATAAAATATACTTATGGTACACCGACGTTACCGAGAACGTTCGTGGAATCCCTCGTGTTGCGCTTATCACGTATTCTAGTCCTTACAAAAATGCAAAAGTTCGCATTGCAAATCGAGCTCGATTTGGTTTCTCTCGCTCTCGCCTGCGACAACGGATGCTTGACTAACATGCACACAAAAACATTCTAAAAAATCGTAAATTTTCTATCTAATCGACCGCCCCTAGAAGATCCATATTCGGCGTTGCGCTCTGAATGTCGCTCGTCGCTATCATATATTCCGACGCGGATATGTAAACGCCCACGAGTATTCCTATAGCGCTAGCCGCGTAGATATTGCGTTGATAAAGAATTATGCATGTCGCGATGCATAGACCGAAGTACGTGAGGTAGCGGGCCCAGTTTTCCGTGTTTTTTCGCCCAAGAATGTCGGGATCTGAAAAGGAAAAAAATCCGAATAATTAATAATCACAACTTCCGATATTTTCTTCTTCATCAATTTTTTTAGAAAATTTTTTGCAACTTACTTATACAAAAATTGTCTTTTCGTTGATATCCTTCGGCGCATTTGATACACATATCGGGTCCATCGCCGGTGCAACCGTCGCAAGCCCTGTCGCATCCGAGGCACGTATAATTGCCGGCTTTGTTGACGCAGAATTGATTGCCGGGACAAAATTTGTCGCTCTCCAAGCACTCGTTGATGTCGATGCAGCCCGTTTCTCCCATCATTCTCCAGCCTTCTTTGCAGCTCTCCAGACAATCCGCGGGTCCGGCGCCCTTGCAGGCGCCGGCGCAGGCTTCGTGGCAACTCGAGCACAAAAATTTGTTCTCGTCTCTGTAGGACTCGTAGTGAGCAAAGGCGCACACCTCGCAATTTTCTCCCGTGTACTCTCGATCGCAGAGACAATGCCCGTTACCTTTTCTCGTGCCGGAGCCCTTGCATTTTCCATTGTTGTTGCAAACTTTGTCAGGGAAGCCGGTGCATTGGGTACACTCTGGGCCAAAGTGGTCCTTCGGGCAGCATCGCTGCGCTTGCTCTATACAGATGTAAACATAGATATCCGGATGAGTGTCTTGATGATTGAACCACCAATCCTCGACGTCGTGTTCCAACTCCTCCGCCAAGGCGTGACATTGCGTCTCCCCTCTCTCTACTTCTTTGCAGAGATTCTCTTGGATCTCCGTTAATCGTACTTCGCTTTTGGAGTACGATTTTAGTTTATCCTCTTCCCAGGCACTGTCGCCGCCCTCGAATTTCCCTCGCTTCGTCTTCTCGATACCCTGGAAAATTAATATATCGTTTAACGACACAATAATAATTTTTTTTTTAAATGCCCATGATACAGAAATAATTTTTTTTATTCGTGCAAATTTGAGATTGACATGTTTTACAACATATTTAAGTGAAAAACAAATTTTTAGAGATTTGTGATTAACATATTGTTTGAGCGTAACAGCTTTATTTATGAATACAAGGTTAATGCGAAAACTCACCCTTTTGAAGCTTTCTGTAAAAACTCTGCAAGCAGCGCAGGGAGGCAGCTTCTCCGTCTTCAGTTGTTCCTTCGTAGGTGGCGAGGGTTTCTTACAATCGACGTGGGAAACGGAGGAAAACAGCAGAAGCAATGCGGCATGGAGAAAAACAATAGCGGCAATTCTTATCATTATTACAAAACAACCGCGTTGACTCGTCACTTAAACTACAACTATTTTAGAAAGTACTATCACCGGGAACGCTCAGCCCTCGCGGAAGATTATCAAACGTTTTGCAACAAGATTTTTCAACAATCGTAAAAAAAGGCCTGCCGAATTGTCTGCGAAGTGCCAGAGCAGAACGATTTCGCTGGCCGATGTGTTGATAGACGCAATTTCCACCACCCGAGTGCGGCAGCCAATCACGAGGCGACATGCGCCAGTTCTAAGCCTATAGAAAAACACCGCGTATAATTGACGAATTCTCTTGCAAAATCACTGATAAGACTCGTAATAATAGATTCCCGTCGCATTCGACGAGCCGATCGATTTCTTTGATACAAAAAGCATCCCATAATTCACGATCCGCCGAAGAAAACGTTTCGAAATACACGTTCTTCGCGATCAGCGATCAGCTGTCGCGAAGCACGCTTTGAAACGTTTTTTTTTCTTGCAGATGTCGCATCGACTTCCCGGGTCTTTCGCCGCCGGCGAATCAACATGGCGGCGTATCCTCGTGAGTCGGAACAGTTGGCGAACGTGATCAAGTGACGTGTCTCCGTTCGGCTGTGCGGAATAAAGCGACAATTAAAAAACCGCCTGGGCGGTGATGATTGTTTAATAGTCGCGTATTAAACAAGCGAGCGAAAATATGTTGACGAAGTTCGAGACGAAGTCGGCGAGGGTCAAAGGACTCTCGTTCCATCCTAAACGCCCCTGGGTACTTGCCAGGTGAGTAACCTTTAACAAACACCTCTTGTTTTAATCGTCGACAGGTTTAACCCTCTATCGGCTTGACATCTGCCACTATGCGAAGTTAATCGTCTTTATCACGAATAAATCCCCGAGAATCAAACTTTATCGGAAGCCACGTAATTCGTAAAGCTAAAACTTAAGTCGGAGCGCTTGAAAAAAATCAACGAAGCAATATTTTTATCGTAGCCGCTATTTATTTTTCACATCGGTTACAACAAATCGTATTAAAAAAAACTTGCATCCTTAGATCTAAAATCACAATATCGTTACTTCAATTTGAGCCGTTTTGTCATTGTTTACATTAAGCAAAAGTCGATTTGGCGAGAATTTATTGCGTTGACGATATTGCATCAGACACAGGTACTTCGGAAGGTTGTTCGGCGACATTGTCTGTGGCTTGTTGTATTGATTCAGAAGCTTCCGGTTCCGATTGGGAAGTCATTGGATTTGCGGGTGCTTCTTTCGTAACTTGGTTGTTCGGAGTTTCCTCCGACGATTTACTGATCATCATAAACTCAGCTGGAATCTCAGCCTCTTTATTGATCATTCCAAGCTCCGCTTGCCTCTGAAGTTCTGCTTCCATCGCTGGTTCTTTGTTGGTCATGCTGAACTCCATTGGTATCTTTTCGTCCATTAGCATCTCAGTCATTTGCATCTCAGTCTCTTTCCTGATCATTTCTGGCAGCATTTGCATTTCAGAATCTTTTCCGATCATCTCTGCGTTATCTTGCGTCTCAGCCTCTTTCCTGATCGTTTGAGGTTCCACTTCCATCTCGAACTCTTTGTTGATCATCTCAGGCTCCATTTGCATCTCAGGCACTTTGTTGACCATCACAGGACCAGTTTGCATTTCAGGGTCTCTGTTAATCATTGCAGGCTCTGTTTCTACCTCAGTCCCTTCATTGCAATCTTTCAACACGAGCTCCGGAACCTTTTCTCCGTATTCCGTGTTACTTTGCACAGAAACAAGGGGAGTTTGTTGATAAATATACTGAACAACGGGATTATAAGCTTGTCTATAGTTAGGATACAATGGATATCTCGGAGCCGTTGGTGCATTATAGAAATTGAACGGATTTCTCTCAGCTTGGATGTAATTCAAAGACTGATAAGGGCCCGGGAAATGCGGTCTCAATTGCGGGAAAAGAAGAAATTGTTCCTGTGCAATATTTCTTTGGGGAGGTGGATAAAAGAATTGTTGTTGGGGAGGATGCAACCCAAACGGCTCGAAGGGATGGAGAAAAGTCGCCCAGCTTCCGGACACAGCCAAGAGAAGCTGAAAAACAAAATAATCTGTTTTAGATCTTCTTATTTTATGCGACAATTTTTTAACGATTTCTATACAAGCTATGATAATACTTACGATCAACGAAACGATGCCGGACTTCATAATTACAATATTTTCAATTCTTTCACTCGGCAATTGAAAGGGATTCTTGAATACAACTGCCGACTCCCGGATCGTCCCTCTGATCTATATACGGCCGGCGGAGGTCGGACGTCGAGCCCCACCAATTTTTGACACGCGCTAAATGACCCGATTTTTTACGCGGCTCGCCTCAAGGCCTAACTCGTGTTTGCATGCCGATTTGTCACTTCCCCGTTACTTCGTCGAAAAGAATAATCTCGCGGGCGTAAGACACGGCTGTGAAATAACTGGTTCTTCTTAACAGTAACGGTGATCTATTTCTATCCGGTCAATACTCTCCGGTATTCGTCATCCGTTGCGCAATTTACCTGTACATACTCCGCAAGAAAGGAACGGTTAAAGTATTTGAATGAAGTCGAAACGAGAATTCTCGAATTGATTATCTGTTTCGATAATCAATTGATCGATTTTTATTTTTCTATTATTTTTTTTTCTATTAAGCAAAACGCAACCGAAATACATTGTCACTTTCTCACACGCGCCAATGTGTTACAGCTTGCACAATGGCGTTATTCAACTGTGGGATTACCGAATGTGCACCCTACTCGACAAATTCGACGAGCACGATGGTCCCGTGCGCGGCATATGCTTCCACAATCAACAGCCCCTGTTCGTATCCGGTGGCGACGATTACAAGATCAAAGTCTGGAATTACAAGCAGCGAAGATGCATCTTCACGCTTCTCGGACATCTCGATTACATCAGAACGACGATGTTCCATCACGAGTATCCGTGGATTCTCAGCGCGTCGGACGATCAAACTATTCGCATCTGGAACTGGCAGAGCCGCACGTGCATCTGCGTTCTCACCGGGCACAATCACTACGTCATGTGCGCGCAGTTTCATCCCTCGGAAGATATGATCGTCTCGGCTTCGCTCGATCAGACTGTTCGCGTTTGGGATATCTCGGGATTGAGAAAGAAGAACGTCGCTCCGGGACCCGGAGGGCTCGAGGATCACTTGAAAAATCCCGGGGCCACGGATCTATTCGGTCAAGCCGATGCAGTCGTGAGGCACGTGCTCGAGGGCCACGATCGCGGAGTAAACTGGGCATGTTTCAACCCGACTCTGCCTCTGATCGTTTCCGGTGCTGACGATCGTCAAATAAAGATGTGGCGAATGAACGATCTCAAAGCTTGGGAAGTAGACACCTGCAGAGGACACTACAACAATGTTTCCTGCGTTCTTTTCCATCCGCGACAGGATCTGATTCTCTCGAATTCCGAGGACAAGAGTATCAGAGTATGGGACATGGCGAAGCGCACTTGTCTCAATACGTTCAGACGCGAACACGAGAGATTTTGGGTACTCGCGGCTCATCCGACCTTGAATCTCTTCGCGGCTGGACACGACTCGGGTATGATTATCTTCAAACTCGAGAGAGAACGTCCGGCTTACGCTGTGCACGGAAATCTTCTGTACTACGTGAAGGAACGATTCTTGCGCAAACTGGACTTCACGACCTCGAAGGATACTTCGGTTATGCAGATACGGGGCGGTGGAAAAACTCCGGCTTTCAGCATGTCTTACAATCAGGCGGAAAACGCCGTATTGATTTGCACGAGATCCGCCGGTAACATCGAGAATAGTACTTACGATCTTTACATGATTCCGCGGGACGGGGATTCGAATACCGATCCTGAAACGAAGAGAGGCTCCGGCGTTACCGCGATTTGGGTTGCGAGAAATCGTTTCGCAGTTCTCGACAGAGCATACTCGGTAAAAATAAATTATATTCATGATTGGATCTATAGATTTTGATACTAATCAAATTTTTTAATGTTTATAAAAAAAAAATTTTAACTGTACGATGCCAATTATTTTTTCAAATTGTTTTACAGCTCGTCATCAAGAATCTGAAGAACGAAGTAACGAAGAAAGTTCAGATCCCGAACTGCGACGAGATCTTCTACGCGGGAACAGGAATGCTGCTGCTTCGCGACACCGATCAAGTGATTCTCTTCGACGTGCAACAGAAGAGAACGCTCGCCGAAGTGAAGATCTCGAAATGCCGTTACGTCGTCTGGTCCAGCGACATGTCTCACGTCGCTCTCCTCGCCAAGCACGTGGTCAATATTTGTAATCGTAAGCTCGAATCTCTCTGCACAATTTGCGAGAATACGAGAGTAAAATCCGGCGCCTGGGACGACTCTGGAGTCTTTATTTATACGACGAGCAATCACATCAAATACGCGATCAATACCGGAGATCACGGAATCATCAGAACCCTCGATCTACCGATCTACGTTACTAGAGTAAAGGGCAATCAAGTATATTGTCTCGATCGCGAGTGCAGGCCGAGAATATTGAGAATCGATCCCACCGAATACAAATTCAAACTCGCACTTATAAATCGAAAGTACGAAGAAGTTTTGCACATGGTACGCACCGCGAATCTGGTGGGACAATCGATCATAGCGTATTTGCAACAGAAAGGATATCCCGAAGTCGCTCTGCACTTCGTGAAGGACGAGAAAACGAGATTCGGTCTCGCATTGGAATGCGGCAATATCGAAGTCGCTCTGGAGGCTGCGAGAACTCTGGATCAAAAAGCTTGCTGGGAAAACCTCGCGCAAGCTGCTCTGCTTCAAGGAAATCATCAGGTCGTCGAGATGTGTTACCAGCGAACGAAGAACTTCGAGAAGCTCGCGTTCCTTTATCTAATCACCGGTAATCTTGACAAACTGAGGAAGATGACGAAGATCGCTGAAATAAGGAAAGACGTTTCGGGACAATATCAAGGCAGTCTTTTGCTCGGAGATTTGTACGAGCGTGCAAAGATTCTTCGGGTAAAAATATTTTTTATATTCTGAAATTGTCAACAAAACAGAATAAAAAAATGTCATGCAATTTTTTAATTTTTGTTTCAGAACTCCGGACAAGCTTCTCTCGCCTACGTGACCGAGAAGATCCACGGAATCGCGAACGAGGACGACGACTCGCAGATCGACGCTGTGCGAGAGGAACTCGGCGATTTAGAGCGCGGCGCCGTCTATCTGCGACCTCCGATTCCAGTACAACAAGCCGAGAACAACTGGCCTCTGTTAACAGTCTCCAAGGGATTCTTCGAAGGCGCCATGATGTCTCGAGGAAAGAGTCAAGTCGCTGCAGCTCTCGCCGTCGAGGAGGATTCTACTCCAGTAGAAGGTTGGGGAGCTGACGACGAGCTCGGAATCGACGACGAGGAAGGAGTCGAGGGAGAGCCCGGCGCAGAAGGCGAAGACGGCGCCGGCTGGGAAGTCGAAGACGTCGATCTCCCTCCCGAATTGGAAACAGCTGTTGCAACCGCCGAGGACGGTTACTACTCGCCCCCGACCAAAGGAGTTCCAACTTCCCAGCACTGGGTCAACAATTCTCAGCTCCCGGTCGATCACATTCTCGCAGGATCTTTCGAGACGGCTTTCCGTTTGCTAAACGATCAAGTCGGCGTGACCGAGTTCGAGGTCTATCAAACACATTTCCTCAATACATTCGCTCGCGCTCGCACGAGTTACGCTTCCCTCCCAAGCATTCCATCGCTCTACGCCTATCCCCAGCGAAATTGGAAAGAGGCGACCCCCAAAACAGGACTCCCGGCCGTGGGTTTGCATCTCACGGAATTGGTGCAGAGACTTCAAGTCTGTTATCAATTGACTACCGGAGGAAAATTCGTCGAGGCCATTGAGAAACTTCAAGCGATTCTTCTCGGAGTTCCTCTGCTCGTCGTCGACACGAGACAGGACATCGCCGAAGCTCAGCAGCTCATCGAGATATGTCGGGAATATATTCTCGGATTGAAGATGGAAACCGAGAGGAAAAATTCGCCTAAGGGAACGCTGGCCGAGCAGAAACGCGTCTGCGAAATGGCTGCGTATTTCACCCACTGCAATCTGCAGCCCGTTCATCAGATATTGACGCTCAGAACTGCCGTTAATATGTTCTTCAAGCTGAAGAATTACAAGACCACGGGTTCCTTCGCGAGGAAACTCTTGGAGCTCGGACCCAGAGCCGAAATAGCGCAACAAGTTCGCAAGATTCTACAGGTAACTTTGACTCAATCGGAAAAAAATCGTGCAATTTCGACGATAAAATCTAACGAGCCTTTTAATCGGTTTCAGGCCTGCGATAAGAATCCCGTGGACGAGCATCAGCTGGCTTACGACGAGCACAATCCGTTCTCGCTCTGCGCTGCCACGTACACACCGATTTACCGTGGAAAACCGGAGATAAAGTGCCCTCTATGCGGCGCGAGTTACCATCCACAATTCAAAGACAGCGTTTGCAAAGTATGCGAAGTATCGCGGGTCGGCAAAGAGTGCATTGGACTCAGGATAAGTTCGTTGCAATTCCGATAAATAACGCGTAATAATATCTTTTTTTTTTTCAATTACGACAATTATATTACAATATAAGAGAATGACTATTATTGCTCAGCCAAGACGGCTGTTGTTCGTCGTCGTTTGTAATTAATCATAGTTCGAAAGGTATTTTCGCGGCTCGCGGCCGGAACAAGAATGTTAATACAATAAAGCGCGAGAATCTCGCTTGCACGTCGAAACGGCAATTCGGCTCTTGGCTGAATAATACGAGTCCTCCGCGATATCGCGATATCGTTTTGATAAGAATTTCGAACTGTTCCGGAGTAGAATAGAAGGACGTCCAAAATATATCAGCATTCACGAAGAAAAGTGGCGTAAATAATTGCCCGGATTACGATGACTAAGTTCGTAAGGTTGAAGGTCATTCCCGCTTCGATGAACGATTAGATCGTTAGCATAGAGAAGTCGAAAGTCCCGATAGAGATTTCCGAAGAAAGTCGTGAGTCAAGCCCTAAATTTCGTTAATCGGCGCTTCATCCTAAAACAAACTCGAGCCATCTGATAAAACAAGCTGGGGAATTTTCGTGCCGCGAAGTGAGTCGCTTCAGAATTGCCAACGTAAAATGCAAGATGCACGGTCGTGCATCGTCTGTCTTGAATTTTTTTAACCCTGTACTCGGCCCGACAGCGCCAAACTCTCGGAGTGAGGGCAACGCGTTGCTACGGTAACGCGCGACAGTGGGGGGAAAGAGGGACGATTCGTCGTCGCGGCGCACGGGATTAGGTCGCACGGGCTAACGCGGTCGGTCGAGGGAGAAACGCGAGCCGCAAGCCGAAGCCACGTATTGCCACGCTTCGCGGCGTCGGGTCCCTAAAAGTTCCTACGAACAAAAGACGGTTGGCAACAGGCGAACGGCTGGTTGTTACCGACGCAAGTTGTGTGTGCAATGGTGGATGCGGATTGTGGAGGCCGCTTGTGCGTGCCGTCAAACTGCTGAGTCGGACGGAGGGCTTATTTACCCGAACAAACTCGGCGTTATTCGCAACGACAGAGGTGAGATAGAGTTATCGGACGTTCGGGCGCGAGTCTCGTCGTATCCGTCGCCGCGTTAAGTCAAGCGCGGGTAAAAAGGATTTTTTTCGCATTTTTTGACGCGAGTTTTCGATTACTCGAGACTAATATATAAAAGAGATCGCGTTGATCGCGCGATCGCGAGAACAATTCGCGATCGTCGACGACGCTCGTTAATCGACGGGATTGTCAGTTCAATCGACGAAAACAATACAGAGAGAACAGCCGGTCCGGGAAAATAATATCGCGAACGGTACGGGGGATGGTTGTGCAACGTGAAAAATATATTTTTGTTCCCGTGCTATTGGCGCTCTTTGAAGCGATACCGTGAAAGCCGATTTCAGTGCTGTAAACATTGGGCGAGTAAAATAACACACGTACACGCGCGCGCGAGCGCCGGAGAGATACGGGTGAATCTCTCGGGTTATATCGGTGTGACGAGAGTTTCACGGCGGTGAAATATACGTGTGCGTTGCCGACGTTTGGACTGGCCGTGTGCGCGCGGGGTTGCGCTTACAGAAAAACCGCCGGGTTTTTTTTTTCCCTTGCATCGTCTCCGATTCTCAATATCGTCGCACGAACACACAATTCGCGGCCGACGAAAACTCGCGTCGCGCTCGCAGGCGCCGATGCAATACGGAAAAGTTATTTCGCGAACGGGATAACTTCTCTTGGGACTTATCGTTCTTCGGCGCGCGAATGGAAGGTTAAGAAGTTTCCGAATGGATACATAGAGACACATATATATACATATTATATATATATATATACACCGTTGTATAGATGAGAGTCCGAGTTGGTAGTTTCGAAAAGTGACAACTTTTCGTACTTCACTGTCCGCGCCTATTTTCGTTTGTGTGTACGATTAACTTTCGAAATAATATCATCGCTGGTTGAGAGACGGAGATCGAGGATTTGTGCGTGTTGCGCGCGATCGAAGTGACGCCGAACACAATAGTTCGAGGACGCCGTTTATTTGTGTGTGTACGTGCGCGTATGTGTTAATAAAAATCATTCGTTTCGATAATAATAAGAAAAGACAGAAGAGAAAAGAGCGAAAAAGCGATCTACGCGAGGAAGGTTGATACGCGTCCGTGAGTTAGGGCCCCAGTGTCGTCCGTTGCGCGGCCACTGCTCGCAGGGTAATACCGCGGTGTGTGTTAAGAATGGAAAAAATGATGTGATCGACGGTCATCATGGCGGCACCCATGTTAAAGTGGACACGGATCACGAATCCAACCGGGCCACAGCCGAGACCCCGACATGGACACAGGGCGGTCGCCATCAAGGATCTCATGGTCGTGTTCGGCGGTGGCAACGAGGGCATCGTCGACGAGCTACATGTTTATAATACAGGTAATTTTTTTTCTCCTCGATCCTATCCCTTATCTTGTGCGTCCTTTCGGGCTGGCTGTGCGCGCCTCTTCGGTGTACGGGTTCCCGCGATCCAATATGGCGGCACGCGTTGACATGACGATCACCGGCCGGACCCATCGCGATTTTACCATCTTCGATCTCTCATACGATAATCACGGATCTGCGATCGTTGCCCGAAAATCCTTTGGATTTCATGCTTCTCGTGTCAGTCGCTGTGACGCTGCGGATGGAAAAATTATCATGAAAATTTCGCGCTGTCTGACATTTTTCCTGTTTATACGCGCGGGAGCGGCCATTGCTGTAGCTCGCCCCCACTCCGGCCCGTCCATACGCGCCGTTTCCCGTCATTCCACGTTCGCGCTTCTCTCGCCTCTCTCCTTGTCTTCGCTGCCGCGACTCCCCCTCCGCCCCCCTCGTCACATTGTATATCTATCAAACGTTACCAACTTCGGAACGATGCATGCCTTCGGTTATCTCGGCGGCAATTACAAATTTATCTTTCGGCCGTAATGGGATCTTAATTAAGGAGCATTAGCTAATGAACCGCGAGTCGATGCCTAAGTGCATTAACACTAACGACATATTTTTTTTTTCGAACAGACGCATTCAGCGAAAATTGTTTAAGTTTGTTAATTTATATTTTTATAAAAATAAAATGTTAGCAATATTCGAAGCAAATTTGCTATTTTCAACTATTTCTTATATAGAAGTGAAAAATGTTCGTATCGATATCTGAGATATGCACGAGAGTTATGCACTATTGCATTCCTGTGCTCTTGCATGGAAATGCATTCCAGTGAATGAAGACATTCAATCGTGATCGGAATGCCGGATGAACGATTTATTCACAGATATTGAACCGATGTATTTCTACCAAATCCATTCATTTTTCACGCTTCACCGATTTACTATTATATCGCGCGAAATATTCGATGAATATTAAATTTATAATTGAATTCGTTTCAGCAACAAATCAATGGTTCGTACCATCGACGAAAGGCGACATACCGCCGGGCTGCGCGGCCTACGGTTTCGTCGTCGACGGCACGAGAATTTTGGTGTTCGGAGGAATGGTAGAGTATGGAAAATACTCCAACGAGTTGTACGAGCTGCAAGCCAGTAGATGGGAATGGAAGAGACTGAAGCCGAAACCGCCGAAGCACGAGCAACCGCCTTGCCCGCGGCTCGGGCACAGTTTCACACTGATAGGGAACAAAGTTTTTCTGTTCGGCGGTTTGGCGAACGACAGCGACGATCCCAAGAACAATATACCGCGGTACTTAAACGACCTCTACACCCTCGAACTGCTTCCCAATGGGGCGACGTCCTGGGAAGTGCCGCAAACGCACGGACACGCGCCTCCGCCACGGGAATCTCACACCGGCGTTGCGTACACCGACCGCACGACTGGCAAATCGTGCCTCGTCATATACGGCGGCATGAGCGGCTGCCGACTCGGTGATCTTTGGTTCCTCGACGTTGATTCCATGACATGGAACAAGCCGATCGTACACGGACCAACACCGTTGCCACGCTCGTTGCACACTGCCACACTCATCGGCCATCGGATGTACGTCTTCGGGGGATGGGTACCGCTCGTCGTCGACGACGTCAAGGTCGCGACCCACGAGAAAGAATGGAAATGCACAAGCACACTTGCATGTTTAAATTTAGGTAAGTAACTGAACGTTCTATGATCTTTGAAAAAATATTCAAACCATTTTCGATTTCTAATAAAATTTTATAAAAAATGTTATTAGAAAGAACTCTTGCTAATTATTACATAATTAATATTTTCCGCTACGGTAAAATAAGATTTTTTATTGTCTATTTTTTATTATTTTTTATTGCTGACTTTTTATAATACTTTTTATAATAGAGTGGAAAGGGAACAAAATGTGAATGTAATGTTTGTTTGCAGAAACGTTGACTTGGGAACAATTGACTGTAGACTCCCTAGAAGAGAATGTTCCCCGTGCTCGTGCTGGACACTGTGCGGTCGGGGTACACAGTAGACTCTACGTGTGGTCCGGAAGGGACGGTTACCGCAAAGCATGGAACAACCAGGTTAGGGTTAGTTTTATTCACCGAGAGGCGTCTTCTCGTCCATGGTAACATTCGCGAGTTTTAATCCTCCGATGTTTTCTCCGAAATATTTTTCAGGTATGTTGCAAAGATTTGTGGTATCTCGAGGTGAGCAAACCCGCAGCGCCGTCCAGGGTTCAGTTAGTCCGCGCATCGACGCACTCGCTCGAAGTCAGCTGGACCGCGACGCCATCCGCACAGTACTATATATTGCAAATACAAAAATACGACATGCCACCGGCAACGAGCGCGTTCCCCGCCGCCGCACCAGCCGCGCCAGCGCCGGCTCCAGCGCCCGTCGTTGCTCCGACTCCGGCACCGGCGTTGCCGCCGGCGATTCCCGTGAGTTCGCCACCGGTGACAACAGCAGCACCGATACCGGTTACGGTAACACCCGCGCGTCCCACGATTCCTCAAACCGCTCCCGTTCGTATTCAAACACCGGTACAGGCTCCCGCGCCGAAACCGATACCTTCGCCGACAATAGCGAAACCCGCGAGTCCAATGGCTCCGAGAGTAACCGGGAATCTCATAAGAATTCGTTCGCCTCTCGTAACGTCAACGGCCGTCCCGGCTACGGTTGCAACGGTCGCCGCTGCCGTGGCGAGTCCCGTCGAGCAAGCAGCGCCCATACTGAACACGACAACGCCCGGTCAGAGTCCCGCGGCGATGTCGGGAATCGCCGCACTCGCTGCCGCAGCCGCAGCTACGCCGAAGATCAGTATGAACAACGTACCGATTATTCAGCAAGGCGGCACTAATACTATAAGAATGAAGGGCGTACAGCCCGGACAACAGATAAGATTCGCGGCACCGGGTGCGACAGTTCTACGCACCGCCTCGCCGCAGCAGAACAAACAGATAATAATACAAAAGCCGGGACAAAATATAACCGGTCAGCAGATCGTTCATCTCGTTAAAACGGGCCAGGGTATGATGGCTACGATGCCGAAAGTTAGTCTCATGCCCGGAAAAACTGTTCAAGGCACCGGCGCCAAGCCTCTTAATCAAGGACCAACAATATTGCGTCTAGTTAATCCTAACACAGTCGCCGGTTTGAAAACTCTGACGTCGATGAAAGGTTCGAGTCTCATGGCGATGAGCAAAGGTCAGAGTATCGCCGGCAAGCAGACCATAATGATAACGAAACCCGGTGGCAACGGCGGCCTCGTCGGAAGAACTAATCAAATAATCGTCGTGACGACGGGCTCGGGATTGCGAGCCGTGCAGGCCGTAACTACATCACAAGCTGGCGCCGGCCAAGGCGGAAATCTCACGACTCCGGTAAATGTACTTCCTCTATCAGCGGCAAATCACGTTACGAATCAGCAAGGCGTCAAAATGATCGTAGTATCTTCCGGTGCTATGGGAGGCGGTACTTCCGGCAAGCCGATAACCATCACAGTTCCCGGACAGGGCGGTGTGCCGAAGACGGTAACCATCGCCACGAAGGGAGGCCAACAGACGCTCTTCAATCCGGGCAAAAGTCAGATAATGACGATGCCACAGATACAAAAAGCACAAGACGCTGTGTCTGGGAAACCGGTGACGCTTCAGATGGCCGGTGGACTCGGAACAAAAACCGTAACGCTCATGCCCACGAGTAGTTCGATCGTAACGCCGTCGGCCGATTCAATCGATACGAGCAAAATGATGTTCATCCCGCAAAAACAACCGTCGGCCTCGTTAGCCTCCACTTCCGATGGTCCGGCGACCACGGACGCGGCACTCGCAGCTCTCGCCGCGGAGGCTGGTCTCATAGATCCTGTTCAAGAACCCTCCGGCGGTCTTTCGTTCATGGTCGCCGACGATGGTACAGGCGACGACAAAACTGACGACAGTTGCAACGGAAACGAAGCCTCCGCGGCGTTGGTTTCTCAGCTAACCGGTGGCGAACCAATGCAAGTCGACGGTGATGGAAACTTCGTGATTCCCCAAGTCGACGGAGCCTTCGATCTCCTCTCGTCCGACGATGAGGAAGAAATAGGACATCAAGAACCCGCGCCGGATATGAATGCCGAGTCTCTTGACGATGCCTCGCAAGAAATGGAACAAGAAGCCGCCCCAGACGCGGCAGCGGAAGACGCGCCCCCAGCCGAGGAAGAGGCGAAAGAACAAGAACCCACCGAAGCCCCGGGTGCCGCGGAAGCGAAGCCCGAGGCGGAAAACGCACCCGAAGAAACTCCTGCCGAAGAAGAAAACACCGCCGAACCGGCGTCTCAGTCCAGCGAATTAGCGACCGAAGGAACGAGCGAGCCTGAACCGCCCAGCGAAGGTGACATGCAGATCGTTAGCAGCGATCCGTCTTCGGCCGATACTTCGGTTAAATCGGAAATGTCCGTAATTCAAGCCGCCGCAGAGCCGGTGCTCGAGAGAATCACGCAAAATGTAGTTAAAGAAGAGAAATCTGAGGATAAAACGGAAGCAGACAACGAGGAGACACCGAATACAATAGTAGCAGCCGATCTTCCTCCGTTGCATGAGAAATCGGATGCGGAAGCTCTTCTTGACGCACTCGAGGATCAAACACTCGAGCCCGCGGATGACGAGAGCGGCTTGGACATAGTTAAGAACGAGATCAAAGAAACCGCTGATCCCGTTGCCGAGAGTACGTCGATAAGAAAATCGATCGACGAACCGGAAGCCATGATCACGGAACCGTCACCGCCCGCGCCGGTAACGACTGCGGCTCCCGTCGCACCCGTGGCCGCTGCCGTCGCGGCGCCGATGACGCCGAGACAAATAAAAACGGAATCTCTAGAAGAACCAATGGACGAGGATAAACCAGCGGAGGAGCCAGCGTCTGTGACGAATGGTAATAGCAATAGCACCCCCGAAACGGAACTGGACGCGTTGCAGAAAGCCATGAAAATGGCAGTCAAGCCGGAAACGAAAGAAGATCCGGTCGCGGTAAAGAGGGAAAAGGAACCTGTGAAGCAAGAGAAGGAAAACGACCGAACGGAATCGGGACACGACTCGACTGCGTTAACTACACTGGCAACTGCCGCTCTCGGATCTGCCGAACAACCCGTGAAAGTCAAAGCGGAACTTGTAAGTTTTGTGTTTTTTTGAGAAAAAAAATATTCAATTAATCAGAGATTAATGATCGTTGTTTTTCTTATATTGCGACCGTTTTTGTTTTTCATATAAAAGACTGAAGACGAGAAGAAAGAAATAAAATGGTACGACGTCGGCGTAATACAAGGTACAACTTATACCGTTCAACACTACTATCTTCCCGGTGATGAGCCACTGGACATGCCTCAGGCACTCGGAAACATCACGGGCAAGATTCCATTGGAGTCCGGCACGGCTTACAAATTCAGAGTCGCGGCTGTTAATAGCTGCGGTCGAAGCGCATGGAGCGAGGTCAGTAGAATAAATTAATAATCAATCGTTCGTTGGCCCGCGACTTTCGGACGAGAAAATTTCTTTCACGCTCATGTTATTTCAATTTTTTTTTCTGTCGTCCTTTAGGTATCGGCGTTCAAAACATGCTTACCGGGATTCCCTGGTGCTCCGAGCGCGATAAAAATCTCAAAGTCAGCGGAGGGTGCTCAGCTCTCTTGGGAACCGCCGCCGAGTCATCTCGGTCCGATTCTCGAGTATTCGGTTTACCTCGCCGTGCGAAGCGCGAGCGCTGTGTCGAACAGCGCCGGCGAAGCGACTACTGTCGCCACGACCCCAACACAGTTGGCCTTCATCAGGGTTTACTGCGGTCCAACAAACGCGTGTTCGGTGCCTAATAGTTCACTGAGCGCGGCACACATGGACGTTACGACGAAGCCCGCTATTATATTTAGAATAGCAGCGCGCAACGACAAAGGATACGGACCCGCCACTCAAGTCAGGTGGTTACAAGGTCAGTATCGAAAATTTTTATGCATTATCACACGACCTTGGCAAGAATGTATTGATCATTTTATTGCGCTTGTTTACAGATCCAACGACTGCTGTGAAGAGTAATCCACAAGTTAAGCGACCAGTTACTGACGCCCGTTCGCAAGCGAACTCCCCCCAAAAAAGAGTGAAACCCGAAATGGCAGGTGACAATTTTTCGTGAGCTACTTCCTAACGTCTCCCGTTGCAAAAATCAAGCGAAAATCTATCCCCTTCCGGGCCTCCGATCAGCGCTAACCGTATAATTTTATTTCCGCTGGCACACACACGCCTAAAATGACGTCGACGAAAAGAAACGAAAAGTAAACAATTGATTGATTGCGTCTCGATTGCGCGGGTACGCGAGACTCGTTAACGCGAGAAATTATGTAAAAAAAAAAACGAAAAAGAAATACAAACACAACAGTAACAATAACAAAACAAAGAAAAAAAAGAAGCAGTTAATAAATATAGTAAGATTTATTATTACGGAGTCGAGTGAATTTTTAACAAAAATTTGTATTGCTTTCTACAGACGTTACGATACATATCGCGAAGTTACCTTGAATTTAGTGAATTCGATCTTGACACGTGGGGGGAAGATTTAAAATGAAATAAAAAGCATACCTGTCGCGGCTACGAGGGCGAGACAGTACAAAGCGCGAAATACGGCCTGCAGTGCCGTCGACGCGCCGAAGGCCTCCGAGAAGAGTTTTGATTAGTGAAACACACACGCGCGTCCCAAAAGCTCAAGCTTGTGACGAATGATATTTTGGGGGGGAGAAAATGAAAACGGCAAAGATTCAAAAGCATAATATACGGGGAGGTAGCTCGGAATAATGGTATTTTTGTAACAGTAGCTGAAAAACACGAAGAAAGCTTCTCATACGACGTCGAGAAGTTCGTCAATGAATTGACTAATCAACCGACATACAAAAGTAAAAAGAAAATAATAAGAGAGACGAGCATTTGGACTCTCGGCTGTGTCTTCCAGTACAAAAAAATACTGCGAGGCACGGCACGCGTTTCCAAGGCGGTACCATCTATTGTTTTATTTATTAAAAAAAAAAAAGTATATACTTGAAAGTTCAATCGTATCTCACGCGTCGAGCGAACGGTGCTACTACTCTCGTCTCAATCTCTCATTCTATCTCACGATTGAACGGTACTTTTCTCTTTTCTTTACTGCCAATTAAGTGAAATAAATAATAAAACAAAAAAAACACAACTATCGATCGAAAAAAAAAAAAAAAAAACGAAATAAGAAAAGAGCGGCACGTAATTTCAAAGTTATTTTTGTAAGTAGTTAAAAGCTAACGTGAATGTTCTGTTCTGTTCCGTGAAGTTTCTCGATTCGGTCTTCCACAGTTGAGAAACGATCGCCGCCGCGCTTGCTCCGCGGTTCAAATAGTCTCTTCCAGTTCAACAATTAATCATGCCTTTTCGCACACGAGATAGAGAAAACTAGACTTATAAGTTGCACAGATATTCAATAGTTAACAAGAACAGCACTTGTTCCCTTCATCGCATTAGTGTCCCGTGTCCGTATTTGATATTCATTGAAAAAAAAAAAAAGAAAAAACAAACAGCATTAAAGATTTTTCGAAATTGTCGTTAACGCGAAAGAAAAAAAATGGCCTTAAGCTGTGGATCGTTTCGTGATGGTTGGTCGAACAAGAATTAAAAAAAAAATCAAAGTGCCTAGGGTAAAGAGATAACGAATTCGTGCTGTGCTCCGCTCCGGGCATTTTTTCTAATTTTTTTCCAATTAGTGTCGTTGGCAGTGATAAAAATTCGAGAAACGCTGCGTCTTTCCCGTGGCGGAAAGATTTCTTTTCTGTTCGATTGTGTTCTGTGACTCGGACATTTCTTAACAAACTCGGGCTTAAAAAAAACGTTTAATTGCAAAGAAAAAAAAAAGCTATTGGCTCCACGCAGCCGCTGATCGCGTGGAGAACAAGCGAATTCGTGACACAATGAAGCGCTCGGTGACACAAGCGTTGAATCCTAGATTGTAAAACATTCTTGCGCAATACGTCCCCCCTTCCCCCCCGAGTGAATGAATGTAACTCGAAGGATAAGGCAAAGCGAAAGAACCGAAAAATTAAATTAAAGATACGTGGATGATAAGAAAGGCTGTCGCCGAATGGAATGCGAGAGACACATCGCTGTCGAGTGCGGAACCTTCTAAGTATCGTTGCAACGAATGTCGGTATATACATACTTTGTGTTGTGTTTAGACGCGAAGCGTCATTGGTCAGTCTGCGATCGACGCCGGCTCATTTCAAGATTTTCCCAGCTGCCGTTCGCACAAAATTATTGGCAATAATTGAAATAATCAGCAAGACGGAAAAATTGCAGGATGCAACCGAAGCTGGGAAAACATGAGCAACGCGAGAAACTGCAAATCAGTCGATGAAAGAATGACCGATGACGATCCTAGATTTTCCTGTTTAATGCCCTGCGTGCTCGAATTGAAGTACCCCGAGTCTCGGCCAGATATGTGGACTTGGCGTACTTCATCGTCGGCAAAGAAAGAGAGAAAGAAAAAAAAAATTGTACATAGATGAGCGTGTGAGACACGCGCATCGTCAAAGTGATAGATTATTTTTCGAGATCTATCTTGGTTTTTTGTATAAAACAATCTAGCGAACAAGAAGTGGAGGAACGGCGGCGCTCCTCGAACGTTCCCCGTGAGAGGAAATAATAAAAATGAAAATAATAATGCACTCTGAAGAAATAAAAACGAAATTAAAGAAAAAACGAACAAACTAAGTGAAAAAGATAGTCGAGGGAGATTTAGTTGGAACGAAAAAAAGCGCCGCCGTACGGCGATTTTCTGACAATGGACAGACATTGTATATCTGTGAAGTATCTATTATAAAATCTATTGGTACCGATGAGAATAATGAATAAGAGTTATTGATACGTGACGAGCGTGCATGATGATGATGACAATGATGGGTGAGACAACGTTTTAAGAAGAAGAAGAAGAAGAAGAAAAAAAAAGAAACAAATTACGATCGGTGAAACGAAAGACATCTCAAATGAATATTAAATTTTATGATATATATTTTATTTTTGTTTATAGTAGTAGACAGGATTATTATTCAATTGGTATAATATTGTAGCGAACAGCGGAATAAGCGACAGAAACATTCGTTCTCATACGCGCTGTTTTTCTTGCTTGGTTAATTCTTCTATGATTTATTATCTCGTATCGATCAATCTTTTTTTTTCCTTTTTTTTTTTTATTTTCAAGTATAAATATATATCTATCCTTATTGCAAACTTTTAAATAAAGGAAAAAAACACTACGAATAATTTAAGTCAAGCTACCCCCCCAATTTACGAAAAAAAAACGCAAAAGCGAAGCAAACGAGAGAAAGAGGAAAAAGAAGTAATAAAAATGGATCGAAACGTCGAATATAAGAGCATTTCATCTCTCTTTTAAGTTACAGTGTGACCGAATATACTTTTCAATCTATTATTCAACATATGAATTCTCTTCGATGGTAAAGTGTTAAGTATATATATATTATATAATAAAGAAAAACAAAATAAATGTCAAATCTTTCGATGTAATAGATTCATTGGGACGAGAAAAAGGAGAGTTGCCACTTCGAGAGGTGTCGGGAGAAACGGTGAAAAATTTCACTGCCGCAGCAACTCTGTTCTTTTCTTCTCTACTCGCTACGAAAAAAAAAGAAAAAATAGTGGGAGCTTCTTTAACCCGTTGCAGCGAGTGAGAGGGGATAAAAGTAACGTTTTGGTGGGAGAACTCGGCGGGTTCCCCGACAACGACGCTACTGCGCGAAGCGCGTCCGCGAAATCAGTCGATCGCTGGCACTGTCCGACAGGCGCGCAAGCTCAAGAAGCTTTTATTCGTTCCAACGCCGCACAACAGAGACAATACGACGGAGTGTCGCGTTGAACGGAGCCAAGATAGAGAGCTTCATCACGACGACGAACGGCGACAGAGGTCCGCAAAGCTTCTCTAGTATAGTATATATATATTGAAAAAAAAAAAAAAAATCTATATATATACCGCGTGAAAAGATCATAAAAATACAATTCGCGCGTGTGCCTTGCGAGAGATCTATATCCATATAGACATTTTCTAACGAGTGTGTGATCTATTCCGTACAGTCGAGAGAATATTCAACGTCGCGAGGGACCGGAAGAAAAATTCAAAATCACGGCAGAGTCGGCGAGGAGTGAAATAATTTCGCGGGTGTGAGGCGAGGAAGCATCGGAACGTGAGGAACCGGCGAGCTGAACCGGCGACGAGCAAACAGAAGGAGAGATGAGTACCCCCGTGAAGAAAGTGCCGATCCACCTGCAGGTGAGTCGAAAAGGACGAGAGAGCTACGGAGAGGAGAGAACGAAATGCCCCCTTTTGTGCCGGCGTCGCCGCTGTCAACAGCAGCACGCCCTTTATCTACCTGAGAACTTCGGCTCCGAAACTCGCTTGGTTTCTGCGCGCCCGCGGTCACGAGAATCTGCCGGCGTCGAAAATTACAATAACGCGTAGTACGCACTGTGCCGATTACGTAATGCGGTTCGAGTTTTTTTTAAATGTACGCGGACAACAAGCGAGTTGCGACTCGGCTTGCAATGTTTTTCTTTAAAACCATCTTCCACGAGTTTAGAAACCGAGCGCGCAGATTATTTATCTGCATGCAGAATTTTCGTTCTAATCACGCGATCGTTGAGCCAAACAAAGTTTTAATTGTATTAATGAAACTTCGCGAGCGATGAGGAGCGATGTTAATGCGATGCAGACACGCGTTACACGATCGAAGCCGGCGTATAGCGTGCACACAGGAGAGGATTATCCTTGAGAAGCCGTCCGCTTTGACGCACATTAATCCATAATATTATTACCGGAATTGAACGTTGGCGCGTGGAAGCTTAGGAACGCCGCATTGGGAGGCGTTACTCCGCAAAGCCGAGAGTATCGCATAACAGGTGCAACGCTTGGCTCTTATATGGGACTAGTAAGTGGGCAGTCGGTAGCCACTTGAAACTCGTTCACTCGTCTCCTTATCGAAGTAAAAAAAAAAAAAAAAAAAAAACATAAAGCGGTCGACGAAGTATCGACGGGCAGACCACCAACGAGCGACTCGTCTGTAGTAAATTTTTCTAATTGTATACAATATAACCCGAGAGCGATGATCGCTCGATATTATTTACAAGGCCCCTCAAGGCTCCTGGCGTACACGCTGGAAATCTCTTCGCGGTCGTATCCCATCTCATTCACGGGCTCAATTTGTTCTCTCACACTTCTCGCTTCGTTAGTCTCGTGGTCTATGAGCTTGCGGTTTAACGCGGTGTGAATTCTACTCGGCAATTAACGCCTTCTCGTTTGTCTCGTCGGGGACTTAAGAATGAAACGGATTCAATGAACTGGGCACGAGGAGTGAAGCGTCACGGGGAAACGCCTTCCGGGGTCGAACCGTTTTTGGAGACGAGAGAATGCGGAGGGTGAATTATTCAGTTACCTTAGGCAAAGGGAAGAATCTCGGAAAAACCTGTGTATTTATGTTACACTGAGAAAAAAATTTGTTGGATTGAAAAAATGCTTGGATTAAAAGAATAAACGTAACTAAATATTAAGTAAAAAAAAAAAATGTTGCCTCAAATATTGATTGGTTGTTTAACGCGAAGAATGGTTCGATAAATAAATTATTTTCTCGAGCGGAGTAAATATTTAGTTGCATTCAACCGAGCATTTTGTTAATTCAACTAAATTTTTTTTTCTCCGTGTATATGTACTTGTAGGAACAAAGTTCGAGTGTGTCGGGGGCTCGTAAGAAACGAAAGTTTTATCGCACCCGGGCAATCGCAAGGTTGTCGGCTTATTGATCCGGCTATCTTGCGACGTTGTGCGCTACGGAGTGTCTCATCGCGGTCCGACTCCGATTACGATTTACTCGCTGCAGGAAAAAAATCTATATAAAAAAAAAATATTTCTATCAAAGGAATTTTCCACGTGCACTTGCACCTGTGGAACTCATTCTATGGAAAACTCGCTTTCTTCGTACGGCAGAAACAGCGAGCCAAAGAGAGATCCGGGCGAGGAAAACTCGATGGAAATTTAATGAGTCCATCCGAAAGTTTCTCGTCTTTATAAGGAAATTTAAGATTTTCTTTCTGTGCGTTTTTTTTTTACTCGCGTTGTTTACGTTTCTAAGCAGCTCGAGGTAAAAAGGCGTTCGAAAGTGGTCGGGTCAGCTGCGATCCGCGAGCCGTAACGACAAGACATACCGTTATTATTTACTGTTCTCGTACGAATAGAATAGAATTCACCTCAATAATGAATTTCGATCGCGTTCAAATGCTCAAAAAAAAAATATAAACAAAAATTTCCTCGGCAAGAGCTCGGAGAGCTTTGAACGATAATAATTGTGTACGAGGCTGGCGACTGGTCTATGCTTGGGCTGGAACCACTAGTGCCGCGTCCGCAAATCGATAGTTCGTCGACACTACTAGGTACGCGCCGCCTCGGGGGAGGCTTGTCCCGTGCAGACGTGGAAAACGCTGGGAAATTATGAATACACACAATTTTGCTTTGTGTCGCTCGCGCGACTCTACGGTCGTTCCATTAGAAAAAAAACACAAGCGTAAACTAGAAACTCCGTCTTGTCTGAGACTCGTAAAAGCTTTAGCAAACAAATTATTTTCGTTAACTCGTTTCTCAAACATTGTACTTTATCTTTCGAAGTTTTATGGCCGTAGCGCACCGAGGCACGAGATTCATGCTCGTCGGTATCAATTACTAGCAAAGTTAGCCGCGCGGCTCCGTTCGTCTGGCGAAGCGCGAATTGAACTTGAGCCAGAAGTAACATTCGGAACGCCAGTGTTACGCTAAATCCGTGTGAAAACTAGAACTCCGCTCGCCGACGGCGCGATATTCGCGTGATCAAAGTTTTCGCTATCTAGCATCAACGACTTCTCGTTTATTCGTATCAATTCGGTATCGTTCGAATTGCACAGGTGCATTTTATCTACTGCAACGATATTAATAGATGCGAGATAGGTGGAGGGAGCGTTCGGGACCGAGGTGGGGTTTCCAGCAATAAAGAGCTACGTGCGCGCCGACGTTGGTAGCGCTAGTGGCCCGCAGGTTGTTGATTCTGAATGTATAAATAGGAATACGATGCGGTGGTGGAGAGGCACAGGGAAGCCAGGTGTGACCTACGCCCGCCACCGCGGTTTCCGGGCTGTTGGCTAGTTTGCTCGTTTGCTGAAACCAAACTAGACCATGCACAACGCAGAACTCATGACCCGCTTAGTACCGTTGCTAATGGGGTTTCGCTGCTCAAACAAGACGCCCGGACTAGTCCGAGCGAAGAATCTTTCGAGTCCACCGGCGAACCGCGGACCAAAGCTAATTCCTGTTGGCCGTGACCTATTCACGAAAATTTTAGCTTAGCTCTGTGTCTACGAGACTCTCGGCGGCCGAGAATATCAGTGAAAGTCTTTGGCGAGCGAGTTTTATACGCTCCGGTGGGAGGACTAGTTTCAGGAACCGGTAGTAGTAGAGCGTGATATAATAATTCCCCGAAGAGGATCCGAACGATGAAGTAATCCAATAAAGATTATTGGATCTTGATGAATTCGTCGGTTCACGGATTATTGAAAGAGATTGGGCGCCACACCCTTGAACGTTTAGGGACGCTCTCGGCTGCAGCGACGAGGGTAGAAATATACGGTAGCCGAATTCTACGCTAGCCACGAGAAATAGTGGCGCATCTTTTTTATTTTCTACGCTACCGGTTTCGAACGTCTTTAGATTGTTCCTTTCGTTTTATGCATCAGCCTCGACCCAGGCTCTTTAGAATTTTGTTTTGTTCAATAACTTTACAATACGTTCGTTAGGTATGTTTCAACATTTTTGCCTTGAATTCCAATAGAAATTTATAGGAATAAGAAGGGTCGAAAATAAATTTTTAGATTTTGTCGCTGAGGGCTCCAGAACACCGGAAAAAATATAAATAATAATTTTTCTAATAATCAATCAAATGTAGAATGGCACATTATTTTTTATTCGATTTTTCTACATTTTTTTTCCCGGTCAAAAAAATTAATGATTGATCACAGCATCGAGGCATGAGCGTCTCATAGCGCATCTTCTATCGATTTACTCGAGACGATAAACCGTGCCAGGCTCTCGGTCTGTGTTCGCGAGCGATGCGTCACAGATAGTTCGACTTCCCTTGCAAGTCGAGATTTCTTCATCGATATGCTCGATGTAACGGTTCAACGAGACAGTTCTCACGAATCATAGAAACAAATAGGCTCGTAGCTGCGGTATCAGTTTTCGCGTTTCGTGACTGCATATTGGAGCGAATCGTGAAACGTTGAAGATGATGGCTGCATTGTGGCGCAGATAAACCAGAACCGTCGACATTATCTCCGTCCGATCTATCCATCTCCGGCTGAGGAGAGAGGGCATAATTTTTTCGGAGATGAATTCGCGACAAGACACGCGAGAACGGGAAATAGATTCGGAGGCTCAAAAGGACGGGAGACAAAGAGGTATCGATTCCGGGCGTACCGAACGATTCTCGCAATTCGCGTGCTCCGAAAAGCCCTCGGCTCGATGCCACGGAAAACCCAGCTGCAATTTATATTCCTTCGTATATGTGCTCCTCTATATATCAGCCGCTCTCTCTTCGTGCTTAGTACACACTTTGCCATTACGTCATAGCAAATTGCTTCGGGCTCACGAGCCTATTTCCATTTCGATTTCCAACTATCGCGGAGGATATCCGTTCTCACACAAATGAACGCTGAAACGTCGCGTTTCACCGTTCCTGCAATCTTTCTAATTTCATTCTAGTTAACAGGACGCAATCTCTCGCGCGTACGCTCAGCAGGTATAGTTTCCCTTTTTTTAAAATAAACTCCTTTTCACGAAGCATTCTCGCATTTTCAGATTTTACGACCTGCTTGTATCAACAGACCGCGAGACTTTATCAATCCCGGGGGCTCCGCGAGATAGCCGAGAGATGGGTTTCTCGCGGCGGAGAAGTTTGCTTTATGGAGTGAGCCGTGCCAGGAAGAATAATAACGGTCTCAAGCGCTGAGTGAAGTCTCAAAGGATCATATCCCTGACGCAGACTCCGCTTTTTTCTTCCCGTCTCATTTCCAAGAGAAATCGAGCTTGTCGTTTGGTTTGTCGACACTTGGAAAAACAGCACGTGGCTGACGCCCTCGCCGTAAAACCCCCGTCGGTGGGCCTGATCCGCGTCCGGATTTTCCTCGTCCGCGGGGTCTCGACGCACGATGGCTGCGAGAGAGATCTTCGTGTATCGACGACTATTTCGAGCGTGGGATCGCTAAAAATATGTAAGCGCACATATGTGGCGCATCGCGAGTACTCCGAGCCTAGACGAGAGTCCGAGCTCTCCGCGGCACATTCTACGACGGCGATGTATGCCTCTCGGCTACGGTCTCTTCAATCGCGTGACAAGGTCTCTCACGCCCACCTATGTTCGAGAGGGACTTTTTCACACCGCGAGCTCCAATGGGCTCGTGCGTTTGATGGACTACGGTTTCACAATTGTAGAATCGATACGCGTACTCATGCTGATCGTGCGAGCCTTATTAGTTTTAGCCGCGAGCGAGTACAAGCCGTCTCTCCAACTTTGTGGGTCTATAAGCATATTATTAGAAATTCATCTCTAATCTACTTCCAAGTTTACCCAACTACCTCGTGGCTCGCGTTTGTCATTTCTCATGAGTCTTTGTTGCAACTACATGTAATTATGCAAATGGTATGCTCGTAGAATTTAAATTGAGCGTTAAAGCGTGCCGTGACTTCTATGATTGGCGAACCGAACCTTTCGCGAAACGTTGTTTCATTTTTTTTCTTTTTCGCGTGGTGGAAACAGACACGAGGGATTAGAGTATCGTGTAACAATGGCCAGAGGGCTAAAAGGGCGCATTTAAGGGATGCGGGTTGTTGGCGAGCATTCGACGAGCCCTTCCCAGCCGGAAAATCTATAACCGAGGGTCGAGAGAGCGTGTGCGAGTTGCACCGATACGTTTTGCGCGTGGAAGGGCAAGGGATTGAAGGAAAAGGGCGACAACTCCGCGGTCGACTCGGTGGCCGGGCGCCAGGAAGAGAGGGTTGAAAGAGACACTCTCGAGTCTCGTGCGAGGGTGAAAAAAAAAAAGAAATTCTTTTATCCGAACCGACGGGGGAGAGCATGAATGCCAAAGGTCCTTTTGGTGAGGCATCAGCGTGTCGGAATAATTATTATCTGCATCTGCGAGCACGTCGTGAATCGCGCAGAGTATGAAGGGAAAAGCTATTGAACACGTCTGGCTTTCCATTACCTCGAAATTCGATACGCAATAAAAATTCATCGGTGAATCGAGGAATTCAGGTATTCGAGCCGAGACTGTAGTAACGAGGCGAAAAAAAAAATTGAAAACCACCGGCAGCTCGTTTGTTATCGCCTCGTCTCGTCACAGGCATCGCTCGCTCTCGTTCCACATTCCAAATTGGCGTAAAAGCGTACGCACGTGCTTACCGCGTAGTAGGAGTCGCCGATCGGTAAATTACATACAATCTTCATCGTAGCGCGCCGGATGCGAAACTTATCGTTAGGGCGAGCACCGAGCCGCACGGTCGGCGCCTCCCCGGATTTCACGTATCTGCGAATTTCGACGATCATCGACTTCTAATTATTATTGCGTTCTAATTTATTTCTTCTTCTTTTTTCAGAGCGCCCAAAATCGTTTGCTGATCAAGAACGGCAAAGTCGTCAACGAGGATGCGATTATCGATACCGACGTCTACATCGAGGATGGAATCATTAAGTGAGTAAAAATCGATTCCACGAATTCGTTTGCCTTTGAAATTTACATTTGTTCATTTTTTTTCTTTATATACTGGAGTATATCCATAAATTTGTAAGTTTCTTCAACGCAAAGTGCTTTTACGCCGTAATGAGATACAAGGAGTTTTATTTTTTAATATAAAAAAACCTTATCAGAATTCCTTCGCGATAAGTACAGAGGTATTTTTTAATTATAGTCTCAGCAGGATTAAGTGCCGGCCCAGAGCCCAATGGAGAAACTGGTGCGATAATCCATGGCTCGGAACGGTCACCGGAAACGACTGGGGACCTTGTTTAAGCCCCGACATTGCCTCCGTGACTCCTCTCCATTGGCTCTCCCCCGAGACCAATGATTTATAATATTGTCGAGATTAAGCTCGATATTAAATTCCACCCCTCGCCGACTAACGAGCCTTACTCACTTTACACACGAGCCATCGTTTCGCGATCGAATACTCTAGCACTATAATTTCTTTCATTTTCTCCCTTTTCTCTCATTGTGACCGAGTTTTCCACGCGAGGTGAATAGCGTCGAATCGACGAAACCGGTAATTTTAATCGTTGAATAGGCAGGGACGCCTTACAACTTCGCGGCATTTTGTTTGGGCTTCTCCCTCGTCGAGTTTTGTTGCGGCACACCTTTGGAAATACGAGACTAGCTGAGCGTTACACGATACAGAGTGCCCGTCGAACGTTGTTCTCGCACGTTTCTCGCTTTATCGTTGCGCTCTGCATTGCCGCTCTATGGATGAGCGTAGAGCGCCTCGTCTCTTTGAGCGTTAAGCCTGATTCCTCTTAACGAGAGCGATTTAGCGAGGGAAGAGCCTCGGCTCGTGTGGCCTATCGACGCGTTCCCATTGCTCGATGTACCCTTTACTCTAAAAATATTCGTACCGAGGCTTGTCTCGTGTCTCCGCCCGAGTCTGGATCTCTCCTGAGTCACTCGGAGATTCCCCGCGAACTTGAATTCTTCCTCCGAGATCATTTATCACTGTCAGCAAAATCTATGTTTAAGCACATGTTTTTTTCTATTAATAATTACAGGCAATTGGGACGCAATCTGATTATCCCCGGTGGTACGCGTACGATCGACGCGCGTGGAAAATACGTTATGCCCGGAGGTATCGATCCTCACACACACTTCGAGCTCGAGCTCATGGGCGCGACGTCGGTTGATGATTTCTATCAAGGCACGAAGGCAGCTGTCGCCGGTGGTACGACGATGATCATGGACTTCGTGATACCGAAGAAGGGTGAGAGCCTCCTCGAGGCTTACGACAGATACCGCGCGAGCGCCGACGAGAAAGTGTGCTGCGACTATGCTCTTCACGTCGCGATCACCAATTGGAGTCCAAAGGTGAGGACTCGCGAATCCATCATTTATCCGCTCGAAGAAGGCTGTTTTTCGAACTTTCTTTTAGAATCGCCGCGAGGATAGGTCAACAGTTTTATTCGCAACATGACGAATGCTCCGAGTTGCGCCCGACGAGTCAATGTAATTTTCTGGTACACTTTATGAACGGAGTTCAACTGACTCTCGAGGGGGGTCATCGTGCCATATGCCAAGTGTGTTTTTCACACGGTCTATATTACGTTTAGTCACTCGCCGCGTCGAGTTACGAAGCTAATTAGAAAAACACGTATTCGCCGCTTTAAAGACCCGCAGGAGGGGAACCGACTGATAGCGCAGATTCGACGATCGTTCGATTCGAGCCCGTCCACCGTTTGGACTATCGATAACTGTTCGTGATGTAATAAAACTGTTCGGAGTGGGTGAGGCGCAACGAGGTCAGCGGAACGTGCTCGGTTAGTCGAGTACCTAATCCGCAAATTCTCCTCTCGACGCCGTAATCGCGAGTTGCCCCCGCACAGAAGAAGAATAATACTCGAGTCCCGTGAAACACAGCGAGCCTCTTCTATGCGTTGGAAAGTCCGACGCTCTTGAACCTGATCTCTTTTTTTCTCTCTTTTTTCCAGCAAAGCCGAGCAACGAAAGATTGTCGCTATTGTTGTTTTTATAATGAATTCTCACGTCATGCGCCACTAACGATCGCGTAATTCTCGTTCTATGCGAGACGCACACGGTTTTTTTTCGGATGTTCTTGAGCACGAAACTGGGTTAACGGGGTAACACGCCTAATCCGGATGTTGCAGCCGGAAATTCGTGTGAATCAGTGAAGCGCTCGGAGCATTGTCATCGTCCTTGAATTCAATGCGCCGTTCAAATCGTTCGGGCATTTATATTCTATCGAGTTTTATTTTCGCGGATCGTTGAACGTTCGCCGTTTGTTCGAAGTCAGTCAAGGCCGCTTGAGCTCTATGAATCGACGATGCACGGGAACCCCAAGAGCCAGATGCTCTACGAAAATTTCAGTTCGTTCGCTCGTGACGCATTGTTTTGGTAAATATTGAAAGGCAGTGGCATCGACAATGACCCATGATATAGAATAGATGTTCCGTTTTTGACCATTTTTTTGTTAACACATTTTAAAACAAAAATAAATTAATATAATTAATATTATTACCATAAAAATTAATATTTTTATTTTTTTTTGCAAAATAGATCTATTTGAATTTTTTATCTTTTCATAAATTCGGAAATTCCAGTATAAATTAACGGGATGATTTACTTCATGCCTTTTTTTTTCTTCAATTAGATTTGGTTTTATTTCGTCAAAAAGGGTGGCGGCAGTTGGACCAATGATGCCCAAAAACGGTGCATCTACCCTCCGTGCGAAATCTCTCACGCGCCGAGTTACGAGATCTGCGTTGATCCTTGCACAGTCGTATAAACGATCGGCTTTCTCCTTTTTCTAAATATCGCGTTCCGCGTCTAACATCGACGAGTGCACGCTCGTGTAACTGCGATTGCGAATGGAGTTGACGATGTGCGTGTTCGCGAATCGCCCGCCGGTAAACTTTTGACCTACATCACGCGAGCCGTGTCGCGATTATTGCCTCTAGGCTTCCAGAGAAAAAAAAAAAGAATTCTCCATTGAAGTATCGAAGACAATTATCTTGTGACTCAAAGAATGTAAATCGCGACCCACAGGTGAAAGAAGAAATGGCCGCGCTGGTGCAAGAACACGGTGTCAACAGCTTCAAGTTCTTCATGGCTTATCCGGGACTTTTCATGCTGAGGGATCCGGAACTGATCGCCGGTTTCGGAGCGTGCAAGAGTCTCGGCGCTGTGGCAATGGTGCACGCCGAGAACGGCGACCTGGTAGCCGAGGTGAGCTTACGATCGATAAACCTGTCCACGCCGAAATTTTTCTATCCGCATAGAAGCTGATTTATCGTTGTTTCGGCGATATCTTTTATTTTATTCGATCTATCGTTGCAGAATACGAAGAAACTACTCGCGGCCGGTGTGACTGGCCCGGAGGGGCACGAAATGTCACGTCCCGAAGAAGTCGAAGCGGAAGCCGTAAATAGAGCCTGCGTCATTGCCAGCCAGGTATTTCATTGGTGCAGACCGTTTTCTACTCTATTTCATTCCCATAATCGCTTGCACGATACTATTGCATTCGAGCAAACGCTCGGTAGAACGCGCTTGGAAAAATCATTGTACCGCACGAGTATTGTACACAAGTAGTTCTTGAGAGATAATAGCGCGGAGCCGAGGACCAGTAAAGACATAGCGATAAAACTCCTTTGCCGACAATCGCACGTTCGTGAATTACGACCGGATGCTTCCGTGTCTCGCGAAGTCTTTGAAAATCAAGAGCTCTCGCCACGTTTTCGCAGCCGCGGAACTGTCGTAAAACGGAGTGGTCGTCTTTGGTGCTCGGCTTCGCGCGATGCCTCGGGACGGCGAGAAAAATAGTCTGCGTACCGCAGCGTGCCGCTCTTTACGATAAACGCTCGCAAAGGCTCGCACGGATAATTTTATAATTGAGGCAAGAACGAATTCTCTCCATTTGTTTCAAATATCCGATTATCTTTAATCTGGCCCTCGCTTGCTTTTATATGGCTACAGTTGTATTATACTTTTTTTATTCACACTATATTTATCTTCTCAAACTCTAAATTCCGACGGTGTAGAGTCGATAAAGAAAGAAAAAAACAACTCTCTGAATGTCAAGAGGCTGAACGTTTCGCACGCTTAGGTCGACTGTCCGCTGTACGTAGTGCATGTGATGAGTCGTAGCGCGGCGGATGCGCTCGAGGCTGCCCGGAAGCGCGGAGTTTGCGTTTGGGGCGAGACACTGGCCGCTGCTCTCGGTACCGACGGCACCAACTATAGTCACAGCTGTTGGAGGCACGCTGCCGGACACGTTCTCAGTCCACCGTTGAGGCCGGACATCGACACTCCGTTCGCCCTCATGACCAAATTAGCCGAGTGAGTTTGATATGCCTCTTTCACCGAGGTCAAGAACGTATCTTAGTAAAAGAAAAAAAGACATATCCGTACGAAGACGGGCGCATCGATAAACTCGACGCCCACGAGGAATTCTATCGGCATTTTTCTCGGGAGAAAAATCGCGTAATAGAGCAAAAGCGTCTCGTTCGTGTGGCACGGAGTACTTTTCCACGGAGTTTCCCACGTGAAAGGGGCTTACGAGGAGACCAGGTTTTTTTTTATAGGTCACCGGACAGATACTACGTGGGCTATTCTCCTCGTCGTCGGAGCCCTCGCACGTGCGCGCGCGCGCCACGATTTCTCGTCAACTTTGTCGGACGACTCTCGCGACCGCTCTTCGCATGTATTTTTTTTTTTTTTTTTTCATAGCTCTCGCGAGGCGACAGATGTTGTCACACCGATGTAGATTCTCTTCTACGCAATATTACGCCTGCATGAAAGCCGTGATAAATTTTATCTCATCGTTTCAGTTTTCCTTTGCTTTCACGCTGTGTATTTTTTATTTTGAATGTTTCTCCATGGTCTGAGTCACGGAATAGTCGTGTAGTCGTTTGGCCGTAATAGCTCTGTGTATGCATCGCAAGTCGTAATACGCACGTTATCAAGCACGCGTTCGTATTCCATATTAGGCGCACGATGCGGACATTGTAGTACACACACGAAAATTACGTGTAGGACGGGGTATGAGTATGTTTGGGAGGATTATTATATTGGGAGGAGGTGTGTCTCGCGTTTAGGTGAATTGCCCGTTGTACGTGACTGCTATAATGAGCCACTCGGCCGCCGACGTGATAAGCGCTAAACGTTTGGATGGAGCCGTTGTGTTCGGCGAGACGCTTGCGAGTAGCGTCGGAATCGACGGTGGCGATCAATATGGCAAAGACATCGAAAAAGCGGCGCGTCTTGTCACTTGTCCGCCGTTGAGACCGGATCCCACCACGCCTGCTTACTTGATAGAGAAGCTTGCCGAGTAAGTATCGAGCGGAGATCGACCAGTGGAATCCGAGAGAAAAATAGCTCGTCTTTTTTTGTCACGATAAACGATGTTTAACTTCGCTTTAGGACGGAGTTTCTATCAAAGGCATTTATTAATGGAATCAAATACATCTAAGAACGATCAATTCATCAATTTTTTTTTTTTTTGCTCAAATAATTACAAAGGTATACTCTTATCAAATTTTTTAAAACAATTTTCTCAGTTGTGAAGCGAAAAAACGATTCCATAATCGACAATCTTATCAGGTGCATTTTTTCTGGTAGAATACGATGGAAATATTGATTTTGTAAAACTTCCATCGAGGAACAAAGATAATTGCTTTGTAAAAATAGCGACGAGCTTTTTCTTATATCGATCGACAAAAACAATCAATATTTAATGTGTATTTTCTCACAGAATGTATCTCTGATTTTAATTGCAGATTCATGTTTGATAAGAGAAAACTACGGAAGGAAATAAATAAAATTGTTTCTCTCGATTACAATTTTTACGACCTTTCCGTAACGCGTGGCGATGCGTCTAATTATTACGTTTAGATCTCTCGTTTTCGACGTCCGCTAGGGATTAGAATATGCATCGTCCATAACGCTCTATTCATGCTCCAATGATGCGAAAATAACCGGATAGAGCCTCGGCTCTCCCTGTCTTGAAACAATTTGCGAGAATCTTTGAGGGGAAGCGAGGAAGCGACGAGGAGTTATAATCTCGGAAGGTTATCGAAGCCTCGTTCAAATGTTCATTCGTGTAATCGATAAACCGCAATCAGCGCATATAACGCGATAACGTTGTTGGAGAGTGAGATTAACTGCCGTAGGCCAGCCGTGGCAACGCGAACTTTCCCAACTTCGTTTTTTTCTTCTACAACGCATCGCCGGTTTTGGCTAGCCAGACTTTCGATTGCCTTCGGGAAGTTTGGTGAGATTTCTCTGAAAACTCGTCCGGAGGCATCTCGAGCGTCGGAGAAATAATCGAGTGACTGGTTAGCCGAGGTTCGCGAATGACTACCGCTCGCTCTTCTCTCGAATTGAAAATAATTGATGCTTCAAAACATCAAAGACAAAGTGTGTACGCGTACAGGAAGGATGTCATAACTAACGGAGCGTCAGCTGCCGTGCGCTATTTGCATATGAATTTATATACGTAGATCCGTCGGCTCGATATGCTAAACAGACCGGGGTGTCAACATAAGCGCATCCAGAAGAATATTTGTACACCGTGAGATGCGAGCGAGCAAAGGAAAACTGTTTCAATTAACGTACCGACGTATTAATAACTCTATTATCGCGAAATCTACCGCGGAGCCGAGATAATTTCACGCACCGGTTATGACGGATATAGTATATAGTGCGATAAACGATGCAGGAATAATCTTATCGAAATGCGTTTTTTAATCGCTTCAATTCCCGAGATAAAATACTAATACGTTTCGTCCTGATTTATGTAGAGACGGACTCCAAGCGACGGGCAGCGACAACTGTACTTTCAACGCCGAACAAAAGTCTCTCGGCAAGGATGACTTCTCGAAGATTCCGAACGGAGTCAACGGTGTCGAGGATCGCATGGCTGTCGTCTGGGAGAAAGGCGTCTACGCCGGCATTATGGATCCTTCGAGATTCGTCGCCGTGACGAGCACGAACGCCGCCAAGATCTTCAATCTCTATCCGAGAAAGGGCGTAATAGCTATCGGCTCCGACGCCGACATCGTCGTCTGGGATCCCAACAGGAAACGAACCATCTCCGCCGAGACTCACGTGCAGGCCGTTGATTTCAACATCTTCGAGGTATTGATTCGATCGAATACCCGAGAGTCGGTATTTATGACGGAAATATTTCTGTACGCAATGCGGAATTGTAAAAAGTTCGACGAGAAAATAAAAGCTACTAGACGAGAAGTAAGAGCCTTCGAGCAATGTTCAAAACGATAATACTCTTTCGATCAGGGCATGGAAGTTCACGGTGTGCCGGAGTACGTAATCGTCAACGGCAGAGTATGCGTCGACGAGTGCGATCTGAAAGTCGTTCACGGATACGGAAAATTCGTCGAGACCCCGGTCTATCCTTCTTACGTCTACGATCTGATCGAGGACCGAGAAAAAGTACGATAACCCAATTTTCCAATCGTCTCGAGTGCGCGGCGAATTGAGTGCATCTAATTCTTGTTGATAATGACTTTCTCAGAGACCACGCGGTGTGCCGAGAACCGGAGCGGATATGAAGCGATACGCCGACGAGGATGCCGCAATCGCGAGAGCCCGCGAGGCTGCGAGAGCCGCAGCGGCCGCCCGAGTCAATCAAACGAACGGCACTCACGAGATCCATCACAAACCAAAATTGCCGCAGGTTTCGTGCATTCCGACGCTGCCGGAATCGGCCGTCGTCACTCCGTCGGCCAAGGGTCCTCGTCTCGAGGGCCAGAGGAATCTTCAGGACTCGACTTTCTCCATCAGCGGTTAGAATCTTCTCTTTCTTGACCTTGAACTATCAGGGTTTCGCGCGGGACAGGATAAACGATAATGGGATTGTTTATTTATTTACAGAGGACGTCGACGAGGCCCGACGAGCGTGCATCCGCGTGAACAATCCGCCGGGCGGTCGGAGCGCCGGAGGTTTTTGGTAATTGAGCCAAGTAACGGGGATCTACGCTTTGCGCGGGATAACAAGTTATCTGTACTGAAAACAAAAAATAATGAACGTGTCTCCGCCCCACCAATCGCCCTTACTCCCCGATTCCTTTTGAAAAAACAAAGAAAAAAAATCCTCCCGGTGTTTCCCGTGGGATAGAGTTCCGCTTTGAATATTTCGCTAATCACCAAATATTAATGTTATAAGTTATTTTTCATCGTTCATCATTGTTCAAATCGATAAAGGTCTGGCTCAACCAAGGAGGATTCGGAGTCCAAGCGCGAGTAAAACCCGCGTACGAGGAACTCGGTGTCGCGTCGTGTTTTATATTATCGCTTCTCGCGATTTTACTCTCTTGGCTTTCGCGTATAATCTATTCGAGTTTCGAACGACGCTCGAGGCCCCGACGAGCCACGAGGCTCGCTCGGGACGCTTTCGCGCCCGACGAATTGTGTTTCATTCAATAAAAATGCTAGAAGAGAGACTTTACGACGGGTAACACACATCCGAAGAACAAAAAAAAAGGACAAACCTCGTAAAGGTGCTTGGGAACAAACAATACTTAAAACAAACAAAACAATAAAATGGTCATAGGAGCCACATCGGGTTTTTAACGATTTCGTTGTCATGTTCATTGAGCTGTTAATGAAAGGACTCGTTAGTGCTTAAGCGGAGTGAACCATCGTCATCGCATATTTGTTCCACACATACATAACATTGACGTATACATCCACGAATCGTTATAGTTTATTTAGACAAGTAATTTCTTTTTCGTAACACGAAGAACATTAAGGAGGCTGCAACACTATACACGAAATAATAAATATAAAAAAGAAAAAAGAGGAAAATAAAGAAATAGACTTAACATTTTAACGGTAGCGTGTTGATCGCACGCTTAAGGATTCATATAATAATGAATTATTACCAGGATATAATTGTATTAATTATAAAGTAAACTAACGGATAGGGTATGTTTATACACATGAAAAAATGAATAATGCGTGAGCGTCAATTTATGGTATGTGCGCAGCGGAGTTTCTCCTCGCAGACACAATATATTATCCAGCGGTGGCGCATCGTGCGCGTGTCTCTTTCGATCTCGTTCGCGTTAATAATCGCCGCGACACACGACAAAGGACTAGATGTTAAAATTGAAGACATTAAGAACGGAACGCGACGCACAATAATAAAAAAAAAAGAAGAAGAATAAGAAAAACAAATATGAATTATCCGACATAATATATCGCAAACCGAGAAGTGTATTCGCCTAAGCCTTAGATATCGATTATTATAAGTTGCCCGCGAGCCCATCGAAGATATATTTGTAACGTTATTGACATTGAACCACTGACTATATTTGATCTGCGATCGACATTGAGATATATTGTTAACGCGTACGTGTATGTATATTCGTATTCGCGCATCTACCTGTCCCGTGGTTAAGACAGCACTACGATTTCGGTAATGCAGAGTGATTTAGAATCAAATCAAATAGTCGTAGTCGAGACCTCGAGTCCCCGATAAGCAAACGCGTTCGTTGGCGCGCGTGCTCGTCAAACGCGAGTAAATAAAATCGATTAGTTTACCTTTTGCAAACTTCGCGAACAAACAGCGTCCGGATTCTTTTTCACTCTGCAAGTTATCGCAATTTCGATTGTTCTCAGTATTGAAATTGAATTGTTTACGGATTTTTGCAATGAGAAAAAAAAAGGAAAAACGAGTTGCGTTGGATAAACGCGATGAGTTCGTAGAGTCGCGTCACGTTCGTCGGATTGATTTTCTGTTACACGAATCTTAAGGACGTTAAATCCATACTTCGGGGTAAAACCACGATAAACATATGTAACGATCATTGAACACTCAGTGCACGGATATTACCAGCGATATATATCGATAATGGGACAAAGTCCAACGTTAATGCGCTTTCGCGAAACAACACCGATTATATATTTCGTTTTTGCTACGACTCGTTTCGGTCGGACTACCGGTCACACACAGAGACGCGAAGAATTGAATATTATATTTCTCTCACCATAGTTTTTGAACTAGTGGCGGAGGACAAAGGGCTCCCATCGTTCCATCTGTTCGCGTATAAGTAATAAATGAAATCTAGATCATACACGAGTTTTACAGGTATATAAGATTAAACAAGCGAACAGTTTCACTGTTCGACATTGAGACCGCGTGCGAATCGCTTGAAAATCATAATTCCAAGGCCTACCCGAGCTTTCGCGCGAATCTAAGAGAATTTGTAAATCGCGTCGCAAAGTTTTTTACCTCGTCGACGAACGAAATGTTTTTTTTCTCAATCGTAGAGCTTTTAGAGCCAGAGATCTCTCGAGAGACGAGTTAGAAGACGATTGTAGCGAATAGCGCGAGCGATGGCTGACGAGAGATTCTCGACGGAGAATTACAAGGCAGCCAAGAATTTTTAACGATCGACATATCGATAACGCGTTTACGAATTGTTTTTTTTTCCCGAAAGCGACGATGAAATCTCGTGGATGACGATGAGTGGATGATGATGATGATGATGATGGCATGGTCTCGCGGACAGTGACTGTTCGCTGAAAGTATTCGTATGCGTTGTCAGTCAGGTAGTTGCTGAAAAACGACATCCATGACTGACAGTCACTGTGGGTATTCTACTCCAAGAACGTATATCAAACATTATAATAGTTCCCTCGCTGTACCGTTATTAAGATTGTCGTGACGCCCGCATCCTTTTTCTACCACGATTTTGTAACAAAAAAAAAAAGAAAACGAAAAGACAAAAAAAACCAACTCCTCAGATCTGTCTGAAAATACTTCGATCCTCGTCACGACTTAGGCCGATTTTTGTCACGGACAGCTCAGTGAACCGAACGAGGCTAATTGATGCACCGACGATGAGAGGCTCTTCGAAGATGAGGAATGACGATAAAAAAAAAATATATATATATATGTCAGGCGCCGATGAGGAACGATGCACGATGAACGATGGTAATGACGATTTGGTATCCGTGTACTCAGATTCTCTCTCGATAATCTTCAGAAATCTCCCGCATGTTTTTTCTACTCTAATCCGCAAAAATGTCTTATCGTGATGAGAAACACGAAGGAAAAAAAATTATATATATATATATACAACAAAAGATACGTTTGACTAATCGTAATGTGTTCACGATATATGGGACGATGCGTAGACGACACGATGGTGGCGAAAGAATGGCATAGAGATGATAAACATAAGAATGATACCAAACTAGAGTATCTATTTATGTCTGTTACAATGTATATGTGATTGCTTTAAATAAATATTATATATATAAACGTAACAACAAAACGATAAAAGAATAGACAATGCAACAACGATTGTATAACGAGTAAACTCTACGAAAGTTATATGTTAAGGAGTATATGGAGATCTTAGTGAGAGATCGAATGGGGGAGTCGGAATGTTTACATACAATCGGGAAATGGCAGGCCTCGGTAGCGCATTTATATCGACATTAATTTCTCTTAATCACAGGAATGTAGGAACAGGAACAAATGGAACAACAGCGAGTATACAGTTTAATCGTCTTCGGCGTCCTCGTCGGCGTCGAATTCGACCTTGCGTCGTGCCTTCTCGAGGATGGTCTTCAATTCGCTGGATCTGGTGGTGTGATAGCCCGATGCGTTGCGGCAGAGTGTTATCTGCCCGTCGAGACGTCGCGCGTCGATTAAACCGCAGTGTTGCTCGAGTTGTCGCTTGGTAAGATTGAACAGATCGGCACCGGTCATGCCCCTCAATTGGCGACAAATTCGATCGGAGAAGCCTTTGCTCTCCAGCCAATTTTGTACCTCGCGAGGGGACGAGTGCTGATCGACGAAGCCTTCCGAAGGCTTATCGGCCTCGGGGCTTCGCTTCTTCTCCCGGAACATCGTTAAAACGTACTTAAGCTCTTCGCGCATTTGATCTTGAGTGTTGCCTTTGTTTTCAGGCATCGGTCGGGTACTCTTCGCGCAGGATAGGCGGCTGAAGCTCGACGAAGGGATGCACGAGTGCGGCGATGTTGCGAGCAGTATCGGCAGTGTCGGAGGCGGCGGCGGCGGCGGCGGCGGTCGCGGATCGCCACTGGATTTGCGGCCGGATCGTCCGCCAGATTTGGATTTTCCAGATGACCCAGCGGATTTGTGGGATGAACCGCCAGCGGATTTATCCGATGGATCCCCAGGGGGTTTGCGACTTCCATCGCCAGTCGATTTTCTGATGGCACCGCCATTGGAATTGCCAGTGCCACCGCCAGTAGAATTGCCGACACCACTACCAGTAGAGTTGCTGGTCGTACCGCCGCCAGATTGGTTCGAAGAGCCGCCAGAAGATTTATCCTGAGAGCCCCCAGAGGAACCACCGTTAGAAGAGTCGCCAGAGTTCCTCGACGTCTTGGAGCCGTCGGAGCTTCCGGACGAGACGTCGGATTCCTTGCTCGCCGATACGATAGACACGGATGATGAAAGTCGACGGCCGGACCGGGGACTCGGCGATACCGACGAAGACGACGAGGATGTTGACGGTCCATCTTCTGTGTTAACATCGACCGTTACGTTCGATACGCTCGACACGCTGGATACGCTGGAATCTTATAGTTGAATTCGTGATCAAACAGGGAAGCGTATCAGTGAGTATCGGAATGCTTAAAAAAATGCTTCATTTTTTTCATCAAATGGCTCATCGAGATTATCGTGTTCTCCAAGAATTAAGTGTCGCACAAGCCGAATGCCTGCCGGAAAATATTTACTGCCTTACTCACTTTGGCATTTCTAAAAAAATAGAATATTCGACGTATTAAAAATACTGATACTGACTTCTTATCGAAGTTTACGTCGCTTATGGCAAAAAAAAAACGAATCTATAAAAGCTAAGGTTTGCAGGGTTTATTTTTACTAGTACCAATGAAATTTTAACGTTACTCATCGAGTACTCTCCTTTGCCTGACAGTGCTCGGATTTCATAATACGTTATTTTCAAGCAAATAGGATAACAGTTCTCGATGGGCAACGATGTATTTCAATCCTCGAGAATCGGAATCTGGATTCTAAAAAATGTCAACCTCTATGAGGTAGTAAGTGAATATTTTTCTACAGGCTCCAAGCTTGCGAAAACATTACTCTATTCGTGAAATAATAGAACAATCTGGATGAGCAACGAAATAAAAAAAAATTGAGCGTTTTTTCAACCATCCCATTAAATATAGCCGAATTCGACAGCACATTCCCGCATGCAGCTCCAACACCCATGCATAAATATCCGTCGCAATAACTTACCGTACATACGTATAAATAATGTACTGGTTTTTTTTTTGTCCCCGTGAAGCCTGGTTTCGTAGCAAAACATTGAAGCGCATATAGTGAAAGCGGCCAAGTAGTGGGAAAATTATTCTTTCCCTTCCAATGAGATTTCAATAAATACACATTTTTGTTCGCTCGCGCAAAAGACAGAACACGGACGATGCACGAGCCAAGCCTTGTACAAAAAATAACACACAGAGATATTTTTGTATAAATATATATATATAGATAGTATATAACCGCAGGCGTACATATAATATTCAAATAGTTGTTTATTAATAAGAGATTTACATAAATTACAATACAATGAAATACTGGACGGATTGTATTCTGAACCCGCGAACAAGACAGGTGGAGAAAGAAAATTGTGTAAACGGCGAACGATGACAAGAGAGGGGGAAAAATAAGGACAGAGAGAAACGAGAGGAGTCCGACAAATGAAATGAAGTTCGTTTCCAGCAACGTAACAATATTTATATAAAGACACATAAAAAACCCACATGCGAATAAATTGCTGATTTTTCATTCTTTTTTCCTTCTCTTCCTCGCCTCTGCGGAATGTGAAACGTTCAGGCAATATTTATCCGTACGATCATCGTTTTACCTAATGTACACATAACACTATGGGGAATCGTGTAACGCGACGATTTCGCAACGACGATTATTGACTCCTTTGCGCTTCTCTCTCTCTATCGACCTATACGCCTACTATTCGACCGTTTTTATTGTATAATTTACTCTCGACACGCACAAGTCGGAAGGCACGCACCGAGACCATCGCGTAATAATGCTTCGAGAGCCATCGAAGTGACTCGCGATTGTTTCGTGGCGTGCGAAAGAAGTTTGGAGGAAACTCGGAAGATCCGCGCTATTGCGGCAATGTCGTTCCTCCCTGGACAACCGAATCCATTTTTGTTCGTTTCTTTTTTTTCCACCAGCAATATCTCTTTTTTTTGTAGTTTGTACAAGCTATCCGTAAAAATACGATTCAACGTGACACAACAGTTATACAAAGACACACACATTAGCCCCAGACAGAGGACAAAGGACAAGGACATTTGCTAAAAAATAATTATAATAAACTTATTCTTATGCGGACGTATAGTCTAAACGCAGATTCATTGTTGCGCGGATATAATTTCAGTGGCATATAGTTTTTTATGTTCATCGTCTCGCGTGCGTTGTGATATCTTTTTCCTCGCGATCAACCCCCCCGCCTGCGCGCGCGGAAGAGACGTCGGTTAATAAATTCGTTTTACAATCTAAAATTTGGTTAGTCGATAAATACATGACTTAAGGACGACGAGTTATATATCGATACGACCTCGAGAGTCAATTGTTACGCGCTTTTTTCTCCTGCTTTTTTCTTCGTCTCGAGTATACACTAATTGCTTAACGATAAATTGATAGAATTAAGATTAAAAAGAAGAATGAATCCACGGTTTGTTTGGTGTGGAATAAATTATTTGCCCGTGTCTCGGGCTCGCTTCGTTCGCATCGGTCGCTCCTAATCCACAAAAAAGAACCGGCGGGATTCTCCTCTCTTGTTTTTCCCGACAAATTGGCGAAACAAAAGTTGAATTCTTTCCCCCCGTTTTTTTTCGAATTATTTTGGGAATGTTTGACTGAAGGCCGCGCGGAAGAGAGATACGAACGAAGCCGCTCAAGGTACCCGAATGGCCACTTTCTAAAATTGCCTCGTCGTTCGAGCGAGCTCGAAACCACGAGACTCTAATTCAATTACTAATATTGATAACGTATCGCATCCGTGCGCCCGTTGACTTCGCGCTAATTCTAGAGATGGTAATTGCTCAGTCGTAAGCGATTAATTAATATTCGCATATCTCTGTTTTTCCTTTTCCCTTTCTCTCTCTATGTACACGTAAACGTAAAAAAGTTAATGAAACACCCGCGCGTTCGAGCTCTTTTTGTCGTTGCTTAAAAAAAAAAATCGCGCCTGCCTCGAGTATTAATTAATTCGTTAAAAGAGATTGCTTTCGAAATGATGAAGTTTTCGCGCGCCCCTTCTGTGCCCGAGCGCTCGTCTTAAAAGTATCGAAATTCACCTTTCTTTCCGAGGCGCTCCTTGCGCACCCAATCAGCCGGTGCCGGTGGCGGAATAGCGTGAGGCCTGTGAGTGGCTTCCGGTCCGGGACTAGTGCTCGTACCTTCGATCTCCGAATCCTTGAAGGAAAAATTGGAAGAAAAGAGAAACACAAATGAATTCAATGCGTGTAAACTCCGCACGGCAACTCGCAAGAGCCAGCCGTGTCTAACGCAACAATTGTTCTTTCGTAATCCGATAATAGACATCGAGTGTGACGCGTCACCCGACGACTCATTGTCTATTGTATCTCATTCCGCGAAGACGCTCGATACCTCGTCGTTAACTATATCTATAGAAGAAGACGAAGAAGAAAAAAAAAAACGGTTTTCGTTACAAGTCCGTATTTGCTCACCTCGTAATTGTAGCCGTGCCCCTGTCGATGATACCTGCTCGTGTACAGCGGATTGTTGAACACGTCGTTTTCACCGCCGTGCGAATTATTGTGCGGCGTCACGATCGTGTGCGGCACGTGGGCGACTTGACCCCTCGAGTTTCGCGCTTTCCACCATTTCCTGCTGTCGTCGAGGATCTCAAGGTACTCGCCGCGCACGACGGTCAATTCCTTGTCGTTGTTCGCCGTGCGCGGATAAGTTACTTGAACGATCTTCACTTGGCGAGCGAGGAGATCGTCGAGCCAGGCTTCCTGAGCGCGATCCAAGCCCGGAGCTCCTCGGGGACCCCTCTCGATGGAGTCGACGGAAATGTCGCTGTGGGCGCGAGTCTGATCGGCGCGCTCTCTTTCCTCGCGGGTGTACAGTTCCGAGCCGGGGCCGTAATTCCTGTCGAAGTACTCGTTGCCGCGCTCCTCCCTCGTCTCGTATTCGAGATAATCGCTACTGTAGTGCGACTCCTCGGCTTCGCGGTGGCCGTAATAAGGATCGTTCGGCTGTTCCGGTATGTCGTCCCTCTTCTGTTTGTCGGCGTTGAGCAGCGACGCCAGATGATCGTGGTCCCGATGATCCTCGGGAATCGGGTACTCCGGCGACCAACCGTCCATGAAGATCGGATGATACGATGGCACATGACCCTTCCACTGGTCTCGTGGTACGAGCCATGTGTCGCCGAGCGAGTGCCATAGCTCCGTTTCTTTGCTCGTGACGCAGTGAATCAACAGATTCACGGCCTCGCGAGTCAAGAGCGGCGACAGGACCTTGCTCGGCAAATTCGGATCGTAATTCGTGTCGTGCGAGGCGTCGACGATGAGGGCCAGCGGCGTGAAGAGAAAATGAACGAGTTCCGGCGCGTTCGGGTCGTGTATGTGAGCCTTGAGCTTCGCGAGAAGATTGAACGACAGCTTGAACTTCTGAAATATATCGATAAACTCCATCTCCGGCGGTGGTTTGGCCCTCATCGTCAGCATGCCGTCGCCGAGATTGCGCTTTTTCGACTTGCTGTTACGCCGACGACGCTCCAATTCCCTCGACGCGGCGGCGGCGTGCTGCAGACGCGCTATAAATTTCTCTATATCGTCGAAGCAATGATTCAACACCGTTACGTCGCGTTCGTATTTTTCCGACGACGTCGACGACGCCTCGTCGTTGTTCTCCTCCCGTGACATGTCGTTAGCCCCGTCAACTGAAAAAATTTCACAAGAGTCCCTTTTAAAACTTGTTCTCGGCGCGGACCCGTGGCGAACGATCCTCTGTCGGGCGGGGAAAAATTGTCGTTTAATAGTCGTTAATACACGAGAGTCCGAAGGAATGCAAAGAATACGTACGATGCAAACATCGCGCCTGTGTCGCGTCGATCCAATGGCAAGGCGAAACGAGCGTGTTGATGGAATTATGATCAATAAAATGAGAGGGGGAATATGACGAGAAGAGAGAAAAAAAAGCGGGGGAATAAAACGAAAAACTTACTGTTAGCAGCGTTGAAAGCGGAGACTTGTTCGCGTACGTTGACACCGTTTAGCGGCGGTTCCGGTGGCGGCAAAGCGGGAGGCGGCGGAATCTGACCTCTGGGTCCTCGCGGCGAGCCGCCCGGAACGAGTTTTCCCATTTGCAGCATCTTGAGATCCTCGACGAGATCCTGAGCCGAGACGCTCTGACACTGGAATATGTGCATCTCCGCCCGCTGGCCGGAACCGCTGTCGTCCGCCACGGTGAATACCAAAATGTTGTTGTACATTTCCATCGGATCCCGGGACGTGAAGGCCGTTGGCTCTTGGATGAGAGTCGACGGGAATCTCTCCATCACCGCCTGTAAGTAAACGAGTTAAATTTCTGTCGGTATTGAACACGAAGAAACTTAACTGACGCTGACTAACCCCGGTCTCGTTGTCCATTATCAGAACCCAATTCCGCTCGAGACGTAGCTGCATCTTCTGGCTCCATATGCCGTTGCTCTTCTCCAATTGCAGCAGGCGTCTCATGCCGTCGGCCGGATACACGATTCCGGTTTCTTTGGTCACCGTAAAGGTCGCCAAGTGCTCCATTATATAAGTCGGCTCGGAACTAGCGCTGCTGCTGCGTCCACCGGTCGCGCTAGCGTTCTCGACCGGACCACCATCTGAAATTCCCGGTTATTGAGTTATTTCCGAACAATTAAACTTTTATATTCGATTATCGGCGCAAATAGCTTATAATCGATTTACCTTTGTTGTACCGAGCGGGTGGACCGTGTCCGCTGTTGTAGTAAGGCATGATGCCGTCCGCTGTTGTTCGTCTGCAACAGGGAAAATCAAATTGCCTTTTAGCGAAAAGGGAATATGGGCAAAAATTGAAAAAAAAGTGAAAAAAATGTTCGAAAAAAAAAAAAAATTGCCTCCGGTCATCGTCGACCCGTGCACAATCGAAAGGCAATATAATATCATCGTAAATGGCAATGCCTCGGACAAATATATACTTGCGAGTCGTGTCGTATCCGGCCGTTCAACGACCGCCGTGATACCTTTGCGACGCCGTACTTGGAGACAAGAAAGTTAACAACTGTACGTACTGGTCGCCGGACGGTGTTATATACCTAACATCGTTGCACGACAACGCCAGCGGTGAAATGAAATTCCTCTCGGCCTAATTCAGTTTACTCAACCTGGCCGTTGGAAATTCTCGGCTCGCGCGGCCGATCGGCGAGGGAAAATATTGTCGAGCGCTTCGCCGAGGCGGTAAAAGCGGGAAAATGCGAGACGAGCGAAGCGCGTGAAAACTCGATGCAACCGGCCGATCGATCGAAGAGTACCATTGATTATTTCATACTTTCATCGATGATCGAGCGGATTGCGCGACGAAACTCGGAAAAAGAAAATATAATCGACGATGCCGTATCCGCGCGAGCGGTGCCGGTCGACGGTGGATGGAGAATGATTCTTCAAAGGACCGGACCTGAAATGATTAAATTCGAAACGCGTCCGGCGTTATAATGCCGGCTGATCTTTTGGCAAACACACATCGGCGGATAATTCGAGGTCCTCGAATGTATCGATCAGGGTAAATTGCAATTAGCTCGTTGCTAATTGAAAATCGCCAGGCCGATTCTCGTCGTCTCTCTCACCCCCTGTGTCTCGCTTGCCGCATATGAGGTCCGTGTCGACCCGACGAAATGTCAACTTCCGCTCCAATATTCCCGGAACTCGCCGCGAAGGTTATATCGACGAACTCCACCGACAAGCGCAAATCACGCAATATTCGCAATAACGGATGCGGACCACTTATCGCATCCGTTCGTACAGTTATTAAATCATCATTATCAAGATCAATAGTGTACCGTCGACATAGTGAGAGAGATTATTATCAAGTGCGCGAGATAACGGTGTTTTCACGCGTTACGTTTATACGAATAAACGCGTATCAAAAGCACAATGCGGATAAATCGAGAGCCGCGATGATAATCCAATTTGTTCCCATTACCCAAATACCTACATATTGTTGCCCGGGACACACGAGTGTTGATTTCTCGTCGACGAGCTCTTCGTCGGTGTTACCAATGTTTTTGTTTTTTTCAACCTACTTTCATAAAGCTTCCCGCGAATCCACCCCCGTCGACGAGAGTCCAATCGACGAGTTAGTCGGAAATTTTTACAACGCAAATACAAGGATATCGGATAGCCTCGCGTTCCTTATCGAAGCAGAAGTGTTTTTCTCAACTTTGCTTTAGTAATTAAAACCTTCGACACGACCCACGATCGTCCGCGTAGCTGTGTGCCCGGGCACCGGCAACAGCCAGGGGCGCGATGACGCAAAATAAACCACTCCGACGATTCAGGGAATTTCGCCGATATATACAATGTTGTCCAGTATTTTAATGCAAATAACACAGATTCAATATATTTCATTTACTATGAAGTGTTTGAACAGGATCCGGCAAAATGAACCGTGATTTAATTAAAGAAAATTAAAAAATTTTATATTGAATAATTTTTTACCTCAACTGTTGTTGTCTGAAAAAATACAATTTTCCATAGAAAAAGTAATGAAAGGCTTTTTTTACACAGTGAATCGATGCGCCACACACCGTCGGAGTGTGGTGAAAAAAAAAATCGACACAAAACAGTCATTGAATTGTATAAAATCAACTTATCTGCAAGGCTTCGGCAATGAACGGCGTTCAAACCTTAAAAATAATCGAAACACACGACCGAAGCAAGAAATAACAAGTGTAAACTTAACTTTTGTTCTTTATGTTCGTTTGAATAAACATTTGAATGATTTAACATTCAAAATGAAATATTCAACAATTTTATACCTAAAAGCAGCATGTAAATTATTATCGTCAGAAGAAACACATTTTCCACAGTAAAAGTGACGAAAGACTTTCAATAAAGTGAATAATTGAATTAAAGTTTTGTTTATATGCATTAATATTCGGTACAATTTGCATTTCCCCTCGAAGATACTTTACAATATCGTGTATAGGTCGAAAATGATTTATCCAAAACGAATAATTCGAATGATAAACCATTTCCCGCTTACTTACTATATTGTAAAGTATTTTCAAGCGAAAATATACATTTTCCCATAGTAAAAATAATTAAGGAGTTTGTTGAAAACCAATTATCGAATTATCTGTTCAATATTATTGTTTATCTGCCTCCAATTTTTTGTTTTGCTCCATTTCAACGAAGACCATAAATATTCCGTGAAATTGCATCGAACCTCGTTCCCGATTTTTTTTTAGATCACAGCGAACCGCATCATAAATAATGGCTATGAAACTTGAAACTCGAACTTTTCGAGAACTTCGTCAACATCGAAATTCGTCGATTTCGCTCGAAAACGCCAGTCGATCGACTGTCCCATATCGCCCCGTATTCGAATCGACGCAAACACACGAGGAATCCATTCATCGTCTGTCCGACGAGAGGCACGTTCGACTTTCTACCCGGAGAGGCTCGATCAATCATCGACGCGAGACTCACAAACATCTCGAGACTAAAACGCTCGTCGATGAAACTTTATCGGAATCTCGCCGTTGTTCCCCCCTTTTTCTTGCTCATTCCCTATTCATCGTGCAATTTCTTCGATGCGATGTCATTAAATACGCGTCTGTTGCATTTTTGCAATCGAGTGTATACTTTTTTTCTACGCATGTAAAGCGTTTTGCGAGTTGCTTCGATACCGCTACACCGTCGCACGCATATAATGCGCGCAGCTTTTCGAATATACGCTTAGCGTATCTTGCTTCGTTGATCTCCGAGACTAACGGCCACTGAACTGACTTCCTCGAGTTATAACGGAATAAACGGGAGACGCGAGGGAGACGAAAGAAATAATCTTCTTTCGCTCGTATCAGGAGCGTGCATACATCGATCGCCGTTGCGGGCAATTAATAATATTGCCGAGCGATCCCCCCGCCGGTAGGAGGAGCGCCAGGGAGGACCTCGATAGCCTCGACTTCGAACGGCAATATCGGAGTTGAACGAAAACGAGTTATAAAACGAGATACAAAGCCATCTACGAGTAAACGACGGTCCCAGCTGTTTGCTTTCTCGATCAAGTTTGGAATTCTCATTATCGCTCGGGCAGTATATAATTTCGGCCGGCATCGGAGACCCCCAGCATTGCTTTCACTGACTCGTCGCCCTCGTCTTTGCGTACGCACAATATCGTTTTTCTTGCGCTTCCGACCGGAGGAAGCTTTGTTGGGAAATTATTATTTTTTTTCAATGATTTTCACGTCAACGTGGTCGGTTCTGAAGGATCCGAGAATAATGTCCGGTGGGAAGTTATATCCGGTAAAACGGATATTCAACGCGACTGCTGCGAATTATGAGTGCTCGAGCTGAAATTTGATACACGGGTCGAGTGGTCGCTAAAATTGTTTGCTATTAAATTCGAGGGAAATCGGCGAAGATTTTTTAAATTCATGGTATTTCTATTTTTAACATTTATCAGAAAACTATTTGGGCGCTCTGACGTTTGTCGTTTATAAGCAATCGAAAAGAACCATCGAATAAACAATTCCGTAAATTTATACGAATAGTTTCGAAAAAATGTATGTGAATTATGTGAAAAACGAAAATTCAAGAATATTATAATAAAACTGTCACCAAACGGCCCGTTTGCCCGAAGGGCAGCCTTTAAATTTTGCCCAAATCGGTAAATTGAAATTTTTAATTGAATTTTGATGAAGCGATGATAATTTAAAGAAGCGACGCTTGGTGACAAGTTGCTTCGATATTTTCAGTCTCCATAACTTTAGAGATACGACGAAAACTGATACTTATTATTTTTTTCGGTGGTTTTCTAACTAAAAAAAATAAATGAGGAAATTTATAATTTTCAGGATTTTTCTGTATCTACAAAACTATAAAGACTCAAATTATCAGACTAATTTATCACCAAGCCTCGATTCTATAAATTACCAAAGTTTTCTCAATTCATCTGAAATTTTGCAATGTTTAGAATTTTCTTTTGTGTCGCCGACAAAAAAAGTATCATTTTTAAAAATATCCCCGTAGATTCGAGCGCCGTTGGAATGTTCGATTCGGTGGCAAAGGGTGTCGATGCGAGCGTATATTTTCCGCACAATAACGCGAGATAACAAATGTTCGCCGTGAGACGCCGAGAATTCTCACAAGGCTCGCGGTGAGAGAGAAAGGCAAAGATACGGGTGCGCGCGGAGTATCTCGGCGATGTGTATGTACGATGGAATCACGAGAGCAAAGCTTGTATATGGATATGAGGTATGGGATGCCCTAGGCGAGGTAGGTGCGTGGTCTCGATGGCGACGAGGAGTAGAACTATGAGGATTTTCGTGGAGCGCCGAATTCCGGGATTCCGGATTGTCTTGGCTCGCTCACCCGTGACACAACCGTGGGATCACGCCCGCGCTCAAGGATCTACGACGATCTTGTGACTATAGTAAAAGTAAGCGTGCTGCCCCTTTCCCTTCCCCGTCGCTATTATTGTTGTCTTGTAGCCGAGCGGGAACCGCGAGCGCTTGATCGAGAGCCCAGACGGATCGTAAAGCTCCGTATCGAGATACAAATGCTGTACTAATGATTGTCACGAAGCGAGCGAGCCTAACGCTGATTGCACTTACTCGCTCGTTTCAGTCTTTCCTACTCCGATACACATTCGAGGCTAATGGAGCGTCGTCGTGGCACGTGAGAATTTTTAATTCCGTATAGATAAGTTCGCGTTGGGGTAATTGCCGTCGTTTACTTGTGTCGTGCACACTGCGATGCAGAATCGCATAGTTGGCGCATAGTGAAATGTATATAGATATAGATATAGATATACTATACAGTATATATCTATATCTATATAGATATTAGAATAGAATTCCGTTACAAGTGTATTACCGATCCCTGACGTTCCGAGCATTCCACGATTACGTTGAGCGGTTATACGCTTCATCTTTCTCTTTCACGCTCGCTCGCACCGACCGCCTCGGACTTTCCAATGCGAAATCATCGGTGATCGGTGACCCATAAAACCGATGCGACACACCTACTTCGGCTGCGGGCTACTCTCTATAACTTCTCCGCGTTACCAATACAATATGCAAGTGATTAGTATTCAATAATGAAGAAACAAGTTCGGGTCGGGCGCAGAATTAGCAATTATTAGTTTCCGAGCAAGTTTTGGCAGTTCTGATAGGGGACCGATCGTGCGCGTGAAGGCTTTGCGGTCTAACCATTAGTTTCTGGCTCCGACAGTGTTCCCGTTAGCGACAAGAGCGTAATTACGCTGCGCGATTATCGACGAAAAGAATGCAGTTTCCTTCGAAGCCACTCGCACGATATTCGAGCGAATTTATTACGTCTTCGGCGCGGTTTCGTTAGGTTCTCCGAGGCGCGCGAGACTTGGGAAAAATTAAATACACCGTTGCGCAGAGTGTCGATGTTATATTGGAAACGCGGCGCTAATTTGCGAACTACACAGTGTTGCTCGATACGGTGAGCATCGATTCCGGAGATCTTTTTTTTTTTCGAGGGATCTTGTACCGTTAAAAAGCGCACCAGTTATTATAGGTCGATACGCGGGAAAACAACTTTTGTATACCTCATGCTTCGACTAGTCGTTTTGTTGTTCGCGCAATATTTATTCAGATTCCGCGGATCTCGGCGAGCCGACGGTTACCTGAGAAACGAATGCTATTTTGCAATGCATATTACGAAATAGCATTCGTTTGCCAACGGCGGCGCATCCTTGTTATTTCATTTTATATACTCGATCGGTGTGCATGAAGGAAAAATCTTCGACTCCGAGAGGCGAGCCGAAGAATCTGCCTCGGATAAACACGAGCCTATACATCTTCAACGCGATGCAACACATCCGGAGGTCTTGAATGAATAAACGCTCGTATTCCTCGGGAGTTCTACGCGATCGAAGAAAGTCGTGTTATCGAATCTCAAGGTACGGGCGTTGCGTATGTGTGCAAGGTACATCGAGCCTACAGTCGCGTTACTCGTCCGCCGCTGCTATAATTAGAGAAGAGAGAAGTTACCACACTCACAGTTCATCGACCGTTACGCCTGTACATACGCGCCGGCAGGAAAAAGCAAGTAAGCGGCTCAAGCGGGCAAGAGCGTTCACCACACACTGCCATCCGCATTCACCTGTGCGCGCCGCGCCCGATGGATTTCGTTGCATTCACCCAACCTCTCACGGATTCTTCCTCTCCCACCCTCGCGAAACTCGAACGATTCCTTCACGCTACGGGATCCTTTGCTCTAGCACTGCCAATAACTTAGCCGCGATTATCCCATCGTCCGAGCGCCGTGCGCGAAATCTAACTTGCATACAACGTTTCGATTTCGGAATTGCTCGTCGGCGATACGTAACACGGCGGGACTGCGAGAGGGGCGCTTATGATCTATCGGCGATACAGCGATTAGTCCGACTTGTTGCACAAGTAGCGCCGCACGAGTTTTCACCTTCGATTGCAACAGGAGACTCTTGTGTTATCGGAACGCACGACCGAGAGGACGACGAGCACGCATTCCGCGGTATGGAAATGAAAATGAACTTGGAAATAAATCGCTCGACGCTCGCCAACGTCATCGCCCATCGATTGTGATCGTGATAATTCATCGGCGCGAGCGCGAATGATAATAAGAAACGCAAGTGCGATTATGCGCCCGAGAGACCAGTTACGAGATATTGGATACCGATACTGAAAAATTTCGTTTTAATAGCGGTATATGAAGATTTTATGTCTAGAGGGCGTAATAAATTTTCAAAAAAATTTGTTGGTTCTTTTAACAACTTGCAATAGAAGGTGATGTCATGTCTTTTTATCATATATTGTTATTGTTTTCAAATATAATTTTATTTATTATATTCTATTATATTACCGAGCGATGAGAAGCTAATAAAAATCGAATAAAGATAGAATAGAAGACGACATTTATGTATAAAGCGTGTAATAAATTGTCAAATAAAGATACGATAGTATTTTAAACAACTTTTTCAATAAACGGGTAGATTTAGAAATTTCAATGTAATTTCTTTTTTCAATTTTGAGAATATTTTATGAATTCAGAGGGGAGATATTTTATATCTATATCAAAAAATGTACTTCCAAAACCGGTATATGAAGCTTTTATGTCGAAGGCGCGTGATAAGTTCTCAAAAAAATCTGTGTTGGATTTTTAACAACTTTTTGCAATATAAAGATACATTTGATGGTTTTGTTATTATATGGATATTTTTTACTTGTGATAATATTTCATAAATTCACTGGCTGAGGTATCGTTATTTTCGAGTAAAGTGGGACGGTATTGCGGATCAAGTATTAAGTACCTATTATATTACTCATCGATGAGAAGTAAATAAAAATCGGATGAAAATAAAATAGAAGACAAGATTTATGCATAAACCGTGTAATACATTTTCAAGACAAGATACGGTAGTATTTCAGACAACTTTTTGAAATAAATGGGTAGATTTAGTCATTTTTATGGAATTTCGAGAATATTTTATTAATTCGAAGGCTAATTCCCGGAGGGTTGATTTTATTCCCAGTTACCATACAACTTTATAATGGACCACGTATTACGATTTTATTACATTACCTATGGATGAAAATCAGTATAAAAATGAAAAAGATAAAATACACAATTTATGCACAAAAGTGCAACGTAGATCGCGGTATTTTTACTTCCAACTAACATAAGATCGTATTATGTATCATTGTGCTACCGTTATATTGCCGATCGGCGAGAAGTAAAATAAATAAAAACCAGATAAATAAAAAATTGCAGAAGGAGCGTCAGAGGCAGAGACACGCCCTATGTAAAGAAAAATAATACGACGGAATGTGCGAGTTTGTCGTCTCGGTGTCATAGCAATAGCATAGCAAGCCCGAGAGCGAGCAAACGTCCTTGAGTGTGAATCGCGTATATGCTTTATGCTTCTCGGGTGCCACAGAATCTGCGTCTCTTCGCGTTTGTCACACGCGTGGAAGCGAGGAATTTAGGACATTATCATAACGATTGGCGAGACTCGAACGAAAGCGATGAAAGAGAAAAATAAAAAAATGAATATAGAAGGGGGACCGGGAGCGTATGGAAGAAAATTATTGCTCGAGAATCCTTGACACCCTCGAGAATCGGCCACCGACGTTGATCCCCGCGTAATTACGTTAGCCACAGAGTCTCCGGTACATGCGCTACGCCGTTGCAACCTTTCCGCTGATTATAACAATCTTGCGAATGCAAACTCGCGGCTCTCGCTCGGGTAATCGAGTGTTTTTTTCCTCTCTCGTTTTGTTCTTCGACGCATCTAAACCGTGAAGTGTGTACGGTCTTCTCGGAAGCGGCTAACTCCGCAAGCCGAGAGTAAATTCGATTCCGGTGCGCTTCGCTGAAACTCAACGAGAGAAGCTAATCCGATATCGGAGAGTTCCTTCTTTTATTGCCTCGCCCCATATCGGTCTATCGTCCGTTAATAATCCCAAACCCGCCCTCACTCGAGCCCCCGCGTCCTTGCAACTTGAGAGATCGCGCGGAAGTCGCTTTCCTCGCTTTGAGAATTCGAGATCGTTGACGAAGTAGGAGATATCGGACGATCGGAGGACACGGATAACGCCGCACAGAGGAAGAGAAATACGATAGAGATTATTGGCGGAAGTCTCTCGACGGAAGAGGCACGGAGTCAGATGAGCGCGTCATCGAAAATCCGGCGAACCGTAAACGCGAATAACACGTTCGACGCAACGCCAACGCTCGGACCCGTGTCCGCGGCCCGAGGACGAGAGTGCCCCCGCCCGCGAGATACTCGAGAGAGCGCGGAATGCGACCGGGATGAGAGGGCTTCGCTCGCTTATTCGCAGATATATTTTTCTTTATTCCCCGTTTCCTCTCGCATCACCTGACATCGAAGAATTTCAATAAACTATCGCGAGCGTTCAATCGAGTGTGAATCGAAGGAGCAATAATGTGATTTCGACGTAAGAATAAGATGAAAAATACGCCGGAAAAACGCGCTCTCGTCGCTCACGGTATTATTCATCCTCTTTTGTTCGAATCACCGGGATAGAAATGTATATATGTGTATATGCATATATGTATATAGCGACGACATTGTATTCGTCCAACTGCCGTGGATAACTTTCTACGAATAAAATGTCAGCGAGGCGCACCGGAGCCCGGAGTATGTTATGCTCCCGCGAGAGTGGGAACCCCGAGGCTCAAGTTAATACGAATAACATCATAGGCGCAATGTATGACGAGAGAGCGCGTACGCGCAAATATCACGGTACACCTCCGGGGGGAACGAAGGATACATATCGCGTTTGTGTAGCGTTATTATTCCGAGAGTCCTTGGGATCTCCGTTACCACGGGAAACGGGAGAGCTCACCGGGCTGCCGAAGCATCTATCCACAAACGATATGGAGAACGACTTCCGGCCCGAGGCGCACGAGAGACATTACATTAATACAATCGAAAGATCAGAATGGAATTAAAACGCAAAAAAGATGAAAAAATCGGGAACAACGCAGCGACGCCCAACGCGTAGGCTACTCGGTCGCAGTACGGTTTTTTTTTTTTTATCATTGCGTGGAAAACATTCGGATATAAACATCGTTATTATATCGTATGTGGGACAATCGCGTATCATATTCAACGTCGCCACGACAACGATCCACCGTGAAATTCTCGGATCTTACAATAAGGCTGATTCCATACTTTCGCGCGAAGAGTTGATGAATGTTGTACGCGCGTTTAATACCGTGGTGTCCACGTGGTCAGCCGTGTTTGCGCCGAACGCACAGCAAACGAGACAAGTTCGTTTGGTAGCGGAGCGAAATGAACGCGGGCCAGCTAAACGCTCTCGTTTGCACCTGATTGACTTGGTCAAGCCCTGTGAGCTCGCAATAAGCCGACGCTCGAACGGTGGATCAAACGAAGAGAATTCAACGATCACCGACGCACGGGTCCAACGATATTGGATTTTTGTTTAGCCCGCGAAAAGCCACGCCGGAGAAGCGGGCCACGGGATTTCCGGGCGAGGCTTGTTTGTTCGGAATAAAATATTCCTGTCGCGTATGCAGATTGCGGAAGGTACAAGCCAATATTGAGAGGAGGGACAGACGACAATGTTTGTCTAGACTCCCTTTTTATTTTAATCGTCGACGAGGGTTTCGCTATCCAACGTGGAACGCACGATTTATACTCGTTGAAGCGCGAGAGCTCGGGGAGCGAGAAAATTGCAATAAATTAATCAGCAGGGATTTCATCGCTTTTGTGCATGTTTCTATTTTTTATCTTTTTCGTAAAAAAAAATTTTACGTAAAAGAAAAAAATGCGAAACTTTCATGTGAACGTGTTCGCCATGTTGCGAAAAATTGAAAAATCACATTTGGAAAAGAATTCCGGTGCGCGCGTGTGGGGAGGCCGAAACGGACGTTAACAAGATAGCTGTCGCGAATTTCGAGCGCTCGAGCTGGAATTGGTACAGTCGAGTTACCCCCAAGGCCGCTCGGTATTGGATTCCGCCGAAATTGGCAAAGGGAATCGAGATGGACGAAGCCTTGAATTTTTCGAGTTTATCGAACAAATATTTGAGCGCGATGCGGTTTGGGCGGATTTCCAGAAATCAAGGCGGAACTCTTCACGCTCCGAGTGATCACGAAGGGTATTAAGTTTCAAATTTGGCACGAGTGGATAGAGTGATTGAAAAGTTTGATATATTTTTGATTCCGATATGGACGTGGACGTGGAATATTCATTTCAATTTTCATGGAACGTTGATTTAAACTTGTCGATAAAATTTCGCCTGATATTCAGGGTCTCCATAGTTTTGAAGATACGCGGAAAACTCTGAAAATAGGACATCTCATATTGTTCATTCATTAATTTATTTTATTAACCAAGCCAATAGGCAACTAAGCTGCTTGCTTGTAGACGATATGCGAGTAAAATACATTAATGATGAAGCAACGTGAGAGTTTGAATTTTCAGATTTTTCCTAGTTTTCTTGGTAACAAACAGAAACTTTTGCATGAACGACCGCAAGGAAAACGCTAGTAAATTTTTCAATGTGACTTGCATCGGCAACGTGATTGAAACGTTATGAATATTCTAGTTTCTAATATCGACGAAAATTCTATTTCATTTTTCATAAAACGTTGATAAGATAAAAAAATCGGCGCACGGTGAAAACTCGGTTCAAAATTTTTCCTCTTAATAATTCAACGGATACAAATCCTCAGAATCGTAAATTTCCACAAAGCTTCGTCATTATTTTCTTTTATCGACAAAGCTACCTCTACGAGAAAGCCAAAAAAATGACAAAATCTGCTCTCTTATAGTGGAATCTTTGAAACTAAAAGAACACAACGATGAATCAATATGCATATTTACAATCTCGAGAGTAATTGTTTTCCGTATTTCTCGGTAGCGTCTAACTATTGTCTCGGTAACGTCGCGCGAAAGAATGCGGTAATAATTCACGAACCGAGATACATCAATCGTTTCGGTTACCGTGAACACAGACGGTGAAAAAACGAGAAGCAGAATGAATAAAAAAGAACGTGCAATTCGGCTGTTCGGTGCGGTGAAGGCTGAAGCGAAAATAGTACACTATCGAAAAAGTAGCGAGGCCAGGTGGATATTTGGTTTATCGGAAAAGCAAAAAAAAAAAAAAGAAGAAAAAAATGCGGGCCATTCGTCGATGGTGACCAATCGATTTTTAGTTTCGGTAGCTACCGAACTAAAGTAGTCGCAGCTACCGAGCTCGGATTATTCGGCGAAAGAGAAAAAAAATTGAAGCAAAAAAGCGGTAGACATCCGTGTGCGAAAAAATTGTGTTGCAAAATGTTTCTCGGGTTTTATCGGATGTAACGAAGCAATAAATCAATTGTCGAGAGGAGCGGAAATAAAAAAACAAAACGACTACGAACGCACCGGTGTTACTTCCTACGTACCCGAGGCGGGAACACAACGTACACATATACACATACATATACGCAACAGATGAAATTATACAGTATTGCGAATCTCGCGTGTACTTAAATGGTAAATGGCCAGCGCTGGCAAGGTGGGTGTGCGACTCGCAATTGAGCAGTTTGCCCGCGAGTGACGATCAGGGGAAAAGCTCTCGTCGATCGCAATTACGAAAAACGATGCTTTTATCGAAAAATTTCGTTCGGATAAAACATTACGCAATGATCGAAAGTCGCTCGGCAATCGGGACGAGAGAACCTTCGTGATGCATCGTCTAAGCACGTAACAATCGCAAAATCTACTTGCGTATCACGTACGAGACAGATAAGAGACGATTGCGTTCTTTTTTTATTTTTTCATTTGCCTTGCCAGGCGTCCGCGCTTCGTCAGCAGCAGGTTCTTTTTTCTTTCACAGCCTCGCCGCGCGCTACATCTCCGCCGTCTTCATTCATTCGTGAACCGACACACATGCACGAAGAGAGCAGATACTGTTTACCGGAATCCGGCAAAGACCCGCGGCACAGTCGCGCACGGCTTATCTCTATCAACTTTTACTGATAAGCTCCGCGCGCGAGTGTGCGCGCGTGTGTGCGCCTTTTTTTTCACGATCGCAATTACACTCGCAGGCAGCGAATGCAATTGGGAAACTCGGGGCCGCGTGTATTACGCTTCCCCTGCGGCTGGAGAGCCGTTCCGATGCGTCTACCTTGGAGTTCCTGCTGCCGCGAACCGGTACCGTTAATTCGGGCGGAACGGGGAAATTACGAATTCCTTCTTCAACCGTCTCTACTCTCCTCCGTATCACAGCCATTGTATCGCGAGTAGCGTGTAAGTCGTGAGCGGAGTTATTTTTTTCTCCTCGCCACTTTTATCATTTTGTTCTCTCCGTGAGTTGCACAAAACGACCTCATGGCGAGGAAAACATGACGAGGAACAATCGGCGAGCGGGACGAGACGAAAAAGGAGATTTTCGAGCTCGACAAAGTTTTTCCGAAGCCTCTTCGCTCGTGCCGCTCGCCGGGCTCGTTTCTCGTATAACCAGCTGACGATTCACGGGCCCGCGCGGAATCATAATCGTCGCGGGGTAATTAAGAATCGAAAGATACATCTCGAGCCAAGGGTTTAACGAGGCCTCGGGCAACGCTAATTGGCCAGCCGAGAGATCAAGAGAAACGGAAGATGCCACAACGCCCATGGGCTAAACTCATTCGCTCATGTATACGAATGTCGGAGAATGGAAGAGCAACACGGCAGCCGCAGGATCGCGAGATCCTTGCCAGTCGTGCGCCTCCCACCCCGAGGCTTACCGAGACCACAACAGAAACCATCTGGTTCCTCGGCGATACGCGAGGCTCGAGCCTCGCGTATCGCCGAGTCCTCTCAAAGAGCGGAGAAATCATTGACTTCGATTCGGTGTCGGAAGAAATTCCAAAGGTCTCCGTGACTTTGCCGCCGCGACGCACGATAATTATCATAAATTCTTCGTAGTTCACCGGAACGAAGAGATTCACGATATTTCGTGGTCGCACTCGACAGAGCCAGTGAAATTTCTCGTCTCGACCGATACATTGTCAGACGCTCCGCGAAGAATCGGGGATGTTACGCTCCGCGATTCTTCGCGAGAATCTTCTTTTTTTTCGTTCTATTTTCTTTTTTTTTTTTCAAAAATCTTACAAACGATTTTACACGAGAATTAAGTACATAGAGATTCGCAGTGGCGATGAATTTTTCTACTAGCTCATCGAATAAACGACCTATAATCTTCGGTACTTGTAATAAATCAGATCTGCAATTTAAGCGTACATATAATGCGGATTACAGAAGCGAGAAGCGCGTCGCTGTCGGTGAGCCGTGCGAACTCTTGGCACCATAGATCCTTCGCATGGTAGATCTCTCGCTCCGAGAGCCCGAGCGGGCAAGCCGAGTTCATTAACGCGAACGTGAAGAACTCCGCGACGACTATAACGCCGCTTTGCTCGCGCTCGGGCTCACGAGGCTCGAGAAATCATTTCCATAAATACCTTGATAGCGACGTGATATCGTGGCTCGCGCTCCTGCCAGGTAACACGACCAGCCCGTACGGATATTTCTCTCTTTCTTTTCTCTCCTCTCTCCCTCTCTCTCTCTCTCTTTTCCTTTTCTCTCGTCCGGGCGTGGACTTTTCTACAGCGGGTTATATATGTCCACGGATCATCGATTTCACGATCCTCCTTCCCCATGCAACGAGCGCAGCACAAAACACAACGAAAAAATCGACGGAAGGAAACAGCGAACAAACTCTCGAAAATAGCGCGCACGGTTCTATCTCGGGACTGGATGCAATTCGTTAAACGTCGATCCGCCAACGCGACCGGTTGTAGGCGCGCACATCCGCGTTTATTACAAAAAACATGTAGAAAGACGAAGAAAATGGAAAACCGAACCGAGCATACGATTGAGAGACAGTTAATCTTCGGTACGGGAATGGTACATCAAACGAACACCAATACACTTGTTGTGCGTGCGAATAAAAACTTACCAATTTACAACGCAGTCATGAAATGCACACCCGTGAATATTTCAGTGGACACCTCTTCGGTGCCGCTCATCCTCGACTGGCAAATACCTGAACGACTACCTGTGAGCTGCTGTTGCTGCTCCTTCCCCTTCCCGGACCCTTCTCTAACTTTATTCGGTAAAGGCGCGCTGTCTCGCTCGCGCCCGCGCTGTCAATGACGCTTGATCCCTCGCTCCGACTACCTGTCCCGTTCGACGCGGCGCGCAAACCGACTTTCTATCAGCAATACCGAGCCCCGATTGGCCGGGAGAGCGCTCGCTGCGCTACCAGGTTGCGATCGGATCCAACGGGCTTCGGAGGACTTCGGTTCATACTTGCGTGAGTAACCGTCGCTCCCACCGTCCTCGAAAGCGGCCTCAGCTATAACGCGTGTGGGTGTCGTTGGGTGCGTGCGCGCTCGTCCTACGTGTGTATGCACCAATGACTCGCGATCCCCATGATGCATTGGCGAGATCCAGCAAACACCATGCCAACGGGGGTCTGCCAAGAGGAGCGAAGAGGAGGGAGATTTTTCGTCGACGAAAATTTCGCACCGTTGGTATTGCAGCGTCTCGCTGTCGCGTCGGTACAACAGAAACGAGAATAGGACTCGAAACTATGTTTCTCGGAATCGCGCAAGAAATTGATTGTCGCACGATTTACCGAAAGGAATAACAACAGTTGGCAGGCACGGGGACGGGAAGGATTGGTAAACACGGAAATCTCGCGATTGATCGACGTTAATATCGATCCGTAGATTTCATTGTTAGACGCAGCGTTTCAATAATATTTCTTTATTTCGCTTTTCGGTATAAAAAAAGAATCGCTGATAAGATTGCTGGATAAGAATCTACGCAGTATCAATCGCCGTTCTCTCGAAGAAATGCGGCGCAAGCTCCACCAACCATTCGGACTTTATGACGGTGAGTTCACGCATGTAGGTCTTGTTCGTCTGGAGAATCTCGCAGAAGACGATCCTGGAAAAGGCAAGCAGAGAATTATTAAGGATCGTCGTCGATGTTTCTAAAACTTCACACATGGGTCTAATTCATCGGAGACGCTTAAAAATGCTTACATTCTTTTAATGATTTATCGACGATGGTCTCTTCCTGAGACATTTTTACTATAAATCTATTTACTATATACGGTTCTCGCGCGCGAAGAATATTTGCTCGATTTAAATTGATTGAAGGATTTCAGATTTGCAAGATTGAGATAAATATCACGAATTTTTCAAAAAAATTAGTATCACGAGCATCTTTCGTAAAGTACTAATTTTTTACAAATTATTCAATATTAAATGCATTGCGGAATGCCGAAAAGCCTTTATGCATTTTTTTTGCGATGTTAGAATGTAGTGACTTTTGCTGCGATCCAATTCGGTTTCCCGGGAGATAATCGCGAATCACATCACTCCTCTGCCGACAGAAAAATCCGTGTCACGGTTGGCGTCTATTCATTCCCCCGCCCCGGAAATCCTTCACCCTTATTGAACATTTTTCACTCTGCCGTGCGAAATTTTTATACACTCTCGTATTGAAAAAGATATCACACCTCCGCAGTGAAGGCCATTGTTGCCGTGAAAAGAATGCGAACAATCGTTTCAATATCGAGCGATAACAATAGTCGCGAGATTTCGATAAATATCGCAATCAAATTTATACAGCGTTCGTAACAGGACCCGAACAGCTGTTAACTAATACCGACTTATCTGCGACAAAGCTAAAAAATATTGCTTTTTCAGTGAAATTTCACACCACTAAAAGCAGACCCATGTGTGGTGTTGGCTACAAAAATATGTGTGGTATTTTCGAATGCTTAAAGGACGATCCAATTGAAAATTCTTGCCAGTACCATTGGGGTTGTTGAAGCGTGTACAAGCAGCTATTCGGATGAATGTAGAGATCTCGATTGCCTCGGACGGTCTTGTAGACTCCCGTGTAGTGCAAAAATGCCGCGTTTGGAAAGAGACCCGCGCATATGCATTTCAATATAACTTCAACGTTTCCTGAAATCATAAAATCGTAGAGATACATTGTCGTCGTTCCAAGTTCTTCGCGCTATGACGATACTAACCGTTACACGACAGAATCGGTATTTCCAATTTCTTCATCAGTCCCCGCATCTGCGCTCGTATCTCCATTCCTCGCCTCAGCGCTTTGTGATTGAGAAAGTGTTTCTGGCACCAACTCGGTGATTTGTTCTTCTCAAATGCCGCGTAGATGTTCAGAAGCGTGAGAAGATCGCCTTCCTCGACCTCGAACTTTCGATGTGCGACGCGAGCTTTCAGTGCAGCTTGACCTCCGCCCGGTCGTATGAGTACGTTTTGCACCTGAAGCATCGCGAGAATGGTCGATATCTCGTCGGAGCATCCCATCTCGCCTATCCTTTCGGGTTAATCGAAAACGATAAACGATTAATTGTTTCTCCTTAATCTTATACCAGAGAGCCAATCTTATCTGTAGCTCAATGAAAAAAATTCCTTACCCGATACAATTAGACACTTCGCCAGAACAGGCTCTAGTGGCATCTCGGCCATCGTCATTCCAAGAGGAATCGTCAATTCTCCGGAATCGTCGATAGCCCCGAGCGCGTACAGTAACTCGAGCCCAGCCAGGAGATTCTTGCTCGGCGGGGACGAGGGAAAGTTGAACCTTAGCACGTTGTCAATACCGAGAGCTTTTAATTGCAATATCGCTGGCGCGAGATCCGAACGCTGCATCTGTGGCGGGGTTGCATCGAACAGCTGCTCGTACGCCTCTTCCGTGTACAATCTATTGGAGTAAAGAATTTTTTTTTAATTAATTGCATTATACAAATATCGATGGGATACGGAATAAAATGTTTTACCGATAGGCTCGCCCGGATTGAACACGGCCAGCTCTGCCAGCTCGTTGATCAGCGGACGCTTTCGATACCGGCGCAACGATTAGACTGTTAGTCTGGGTCTCGACCTCGAACCACGGAAGTTTGGCGAATCCACAATCGATAACTGCGCAATAAAACGTACTATCGATAAGATCGCTCTCGATGCCCGCTCTTCCGACAGGAGAGAAAGTGGTCACAACTTACCATAAACGATATTTGGGATAGTTATAGACGTTTCCGCGATATTGGTCGCAACCACGACTTTCCGAGAATCTTTGGGCGCTCTCCAAAATACCTTGAGTTGTTCGGAATTTGGCAACGAGCCGTACATCGCCAGCGGCATAAGTTTTTCTAGAAAATATAACACGTCCTCGTGAAATAAACGCGATTTGCAAGTATGTTTGAATATCTCGAGTGTTGGAATCTACACTAACGTTTTCCTTCCTTCACGAGTTTTGCGTAGTCGTTCAGCAGAGATACCGCACGATCCACCTCCTCCATTCCTGTGAGGAATGCCAGTATATCTCCGCTCTCCTCGGTCTCGTGAATTTTCACCGCGGTATCGACAACCGATTTGACGTAATCCGCAACCGGATCTGAATAAATTAATTCATATACATTTAATTTGGGCTTCAAGGCCAAGTAACTTAGTAAATTTTTTACATTTTTAATCTTCAATGTATCGAAAATATTTTGTACATATTTTGTTTTGAACGTCGTAGAATTGACACAGTTGCGAAAAAAATCGTACTCAGCGCATTGCTTTCGACGTTATATTATATGAGTCGCTTTTGTTTTCTTTTGTTCTTTATCATCTCGCCGACCAGAAGAGTGAAACGTTTCAAGATAATAATCTCATTCCGACACTAAAACGGCGCTTGCGGTCTGATTTTCATAAAAACTAAATTTAGCAAGGTATTCAGATACATTTTTGAATACCAAAAAAACCGGATGTTTCCATATCTGTAGTTTACGAGAATTTTTTCTCTTTTTTTGCCCACTTTAGTATGTGTTCACTAAGTTACCTTGAAAAAAATTTGTTTTTTTCCAAACTGTACCTTTAACGTAAAAAATTTCGACGGGATACAATCTGCCCTCGACGCTCAATATCGTCGCCGTATCTTTCGCGCTGTCCTTGGACGTGTTAGTGTTGAAAAAGTCTCGAAGCTGTTCCGCATCGACCGTTGCCGAGGATACGATTACTTTTAGACTTCTACGTTTCTGCAACGATAAAAAAATATACCCTCGAGTTAGAGAATCGCGAACGAGACCCGAATCGCGAGAATCATAATTGCCACGAACCCTTATTATCTTTTTCAAGAGTCCCATTATAATGTCCGTGAGCAGTGTCCTTTCGTGAACTTCGTCCAGAATAATGACGCAATAATTCGTCAGCAATGGATCGCCCATCATTTCTCGCAGGAGTATCCCCTCGGTCATGTACTGTTTATATACAAGGAAAAAAAAAGGAATTCATTTGTCGTTTCATTTGTCATCTCCTTGACCGTGATGCGTCAGGAAATTGCGTTCAATATTGAGGCAAAGATTACCTTAATCTTTGTGCTAGAGTCTGTGGAGTCGTCGAACCTTATCGAGTAACCAACGTCCGTGCCCAAAATACAGCCGCGCTCGTCGGCGACGCGGCTGGCAAGTGACGTAGCGGCGACTCTCCGGGGTTCCGTGATGGCGATCATTTTCCCGTCTGCACCCCATCCCGCCTCTACTAGATACTGTAAAAACGATAAATATACATCGTGACCCAGTTCCGGCATATTTCTCCTCAACTTTTTCGTCGTTTCTCGTTCTTCAGCAGCTCTTGGGACTCTGGGGGGATAGAAAGCAAGACGTCGCTCGTGTTTTTTTGTAGGTAAAATATCGATTTATTAAAAAAAGGAAAATATGTCTTATAAATAAATAAAGTGTCGACCGCCAGAAGTCGAGCGACGCGTACGAGAGATCGCGTTGTTCGCTACGAGACCGTTTGATTCTCGCGATACATCGTGACGAACTGCCGAAGATTTGCGATAGATCCGTCGTTAACACCTTCGGTCACGAACGACAGTGCCTCGCGATAGTGAAATTCCGTGAAGTACACGAGAACGACGAGAACACCGTAAAAAGCCCATCGCACGGCATGCACGTAGTCCCATAGACGATCGATAAACACCGCGAGCAACAGGTAGTCGGTGATCGCGTGCGGATTGAAGAATCTCCAAAGTGACGAGATGAACCAGAAGGAATTAAAGCGGAAGACTTCGCTCTGTCGACGGTGCAGTTCATCGATCGTCATAGTGGAACCTCTCGTGTCGTCCGTCTCCAGCAGATCCTGATATAGATACAAATATCGATTCCACGCCATGCTGAACGCCAGAAGGCTGCCGATCACGAGCACGATCGAGGACGCGACTTTGCGAACGCGAACTTTTTTGCGTTGAACGACGCACGTACCCGCATGCTTGCCGTCCGTCGACGGCAGTACGGGCTCGAGCTTTTCGTATCCGTGCTTCGGCAGATTCCATCGGAGGTAATGAAATATACCGCAGAATAGTGCGACGGTGCCGAGAGCGTCGCACAAACCGTCAATGTAATAGCCGGACGTACCGATTTTCGAGCGTTCACCGTCCACGTGCGTTCTCTTCCTCGCTACGTGCCCGTCAAGATCGTCCATCCACGAGCGTATCTCGAACAAAAAAACACCGAATCTTCGTTGTATCAAAGATTTGCCCGACACGCATTTCGCCGACGCTATGGCAACAGCAACGTGCGTGAAACTTATGACGTTCGGGGATATCCAACTCCACGCGCTTATACCGACGACACGGTCGAAGACGGCGGCGAGCGGGCCGAGAATGTAGTAATTCGGATAATCCAGCAGCAGGCCTTTCACCGTCACGGTACACAACGGATTCAAATCACACGGCACGCGCGATACGTAGTCCGGCTCGTCCTTGCTCGCGCTCGATCTCACCGCCCACTCTCGAATTCGATAATACAATTGGTAATCCATGATAATGAAATACAGCAGAGTCAGATAGCACAACGCGATGAGCGCCCACTTCGACGGGCCGCTCACACACACGGACGTTACATTCATCGTGAGGTTTTTTTTAGACACTTTGTTGAAAATTTTTTACGAACGCGATACAAAATTTTTTTTTTTTACTCTCGCAACTTCGGGCGTCGACGAAATATCATGCGAACGTATCCCCGATGACTCCTCTCGGCCTCGTTATTTCTCAAACGAAAACTGTCGATTACACCGGACCGGCTGTAAAAATACGATTCCCGTATCTTTCTCTCACCATCACCCGTCGTTCATTATCTTATCACAGTGTGAGTACCCGTCGCGCTCGTCGGGCTCTCGTATCGATGTAATCGAACACGATTTTTCAGCGTTCACGAAAAAGTTGAATTGACGTACCACCGTTCCGTCTCGCGATCGAGATCGATGCGTGCCGCGTTTGCGCAGGATATTGAAGAAATAAAAAGAAAAAAGAAGAAAAAAAAAAAAACTGTTGGTGTCTCGCGGGTCTCGCGAGGCCCGCGAGAGATACTTTCACGCGTGGTGTTGTGTATCCGCCACGCCGGTTTTTGCGTCTCTCCGTGAAAAGGGCGGCGCGGCGATTTGTGTAAACGAAAAGCGGGGAAGAAGAAAAAAGAGCAGTACCGACGGTCGAAGCTGCCGCGACCTCGATAGCGACTCGTTGCGCGCTACTGATGCTCATTTCCTGCAAATACGTTCCTTTTTTTTTTTTTTTCTTTTTTCCTCACCCTACCGCGTCACAGTCACGACTTTATAATCGCGTCGCGTGCACCGGGCACGGCGTTTGCAGAGCGCATTACCGCCCTCGCGATCTTATCAATTTCAAAGGCGAGATATCTGCGGCAAGATAAACCATCCTGGGAAAACACTGAGTGCTACGTCGAGTGCGCAAACGATTAAAAATGAAGTGTGGACGCATCAACTGCGGAGCCCTTGGGTCCGACTGTGAACATTGCGTCGCCCTTCCAGCAAAAATAGCCCACACGTCGAGGTGCGTCACGACGCAACGCAATTGTGAATGACTAAGTTATGAGCGTTGCACACCGCCGGAGATCAATAAAAACTACAGAAGTAATAACGACTCTCACGCGTGACATTGTCCGTCCGGTGGACGTTGAATAATACACGTTTGCGAGCGATGTCGAAGCCGAAGAGTCGATATTTTCGATAAATATGCATTAATCACCTGAGGCACTTGGGTACTTTTTCCACAGCCTGTTTCTCCGATCAGAACCAGCGTCTGATACCTCTCGAGTAGATAAATTATGTGATTTCTATTTTTGGCGATGGGTAACCTCTGACGCTGTAGATTGAGAGCTAACGACTGGTGGGCGTTGTAAACGAATTGGGTGGACGTGTGAGCGTCTATGTCGGGCTTGTCCTCCTGGAATGTGTTGTCCCCTGTAAAGAAATCGTAAAAAAAAAGTTCACGCACTAGACTCGCGCGCGTGTTGCTCCGACGCAATCGTTATTTAACCTATTCAACTCGATTTCGAGATTAACAATGATAATAACGTCTCCCTCACCAGGCATCAGGAACCTTGGTTTGGTCGTCATCTTCGCGCGTGTTTCTGGGATTCACTTGTATCGTCTATCTACGCGCGAAACAACCGGCACTTAACTATTTTCATAACCGCGACACTTAACCGAACGTCTATTCGGCGCGCGCCGCCATTACTGTTTACCACAGCTGTTTTTTTTTTCACGGCCACTCCAACGGCCAATCGCAGCAATCGGCGAACATGCGGGCGCGAACCCGCAGAATCGAGCAGCTGGCCCTCGTGTTAACAACATTGATGAGAATAAACGAATTGAAAGGATGTTTTGATCGTATTTTTTTCTCCCAATGCATTCCTTCAATCCTGTTCTCTGAAAACTATCTCGAGCGAAACTAGCAGAGTTAATTGGAATTTCGACAACTCTCAACTTTCGAATATTTGAAAAAAGCATTCTTTCTTTTCCCATGAATAAAACTCGTCCGAACGTTATAAACATTTTATTTAACACGGTTAATTAAACATCGTTGGTGTTTGAGCCAATGAACATTGTACAAAAAAAAGAACGAAATAGTTACGCAGCATCGCGGATGCTCATTGGCGCGGCTGGATGCATCGACGATTTTCGTGAATTACATCTCACAGAGGCTATCTCACATGGCATTTTTCTTCGGCCTATACATATATAGTTAAACAGTCGTACGAAACTTACAATAGGAGTGCGCGAACCCGTTAATATACATACACAGTATTTTGTACGTCACGTTTACGTGCTTTATAAGCTCACTCGTATCGCCACGGAACACGATAACCATCCCATCGATCCTCGCGATTAATTAATATACACTCTCCCCCTATCTTACAATTTATTTACATTACGTGGATACAATTTCATTGGAATTAAGTTGCGGCCCCTGGGATTGTCGTGCGCTTCTGTCGTAGCTTCTTTTTTTCTCTTCATGCTATTATACTAAGTGATGTTAATACGCACGCGGAAGTTTTGCGATGCTTTGCGTTTCGATTGGCATGGAAACGCGCAAGGAAACATCCGACCGAGCTTTCTGACCGAAATACGTTTGGCTCGCGAGCGAGAGATTTCGCTTCTCTCGTTTCGCGTTCGGCCCGGCAATTGTACACGACCAGATAATTCAATATGGTTTTTTCTTAGTTTACCTGGTAGTGTTAACTAATCTTATGTTAACTTATGGTTTTAGTAGTTGCAAAGGTTAACCCTGATTCAGTCCGGAACCGTGAAGTTCGATGAAACTCTCGAGTGTTCTTGGCACGTTGCCGCTGTAGGATAGTCCGTAAGTTTTCACAGCTTTCGCGGCCATGCACTTGAGCGATATCTTCGTCTGTCCGCGCAGTATTATTTCCGCCACACCTGAAGAAACAATCGTTTTTTGTGGTCTTTGCGGATAAAAAACTGATATGCAAATTACTCTTATCACGTACCGGTCGTCGCAGCATCGTACGGCGTTTTTCCGAGGCTGTTAACTGTATCGACGTGCGCTCCGGCATCGATTAGTTCCAGTATTATACAGTGCAAGGTCATGAAATCGCTGCGAATGAAAGAATCGATCGTTAGCGAACAATCAACGGGGAGGACGAGTCATAAACACATTCCTAACTATAGTCACCTGATTGGCTTCTGATACGTCACGATCAGGTGAAGAGGCGTATTTCTGTCGTTGTCCATCGCGTTCACATCCGCCCCACACTGTATTAACAATTTCGCTGTTGCGGCGCACGGGAATCTGATGAGAATCAAACACATTTATACGAATTAGACTCGCAAATTTTCGATCAATAAATCGTCGTTCAACAGAATCTGGAGACTTACTTGCAGACATCGTTTGTATGAAAATCGTCTACCGGTGTCTTGGCGTTAACTGCCAGATGCAGAAGCGTCTGACCGTCCGTGAGCGTCATTTTTAGAGCGCACAATTTGTGTACCAAGTATCGAGCTTTGTTGACGTCCGCCTCTTCGTATCCTTTTTTGTAACCGTTGAGGGTCATCAATTTCGTGAGGATCGTCAGAATGTAGAGAGTCGTTGTGATGTTTGACTCCGACTCTTCCTGCGAATCGATTGCAATTAGCATTAGATTTATCGACAGATTTATAAACCGTTTGGTGGCAAATACGAGACTCACGATGCACTGTTCGACGTCATCTTTCGGATCGGGTTTTGCGATTTTCACTTTGTTCCTTCCAAGCTCGATCACGCTGGCTTCCAGGACGTCGAGAACCTGCAGAAACTGCAGATCCACCCCGACGTGTATCATCTGCGAGAATACCTGAGCGAATCGCAGAAGATCCTTCACAACCGGTAAATTGTTGAGCTGACGAAGCTTGAGGGCGTGAAGCCAGAGATCGATGCATCTGTCGAATCTCGCGTTGTCGGCGAACACGGCTCCCCGATAGATTATCGGATGCGGCAGCTCGGGATTGTGAGTTCCTGAAAAGTCAGACTGGAGTTTCAGAGACTAAGGTCTAAAGGATTATTTATAGAAATATTATACCAGGAAAAAGTGAGCGCGTATCGCACCTAGTATTCTCTCCCGGATGGCAAGAGATTCCATGTGGATGGCGTTGTGATTATTTTTGATACTCCTAAGCTTCTCCAAAGTCTCGCATTCTCTCCAATACTCGTAAGCCTTGACTGTCTCGCCGAGCTTTTTGTGAATAATGTTCTCCGGGTCGCTAAACCTGCGCAAGATACGATGTCGGTAAACACAGATTTTTCGAATGATATATCGATGAAAATTTTAAAAAATGCGGAATACATACCTCATTTCCATCGCCCGGTACAAATAGTCGTAGGCCTTCGTCACGCAGTAATTATCCTTGTCATTGGCGAAGGAAGCACCGAGCAGCTCGTACGCGTCGATGATCTCTTCCTTGGTCACGACGTTGTGCGTTACGAAGGATTCGACCACTTCGGCTCTCGTGCGCTCCGCTGCGGCTATTATGGGTGTCATACCGCTAACATTTTTCGTTATTTTCACACCGTGCTTCAACAATTCCGTGACGATATTACAGTGTCCGCACTCGGCGGCGAAGTGCAACGCAGTAGCGCCGCAAAGAGCCGACTCGTTTGGATTAATGCCGTGCTCGAGTAAGAAGGTTATCACGTCCTGATGTCCCTTGTAAGCCGCTATCATCAGACACGTATTGTTGAATTTATTAGCGATGTGTATATCGGCCGCGTGATCGGTCAAGTACGTTACGATATCCAAACGGCCGTCGAAACACGCTGCTCTCAGGGGTGTAGAATGAGTTTTCGTCGGATGATTTATGTCGGCTCCTGCCTTTACTAAAGTTTTAACTATATTCAAATGACCAGCACCTACGGAAAGAAAAATTGCCTTAATTAAATCATAACTAAGTTATACAAACGCTTTACTGAATAAAACTTTTTTTTGTTCTCTTTCCAAAACATCTACTCGGAACATGTGGCAGTTTTATGTCTATTCTTAACATTTGATTTTCATTCATTTTGAATGCCTAACATGTAAAAAAAGTTATCTCGTGCTATTTTTATTCGCGTTTCGTACTGTGACTCATTTTCCTGAATGAATAAAAAAATTCTTTGACAATTCTCCGAGTTCCGTGAGCAATTTTTTTCCCTGACTTTCTCCCGATCTCTGCATTTTTCCTGACCAGTGGACAGTACAAACAAATATTATTTTGATAATTATTTATCAATGAACATTTTGTACGAATGAAAAATATACAATTTAATAGCATTACAACGTTATCACAGAATTCAAAAATTATAATATTGTCTCGTCATTGAAAAAAATTTGAACTGAAGGAAATGGAAAAAAATTAAATTACTAATGAATAAATGATAAAACCCTGAAGATATTAAATATCAAATTTTCTTATAATTTTTTTTTTTCATTTTGCTTTTACTTTATTGTGTATACCTGCAGCGCACCAGAGAGCGCTAGCTCCGTCTATGACGTATCCGTCAAACTTGACGGTACCCTCTTGCTCCAAATCGGGCTTGAATTTGTCTATCAGCATTTTGACGACCTTGTCGTGGCCGTATCTCGCGGCGATGATCAAAGGCGTGCACCTCTGACCGTCCTCCTCCATAACTTTCTGAAATTGGCAAAACATATCGCCATTAACGAACAAAGAAAGCTCGTCATCTTTGTGAACACCGAGTGCGATTCTCTTTGATGCGCCCTGGTGCGTAGAGGCTATTGGCCCAAGTCCAAAAACGGATCTTAGGCTGCCGAGGGGACACGTGTCGATAACGTACGCACCCAGCTGCCAGTCACGAGACGCTCATGAAATTTAGTGCCGAGAACTATTTTTAAATACAAATTGACAATCTAGCGCAATTGATACATCGTCAGTGCTCAATTTGTTACCACGATACTATCTATTATCTCGTGCTACGGCCAAGTTGCGAGAATAACTAATTTGTTGCATCGCAATCAAGTTTCTTGTTGAAACAAAGACCCCTCAAACATGTGGAGTGTTGCGAGAATTCTTTAAAAAGTTAAAAAAAAAGTTGATATGTAAAATCGAATGTTTCTACAAGACAACAAATTATCGCGAGATTTAAGCATTTGCGAAACGCGAAACGACTTTTTTTTTCCCGAGACAAAGGGCCTTCGAATGCGAAGGAGTGGGGGCGAAAGGTTAATCGAGTAAACACAGATTTTTAACGCGTAGAAGCATCGTTCTTTTTTACCTGATTGATAAGACGGTCGATCTGTTCGCTTGTTTTGTCGCTGAGAAGCGTGTAAAGGGTCATCGGCATGCCGTCTCTCGCCATATAGTAAACACGATTAATCAGTGACTGTTCAATGTCCGTTTCCTCGGCCATAGTTGCACGAGAATTTGACACACGACGTTTTGGAGCGAGCAGCTGATCGGGAAGGCTTCCCCGATGGATCGAACGCGCGACTCAACGAGATCGTGAGAGAGTCTCGTCTCGCGTGAATATCGCGGCGCGATTAAGCGAGAGGAATGAAAAACAATCGAATTCGCACAGTCGCGGCACACAAAGAGAGGCCCACACCGAGGTCTCTCAACAGTCACGACAGCTCGACTGTTCGATCTTCTCCGACTCGCTAACCTCAAAAGCCATTATTCGGACGCTCTATTTACGATATAAATACGCGCGCACACCGTTATACGACGTGACGACATCTATTTCGAGTGAATTTAAACGCAAAAATGTATCGATCCCGAGTGTCGTAAAAATAGACAGTGACTTGTCGGGGTCTCTTTCTCGCGCCAAATTTTTTACCCTTCCGTACGCCGCAACAACGTCGTATATCAGACACACTTGAATCGCGTCCAAAGTCGCGACCCGAGGAAGAATGTACGTCTGAAAGATATCCCTCGGGCTCGAGTTTAATCCCACGATCTTTCAACAAACTCTCATGAATCCCGAGGCGCAGTTTCTCAACGATTCTCGGTGCAGCGCGATATTTATTTTCATAACATAAACAGTGGTTGAACGCTCGCAATCAACACAAAGACTCGCCGAGAGTGAAAACGTCGAGGCCATTTTTTTTGCAACGCGTACACCGCGCTCTCTCCGTTGCGTGCAATTTTTGAATGTCGTAAATACTCACTGCGCAGACGCGGGCGATTCGATGTAACGCGCATGCGCGTGACGGAATTACGCGCCGATGTAAGCGCAGATTCGAATCGAAGAAACTATAATTTCAGCGAAGAATGTCCGATACGTCGAGCGTTCGAGATATGAAGAATGTTTGGAAAAACACGGTTGATAAAATGCGCGAACGCTTGAAGAATCGCGCGGACGCGAATATGTTCGAGGGAATTCGCGAGGATAAGTTGTATCATGGATTAAAATTGACCTCCTCCACCCTGTTGATTGGCGCGTTTACCGAGATATGTTATTGCAGCGAGACTCAAGTAAAAAAAAACATACATAAATGCATAAATGCTTTGATTAACGAGAAACACGTTAACATTTTTTCCAGCTTAACTTCCGAATGTTTGCTCCTTACAGGAATATCTCGTCGTGGATGCCGGCACGGTAATCCACCGATATTCAATGCAAGGAAAGCCTATTCGACCCTCGTATCCTCTGAGCCCTACCATGCTCTTCACGCGAATGATCTGGTGCCACCAGGCCAAAGTCTCCGCGTGTTACATTCCGCACGACGATTTGATATGGATCGTTAACGCTACGTGCAGACTCCTTCAAGTCGTTCGCAATGAATTCCGAATCGAAGAGCTATTTTACTCGTCGTCCACTAACGAAATAATCGCTGTTGGCACTAACAAAATAACCGTGAGATAAATTATCAAAACCCAGCGAGTTGCGCAAAAAAAATAATTCACGGAAAGCAATGGATTTCTCAGAGATATCCCACGCACGATACCGAACACCCGCTCAATAGTCTGCCGACGCTGACGTTTTTGGATAGTTCGTTCGGCGCTATGTGGAGAATCGAGAATTCCTCGCTCATAGAACGTTCCTGTAAAACAATTTAAATTATTAATAATTGAAGCATTTGTATCGATATTAATAATTTTTTATATTAATAGTACTAATAATAAATTAATAAACTAATAATAAAATAATAAATTTAATATTTATAGTACTAATAATAAATGTTATCATTGATAACGATTGCAGCCATCCTGAGCATGGCAGGCTCGTACCTGACGACGATCTACGTGATGTCCGCGGAGTCGGAAAGCTCCAGAGAGACCGAAGTTCCGGTGGACTTTCTCGCCAAGAGAACGAACGCCACGAAATCGGCGATAACCGCGCTCTATTATCATCGAATCAGCGGATGGATAATAAGCGGGGATCAGCAAGGAGATATTTCCGCTTGGACGCTCCAGTTGGAATGCACAATGTCCTGTCCGAACGGTCACGACGGTCAAGTTCTATCGATATTGTCTCATCCCTCGATTTGCGGCTTCGTAACTTGTTCCGACGACAACGTCCTTCAAGTTTGGAGCTGCAATCTTCGCGGTAAGATAGAATCTTTCCGCGAAACCGGCGAAATATGGCGAATGGCGATTAACGAGGCGGCGACTTCGCTGGCGACGCTGGGAACGAAGTTGAATTGCTTTCATATGAATCAGTTGTACTTCTTCTACGCCCCGCTCACGTGAGTCATCCGTCAGTGGGATACGAACTTGTACTATGAGCTCGTTGCAATTGATAAATTGCACTTTTAGAGCAGCCGCTACGAATTTGTACTCAACGACGAATCCCACGTTTCCGACCCGCATAATCGTCAGCAGCGCGGATAATACCGTGAGAATGTTGTCCTCGTGCACGGGAAAACAGATGAACGTTCAGCTACTTCCGGCCTATCTCGAAGTCATCGACGTTGCCTACAGCGGAATCACAAGTAGGTCCACTGGAAACGAAGAGATTCGTGATTGTAATAACGAACAATCATTAGACAGGATGTACACGATTATCTTGAGAACCGGGGAGATACTGGTCAGCAATACGAAGACTAATCCCATGAAGCTGAAGTTCGTCAACAGCTAATGAACTTTGATAAAAGTAAAACGAGTTTATTAATAACATTATCAACGCACAGGCACGTTTGGGTAAACGACGAATCCATGATAACTTGCATCGTCGCTCATGAATCGTTCGAGAAAATTCGTTCGACGAGCGACGATAAAAAGATGATTACGAATGCCATTTCGACGAAAATCGTGGCTGGCACAGCGGATGGAAGAATCGTGGTAATCGAGGAAACGAGTGGAAAACACGAAAGCGCTATAGCAGCTCACGAAGGTCCGGTTACGAATTTATGCTCTTCTGGGCTTTCCCGGCAAGTAGTTTCCGTGGGGAGCGACAAGTGCGTAAAAGTTTGGAGGGTTTTTCATGATATTAAGCTGCCTTTGGCTCTGACGTGTAGTGTTTATTACACAGTGCCGATCACCCATGTAGCTTTGATGCGGTAAGATTTTTGAGAAGACTCTTTTTTGATGTTAAGGTCCTTTTGGTCCAGACCGGGAAAATGGAAGATTCAAAAAGAATTTATGAATACTTCTCAATAGGATAAGAATCCGGAATAAATCAGGCATATAGAAGGCGCTGAAAATATTCGTTTCGCACGATAATGATGCCGAAATGTTATTAAAAAATTCATGAAAAATATTTTTATCCCATTGAGAAATGTTTAAGATTCTGTGAGCCTCACAAAAGGACCGCTTTAAATATCGACTATTTCCGTACAATTGATTTTCGTCTTCCAGAATGACATTGTGTATAGTAAGCAGTACCGAACTAACCAGGGCCCATCAGCTCTTCATGTACGATACATCTGAAAGAAGTTAGTAAATTATTCAGAGTCCTTCAAAATAATTTGTAAAGACATTAAACTATCCACATTTTTTCGTAAAACGGATATAAACTCTATAACGCAATTAACAAAAAGAATATGATTTTTCTCGGACAAAATTTCTTTTCTCAACTCACCCTAGTACGGTTGGATCATCATTCGTCGAAAGATCATTCGGCCCTCGTCGTGAGCATCGCCGTTTGCGAATCTCTCGAGATATGCGCCAGTTCGTCCGTCGACAATACGATTCGCATCTGGGATTCGCAGAACGAATTGCTCAAAATTCTCGTCGTCAATACGTGCGCGTGGAATGTAATCTTCTCGTCTGTGCGCGGTGATATAGTTTTCGGAGCGGGCCGGCATCTCTACAGAATTCCTCACGAGAACTGTGAGAACGAGAGAGCTTAATTGCGCGAATTCAATCATCACGCTATAAGGATCGTTTCGGGCAATTACAGATTTATCGCCAAAGTACAGAGCTCGTTTGAGCGGCGAAGAAACACCGGAGTATTTCGACGAGGACGCGATACCAGAGAATTCCAATTATCGCGTTTACGACGAAGAAATTGACCGTGAGAAAGCGCTCCATCCTGTTAGCAGCACCCCATTTGGTTCACTCGATACGAAGAGCTCCGACGCGCCGAGTCTCGAGCTCATGTTGCTGGAACAAACTTGTTTGAATTTCCAATATAGAGACGAAGGTATGTTATTGGATATCCCGCTCGAAGTTGGAATTTCCGAGTCTATATGATGTTTGCAGATATATTGCGCATCAAAGAGGGCTCCATGAAAGGAATTCGATTAGTTTCCGACAAATCGATACTGAGCTCCGAGGCATGGGAAAGACATATGAATGAACTACTGAATACTTCCCCAAAAGCCTTGAAGGACTTGCCTACTAAAAATTTTTGGGAAAACGTTGAAAAATACACTGGCGTGAAGAAATCTTGCAACGAGCCGGGTGTATTCAGAATGCTAAAAGGTGATCGAATCGTTGGATACGCTAAAAATTCTATTATCTTTTCTTCATCCAGATGATTCTGTACAGGATGTAGTATTGAAAATTTTCTGGACTACCCGAAAGAGGTGCGAGAGCTCTTAAAGTCTCCAAAATTACCGCTCTTCGGTTTTCTTCCGAATTCGGTGCTCTACAAGATTCGCGACGAAGCGACCAAACGAACGAGTCTGTCACGCCCAACGAAGCGAATTTTCAAATATCAATACCCTCCGGATATTTTGGTATCGTCGAAATGTTTACGCTATGTCTTGCCCATGCCTCGAGGTCGAAGATACATTTTTTTCTCAGTTAGGGGAACGGCGAGAGGATTCGGGAGGCGAGCCGGATATGCCACTGACACTGTCGCAACTAGCAGGACTCGGCGACGAAGAGATAACGGGAGAGCAATGAGACAAATCGATCAACGATGCAATTGTTGTATACGATGTAAAAGAATTTATTGGCGACGTGATAAAAGTGACTCGATGCTTAAATGAAGGCAACAAGCTGCTTCGATTATCGGCCAACGCGAGAAAAATTCTCGCTTAACACTGCTCTGATATACTTGAATTATACTATGGCGTTTAAATGGATAATTGACCGATTATCCACACTACCCTTTTTTTTTAGTTAAACTTTTCTTTTTTTTTTGTTGTTTGTTTCTCTGTACTTTTCGATTGCTTATTTGCGGTACATCAAAGGCCAAATTTTTATTCTACGGGAATATAAATATTCTTAATAAATATATATTTCGTCTCGGGACTGCCTATGAAAATTTTACTGTTCGATAAATCGTTGCGCCGATCTCCACACGTGTGCTCGTTTTATCGAGGAGTTCGTCGCATTCAAAAAGAGAGTGCGAACTCCGTCGACCGAGACGACGAAACGATTTATTGGAAGTAGCGATAACTTTCTATTTATTTCTTCACTGGTTTCGCGAGAACGCTAATGTCTCACAGATATCAAAATTTCAACAAACTCTGGCTTTCGATAACATGAGAGTCTCGGTTATTTAACGCTGTGCAATTTACACGACGGACGGATGGAAGTTTCACGCTGTGAGAGATCTTGAGAGAAGTTCAAGGCGAATTTAACAGTTTCGAGTTTATTTCATTGACTCGAGGAGAATTTCCCGGTTTTTTAGATACGTTAACGAAGAGAATAGCCAGACTTGTTAAATTGAATTTCCGTAACCAGTGAGAAAAATCTAATGCTTAGCGGGAAGCCTATAATCTTTATCTCGCTGCAACAATTTAACGATAGCGAAGATGTGTTTTCGTTGCTTGTGAAAGGGACAGATCGAACGAGGAAGACTTCGAGCTCGACGCTGGAATCGTCGATAAGAGTACGTTCTGAGCTTTCACGGAGAAGGATGGGTTTTGTTTCGGAAGGAGATAATTGCCAGGAAAATTAGTTACGTTTAAAAAAAAAAAGGCATACTCTCAAGGCAGATTCCCGGGATCGCAGAGCGGCGTAACACGCGCATATCTGTCGATACAACTACGTACGAAAATATAAAAATTTCAATAGTGTGGATATTATTTCTGTCTCGACAATAACGAGGCGACTTTTACGTGCACGCGCCGAGTCGAGCACACGAACGAGCGCGCTCGGCCGTACGTCGCAATCTCTCTCATGATATTGGCAATTAAAATATCTCTATAGTTGTTTACGCTAGCAGGAAGTTTCGAACATGCATATAAAAATAAAATTATCACGGGATACGGGATCGGGGCGGGGAATGGTGGGGGGTAAAAATGTAATTTGCGATTAAATTATGGTTGGCTCAAAGACGTCTCCGTTCATCGGGGTTTCGAGATACTCTTCGTCTTGGAATATCGTGAAAGACAAACGGTGCTTTCGAACAACACTCGTCGCTCTTTCACTCTAGACGATGACTCTCGTGTTCGTGTGTTTTATCGCTACCTGCGCGCCGGATAAAACAATAATCCGTGCGTCTCGGAACCGGATAACGAAGTACCAGAGCGCTGTCCGCCGAGATTATCGGCAGAGCGTTGTCGCAGTGATGATTTACCAAGTGACTCACGCTGTCGAATATGCGGTCCTTTGTTCTCACCTAAAACAAATTTACTTTCTGAAACTTTTGAATGCTGGTCTAATGTTATTTCGAGATTATCGAGCTTGGAATTATGCATTACAATTTGAAAGTGCTTTAAAGAAAACGAAAAGTATGCTTTTTCTGCAAATGCCGATCATTTGATCGGGAAACGGAAATAAAAGAAGGCGGCGTTTAAAAGTAACGGAAATCGTAATTTTTCGGCAAATAAATCAGAGGAAAATTCAAACAGCATTTTTTTCCGATCTAAGGGTTATAACGAAAAATAACTTGGTAATTGTGATCCTCGAATTTGTTATTAAAATCAATTTAAAAAAACCATTTTCACTTACAACACCCTCCGGATCTATCAACAAAAGATGTTTCGGTGTACCGTTGTTCATCCCCGTAAGGACATACTGTCCCGGAGAACCTTGTGACTCTCTAACTAAGAAATCGCCGTCTTTCGTCAGCATGGATTCCGCTTCGCTCCGACTGACGCTCCCGTGAAACCACACTTCTTGTTTCAGTTGATGCTTCTGCGTTCTCGGACTCAATTTCGTCATTTCGGATATCGCTGTGCTCAGCGGCTCTGAAAGCGATAGCGCGAAAAACCCGTTAAAAACATTTGTCGCGACAGCGCGAATGACGTCAATACATAATTAATTAGTTTACTCTTACGCATATCGAAAGCGTCGAAGAAAGATGCGGCCGGTTCCCGTCGATTGTCCCGACTGGCCGCTATAACCGTGTCGTTCACGTAATTGTGTTCGGCCTGAGCGCTCGCAGTCGCCGACGTTAATGAACTGTCCGTGCTCAAGTCGATTAAGTTACCCGTCTCTGTAGAAGTAATTAAAATTGAATTAGTATCATCCTCGCGCGACGCAACGTTTCTGGCGCAAATAATTTACCTGGCCATTGCTGAGCTTGTCTTCCGCGACCGTTCGGATACGGTTCCGGAAGCGGTGTGCACTGGATACTACTGCTCGAGGCACCGGTGTGATTTTGCGAGGAATGATGATGCTTGAGATTGGGTAACGTCGACGCGGTTATCGGCAGCGGCGGAACCGGCGGTGGTCCAATATCGGGCGGTACTTTTCCCGGAAGATCGTTGTAATAATCGCGATCCGGTTCGCGCAACCCATTCAACGCCGGGCTGTCGATTTAACGATTTATAGATTAGACATAATTCAATATTAAACACATTCGTACAAGGAAATCGATCGAATACTCACTGCAACGACGAGGGCTTCGTTAGGAATTCCTTGAATCTGAGCTCGAACGCTTGACCGATCGTCGATATGACCTCCTGCGCGAGACCGCCCCCGCACTCCAGAACGTAACATGCTCGCCATTCCTGCATATTCTTTGCTACGTAAGCGACAAAATCCAGAATTTCCTATCGGAAAAAATCAACGGTTAATATCGAGTTAACAACGGGATTTTTTCGCTCAGTACAATTGATTTGCGGGATTCTTTACCGTGTCACCTCCCGACGCGAACGATATCCTCGGCATCTCGTGCCTCGCGATTATCTGCCCAGTTTCCAGGGTCGTTAGTGCTAAGCTACAACTACTTATGGTGAGATTGATGTTCGCCCCCGCGTGATCCATGCACGGTTTCTCGGCGATTGCTTTCAAAACTTTTCGGTCGACTCTTCGCTTCTTGTCCGCCGATTTCAGGCCCGCCGCTTCGCATACTCGATTTATACATTCTCTGGAAGGCGAAAAAACAGTTTGAGACCAATAAAAACAAATGCTGTGCAACTTGGAAGCTGTGTTTTTTGTATTTGTAACTCACTTGGCGACGCAAGACCTGGTGTCAAAGTCCAAACTCTTCATAGACGTGTAAACCTCGAGGCAGCCGATATACTGAAAAAAAAAACACCATTTGAAAAAAAAAAAAAAAAAATTAATTCAATTTAATTTTAAGTATTTTATAATCGAAAATATTTTACGATTCAAAATGCTCGTAGAAGCTCTAAATTTCAATTCTTTTATGAACTGACGAAAGAAAAAATCCATTGAAGAAATAAAAATATTAAATAAAATTAATATTTTGTCAATAATACAATATCGCTGTACTCACTCGGACCGCATAAGTTATTCCTTCCTTGCTGACTAAATGATCCGGATGAAGCCATCCCCTTGCCGGCTTGCTTATAAAATTCCCACCGCTTCCCGTAGCCATTTCCGCATCCCAGGCTCACTAAAATGAATAAAATCAGCCTAAAAATCTATGCGTCAAAGAAATACTCTGAAACGTAATGAATTAACTCAGAATGGAACATTCTAGGTGCGGCTGCTCTGGGAAATAGAATTCTCCAGGGAATCTTAACGACTGGGATATTAAGTGGATAACGAGCGAAAGGTGCTCTGTCCAATATGAAAGCTCCAAAAAAATAAGAAAATTTTATTTGCAATAAAATAATCGATTGAGAACAATCATAGCATGTACCACCATAATTAGCGGATTCGTCACTGGAATGTTAGGTGCATGACAAGTGAAAGGTGCTGAGTTAACTATTGGAGCTTTGCGAATTATCAAAACGTTTATTTGCAACAGCATAATCGATATCTCTCGATCCTATCGATTGATTCCGTGAGTAAGCGTCGTGGTTACGATTGATCAACATTATTGCGAGAAAGAATTTCTTCCTGGCCGATCGACAGCCGAATACACAATTCGGTGAATGATTGTACGAAAAAAAAAAAAAAAACGAAGTTTCATACGTCAATAGTCCGAGGTGAGTAACTACAAGAGTCGCTGCTTCTCGACTCTCCGAGACAATGGGTTACCTTTGCGAAAATATCGGCGAGGAATTTCTCGAACGAAAACACCGTCGCTCCGGAGCGTATCCACGAGGAAAGCACTTCGGCGACAAAAATGAAACTGTTATCTATACAATAATCGCGGTTATATGGATAGTGGTTTTTTGTCGAGGCGGCGTTGTAGTAGTACGCGTTATACTACCATCGCATTCATGCTCTCGCGACGGCGGCGACGATTGACGACGATCACAGACGAGCGTGAGCGGAGTGGGGGAAGAAGGCTTGACAGCTGATAAGAGCAGCAGAACATTTTTTTTTCCCTTCATTCGAACGGTCAGAAACGCTGCTTGCCAGACGTTTTTAGCCTCAGAGGTCGCTCGTAACGCGTGCGATTCCGGTCAAGAAGAAAACTTGCAACGAGCAGCAGAAGGAAAACGCAGTAAAAAAGTGTTCCGCGCGCATGTTGCGAGGGGGGGTTTGGTCGAGAGACACAGTTCCGAATCCACCTGTCGTTCTGTCAAATCGTTCCTGCGACAAGTACCGACTAACTTGAACACTTTGACCCGATTTTCTTTTCTTTTGTTGCACAAAGTGATATTATCGTATAAATCATCGAACAAAAATGGCCCACTGGTTTCATCGGAATCTATTAAAAGCCACGACTAATCAAAACTTCGATCTAAAGATCGATAAACCCACCGAGGCAACGCGACGTCTCTGCAAGTGAGTTACATCGTCACACGATAAGTTAATTTGGATGTGATTAATGACGTTGTTTATAAGCTTTTAATGACTTTTCTCGTTACGTAAAAAAAAACGTTTTAACGTCGGCTCGTCATTTGCAGCGATCTCAAATTATCGCGACATCGACTGCTGGATCTTATCAGAAATCCTAACAACACGAGCGACTCGATAGAGCCAGCGTTCACAGCCTACTTGGGATTGTTGTACGGACTGATATGGGAGATAGAGACGTCGGACGAACAAGCCAGGAGAGTCGGAAGGCCCAATCCCAGCAAACTTCGAAATGCTTTTATGTTCAAGTGGACACATTCGCTCCTCGGATCGACCGCACAGTAATATCTCCAAAAAGATTTTATAAAAAAGATAAATCGCTATTGCGTCTGGAAATATTTACGATATATTTCGTTACAGCGGCAGTGCCGATTCCGTCTACGAAGCGGCGAATATGAGCATAAACGTGGGTCTATGGTTCATGAAACACGCCGCAATGATCGCCGCCAAAGATCAGTGAGTGGATCGAGAAGCTGCTGGATAATTCATATTATTTACTGCATATTCATTGCATAACGGATAATCTTGCTTGCACATCATTCAGGGTTGCGATGGAAGAGGCCAAGACGGTGCACGGCACGCTGAGGCAAGCAGCTGGAATATTCACGTTTGTGCAGACGGAATTTTTGCCTCAACTTGGGAATCCTCCACCGCTGGGCAGTGACCTGGATCCACGAGTTTTAAACGCGTATATTAACCAGTGCACGGCGGAGGCTCAAGAAGGTTTTTATTAATTGAATGAGTTCAATTAGATGATTAAAAAAAGAATTAAAAAAATGAACTGTTATTGTAATAATAATCTTATAATAATCAGTTAATTTACTTATGAATTTTTTTAGTGACGGTGGCAAGAGCGGTCGAATTAAAACACAATGCAAGTCTGATATCCGCGTTGGCCAATGAAACGAGCAAATTATTTTCCGACGCGGCGAACACGCTTCATCCTTTCAAGCCCGAAATTTCGGCTCAGTGGATCAAGTATCTCGAGCTGAAAGCTGCCTTCTATCGCGCCTATGTAAGCATCGCGAACGACCGAATGCGATAAATAGTTTTCTAATATTCTCGATCGATTTTCAGGCGTACAATTATTGCGGCGAGGATCTTTTGGCGGCAGATCGGTGCGGCGAGGCAATAAGAGCTCTGCAGGAGAGCGAGAATTGTCTGAACAAAGCTAAAGCCCTTTGCAAAACGTACGCGACGACGAAAGGCCCCGCGCAGCGGGTGAAACCCGATCAGCATAACGTTTTCAAACGCCTGGAGCCCACGGTGAAGCGTACTTTGGACAAATGCAACAGAGAAAACGGCTTGATGTATGCACATTCGTTATCCGGGATCGACGCGGTTCGACAGTACAATTTCGAATATCTTTCGTTTTTGTTTTCGTAGATATCATCACACGGTGGCGGGCGAGATTCCGAGTCTCGATACGAAGGCAACGTTCGGCTTGGTCAGCCCAATTGACTTTCAAATGGCCCCGGCGAATCAACAGTGGAATCAGGACACGTATAGGACACTGATCGGCGCGAGGCCCGCGAAACCCGAGCGAGATCATGACATACCGCCTGTGAAGGAAGAAACTATACATCAGACATCGAAAGAACCGACGAACGAGAGCGGCTGCAATTTACAATGAATCACCCGTACACCTTAAACTATCGCAACGAAATTTCTAAAAGAGAAGAAAAAACGCTATGCTCGTAGTATTAATATTATTTGAGCTAGTCAATTTTTATTTAACGTTCGGCTCAGCTTCGTCGTAGTCGAAATAGTATATTATGCTACAAGGGAGGAAAAATCCGATTTTTGTCGAAGGTGAATTTTGCAAGCCCAGCAAAGCGAGGGCCGAAATTGCACGAGATGAAATTCCGCTGCCTCCCATGTAGCATACGACACTTTTTTCCTACTGGGTTGAAATAAATACCTTCCTCGCCTCAGTGAGGAACGTGGCTATTTTAACCCAGTAGGGAAAAAACTCTAATTTAGCGAAAAAAGAAGATATACGCGCGGCAATAATCGACTGACCTACCCGCTATCGCGCACTCGTGCAATTTTATTTTTACACACGCAACCGTTTGCAGACTACAGTAGAAACACTCGTTTCTTTATTTAATATTTTAATATACCGACAAACGGAGCTTACGCGCTTGTGACTAAAAGGTACAAATTTGTGGAAATATTTTTGTTTTTCCAATGCTGCATTTAAATGCAATTTATCGTATATAACGTGACTATTTATCGAGCATACATAGCTTTATACATGAATTTATTGTACATTCGTATATACACTCGGGCCCGAGCGTATATAAGAGAAGAATATATAGTGAAGCACTTTATCGTTCGTGAGGAAGACAATAATAAATTGTTATTATACTCTTCTGAATTATAAAAAGGATCCTTTGAATTCGTAACATGTCCCATCCGAAAATGTACTTTCATATACGGAGTACAACGGCTACGCCCACGTCAAGGTCTTGTAACTTCCCTCACTCCGTCATATGATATCGCGGCCGCGTTTGCCAGTATGGCCAGTCATTGCCCGAAGCCAGTGCTCCCGCGACCACTCGCGACTCGGCTCGTTCGCTCGTCCATCCCAGTAACGTCGCTGTCATGGCGCGTACCAGTACCATCCACTAAGAGGATGTAGACGAGAGTTTCGAGCGTTACATCAATTACACTAGTTAATTCACAATCTGCTGCAGTGACAGTGACTGTGAAAGGATATTCCTTCGCGTTTATCAACCCCGCCGCGTTTTCCCTTTCCGTACAGTAAAAGTGTTACACATCGCGCGTAACCCCTTCTAGTCCTCGGAGTGTTAAAAAACTTCACCTTGATACGGTATAACCCCCCTTCGAATACAACACGAAATTATTTTTTTTTTAACAATTGTCGGTGAAAGTTTCTCCGTCGTCTTTGACCCAATTCGTACGTGCCGAGCGTCTCAGCGTGATTAGAGTCTCGTACGAATTTACATTTTGTTTTTTCTTCGAACTCACGCGCACACATATATATTTCCCCGTTTCGTTCTGACGCGTGTAACGTAATCGAGCTATATACACGAACGGTGTGCGCTCGAAAGAATAAGGAAAGAACGCGAATGGAATTGATGAATGAAATTAAGGAAAAAACGACGATGGCGAGTGTCGAAAAGGTCGACGTTATCCGCGTTGGCTCGCGCAAAAGCGAGGTGAGTTTTCCACGAATTTTACTTTCGTTTGCGACACGACGAACGTGCACGGACTACTTTCGACGGGATGTCGCGTGTCTCAGATTCGAACTTTGCTCCTTCCGCAATGCATTAATTCTTTTTTATTACTATTGTTATTCGAATGAGAGAACGAAGAACTACGCTGCACGGTTCACAAGTATTATCACGAGTTATTCGACAATCATGCTTACGCGGCACAAATTTTCGAGACAAGTTTCTTTCCTATCTCTCTGCCCGTCTCGCGACTATCGCGAATTCACGTTTTTTTTACGATATTTGTTTTTTTTATCTGTCGTCACGTTCCTTCCGCTCGTCGTTTCAGTTGGCCCTCGTCCAGACGAGATACGTAATTAGCACATTGAAGGACATTTATCCGAAAAAACAATTCGAAATCGGTGAGTACGACACTTTTGCGCTCGTGCACGATCGAACGACGTTATCGATAACGTCTTCGATATCGATCAGTGCGCAGATAATGCGCAAAAAAAATAATTAAAGAAATCCCCGTTCGAACGGAAGCGATTATCGTTACGTAATAAAATCGATGCCCTTTTCAATCTGCCCCACGCGCGCAGTCACCATGAGCACGAAAGGCGACAAGATCTTGGACAAGAGTCTGCCGAAGATCGGCGAAAAGTCGCTGTTCACCGAGGAATTGGAGCTGGCGTTGGAGAACGGCGGTGTTGACTTTGTCGTTCACTCGCTGAAAGATTTGCCGACCACGCTGCCCGAGGGAATGGCACTCGGTGCTATTTTAAAGTATGCAAAAGTCTCGCGCTTTCTCTATACGAAGCTCGTGTCGTAAATTCGTCCCGATTATCGAGCCGCGGGAGATTATGGACTAAAAAACAAAGTCGCATTTTTCAGGAGAGAAGATCCGAGAGACGCGGTGGTGATGTCGAAGAAGAATAAAGGCAAGAAATTGGAAACGTTGCCCGAAGGCAGCGTTATAGGCACGAGCTCGCTGCGAAGATCGGCCCAATTGGCGAGAAACATGCCGCACTTGAAAGTCGAAAACATTCGCGGTAACTTGAACACGAGATTGAAGAAATTGGACGACGAGGAAGGACCTTACGCAGCTATTATTCTCGCGGCAGCTGGAATGAAGAGAATGGGGTGGGATGATAGAATAAGTCAGGTAATTGGCAAGTTTTTCTTTTTTTTAGCCTATAATTGGCTCGTGTCTCGATGAGGATCCGTGTGATTCTCATAATTGGCGAAAGGTTGACGACCATCCTTGAGATACGATTGGCGCGCGGGTCGTTATCTCTCGACGTAATGATGAGATTTTTTCCTTCTTTTGCGCGCACAGCTATTGGAGCCGGAGGATACTCTGTACGCAGTCGGTCAAGGTGCATTGGGCGTCGAGTGTCGCGAGTCCGACTGGAAGATTCTGTCGTTATTAGAGCCTCTCTACGACGTCGAGACGACGCTGAGATGCGTCTGCGAACGTTCGTTTCTGAAAACCCTCGGCGGCGGATGCTCGGCTCCGGTCGCGGTGTCTTCCACCCTTCTCGAGAAAAATCTCACGATAACCGGCGCCGTTTGGTCACTCGATGGGCAAACTCTGGTGAAGGATACTTTGAAAACGAAACTGTACATACCCGATGACGACGGTGAACCACCCAAGTAAATATCTTCAAAATCTTCATATCATAATTATTATGCGAGATACTAACGTTGATAATAATATTTTATTATTTATTGTTAATTCAGGAAATGTCCATATCGCGAGCCCCGTCTCTACTGCAGCATAGCGCCCGGAAAAGTGAGCGGAATGAGTCTTCTCGGCGCCGAGCAGCTTGGCAAAGACATCGCAAAAAGTTTAATAACGAAAGATGCCTTGGATATAATGTCACGAGCCCGCGACGAGGTTCTCAGTTCGACGTAGACACAGTCGCAGAAACAAATGAAATTAGCGATTTTATCGATTTTAGCGATAATTATTTTTCAATACGCACGACAAACGATCAACGAACGATAATATCGATGCCTCGATTGGTGGGGGAGCCCCAACAGCCGATCGGGCATTGTAGCGAGTCTCGGCGCGACACACGCCACTGCCTAGTTAAACGAAATACGCCTTACTGTTTTCAAGTCAACAACTCCCATGTACATATCCGTTGAACGACGTTGTTTTCCTCACGGTCGCTCGCGCCGCGAATCATGTACATAAATTTGTAAAAAGAAAAGATTATTTGTTACCAAATCGGCACATCGACAGCTTCCGGTTTCTTTTTTTGTTACCATTTTCTTCGACTTGTGTTCAGATGTTGAGAATACATCAATGCGCAAATATCCGATGATCAATTTTGCAAGATCAGTTCTACTAATTATGTTCCCATGTAAATGTCGCTCTCTTATACCATGGCCGAAAAGCAGCGAAGAAAAATGCAGCGTTAACGCAGCTAGAGTAGTCGATTGGACTAGCGCGCGCGATTTATTGTTGATTGATGACAATTGTTTCTGAGTTTAGAGATATATTATTATTACTATTATATTATATATATATATTTGCTTGTATAATAGCAGAGAAAGGAATATGGATGTTATTTATAAAATGTACATACATACAAAACGGTGTATGCGTTAAATTGTTGTGAAGGGTCTTTTTAATAATAAAAAAAGGAAAACACAAAAAAGATAATATACGGATCAACACAAGTTTGAAGATCGAATTCGTTCATTTACTTCGGTTATCTTTTGCTGTATGTCATGCAATATTTACACCTCTCTGTTATCTTTCTTTTTGTCGCCGGCTTACCGATATTTCATATTGCGGGAAGCCGGTACGGCGTTCAAGTTCCGATCGACGTGTCCACTTATCGATTTAGGCATAGCCTTTTCAATCTTTGGCTATCATTGCTTGAACGTATGGAGTATGCGCGAAATTTTCTTTTTTTTTCTTCGTGTTTTTAATATATAGTGCGTAATTACCAACATTGCTTGAAATTTTTTTCGTTTTTTTTTTATAAATAAACAACGATATCGGCGTTTGTAAATTATTCGACGTCTTCCTCGGTCATTGCTGTTTGGGAAGCGAGTTTCTGCGATAGACGAAAAAAATCGTTATGCGACTGAAAAAATTTTAATATGGAAAGCACTTGAGCTGGTGAGAAAGCCTTGATGCGTTACCTGTCCGACCGAAGGCAACCGCTGTAGAAGAAGATGGAATACTTGTGGTGGCAGTGTCTTTTGTAGAACCTTCAAGAGTTCGCTAGGCTGGCCACATACGGCTACGGCATTGCCAAGATGCTCTATGCCACCATCCAGATTTCCGGTCGCCAACATTTCTTCGCCAAGTTGAACCTGCACATGAAAATATAAAGTAAAATTGGCGGTTCCCAAGTTTTCACTGTAAAGGCGTTATAGCAATATATTACCTCTTGAAGGAAGAATCTCTGTACGACTTCTTGATCCTCCATATTCAGAGGTATTCTGCTCTCCTTTTGAGCCGCCTTTCTAGCTTTCCTGCCTGTGATAATATAATTTTCTGATTATTGCGATTAAATTTAACAATTGAATTAGTGAAACAATTATTATTATATTGTTATATTTTTTATTATTATTAGGAATTAAAACAATTAATTTCTTAATCGTTTTAATTGAACACAGAAGCATGTCGAGCTTAAAGAAGAAAACAAATTTAGGTGAAGTTGGCCATAGAGATTGGACAATAGTGCTATTATTTATTATTAAAGCTGACAAAAAAATCTTATTCGAGCGATTGCGATTTATGATAATCCGGTTGAAAAGCCTGAAATCGTGAAGATAAAGGAAGAAGTATGATGAAACCGATCATGTGGTTTCAATACGGGTCAGAATACACAGCTATGGGTTATGATCGCAATTGAGGCAAAATTCGCTTGATCGATCGGCGAATTATCATAAACCAAGGGGAGTGACCTCCCCCGAGGACAAACAATTATTGTTCATCCTCGCGGCTAGTCTTGTCGTTTTCTTCCCCAACGCGAAACAACGGGAACTTTGATCTCGCGAGATTCGCGGGGGGACTCATGCGAAAGCACGCGAAGAAAAAAAAAATCGGCGATAACTCACGTTCCCGCAGCTTCTTCTTGAAATCCGGATCACTTCGACGCTGCTTGTCGAAATAGAAACAATAACCGACAAATATACCGGCCATGCCCACGGCAATCCCGACCGCAGCTTTCGAAATCATGACCATGTTAACACATGAAACGCAAATTATTACAATCGACGGAGAATCAGAAGATCTCCATTGCTCTCCTGGCCGCAACGAGAATTACAGAAAAAAAGAAAAAAGGGTGGTCGCGTTCGCGTTTGTCGATGAGGGGGGGCTACCGTTTTGGCGAGTTTCTAAGCGATAATCGTGAAAGCTCCGCAACGATTGGTGCGTCTCTGAGATACTAACCAAAACTGACGCACGGACCAATCGCGAGACCGGAAATGATCGCTTCAATGGAAACGTAAGCGCAACGGTGTTGTCAGCGCCGTTGGTGCGAGTCTGCCAGTTAGTACGGAAAAAAGTTCTCGAGGGGAGACGTGTTTGTGACTGAATTTTCCGACTTAAATTGTTTGAGATTGAAATGGAGTAAAAAATCCCGAAATGGCTAACAATATCAACAAAATGTCTTTGAAGAGGTCGGAATTATTTTCCAAATAATGCCTATTCGCTAATCTGTTCACTCTCGAAGTTTACTTTGCGTGTCAATACGGCGCAGAATGATCGTTGTTTGTATCCACCATTAGCCCTGTGAATCCGTAATTCATCTCGCAATATAGCGTCGCGATACTCGAATCCTGTTGATTCGAAGTATTCAAGAATAATCTCTGGATTGTACCCATTTCTAACGTTTATCGCACGTTCAAAACATAACCTTGAAAACATGGATGTTAAATTTTCGCGTACAAACGACTCGTGCGCTTCCGAAAAAGCTGTAAAAAAAGTTCATGCGCGTCCTTGAAACTTCGTTCCTATGCTAGATTAAATAAAATATTTTTATATGGGTTTATTTAATTTTGACGAGTCACAGCCGTCAGTTCTGCCAACCATTGACGACCTGTAACGCACTGAAGAATATCGTTCAAAATTTCCTTGTTGTTAATTGATTCTTCATACATTTCAGTTTGATGCCCCCGGCGAGCCAAGTCGTCTGGGACAAGGAGGATGAAACCAGAGAGCAAAAGTTGCGCCAACGGCCTGTTTCGGCTCTCGTCAAGGCAGTCGTCACGGCGCCTCCTTACGGCCAGCGCAAGGGATGGGTGCCGCGAAATTCGGAAGATTTCGGCGACGGCGGAGCCTTTCCCGAAATTCACGTAGCTCAGTATCCCCTTGGCATGGGTTTCAAGGGCAAGGAATCCACGAGCAACGCTCTAGCGATACAATTGGACGCTCAGGGCAAAGTAAAGTACGACCTGATAGCGAGACAGGGACACTCTAAAGACAAGATAGTCTACAGTAAATTGAGCGACATGCTGCCGGCCGAGATAACGAACGAAAATGATCCGAGTCTTCAGAGGCCCGACGCCGACGAAACGAACGACATTACCGAGAGAACCAAGAGAGCATTGGAAAAGATAACGCAATCGAAAATCGCGGCGGCCATGCCGGTCAGATGCGCGGAGAAACAGGGCCCCGCGCAATACATAAGATACACGCCCTCGCAGCAGGGACAATCGTTCAATTCGGGTGCCAAACAGAGAGTAATTAGAATGGTCGAGGCTCAGGTGGACCCGATGGAACCCCCGAAATTTCGTATAAACAAGAAAATACCGCGAGGTCCACCGTCGCCACCGGCGCCAGTGATGCATTCGCCGACGCGCAAGGTCACGGTGAAGGAGCAAAAAGAGTGGAAGATTCCGCCGTGCATAAGTAATTGGAAGAACGCGAAGGGTTACACGATACCGCTGGACAAGCGTCTCGCAGCGGACGGGCGAGGTCTGCAACAGGTTCACGTTAACGAGCAATTCGCCAAACTCGCCGATGCCCTGTACATCGCCGAGAGGAAGGCTCGTCAAGCGATCGAGATGCGCGCACAGCTCGAGACGAAATTGGCGCAGAAGAAGAAGGAGAAGAACGAGGAACTTCTGCGTCAAGTCGCGCAAAATGCAAGAGAGGAGCGCGCGGGATTGAAATCTGCCGCGGCTCTCGACAAGGCCGAGGAGAGTCGCGAGCGCGATCAGCTCAGACAAGAGCGTCACAAGGATCGCGCTCGCGAACGCAATTTGGCGCGCGCGGCGCCCGATAAGCGTTCGCGCTTGCAACGCGAACGCGAGAGGGATATCAGCGAACAAATCGCTCTCGGACTTCCGGCTAAAAACGTATCGAACACCGGCGAGGCGCAATTCGATCAGCGTCTGTTCAATACCACGAAAGGTATGGACAGCGGTTACGGACACGACGACGAGTACAATGTCTACGATAAACCCTGGAGGGATTCCAGTTCGATTGCTTCTCATATCTATCGTCCCGGCAAAAACGTCGATAAGGATACTTATGGCGATGATCTTGAGAAACTTGTTAATACTAATAGGTAAATGAGAAAACATGATATGGGCAGATAAGCATGCGAGAAAATGGTCATTTGTGGCTACAGTTCTGCGAGCCGGACAAAAAAAGATTCCGATTTTTTATTGGACGACCTGGCCACGAATAACGCATTTCCGCAAACGTGTTTGAAAATTGTATTTTTTAATAGTTGTGCTAACACGACTTTGTTTTTTCCGCAGATTCGTACCCGATAAGGAATTCAGCGGTACAGATAGATCGGCAACAAGATCAGGTCCAGTACAATTCGAGAAGGATGAGGAGGATCCGTTCGGTCTGGATCAGTTCTTGAAGCAGGCCAAACGCGCGAGTAGCTCGACGACGACTACGAAGCGCAAAGAGGACCGCGAACAACGGCGCGACGATCGGGACAAGCGCCGTAAGCACTAGATCTACGGAAATTATTCATTATTTTCAATACATTTTACATTACGGCTCCCAATTCCGCAAACCCGATAACTGGATGTACAACATCGCAACGAATGTTATTACGAATGATACTGACGAATAAAAAGAAAAGAAATAACGACGAGCGAACCTGAAAACAACGTTTATTCATACGGAGAATTTACAAAGTTCAATAATACAGCACGACGAGCAAAGAATCACGATGGATCGGACAATTGCGTATCCGATCGCATTGCACTTTAAACATTTTTTTTATAATTTTTTTTGAACAAGCCTCATTAACGAGTAAACGAATATTCACAAAATAATTAATTATCAATGAAATAACGCGTCCTTAATGCCAATAAATAAATTCAAATTGATGTTATCGATGATAATGGATGCAATGATCGCGTCAACGAACGAACAAAAAAAAGAAACATGTAAACAATGGACCAACAAAGCTATTGTATTCACATCTGGGAAATACGAAAATATAACTAATGAAAGTTCTGTTTATACAAATATCGAATAACCTATCCGTTAAATTGGCGCAATTGGCTGCTAAATTAATTAGTTTTTTCCTTCTTTTGTACACGTATTTAATGTCTTTTAACTCTAAATTCGAACCGAGTAACAAATCATCGCGTTACGACGTTGTTTGTGTAAAGAAAAAATTCAAAAGCACCTTTAACTTCCTCGAGCTCTCGCCAATGCAATGCTTTATCACATTTATATAATTTAATATAGAGATAGATTTCGCGTAGACGTTTTTTTTTTTTTTTTCAATTTGAATGGAAGATATTAAGTGGTGAGTAATGCATTATGTATAAGTAGGCTATTGAATGTGTTTCAATCCGCGGCAACGGATCGACACATCTTAGTAAATCGGCGCTTCGTCCGCCGACGCCGACACGTCTTCGTCGCTCCACTCGCTGATTCCAAGAGTGGCAGGTCCGTGGAAGCTTTGCGATCTTGACACGTGACTGAAACAACAGAGACACAAACGCGATAAGAAATTTCATTAAATATTTCGTATAAATCGGCAGTGCGAACACATTAATTTACACGTGAGATACATAATCGAAACGATTGTTGAAGCATTTTTAAACGCAGTTAAACGCAGTATCCTCGTTTGACTCCTAGCGCCGATTTTCCAACGCTCTGGCGGTGCGAGATAAAGCAAAACAACATCGCTGCCGAAATTTGGTCAGGAGGCAAAGCTCAAAAAAAAATCCAATGTTACGTATTATTTACCGAATAGGCTTCTGATTTAAAAAAACGATACAAACTACACGCAAAACGCGTGTAGTAAACATAATTATATCATACCACTTGCTCGAGTCGACGAAGTGCTATCACTATTTGCGATCGCTACAAGACCTAACAACACGATGAAATTGTTACTACGTCGTTCGTTATTGCTCGGTGCGATCTACCAAGACAATTTTCTCGGGCACTTTATCGTAGGTTTGTCCTACCTGGAAGACGAATTAGTATTTGGACTTCTTTTGGCGAGTCCTGCTTTCCGTTTTCCCTCCATAGCCGCCTTCATGGGGTCGTAGCTCTTCCGGCGTTTCCAATTTTGCATCTCGACCTCTCGCGTGTTCGGAGTCACAGGTTTCTTCGGCTCTTTCGGTTTGGATTTCGCGGCCTAAGAAAGCGATAATACGATAAGACACCGACGAAATTGAAGAATGTTTTAGCTATTCTATTAGAAATCTTACATTGGTCGTGGTTTTTGGCAATCGAATGCTGAAACGTCCCGAATCAGTTCTCGATATACTTGGCACTGCTTCCGGCTTTCCCTTAGTTACGGTGGCAGGTTGAGTTTTAGGCTTGGTCGTTGTTGCAGAAGGAGTCTTTGTTTCTTGAGTCTCCAGTCTTCCTCTGCGAAGGCTGCGAATATACGGGAATACAGCAAGACTATCGTAGTTGATAAATCGATTTGTTTCCCCTTTGAGGTTTTAATACCTGAAAGCTCGATTGTATTTCGTATTAGTTATGGGCGATTGTGTCGCAGCTTGTGGCTCGTCGCTGCTCTCGGTATCGCTTGTCTCTCGTGTCATTTTGTTGCTACCCTGACGAAAACTGTGACTCGTGTCCTCGTCGCTCTCGCCACCCGAGTCCACCGGATTGTAAACGTTTATGCGAGCGGACATCGCCGACATGACGTTGTGAGTAGTCTGTAGATAGGAACAAGTCTCCAAGTCGCTGTCGCTTCCCTGTGAAACAACCGAAAATTCGTATCGTTGAGATTTTCAACGTTAGCACCGTTTCCACCTACTCGTTATCGTTTCCTCGAGACTTACCATTTGTGGACTACAGGGCGGAGGTGCTTGAACGGCCTTCTGAGCGAATTCGATGTCGTTATCGGACCAGTCGTCGGCTAACGAAAGCGTACCACGAGTACCGTGGAAACTGGCCGATCGTAGAACAGAATTATCGCGGCTACGAGGCAAAAGTAATAAATTTATAATCGGCAATCGTTTTGTTATGGTTTCATAGAAAACTTGACTATTTTACCTCGCCGTGCCATTCTCAATGCTGTGATGCTTCTTTGGACCGTCGACTTTCTTCTTTCCCTCGGCTGCGGCTTTCATCGGATCGTAACTCTTTCGTCGTTTCCAATTCTGAAACTCGACCTCCTTCGACGTTAGCGTGGAGTTGCTGCGCGTTGATTTTTTATGATCTTTGCTCGTTTTCTGATTTGGTCGTGCTGTTGGCGTGGCCTGAAGAAAGGATACGAATTCGTAAGTTCGCGATTGCGAGCGATCAAAATGAGAAACAAATCCGTGCGATATTCTTTCTTACGTGAGCCGATTTCGGAGCTCTCATGCTGAATCTTCCGGTATCCGTTCGCGATATCGACGGTGCTCGGGGCTTCGGTGGTTCTGGTTTTTTGAAGACCTCTTTGCTGCTCGCACCGACGCTGCTCGTACGTCCTCGATGATGACTCGGTTGTCTCGCTGAACAAGGAGCCGATTTAATCTCAGTCTGTGCCTTTCGTCTCCGCTCCTCGGGTGTCGTGTTCGGTGTCGTGTCCGATTCACAGCTGAGTCTTCCTCTTCGTATACTGAACGCTCTATTGAGTTTAATGCCCGACGATATTGGCGGCACTGCAGGGGCTGTTTGTTGTTCGCCCGCTTCGCTGCTGCTATCCGAACCCGCGGTATTGAATTTCCCTTTGGACGCCGAGAGGCGCTCGATGTCGTTGTTGTTGAAGCTACTTCGTCTCGCCAAGACGCTCTTTAATTTCGCATTCCTTATACTTGCGTTGCTCGTCGAACGCTGAATATTAACGTTTCTTTGAAATACCGGACTATTTTGATATACACTTGTGATATTCGAGGTCAGTTCTTTTTTACTGTGAATTGACGTGTCCTCGTGATAGTTACTGGTGCTGTTGGATTTTCTGAGCATGTAAGGACTGAAAAAAAGATTTTTCCTTCAGTAAGGAAGAAGATTGCGTATGAAAGTGTGGCGTCGAACGATTCTTACCTGCTTTCCGAACAGGTGTAGTAACCGACGTTATGCGTCTGAATCGATGTTTTGATGAGATGTTTCGTTTTGTCTAATAACGGCGAATTTATTACTTTCGTTGCAAGTTCCTTATGCGCTAATATCGGACTGTTGGTAAGCTTTGGAGTGGATGGCCTTAGGCGATTCAGTATAGGACTGTTGGTGTGACGCAAATTTTCCTCGGCGTAGTTCCTCAAGCTACTCTTTCTGGACGAATTCGATTCGGCAGTATCGGACGTATATTCCTTTCTGCGAGCAAAATTTTCGCTGTCAAAAACGCGCGTATCGAACCGACCTTGTTCTTTTTTTTTCTTCGTCGACAACGTACCTGTCTAACGAGCTGCTTCGCTCCAGATGAAGACTAGCCAATGCGTGGGACGGACTCTTCGTTACAGCTTCATCCTTTTTGTTAATCTTGCTGTCCACGTACTTCCTCGCACTTCGGCGACCGTCGTTGATGCTCGCTCGCTTGAACAAGGCTTCGGACAAACTACCGCGACGCACGAGGGAAGCACCATGCGTTGGGGTGCGCTGTGAACTGTGGGGCGGTGTTACGTAGCTGTTGCTGGTATCCTCGTCGGACTCGCCGCCGGAATCTATAAGGGTGTGCTGATTTGGCACTGTACCAAGCCTTTCCTTGATGTGCAAGTGAGTATCCATATCTAAACTGCTGTCGCTCTGCTCCTGCAAATAAACAAATTAATTATTAAACAGTCATCATCGATATAAAATTAATATACAATGAAATGAATGAATAAAAATACGAACACATCGACTCCTCGACAATCTCTGGCATCTCGAATAAATGGGCGAAGGTATTTTCGAAGGGCTCATCGGCGGCGTACGCCCCGTCGAACCGCCGACCGAAGGAGGAAGCGAATTGTGCTCCGCCACTTGCGTTGCCCATTCGGAGATCCACGTGCTCGTATCGCGTGAGCTCGTCATCTGTAAAAAAAAAAGAAATTGAACGTTGAAACTACGTCGTAGAAAGATGATTTTTTTACAATTGTAGAACGAAGAAAAATACAGCACCTTGAAATGATGAACGTAAGTCTCTTCGCTCTCGTGCTCCGTGAGCACGCCGACGCTGAAAGCCTTATCAATATCCATTCTCGCTTTCTCCTCGTCCGTGTAGTCTTTGTGAATCGTATAAGTTCCCGCTTCGCTGACCGTGCCGTCCGAGCCGGCATCGGCGTTGCTAACATTGAATATATCGAGATTCATTTTCTCCGCTCCGTCCGCGCTCGCCTCGGCGTTGAAACTCGCGCTCGATATTTGCATTTTGTTCTCGTTCGCCCCGGAATACACGAACTCGCCGGACTTACCGCCGTCCGAAAGATAATTGACGTTCGACAATTTTTCGGACGATTCTAAGCCCGTCGTCGTTATCAGGCACTCCTCGCTCTCGTAATCGTGATTTATCTCGATGTACTCGATGTTCTTCGTGTACTTCTTCTCCGGCGAGTACTGCACCCGATTCGATCGTTCGTCGTCGAAACTGCTCTTCTGCACGCCGCTCAGATCGTTCATCGTCGCCGAGTGCTGAAGATTACGAAAATTACTCGTGCTCGGCTTCGCTCGGCAAGTCAACTCGAGGGAAAGATTCTCGCGGCAAGGTCGCGCGTTGCTCGGCGTCTCGTCGTACGATCTAGGCGATTGATCCTTGTACGATTTTTCCGTGTACGAGCGCGACATCGCGTCGTTCTTTCGCGTTGCTCCTTGAGACCTCGCGCCCGTCTTGAGCCCTAAAACACGAATTTCATCGCCCAAAATTTATTCGTTGCTCATTATAATAATTTTCAATAATATTGATTTTTTTATTTGTTTATGTGATTTTTGATAAAACAAAAATTATCGCAAAAAAAAAGAATTGATCATCGATAACTGACAATATTAAAAGTTTGAGACTATGTGAATCATCGCGAGTCTCTGTGGAATACTAATGAGCTCCTTGTAGAGCCACTGGTCGTCTGCTAAGGATGTCTTTGCCATGACTCATTCTCCACACAAAAATAGTATCAGCCATTCGATCGATGAAATTTTTTTTTTTCACTTTTGTCGTCAAATTGATTTTTTTGCTCACCTAATTCCTTCAATTTTTGCGACAACTGATCGGCTTTGCGTTTCGTGTCGTCCTCGCTACTGAAATAACCTTCCGAATGAGTGCTCGGAGCTTTCTGTTTCTGAAGGCAATTCGTCGATGACACTGGCAGCGGCTTCTTTGCTTTTATTTCAATCTGTATTTAAAAATTTAATTCAATGTTGTCACTTAAAAATCCAAATTTTCGAATTTAAATATTCACGTACTTTCGACGTAGAGAGATTCCTTCTGTGCCTGGCGTTGTAGCGCTGAAAGAGATTCTGATATCTCGCAGTGTCGACCTCCTTGTTGTCGCCAAAGTCGATGGTGAACGCCAGAGGAGCTGGAGAATTGTGCACGGACGATATCTCAGCTTGCTCCGAAATCGCGGCGCGATTGTCTTCTCCGCCGTTTTCCGTGCTTTCCGAATTTTTCGCGCAGCTGCTAGTTTCGTGATTGTCGTCGACTCGTTTTGCCGCGCCTTCGATTATTTTTAACTGCGGATTTTCCGACAACGCGTTAGCCGTTGTTTTCGAGCATTTCACGTTGTCGAAATCGTTCGACGGTTCCTCGTCGTCGCGAGATCGCGCGAAACGTTTCGAAGAATCTCGCGCGAGAGGCTCAATGTTGTCATGACTTTTGCAATTACGTTCTATCTCATTGTCGTGTCGGTTCGTCGCGTCTGTCAAATTTCGTTGGTCAATCTTCGAGGGCACGTTTGTCGCATCCATGCTTCGAATCTTCGAACATTCCAATTGTTGGGAAGGTTACGGAGCGATTGTTACACTCTCGTGGGTCTCGCTAGCAGGTTTTTTTTTCCTCTTTTCTCTTATGAACGTCAAGCTCACACTAGCGATACCTCGTCTACCATGGAATCCGACAGAAAGGCAGATCTTATGTACATGTTAATGGGAAATAAGACGGATTTATCGCGTTGACAAGCTCGCGAATACGCGCACGGCGCGTCTTCGACGGTGAGGGATATTCAACTATACGCGATAATGTCAACGGTGTCACATTCCATTTTCTTTTTTTTTTTTTTTTTCGTTAACTCGCTCCTCGAGAGAGACTACACTACTGGCGCAGGCACTGTGCGTACGAACGTCTGCTAACGCCAACGAGATCTGGTGCCGGTGGTAAGAACAAAAGTCAGTTTCCGACACATACGCGCTGCGGCACGTCGGTGCGACGGTGCGATTGTATCCGCGACTCTACCCACGCCTTATCGGCACACCGACGACACACCGCACCATCCCCGATACTTGTATGGGTTACGGCTGCTTTTAATTCCTTCAGCGAGCGCCAGACAGCATTCGTCTTCACGGAAGTGGCTTTTTTCCCCCCAAGGATAAGTCAAGAACCGTTCGGAACGTGTTGCCGTCTCTTGCAGAGATGGCGATCGTTTCACTTTCCAGCTTTCTCCGCTTCCTCGTTTCGTTCCGAGAATATAGTCTTTTTTTTTATCGAACTATCGCAGACTTGTAAATAATTGTCGATATCGATGAAAAATAAATATCTTTCGTCTATTTTCACTTTTGCAGGTAGATCCTCTATACGATTCGCACTTGGTGCGCAAAGTATGATATACACAAATATCGTACAAAGTTCGAGTACAAAGTGACGAAGGTCAATTAAATATATGTATAATCGTTAATTCGCTGCAAGCCCCGTTCGTTTTGCGAAAAATTCGCGATCCTTTCGTTTTTTGTCTTCAAAATTTCACTGTCCCAACGCGATGTCGGCGACGTTGCGGGGACTCAGGATCTCGATCCAATAACCGTCGGGATCTTTGATGAACGCTATTCCCTTCATCTTGCCGTCGTCCGGTTTTTTCACGAACTCAACGCCCTTAACCTCGAAATGCCGACACGCCTCGGCGACGTCCGGTACCGAGATTCCAATGTGACCTTGAAAGAAAAAAAATGATGAAATTGTAAACAATCCCATTTAAAGGATTTTTTGGCAATAGAAATGTTATATTACCGAATCCTCGAGGCTCCGAATTGCCGTTGTGGTACTTCGCATCCGGATCAGTTTCCGTTCCCCAATTGCTGAAGAAAATATAGTTTGATATTGAAATAATTCAACTTTTGATGAGAATTAAGGAATAATTATTTGAAACGTACTGAGTTAGTTCTAAAGTAGCTTTTCTGGTAAACGTCCACTCGATGGATTCTCTCTTATCGGCGGGTATCTCGTCCGGATCTTCGTAACCCATGAAGTAGAGAGAAAACTTGTTCTCCGGAAAGTCGAGTTTCTGTAAAAGCTTCATACCGAGCACGTCCGTGTAAAATGGCAACGATTTTCTTGGATCCTTGATGCGATACATTGTTTGCTGCATTATCCAATCCTTATTTTTGTTCGCTCCGATTCCAGCACCGCAGAGCTCGCGAGCTTCGCTGTTGGACAACCCAGAAGCCTCACCCATCTCGAATAATTGCTATAATACAAAATGTTTTTCGCTGTTAGACGTCGTTCAATTTGTTACGTATTGTTGCAAAAAATTCGCAGGTTAGAGACAATTTATTTTCCGCACTCTTTGCGGATAATATTGCTGTTCACAAAGTAAAAATATTACGCGATCGTCGTTCGGTACCTTGAAATAATCCGGTTGTCTGGTTGGGTCAACAAAAAAAATTGTCGCACGACAAGCACGTCCAAATGTCTGCAATTTATTGCAAAACTAATCTCCCCTTCGATCTCTGATAAGTGCGATAAGAAATTTGTCGGCTCGTATATCGTGTATTTGCAGTTTTCTCGTCATTCGCGTGCGGCGGGTTGGCATATCGAAGCGACCTCTCGATTCGCAATGAGTGTTTCTCAAAGATGTTTGAAATTCTGTGCCAAACACTGAATTTCATTAATTTAATACTCGAACCAAGAACCCGTTAATAATGAATATTTTTCCAAACATTCCAATGATATCGATCAAAGGCAATGCTTTCGAATATTTTTGATTTTAACTGTAATCGTTGAAATCATTTACCAGATGTGCAAATAATTGGGTAAAATTCGCTTTTATTTTAACGTAATTTTATTATCGTCGGTGTATTCGTTGGAATCTATGCAATTGAGTTCAATTAAGAAAAACTGCTGCTTTATCGATGGATCCGAAAAAGCCGTTGTACGAAGTGTCGAGCTGTGAAACGAACAGTGCGTTTCGTGCGCTTCATCGCCGTTCGTCGTCTTTCCGATGCATTGGAGCATCCTGTGTATATGATTATCTATAGATATACATAATAGAAGATTATATTAGAAAAAAAGAGGACGAAGACCCATCATCCGAACCACGACACTTCCTCTCCGTGATTCGCGCTGGTATTGTCTCAGGTACGGATGGCAGCACCCGTCCCCGCACTGACCTGTGGTAGTAGTTACAAAATTCTCATACGTCAAACACGATCGCACGCAGTAACGTCATTGTATTTTTGTTTCTTTCTACCGTTGGAAATTTTGTTCGTCAACAATATCGCCCGAATGTGCTCCGGTAATTAATCCCCATTGTTATCGAATAAACTAACAATTCGAAAAATCACGCGTAATCATTAACAACCGAATTGTCGAGCTTAACCGAGCCAGTGACATTCCTCGCGAAACACACACGCACACCGATTTCGAAGCTTGTTTTGTTTACAATATGTTTCGAAGCCGTCGATGTCAGCATTATTCGTTCGAGGAACGTTTCCATGTTTTTTTTCTTCACCGACGACTCTCGCGTCTCGGTAATTGCTAATGACTTAATGATTTTCCGTGCTTCCAGTCAAAACATAACCTGACTGGGCATCGCATATAGCGTTGGCATTGACACGTAACTCTTTTTTCCGTGGCGTAAACACCCGATGACAATTAATTATTGTCAACGACACCCGCCAATCTTGGCACATCGATATTTCACCTTGTCGTCCGTGTTTCGATAACGATTTTCGTCGTCGCGTATAATTTCCGGTTTTGGGTTATATTCTGGAAATTATGAAATTCTAACGAAAATTAGCTACAAACGACATTGCGTAGCTTCAATAAAATACATGATGACATATCTGATCTAATTACAAGCTGAACGGCGTTGCAAGAATTGATAGAATTGGTTAAAAAATCCTGAGACTTAATGAGCTTATAATGCTCATATGTACACCATATCTTACTGACCTAATTGAATTTGTTCCACTTGTCCAGATACGAGCTAAGCTTGCACAAATGCAACGATTTTAACATTTTCTCTTAGCATCATGTACCGATTTTCAAAATTGTAACTTGCTATGCGATTATAAAAAAATGATTAGAAAAGTGAGAAAAATATTTTTTATTTGTATTTAAAATGGATGTAAAAAAACTGCCAAGTACATTTTCTTGTAGCGTAAAGTTCTAATGTTTTAAATCGTCAATTGGTATGTAACAAAATTAACACAATTTACAGTAAAAAAAACAATAAAATGTTCAATAGCATGTTGGTCGATATTCCACATAGAATGTTAATTACAAAATCATAATTGACTAGCTATTGATCTATTTACGACTCAATTACAAAAAAATCCGTATTCCTACCAACATTGTAAAAGGTGTCAAGCCGGTGGTGTATTTATTGTCTTAATTGAATTTCGCCTACTTACCTTGGTATTTGGAGTGGCTTACATAACATCGAAGGCCGTCAAAACATTCTTGCGCAAAGAGCTAATAATGCGGAGCTTAGCATCAAACTCCCGCGTCCGCCATTCTCTGAACTTCGTAACAATGTCTTTTGTATCTCGGCAATTATCGAACGATAACAAAACGCATCGAGCACGAATCTGAACTTTGTCGAATTGCAATGTCATTTGATTAAATTCCATAGCGTTGGAAACGTCGGGGAGGACTTTGTGCTGAATTGGCACTTGCCTCGAGACATTCAGCAGACTGGCTAACTGTACAGTTTTTGTCGGTGTAGTTGATGGAGTGACAATTAAAGAAAAATACGAAATTCTAGCGTCTTTTTTCGCGATATCGAACGATGGGGATCGAGAGGAATTTCGGTAAATTTTTATCCGTTTTCGACAGCTGTTCGCGAGGGCATGAAGGACAGTCGGAGCATATTCTGCGATTGTCACGAAAAATCGGCGGCTGGGAGTTAACGTTACACTCGAAGATGGAAAATCACAACCACAGTCAGGCTCAGCAGAATCATCAGTCATTCTGGAAGAAGAACGCCCGAGCTGTGCCCGGCAGGTAAAGTGTTTATTCAATAAAGTTCTATCGATTATATCGCGCTGATCCGTCGTTCGAAATATTCACAATTCTCCGTTCAACAGGCCGAGTCCGAAGCAAGACGCGCGCCAGGGAAAAGGAGGATCGGCGAACAGTTTGCCGATAAGTTTCGCCGGAACGGTCGGCAACGCCGGCAGTGGCGGTGCCGCGTCGTTTCAAGATTTCCAAGAGAGCGTCGACGACGCCTGGGACTCCGGCGACGACGAGTTCTGGACAGTCTCCGACGTCAAGATCTCGAAGCGCGTCAGTCATTCCGCGGCGTTGAGCGTGATAAACAGTCACAGAACCGGCGGTAGCTGCGGCGACGCGCAAACGAACCCAAAGGATATTCAATCGCGTCAAGCTATTATTCCCGACGAGAAGCGCGCAGAGGCCCTCCAAAGATTGGCCGTCCAACCTCTGCACCTTCGCAACGCTCAACTGAGTACAACGACACTGTCCCAGAGTAATCACAATCAGCACAGCGGCGGCGAGGAGACCGAGGGAAAATTCGGCAGTTCGCCGGGTCACCGAAATCCTCATTACCCCGGCAGGCCGCAGCCTCTCAAACAGAGCTCGGCGTCGTCGAAGTTTTTCGTGCCATCCAAGGAACAAGGTAGCGTCGACGAAACGCTTCTCTTTCGACGAATTCTATGTTTTTTCTACGAATAAAGTATACAATTATCTCATTTTTTTTGCAGACGGTGAAAGTAAAGTAGACAAATTCCAATCGTTATTGGATTCGCCGTTACTCAATTTGGATGAATTGAGACAACTCTCGTGGTCCGGTGTACCTGCAAAACTGCGATCCGTTACCTGGAGGCTTCTCTCCGTAAGCAAAGGCATAATTAGCAAATTTCAGAAAATTCGAAAACAATGATTAATCTTCAGATTATTCTTCTCTTGTCAGGAATACCTTCCGGCGAATTTGGAACGACGTCAACAGGTACTCGAACGCAAACGTCTGGATTACTGGAACTTAGTGAAGCAGTACTACGACACGGAGCGCGATGAAGGATTTCAGGATACATATCGACAAATACACATTGATATTCCCCGCATGTCGCCGCTTATCACGCTCTTTCAACAGCGAACGGTGCAACTAATTTTCGAGAGAATACTGTACATCTGGGCGATAAGGCATCCTGCGTCCGGTTACGTTCAGGTAAAGAGGAAAATAATTCGGCTATCGAAATTTCCCGAGTTATGGCAAATTTTCGCTGTTTCGTTACTTTACGATCGTCGCTTTGCAATGTTCGAAGGGGATGAACGATTTGGTCACGCCGTTCTTTCTGGTATTTCTGCAAGAAGCGGTGCCAGCGTCGGCGTGGCAGGATCTCGAGAATTACGACGTCGCCTCGTTGCCGCAAGATCATCAGGACATCATCGAGGCCGACAGCTTTTGGTGCCTGTCCAAGTTCCTCGATGGGATCCAGGACAACTACATCTTTGCTCAATTAGGCATTCAGCACAAAGTGAATCAATTGAAAGAACTTATTCAGAGGATTGATGGTAAAACACTTCGATATTCCTCTCATCGAATGATCCTTGCAATTTACACGGCCAATATTGATAATGGTGTTGCGCTTTCAGTTCCGCTTCATCAGCACCTGCATCAGCACGGCGTTGATTATCTGCAATTCTCGTTTCGTTGGATGAACAATTTGTTGACAAGAGAAATTCCTCTGCACTGCACGATTCGTCTTTGGGATACTTACCTGGCCGAATCAGATCGCTTCGCCTCCTTTCAATTGTACGTTTGCGCCGCTTTTCTTCTTCGGTGGAGGCGTCATCTTCTGTTGCAGCCTGATTTTCAAGTGAGTAAAAAATTCATGTATCGCAATGTCGAGCGTTGAATCGATAACGATCACATTGGTGAATTAAAAAAACGAAAATTGTTTCCCCTTGAAGGGTCTCATGCTAATGCTACAAAACCTGCCAACACAAAACTGGACCGATTCCGAAATCGGTATACTGGTTGCCGAGGCATACAAGCTGAAATTTACATTCGCCGATGCACCGAATCATCTGCAGGCCCATGACACGAGGTGACCAAATTATTACAGTCTTCAGTTGAGATTGTTATAGCGGCCAAAAAGTAATGGAAAAAAGGTGATACGATTACATTTCGCGTCATCGGACTCGTATAATTTTTTCGGTGACCTCCAAGCCATTATATTTACGTTCAAAACAGATATTTTTATCGTCCTCGTTTTCCTACCACGAACCACCCCCCGCCCCCTTTCCCTCACGTTTTCATCCGCGTTATATCGTTGATTCTTTGTAGGGCATCATTATTACCATATCGAAGTTTCAATATATATATATATTTTTCTTTTCATAATTTTAAACGAGGCCGTCGCGGGGCCCCACGTAAATTCTAAGCACCGCGCTCGAGTGTTCGCCGTTCACGTAATAATCATCAAACCCGCGAAGGCGCTAGCGTCGTTCGAGCGTGAATGATGTAAAAAACGTGAATCATTTGATACTTGCCGATTCGCGGTAGATTTATATATATATATAATACTAACATTATACATATACAATGAATATATGAAGAGATTGTGAGAAAGAGAAACGAGAAAAAAAATAGAGAGGTTTTATATATATAATTATAATCGTTTTCCTGTCGATGTAACGATTATAGGATTTCACTTGAGCTTATATAAATGCAAGTTCGCGATCTACACCCAAATTGTTCTACATTTACTATTTTTTCTTTTTTTTTTTGATCATCTCGTTATTGCATAAATTTATATAGCTCAATCGGTGTGTCAGTTTGATCCCGAGGTAGGTATCGAATAATCCTAAAATTGAGCATCCTTACTTATTACACGGCCATTCAAAATAAATACAAAAAAAATTATGTGAGCAATTGTTAACTCGGCTTGCTTGGGCCTTCGCGCGAAAAAACGTCTCTCACTCGTCCTCGACTTCGCTCTGACCGTAATCGCCGTCCATCGGCTGTAGTATTGCCAGTGCCTCGTCCTCATTGAAGGTTTCCTGCAGAAAAAAATGAAAATATGAATATACGACTGATTATAACGCTTATTCTAAAAAAGTTGTAAGCTTTGGCCTATTTGCACGATATATATCTCAGAGTCTAACAGTTTTTCATGACCAAAATTTCATTTCAACCGTTTATCTATCGAGCTTCTTTCGTTCGAATTTAGTTATTGGCAATAAACTATTTTAGAGTTTTTCTACCTCGCAATAATATTTTTTTCCTTCAGAGAAAAAGTTCTAAGAACTAAGTCTAAGTTTTCTAAGAGCTTTAGATCGAAAACTTTTTTTTACGTGTATTACTATTTATACATTTTTTTTCAGAACGAATAATAAATGAAAATTAGAGACATTTCAAGAAAATACTGTTTTAACAATGTAGCCGAACTACAATAGTATATAAAGAGTTAACGAAGATCAGCGCGACTGAGAATGCATTTTGTAGATACAACGAATAAATTAATTATATTTTAAAGAGATAACTACGACTCTGCGCTTGTCGCTTTGAATGCCGCGTTGGTCAACATGCTGTAAATGATTTTCTCGAATCTGACGAAGCCCAGAGCATCTCTAAAAAAGTTCTTTGCGCGATGAATCCTGAGAGTGATATCGAACCAATAGTATGTATCATTACATACACTCACGTAATCCACCGAAACTGGCATCGGATAGACGCACGGCATGCACTCCATGTGGGTGATACCGTCGTTGTCGGCGGTGCACTCGCAGTGTTGGCATGAGCTCGGTTGCGCGCTCGCCGCTGCTCTCTTCGAGAACACGCTAGCGAATTTTTTAATCGCCGTTGGCTTGTCGAAACGCAATTTGTTGCCGCTGAATATCGTGCCGTTTGTTTCCAGGGATAGTGGAGCGCAATAGCCGAGGGCGCTCTTGGATAGCTTCACTTGCCGTCTGAGATCAACGTCGCCGATCAGATCCTTGGCGTCCTTGCGCGTGTAAGACTTGTGAGCGTCGAGACCGTAGAACAGTTTGTTGACGCGTTGCTTAACGAAGTGGAAATCGCCGTCCATGAGAATGTGAAGGGTGATGTCGTGCTCCAGCAGTACTTGATGAAGAACCGAATAATCGAGCTGGTGAGAAAGAAACAAAGATCGTCAAAAACCATTAGCGCGAAAAACGAGCCGCGATGAGAATCGGATCGAAAGTGACGATGGGAGGAATTTTTTACCGTTTGAGTCTGCGGTTCGCAGTGCGAGCACGGCATCAGCACGAATGTCTTCGAGACACCGGCGCGGAAAACGAGCTGCGAGGCGAATCCGATTGCCGCGAATACGTCCTGATTGCCGTTGCCCACGGGAATGTTCGAGAAGTAGTCGACGAAGCGCGACCAGTCTTCGGTAAATATTTTACTGTCGAGAATCAAGTTTCTTGGACTGTCGTAAACGCCGTCGCCGCCGAATGTGACCAAGGACCACCGATTGTTGGTGAGAGATTGATCGATGAATTCTTTGTTAAGCTGGGATATCAGTTGATCGATACTTCGATTTTGTCGAATATCCCTGTTGCATTCTTTCGCCTCGACGATGAAAACGACGTCGGTGGTGTGGGGAACTTTCGTGCCGTTTAGCTTGCGAAATTCACCTTCCGCCACCGTCGATTCGTCGACCATCACGCACGACGTGCAGTTGTCCGGAATACGCAGATACGTGTCGTAGAAGCTGCACATCTGCATGTAAGACATAGCGACTGTGCAAGCCTCGGCTTCGTTTCTACTGTTCGAGCACGTTTCCGCGTAACGCTCGGGGCTCACGACGTTGAAGCAACCATTGAATTCGGACATCTTATTCGCGAAGAGCCAATCGCAAAATTTTACGGGACCTTTCTTCGCGGTCGCCGCGCGATTCTCTTCGCTTGTACACTTGTTCTTGTCGAGCGACCAGCTGTGAGCGAATTGGCCAATGTCGGTGGCGACAACGCCCTCGGAGGTCAGAGTATCGTCCATCGGCTCGTTGTTCATCGTGCCGAGAAGACCCGCGGTCTTGCCGAAATAGAAACCCGACAATTCGAGGATGCACAGATCGTACTTCAGATTGCATCGAAGCTTGAACTGCTCGTGTTTCGTTTCGACCGTAACGATACTGTCCTCCTGATAAACGAAAGCCGTTCCGTTCTCCAGCTCTACCGGAAGTTGAAGGATGGCGCCCGAGTCTACGAGTTTCACAGTCTGAAAGAGTCGATTTTGATTAGGACTTTCGATATTTAATTGAAAACAAAGCGCCTGGAATTGGCGAGTATACTCACGTCTTTGAATACGTCTAATTCTATGGCTTTACGTCCGATCAGTACAATTATTCGATGAGTTATCCTATCGCTCTTCGGTTCGCGGTCGTATTCTATCAGTACTGCGAAATGATTTCTCACAAAGTCACGAGCCAGTAGATAAGTACAAGAACCGGCAAAGTCAATATGACGACCGTCGAATGTTATGAAATGTTGGGGTCCGACAATCATTGCTTGAGCTGCGAACAGAAATAATACATTAAGATTTGAACAAAAAATTCTGATTAATAATCGGAGACTTTTGAGAGTTCTCGTTACCTTTGAACGGTGGCAGCCAATTGGACGGTTCCGTGTAGGGTTTGTACTGATAGTAGAGAGTCCAGAAAGTTGTATTGGATGTGGCGAAGTACGTCTTCATATCGACTATAGCTCGGTACTCAGGAATTTCTTGAAACTCCGGTGTTTGATTGAAAGCGTGCCAGGACATAGGTAACTTCTGTTCGAGGCACATAAGCCCCTCGTTCGGATCGAAGATAAATTTAGTTTTGGCTTCTCTGTATCGGCTCTCGGCTTGCAATGCCGTCTGACTTATGTCCACCAATTTCGCGTGAATGACTCTGACGGCGTATTCGATTTTGGCTCGCACACCGAAATACTCGTAGAAATACTTGGCCCTGTCGTAAGCTTGATTGATTTTTTCGAGAGTGTAGTGCACCGTCGGCAACTTCGTGAGCTCCTTCAGTTCCGAGACTATCTCGTCGACGAGTTCCTTCAATTCCTTTCCGAACGGCACGATGTTGAAGTAACGCTCGCGTATGAATTGTATCACGATTGCGGAATACTTTTGCACGTTCGTGACGATGTCGTTGGCTTTGATGTCGCGATAAATGCGATCGACGTCGTGCGTGAGATTCGTGAAGCGATCGAAGTACGGCGAGCCTATTATCTCGTTTCCGCGATCGTACAGAAAACCGAGGACCTCGTTGCTGATCTTCCATACCACAGCTTCTATGTAGTGAATCACCCTTATGAATACCGGCTCGATCATCAGCAAAATCTCGTTCCACTGTCGCGACATCGCGTCGGAAAATTTGTTCCACAAATTCTGTATGTACTTTATGAACGAGACGTGGAGATCCTTCACGAACATGTCGTACTTCTCGATCAATTTCTCGACGATGTTCGCTATCTGCGTTATCGATTCGCCCTTTATGACGGCGCTAACGATTTCCGTGAATTTCTTGTAAGCCTGCTTCATCGTCTCGATTATCCAGAGAAGCGAGTTTCGTATTGCTTGACCGGACTCGCCCATTATCTCCCATATCTCGTTTATTATCTTCGGCAACGTTTGAATGTGACTTCTCAACGAAAGCTCGTCTATCACGAACATTCCGATGGCCACGACGTCTTTGATGTAGAAATCGTTTGCGTTGTAGGAATCGTTCAAGTAAACCTTCAGATCGTCGAAATCCTGCTCGAGCTTCTTCAGATCGCTGGAAAAAAAAGCAAATTCGTGATTCATTGTATCTTCGGTTTGTCGTTTGTCGAAGAGATTCATATTTATTTCAATGCGTACTCCCAATCCTCGAGGAAGGGCTGAATGTCCTCGCGAGCGTCTTCCCAGACGTCGCCTATTGCGCCGATCGTTTCGCTCTTGATGTATTGCTTCCAGTAATCTATGTCGTTTCCCATTTCATCGTAGGCGTTCGTTAAGGATGTTTTTACCAGATTCTGGAACATTAAACAATCAATCGTTGTAGAATCTCGTCTATTGTTTGCTCGCTTCATCTGACTAAGGGGAAAAAATACTGGAATACTAACGCAAATATCGTCTTGAAGCTCGGGCCTCCATTTGAGTTTGGAAGTCACGAGTCTGGAATGATTGAGTTTCAGGTAGAACGAAACATCGGAAACGACGAGATCCTGATCGTAGGTTCGCCAGATATCGAAGATAGCGTTCCGAACGTCGGGAATGTTTCCGTACATTCGTAGACTCTCAATGGCATCTGAAAAAATGAAGAACGGAACAGATTTATAAGTTTGCTTTACTTTTTTTTTGCCGTAGATTCGATAACAAACCTGGTGTATAGTTGACCATCATCCAAGTGAGCTTTTCCGGTATGTTGATGTAAAATTCTCCGGTTGCATTAAGATCGGGACTGTTGACGATGGTTCCGTTAACGACGTAAGCCGGATCGTTCGGATAATAACGAACATTGAGATGTCTGACGAGTTCGTTGCTTTCCCGATGGAACGCAATCTCGTAATCGTTCGCGTCGATTCGCCCGTGAAGTTGACCAGTTTCTTGAGGCAGATAGCTGCGCTTGTAGAGCCCATGATGATCGGTTTCCACGTGTACAGTTCCGTGTTTGTGGAACGTGCCGTTCACCTGAAGATCCAAGGAGGTTCTCGGATGTTTGCCGATTATGGTGTAGCTGTATCTCATGTCCGCTGGCGTTTCGCTCTCGTCTCGCAGAACGGCCGATAGTTCGAGCAACTTGTCCGGATTCATCGAATAATCGACGACGAGCAAAGCGTTGACCAAGTCGCGATTGTCTTTCTCGAGGAGTTTACCGGTGAAGGTAACGTCTTTTGCGAAGCTGGGATGTTTGAAGCTCAGCACGGCTTCTTGTAGATTGTTCGTACTGTCGCCGGTAGAGTTTTTCCATCTGAAAGCCGTGCCGAGAGTTCTCGGATTGTCGGTCTTCTCGTCCCAGGTGAGCTTCGCCTCGGAGTCCACATCGTACTTCGTTATTCTGTACGAGCCGTCGAGAGTGAAGTTTCTTCTCGGATAAGCGATATCGAGAACGAGATACTGATTGTCGACATCCTCGGTGGTTTTGTTGAGGATGTTTATGTAATACGATGCCCACGCGCCCTCGGCGAGACTCAGCCAGGTACTCTGTTCGAATTCACCCGGCTGTATCTCGTAGTCGGTTTTCAGTTGTATTGTCCTATTGAAGTGTACACCCTTGAGATAAATCTCTTGGCCGTCGTGAGTCGTTTTTATCTTGGACTCGCCGGATACATCGAAAGCCGAGCTGTTGTCCAGACGATAGACGTGCACGTTTTTGTACTCGACGGTAGGATAATTCGTGCCGGCGTTACCGGCGCTGTACTCGTACTGATTCAAGTAAGTCACGCCGATCGGTTGGAAACTATTCTGCACCGTTATTTGTATGTTGTCCTTTTCGAAACCGGCGCGGGATTCGCTCTTCGACGTGTAATCGGCGGACAGTATCTTGTCGTTGTTGTATTTGAGCTCCGCGTTGCCGGTCGTGTGTTGCTGCCTTTTCTTGTAGCCGTAAGTCATGTGGCCGACGTGACGGGTGTTCAGAGGAATTTCCAGTTGCAAAACGCCTTCGAGCGACGAGTCGAGTCGCTGACTGTGGTAATTGTAGTCCGAGTTCAGCAGGGCACTGTTATTCGGCCAGAACACCTCGATGAATCTCTTGTTACGCTTTCTGAACAACAGAAGAAATATCGTATGAATTATTCCGATCGATCGTAGATAGCACGAGTTAGAACAAACCATCCTGCACTAAAATAGAAGCAATTAACTTACAGTGTCGTGAGTACAGAGAACTTGCAGCCGGCGTAAGAAAAGTGCGGTATCGGAGTCGTGGCGTTCACGGTCCCGTTTACGTTGCTCAAGCTCGCGAATGATATCGCAGCCGTGCCGACTTTCTTCTGTCCTGGGTAGTAGAGATCGGCGTTGAGAAGACTGTGAACTTCCGGCGTGGCATCGTAGTTCAATAGGAATATCGCGGTTTCCTGGCTTTGGTATTTCGGAGTGTAGAGCGAATACTTGAAATCCACGGTTTTCTGGTCGTAAGTCATGTTAAGTACGTTGTTGAGTGTCTGACTCGGCAGATTGCCCCATGTTAAACGGACATGACTATCGAGATCTTTGGAGGCCATGCGAATCTGTTGAAAAATCGAAATTAACGTGAATTCACCATTATTATTAATAATTTTTTCAAAAATGATTATCAATGATTATCGACGGAAAATCATATCTTACCGAACCATCGGAAGCATAATTCGTTCTCGCCCGTACAGCGTTGTAGCCGACGACGTAGCGAGCGTCCTGCACACCGTTGTTGGCGTGATAACTGAGCAACAATCGATGATCGTCATTGTCGGGTGGCGGCAATCTTACGCTTACGACTGCGTCAATGTTCTCGTTATCTTTGTATCCAATAGTAGCGTTAGTTGTCAGTCTCCAAAGATCGTGATCGATATCGACGTCCAATCCAAGGGCGATGTTCTTGAACGCCTTTTTCGGATTCCTCAAGAACACCCGAGCATCGGTGTTTCTGTCGTTGATACCGGCGACCACTCTGACATACATATCGATCAAGTATGCCAACTTCCAGGCGAGCAGTCCGTGGACCGTGTCTTCGTTCAACTTCTGCCACAATTCGACGTGACCGCCTACATTCGAGAGCAACATATTGCCGTCGAAATTGAATGTCTCAATGTCTTTCCAAGGCGTCGCAGCCACCACGGCTACAGACGTGTTGCCGTTCGGCTGCACGTTCATCTTTGTAGTCAGCTCGTATCCGTCTTCGTAGACTCGATCGCCGTCTCTTTGTTTCTTCTTCAAATTCAAACCCGTCTCCCAATTCAGAGCGTTTTCGTAATTCCAAAAACCGTCTCCGGCGATGCCGGCGTTCTTGATAGATATTAGAGAGTCGTATTTTCTTCCCCTACGAACGTGTTTCGCTTCAATCACCGTTACACTTCCGTCGTTCTCGGTTACTCTTATCGTGACGTTCATACCATTCTGATCATTGAGCTCCGAAATTCTCGAGTCTTGTACACTCAGCAAGACGGATAATCGGCTAGCCAATGAAGTCTTCAGATTGTTCAATTCGCCGTCGACCGAATAAACGTTCGGGGACGTCGAGACGACGTTGCCGTGGAAGGTCAAATGCTCGTGAGAAGCCAGAGGACTGTAGATATTCAAGTCTATCGCGCCGTTCTTGTAATTACCGATCAAACGATATTCCTGCTCCGGCGAATGTTTGAAGAGGAGACTCAATTCGGCCGAATTGTTGATCGGTATCGAGTTGACGAACAAGACATTTGCCTCGATGTTTTTCAACGGTTGCAACCACGTGTCCAACGCTACCGATGCTTTGATGTAATTATCGTTCTCAAGAAGCCAGGAGAGTTGAATCTCGGCCGATCGGTCTTCCGGCCCCGCTAAATTAATCGAGAATTCCAAACGTTTCTCTTTGTCGGTGAAGTCTTTCTTTCCTGTGATCTTCGTGCTAGGAATGAACAGGGCGCGCGTATCGATATCCGCGAAAACAGAAACGTCGACGAAGGATTCTTCGAGCTCGAGGGAACCGCTGAGATCGGCACGACCATCCTCCGTTCTTATTGTAACACGGGCTTTGTAGATGTTTTCGTCGATCTCGTAGACGGTGATGGTATCGATGTGCTTCATCGATTCCAAAGGTGTCTTGACCTTCAATTTCACCGTGTGAGTCTTCGAATCGTCTTCCTCGCCCTCGACGATAGTGTAGTTCGCGATTATTCCACTCTCGATCCATCGATCTCGATTCAATATGTTCAGATCCATTTCCGAGATAAACATCGAGTTAGCTGTGTCGATTTTGAAAACGTAGATGGAATTGATCTCCTTGGCCCACTGGAACGGCGTATCAATGCTCAGTTCGTTTTTCATATTGAAGACATCCTCGAACATGAAACGATCGTCGAGGTTTATTCTTCCCTGGGGCAGCGTCAAGAAACCGAGAATCTTGTAGACGTAACGTTCCTTGTCGATGTCCAATGCGCCGACTATCGGTGCGATTATTGCAGCGTTTATCTGAAAGAATTTACAGGGATTTTACTAATTTAACAAGTCAAACAAGAAGTTGGTGCCGGTTACAAAAAAAAATCATCGCCACCGAATCTCTTCACGAATACTCAGTCTCTTCCGATAGTCAATGGAAAAAGTCGAAGGCTGTTTTCAATCGAAATTTTATCAATGAGTAAGATCACTCTTATTAATTTATTTGATTACAATTTACCTCAATATCTCCTCTCCAGAAGAAATTGTCTTCGTCATCTCCTTCGTCATCGTCTTCCTCGTTTTCTTCGTCATCGCCGTTTGTTTCTTCCTTCATCGGTTTCTTGACCGCAATAACAGGAGGCGGAGGCTTCGGACCACCGTGAGCCTTCACCCCAAGGCTCGTCTCCACAATTCTGATCGAAAATTCCGTGTCCAAATCCACTTGACCCTCCGGCTCGATTTCCACAACCACGAGTTTGGCGACCACGCCGCTCTCGTGAAGACCGTGAATCGGCGTAAAGAGCACGTAGCTGTAGTGGAAATCGGTCAAATTGTTGTAATGCCATACGCCTTGGAATCCCGCTGTGATATTGTTGTACGCGACCCGGAAGTCAGCTTCCTTCTTGTTGAGTTTCGCCACCAAGAGCGATCTCTGAAGAACGTCGAGCGGAGTGGCGAGTTGTAGCTTCACGTGGAAATCGTAGGAAGAACCCGTGAAGAGTTGGCAGAGCGCTTCGAATCCGAGAGGTCCCGACGGACTCACAACTTCGGCAACAACGTGACGATCGCGTTCCGACAATCCGAATCTGCCGCGTAGGAATGCGTAACGTTCGAGCGGTGTCGTGACATTGAATTCTACCATTGATTCTTTGATCCTCGCAAGATCGCCTCTCAACACGCCCGTGTACTTTCTCTTGTCCAGCTCGATATTTGAAGCTCCGTAGAATCGCCAGTTCGGTAACCAACGCAGCTGGCACTTCATTTCGCCCTTTCGATAATTGACGACTGGCGATATGAGTTCCACGCTGCCGGTTACGTTGAGGGCGTTCTCTTCCTCGTCTCGATCGACTACCCAGAAGCTCTTGACGTCGATGACCTTGTCGGGATCGTAGTTTATCAATAATCGCGTATCGACGCTCTTTTGGGGCACTTGCTTGTGCGTGAGATTCGCGGTGAGCCAACCCATCGCGTGAACGGTAGTCGTCAGACCGAAATTCGCACCGCACTCCAGTAGCTCGTTGGTGCTTCGAGTGTTGCCGTAGAAATCGATTATCACGCGTTGATTGTCTTGCCAGTACGCGCTGCAACTTGCTCCAAGTTCGTTGGTGGTCTGTCGATACCTGCGGTAACGAACATTCAAAAAATCATTAATCATTAAGCCATAAATACAATCTCTTCATATTTACCCTATCGAGGCAAACTCACCGTGCATTCAGAGAAGTTTTTTTCCAATTTTCAAAGGGCGTGAGCAATTGCGACTCGAATTTCAACGTGTTCGGCCACGTGCCCATTCCGTAATCCGTATCGATGTTCAATTGTATAGTCTTCTCGGGATCCCATTCGAGTTTCGCGTCCATCAGATAATTATTTCGCGTCTGCCGAGCAAAGAGGCACGACGCGGTGACCAATCTATTTGGATAACTAATCGTGACTGTCCCGCTGATATTTTGCGAGAACGACAATTCGTCGATGTATTTGTTGAGCCGAACGAGAGTGATGAATTTCAGTGCTGGATCTCTGTTGGCGTCCCACTTGATTTCGATTCCGAATTCCTTGTTCTTCGCTTCGTTTATAGCTGTGGCAATGAGATGAACGTCTCGCCAACGATCGAGATGCAATTCCATTCTGACCTCGCGCTCCGTGTCGACGTTCGTCGTCATCGTGTAGACGTTGTTCCGGTAACGACCCTCCGCGTAGGTGAACAATTTCGTTGCCGATAGCGTCGAGTGCTCCACGACGAGAGCGTACTTTTCGTGGTCGAGGTGCTCGAGGTACAGAGAGATCTTCAGATCGACGATGTCGTGATAGAGTTTACATTTCAAGAGTATGTCGTTCTGGAAACTCGGCGAGGTGAGGAGTATCTTGAGACTATGACTGACGATCGCGGGTGTCGATCTGTCGATGTAGGTGCCGCGTATGGTGACATTGTGACCGCTGAACCACGTGCCGGACAGGTCGATGTCGTATTCTCGCCTCTCCCTCTCGGTTATTCGAGCGTCGATGAGCATAGAGTTGAAGTTCGGAATCGTCAAATTGGCGTGTCCCTCGATCGCGAATTTGCTTCCTCGCGGCGTCACCATATTCACCACTAAACTGATTTCTTTGCCTGAAATTGAAGAGTCACAAACTTGAGTATACGACGAATCAATGAAGTTAAGCTGAGTTTGAGAAAAAAATTTACCTGGCGCGTATCGAATCAAGAAATACGTTTCCGAAGAAGCTCCGACCTCCAAATGTTGAACTCCGACTCTGATATCCAAATTCTGTATGGGTTTCGTGATGGCAATAAAAGCATTTATCTTCGCCTCCTGACTCTGGAAGTAGGCTCGCGAGTGCGTGAGTCCCAGCTCGGCCGTTAGCGTGTGCCGATCGTCTTTGAGATGAGGTTTCGTGTTTATCTCGGCGTGAAGTTCGATGCGTCCAATTGCTTGCTTGAACCACGTCGATATGATAACGTTGAGCTGAGGATAGGCCGTCGAGTGGAGCTGCATATTAGCTTCCTTGTGAGTCAGAGTCCTCGTCGAACGATTTATGAGGCCGATCTCGACTTGCAGAGTTTCCTTCTTCGACGATTGCCTCAACTGATAGTCGAGCTTGATGTTTCCTTCGAGACTCATGTTGCGCTTTATTATGTAACCGAGGACGCGACTCTTCATTTTCTTCGTTTCGAAATTAAGATCGATGTCGCACTGGGAAACGTTTCGCTTCTCCGCGTTTCTTATGGTGCCTGAAACGAAGAATGAAAAATCATTGCAGAGCATAACCAGCGGCTGGTTGGCGCCTCGTCGAATTATCGAGCAAGCTTACCGGAGAGTTTGGCAATTCTTTCTCCATTGATGCCGAGGTACAGTTTCGGTGTGTAAGTAAAGCCATAGTTTCCTCGCTTTCGCGTGTAACCCGCGCTGGCGTCGAAATGCTTCGTTCCATTGATGTCCAGGCCTATGTCTATCATAGCTTCGTCATTGGTTCGCGTGTATGTACCTGAAAATTTACGAAGTATTATTATAGTTATCTCAAATCGTTTCTTCAGTCGACTTGCTAATCGTTTGCGACGAACCTTTAGCGACCAGGGAATTGCCGGCCGATCGCAACAAGACCGTTACATTGTGATCTTTCACATCAAAGGCTACCGTCGCGCTCAATTCGCGATTTATCTGCGACCCAGGCGTGTCGAAGGCCAGTCTTACAACACTTTCCGTCTGAAACGCATCAACGAATGTAATTAACTATTATTAATTACTACGGATGAAGTCGATGTTACTGATCTCTTACAGGCGTCGCGTTCCACTTGTACTCCAGAAGGTAACTCTTCGCCGTGGGATCGGCCTTGACGACGGAAACCTTGAAGAGTGTCGGTCCATTGAGAATGAAGTAAGAAGCGTTCGATATCTTCGTGACATTGGGAAACTGATAATCGGCGCAGAGTTTGAGACCGATGAGTTTTTCGAGGGATGGCCAACTGCAGGTAGTGTTGCTGATGATACTTTCTGGCACGGCCACGTGTTTGTTGGATTTGTCGCCGGTCAGAAGCTTTCCAACGAGTTGCTCCTTGGTCTCGGCTCCGTTCGTGCTGACCAGAAGAATAGCGGTGCGAACCGAGATAAGTTCCATGCTACTGTTCGGCAGATCCAATCCCAGCCTCACGAGATGAGCTCCTTTGATCTTCAGATGAAGCTGCACCGCGCCGAAGGAATAAACGTTGCTTCGGAGTTTGAGCCCGGCGCTCTTGTAGTAGGCGTCGACGATCATTCGTCCGGTCACGTCGATGCTGAAGCTCGGTGTAACGTTGCCAATGACCTCGATCTCCGTATCGCTCGACAATCGATCGCTGTTCAATAGTCCGGACAATTTGAAGTTGTAAGCAGCCGAACCGGCGAGATCGAGACGCACCGGCAGACCCGACGTCGTCGGCACGACGTAACTCGAATCGAGGAACATCACGGTATTCTCGTAGTGAAATTCCTTGCCCGACAATATTTGCTTGACCTTCGTCCAAGGATTGAGCGACGCCAGACTACTCTTGATCTCGGCGTCGCCGTTCAGCATCTTGAATCTCAATTCGTTGCCGAATATCTTGTAACTCATGCTTATCCGCGGATCGTCGAAGTTGTTGTCGATCACATTCGGCAAGCGTTTGACGCGCCTCCAATGATCCTCGTCGCTCTCCCGGGCCGAACGGAACGTTCTCAGGAAACGACTGAAGTGATCGCCGACTTTCTCGTTGCTCAACGGGCCCTCGGGACCGAACACGTTCTCCACGTAGTACTCCATACCCTCCATCCTCATCGATATCTCGAATACGTTCACGGACTCACCGAAGAGATCGACCGTCACGTTGAAAGTCGCCGAACGCGGCACGTAAGACTTGGAAGAGAATATGAGATTGCTCTGATAATTCGCGCCGAAATTCCATTCCTCGGAGAAGAAGGATTTGTCGTAATTGCGAGAATACTTTCGCACGTCGCTGTTGAACTTCGTGCCGAGATCGCGATCGGTCAGAAGACTCTGGATCTCTACTCGCGTTGGCGATGACGAGGCTAGCAAGTTTGTTAGATGACTCCAAACGAAAGAACCGACTGAAGCGAATTTAAAAAAATCCAATTAATAATTGTAACGCAGAACTGATATATTTTTTTTACATTCCAGTACTTACCCTGGTTGACTTCTTCGTGCTTCAGCGTGTGTTTTATCATCTTTATGACATTGTAATCCGGGCATCGCATTACCTGAAGATAAGATGCTATGCGGATCTCGGAGTCGAGAGTGAAGTTGCGATAGTAATTCAAGAATATTCGATCTCTCGTTTCCGGACATGAAGGCAGTCTTCTGTGAGCATCTATCGCTGCCACTCGAATTTCCATTGGGAGAAAACCTCCAACGTCGTCTATGCAAGTCTTCAGGCGTTTCGACAAAGTCTCAGTCTCCAATCCCATGTTTCCTATCGCTTTCAGAGCTTCGAGAGTCTGGAATTAACGAAGAAACATTGAGGCACTAAATTCTATTACTCGGGTTGCAAAGCTATGAGCACGGGTAATTGAATACCTGTTGTATCTCGGGTAAACTCTGTGTTCGAGGTCTGCAACCCCTCTCGATCGTCTGTTCCATTTTGTGCAGGAACATATCGATCGGCTTGAGTCCAATGCCCACACAGTGATTCTCTTGATTGGCACAAAAAGCGTGCACGACCGCGGAATAACTCAGGATAAATTGGGCGTCGGGAATTTCGCGCTCGAACTCGAGAATCGGCATGAGAGAGAAGAGAGTCGTGGCGTCGGGACGGGGAATGAGCGCGAATGCGGTGACCCATTCGTTCGTCGTTTCGGAATCGACTACCTTCTTTCTTATGAGGTCTCGCATCACTTTTACCGCCGCGTTGCTGCCTACGAAGGGTAGAGCGTCGATTATGTGTTTTCTGAAACGCAAAGAAGAAAACCTTCATGAATTTGGTGTATTTTACTCCGAGCTTCCGAAAAGAAGCTCGTTCTTTTACATTGGAGATGAATTCAACGATTCCGACAGAAACATTCTTTTCAAGCCTCGATTTTTCTAGTCTATACACGAATATTGAAAAACATTTTCATGCTTACCTTCCACCTCTGCAGATGCTGTTCGCCCTCACCAGTAATTGCGACATCGAAGGATAATCGAGGAGTCGCGCCGAGTGTATGAATTTGGTGTACATCTCCGAGAATCTCTGCTGAAGTTCCTCGGTGCTTCCGAGCTCGCACATGCTTTTGAGAAGATCCCTCGAAGTTCTCAATTCGCCGTGTACGGCGATCGGTGATGTGGCGTGATCGTACAGCAGGCTCGTGCGTTTGGCATTGATGAAGTGCCTCGTGTTCGAAGATCTCGACGTTTGGGTCTCTTCCTCCGCGTTGTCGACATCGTCGTAGTCGTCTTGCTGTTCAGCTTCTTCCTTGGATTCTTCGATCAATTGAAGCTTAGCGACGCTGACCGTTCGCGCGCCGGCTCTCGCGCCGTTCGAGAACGGCTGAAGATGATGCGATTCTCGGCAAACGACGCTCTCGTAAACGTTGTGATCTATGGTGATCTCGCATTCGCTGTTGGATCTCAGCAGGGGTTGACTCAACGGTCGCGATTGCGACAACGGGCTTCTGTAGAAGGTCGATTGAACGACGGACAAATGCTTTCCGCCGTGAATGCAAGTGGCCAAATCTTTGCTCTTCTTTATTATGAGACTCGTGCGTTTCGCCTCGTGAAGACGATAGCGCGTCTCGCATATGCCGTTGATGTCGAGCTCGGTGGTCTTTCGGTCGACGTCGAATCTCTTCATCGTGTTCTGCAGCATTGAGAGGATACCGCGCTTCAGATTCAACGACCAAACGGCCTCGCCGGCCTCGGGACAAACTTCTCGCACGTGACCGTCGTCGAACGCGAATCTCAGCGGATGATGCTCAAGATGAGTCTTGAATTCGGCATCGGCGCGATCGGGAAATTCGGTATTGTAATTTTCGCGATTGTGTCTTATGCTCGCGTTGCTCATTCTCAGGTAACCCTCGCACGGCGATACGAAGTGGATCGTGACCGTGGAATCGATGAAGAGGGTGGATTCGTTCGAATCACTTCCTTGGCCTCCGTCATCGCGGGACGAACGCTGATCGCCCAAATTCGTACTCACGTCGACGCTGTGATGATAACGATAGAAGATACCTTCGGCGTACTTGAACTTTTGCTCGGCCGGAACTGTGTTCGAAAGATCGAAGTACGAATATACAATTATTATTGAATAAAAGAAGAAAAAATCGTCATTCAATCGATTGGTGGACTTCACTTTAATTCGGTGAGTCATCAATGAAATTATATAAACATTGTCGATTGTACTCACCGACGCATCTCGTGCGACTGCATAACGACGGGTCTTTGATAATTTCTGTAATGAATCGTAAAATCGTACAACGATTAGTTGTAGAAGACGTATTGATCTATAACTTCAAAGAAGAAACTAGTTCCCATGTACATTGATCTAGTTGCGTTAACGACGATATTTTTTTCGCGTATTAATGAATAACATCAATTCGAGGAATTTATAGATCGTAGGGAGGGAAGAATATGAAACAGTCGCTGTGAAGAGATAAAGGAGATTGCGAAAGCGTCGCGCGAAACGCTGGGATTGATTCAGATTCGGCAAATCAATGAGAATCCCGTTATAGCGATAGAAGCAAAGAAGAAATATTGGCGAAAAATATTTATTCAGACGAATACGAGTTAATTCAAAAAATGCAGTATAAATAATTATTTTCAAAATATTACTTTATGAATGGAAATTCCGTTACGTGAATAATACAAAAGTGGTCAATATTATTTACCTTGAATAAACAAAAAAAATGAAGAATCCATTATCACTCGCAAAATATTTATTTGTAAATGGAAATTCCATTGCGCGATGAAGAAAAACGATCAATAATATTTAGCTTCAATGAAAAATCGGAAATTCCGGGGTGGCATAACAAATAGGGGATAAACATTAGTGAAGAATCTTCAGCTTCAACGAAACGGAAATTCCGTGACGGCATAGCGAGCGAAGAAGAAACACGAGGGACGAATCGGCTTCCGTTTCGATGCAACAAATAACGAAGACGATTAATAAAACCGTATCGCCATTTATTATATGTGATAAAGGATTCATCTACAATAAGAATTTATAGATTGCGTGCATGGAACGAATGTGAAAGTGTGCGATTTTGATTAAAACGATTAATCTACCCTCTATTAACTACTATTTCTCTATTACAGAAAAATGCGGTCGTTTTGTGCTTACCCCCTCGAACTTCGCGTCCAACAACGAGAGCGAAAAGAAGAATAATCGTAAATCGGATCATCTTGGCGAGAATCACTGTGCGTCGTCAATGAAAATCGACGAGGCCTTTTTCACAAAATAACGCGTCACTCTTCGATTATTGAGCACTTCATGCCTCCTGGGTATTTCCCCGAGTTTGGGGACCGCCCGCTGTTCTTCCCTCGTTGCGCTGATCTTCGCGGTGAGAAAACGTCGGGAAAGCGTTCGTTCGGAAAACGGATGGACAACGGAAGAATTTAATAAAGCAAAAGAAGCCGACTTATTGTGGTCGTTAGAAACGCGAAAGCCTTGTTGGGGCCCGCAAGCGCATCAAACTCTATTGAATCAGTCTCGTATGCGCGCACTATCCCGCGTTAGTTAAGTAAGTGCTTCCTGCCCTGACCGAGAGCGTCGAGAGAATGAGCCCGTGTCGCGATAATCGGAGAATTCATCGACGGTCAAAGGTCCCGTTGGGAGGTTTTCGTACGTCTCGATGATGAACGGCCGGCGACGTCGGTGGCGGCTCGGGCGGCTCTTTCTTCCCCGAGTTCGAAGGGTCATCTACAGATAAGATAAGAAGAAATGGGAAATAAGCGAAACGAAAAAAGATCCTCGGCGTCGGAGATGGATAAACATTATTCTTATAGCGATGCGATGTACTATAATTCGAGTTACTTCGATTCATGAAATTGTACATACGAACAACGCTCGATGGCGATACACTTTAACTTTTTCTTGGAAATCGTGAGTATAGTATGCTCAAGGTAGGGACCATTCACTCTTGCATTCTGTACAGATTCTTAAGTAACATCATGAGCTTACATGGCAAAATGCTCGTTGAAGTTTTCAAGAAATTCTTGAGAAGTAATGACAAACTCGAGAGTAATGCATCTTTTTACTTATCATTGTGTCTCTGACGAGTATACATTTTTCGTGTACGTTCGCAGACGTCGTGCTCTTTATCGGAGTTGAAAATCAATTATGAATTTACGTATACTTGGAATAAGGAGCCGCTACGATTCAATACCGAGTATCTGACGTATATTGTGTGGAAAACAATCTATTTGTTTTCTCGGGTATTTTCATACGGCAAACCACAAGTTGGGTTTTTCTATGGAGAAAAACTCATATCATCGATAGTTTTGTTGTTTTATTTGTCGACCCGGAACACGCGTGGATTTATTTCAAATTCGAACGTAGAAACTTGGCGCGCTGCACGGCTCGTCTCATAATCACGCAATATCGTCGATTGGCCGGGCAATTTACATCGCGGAACTGTGAAAAGCGCTCGCTGTTTCAAACGTAGGAAGAATCCGTGCGTCGAATAGAAGAAGAGTTCGCGCGGCTCGGCCAATCAGCTGTTCGACGTTTCTCTCCGCGCGAAAGAGAAATATCCGGGTGTCGACTAACCGTTCGCGAAACATCGAACATCTGTCCGTCCTCCTTTTCGTTCCGCGCTGTACTTCTTTTTTTCTCTCTCTCCCGTTACCTCGCCGTTTATGCGCGCTCTCGCGAAAGCCCAGACAGCGTAATTTTTCTTTTTCACGAATCCCGTGATCCAGCGGTGAGCGAAGCAGCACCGAAACCGAACCGCGCGCAGCGGGGGAAGGGGGAGTCAGCAGGCGCAAAGCGTGTCCGTGTGTTCCCCCCCCCTCTACGGAACGCGCGCGTGTTGAGCCGAGCGCGCGTCCGTGTGTTGGTTCTCAGTTAGTCTCGAACGCTGCGTAGAGGCACTCAGCTGTGGCCTGAACTGTGACAGTATGTGACAGGAGATGTCCTGATCATAACAACAATTGGTCGCGTAAATCGTCGTCGACATTCGTCGGTGTTCGACGACTCTGTGCACCTGACGATTGTGACGTTCGTGAACGGGTTCACGGAATAAACGATCCCGCGAAGATCTCCCTCGGAACAAACGTCCGCGCGACGGGGGGGAAAAAGAAGAGAAAAATCTCGGTTATGGGAAATCGCTGGGATTACAATCGGGGTGATCGCGTCGAGTTCGCGATTCTCTGAGTTCCGAGTTTTTGTTTGGCGCGAGGACCCTCCCCCCCTCCTCCGCGATCGGTGAACAACGAAACAAAAAAAAAAGTCCATCAGTCTGTCTCGCGGCCGCGAGACGTGACGATTTTTCTTCGTCGCGGACAAGCCAACACGAAGACAAATCCAACCGACGGGAGCAACAATGGGAAATTGTTTGAAAAGCGGCAGCGGTCAACAGGACAATGCTACGCTACTGAGTAACAGTCCCGATTCGGCCGTGACGGGGGCATCCTCGCAGGAAACTCTCGGACCTCCGCTATCGTACAATGTAATTTATCCTCTTATTTTTGTTTTTCCGTTCTCCCCGTGACGATCGCACGACTTTCGATCCTGTTCCTCGCGTCTTTGCCGCAATTAACTCGCGCTCGCGGGTCCGTGCGTGCGTGCGTTTTTTTTCACTATCTCGACAGAATTATCCTCGTGTCCTTGCTCGGGGCTAATTACGATTAGTCATTCTACGACGCATTGTCTGTCGCCGCTCGCGATCCGACGATCTTATTAGATACTTATTAGATAGCTTTGTTCGTCCGTCTGGAGTGAAAAAATTACCGGATTTCGTGATTTTTTTTTTTCGTGCAATAAAAAATCGTTAATTAATTTTGAATCCATTTTTTCGTTATTAATTATTTATTTCATTCGATATTCGTGATTGTACGATTTATTTAATTATTTTGTTTTACCGATGTGAATTTTTTTAAATAGATGTAATAAAAAAATTGACTGGAGGTTTTTTCTTTACAAGATTTTTTTGTCTCTGTAGGAGGTCGTGGGAGCTTATTATCCGGCGGGCGCCAACAGAGGGAGATTTTTACAGTCCACCGAGTTGAGCGTAACGCACGGAATCGGCGTTATGGTAAGCCCGAGAAACATGATAGGCTCCGGAACTCTCAGCGAGGAAGAGCAACAGGTGAGAATCGCCAAACGCATCGGACTGATACAACACCTGCCGACGCGAGAGTACGACGGTACGAAGAAAGGCGAATGCGTGATATGCATGATGGAACTGGCGATCGGCGAGGCGGTGCGCTATTTACCTTGCATGCACACTTATCACGCCGTGTGCATAGACGACTGGCTGTTGAGATCTTTGACGTGTCCGTCTTGCATGGAGCCGGTGGATGCTGCGCTCATCAACTCTTATCATCCTACCACTTAATGCCTCGTCGCTGCGACGCGACGTTACAACGCGGTACAACTTTCGATCATCGACAACATTACCTGAGAGACAAATTTTTGTAAACATCCTCCTATGACGGATTTTTACGATGGTAAATTATCCGGATGTGTCGCCCCGATTTTTTTCGTTGTCCCACGAGCGCGAGGAAGCCTCGCGCCGATGGCGACGTTTTTCCGCGAACGAAGCTAAATTTAAAGCCTCGTGAAAGCTCCGTTGTTTCGGGAAAAACAAATAGCGCGTTCAACGTCGACACGATCGGGAAAATTTAACGCATCGAATTCCGAGCTCATCTTCGAATAGTTCCACATCGTCGAGACGACGAATGCGGAGGCGCTTTCACATTGTTTTAAATATCGTTTCCGTAGCGATCGAGTCAGACTGAATTCGTGTACATAATATTGAGGAAATTCTTTTTTCGAATATTAGAGAACGCAGCGAAAAAAATTGTTGGCCTTTGCGCAAAACTCGTAGGTTTAGAGAGACTCAGAGTAGATATCGCCAAATTTCAATTGCATCGCGCGAGCGAAACGGAGCTTTCGTCTCGGGGTACGCGATTCCGTCGAGTGGATTGGTCGACTCTCTTTGCGGATAAACGGATTATACATTTGCGGATTAGCTATAGCATCATCGGATCACGCGTCCTTCTTACAATCGAAACTCGAAAAAAAAAAAAAAAGAAAATGTGTAAAAAAAATTGTATTCCAACTCCACTGCGTAGCACAGAGCTATTTGAGGAATTGTGAAAATTCGATTTCTTAAATTCCGTAAGGTCACGTGTGATTATTGAGGATCATTGAATTTATTACTCGTTCGTTTCATGTTCGGGGTTCTCGGCCGCGAGCGACCGGTCGATTGGAGTCGGCCTCGCGAAGTAGTCTTTGTAGAAGATACGGCAACGTTGTTATCGCTGAATAATTAGACCAACAACTCTTTTTATTTTTTTTCCAACGATTGACCGAGGCGTTTCCGACAATATGTTGATTTTATATTTCTTCGAACGTACAATCGTCCGTACGATATGTCCAAGCGTTTTTCGAATACCGTCTTCGCGAGAGTATGCTCGTCTCGTGATTCTCACGAATCGAGGCGAATGAGCATCTTTCATCTGCTATATTTCGGTACTACGCGAATTCACGATTCACGATATGTACTTTTATTTTCAAATCGGGAAACGCAATTCCGCTAAAAGTATGGAGATAACGCTGCTGTGTCAATTGTATTTTTTTTCCCGTAAATCGAAGCCGGAAATTCACAACACGTAGACGTTTCTCCTGCTAACGAGAACACACAGATAGGGCTTTGTGGATATCACGATAGAATCTGATTGAAAAAAAAAGAAAACACACTGACGAATTTTTCTCTTAAATGGATTTATATGCATATATATATTCTAAACGAGATGACGATGCGTACTATAGATTTTGTTGAAATAATATCTAGAGAATGTCGCGTATACATTGCATACATGTGTGCCGACAGGATTTATATTATACATAATTGATAGCGGACTGTTACGGTCATGCCGGATCGTTGAACGGCACGCGCGATTCTCAAAAACCCTGCCTCCGATGATACAACATATAAATATATTAACAATATTACATGACCCGCGATACAAGTCGATACGATGATGCACGGTTGAGAAAGGGGTCGTTACCATCCTACGAGGGGGATAAAAAAAGAAAAAAAAAACAGAAAATCTATATATATTGCATACGGTGTAGAAATTTAAGCGAGTACCATTTTAACGCGTACGAAAGCTTGGCTATTACGATATTCGCTAGTTTAAGTTTTCGGTTCGAATGGGAAGTATGGAGCTGTGAAATAGTGATTTGTTGACGAAATATATATAAATACACGAATAGGAGTTTAATACAAAATATAAACTATTTAGTAAAAAAAAAAAAAGAAAAAATATTGTACATTTTATTTATCGGCCTTTTTTCCTCTTGTTCCTCGGGGAATGCAACACTTGCGTATTCGATTATATAGCCGTTGGTGCTTATTCTCGTGGGGCTTCCAATATTGAGATTACCGTCGGGGTATGTAGTGCAGTCGTGTATCTACCTATCGAGCCGCCAGTCCTCAATTTATCGTTTAATCTTGTTTTCTCGCCAGGTGACCTGGGTCATATTCAAAGTCGGCGACGCCGCGTCTGAGCGAGCCGTCGCGTATCGTGCTTCCATCTCGTAGCGTCTCGGCTCACGAGCTGCGAGCCGTTCTTACCGACTCAAACGGAGGAGATTTTCTCGAGAAGCGATCTCTCGTCTCGGCGAGTATCTCTCAACTCAAGGCGAACTGCTTTGGCGTTCGGGACAGACATCGTCGTTCCTCTGTTCGATGCTGGTATTGTGTAGCAGGAGGGGGGGAGGCATCCGTTGTGCGGTCGAGGAGTAGTGTTGGAAAGAATACAAGATTCAGTGCCGTGCGGCTTTATTGCCTTATACGTCTGAGCGTTCCAAGCCCGAGAGCCCGAGAGTTCGCGCATCGCAGACGTCTCGTAACGGACGAGATACCTCGATGTACAATAAGAAAAGAGTATCGAGGCTGAAACGGCTCCAATTGTGAAATCGTCGTGACCCTTGGATGACAAACTCGTCATTTATCGCAAGACATTTCGGTTGTTGTATACAAAAATAATACACAGTGAAACTCGCATAAATTATTCGAACGTACCGGAAAGGTGACAAAAAAACACTGGAATATCGAACATTTTTCTACGCTGCGATACATTTTCGGATACGGTGGAACGTTTCTCTCGCTTTGTCGGCGACCCGAACTGTGCAACCCATTCGACTCTACCTTTCGGATTCGTCGTCACTGCAGCAGAAACGTATCTCGCACTTCGAATATACCGCCCCCGTGTCTGGCAACGCTATGGCGGTCAAAGTTAACAAACTCTACTGGTCGAACGAATCTTCGGGAATGAAAAAAGAAAAGTCGCTATGCGTGGACGGATAGTTACGTCGACGAATTCGTGAGCACTCGCGCGCTCCGTTTGTAACGACGAATTATGAAATAACGATAAGGCGCGGGTGAGCAATTAATATGTTTACTAATTCGCCGAGTTTGGCCTGATTGACGAGAGGAGAGAGAGAGAAAGAAGGAAAATAAAAAAAAGCCGATTGGTCGGCGAGCCGCGCGGGGCGAGGCTAGTGGCAACTAGGGACATCTGAGACCGAAACGGAGTGGTGGCGAGAGAAGTAACAGCAGCAGCACGGTAGTTGGAAGCAAACGAGAGGACCCACAGTCGCTATGTAGGCGTCATCATGGTGTGTGGGACGAAGTGTTTTTGAGGGACGTGTTTGTTTTGAATCGATAAGACGTGGGGTCCCGTCTTCGTATTATTATGGTAATTGCCGTAAGCGTGCATCGTCGAAAGCGTTCATCGAGCTCGTACGCAATGGGAATGAATAAAAGTATTAGTTTACGAGAGCGAGACTCGTGGTGGTTCTGGTGATAAATAGAAGACCGAGAGGAACGAATCGTGTGTGCGTGCTTCTTTTTTCTTTTTCCTTCCTTGCCTCTTTCTTTTTTTATTCGTTAAACACACACGGCGGGACACGGACGTATGATGTCGGGTCCACGAACGGCGTCCATGCAGGTACTACATCGATTCGAATGGACCCGATCAACGAATTCGTCGCCGCGAATCGTCGCAATGTGGTTATCGTTGTTACTATTTTCGAACTTTGCGAATGCGGATTTTGGTCTGCAAGGCGGCGGCAAGAATAACGTTCAGTGTCCAGTGGAATGTGCCTGCTTAGGTAACGTAGTGGATTGCAGTGGTTTGCAGCTCATCGGAGCACCCAGTGGCCTACCCCCGTGGACCGAAACATTGTAAGCTTTTTATTATTATTATTATTATTATTATTTTTTATTATCTTCTCTATTACGCTAATTGACCTCGTCGAAAAATCAAGTCGATAATCGATCGTTTGTAGGCCTATAAACGAGACAATTGATCGCGCTCAAAAGTGAAAAAAATATCAGAAAGCTTATTTATAGTTTCTTCAATAGGGGCTATTAGGGAAATCGAGGGTACGGCAATGAGCAATTAGTATTCATAATTGAAGAGACCTAATGTATTCCCATTCGATTAATGACTCTCAATTCGATAGTCATACGGTTTTGTCAACGCGCCAGATGCCCCAACGAAATTTGAGATGATAGGAGCGCAAGAGAGACACGATACTACGTACCGTGGAGGATTGGCAGGATAGGCGGAACAATTTATCAATTACACCCATCAAAATTGTTTCAAATCCGATGCGCCATTGTCTATAACTCATGAATAATACAGATAGGAGAATATTTTTCATGCTACATTGATTTAGGTTGTCGAAGAAGAAAATTCAATACGCTGCAAATTTGAAGTATTCACTGATCGGCGTAACATGAAAAATTACTTTTAAGTGATTGGAAGAGCTGCATATCATCCCATTGAGCCATAAATTTAATGGCTTTTGTTACAGTTAAAAAAAAAAGAAAATAAAACATTATGTGTTTTTGCTATGACTTTGTGAAAAAAAAATATTTAATCATTGTTATATACATAGGCTTGAAACTGGCCCAAAATCGTTAGAGATTAGGAAGTTATGGATATTTCCATTTTCAGTGTCGTTACATTTTTTATCTGACTTCTGATTTAAAAAAAAGATAATTTTTTAAATATTTTACAAACGTTTTTTACAACGTATAGATTTTTTTTAAATCTGAATGTACACATTGTTTGATTTTTAATATCTTCTACTTCCTCTTTGGAACATTCCAAAAAGTGCAAATAATTTTTTTTAACAGCAAAAGCCTTTTTAGTTTTGTGAGTAAAAGAAATTCATTAGAAGGAACTGTAAAAATCAAACATTTTTGGGGTTTCGAAAAATATATTTCATAATTCAAATGAATATGAAATAATTGTCAAAGTTTCAATCTTCTCCGACTCGTTGAAGAAAAAAACCGTAGGAAGTTGTTCATTGATAGCCTTTTACATCACCTTAAGTGAACCAAAATTGACCATTATTATTTGCCGAGGAGTTATACATGCCACCGCGCCTAAGAGGGCTAATAAGAATTGATAGTATAATGGAGCTTGTGTTAACATCCTCGAGTTTTGCTCCCGTTGCTTCGGAATCGTTTTGTTTCCCGTCCGTAACGTACAGCCGCATTCGTCGGCAAGGGTAGAGCGGCGTTCTGAAAAAGGGGAAGTGCAAGAATCCTTGTAAGGCCTTTTCTTTTCGCGCAAAAGGCAACAGTCTAATTACCATGTTGGGAGTTGCAGGCCCATATAAGAGCGATAAGCGCAAAAACAAGTAACCGTCGAGAGCGTTGCTGTACGGAACGCGAACTGTTTGAAATACAGATGTCCTCCTTTGCCACGGATGCCTCTTGGGAGCGCGGTTGCCTTCTTACCTTAGCAGATACGACATCGCGATTACTGTTCGCCAATCGGTTCGCTCGATTTTTCTATCACGTTATTTTTTTTCTTTTTTTTCCACAGGGAACTTAAGGATAACAGTATAACGAATTTGCAATTCGATTCGTTGCTCCATTTAACGAGACTCAAGGAATTGTACGTTTCGCCATCATCTATTTCGCACATTAAGTTATTCGAGATTTACAATCGAAAAAAAAAAGCACCGAGCGAGAGAATCAAACGATTAATCTTCTTAATCATTCAAGGGACTTGAGCTCGAACAAACTCGGCGACAATTTTACCATCGCCCTGTCGGACCTGGCGGCGCTGAGGGGGCTGAAGGCGAACAAAAATCAATTGACGATGATACCGGATCTTTCATTCCTATCGAACTTAACACAATTAACTTTGTGAGTAATTTGCATCGACGCCACGGAGCTAATTTTATCCGTTTCATTAAAGGTAACGTGCGCCGATAGACTCGTCGATTATCGTATTTTCGTTATCTACTCCGCAGATCGCACAACAACATTCGCAGTATCAATGGAACGGCGTTGCTTAGCCTGCCAGAATTGCAGAACCTCGATCTAAGCGGCAACAAGATAAGAATCTTGAAACGAGGATCTTTCCTCGCTCCGAATCGCTTGACGCACTTGTAAGTACGAAGCTCCGTCGTCGGCGTATTAAGAAATTCTTATCGATGTTGATGAAAAAAAAAAGAAAGAAAGAGAATAAACGATATAACGATCGTTCTTCCCTAGAAACTTGAACATGAATGAAATGACGGAGATGGAAAACGGTTGTTTGGACAATCTTACTTCACTGAGAGAGCTCCGATTGAATAAAAATGGCTTGACGCAACTCGTGAAGGAGGTTTTCACTAATCTGACGCAGCTCCGTGTTTTGTGAGTAAAACCGCTTTCTTTTATCTCGGACACGCGGCAAATATCGCCGAGAGTGTGTACAATGTACGATGTGAATTTTTTTCTTGTCGCAGAGAGGTGAATAGAAACGAGTTGAAGATGATTCAAGGCTTGAGTTTGAAGAGTCTGACGGGTCTGGAGGAGTTGCGACTGAAGCGGAATCACATCGATAGTCTCGAAGACGGAGCGTTTTGGCCACTGAAGAATTTGATCGTTCTTCAGCTCGATTTCAATATGTTGACCGTGGTGAAGAAGGGTGGTTTGTTCGGGCTCGATCGCTTGCAGAAGCTCACGTTACCGCACAATCGAATCGCAACGATCGAGGCACAAGCTTGGGATATTTGCAAAGAAATAACGGAACTGTAAGTCTTGTTTATCAATAATACCGACGCTTCGTCGAAGCGTATCGATGTATTGACGAAAAAAAAAACATTGTTTCATATCAGCGATTTGTCGAACAACAAATTGACGTCTATCGAACGCGGAACTTTCGAGTTTCTCGGCAAATTGGAGAAGCTACGAATGGATCACAACAGAATAACTTACATCTCGGACGGTGCGTTCAACAACACGCCGAATCTTCAAGTATTGTGAGTAGTCACGTTTTTTCTCGTCGGCTTATCGGAATATCGTGTTATTCATAACAGCACTGAACGATGAACCGTTGCGTGTCATTTTCGTTTTTCGCAGAGAATTGAACAACAACAAGATATCGTACATGGTCGAGGACATAACCGGGGCTTTCGTACCGCTCGGGAATCTTCTGAAGCTCGGATTGGCCTCGAATCAGATAAAATCAGTGAACAAGAATGCCTTCGTGGGTTTGTCGAGGCTCACCGAATTGGATCTCGTCGGTAACAACATAACGAGCATACAAGAGAACGCTTTCGCATCGATGCCGAGTCTCGTGAAATTGAAAATGAATACCGGTACGTTGAACGAATCATTCACTTCTCCATGATTCATTCCTTCGTATAACGCATATTTCTTCGTACAACACAGGCGCTCTCGTCTGTGATTGCGGTCTTCGGTGGCTGAGCGTATGGCTGAGAAGTCACCGCAGCACCGAGGCCAAAGCTCGCTGCGGATATCCTCAATGGTTGCACGACAGATCGTTGATGCATCTCGATCACGCGAATTTCACCTGCGACGAGTTTCCGAAGCCTCTGATAATCGAGGGTCCGGCGAGTCAGATGACCATACGCGGCGACAATGTGAGCCTCGCGTGTCGCGCCACTTCCACGGCCGACACGCCTCTCCAATTCACGTGGAAACACGAGAACGTCGAATTGCGCGATGCCGATTTGCAAACCGACAATGAAACTTCCGAGCACGGACTCACCAAAGCGTCGTCGATACTTCATCTGGTTAACGTGACTCACGGCAATGCCGGAAGATATCAATGCATGGTCGCCAATACGTACGGCACGACTTACTCGGCGAAAGCAAAAATCAGCGTACTGGGTAAGACTTTGTTTTCTCGCACACCGAACAGAAAGGCCTATTATTTTTGCATCTATCGACGGACAATGCTCAATAACAATCTCTATTGATTTCACAGTTTATCCGTCATTCACGAAAATACCGCGCGACATACGAGTAACAGCCGGAAGCATAGCGCGCCTTGAGTGTTCGGCGGTGGGTCAACCGTCGCCTCAAATAGCTTGGCAAAAGGACGGCGGCAATGATTTTCCGGCGGCTCGCGAGAGACGAATGCACATGATGCCCACGGATCCGGTACTTCTGATAATCAATGTCAAGACTGCTGACAGTGGACTCTACTCGTGCACAGCGCAAAATATTGCCGGACTAATCGTTGCCAATGCCACTCTCACGATACTCGGTAAGCTTCGGAAGCTACGCAAATACTGCGCGCAATAAAGCTTCGAGATGACTAATAGCGCAATATTTTCTTTTATAGAACCACCTTCGTTCGTTAAACCAATGGAGGACAAAGAGATCATGGTCGGCGGTTCGATAGTTCTCGAATGTATGGCGAGCGGTTCGCCTCGTCCGAAGCTCTCGTGGCGTAAAAACGGTAGGCCGTTGCAAACAACCGAGCGTCATTTCTTCACGGCCGAGGACCAGTTGTTCATAATCGTCAACACGATAGCCAGCGACGCCGGAAGTTACGAGTGCGAGATGAGTAATTCGTTGGGAACAGTCGTCGATGCTTCCCAGCTCACGATCAATCCCGGTAAATACATCATATCGGTTACTCTCTTTTTTGCGCGCGTATTGCCGATAAATTGCGATTGATTAACACCCGTTTAACATAATGCGCAGCTCCCTCGTCGATGGTGAACGATGACGATGTGCTGGGAGTTATCATAATAACGGTAGTCTGTTGCGCCGTTGGCACGTCGATAGTTTGGGTTGTAATAATATACCAGACGCGTAGGCGTTTGAACGCCGCACACAACAAGAGCGGCCAACCCCCATTGACTGCGATCGCGACAGCTGCGGACGGTCAGACGCACTTGTACCTCGACACGAGTTCGCAGCACAGCAAGGACAGTGGTACCGGCGACAGTACGAATCCTAGCAGCGATCAATTGCAATTATGCTTGCCAGGTGCGTTCGAAAAATCGTCGGCGACTTAACAACGATAAATGGCTCGTTGGTACACGATGAATGAATGATTTTCTTTTAATTCACAGAAGAAACAGTGACTTGTACAACGAGCAACGACGAGGAAGCCTCAATACCGAGCGGTCAAGATCCGTTGCTGCGTTATACGAATCACGAACGGCGTATACCCGTCGATATGAAGGACGACGTGCCGTAAACCGATAAAAGAGGCAAACCCAATCGAGATACTCTTTCAATCGCCGATGCACGGCGACGCGAAGACAGACGGAGAATTAATAGTATTCAATGGGTAACTTCGGCTTTGTTTCTCGAACGAACAGCCCGTACGACGAAACAATTAAGTGGCCGACGGGTCGCGAGCCCGCGAAAGAAGCAACGTCGACTCTCGGCCGCTCAGTATTAAAATGCATGCTACACGACGAAGAGCCGCGAGACGCGAGAGAAGATATAACCGCGCGACGAGTCCGCGAGACTTTCGCGTTTATTTCTGTCGTACTCGCGAAAGGTTGGGTGCAGGACTCGCGCGAAACGAAGCCCCCCTCCGGGTCCGTCGATCCGTTTTTGACTCTCGGCATTTCTATGATAATAACGCGGCGTCAACGCTATACTATATACTAAATGGCTGTTACACACATAGAGAGTTTTGACCCAACGAGAATGCTACTTTCGAAGGATATATAGAGGTACGGAGGGAGTGTAAATAGTTTCTTTGAATTAAGGTTAAACAAGAAAAAAAGAACGTTTTTATGGCCATACGTATAACGGTGTATAAGCGCGCGTGCAATTGCGTCGTCGCGATCGTACATTGAGAACACAAGAGCCGTATATATATGTATACATACATACCTATATATATATATATATATTAGACCAGCCTTTTGTGATAGATATTTATTGTAGAGATATCCCGACTCGGTAGTTATTTATAGTATTTTGTCGAAGATATGATTTTTATCGTTATCGAGATCGTTGAAGAAAAAAACCCACAGATAGAGATAATGATTTTTTTGGGCAGCATTAGTGGCTCGTCCGTCTGTATACTTCGTGGATTCGTCTTCCTTTTGAACTTTGTTCTATCTCTTTTTTTTTCCCGTTCACTCAATAACGATACGCGTTAAAGTTTCATTACGTTAATTTTTATTCAGTAACGATATATTGCTCAGTAGGCGGTGGGTGTTGTTCACACTCACTTTTAAGTGCATAAACACGTCGTACGTGTACCAAACACATACGCGTGCGCGAGATGAACCCGTTGCAGCGTAAACTTTTTCTTTTCTCTTTTCCTTAGTATTATATTTGACCTATCAAGTTAGTACGCGCGATGCTATTCGCTGTTTTGTTGACGACTTTTTCGGCGACTCGCATCGTCGAGCGAGCAGATTTACGGTTATTAATTATTTTTTTTTTTTGTAAATATGAATTTTCGTCCCCTCGGCTCCGCCGCCCACCCGCGATCTTCGCGATAACGATGAACAAAACACCGATTAGATTTTACTCGTACGAAACCGCGGCCTAGGCACCGCGCTTAGTCGCAAGAAAGAAAAGTTTATTCGTTATATTTCTGTGATTTTTCATGTATCGTTATATTTTTAGTCATTCGATAAGTATATAAAAAACAAATTACTGTCCCGTGATTATCCGCACTAATTCGATAAGGCATGCACTCGTTCGTACGACGAATTTAGAAATGAGAGAAAAAAACAAAGTTTAAACGAGCTTTTGATATACTTCGCGATAAACGAGAAACAAAAAAAAAACCCGAGCCGAACAATGGCGCACACGGGTTTTTCGCAAGATAACTGTTATTGTATTACAGCGAGACAGTCGCGAATTTTTAACTTCCTATATTGACGAGAAAGAAAAAACTGTTGCCTTAAACGCGCAAAAAAAGTTGCCTTTGAAACGATTCTAAACACGAAAGTTCAAGAGCCTTACTAGAGATATACTTATTTTTCTCACTGATGAAATGAAACGAAAGGAACGATAATGGTAGTCGAAATGATCGCACCAAATAGAAACGCCTCGCGTTCGTAATTGAATTTATACCGTCGTTGTTACGCGCTTCGCAATTTTTGATACATTATTATTATTGTTTTTTGTTTTTTTCTAATTCTCAACATGGAGAAGCTCCTATTTCGAGCCCGAACATTATAACGCGCAATGAAATGAATTTTACCGTCGAACGTTGCATAGATTTTCAAAGTATCATGACAAATTCTGTCCTCCAGGGTAGCACCCCTAATATTATTACGATATATATATATACATATTATATATATATATACTATAAACTTATGTGAGTTTCCAATGATCCCCCCTCCCCTCCCTCGGTGACGTTGCCGTAAGGAAACGCCGATTCGTGAGCCTAAATATCCGATAGTCTGTGTCGAGTTTGAGTAATAATAAGTATTAATTGAGGTATCGCATGCGAACAAAGACTGTGGGTTGTACTCGTCACAACCTCGAAGACTATTAGAGACCGAAAAATCAAGACGCGGGATAATGTATGTGAAACGCCGTTGCGCGTCATTGCAGTTTGTTAACGTGCGATACACACACGAGAAAAAAAAATCGAGGCGTCTGTTTGATTCAGTATTTTCCTTGTTGTTATATAAACTATTGTGTACAAATACAAGTAACCCATGAATTTATTGTGTTTTCTCTGTTATTGAGCGACGAAAACCCATCCCCGCGCGGCCGAAGCCGAATCGATCGTCGGCGAACAGGTAATTCATTGTTCGCACACTTTCGTCTACAGTTTTTATTAAAGATATGTTGCACATCGTCGATACACGTTCGCGATACATTTTTTCATTCTCCATACACGCATTCGCGAGAATCGCTCTATCGGAGTTTCGAATAGCGACGAATCATTTTAATAATACTCAATCGCTCCGCGTCGTCTAGGGCAATACCATTGTTTAGAATAGTATTATAATAATTCTGGTAAATAAACTCGCGATAAATTAGGGCGCAATGCATCTCGTCAAGTCATAGAAAACGATTGCACTTCGTAGTAAATCGATACAAATTGAAATTTTGCAGAATTTTAATCGAGCCCAATTTTTCTAAGTTTTTGTATTTAATAAATTCGTTCAAATGTGGCGAATTTTTAAAACATTGATTTCTCTTTTTGGGTATGCATAAAATTAATTGACACTGCAAGCGCCAAATTATTAACTGTAGAAACTATAAAAACACGCTATATTACAGTCGTCAAGAGGATGTCTACTTATCTTCGAGTATTACAATGTCGACGAGTCTTTCATAACACCCAAAAACACCTACCAATCCGGGCGACTTTCTCTCATTATCGACGATTTCTCGAAATTTTCACAATCCAGAGAAGTTCGTTGTGTGAAAAAAAATTGCTGGTAAATTAATGTACTGGTAGCTTCAATGCGCAAACTGGATCATTAAATTCAACTCAATTTACGTTATATAATTTACTTAAAATTTACTGTAAAAGTAGTTTTAAATAATTTACCTAAATTTCACCATAAAAGTAGATAAATTTTTCATCACCATCGTACATCGAATCTAATGCTCCAGTTTATGAACAAAAACTTCCAGCACTAGTACACTAAATTTACAATTTTTTTTACAGTGTTCAGTCGCCGACCGGGATTTCTGTACTTTCTTTTTTTCAATTTACATACATATCGTTATCTACAAAATACGTAGTGTATATAAAATAATGCCTAGTTCTATGATAAACATGCAGAAAAAGCGGGCTAGATATCTCTCTTCAAGAATATCCGCGAAAAATACATTCTCTTTGTTATGATTCGTCGTACAAGTAGTCAGTTAATTAATTGTCGTTGCCCATTACGCTCGTGCAAAGCATGTATGCGTATAATATTTACAAATTCGTATTTTCCTGCGCCGCTAGACACACAGGTAATCACAATCGTACATTTTAACATTAGAGTATAATAGAGAGACGGAGCTTTTGCATCGTTTTTTGTTTTTTTGATTCCTTCTTCTCAGCTGAAGGACGGCTAATAGCAGTTGTGCGTTACGTTCCTGCCGATTTGCACTGATACTATAAAAAAGAAAATCAAACCCTTCGAGTCCCATTAGGAAACAACACCGTTATCATCCTGCTAATCATGTTTGACGAACCAGCGTTTGTCAATCGCTCCGAGTCACACGATCCTATCCGAACCGAACACCGCGACGTCGCGCATCAATTTCATTCGCACTTTCACTGTGTTATTATGTAGAATACGAATATGGCCGGCGCATCTCCGCCGATATCGAGAGGATTCTGTAGCAATAAATAAGAAAGGAAAATCATTCAGGAAACCGAATAAATGGGAGAGTAACATAAGGGTTTAGAAAAATGGGGAACAGAAGAAAACGGGTACTAAAATTACGTCACGAAACAAAAAAAAAATACTGTAGCCTGATAAAAATATCATTAAAAGATTCCCACGATTCTTAATACTTTGGACAGTCGTCAATGATATTTTAGCTATCGCTTGCAGTATTTATTTTTTTACCGTGCGTAGATCTTTTTGCAACGTGGTAGCGAATTGCTTGATGAGGAATACGGGAAAAGAGCCTCGCATTATCGCGCGTTTGCGTAGACGGCACGTGTGAATACCGATACTGGGGAAAAACCGCACGTCGACGACCCGCACTCCTGTCTGGCGATAACGACGTTCGAAAAACGAGTTCGTGGATCGAGAGGTCCGTTTCGAAGCGCGTTTTGAGGAAGAATTCGGTTCGTTCGACGAGGACGAACGGAGTCGATGTTGAAGCGTAAAGAATGCTGTTCCCTCGTCTTTAGGCCATCGGATCTGCTCCGAAAATCGACGCGTCGTAGAAAAAGCGTCGAAAACGCGTGCTCGGAATCCTCTCGTTTTTTAAAGCAAGAATGCTCTTTGCGATCTTCGGCTATTAAATTCAACTATCCTTTCGGAGACGCCATCGATCATCGTCAATCGTTGTTCATATCCTTGAGCTCTCTGTAGACAGGGCGTTTCCGATACAAACTACCGGCCGATGGACCCGCTGATCTTCGAGTGTTCGGCATCGTCGATGGTCCCGACGAGTAGTCATGCCGCCTCTTGTACATCACCATTCTGCAAATAAACGGAAACAACGATCAGAAAAAATACAAAATCGGAGTAACTATTTTTTTTCTACTGATTCGAGAAGATTGAGATTTCATCTCGTTAACCACACGACCCAGGAGATCACAGAGCTCGTTGAGATATCGACCTACGCTCTCCCGCTCTAGCGTCTCTAATCCGATCTATCTGATGTGAAATAATTCTAGAACACGACGCGACAATTCTCAACTAACAATTCGTCAAATCGAGCCTTGAAACCCAATTACCTCCTGCACCGATATTAATAAAACAGTCGTCGAAACGCAGAGTCGGAATCCCTGATTGTGCGCGAACAAACGAGAACGAGATAAGCCTCGAGAAACGCAACAGACAAGAGCTCTTGAGAACGCGAGAGGCTAATTGCACTCATTGATCCCACGTGACAATGGATCACGTGTCGTTGGATCTACGCTCAGATCAACGGAGCGAGATCCATACATTCTACCCAATCGCCAAGGAACACTTCGGAACTTATTCCGACGGTTTTAGGAACGTTTCTTCGTGCTAAATCGTCAGTTCATCGAAATATCGTTATTCCTCGAGGAAACGATCCAATACGATCGATCTACGGGATCTATGGATCCCACGAGTTACCGCATACGCCGCGGTGCGCTGCAGATTCGTTTAGAGATTAAAGAGCCGGTGCGCGTCACGCAATGGCGAAGAAACGACGATCCCAGAATGATCTATAGATCATGCACCGCGGAGAAAAATTTTAGCACGGACGGAAACTTTCCGACAACTATCTCGGATTCAACGAGATTTTTTGGAGCGGATTTTTCGCGATCCATACTCGTTAGGACAACGGCAATCGATTGGATGTTTTAAGGAGCTAGGGAAATTAATATACATAATATTGCATGCATGCGCCTCCAGAAAGAACAAGGGCATTATCGAAACATTGACTCAATCCGTAACACTCGTGCTCGGCATGCAGGTCCGAAATAATATTAGGTACCAGTAAAGAAATTTCTTCATTAAAGAATAATTTTTTAGTTCTTTTGTTTGTTTTTATTGCAATCGAGGAACGTGATATTAGGGTTTCTATTCATGCTTGGGAAATCTCCATTTTCGCCTTTGAAGGAAAATCGAACTGTTTCCGAAGTGGTCATCCTCGAGATCCGTTGCGGCGTTTTTTGTGCCAGTGAAGACGCCGTTCTCCGAGACAGAATAATGCGAGATAAAAACTCCAAAGTCCGTTGAAAACACAACGGTGTTTAATGAGGATTAGAAAAAAAGATCAGCACGCTCAATCGGAGTTAGTATCATTAAGCTCGACATACCAACGAGCCGTAAGAAAAAATTAATCAAAGAACAGGTTTTTTTTTTTTTCAAACGTGTGCAATATGTCCAAGATTTATTAATTCTCGCGTTATAGAATAGTGAGAATATTTCATGTCAAATTATATTTAGTAAATAAAAATTCAATGCAAGGATAGCGTTATCACAGCTTCCCGACGGCGTCTCGCTGAGTGGATGGCCGCAGCTTCTCGATGTCCCAAATATTTTCTTGTTGTTACTTTTTTATTTTTCTTTCCTTCTCTCCCCCCTTCCTCGCATCTCAATCTAAACTGTATATATTCTTATCACGGTATATCGTTTCTCGCACGTCACTGACTAGATGAATCTACGTCCGTCACTGAAGCCCGCGAGCGTCTCTCCGCCCGAATACAATTCGCTATCGATATCTTGGCCTCACAAGTTTTGTACAATATTTACATAGCTCGCTTGGATCGCTCTCTCGTCCTTGCAATGCTATGCCAGGTATAGACATATATATATTTGTATATATCTCTCTTTATGTACATGCCTAACAGTTTCTATATCAATAATTATTCTAATAGTCGACTAAACACGATTACCCGATCGACGGGTTTTCGCTTTCTATACTGATAATAATAATGACAGCGAAGTACGATACTCTGTCGAAGCATAATTTGTTCTCCATCGTCGTTTTCTGCGAATTAAGCGGGATTCCGCTCCTGTAGCGACGAAAAAAAGTATATACGCGAACCAGCGCGTTTGGGAGCGAGTCCTGTGGTCGCGATCGGCGACATTACGAAAACGCGTATTCTTACCGTTTCCGAGATTTTTCTTTCCGTCTATAAAGAGTCCCTACAAATAGCTCAACTACTCGTCGAAAAGATGCGTTGAGGTAGTTAACGTTGGGAGGAATGTACCAAGGTTGTGAACGATAAAACGATATTAAAAAAAAAACGACGCAATCAGAGGCTATAAACTAGAAACGAAGTAATCACGATTATAGCACGATTAGACGAGAGGAATTCCGGCATTGGGATTCTATCCGAATCATGGAAGAGTAACGATGATCCAACTCTATCGATACTGTGCCCTCCCTTCCCTAGCTCGATCACGATACTAATAAACAACAACGATTAGCTCTGCGAACGAATCTCCTAGGCGATGCAACAAGGCCAGCTGGATATCTGCAACATAAAGAGAGAAAAAACATGTAAAGAGTTGACTTCTTCGAAGGCAATTGAAAGCGTGATATACGAAAGATTCGCGTAAACTTTCTACTTTTACTCACCTCACCCGATGAATCCCGCTGCAAGAGATATAATTATCGCGATAAACCCGGTCATCATCTGACCGGCAGTGGAAATCGCGCTGGACTGTTGCGCGGCAGCGGCTGCCACGAATTCCGTTGGCAAGAAGCGATCCTCAGCGGCGAGCCTGTCGCCGTATTTGTGCAAGAGATCCATTACGAGACCGTTCGACCATCCGAAACCCAACTGCACTTCGTACTCGCCGCCTCCACCGCCGCCTCCGGATACCGTTGCGTCGTACTGTCGAAAGTTATATCGAGTAAAGAAACCTTTTCGTCTCGGTTAACTCACGAAAATTATTTATCGTTGAGAACAATACTAATTGGATCGAGATGAAAATCGAATAGATCCGTACCTTCTCGTACATACAGTGGGTGGCATTGAAAGCTTTGAAATTACTGCGAACCCATCGTTCGCTTATCTCGTACGCGAGTCTCTGGGCCCAAGCGTCGCCGGTATTGTCCAGCGACATGATAACGAAGTACTGCAACGGTGGCCAAGCGTTGGGATAGTCCCATTGTTCACCCGAGTGAAGAAGGGTCGCTGGTATGCCACCGAGATTCAACATTATGTCACTCTTTTCGAGATACTTGAGAACCTTCGAGACATAGTACTCGCGTTTCATCTCGTCGTATGAGTTCGTCCACAGCGGAACAACGTTAGTCGGATAAAAGTAATCCCTTCCGATGTCGTTTAGAAGATCGTAATCAAGCCAAGAACCAACTTCGTCGTGCCATAGAATGGCTTCGATCGCGTTTTGCCATTGTTCCGCTATTTTACGGTACGAGGCAGCTTTAGTCGCGTTTCCCATCTTCTCGTTAAACTCGGCAAGCAAAATGGCGTTTCTGTATAATATGGCGTTCAGCTCGACCGGAATGATGTAACGGGTCTTCACGTTTGTCAGGTTTCCTGAAAGGTGGGAAAAAAAGTTGATAAATTGTTTTGCGCTAACTTTTGTAGCTTTCGGTAGAGCTTCCTCTGATTAAAAACTAAGCCAAAAAAATGAGATTCCGAGAGAATTTCAGAAGTTGGCTAATGGAATAAGAATAGCGATAAACCCTTCTCAATCGCAAGAATTGAGAACGAACCTTTGTTCGTTCCGTCGACAATGAACCATCTACTGGAAAAGTCCCAGCCAGATTCCGCGGCAGACTTGAGCTCGGTGAAGTAGTTGTCCTTCTCCTCGGCCGTGCGGAATCCCTGACTTGTCAGGTAGTCCTCTCTGATTTTTTATAATCGAAATAAAAATCGTTAAAAACGAGAATGTCAGCCGGTTTTCAAAAAAAGCTTTATGATAAAGTCAGTTGAATTCTCGTCACCTGTAAGATTCGGGTCTGGGCCCGCTGGATTTTTCGAAGTATCTCGCGAGTGTGTAGTTCGCGCCGTTCTTCTCGATTCTGACGGTGCGATTCGTCATCCAAAAGTCGAATTCTTTCTCGAGCAACCAAAGATTCTCCTCCAGCCACGCGTTGTCGTTCGTAGCTTGCAAGTAAACGTGAACCATCGGTATCAGCAACGGTGGATGAGATCTCATCTCGTAATAGACTCTTCCGCCGTTCGGTATGAATCCAATTCTGTCGACGACACTGACGAAATTCGACAGCATTCCGCGGACGGTCTTGTGCATCTCCGAGAGCAGGAGACCCTTGATGATCCAATACGAGTCCCAGTAATAAAATTCGCGGAATCTTCCACCCGGCACGATAACCGGATTCGGCACGTATATTATCGAGTAAAGTTCCTCGTTTACTCTCACGTCGTCTTTCATCTTTCTGCCCAGCATCTTCCATATGTCGTTCAGATCCGACGCGAATTTGCGCAGTTCGAGATCCTTGATCTGGAGCAAGAATTTTGGCGTTTTCGTCCAATCGCTCGGCACCCAATCCTCGAATTCGGCACCGGCAGCCTCGAAGGTCTCGTTCACGAAGGCACCGATTTGTTCCTTGGACGGCGCATTGTTGTTTCTATCCATGAATCTGCGAAAGGACGCCAGCGTCTCGTTCGGCGGTTTTCGCATTTTCATGTCGACGAACGTCTTCGAGTCCGGATATACCGAGGCCATTTGAACCGTGTGGAGCAACTCGCCGTGGCAGTACACATTGCTGAAATTATTATTAATCTGTCGTTGCTTTGTGTCGTATATTTATTTCTATTTAAAAATAATAAAAAATGTCTTCTCTAAGTCATTGCTTCTTTCAAAGCAAAGAGTAATACTAATGATGATTGGAAAAAAAATCTCACCGTCCTCTGATCTCTCGAATCGACGTGGTTAAAAAAAAATGAAAAAACGGAGAATGGTGTTTAAACGTCCGGTTATTCTATACGATGCGCTCGAAGCTACCAATGTACGACAAACCCGGTAATAACGCTCGACGCTCTTGGCTCGCGAAGTATCTTCACATATGCGTAAGTCGGGTATGAATGCACATATCGGAAGAATACGTTATGAGAGACATAGAGGACGTCGCGAATGGTTACGTAAAACTTGCATGTAGCCTACATGACCGTTTTATACCAATACTACGAAAGCTAATGAGTGAACAACGCGTGAGGGAACGTGAGTGAGGAACGCGCGATACTCGCGTATCCGCAGCTTTTTCGTTTCTACTTTCGATTGGCGAAAAAGTTGTGCTCGCGAAATAAATTGCATAATTATCGAGGCACCGCGGAGCCGAAAATTATTACTTAAGGAAAGAGCGATAACGAGCACTATAAAATTTTTAATTAATGCTCTTCCGTGTTCTTTCACTTTCAAAATTGCCAAAAATAAAACTGGAAATTTTGTCGAGTGTCCTCTCACTTCGAAAGGATTTTGCACGATTCATCCTCGGCTCGGTCTATTCCAAAAAAAATGCAGTATTCGACGATCAAAAAAAAAATCCAAGTCTATGGAAAAATTCGAATGTAAGTCTGGTGCAATGTTTGCTCGATTTGGAAGATAATTTGGTTGGTTCAAACAAAGTAGCACGTGTAGCAAACGTACGTACTGACGAGAGCGCGGTCGGGAGGCAAGGAGCGTTTCAGCGCCTCGAGCGAATTCAATTAAACGGCTGACCTCGCGCGATATCCGAGGGTTACTTTCCATTTCTCGTCGAGACGTATTTTTCTCGTGTATTCTAACGACTGGAAGACCTTACTGGCTGAACCGACTGTCGTCGATGTTTCCCCGCTTGCTTCCGGTAACGCCTACGCGTGACTCGCGATACATTGCTTACCGAGCGCTTCTTTTGTTTTAATTATAATCAGTAAAGTATTAAAAAAATTGGGAGTAAAAAAATGCATTTGGAACGATGACCGATTCAATTCCATTTTCCGGATAGAGACAACGAAAGAACCTTGCGAGCGGCAATGCCCGTTGTCAGGCATTGACACGCGATAAAAATTTCCAAATATAGAAGAAAGAATTCTCGATGAATACCCCAACTTGCCATATCCAGACTGTCGTCACACGGGATTTAAATTTCAAACAAAATTTCGCGGATTGCGTGCGAAAAAATATACTGATAGGTGAGGCATTCGAGACAAAGTCTAATGTCATTTTGGCGCCGCGGGTTTTAACGAAGTCGTTAACTTGCCTCTGCCACGGTTAACAACGTGTCAAGTGACCGAGAAATCCAGCCGCGGACCAGTCTTGTTAAGACACGGCGCGTTATCTTCGCGTTAATCCTTCGACTCGACGCTCGCATTTTACTCCTGCATTGACAAACATATACATCAGAATATGTTTTTTTTTCCTCACTCGAACTTTATTCGCGATATGCCGGTATCGAACATTTTTCCCGCAACCCGGCTCGGAGCTTTTTGTTACTAGAATTTACGAATTTTCGAGTGAGCGGAGAAATGCGAGGTCTGAGATTTGGGAGACGTGCCAGAGAGACCGGTCTCTTCCAAAATGTCTGAACGCAAAAAGTCGATAATCATCAGCGGAGGGGGCCAAAATTTGTCAAAGACATTATTGTGCGTACGCTAATTTTGGCCGTTGGCGAATTTCGCGTCTCTCCTTTTCCTTTTAACTTTATAACGAGTATTAACCGGTTGACAATTATTTACTTTGCTATTAGAATCGACATCGAAGGAACTTTATAATTAGACGAGTTTTGAACCGCAATTCGATCGAGGCTAAAAATAATTTCATTTATAAAGAGCAGCAAAATTTTTTTTTGCAATAAAATAATAATAATAATACCTGATGATTATTAAATTATTCAAAATTCAAACTCGTATTAATAATAAGAATCAATCATAGAATTCTGCACGGAGAAAATGCATATATGTGATCTGAGTGGACCACGTACAATGTTAAGGTCAAGTCACGCACGCCACTCGTCTCTGTTTCCATATGTGAGAAGTTCTTGAGAAACCCATTAATTTAAACCATCGTTTACCCTGGCCGTGTGGCTGTGACCGCGATTATGTCGTCCGGCTTCTCGCGTCTGTTTTCTCAACACGAAGAATTTCAATGTTAAGGTCCCGAACGCATGGTAGAGTCCCCGCCGTTTATTAACCTATCGCCCGTATATTTCGAGAATCACGAACCTTCGGCCCCGAAAGATCGTTCCATAGAAACATCGTTTTTCGACCGAACAAATCCAAATCGCAGATTATCGTCGCAAATTATCGTTTCACAAAATTAACATTTTTTACTAATAAAAAATGTAATATTGCAGAGTTACTGCGAGTTTACTCTGATCCCATCATAAAATTTAATAATTACGAATTCTGAGACGCGAATCATCGTTTCAAAGATTTATAGTTTATCGATAAGAAGATAAATCTATATCTTTCCAGGATGCTGGGATTCAGTTTTCTTTGACCGCAGCATAAAATGATACTCAAACGTCGTGAGTCTATCGAATCAAAGAAGATAAATGGGATTTTGGCCCGCGAATGATTGAAACGTTTCGAGCGAGGAAGTTCAAACGATATTTCTAGACGTGAATCCGTCGACGCTTCGAGGTACGAAATTATTTGTTTGTCAAAAGCCCGATGAGGACAAACGTCACGAGCCGTCGAGCCTGCGAGCCGTCGTCGAAGACTGTCCGGAGTCTCGGCACGAGGGCTTGTCCTTGGACCTATTCCCAGTGGCCACACCCGCGTGAGCGACTTCTCTCCCGTCTTCGGCATCTCCTCGTCTACGCCTCTCGCAATAGCTCATTCATACTATGTAGACGACGATGATTTACGTTTTGTTTTTAGATTCGCCCGCGATTTGGCGTGGGAGCTGGCGCGGATCTTCGGCCGGCGCGAATCTCGTCGTCATTCGCGACGGACTCGTGACAACAATACCGCGCGTCACACGCGGGTTACTCGCTCGAGAGAAGAAAAAGAAAAAGAAAAGAGAGAGAAGAACTGAGGATACATCGGCGATAAAAATAATATGCGATTGCCGGTGTGATGAACGCGGTCTGCGGAGTAAGAATTACAAACCGATTATCCTCGTTTCTTACATCATAATGATGATTCTTTGATCTTCGCGTAGCTTTAACGTGTACCTGGCTGAAATAAAAAACTAATGAGCGATCAGAGGATGGGAGACTTGGAAAAAAATTTAATTACAGATGCTTTGTTGATTCGGCGGTTGTATCGAATGTACATTGAGCTAATGGAGCTCATTAAGGAGAGTGCATCGTTAAATTCCAAGCCAGTAGTGAAGTTCAAAGGAGATTTCGAATAGTTCCCAATGTGGCAACAAATCACACTTATCTTAAAATGATTCATATATATTCACAAGTCCGAAAAATCATCTTTTGTTGAACAAAAAAATTGCCCGATGATTTAGTGATGAACAATATTTTTCATTTAATTTGTTAATAACTTCAGATATTCATTATCATGCAAGATCAATGATCTTAGCACCGTTTGCATGGTTGATTTTTTAAATTTTTATCCCATTAAGGAGTATTCGAAATTCTTTCCAAATCTCGCTTCTGGCTGGGAATCTAATAATAGAACCTCATTAATGGTTAGCGATCGTTTGTTCTTGGTGGAGTTTCGACACCATTACTATCGACTATTCGGCAATCGTTCATTGTATCTCCACTTACCTCGAACACGGAGGTGGACGTCCGGCCGGGCTGGCCGATTCGTCGCCGGCAGCCTGAACGTATGCTTGGTGAAACGTGAGCCACGCTATTGCGACCCGTACTAAAACAGCGGGTGTTGATCTCCTCGTGTTCGCCATGGCTTTCGGCACGTGGTATATCCCTTTGGTTTCAACCACTTATGCAAATACTCTCTCGATCTACTATATGCTAGAAGGATATATTGCGCGATAGATCACAGTTGTTCTTACGATCGATCCTCAGACACAAATCAATAAATTATTTCTCTCTCTCTCTATCTCTTTTCTTTTTTTTGTATTTTTTCTTCGGTCGAGATTTACTCTAAATGATTCTTATCGACTTGTTTTTCCATTCGCACGATTCGTCATAGAGCACTGCTATCGACTAATCTCTTCGTATTGTTTCTTCCGTGGCAAAAAAACTCGCAACGTTTTCCCTTTTTTGTCTCTCGTTTTATAACCGCAAACTCTTTGTCGGCTTACCGAGCTGTTACGTGACTCTCGAAATTTCACGAATTATCGCACTCCGCGCTCTTTCCGATTGGGAATTATGCGTGACGACGATGAAGGAGCTCGCAATGACAATGAGAGAGAGAGATTTTGATTTTTGTATGTCTCGATAATGTTTTTTTATGGGTGAGACTGATTTTTTTTTCTAATCCAGCTTGATGCTTACTCTTTGGTGATTGGTTTCGGTTGCGGATCCACGGTTTTGCGCAATCTGCGCGGTGGCCTCAGCTCCAGCAATGAGGTGGCATCATCACTGCAAAAAGATGAAAAAAAAAATTCGTTAATTAATTTTTCGGGGATTGAATGTCTCGTAATTTTTATTCCTCGAAATCTCTTTATCGCCCTCAGTCTCATCGGTTCAATGACTCTTCTTTTTATTATTTCAGCACTCCAATAAAACGAGGATAACTGTTATTGCTTTATTTTACATCGGTATGTCGCGACGATAATTTTACCTGTCGTCGCGTAATCGTGCTTAGCACGCTTGTAATAAATAAATAAATTGTCGAAGCGCCTATCGGCGAGTTCCACGTGCGCGCTCGTGCTTTCACTCGCGACTCTTGGCACGTGTGCCGGTGATCTCACATGATGCAGAGAGCTTGGACGGCAATTTGATGCATCAGCAGATTATTCGACGCGGTCGTCGCCGTCTCTCGAAATACCGTCTCGCAATTACAGCATACGGATTTATAGATCAACTGTATATAATAATATAGCAAGCAACGGTCCAGTTTTATTTATTTATTATATATATGTATACACATTTTTTTTTTTAAATTTTTTATAACTTTCTGCAATACACGTTTACGGACCACTACCACCCGAGGCAAATAATCGTATGCATCGACTACATTACCATACTTCTCTGTCGACTATTGTATCGGGTCAGCCTAGACTGGTTCCCTTGCCTTATCTTATATGCTGTTTCAACAAGCCCCTCGCGTTGCGATATAGCGTCGCGTGCAATGCGTTACTCGACGACCGTGAAATAAATTAAGATTTTTCGTACCGCCGTTGATCCTTCGAATTTTATACAAAAAAAATCGTAATTATGTTATAATAACGACATTCAAGTTTTAATTGATATGATAATTTCGACGATTAATTCTTGATATTTGCACGACCGTGAATCGATCGATGCCAAAGCTCGGGATTTATGAAATTTGCTTTGCCGTTGAATTTGGGAAACAGTGCGACGCGATGATTTATGAAGCGCAACCGAGATGTGCAGGAACCTTGGAAAGAAGACGTTTGAATGATGACGAGCGGAGCGATTTTACGCTCGAGTTAGTTGGCTTTGCGGTGGATAGAATGATCGTTCTTGTATGCGATTTTAATCGTCTCGAAATCAAATACGAAATACCTGAAGAATTTTAGTTAATCTTTCTAAACTCGATGGCGCAATAATATTTTTCTTATTTTTCTTTTTTTTAACGATGCGATTACATTCCACGAGAGTTTTCCTCGATCATCAATATCGGAATATACATAGCGCAAATGAGTTCTACCTGACGGCAATTAACTCAGCCGACGTTGAAGAGCGAGGAAAAACTATGTGAAAACTGAGAGAAACTTTCCTGAAGCGTGCCACGGACACTGCACGACAACTTTTCGTTTTAGGCTTTTGGCTTGAATTTCTCTAATCGTCGCCAACTCGCGTCACAGACGCGTAAGTTACATTTTACAAGCGAATTTTATGATCCGTGAAATCACAAATCTTAGCTTCGCGAGTGATCGAAGCCGCGTTCGACGCGTTTCCGAAGGCATTGAAGTCACGAAAAACGTCGGCGGTACATTTGTTTGCCGCGGCCGAGCGGATCTTCGTCCTGATTCGCGGCGGGGACGCGAAAGCAGAGAAGAAAGAACGAAACAAATCTACAATAACGCGGGACATGTGCAGCCGTGTATACAAGTCAAAAGGAACGATTGAGTTCTATTCTCGGCTCTTTCAATCGAGAGAATCTTTCAGAGCTTGACCCAACGGGTAGCCGCTCTAAAATAACACTCTCGTGCTCTTTCAAACGCAACAACCACTTGGAGGCACCTCGTCGAGCGCGCGAGCGCGTGTGTGTACCCTCGCGTTATCATCGAATCGGCGCTATCTGCGTAAAATATTATAAACGAGACCTTTGCAGACTTTTCTACGAATTTTGCAGACAATTTATCAATGTTCCATCGCGCCTCGAATGCACACGTTCGATTCGTCATTAATCGGGCCCGCATAACAGACGGAGCCAGCGGAAGAGGCGCGGCACTCTACCGACGTTCGCAAGAATTCGCGTTACTGAAAAGCAAGGAAAAAAACACTCCCGAACGAATTCCATTCGATATTACGATATCCCGATCGACTTTGCGTCCACATCGCCGCGAAGTAACGAGAATGATCTTTTTTTTTTCAGTGTTGCGCAGGAACGATGACTGGAGGCTTTTGAATGGGAATGAAAGTGCAAAAACTAATTAAACAAATCGTCGAAGCGAACGGGCGAAACGACGAGAAAAAACTATACCTTGTCGACGTCGATATAAATTCTTATAGATACCTGCGAAAAGCCCGGATCGCTCGGTTACTTCGCGATCGCCTTCCGAGTCTTGCGACGCAGTTTCGTATGTACAAAGGAAGGCTTAGAAAAAAAAAAAAAAGAAGAAAAAAAATCGTGTTTAAAGTCTTGCGTTAATTACAAAGAGCGCGTTGTGCTGGCGCGCTCGGTTCTGATCCGCGACTGACTCGATCGGCGAAACAAAACTTCGGCAGCGTGAGAGGTAGCGGCAGTCAGCGGTGTGGAAGTCGAGAGCTCTCGAAGCGCGAGGGGGGGAGAGCGGACAGCGAGCCCAACCTCCTCGGTATCTTTTTAACGAGTAAGGAACCGTCTCTAGTATATAAACGCGAATAATGACGTAGGTGAATTACGAAAGAGCGGGGGTGTTTTGCTCTCGTGCGGTTCGTCAAACGCCTCGAGGAACTCGATCACGGGACGATGGTAAATAAAAAAGTGAAAAAGACCAAAGGAATATGTTACACAAGTAAAACGAATTCGAGGATGAAAAAAAAGTCACCTCGTGACGGCAAAAAAATGGGGTCACACTGTCGTCGAGGAAAACGTCCGACGACAATCGTTTATAACTCGCGATGTGCGATCTCGATGTGTTTTTCTTTTGTATGCACGTCGAAGTCAAACGAATAGAGAAATTTATAGGAATTTGGCAAGCGGCGTGAGCGCTGTGGTAGTGATCACTGACTCGCCGCTACAACTCACGCTCGCTTTAAATGTGCGTGGAGTGCGAGACACGATGACGTAGCGAGTGGCGAGCCTCCGTCAGGCGACCACGCGATTGGACGAGCAACACGTTCACCGGTTTGCTCGTTTTATTCTTTATCTTTCTCGCCGTCTTTCGGATTATAGTTTGTGTGTGTGCACATCGCGAGGGTAAACCGTGTGTGAACGCGTCGAGACGGCATCGATACGCTGTGTATATAGATATAGGCTGTGTGCACAACGAAGACACGGATATCGAAGACGGGTTCGGCGAGAGAAATAAAGAACGAGATATCGGATGAGGTGTTGGAAAGCTGACGATAGGCTCTCGTTAAACTACTCAATCTCTTACCGGAACTACTTATTTCAATCTTAAGAGGATTCTGCGCGTCTCTGAGAATCTGCACGCTTCGCATTACGATTTGCTTTGATCAATTTATTTCTGTTATTCAACACATTGTAATTGAGCAGAGGAACACCATGTATGAATCTGCTGGACCCGAACTGATTTTCTAAAAAATTACATTTTTTGGAATTCGGGTTTTGGGTCTTTTCCAAAAACGTGTAACTTCTATCATTTTTGTAGGATTTTTGTATCGACATTGCGTCTTAAAAGACCTTCGATCCCGGCGATTCGATTCCATTACAATTAAATTCAGACAACTACTTTTTTACCTAATTTTACAAGGTAAAGAGAAGGGTTTCCCCGAAGGAGACCCATGGTCTGACGTTGAAGAGGTGAAAAAACTTGTGTATTATTCTAGACGTATCTGAGTCACGAACATAAAAATATTATTGTGAAAAATACGGTAGAGGAGTTGGGATCGAAAATCATTATAATCGAGAGGAGTACAGTGCCCTATGGATGACCTTGGAATCGACAAGGGTATTTCTGCCTCGTGCGATCACCGAACAAATTGATGCGTGATCTCGGGACGGGCAGGTGGCATTGACCCGTCCTGTTGATCGCTCTATTTAACACGTCGAAAACGCTCGCTACGATAAACCCTTTCCAATTTGCTTGTTACTAAGTTATTTATTCTCTACTGTGCTGAAACTGGTTTCATCAGGAATGATCGGAGTCTTGACTCGATAAATCCCCTTAAATTCGGAAAATTAATATGACAACATTTTACAGAATTAACCACAGACTTACACAAGCCCGGGGGTAATTTACGAATTGATTTTAAATCAGGAGAATCACTTGAGAGATCGTTGTCAAACGATGATCGACAGAAGAATATTCTTCTTCCATCTTTTCTTCTTTTCAATTCTATGTATTTAAACGAGCTTGAAACGAGTCTGACGAAAATTTTGGAGTGTAGCCAAAGCAGGCATTGGCATTCGAAAACAAAAAGAAACATGCTCTTTTTTCGCTGTAACAATTTTTTTGTCTTTTCTCAACATTCTCGCTTGATTATACGTTGGCGTGGATACACGCACGTGTTTCTCAAAGTAGACCGCGAGCGCCACGGTTCACTGCGAATAGAAGAAAACTTATTTATTTCAAGATCACGATGGAAGGGCCTGTCTCGTTGACTGCATAAATAATAATCACAAAATGAGTTATGCTCTCCGTACAACTCTGTTGCAACGATTCTTTTTTTTCTATATTTACAATTCCGTAATAAAAATGCGATTGACCTCTTTCTCGTCTCTGACCTACGGATATTGAAATAATAACGACCCAAATTGATCGTACGCACGGTAGGACTGAATACACGCAATCTTGTACATTGAGTGTAAAAAAGTGTTGCCTTCGCCTTCGTATTTTTGGTATCCGAATAAATAAAACTTTGTTATATAAATCGTGCGTTCAAGGGCTTTTGAGATGATCTATTAGTACACAACAAAAAAATTGTCACTGATAAAAAAACCGACCGAATAAACGGTGTCAATGGCATATTTTACGATTTCAAGTTTATTTCTGATCCCAACAATTTTGTAGGCAATTGAAACGAGATCAACGCTGTTATAAAAATTTATATAAAATTGTAACAATTCAAAGTAAAGTCGAAATTCAAAAAAGACATTTTTGCCAGCATTCACCGCGCCGTTTTATTGAATCGGTAAAATATTACGATAGTTTTGAGCCGTTGCTTCCCAATTAAGTATAACGAGGTACTCTGATTCAGTACAAAGTTCGAAGGCGGCAATTGAGCCTTGCAAGGCACGGTAATATCAGCTCTAGATACTACGTCTCTTTGCCTTTTAAGGGTGGGATGACTCATAAAAATGTTAATCCCGATAACGAGAATTTTTAATCCCGCGAATTCGCGTTAAATAAAAAAGTGAAGAGTAAATATAATCCACACCGAAAACTCCGCGACACCCGGCGGGGGCGTTAAAAAAACAGTAACATTCAAAGAAACAGTACACGGACACGAGATAAGTTTCATAGTGGGTCGTTAGACGCGGACTCGCGTGATGTTGCAGAACACTGTCATCTTGGAATTTCCTACGATACACCGCTCTAAGTGAGCACAACGCGGTGCAAATTGTTCTTTTTGCCGGCTTTGCCAACGATTAAACGTGCGCCGACTCTCGAGCGGGCTCCGTAATCAGGCGTTTCTTATCTATTCGTACAATCGCGGGATAGAGGGAAGGGATACATATTATTTTTCATCGTCGCACTCAGCCACGTAAATTAATATTTGTACGAGAAACGACAAGAGCGTTTAGCCGACGTATAGTTTGATATATGGTCGCGAAATGTGTCGATTTATACAGACTGACGAAACATTTTATCAGGATTACTTTCTTTTTCCTTTTTTTTTCACCAGGAAACGGATGATGCAACGTGAGAAAGTAGAATTGAATGATACACGGCGACGGACGGAGCCGAAGAAACGGTCCGAGTTCCAAAGAAGTGTAGCCAAAAAATCGTATTCGCTAATCGCGTACAACGTGTGTTGTCTTATTTTTCTAAGCAATTAAGGCCGTGCCCCTATATCATTAGCGTGAGCAAAGCGGTGTTTAAACCGAATTTGCGAGAGCGCTTCGACGAGCCATTCCCGAGGCTAAAAGAAAAAACAAACTAAGCGTAAACGTAATTCGCATCGGGGATTGTATAACGGATAGAAATAACTATGATACTATTGCGAGTGTCCGAGTACACGCGCTTTTTTTCTTTACTGAGCAGTGAGATAGTATTCAAACACTTTGTACTGTACGGCCCATGTATTTGAGCGAAATCGTACATCCCCGTATACAACTCGCAAGGATATGTATGTGAACAGGTGTTTTACATTTTCTGCACGTCTCCGGTTCATTGTTTGAGCAGAGTAAAACGAAATGAGTGATGGAAACATGTCGATCATAATTGCGACGAGACCTCGATTTTGACAAAAGTTACGCTACCGACACGCACGCCCCTTCGTCATCATTGATTGTCATGTTGATTATTCTCGAGAGTATAGAAAAATGGGAATAGCCGAGACACCGCAAAAAGATCCTAAGAAGTCGCCTCTAAAATGTAAACGAGCAACCTTGTGCGTCGGTCGTCGGAAAAAAAAAGTATATCGCGAATTATACCTACGATATATTCACAATGTATTTCTTGGATATATTTGGTTTTATGTGGGCTCGATAGGTAAAATTAATTGATTTCGTAATTGCTATTAGTAATCGAACTGATGCTCGTTACAATAATAATTTTTAGCGAAAAATATCAACGGTAAATAGCGACGTGACGTTAATAATTATTTTTAATATTGTATCGCGGTTCTTATGGATGTTCCGAATTAGTCGAGCTTTGAAGTTGATTAATGTTATTTTACAGTATAATATTGATTGTCCCTGATGAAGAGTATATAATTTTTACGTACATAGTAACAGAAACCATCGATAGTTTCATAATGCAAGCTGCACTATTTATAGTAATTATAGAAATGAGTAATTTGACCTATCGTGGGTACTTAGTTTTTTACGATTTCAGGAGAAAGATGGAACATTCTTTGAGCCCTTCTTGAATTAACTAAACACGCGCATAGCCCAGCGAAATATTCTGCCAGCCATGACACGCATCGTTTCTTGCACCGAACTAAAGAGTGTTGATCGATTAGTTGTGTTTTGCATGGTAACCTTCATAACGTCGGAAAATCCCAACTTCCGCGATAGATGAATCGTCAAAAAATGTTCGTCAAGTTATCTCCCCGATTCGTCAATTAACGCGCTCATCCGTATCGCGAAGCTCCGTTGAGTCATAGTTTGGAGCGGTAGTTACAACACATCGACACGATTTTTGGAACAGACGTCTATACGAATTAGGATAATTATCATATACGAACGATTATGTGAATTAACAAGATCAATACTTTTATCAAAAAAATTTCGTATAAAAACATTAATCAAAGATTGGGCAAATAACTCCAGACGAAATATTTCTTGTTTGGAACCGAAAATGCAATCATTTGAATTTTCGCTGAAGTTTGAGGAAGTTTCGGTGAATTCGTATCGCATTACTCAACAGCAGCAGAATTTCTTTTCCATGTCAATTTAAAAGATCTAAATCTATCGTTTCTTCATCCACGATTCATTTTTACACAATTTATATTTGACTTTTTATATCCTGCACCCTACACCCTATAGGAAAAATCCCGAGATCTGGGATGGGCTAAATCCATGCTACGTCGAAGCAAAATGTACGCGGGCCCAATAAATCTTCGTCGACGATTTGACAAGGGCAAAACGATCTTGGGCCTCGCATTTCTCTGATTGAAGCAGCCACAACTACCGCGGGTTCGCGAGCCGTAGCTAGTCGGAGAGCCCATACAATGGCAATATCTAAAAACGCTGCTGAGCCGGAGAGATAGGGAGATCATTGAATTCCGTTCCGAGCCATCCGTCACAGAATCCGAGCCTCGTTTCCTGTCGCTCTTGCGCGGCTTGATAGCGACTATCTGAAATATAATTTCGCTGAGCCAATATCGCGAGAGGCTATAACTCTTCCCGACTGCGTAGCCCAACCGCTACATAATGAGTTACTTATTCTCCTAACTCATCCCGCGAAGCTCATTTACCTGTTGGCAATACATTGGAGTGCCGGCCCGATTATGACGACGCGCTCGTTCGAGGATAATCCACACTTCGAGCGGCAAGCGGCGTATTTCATTTGGCAATTACGGCTTTAATTACAAGACAAATTCTCTTATCTCGTATGTACGATCACGTAGGAAGTCGGTAAGAGCGACAAATCGAGAGCTCTATCTACATATAACGCAATAGAGCAATCCGGATCGCGCTTGTCCTCACAATGTGTACAGAATCCCTGACTGTTCTTCTGTTATGCGCGATACAAATAAAAACTTCCTATATTAGTTGGCAAAGCAATCGGTACGTTATGTGACAATGATTATTACGATATAAGCATTCAAGGTCGCGCTAACCCGTGTAACCATCGCGGTAATGGAAGTGGCAATTATTTCTTGATTTGTCGCTGGAGATTCGTCGATAAAAAGTCTAGAGTCGTTCGACGGAAACGCTGAATTCTCGATAGATCTGCAAGCACTCGTATATTACCGGTATCCTTGCGATTGTGTTGCACGTGAAAAAAAAATTGCAGAAACGTGAGCCTCGATATGGAAATGAGGCGGCGATGATCGCAATAGCAGCGAATTTGTACGCTGGCTTAGCACGCGTTCTTTCGCTAAATCTTCGAAGATGCCGCGGATCCGGGATGGGGATTCTCCGATACAGCATTAGAAATTATTACAAATCAAGTCGTATTCGATTGATTTAAAAAATTGAAACAAATTCAATTGCCATTAATATTAAAAACATCGTTTGAAGAAATTTAAATTCGGTAAAGAGGTCTTTTATTCTATGAAAAGACGGTTACGGTTAAAAATTGTCGACCGAACTTAGGACACGGTTTAAAGAGCCAATATATTTCATAGCGAAACGAAGAGTACATCTATCACGCTATCTTTGAATATATCGAATGTGTTGTTAGAAGCGCGGGTGCGTGTACTATTTTCGGACTCCAAACATAGCGACGACGTACAACAAGATGTATACGGCGAGATACGTATATATAAAGTGTGTTCATTGAACGTTAAGGCGCCTCATTGATGATGTGGTGTCGCAGCAGAAGCCACGAACGAGGTGTCGCAGAAGCACGACCGAGAGACTTTAAACCACAATCATTCTATTTGCTATTTTTAGCCGGAAATGGGTCGTACACGAAGGGTACGAGAATTGCAATGGACCATAAAAGGAACATCCTCAAGCGTAAAACACGCATATATAGCACATGTACATTCCTCACCTGAAGAGCAGGTTCAACGTGGCGATGGGAATTGATATTATATTGTATTGCGTAAACGAAGAAATTAAAAATTCAGCAAAAGCCGGTATCGATATTGCAGGGGAAGGGAGACGAGCTGGCGGGGTACGTGATCAAGAATCAATGATAGTTATCCCACAGATCAGATTGTTATCACATTTGCCGGACGATTACAATGCATTCCTGACTAATTGTGGATTTCTCGAGAATAATTCAAAGCTCCCGCTTCGGAATTCAACCGATCAAAGTTGTTCGCGCTATCGATTACAAATATGATTTCCTTCTCATTCCCTCGCGGTTTCCCTCTTCGCGTCAACGAATTAATGAATTATGCATGACGGGAACGTCCTATATTTTATTTACTGCCTTCTGTTATCCAATATCTGCGGACCATGACTTCTTTACGATGTAAACTCGGATGAATATAAAAATATTTAATGTGTGGATAATTAATATTCATGTAGCTTCTTTGGAGCTTCACGGCGCATTGTACTTTTTCGTGTATCATTGATTATTAACTCTTCCCAGTTCGTTTGAAATACGATACTCCGACACTTTTAAATATTCTGAACGTGATTTCATCAAAGTGTCGAAATTTTTTCTACCAAAAAAAGATATTTCTCTATGAGGAAGCAAAAATAAATTATGCGCAGTGTTCGGTACAGAACGAGGAAGAATATTCCACAAAATTTGTTACGAATGAAAAAGCAAAAAATTATTCTATTTCCAATTTGCTTAAGAACAGGCTTGAACACCAAACCATTACTTACTTCCAAAAAAAAAATCACAAGAGAATTCAAACTTTACTCTTTTGATATGCTGGTATTACAAAACATTAAATTTAATATCCAGTAAACGTAATTTACTATTTATCATTTACTAAAAGTTTTTATGCACGATATAAATCAGGTTTAATACACAACAGTACAGTAATAAAATGATCGGAATCGAAGTATTTAAACGATTATTAATATACCGTACACTAATTTTCCATCGTAATTGTAAATAAAATTTAATGTTAGCCGTTTATGAATAAAAACTTCCAGTACGAGAAGCATTTAATTGGCAGAATTTTTTTTTTCCGGCATAAAAATGTAAATTTTTGTACATTTTTTTGCTGTCTTCTGTGATTTAAATTCTGGATTCGACGAACCCAGACTCATGTATAATGGAACAGTTTACTCGTACATTCCTCGATTACATTTTCGCTCCAATCAAATTTAAAACAATAAAGTTTAGAGTACCGAAATAAAAATTTTGGACCGCGTATGTATTTGTTAATTCGAAATTTAATTGTAATTCGAATCATCACGAATGTCGTACTTCTCCTAAACTGTCGAATTTCGCAGTGCAGGCGTCAGGCAATGGACGCGTTGTCGAAGATGCAAACGAAGAAAAATGCGAAATAATTCGCCTTGTTAACGAGCGCCTGTAACGGTATACCGTGCATGCATACACGGCAGCTTCTTACGCAACTTTTATGTGTGAGACCTGCGGGTGTAATTAACGCGTGGCAAATCGATGTCCGAGACGCCGCGGCGTTGACAGACTGACTAGGCAACGCATTAACTCATGGGATTGTTTTTTTTTCTATACTACATAAGAGAATACCAAAACATTTAATAACTACTGAACTCTATTGATCGACGAAGATCGATGGATCAATGAACATCCGGTAGTGCCGTAACTCATTGAACAGCTAATAAAAAAAGCGATAATAAAAAATCATATTTCACCGCGAATAAAAAATTGAATTGCAGAACGAAATGTAATTTGCGAATTCCGGTTGATGAAATTTATTCATCAACGAGGATTCATCGATCGATAGTAACCCATTGAATTGCTAATTATCGGATCGACGAACAAAAAAAATATTTCACGGTACCGACAAAAGTCAATTACACGATGATACGTAATTGACGAAGCACAGAAAATCGGCGATTATCGTGAAATCGTTTCTCTATAAACTCTGTTTTCCCGTCTCGCAGTGTCAATCTTCTCAATAGGATGATCATCTTTTTTTTTTCATTTTTTTTCTAGACTTTTGTTTATCCAACGATAATTTATTTACGGATATAGATATAGCGCACGCGAGTAGATTAACGAATGCACATATAGGCGCGTGTAATGCAGCATTCGCGGAAGGTGCACGGCTAATGCCAAGGTCAACGGCGATAGTGGACAAGAGGACACGAACAACGTCGAAAGAGACACTAGCGCATAAGTGCTTCAACAGAAGCAACAAAAAAAAGGGGAAAAAAAAGAAAATGTGGAGATACGTGAGATAAAAATTGTCATTACTTGCTAATTAGTTTTAAGAGTCGCGTTAGAGTTGGGCGGTTGTAATTAATGTTTTTTGCACGTGATGCAATGTCGATCGCAAAAGTGCGTATCGCGGTAATAAAGAGTGTAGCGCTAGATGTTTAATTATTAGTTATTAATTATTAGCCAGGTCTTCATATAAAAGACAAACCGGTTGATAGACACCGGTCGAATTTTATTTTTATAGAGGGTTCAAACATGGACCATTGTTTACAGAGAAGCACAGTCGGCAAGCTCGGTTACTCGAAGTCACGATTTCGTGATGACCATCAATCGCGTAGTTGCATAACTGGTCGGTATAGTCACTTTACCATCCCAAAGTATAATAGCTGGCACTGCAATGTTTCTTTTGGTTTTACAATCGGCAAGGAAGGTCTCTCTTCATTTAAAAAATCGCGTTTTTTCGTTAGCATATTTGAATGTGAACTACCATAGTCACTGTGACTTCGACACATCATCATTTTTTACACGGCTTCCCGGAAAGGATAAAACATTGCCCAATTGAAGAAATATCGCGAACACGCTTATCGCACTTTTCATAGCCAATCCTCGCGAATAAAACGACGAGTCGCATTCGCACATAACTTCGGAGAACGTTCCTCGAAAACGTGGCAACCGTGAAACCCGTTTCTGCGAGCAATCGCGAGCAAATATTGCGTCAAATTTCGTTCCCGTTCATTCGGCGAATCATGAATTTCGCGTTCGAGAATTTCGAAGGTTAATCATTTTACTACTGGCTGTGGGTCAAGGTCACGCTCTACTTAATTGAAAAATATGTTTTTTCTAACCAAAACTATTATGAAAATTGCTACTATTACTATTATTAAATTGTGAACAATTTAATATAAATTAAGTGTGAATAATGAACAATAAGAATGAAATAGTAAAAACCTTGTCGATTAAAATACGAGAATATTAACCCCTGAGCTGCGTGGCCTTGTGTTTTATCATTCTAGAGAAGAAATCCCGCTGGCTTGAAGCCAAAAATCGAAAAATGCGATCAAACAAATAACCGGATGCGTGGGAAAGTACTGAATGGGACATCGCACGCAAATAACGAATAGTGAAAATAACAACGAAAAGTCATAAAGCTATATCTTGCGTTTTATAATGTTTCGTATTATTATTCCAATATCGAGGCGTTCGAACGAACAAGCGTGTTACGTGCAGAATTAATGAATGGCTACGAGACAATAAAAAAGATACGTTCCGCATTTCGTATCAAGGCCTATATACCAACTCAGGAATAATGAATAATTGAGACTATCGAATGGTCGAGTGTATGACGAAGATTATACAAGAGGGCGGGGGAGATTGATATAATTGGAGCTAAATTGTGCAATCGCAATTACTTCATCGCGGTGCGGAGGTTTGACGTCATGTTGGCCAATCTATGTTGACCAATCGGTACGACCGGTTGAGAACGGGCCCCTTTGCGTATCTCTCGATTCCCCTTCGGGCTAAATTCGCAACGAAAAAAACATAAAGCGATGTGACGGAAAGGGAAACATTCAATTATGGAATTCGCCGATAAAATCCAACGACCCAAAGTCCAATAAAAGTTTCAAAAACAATTTTTCGAAACAAGCACACTTTGATAAATTTTTTGTTGTCAATAAATAAATATAACGAAATCATTTATCACAAAACGGAAATAATTATTAAGGAGTTAAATAATTTTCTTAACTACCAAGAGAGTTGGTAGACAAAGAAATTTCAACGGATTGGAAAAAAGCGAACAATAAAAAAGATAATCTCGAAATGTTATCAACGTCAATTCTGCGCCTGCGATAAACGAATCATTGATCTTCGAACCGTAGATCGAGCCGAGGAATGCTCGATGTGCCGACGCGATGTCTCACGGATTGTGAGAGTGAGGTCGAGCCTCCCGGCCGAGAACCAATCGAATGCCCGGATTCGCGCTGACGCCTACTCGTTCCATCCAATAAAAATGAATCTCTCGAGCTAACGGGCCGCTGACGTCAGATCGAACGGCGAGAATGTCACGTGCCGCTTAATCGATTTGTCCCCTTTCGATCTTCCTCATAATTCCCCTGTCTCGCCGTATCTCAACGATCCACAAAGATTCGTCATGCTCAATCGAGACTCGAGGGGAACTTTGCACGGTGGATTTGACTCTCGTGTGACAACGTCTCGAGCGAGACGCGCTAAGAAACGCGCATCGGCGCGCGATCGAGACGAGGCTCTAAATTTATCTCGGGAGGCCGCAAAAACGCGAGCACCGTCCTGTGTTTGTCCGTTCGGGAGACGGCCCTGGCTTCGTTTCAATTGTGACATTATCCCCTAGGTCGTAACGCGGAAGGACGATGTAAATTTGTTTGCCATCTCGCGAACCGCAAGTGAATGCAACCATTTTTTTAAAACCACATCTCGTTCTTCAGGATGATCGTCATTTTTTCAAGGGCAAATGACCCTTAATCGCGACGATAGCACTCAGTGCGATTCTCGTCGTATGTGAATCATTGTAGTATAAAAAAAAAAAAAGAATCGTTTATTACCACGTTGAACGACCGGCAATTTTCTTATGAATACATTTTTTTTTCTTTTTTACTATGACTAAGAAAATTAGTATTCAATGTGGCGACAAGTCCCTCGGAAAAGCCTCAAGGTAGAGTCGCAGATTCAAGAGTCGTATCTAACCTTCGATTCGACGCGATCGACACGAGAATCGCAAATTGTGAATCGGCAACGAAACGTATGAACGGATCTACCCTTCACGCGAGCTTAAACAATGGACGGTTGACCCAAACCTTACGTAAAACCTTGTAAACTGAGCTACAGTCTCGTCTCATACCTGTCTGTATTACATAATCTCCTCTACGCGGAGTTCAAAGTCAACCTCCCGAACAGGAGGAGCTTTGACTCGTGCGTCATCGTGTGCGATACGATGATTTTCGATTCTCTCAATTGCTAGCGTTGCGTCAGTTTCATATTCGCGCGGATCCCCAAATGCTCGGGACGCGCGGCTTCTAACGACGATGCGTAGAAGCCCGCACAACGATAATTGATGGAATTCGTCGAGCGATTATAATCGACGATCGTTTGTTATCGAGACGAAACACGCGTTAACTGCTTTTAATTTTGCCCACTTGGTAGAGCTTAGAGCGAATCAATTCGTCGTATTATCGGCGAAACAAACACATGCTAACGACGTACCTCGTGATATGGAATCTGTTTCGTCCGCTCACGGGCCTATGAATCGTGTACGATTCCTTTTTTATTATATTTTTTTCACTGCAGTTCCTTCGTTTTAATCTCGAATTTGCGCGAAAAGTTCAAAGCACTCTTCACTTTCAAAAATAAAAGTTTATTGTAATAGTTTTTTATGGAAAACGATCGAGAATCGGTCACGTTGATTTTTCTCTCACGTGTACGATCAGGTAATACTCGCGCGAAAGGCCGCGGGGGTCAAGTTAATTTCGATGACGAAATCTATGACATAAGTGACGCGATCGCGATCGACGGAGCTCGCGCACGTCGATTCATCCGGGCCGGAGAAAACGCCGAAGATCGTAAAGGATCGTGAAAATAAAAGTCGAAAGCGCGCGCGCGGACACACACACAGACCACGGTTTGGGGGCTGGGCGCGTGACTGACTGCGCGAAATGCCGCGTGCCGTCTTCACGAGGACTAACCCATCGGGCGAAGGCGCTCTTGCGCTTCGTCTCCTTCTATCCAACGGCACGCATATACGTTCGACTCCTACACACACTGTACGTGCGGGAGCGCACGTAATGAAAAACGGCTTGACAAGATTCTTTGGCCTCACGCCCGAATTTCGCTGACACTCGTCTTTCGCGAACTTTGTAGAGTTAATCGTCGATCGCATTTACAATCAAAATACCTAAATTATGGTCGCGAGGTGAAACGTGCCAAATTGCTAATACGTAACGCGCGCATCGATCCAGAATTATCGATGTAAAATTTGGTGCAGCTATAATTTTTTGTCCCCCTTTTCTTCTACTTATTTTCAATCCGGTGAAATTTGTTTCCTTTTCAACTTCTGTGTATCAAGAAATTTATTGTATTTGTTGCTAATTGTTTTTTGTAATAAATTAGGTTTAATTTAATTACTGGTGAAAAAAATTGCAACCGAAGCATCTCGTTCTTAAATACGTTGTGAATATCTTATTAAACTGCCCGTCGAAATTCGCTGACGTGCGTTTCTCACGAATTGCAACGAGTTGACCGTCAATTGCATTTACAACAAAAACGCGCAAACAAGCGCGCGGTAAAACGCACCGGATCGCTGAAAGGTAACGTGTGCGTCAATTCGAGATTCACAATGTGAAATTCGATGCCTCGGACGTTCTGCCAGTCTGCAAACTCGTTCGTATCCGAAATGCGATAATTAGCAGACAACACAAATGCTTTATCGTACACTGGAACGCTAGACCAGTACGTATAACTATATTACTCAGCTCAAACGCTCTGGACTCGCGTCTAGTCAGTAAAAAAGTTTTCATTCAGAATATAAGAAACCGTATATCCGTTACTGTGGAACAGGAGGGCGTATGGCCCATTATTCAACAAATGAAACGATATGAAATCAGATCTTTTGTTTTTTTAACTATCAATAACTAAACTCCCGAATGCGCTTTTTTTGTGTCAACGCGCGCGCCGATAGCATAGAATGAAATACAATTAATACAAAGAAGAACAGCACGCGGTCTGACTAATTTGAATTAATTATAATACGGTTGTTATACGATTTTTTTATTATACCGTTTGTGTCAACGGTATAATAAAGTCAGAGATCTCACGATTGTGGGTAAGTATACGCGTGAAGACAAGAATGAAAAACACGCGAATCATAGTAAGAAATATTTGATGACGTAATAAGATACTTGACTATTAGATTTCACGGTGGAGAGCACTAGATACGATCAAAACATTGAAAATTTATCATTACAATATCCGTGATATGAGACTCACCGAGCAATCGAAACGCCGCTCTTCTACCGGCCGAGAGCCGATTTCCTCAGGTCCTTGACCTTGACACTATTATTCCCCGAGTATATAGCACGGCATAGACAGCAACGGCCGTCTACGCTTCCAGTCGACGACCACGTGAAACGATGTAAACTGTTTCCGCGAATCGTTCGCACTTCACTTCGTTTATAATAATAATTGCCTCCTCTCCGTTTATTTACCGCGCGCGCGCCGAAGGTGGAGAAAAGCGCGAAAACAACGAAAAGAAAAACAATGAAACGCGCGGGTTTGGATTTGAACAAGAACGTACAGTGTTTACGCGAACTGCAAGGTGTTGCGCACGAAGCAACGTTCGATTACGGATTCTAAATAGTATTAATTCAATCACGTTTTGCACTGGCGCGACAAGCGCGCGACACCGGCCACAGCCAAACAGCTGTAAGCAGTAGCGAACGCGACGACGTTCAATCACGGACTGAAGCTACCGGCTCGCCACCGGTCGACTTTATTGCCGATCCCTACGTGCCGATCTCACGCACCCAATATTTTACAAATTTTTCATTTTTTCGGTCCTACTTTCGAGTCTAACATCCACGATGGATAATTCACGTGCATCCGCGAAGTCACGAAGTTCGATAATCGATTAATGAGAGAATGCGAAAACAACAACGAACATCGAAATTGCACGCACGTCCGTGGACAAATCGCAAAACGTAACGCGTAGTACAATATCGCGGTAGGGTAAATATAGTTACCGAAGCTTGCGGAAAAGTTTTGAAATGCCGAGAAAGTAAATATGCTCGAAGCGTGACGAGATGAACGAAAAATTTGCAATTCGAGACGGTGGAATCGCCGCGCGACATCGGCGCGACCTAAACCGGTCGCGTATCTTCTGCTTTTTCAATTCTACTCTAAAAAGAATCCCCAATCGACGTTGTATCAGTACGATTTCTAACCAATGGCGATATCGAAAATATCTTATATTTTCAATTTTCTTTTTGTTATTGTTTTTCCTTTTAAAGATTAACGAAATCGGAACGAACTATTTTCGAGAATGTTTTTTGTATCGTCCAGATAAGAATAAGTCCCCGCACGAATCCATAATACGCACAGACCGCCAGATACGGAGCCAGAAAAAATTAATTCTACAAAGCATGCGAACCGCATATATAGGGTTAACTGAGGAATGCAAAGTCAACGTATCAAGATATATCGAAATGTAGAGAGCGATGTGGAGAAATTTTCCACTACTAAACGATCTCATCAATTGGTCTCAGCCGTCTGGGTCATCGCCAATGGAGAATTACCACACGATCGCGCTGTCTCCAAGTCCCACATCTTTGCAATTAACTTTGTATGTACGAGCCGCAATAATACGTATACCACGCCTACCCACACCACCAACTGTCTCGGCATAAACACTGCAGAGTTCGTTGGCAGCTGTTTTCTACGAGTAATCCCGCGTTGTGAATTGATATCGATTTAATTCCAAGTATCAAATTTCTCGAGCCCTTTCGCGATGGCAATAACCCCGAAATGCGTTTGTTAACGACACCCGCGACATTTGCACAGAAATACAAAAATAAAAGTGTGACTCACCGATTTCCATCGAGTTGATAATGCACGAGTTTTTCGTGAATGTTACCGCGCAGATAACGCTCTTGACGCAAATCATTTCGAGAATTGGCGCGTTGCACTCCGCAACAAAGGCAACGGCCAGCACCGCGACGCGCTACTAGCATTCCTGGAAAAAAAATCGGAAAAAAAGGATTCACGCTACCTGTAGCCAGTCACTCGTCAGCGATATTCGCGGCCCTTACTTCAAGCTACGGAGACGTTTTATATGACTTCGAAAGACGGATATGTAATATGGATAAATTATAGATATCGATTTTCATTCGTTGTCTTTTGAACAACCTGTAACGCGTCAGCATGACGAATCTGTTGATCGAAAACTGCGAGTGCAATTACTGTATATAAGCGAAAATTAATCATCAACCATTCGCGGTGTTGAGCAAAGCCGAGATAGCGATACACGCGTCGCTGGTGGAGTTTGTTATCTCATATCTAACCGCGAAAAAAAATGATAAAACAGAAATCGATTCACGTGTCGCGTATCTCGTAGTTCTAGCGTGTTCAATCGATATCGGAATTATCGTTCTGTTGTGCGGCAATTCGGTTCGGATGGCTTCCTTCATTTTCATACAGTCTACGAATTCCGATTAAAAAATTCGAGTCAGTGCGAAACTAACCCCAAAAATTGGTTTCCTACCTTTGAGTGTAGTTTTCGAAGCATTCGGTGCCGTCAATCGAGATTTTGGGAAGAACAAAGTTTCCTCGAGTCGTGTGCAATGTCACTCCACTGGGCACTGTCAAAAAGTCACTCGCGTGTGTGCCAAAAGGCCAATTTAACGGACTGTCTTCGTCACATACCTTTCACTGATGCACGATCGCGTGGTACTACTTGCGCGACTTCGCGTCAGGATAGTCGGCGGCGAGCTAGAGAAATCAGAAACGCACGTGCATGCCACACTGTCAAAGTGCGAACGCGAGGAGAGGGGGCACATGGCGTTTTGTCTCTCGATTCGAAATCACCACCACGCGATAACTCAACTTCGCGCACGATATGACGTTGGGCTTTTTGATTGTACACAAGCGAATCTTCGAATCGCGGAATGTGTTCGACCACGCGAGACACGTGCTCCTAATTTTTTATTCTTTCTCATTTCATTTACGTAACCATACTTTATTGTTCAACGCAGTCGTTCGAACACTTTGGAAGGCGCGATTTACATACGCACGAGTTCCCTAACATTATTATTAACATCGCACGATTATTCACTGGATTTTTGAAAGAAAGACTCGTTTGATCCATTCGATAACATGGTGAAAAAAACTCAAAATTGAGGTTAGATTATTAAATGCTGATTAATTTAGCATTCGCCATAATCAAAATCTTATTCAATTATCGCGATCTTTTTTTGTTTTGAGTTCCAATGGATTATTTTGCGATCTTTGCTTGTTTTCATTGTTTCCAAACGAACTTCGAATTTTTTTTTCTGGATCTCCTTGGAGATCGTAAGATCGACGGCAGCTTTAAATTTAATTAATCGAAAGCAAGATTTCTTTTAAGAAAATGATAGAACCAAACGATATTATTATTTCTAACAGAAAAGTGCGTAACGGGTAGAGGTTTGTTTGGAGATAGCAAATAACCGGTAAAGTTGGTAAATTACGGGAAAAACGACAATTTCCAGGGGTTTTATAGAATTTCGGCACAGATTCCACGTTTTTTCGGTAATTGACCAAAACAATGCATTCGGTCTATTTCCATTAATCGATTATGAGGTCTTCTCGTCGAAAATTTCATCGCATACAGCTAAAACGTTTTCTCCGACAACAATAGCTCCAAACATCGCATCACACTTCAGATATTTTGGGATTGTTTATTTTCGGAATTACCTAACTTTGTCTTTCTCGACGCCTCGTCAAATCCATTATCATTCAGCAAGCGACAACAAAGAAAAATCCACATTCGTACGGGCCGCAAATCCCAGCAACACTGCGCCCCCGTGGGAACTATCCGGAAGGAAGTTTCTTTTCGCGTCGTCGCCGTTGGTACCGCGTTCGAACGGCGCGTCAGTCGCGTGAACATAGCCGACGCAGAAATACGAGGCCGCGAGAGGATTTCCGCAAAACACATGTAGAAGAAAAATTATGGCGGGATCAAGAGTTTTATTAGAAATAATTGTATTTACGTTAACCGCCGCGTTAATATGGACGGTAAATGTGACCTCGGCGTCGCGCCTCAATGTGCCAAGAGTTCTGTTGCCGGTTCTCAACGATTTCCCGGTGAATTTCACCCTCGAAGTCACCGAAGGAGGTTGCTACCAATGGTAACATCATCATTATTTTTAACACGCAAATATAATTTCTCGACCAGCGTCTTTACTCGGTCGTTGCTTTTCCCGATGTCGCGATTCTGTCTGCGACTCGATCTTTTGCACGTTAATTCACTATAGTAAAATCCCTTCGTGGGGTTATGAGAGCGCTGCACAATGCTTGTCATTCTTCCAGGTCGACGTCGCGCCTCGATGTCGTACATTTGATTCCGATGAGTGAAAATCCAGAGAGAACGTGCTCGTCTGCCGTTATGGTGCAGAGCGTCACGAGAGATCCGACGAGAAACACCGCTATTGTTTTGGCGGAGGATATCAATACGGGACAATTTTTGCGATGCGACGTTATAGTCGACGCTATATTTTCGCTGAATCTCGTGACGACAACGAGAGAACTTTTCATCGAGGAGGCGCCAGAAGCTTTCGAAGTCAGAGCTTACGATGAACAGGGTATGAAATTTGTAATTTGTAATTATTTACTTCAGTTAATACTAATTTTATAAATCTCATTTTCAATCTTATTTTTTTTGTTTTCATTACAGTTTTTTTTCGCTGCTGGGTTATAGCTTTCAGGTTTTCAGGAATACGAAACAAAACTTCCTTTTTGTCATTGCTATAATGCAAAATATGAATTATTGTCGCTTAGCAATATTCATGAACTAAATACTAATTTTTCCGGGAGAAATTCTTTATTTTTGCATCGTATAAGGTACAAAAAACCGTCTAGCATCCACACAAAACAATTGTACTGTTGATTCTACGGGTACATTGATTTGCTTTAATGCAAGTTAATTTACCGATCCGAAGCTTTGCCATTTTCTTTTAAGGTCTCCCGAACATTAAAAAAACTGTCTTTTAAATCCGTGATCCCAATGTTGTGTATTTGCAATTAACATTCGATCATTATTGTCTCAGGAAACGAATTCACTACTCTGGCGGGCGTCGAGTTTCAATGGACGATCGGTAGCGGCGACAAACGTTCTTCCCGGTACGAGAACGAGTACAACAGTATTCTGCGATTTATGACTTTCCAAGAGTCTCCTTATGAAACACCGCCGACGATAACGACGCTTGACGCCGTTGGTAAAAAGGGGCACATAATTCTTTTGGAAGGCATCAAAACCGGTACAGCCAAGGTGAAAAAATCCTTGCCAGAAACTCAATTTCATTTCCTTACCTTGTTCTTTAACCAATTTCCGTCGACCTTGAATTTTAGGTATCCGTTAAATTGCCTTATCCGGAATACAAGCACGTTCCCGCGGTCGAGGTAGAGCTGATCGTAGTCGCGAATCTGATTATTCTTCCGACCGATGTGACGATGATGGCCTACGATAGTTTCAAGTACAGAATAATGCAGGTAACGACTGGTTTTGACGCATCGCATTCCTCACGATGCGTATATTTGTCACTCGATCAATAATCGGGTTTTTTAAAATCCAGGTCCATCAAGGCCGCCTGGAAGAGATTGCTCTTCCGTCGACGCAGTATTATTTGGAAGCCGAGAATTCCGAGATTTTGGAAATAAACAACGATCGCCGCTCGGCATACGCATTGGCACGAGGAAAGACAAAAGTTCTTCTACACGACAGAAACGTTCACGAGGAATACGGCGTCGTTCTTCCAACGGCCACGGTCAACGTTAACGAAGTATCGTACATCACGATAACCGTATTGCCCAACAGAAATTCGGGACTCATACTCGGCGAAACGCACGAGATAGTGGTAGACTTATTCGACAGGTAAATAAATTCAGCTGAATCATGAAAAACAAGCGCACAAATCATAAATCGTTATTTGTTTCATTATCTTCTTGCAGTAAGGATCACAAATTCCATATCGGCGAAGGTGTCGAAGTCACGGTGGAAATGGATTCGCAATTCTTCGAGACACGAACGATGACGCAAAACGGTACGCACGTCGTCGTCGTGCCGATTGCTTGCGGTACGACGATAGCCGAGGCTTGCCTTCACGGAGTGATCAACAAACAAGGCAGAAAGATTCCTCTTACACCTCCGCTAGTCGCCAAAGCTGAGCTTGTCATTCACACACCGGTCGTCGTGAATCCACGAGTTTTGGCTGTTCCCTGGGATCCTAAGAGCAAATCTCGGTAAGGCAATGCGTTCCATTAATACAACGAGTCTCATTTCTTCGCTACTATAAGTTCCTCACGTTAGATTTTTTGTGACGATATGTTTTTGTGACCTTGCAGCTTCGACATCGCTCTGAAAGCAACGGGCGGCGATGGAAAGTACGTTTGGAGTTCGCGTCAGCCGTCGATAATTTCCGTATCGCAAAACGGCGTTGTTCGCGTATTGAATCAAGGATCGGCCGACGTTACGGTATCAATGGCGCGCAATCAGTACAACAAGGATCGCGCGAAGGTTCACGTGCTTCTGCCCTCGCGATTGGAAATAATTCAGTACAACATCGACGCGGCCGTCGGTGATCCGATAAATCTTCATATAGCACTGTACGGAAAAATGAGCGACGGTCCCGACGCCAAGGAAGTTCCGTTCAACGATTGTCGGGATATTCCGTTCGAGGTATACATACCGGACGGAAATTTCGTGCACAATGCGAGCGACAGCTCTCAACCGGTTGGCATCGCATGCGCGACCATTCGCGTTGTCGGCTTGGACGTCGGTACTTCAGGTATAACAGTCGCTTACAGCGCGAACAATCAATATCTCTTGGACAACATTACCGTGTCGGCCTACGAGAGATTGATAGCGATCCATCCGTCAAGCGGAGAAACTCTTCTTGCCGTTGGTTCGTCGAGAAAAATAATATTCAAGGGAGGTCCGCATCCGTGGGCCGGCAAGCCCCAGGGTTATTCTCGCGAAGTATCGCTATCGGAAGATGATATAGTGCGAGTAATCGATAAAAGATACAGCGACATCGCCGACGTTTCGGTCTACGAGGTAATATGCGAGGCTCTCGGGGACGTTTTGTTGACCTACACAGTCTCAAATACGCCGTTTTTACCGAATTGCCGAAGCACCGATGCAACGGCGACGATAAGAGTTATATGCGGCAAGCCGCGGTACATCCAGCTTCAGCCCGAGTTCAAAGACGGCGAGCACTGTCCGATCGCACAGAACAGCGATCGTGTTATGGCTCACAGCGACAAATCGCTGCGACTTATCGTCACGGTCAAGGACGAGGACGGCCGTCGTTTCGACAATGTTACGAGCTTGAACATCGACTGGTATCTGAAACCTGCTGATAGCGGAGTTGTCGAAGTAATCGGCGGTACGAGGGAGGAAACATTCACGGATATGAACGTCGTGCTGCCTCGTCGTCACTATCAAGTAGTCGCGCCCAAAAAACACACGGGCTCCCTCGTCGTTCAGGCCCGAGTTACGGGCTACCAAAAGCACGTTCTAGCCAGATTGAGGATATCGCAAGAGTGGCCACCGTTCGGAACGATAAACGAGCGCGGCTCGATAGCGACTCCTCTCGTCGAGGCAGAGGTCAACGTCTTCCTTGTCAACGACACGACGATTATTCCGAGCAGAATGAAAGTTCTCAACGATCCTAGAGGCAAATACTCCTTCCAAGTCAGTCAGGGCTCGGGTTACTACGAATTCGTACTGAGCACGGATGAAATAGCCGATATACGTTACGTCGAGCCGACGAAAACGATTAGCGTTATACCGAAGAAGCCGGGACTGTTGAAAATCGCTCTCGTCGATCTTTGTCTCGCCTCCGCGCCGGCCGAGGCCGAAATAGAGGTACAACAATTGGCCGGTATCGAGATCGAGAGCGTCAACAAAGTCGAGAAAGGGAAATGCATCACGGCTACGCTGAGACTTTTCGACACCAATGGACACATAATGGAAGTACCGACACTCGATGCATTGCACATCGACGTTGAGCTTGACGACAGTTACGTAGAGATAAAAAAATTGCCGGTCGGCGAGCAGGGAGAGGCGCCGTACTCGAGGATACTGTACACGATTCACGGAATCGAGGAAGGCGAGGCGCGCGTTTCCTTCGTCAGCGGGCACGACGATCAAGAGATACGCAGCGAATCCGCGACGATTCAAGTTTTCACGCCTCTGCGAGTTACCGAAAGAAATCTCACCGTTCTCGTCGGGACGGTGTGCCAAGTTGGAACCACAGGCGGGCCGAGCAACGCGGAGATCGAATTTTTCGTCGAGAACGAGAACATACTGACGATCGACGCGCAGGGAATAATCGAGGGCAAAGCCATCGGTCACGCGAAAGTGATAGCTCGCGCCGTTGGACCGAGCGTGAAGGGCAGTCGAGTCGTTTACTCGCAGGACCACGTTTACGTGCAGGTGACGCATCTTCGAGGCATCAAGATAGTCGTTCCGACGACGAGGATCAAAGTCGGCGCTACGATACCGCTCTGGGCTTTCGGAATACCAGACAATCTGACGCCGCTCATCATCGGTTCAATGAAATCTTTGCTGTCCTTCACCTGGTTCTCGGGCGATCCGAAGACGTTGAGTTTGCACAATATGTACGAAGGCACAGGCATAAACATTCGTTATCAGAACGAAGTCACGCTAAGGGCCAAAGCGCTGAAAGCAGGTTTCGCTACCGTTTACCTCAACGTCACAACACCCGCGAAGATACTTGCCGGTTACAAGGACGAAATAAGCTTCAGTACATTCGCGAAACTCGAGATATTCGAAGAACTCGCAATCGTACATCCCGAGATGACTCCCGGTATTCCCGTTCTACTCATGACGCCGAATTCGGCCGTCAAGCTAAAAACTAATCGAGACAAACACGGTGCTAGCACTTACAAGATACTGTCCAATGGAAACACCAACGAATCCGAGGATCCGAACGCTCTGACGCCGGCAACGAAGACTGTTACGGTCGACAAAACTGGTCTCGTTAAGTCTGGCGAGAATCTCGGAAGAACCATCATTTCCGTGACGAACGTCGAGTCTTACAATTTGAAACAATCCGTGACTGTGATAGTCGATGTGAGTACACTTAACGATCCTCGTGAAACTTGAGAACGAATCGGGACAAACGTTTATTCTTATCGTCTTTCCTTGCAGGTGAAACCGGTGCATTATATGATGCTCTCGTTGAGTTCGAACATTCGTATAAGAAGCGGCGAGGAGCTCAACATGCTGCCGAAAGGAATGGAACTAAACTACGCGGTCGAATACTACGACAGCGTGGGCAACAAGTTCCACGCCACGAAATCGGGCTTCAAGACTGCGGCCAGCCGCGGCGACCTCGTCTCGTTCGCCACGAATTCCGAGAACTCGATCACCGCCAAGTTCCACGAGGACGGAGAACTCGTCGCTAAAGTTTACAGCGATAAATATCCCAACGGAATGTTCGATTACGTTCACATGATGATCGGCGATATTATCTTCCCGGCGAAGGTGAGTTTCTCATTGACTTGATCTTCGAAATTCGTAAATATCCGATGAGAAAAAAAATAATAATGCTCGCGTATTGCAGACTACGTTGACGGTCGGCGACGTGGTTTGTTTCTCGATGCCGCTTCTATCATCGGAAACCGGCGACCCGGGCTCTTGGCAAGCTTCGGCACCCGAGGTGTTGTCCGTCGATTCGATAAGCGGTATAGGAAGAGCGAAAAATCCGGGACACACCGTTGTAAAGCACAGTCTGACGACGCACAAGCAAGGCGAGATCGAAGTCAGCGTGCAGCCGATCTCAAAGGTAACGCATTGTTTGCAAAGGTTACGAAATTGCGTTGGAGATATGTTCGATGACTTCACGTGAATGTTTTTTTGTCTGCAGATATCGCTCGTTTCGTTGAAAGGAAAAAATTTCGCTGGTACAGAAGTATTCAGTGTGCCACTCGTGCTCAAGAGCAAAGACGAAGGAATCAAGGAAAACAATGTTCTCGCTCGCGGTCTCGGCGGATGTCGCACAAACACGGCTTACAATCTCAGCACTTTTCCGTTCACTTGTCACATACAGTTCGTGTCGCCGCAATCGTCGGTCAACATCAAAGATCTGTTTTTGACTAAGCCGCGATTTGACATCGTAACCGGTGAGCGAAGTGACACAGGTCGAATGATCGATTTAAGACGCCCCATAACTCGAATACTTTTATTGCAGGCTTCTATTACTGCGATATAATTCCGATCGGCGAGCCGACACTAGTCACGAGTACGCTGGATACTCGCGTTCAGGTTAACGCTCAGAGCCGGGACATCGAAGGAACACCCCTGGAAGTGGCTTATCTACCACCGGTTTTCGTCGGCACGAAAGAGATCGTGTTCGTTCCGACAACGGGCCAATCGGCGCCCGTAGCGAATCTCGACATTTACGGATTACCGTCCGTATTGGAACAAACTTCCGTAAGCTCATTTTGCATTCGATCCAGCAGATTCCGTCACAATCTTGATGGAATCTTTTTTTTACGCAAATGTATTTTCTTTTTAGGTTTACGTGCCCGACGGTGCGTATGTGGGACCGCGGACTTCGGTTTCGAAGCACTCGGTTCGCTACACATTGCGTTTGACAAAAGGTAGCGAGAATATACAGGGTCAAGAGGTCGTGGTTGTCAACGAACTAACGAGACAGAAGGTATTGCTCCTGATAAGGTTATCGAAAACCGAAAATTACACCTCGATATCTGGCATATATTGGCTCGACTACGTGTACTACCATCGTTACACGTTCGGAACCTTCGCCGTTCTCGTCATGACGTTCTTCTACGTGTGGAAAAACAAGTTGTCCAGTGTCAATCTCTCGGTGAGAAACAACAACGTCTTCGCCGATAGATGCCCACCGCCGATCAAGAAATCACCGACGCCGACTACACCGACGTTGAACAACAGCGTTAATTCGTCGGGCGGACGAAGTCCCGGCTCGCCGTCGCCGCTCCGACCGTTCTCAACGTTCGAGCCGGTTTACGGCGATCCCCGAGGTTTCTACACGCCGAGTCCCCGACGAAACTATTCCTTCCAGAGCCCGTAGACGCGAGATCGCATTTCAAAAAATTGCGTTCTTCAAGACTGAAGCGAATACGAAGCCGCGACGGCGTTTCGAAGGCAGCTAAAGCCCGCGAATGAGTGTCTTCGAGTGCTCCGTCGTCGACGGTAGAGGAAGAGACTCGAAGTGTTGTGATAATATCCTCTCGATAGGCTCGCGAAAAGTTGAATCGTCGGTCGACGATTGTACACTTTCGGACGAGAGGAACGAAGGAGCTCGATCATCCGCATCAGGCTCGATTAAGCTCTTCCGATATCGCCGTCGTCTCGTAATTAATTAAGTAAGCGCGCGATCAAGTTTAACTCGCACCCGAAGATACGTTCGTTTGCTTTGCCATATCGAAAAGTGTACATACATGTAAAATACCGTGGGAAAAGAGCGTTCCACCTCGGGGAAGATCGTAATAGTTTAGGGATCAATCTTTTTTTTTTCTTGTTTATTACCGATAAGCAAACTCAATACGCGCACATACGTAAACCGCTTCGGACATTCGTCGCACGAGCGCGTCGCCGACGAAAATGACACTAATCTAATCGGGCCTCGTAAGCCCATTGACTACTATTACTCACAGACTAGTCTAACATATTTTTGATAACAGTTTGACTCTACGGCATAAATAGATTTTCGTTAACGAGCTTTCTCCACTCGATCGATGCCAATACCAGGCTCTGGCCGGTTCGATGTGCGGCAAATCGATAAACGTAACGTTACATCGACGATTTCCTCAAAACAAAAAAAAGAATCTGAGAATCCTCCAAGCTTGCCCGCTGCAAAGGCAAGCGTCTCGCGCGACTTTTGTACATTACGGATAGATATATTTTATTTAAAAAAAAGCGAAAAAAGAAAAAAACAACGGTAATACATATAACGAAACGTTACGTACGATACATAAACTACACCGAGTGTTCATAGTACTTAATCATAAATTAGATCCTCCTTCGTCCTGTTCCTTTTATGAGATTGAGGTGTATGAATGACGAAGCGAATGAAAAGGTTCGAGTGTCCCGACGAAAAGGCGCATCTTTCGATACTGCAGAATGGTTTATCGATAGTTATCATTTTCTTTTGTTTTTTTTTCGTACCGTTGGTTTGATATAAGTGCCTTTGGAAGAGCAACCTTGATCGGCCCATGTTTTTGATTACATTTTTTTTTTCATTGTTTTCCTCGACTCACAGTAAGAATACAACGAATCCATCGAGGGATTGTCGAGAGGTATGGATGTTGATTGTAGCGTAACTTTGTATACATTGTTGTACATTCTTCCATCGTTTAATAAAAAAATTTAAACAGTGTGATATACTCGCAGGTTTCTCAATGAAAAGACGACAGTCGTTTTTCGTTTATTTATAAATAGTGTTTATTAAAAAAAAAAAACGATCAGGCATGTTTAAATCGAACAGTCACGCGTCTCGCAATCACTCAAGCAAAGATTACATGATTAATCAAACGCACTCTCGAGTCTCGATCGAAAATGATGTTTTTGCTTCGTTGTACTTCTCGGACGGCGCTCTCTAGTGCTTCTTCGAGTTTTTCGAGAGCTTCTCGTACTTGCTCTTGCTCGAGTACCACAGAGCGAACGGAATCGCCAGAGATGGAAGCGTCATAACGGCGAACGCCGCCCAATCGACCTGCAACACAAAATCCATGATTAATCGACCAAAAAACACGGTAATCCCATAAAGCCGAGTATTTAAAAAAAAATTCTGCGGACAAAAATTTTTTATCGGATTTTCGACGTTTTTATCGAAACTATTTTACGTGTGATTCGTTTCGTAGTTCGAGGAAATCGCTACGTACCACGTGAGACGAGAATTTCTTGGCGTAGTCTCTGAAGGAAACGATGAGACCTTCGCCGGGCGCGCTGCTCACGGCAACCTGAAGCCTGGGGGCGTCCTCGGTGCGACGGTACAAAACTTCGGCGGACGTGAAGTTGAAGTATCCGTGCTTGCGGGGCTTGACGATAACGGTGTGCGTGACGTTCGTGAACGGCGCGACGCGGTCGATTCTCGCGTTCAACTCGCCGCTCACGTGAGAAAAGTGATCGGGATGGAAGGAATTGTCGGTGATTTCGACCTCGAGCGCGGCCGCGCTTCCGACGTTGTATACAGTGTACTGAAAAAAAAAAAAATTGTTTATAAATAACTTTTTAAAAGATATTTTGTTATTAACATTTATACAAGATGTATACGAATTTAAGTAAGGTACCTTAACGATGATATCCATATTTTCGACTAAGTATTTGTTGAGTATATGCTTGGATACGAGGAGCCTCGCTGCCTCTGGTTCGGCTTCTTCGGCACAGATTGTTGCGCAGAGGGCTGCGACGGCCACACACAAAATATGGAACTTCATTCTGTAAAAAGAATTTCGTTAGAGACACTGCAGTAGAATATCCTGTGATAATATGGCATGAAAACGAAAGATCCAGATTAGTGAAATTTGTTTAATAAGGAAATTGAGCTTACGCCGTATAAACTGATGCTTTTCCTGAGCGGTTGAAAATATTACAATAGAGCGAAGAACGAGACGAAATTATGAAGTAGAACGGAGCAAAAACAACAGGAAACTTCTCGGTCGATTATTCGCGCATATTTTAATTGAAGGGCTCGTAATAACTGATGAATTTCATAGATAAGTGCCCGAAATGACTGTCATATGCTTAGAATCGTTCAGCCGGATCGGAGTGTCTCGAGACGAGATGAACTCCGTAATTTACAAATCTCGTTAACTCAGCTAGTACGCCGTATCGAGCGTTAATAATAGAAACAAAATGTTATGGCATTGAAAGCGTTTATTTACGAGTATTAATCGATTCCGGAGTAATTGATAATTCGTGAATGCTCACCTGCTCTGCGACGAATAACCTGCGGTAAACACACACGCGAAACAAACTGACGATTCTATCGAGACGACGAGCGCCGCGTTACTGAAAAAAGTGCCAACAGCGCCCGCGTTCACTGCCACGTTTCGGCGGTGAGGCAAACATCATCGTGAACGTTATTTCCGCCACGTTGGGATACGTAACTTCCGGTTAACGCTCCATCACGAAAACAACCGCTCGATTCAAAATGGAAAAGTACCTTGAAAAGTCGTGTTGTTTTACTCGTTTTTTCCAGCGTTCGCATCCGCCGCTGATTTATTACAAAAAGACAGTGCAAAGTTCTTTTAATCGGAAATCATCGATCTTTTTTTCAATATGAATATCGTCCGATTGTTTATTTATCCTATTACTATTCTGTCCCTTTCTAATCTACTATAATAGAAAGAGACAGAATGATAAAGGAATGGATTTTTAAAAAAGGCTATTGTGGTTGATAATTTAACATTTCATGAAACAAAACACCGCAACGCATTTTTGATATACCGAGAATATTATAAGGTAATATTGAATAAAAGAACGCGAATTCGAAGAGCTTGTTCGTCGAGACAGAAATTCAAGAATGCAGCGCCGATCTCGTTTGACAGCTCGCACGAGCGGCGCCGAAAAACAAAACAAACAAGTCTTTTCGATGGCACTGTGAGCTCTAATTGCGACTAATTCTTCCGTCGCCGAGTGAGTGAAAACGAATTTTAGACTAAATCAACTTCGAAATGGCAGCCAAAGTCTATCAGCCCGATCACGAGCTCGAAACCAGAGTCAAAAAAGGTTAGTTTCGATGTTCCGTTTAATTGTCACGAAGATTCATTGTTTTTTCCATTGTTCAGCAACCGAGAGAATATCGGAAAACATGCATATCGTCGCGAACGAGCCATCGCTGGCGTTCTATCGTCTTCAGGAACACGTCAGAAAGGCTCTCCCTCCGATGGTCGAAAAACGTGTCGAGGTGCTGGCGCTGCAGCAACAATTGCAGGGACGCTGTTACGACGTAGAGTATGCCGTCAGCGCTGTGAAAACAATGCAGGGAGCGGAAAAGAGCTTCGACAATACTCTTGAATTCATCAAAAACGCCATATTCTTCAAACAACAATTGAAATACGAGGAACAGAGAAGGAACAAAAAGGACAGCAATAGAGATAGCGTTTACAAAAGATTGTCCGCTCATATTCCAACTTTGGACAATCTGCCGGACGAGATATCCGACGTTGTGAGAGAGACTGCGAACAGAGTCGAATCAATGATGAATCACGCTCGGCACTCGAACGAACTTCAAAGATCCAATACCACGCATAATTGATCTGTTTTCGCATCTATTGTTACGTTACTTATTATTTGCATACGCTTCGCGATTCAACGTTGTAAGAAATCTGAGTGGACGATTGAAAAACGAAAATGGACTGTGCAACTTTATCCTGTACTATGTATTATCCAGATGTTTGCATATCTCGCTATCAATTGAATTATTTCCGTGACGCAGAGTTCTTTGATGAGTTGTTGAACAGACAAAGTTACAAGAAAATGGTTTCATTGTTGAATGTTAAAAAAATCTTACGTAGTTGAGGTGTTTGTGAGTTCAGGGTGACTTTTTTTCTTGGTCGCTTACTCGTAAGCAAGGTCTGCCTTAATGAATGAAAAAAACTTTCAATCTGAGTTATTATTGAGAAAGAGAAGATTTAATATGGTAATTGCATCGAAGTCATTGTTTAATGCAAATTATGGACAAATGGACTTGTTATTGAATCAAACGTCATACGAGAAAATTATTGGTAATTATCACATTGTTTCCTGATTGATTTATGCCCTTACAGCTTACCACGGGAAATTCACGTCTATAACTTGATTTTCTTGTGGAGAAACTTTTGAGGGCAAAGAAAATTAATCGGGAAACAATCCGGAAATGATTCGAGTTTTCCTCAAGGATGCGTAAGTTATAGAAGTTAAAAAATTCAGATTATTTCTACCAAGCATCGTTTTTCGAATTTCATTTTGAATAATCTGATTTTATCTGATGACGTTTACGGAATGTGAAGCTATTTCAGCGTTTCTTCGATGAGTAAAATTTTATAGAATTTAAATCGATATATTAATTATTGTGAAAATAAATTGCTAATTATCCTTAAAATCCCAAAGAATAAAAAAAACACGGTAGCAGTGAAAATGTTTACTTTTACAAAGAAATTTAATATGCATTCCTTCTAGTCCTTTGACGATTCCGCCCAAATTCAATAACAATCAACCTCGATGATAATTCGATTATTGCGCCAAATTCGATTCGATAAAATTAAACACTTAGATTTTCCGTCAACATTCCGAATCTTGACAAGAAAATTCCTACAAGAAAAACATTTTCTCAAAATCTATTTCAAAATGCATTATCGACGCGCCCCGAAAAAGAATGACGAAAGTCTTTCACATTGTTGCGCTAGATGACGTTGTGTCTCGGCGAGAGTGTCGTCTGGTAGTGTCGTACGAGAGGCTTCGGGTGTGTGTACACCGTGACCGTGAGACCGTGAAAGTTGGAAATCCGAGTATGACGGACATGTGAAATTTTTCGTTCAAACATTGTTCGCACGTCGACGCATCGATCCCACCGAATTCTGTGATAATGAATCGATGATTCGTCTCGTCGCGGCTGAAGGGTAAGTCAGTAATCGTTACGATAGTTTATTGTAGGTTATACATTTTCGCGAGCTTTCGACGAAGGGGTCAGCTGTGCGACAGTTAGGTCGATGAGCTTTCTAACGCCGATAGATATTCACGCTGCAGTAGTCCCGCGATATAAGTAACTTAAAATAATTGAATATTCGTCGCCTTGAAACAAACTATTTACATTTAATATTCCCCGAACCTTTTCGAAACGTTATAATTGTAGTTGCCAGTGCGGAAACATTCAATTCTATTCAATAACGAGAAACTGTGTCGAAGGATTTACGAAAGAAAGTGAAAAAACTTAAAGATTTTCGGGATGGCAGCGTCGACGAGCAGCGATGCTTGTCCCGCTGATTAAACTTTCGTTACACCTGTCGTTTTGACGCCAAGGACATGACTATTCGCCGCAATGGTGAAATAATAATTAAGCACCTTTGGTGTTATACATTCATGCAGTGTCCTGTCACACGATAGCTTATCGGGCAAGGCACATTCGCGCGGTATCTCGATCACGTAACGCATTTTCCTAACAACGACGATGAATAAAGGAACAAGATTTGCGTATCGCACAAAGCCGAGCGAATTGGCATTTGCGTGCAACATTGTTGCGAGGCGAATGCCGAGTCGTGTCGTCTCGTTTGGGTTCGAGTTCAAAGACTCTTCGGTTCAGACGGCCCAGTTTCGAGACGGGACCCCCTCACAGCGTCGATCAAAACGACGGGAAGGTCGCCCTTGGGGCCACGACGCTCCGAGACCATGATCGTAATTTTTTATCCCAACGTAATAATATTTGACAACTGCGATGAATCTCATAACTCATAAGTTTTAGTTACGAGAGGAAGGAGGTCACGGTCGTTGGTCTTGGTAATTCGCAAAACGGACGTGCGAATTGACCCACGGTTTATTGGTCGTCGTCGCGGTGTGCAGATCGTAATTTTTTTTCTCTCACCCGGTTCAGCCACGCGCGGAGATCGATGAAAACATTGTTTAAGTGACACTGCAGTCGGTAATTCGTCTCGCGAGATGCGGATCAAGTTCCAACTGCATCACCGATGATAATTCGATCACCGACGATTATTTGCGATAATTCGTCGATGATTTTCTCGAATTGTGTTATTGCCGATATTACCGTCTTTACTTTGTATCGGCGCGAGTTAAAACGTCTGTGCCGATCTCGTCACGATCGTTGCGTCTAACATTCCCCGGATGAGAAAAAAAGACTGCGTTGCTTCTAAAGACGCGGCAATTAGTTGACGCCGAGACTACGTACGATCGTGGCACACATTTAATTTAATACATCGCGAATGTTTCGGCCTTGGTTGTACGCTCGGTAGTAATAATAAGCGCTTGAATCTTTCGAGAATCGGCACGCTGCCTCTTATCTTTATGATCAATGATGAACTTGACTATATCGTTAGCCGCCTATTCATTAATATGTGAGAGTCGTGATTACTCTGCGGCGATGTAAAACACTCTCTCGACGCATCGCAACGTTACCGTAAAATGTTTTTAACATCCTTCCATTCGGTTCTCATCCGCCGATCACGAAGCTTATCTTACTTCTGTTTTATTGCGTGATAAAATGTTTATTGTTTCGAAAAAAATTTGAAAAAAAATTAATGCGTCGAATTGCCTACGGTTTTAGTTATAGTTTATTTACAGATATTTAAAAAAGTGTTTTACCATTTAATATGATATAATTAATGGATCGTGTGATCTGATATTGACAAATAATGAATAATATATCGTCAATTAAAATCACGCGGCGACAACGACGATTGATCGCACATCAGTCGTTCAAATTCATTGGTCACTCGGTAATAGCGCGTTATCGCAAAACATCATTCTATTTCCAGGAAAAAGGAAGCTCGGACTGTTTTTGTGAGCTACCGGAATAAAAAAGTTTGAGCTCTGCACTTATAGATATTTTACAATTTTACATATTGATGATATATTAAAAAAAAAGATAGTACCAATTAAAACGCGGAAAACAGACGGACTTATCGTCGACCACGTTCGTAATCGAGTCAACTTCGTACACGCGGCACGAGTGCGACGAGAGCTATAATAATTTATTATTATTCCGTGCGCGTCTCGCTGTGGAGAAACCGCGAAAAGTCATACGCACTTACGCACAGACGGCGTTGACTTTGCATTCCCGAGTGTCGCGGTGAGCCTGCGATAGCTTCACGAAATTTAAAACCGTCAGATTATTTCGTATTCCCGTCTACCTTTTCGTACGAGAAGGACGATTCCTTTGTTTTTCTTTTTTTTGCCCCGATGCATCACCCGGAAGTATGAATGAAGAAAAAAATACCGGCTGGTAAAACCATCTGGAGGCCCCGCGTCCGGAGCTTTTATTAATACCATCTCAGTGGCCATACATTCACAAACTGGAGCAACGCGTCGAGCGTTTCTCGCTTCGACGTGAATCGTTCCGGTGATTTGCCAGTCTATTTTAACATCGAGAAATCGTTACGATTTCATACGAATTTAGATCGGTTTATCCAATCGCGGTGTAATTGTACGTGATGCAAGAACTTAAATGGAACTCGTTTAATCGCGCCGCACGATAATTCTTCCTCGTTCGGTATATTCTCGTACTTACACTCTCGCTCCGAATATGTGAATATATACAGTAAATATAGGAGCGAGCCCACGAAATTTCGCGGGAATTCATTATTCATCGGGTAACTTCGAGAGAATGTTATTGCGAAGACTTCGACAATTATTTGCGCACCGGTACTTCGGTATAGTCGCGTACTTTCATTGTATGACCTCACGGAGAAACATTAAAGTCTCGTCGAACGTTGCGGTTTAGCCTTTTTCTTAGCTTGGGTCATCGAATCACACGCACGCCGGTCCATTGTAGTGGTTGCATGTCGTCGTACCGAGCGGCGATCAACGGCATTCCACGAAGCTCCGCGGTGACCTCGGTCCCATAAGTAACTACGAGTCCTCTTCTTCGGAACGCTAAACAGAGGGGTTTTTTTCTCGCGAAACTTTCTCACCTTTAACCGAAACGTGACATCAAGGGCAAGGATACTTGACGGAAGACCCTAAATTAAAAACAGGGGAATACCAAGAAATTTAATTCAATTGTAATTTTATTCCTAACGCGAGATAGTCGAGCGAATCAAAGCATGAAAAAATGAAATGCTTGTTTTCAAAGCAAATTTAAATAGCATGAAATAAGGACTATGAAATTTGTTTGTTATAATAGCTAATTTAATTTTGAAAAAATAACGAAAAAATAATTATTGAAAGTATCGAACTTTCGTCGCTCTCGAGCAAAGAGTATTTTTTATGTCACTTCTTTGCGCGGCAGCGCCGTTGTATTATTTTTTATTGTATCTTAACTCTGTATTACGAAAGAGTGTTACGTTATCGTTAGAAAATATAATCGTGAAACCGGACACAGGAAACTCTTTCTATACAGTATTACATTAGCCATCGCCTCATTGAATATTCAGATTATTCGAAGCCGTCCCTCTGTTTCCTCTTCTTATTTCACCGAAATTTATCGACACCGACCGGTCTCGTGACTCCGCGTTACCTAATACCAAACCTCTCGGTTACGGGCTCACGCGCGCGGATCGACACGCCTCGGTCCAGAGCCGAGTGAGACGAACGTGATTTCTCCCGTGGCTAGAATGAATTAATTATCTTCCGTGGCGCACGACTAAACGCATCTTCAACTTCGGTAGGAGCATCGACGAAACACGTTTTGATGATAACCAAATATTTTTTTTTTTTTGTGAACCGCATTTTTATGTCGAATGTCAATCTACAAATTGAATAGCTGGCGGATGCGTGATCAGCGGCGAAAATACCTCGGATATCGTCTCAAACCGAGTAGCGATCAAAAATAGTTTTAAAATCGATTCGGAAAAATGTCTCATGTCCGGTAATTTTGAACAGCGATGTCTCTTTGCCAATGAAGCTACGAGAAATCCCAAATGTCTATCGGGTTTTACGAAAAAAATACAAGTGACAGTACTTATCGGAATTACAGAACATTTGCTCGGACAATGTCAGAACTTTGAAATCCGTTTAACCATTACGATAACATAAAATTACAATTTTTTTGACTAAATATGAGAAGTTTTGAATAATCACATACACCGCATATTACCTCATACTTTTGCCTGTCACCAGCTTATACGACGATTTTTCCCTAACTTCGACAGTAAAATCACTCGAAAAAAGAATTATTTTAATTATTTTTTTTAACCCGATCATAATGCTAATTTTTTTCGAGCACGAGCACAGCCCGCAAGTCTTGAAATTTCTCTACGCCTTATTCTAATGGCAAACAGATTCCGGTCGCGATAAGTAACGTGCAAGGTCGCACGTAACTGCTTAAGACAGTTTATTAGTTTTATTGAAAAGAGATCGAAGAGCCACAAGAAATATTGTAAGACTCGTCTGCATGGCATCGAGACCTTCTGAATATCGTCGAGGATGAAACACTGGCAGGGCATAGGAAAAAAAAGAAGACGAAGAAGAAAAAAAACCGATTTTTTTATCGAATGCGCGTAGATGAGTCTCCGCGTTCAGTCACCAGACAGGTTACGGCGAGAGACAAGGATCGCGCTTACAAAAGTAAGCCGGCGTCGTCATTTCGGGACGCGCACAGGGTGGAGTGAATCTGGGAGTAGCGAGAGCGGATAGTTACCACACTGGCTGGACAGTCAATGTTGTTGCTCGACGATATCTGTTCTCACTCGCTGGCCCGCGCGTAGCCAGGCTAGAGCAACAGTGGCTTTGTACTCCCAAGCGTTTCGGCACGCAGCGTCGAGCGCTGTCGCGTGAATTTATACGAACGACAAAAATAATTTAAAGAATTGTATATTCGAGTCAACGACAAGCGACAGAACCACACTTTGCGAACAAAAGAAACCAAATCGTTCTATAACGTAAAATACAAATTTGGAAGATTCGCCGAATGGAATTGTATTCGAATTCACCGGCTGAACAAATCAAACGTCGAAGTTTCCGTTGTTTGACGATGAAATTTCGTTGAAAAAGTGATTCGAGTCTCTGAACGCGAATGGGATATTTTCGGTTCGGCAAAGGTTTACATAAGAGGTATGTAAAATCAACATTGGCATTGCACTCGTTAAAGCCGAATGGCACGTACTCGCCTATATATAAAATAACACTATAAGCAACGTGCGTCGTGTCAAATAGCACGTGATGTACCACAGGCTACGCCGAACTCGTGAATGATCTTATTTTTAGGGGTAAACCCAACGGATTCGCTGACGAGAATCAGCTTTTTTCTCGCGATTATATATATGCGCGCAAATACACGGGCGTGCGCGTTATTTGCGAAGCTATACTTCGAAATTCTGATTAACTGAATTAATTTATAACGCGTTGCAATTCACAGTTGCGATTCGCTAGTCATAGAGTCCGAGAAATTGGGATTGTGCGTCGCGCAACGAAAATTCTTCGCTATATTTGTTTACTTAGAAGAGTCTTTAATTATAGTTAACAATTGTATTGTTTAATTTAGCGAAATGAACGTTTATTCATTGTTAAAAAATTCGGTAGAGACGAGAAATATTTAGTGGGAAAAAATGAAACTAAATAACGATTGTTAATTTTTTGCGAAACACGTTTGGTTTACCTGAGAATTCGTATCAATGAATTTACATTGATTTCAGATAATCCAACTTTACACTTTTTAACATTAAACAAACTTTTTACTCGGTGTATAGATAGTTTTAAATATATTTTCATGCACTCGAAAGAGATTCATCGTTCATACATGTTTCTTAATCAAACATTTAATTTGACTAACACAATACAGTTCGATGCGCCGAGTACCGAGTATTCTGCGCCGCTTTAATTGGATGACGAATCATTCTTAAAAATGTGCGCAATTTAATACTCGATCGATAAGTCGTTCCGTACGCGGATATGCGCGAATTAGAGAATTTATATTATTACGGACCGGTTAACTTTATTCAATTTATGCAGCGGCGGATGAGATGAAACGGGGAATTATAAATTGCAACGATATACCAATTAATTGATGATAAAAATGATAATCGATATTTCCATTCGACCAATCGCCGTCGATAATTAATTCCTTTGCATTAAAATCTTCGGAAGGATTTATTGTTATAATAATAATCTAATAATGTACTTAATAATAATAATAACATAATTAATAATATAATTGGATTTACTTCTTTCGGCGCGAAAATGGGGCTTTTACGGACGCGAAGCGGAGACTTTGCACCACTAAATTTTTGCATCACTCGTCAGAAAGAGTTTTATGGCACTGAAATGGTAATTGGCTATTATCGAATATAAAAATATGTTAATAATTATCGAATATCAGAAATTCGCAACAGCTCACCGTTCCCTTTATGTAGATCGAGGCGAACGATGAGCTTTCTACCCACCTTTCGCAATAACACCGGGCCCCTCTGTTCGCCCGGAGGTTCGCCAATTCAACGCAGTGCCCGTGTCTTCGGGCGCCTCGCGCGACTAACATGCAGATGTATATATATCGTAAAGCGGTATAACGCGTCGCCAAGAATGTTAGGCGATGAAAGTAAATTATACAACTCTCTACCCAATCTCGAAAGAGAAAGGTGAAGAAGCGTCGGGAATATTGTTGTCAAGATTTTTTTTCCCTTTTTTTTGTCGAGGCGCATCGTGTGCCTTGATAGCATCTAAAAATTATCGTCGAAAAACAAAATTGGAAATTGTTTTCCAAGATATATGAGCCTCTCAAACCTTTCTTGCAATGAATAAAAATAACGATGATTTCTTTCAATAAATTTGATATTCAGCTATCTACATTGAACGGTAAAATTAGTGTTCGGTGCGATTAATGCATGTGAACTTCGGAAACTCGGCTCATCCGTATTCCTCGCTAATAAATCATTTTTTTTTCAATAATCGATACGTCCAATAATAACTTGTAGGATGAATTCGAAAGATGAATCAATAATTCGAACGGTGGCTCTCGAACGCAGGCAAACGAGATCGCAGCGAGACGAAGGCTTCGGCATTTAAGAATTCGATGAGTGTACGAGATAGAAAGGTACAGCGTCGCTATTAAAAGTTGCTCAACCCGCGTTACCGTGAACTAGAGATTTCTGCAACGCGCACAAAAGAAGATTTCGTACCCGTTGAATTATAGTCAGTTGTGCCGATGAAGCGTTAAAATTTCGTATTCCAAGGACACCGCTGCAGTTCCTTTGTTCGAATCTTCGCGGCGAGAAGTGTATTTTTCTTTCCTTCCACGCTACCGTCAAAATATTGTTCGAAGTAGATTGAAAGAATATCGTAATTTTTAGTTCTTTCCGAATTACCGTTAACACATATTCTCAACGTATTCCGACACTATTTTTTAATTTATTCAGCGATGTTAGAATTGACCATGAATTTTTTTTTACTACATTCGTTTTGAAATAATTTACATCCATGTAGATGACAAAATATCGTTCCGAGTAGAGATTTACAAATACCATACATTCTATTTCGCGTCAAATCGTCGTTAAAATGCAAGCTTTTTACCATAATTTGGAGTCATTTAGCGGTAATAATATTTTGTAAGTTAAATTTACCGTTCTCAGAATTTTTCTTTCGTTCCGATTACAAATGTGAATTTTATTCGTATTTTGACCGTGAAAACGATTGAATTTCATATAGTTGGCTTGTGGGGATTTCTGACCGAAATCGTTATTACAATCCTTGTTGCTTACCTTTTTTTTCAATGAAAAAAGTAAAAATTACCGATCACATTAACCGCTAACTTCTCCAGTTCGGAGTAACCGAGCCGAAAATTGTACTTAAGGTAAACTAGTTCGATTTTAGCTCGCTCCGGTCTGTCGGTATACGGACAGTGAGTTTCGAAGAAATCCGTAAAACTTTCTAATAGATATCAGTTTCCTGTGATCCGCTACCGTTACCCCGGAATCGTTTGTAGTTTCGTAAATCGGCGATCTATTTGGGGACTAAATACATTTTCTCCCGTGGATCGTAACGAACGAAATCGTCGCTCGTTTTCGTACAGTCGAGAACGTAATTGCTGCAACGCGCCTACATTCGTTTATTCGTACTCGAGTACCGCCTTTGGTCGAAGTGAGTACGAACTTTCGAATAGTTATTGACTCCCCGCTCCGTCGAATTCCCCGGGTAAGATACTCGCGCTATAGTTCATCGCCAGTAATCCTCGACCCGCGTTACCGCGACGAACGCCGAGAATGTAGAATAATAATTCAAGCGCGCGAACGCCGTTTGGCCGTGGACCGGTATCAACGTCTCAAGTGCATCTAATGGAAAGCAAAGAGTTTAGTGGTCAGACCACGTGTTGAACGTACACTTGTGGCGCGTCCTGCCCGCGAGAGAGCGATCGCAAGAGTTTAACTTCGAAAGTCGACGACCTTGGCAGACATTTGTTTCTTTTTCGTCGGCTTTGCAAGTGTCATCGGTGACGAACGCAAATATCTCGCTCGGAAACTTCGCCTCCACGTCGATACTCTTCATTCGCATTCTCGAAATAAACTTGACCCGCCGGCATTTCGGTTTTCTCGGTCGCGATGCATTCAGTCGAATGGGAATAGAATTTACGAAGAGAGGAAAAAAAAGGAAATAAAAAAGAACGTGAAGAAGTTATTAAGGTAACTCGGCGGGGATCGAGCAACGAGTTTCTTATCCGGTTGCTTCCCGTACCGCGGGGACGCCGAACGTTATTCATAAGCGATGCACACAAAGCCTTTTCAAAAGCTGCCATAAATCATTCTCGATACAACGAGACTCGATCGCTTGCTTTCGTCTTTAGTTACTCGCGTCACCGTCCCGTTTCGGCTTTCGGCAGAATTCAAACGAAAATTGTTTCACTTATCTATTCGCATTGCCGAATTGCTGCAGTGACGCACGGGAAAAGAACATTCTTTTTGTCGCAAACTGCTTTGCAATATTCAATTTAATAGTCGTCATTTATTTATCATTCATAATTTCGAATCTAAAAAAAACATATGAAATATTTTGTTAATAATGAGCATGATATTATTTAAAAAAATATTTATAGAATAAAATAGAATATAAAAATGTGCGTGGTAATATTGACGATTTTTTTTTTCAGATTCACGGGATTCATAGACTTCCTTGGTTCGGCGGAGCTGATATTGAAGCTATAAAACGAAAACGAAAAAAAAAAAAAGAAAAATGTTGACAAAACTATTCGAGGTCCACGGGCGATTTTGTGCCAGTCATCCGCTGGAGGTGATCGTCACTACGTTGACAATCACCGCGTGTATGCTCAGCCTCGAGACCGGAAGTCCGCAGACACGGGATGGAAGGCTTCCGGGAGCGGCGACACACTGTTGGCACGGACGATGCAGCGCCGAAGTGAGTATCAACGCCCGATCGTTGAATAACCAATAATTCAATCGCGAAACGATTCTGACGATGTAACTCTGCAAATATTAATCCGCAGGATCAAAACGCCGTTGACGCAATCGTTATGACGATCATTCGATGTCTCGCTATACTGTTCAGTTATCATCAATTTCGGAATCTTCAGAAACTCGGATCGAAGTATATCCTGGGTGAGTGGAGAGACCGCAGGCGCGACAACTTTTACCCATTGTGAAACATTCGATCCTTGCGATATCGGCGCTTCGACGAGACGCGATATTACGACGACGAAGTCGAAGATCAATCGACACGATAGAGTTTTTTTGTCGCGAAGAACGCGCGAAGCAACAATCGATAGTTCTCGATCGACGCTTATCACGAAGGCTTTTTTCTATCGAACGCTATGAAATTTCGTATGTGCATCTCCATTCGGGAGGTTTCGACCCGACGGAATTTATCTGAATAACTTATTGATAGTAGTTTTTTTTGTTTATACTTTATTTTCATCGAATATTCAACATTTCGAGGTGATAGTTGCATTCGAATGCACCGAAACATCGCGACAGCCTCGCTGTCGCGACAGAAAACATTCGAAACGCGATAGAAAAGCGTGATATCGAAGATAAAAATTGAAGTTCAAGTATCAACGGACATGTGCGTATATACGCGTCGATGACGAAAGGTTAGCGTACCATTCATAAAACCGGATCTCCGCCCGTCGAGCTTCGTGTGAAAGCCCCGCGAGCGCCAGTGAAAGTTTCATGGAAAGTGATAGCGTTTCGTTTGAGGTCGTTTCACTGTGCGGCTGCGTGGCTTATAAACCAGCGATTACCAAATTATCCCGGCATTCCTCGTGGTATTAATGTTGCCTTGAAAAACAAAAAATGGTTCAAAGTCATCGCGACGATGGATTTCCCAATAGTTCATAACGTTATTCGTTGATTGAAATCGGTTCCAATTTTTTCCAGACAGAATACATGATTTGATGTTTTTTTTTCGAATCCAGGTATCACCGGTCTGTTCACCGTTTTCTCGAGCGTCGTCTTCACGTCCAGCGTGGTAAACTTCGCGCGCAGCGAGGTCTCGGATCTCAAGTCAGTGAAAAATCGCGTAACAATGGAAATAACGAGGAAGAAGCCGCGATGTTGCGGTGAGACTCGTTTGACACGCGACGTTTTATTGTAATTTTTCAGGGACGCCCTTTTCTTCTTCTTGCTCCTCATTGATCTGAACAAAGCTGGCGTGTTGGCACAGTTGGCCCTGAGCTCGAGGAGCCAAGAGGAAGTGCGAGTGAACATAGCGCGAGGCATGTCGCTTCTCGGGCCGACGATCACCCTCGACACTCTCGTGGAGACGCTGCTCATCGGCATTGGATCGTTGTCAGGTGTGAAGAGACTGGAGGTTCTATGCAGCTACGCCTGTCTCGGCGTAGTCGTGAATTATCTTGTGTTCATGACCTTCTACCCCGCGTGTCTGTCTCTCATACTCGAGGTGAGTTTCTCCAAAAGAATGGAAAAAAACAAAATGAAAAGGAATCGACTGGGCCCTCGTCGATACTTTGCAAAGATCCATTCGCGCTTTTTCGCAAATATTATCTCAAACAATTTCAGCTCGCACGCGGCAGCTCCGGCATGGGAAATCTCAGCGCGGACAAAATACTGATGATGCACTCATTGAACGAGGAAGATCAAAAGCCGAATCCCGTTGTCGAGCGCGTCAAGCTGATTATGATAGCCGGACTATTCGTCGTCCACGCTCACAGGTATTATTCGCTTGATTACTCCGCGAGTGACACGCCTGCGTTATTATCAAATGTTACCTTGATTGTTACCGCAATATCCGTTCGTTTTATTCGTCTACGTGTTATATCGCGTGCGTGAGGAACGAGCACGAGTCCCGTGTGTGACTGCAAAATCGTTTTCGTTCGGATGCCGCAATCCGACACCAATTATAGAAAAATGCGATCAACCACCGAGGTGCCGATCTTGGGGAATGAGCGCATGAGAGCCAAGGCCGAGAGCCTGGAACTAAACTCGCTCTTCAATATAACGAGATGGATCTCGAGATCGAGCCTTTTACTTTTCATACGGTCGATCCAATCGTTGTATCGATATCTGCGCTGCTTATTATTCCTCGAATCGCGACACACCGTGTGAATTACAAAAATGTATTACGCTTCGTTTTTTCATTCGTCTTTTTTTTAACTTAAACGGAAGCTCCGAGCGTTACGGCGAAAAAGAGTGACGCTCGAGCGATTACGTAGTGTTATCCCGAAATCTGACCCTTGATACTTTTCTTCACTAGTTCGTATTGTTGGATCGGTTCTTTGTCCCTGAAAGCAACGGGTCAGGTTCACACGTTGTAACGGCTCGCCATATTTATATTCACGTTTCATATTCATAATGGATTATGTCGTTTCGGCGAACGGGCGCGTAACCATTCATTCTTTTGCTCTTGTTTACTTCCCCGAATATCTCGTTATTCTCCGGGTGGGAAAACTACGAATTTAATGCGAAATACACGCGTTTATTCACGCGGTCGTAACAGGCGCTAAGTGTGCCTCTGTCGTTATCTCCGTGCAAAGCGTTTGGCGGAGTTAAATATTCGAGGAGTTTGATAAAAATAGTTATCTTCGAGAGTTCGACGTCTACTTTGGAAAGCCACGCACGCAAAAATACGCTTGTCAAGATATTTTGGAGTTAAATATTACATGAGCGAGTGTCAATAATAATCCATGGACAAAAGATCAGATAGCCATGCCGTGCAAAGAGGTAGCCCAAAAATAAACTTTACGAGAGGTGGTGGAGATAGAAGAATCGGCTTCGAGCCGACTTCTCTTGTTAGGTAGCCTAGCCGTTTCAGTTAGTGAAAGAAACGAGCATAGCGTACACCCGCGTGGGCTCCAGCATCGCGAATTAATCCCATCGCTCCGGGGCATTTTCCTTTTTTTTTTTTTGGGCTGTAAACATTTACTTTGATACTTTCATAGTATCGCAATATTGCGACGCGACTTGGTGGCTACCGAGAAAATCGGTAAATTCTACGAGAACCGAACAGATATTTTGTGCCAATTCGCTCCAGTATTCGTCGATCGATTAATTGAAGCCTGCAATTATTTTCCCAGCCGTTGGCCATTCCGACACGGCGATGGGGACGACGCAGTAGAGGGAAAGACATTGCCGATCGATTCTCACATCATCATAAATAGCCACAACAAATCGAAGACACCGGAGGATTTCAAGGAGCATCTGATGAACTGGCTGTCCGTCAGCGCCGACAATATCGTGATACTTATCCTGTTGCTCGCGTTGGCGGTGAAGTTTATATTCTTCGAGGACAAGGGTGAGATAGCGAAGCAGTTGAGATTCAAGGAGGACAAAGAATCGTCGAAGTCGCAGTCGCCGATCGAGGAAAGCGCTGTCGAAACTATGCACGCCACGACGTTGGACGCGTCGATCAGACAGAGATTCGGCGTGACGCTACCCGCCTTGCACCAGTCGGTCTTTCCGCTGTCAGGCATGGGCGGCAATTGGGTGGAAGTCGGACACGAATTGCCCGTCGAGGTTCAGGACAAAGAGGTGCAGACCGACGGCCGGACGCTCAGCAGCGACGAATCTTTCGGGGAATCGAGCGAGCTCGACAAAACACCGAGAACCGTGGAGGAATGTTTGTCCATCTATCGTTCCGAGGTAAGCTGACAATTGCAAACAAATCGTGGAACCGATGTTTGTTATTTCTCACTGTCTAAACAATAGCGGATGCCCAGTATAATTTTCAAGGTCTTCTTCATGAAACATATTTCGTTGCAGCTGGGTGCAAGCGGGCTCACGGACGTCGAGGTAATAGAGTTGGTGAAACGAAAGTACATCCCGGCCTATCAGTTGGAAAAAGCCGTCGGCGACATGGAGCGCGGAGTCGGAATTCGACGTTTGATCGTCGGCGCGGCGGCTCATTTCACCGACGAGCTCTACGATCTGCCGTACAGAAATTACGATTACACCAAAGTATTGGGCTCGTGTTGCGAAAACGTGGTTGGTTATGTTCCCGTGCCGGTTGGAATAGCAGGACCGTTGTTGGTGGACGGCGAATTGATACACGTGCCGATGGCCACCACCGAGGGATGCTTGGTAGCCTCGACCAACAGAGGAAGCCGCGCTCTCATGAGTTGCGGCGTAACCAGTCGCGTCGTTGCCGACGGAATGACCCGAGGTCCGGTAGTCCGATTCCCGAACATCGTTCGCGCGAGCGAGGCCATGGCATGGATGCAGAACGCTACGAATTTCGCGGAGATGAAGAGCCACTTCGACGCTACGAGCAGATTCGCGAGATTGACGAGGATTCACGTGAGGATAGCGGGAAGACACTTGTTCATTAGATTCGTCGCCAAAACCGGCGACGCCATGGGAATGAATATGCTGTCGAAGGGAACCGAGAAGTCTCTTCAGGCTGTGCAGGAGTACTTCACGGACATGGAGATACTGTCGTTGAGCGGTAATTTTTGCACCGACAAGAAGCCAGCGGCGGTTAACTGGATCGAGGGACGAGGCAAAAGCGTCGTTTGCGAAGCAGTCGTGCCGTCGGAAATCGTCACCACGGTACTGAAGACGACCGTTCACGCGTTGGTGGACGTGAATATAAGCAAAAATATGATTGGCTCGGCTGTGGCTGGTAGCGTCGGTGGTTTCAACGCACACGCCGCAAATATCGTCACGGCGATTTACATAGCGACCGGTCAGGATCCCGCGCAGAACGTCGGCAGCAGCAATTGCATGACCCTGATGGAACCATGGGGAGCCGACGGCAACGATCTCTACGTGTCGTGCACGATGCCGAGTATAGAAATCGGCACGGTCGGCGGCGGCACCGGATTACCGGCGCAGGGAGCGTGTCTCGCAATGTTGGGAGTCAAAGGAGCTCACGTCGACGAGCCCGGTGAAAATGCTAGCAAATTGGCCCGAATCGTTTGCGCCACTGTTCTTGCCGGTGAATTGTCACTCATGGCAGCTCTTACTGCCGGTCACCTAGTCAAAAGTCATCTAAGACACAACAGGTATGTCGGTTTCGTAACTACTCGAGAATAGTTTTTTTTTTGGTTTATGTAATTTACATTTTTTCTTTTTTCCTTTCTTAGATCGTCCACAACCGTTAGTAATCCAATGAGCTCGACTCGAAGTGAAGGAGTACATTTAACGGTGCCAAATTTAATACCGGAGCTTCAAGGGCTCTGCACGGACTCCAACAAATCTTAGCCCTAAAGTATAAACGTTATTAATTTCAAATGCCGTTAATCGGCGCGGTGATTGACAATTGGTATCGCGACCGTGTGTCGCGTTACGATGATAAGACGGGAGAAGCTCGGAATTAATCGGATCTGGGGGAAAAAAAGGAAACCTCGTCGTGCAACTTGTCACTGTGTTGACAGGAAATGTGTATATCTCGGCGTATAATTTATAACATACTGTAAATGTCAACTACAGGGTCGTTTATTATATAGTAAAATACGGGAGACGTAATATCCGGCGCGAATTAATGTTTTTCCAACGATCGACGGAGGAACACCGAAAAAAAAATTTGTCTAAAGAACAAGAAATTTGTTGTACATGCAAAGAAACGCGCCGGTACAGCGAAATTCTTGCTGTCTTGGCTCATGATTTTTCTCGGTGAAAGATCGAACGCGAGGTGCTCGTGGATGTTATTTAATCGTAATGCATATTCGAGGCCTATCGTTGAACCGACGAAAGCGCGAATAGTATATACGAAAGTGACAATATACATTAATTTTGTGAAATTCGTGGAAGACGGAGCTGGAACTTCGTTCAACGATAAATCGGCGGCAATTCGATCGTTGGATTAATCGCGAATGTTATACTTCCGAAATATTGAATGTTCGATCGTGCTACTCTCATTGTTGATCCCCGAGTGAATTCGCAAAAACAGACGTCCGATAATCGAAAATAAGTATCGATCATTGGAGCGAACGAGGACTCGCCGAACCTTTCTATCGTTCGAGGCCTAAATCGAGGTGCGCGAAAGTTCTTATATGCGCGCGAGAAAATTATGCATCCGGCAGAATGTGCATACGACAAGTTAAAGAAAAAGATTATACTCTCTATCAGTAAAAACTTCTATCGGTAGACGAAGATAATAAAGAGCGTTCGTAGACATGATTATTTATGCCGAAATAAAGAAAAAGAAGAGAAAAAAAAAATCGATCGCTTTAGAATTTATGTTGCGCCGGTAACGTAATGTTTTAATGAATGTACAAAATGTATATCGAAATATCGAGGAGCCTTAGAAGATTTAGTAGATTAACGCAAAGAGCTATATATAGAATTATCGTTTAAGCATACCCAAATGGTAAATGGAATTCCCATGTAGAACATAATTGTACACCTGATAGCCGACATTGTCGTCGATTATTATTATTTTTTTTATATTAAAAGAGAAGATAAAAACCATCGCCAGCATTCGTAATGAGTCTATCGGTGATTGTTGATTTCAGATAAAAAAAAAACAAAGTCACGAGGGATATTAAGAACGGCGCAAAATTGTTTTTCGCATTAAGTTTCTATTTTTCGTTTTTGATCCAGCCAAAGTATAAAAATGTTGTGCGATGCACCTTAAACGCGACAATAATTTAAAGCAGTGTAGCAAAAAAACAAAAAGATTATCTGGAAAATCGATGTAAAATAATTCTAATAATACTTCCATGCATCATACGGGCTTTTGATTATGCCAAAAAAAAAGGAACACAAAAATCATGCAACTGTTCGATCCTTCGTTCCCGCGGCTCTCACATCTTCTCGTACGTTTCCTCGTAGCCGCACTCGGTACAAGTGTGACTGTAATCGTCGGTGTCCTCGTTGTAGGTATCCTCGCCGAATGTGTGAGTGTGCGAAGCTTTATTCGTTTTGTCGTACAGGGAACTCCGAACCTCCATTCTCAACAGTTTTACCTACAAAAACGTGAAGTAATAGTTTGATACAAGAATTATCGAAACGATTCGTGCAGTATTGGATGCATTAGATTTGTTACTTTTTTATTGAATTTCTTAATCTTAGTCTCTTGTCTCTTGATATCACGTTTTTCTCGTTCCTCCAATAATTCTTCTTCCGTTCCCCAGACCTCGAGGGCTCTTTTCTCGACTTGCAGATGAAGATAGAGCTTCATCTCGCCCCATCTCATGTTGTGAGGATTCTTACGAACGATGAACTTCAGAGGTGGCTCTCTCTTGTCGAAATCGCAGTCTTTCAAGAGATATTCCTCCTTTGCCTCTGTTTTGGTGATCAACGAATGCTTATCGTTGCTGTCTCTGAATGGAAAAATTGAATTTTCATCTCGACCAATAGGCAACCTGATAGAATTTTTTGTAGCCAATGAAAATAGAGAATTTTTTTACCTGCAAGAATCGCATACAGAATAATCGAATTTTTGCAACAGGTAAGAATCTTTGAAATCTTTTTTGCACTCTTCGCAAATTGGAAATCCGCTGACTATGGGTGCCGGCTCTTCGGCAATCCTGAGCTGAAAAACAGTACGATAAGACAATTTTCGTAACGAGTGGAGAAGGTAATTATTCATTTTTACCATCTCAGCCTCCAAATCATCATCTTCTTCGATGAGAAAACCACCGCCACTGTCGACGACTTTTTGGCCTTGAACTTTGAGAACTCGAGATTTTGTAGTATTCGGATCATTGCTGTGAAAAAAAAAGTGACGGAGTTAGTCGAATACAACAAGGACGTTTCGATCGATTTCCGCATCTCGACAATTATTTAGACACTTCTCACTCACTCCTTCGCGTAAGGATGAGCGACGATCTTTGATTTTTTCAACAGCAAAGCTCGCTGTCGATTGCGTTCGGCTCGTTCCAGATCCCATTGCGGCGATCGGGGTCTCTCTTTGTCGCCGATTTCATCATTTTTCAGTTTCTCCGTTTCCGTTGACATTATTCCGTGCAACGTACTTTTGTTTCCGAAGGCACAGTATTAACCTCTCCCGATAAATATCGGCTAATTCTTTCTTCTACGTTTAAATTGAGCTATAAATAAGTCGGGTGTCTCACCGAGCGTAACGATCTCACCTTCGACTAATGTTTTTGTTTGCAACCCGGTTGTTTTGATTACACTCGCGTTTTTCCTCGCAGGTAATGAATTCGAGCGTGTCCGCGAGAGGTTTTTTTTTCACAGCAAAACGCCCTCTACGATTGCGATGTTGTGGAGCAGACGAAAAACGTCTTGTTCTACGGGTGCAGGTTATAGTCTGCCGACCGGATAAACGGCATTGTACTAAATTATGATGGCAACCAGAGGATGGAAAGTGAGTAACCAACTAGTGATTAGTTCCTTCATTTGTGTTATCCATAAAAGATCGCGACATAGTCATAATTTCGATGATACCGAAGCGAATGTCGAGTTTCATCGATTCACCGTTATATCATTTGTTCTTTAGGTCGTTCAGGCTCACGTGCCAATGATACGATTTCGCAAAGGCGGTGCCAGTCGGGGTAATTTATTATTGTTGATTGGATAACGAGATTGAGCTGTGACATTTGGTGCGAGAAATGGTTAAATAACAATGTGCACATCGATAGCCACTGCAGGTGCGGCCGCAACTCCATCTGCTTCGCCAGGGGCGGCTCCGCGAGCGGGTGCCAGCACTGGCGCGACTGGACCTCAAGTCGTTGCTCTGCCGGTCATCGAGGATTTTCAGCTACCGCTTAGGTTTCAACGAAGACCCATCGACTCCAAGGAGATCGAATATATCAACGTGAGAAAAATACACAAAACCAAATTGTTTCATATCTCGCGATGATTCATTTATCGCTCAAAATTGTATATTTTCTTTCAGCGCGGAGGTCCCGAATGATCGCGCGACAAGACTCGGTTGATGACAAAAAACAAACAAGCAATGATATTCGAATAGTGTTATAAATTACTTGTCAAATACGCCAGTATTCGAAACGGCGATGTAATATAAATAAAAGGCAAACATTTTCACAACAATGAAAAAAAAAATGGAAATAAAAAAGAACGGCGTAACCACCTGAATATTCGTGTTTTGACACGAAGTCGTAAAACTCTACCCAGGGCCAGGGTCTGCTATTTTTATTCGATCCGCCGGCTCGCGGAGTCGAGCGATGCTGGAAGTTTTCACCGGCGTCCGGCAAGGAGAGGGGGTTCAAGTTGAGTCACATCGAAAAATTTTCGTCTCCGCCAATACTCGTAATACGAAATCTCGGATCGTTTCGACATTGTATATAAAAAGTTTCGCGCACGACAATAACGCGCAGGATTCGAGGTTCCATCGGCGAGCCGAAGAGTACGAAAAGTCGAGCGGCGAGCGCGTTCCGAGAGGATTAATGCCGGGGGGTTCGAAGATCCGTCGCGACGGCCTTGCTCTATTGACAAAAATAGCAGACGACAGTGCGCTACTGGCTCTTCTGCTGTGAGAATCTCTCTTGGATCTTTCGTGTGTCTCCACGCCTCTCGCCGCCTCCGGCCTTCCCATCTTCCGCGCCCCGTGCGCGTTTTCCGTGTGTACGTGTGCGTATCGTGTCCCCGCGCTCACACCCCGCGTGTGACGCCCTGGATGTGACGAATCGACGAAATAAAAATTATAACTTTTTTGTTTCCCATCTCACACCGCCCCGCGCCCCACGTTGCGACAGTCGCGAGTAACGCCGAGTTATGAATCGCACGTCAACAAGATACGATAACGAAAGATTAACGAACGAAGTAACACGAAGACAAATGGCCGATAATACCGAATTCGGTCCACGAAAAACACTTATAATTTTGGCTATCGTAGCCGGATGTTTCGCTGTTCTGTGGCCTAAAATATTCTATCCGATGCTCAGCGGACCTGTCAATAATATACCCACGACCACCGATGTACCCGGTAAGTGACGATGCTTGGGCAATATTTTTTAGTTCTCGAATCAAAAATTCAGTATAAACATCAACATCTCATACATAATTTTTTTTCATCGCACCGTCGTTTGAGAGCACCAAGCCTCATTTCATCTCGCCTCGCATTAAAAATGATCAAACGTTTCGTTAGCCTGCTGCGATTTGGTATTCACGAGCGACGTCAATACGGTGGACATAATGCAGGAGATGTGTAAGAATATATTGAAGCATCATCAAGTGGATCCGAGGGTGAGAGACGCCCTCAAGTCGAGCAAGCTAACGCCGCAGAGCGCTAGCTTCTGCAGAGACGAAGTTCTAGCTAGATGCGGCATAGATCTCTCTTCGTTTCTCGCCGAGAAGGAGAGATTGGGAAAGACGTACAAGCAAGTGTTGGAGGAGATAAGAACGTTCAACAGTTCGATATGTCTCAAGCGTCAATTCGGAGTTCCCCTGTCGCAGTTGGGAACTCCGCATCTCATTAGATATCACATTCTGATGCCTCACAGTAAGAAGGATATGCGATAGACATTCGTTGTTCCCTAAATGTCTCCAACTGCGTGTTTTTATTGTTGCTCTAACGACGAACATTGCGCGTCCATCGTGATTACTAACGAGCTCGATTGTGTTCCAAAAATAATTGAAGATCTTCAATTATTTGAAGGAACAACAAGATGTGTTCCCCTTGGTATGGCATGATAACGAACTAAGGTATCGCGAATTTTCGACGTCGCTAAGGTCAGTCGAGGTATATAAATGGACTGTGGTCGCCGTGCCCTGTCCATTTTACAATTGGAGAATTGCCAAAAAATTGGTACAAACGCTGACTCGCCGACCGCCGCGAAATATTGGCCGATTGTCAAACTTCCAAATGCATTACTTATCTTTTTATATGAAAAATGACGCCCAACCCGATATTACGAGAAAAATATTAATAAATTTCACTGTTTTTTCTTTTTTTAACATACATGTTTATGAATATGGATTATTTTATTTTCATACGTGTGACTAACAGGCGTTCGCGAAAGATGTGTTGACCGTTTGCGTTCCGGTTGTTATCATTTTGTATGGGAAGCTTTCTGAAGATTGATGTGTGATTCGCCAGGTCCCATTCGACAAGAGCGTCGAACGCCTCCGCACGCGGGAGGCCTTCATCCGGCGATGCGAGAACGCGGCAGAGCCATACCGTCTTCCCACATCGTTCCGAAAGTCGACGGCCGACCGGATCACGTTGTCGTGCAAAAGATGAGACCGCCGTTGGGCGCAGCGGGACGCGTTGTTCCGGCACCGAGCGGGAGCACGGGGATGGGAATCATAATGCCGCTCTATTCCCTTGGAATTGTTTTGTTTTTTCTCTACACCATCGCAAAGGTATAGCCAATTTTCGATTTACGGTATAGCTCCGATTAATCGTTTGGATCAATCGAAGAGCGGATCTCATATCGGGCGAGTTTTTCGTTGCTGAATCAAACCAATCCAAAGTTACCGACTACTTTTAAAAAAAGATTAAGTTAGGCAACGTTAAAAAAATTATTGAAAATTATCCCGAGCACCGCAATTTATCGGAGTTATAATATAGATCAATATTAATTAGGATGGTTAAAAAAACGCTTCTTCAAAAATTGACTCATGGACTTACAGAAATTTTTGCGCTACTTAATATTCGAGGTATTAAAAATGCATGTATCCCGCGGGTCATCGACGTTCATTTTGCATTCGGTAAAAGAAACGATTTTGTAAAAGCAGAGGTCAGTACGGTTTTTCTTACGACTGTCGCATCGATATGGCAATGTCAAAAAATGCGAGAATCCATCATCAAGAATGTTAAAATATCTTTGCTCATCAAGCATTCCCCTTCACGAAGCTTATCTTTTCCAGATAACCGCGCTACAATATCATAGAGCTATAATCTATTTAAAAATTGACTGGGTCTTGAACATCCTGATAGACAGGATCGATAAGACGATATTAAATACTGTCTTATAGTGCTGGCATCTTGCAGCACATTATACCAAGCATATGCACGAGTACGTCTTGCTGAGCAGCGGCATAATTGAATTTTCAAAGATATAGAGTTTAGCAGCAATTACCAATAAATCATGTTGATCTCCGGTTTTACCCAATCGTTTCCTTCACCGAAAGCAATATGAATCCCGATGCGCTGACCTTTATTTTGAAAATCTTGAAAACTGCTTGTTTTTTATAAGTTAGAAAACGATGAGGCCGTAGTAAATATTTTCGGACGAACCTTTTCATTAGTAACTAAAAAGAGCACAGTAATTCAGATAAGCGTCTGAAGAAGAAAGCAGCTTTTCTTTTCAACCACCCTAATATAGATAGAAACTATTTATTCGATACGTATCTCAATATGCATCAATGTACTTCGAAGGTGATGCGAAAGAGTTCGGACAACGAGATCTACGCGGAGTATCAAAATCCGGCAGCGGAGAGAGAATTCCGTAACCGAGTCTTCAGTCCCGATGCACTGGCGAGCGCGATAACGGGAACGCCCTATTATCGAAAAGACCGTCCGCCGTCGCCCGTAAGACCAACGCCAACCATCGAAGAATTGAAGGAGCGTAAGTATAGAAAAAGAAAAAGAATCAGAAATAAAAATGCGTTAAGTCCTCGCTTTGGAATCACACATTGATGTATTTGACCATCTCTCAATGTGAAATATGTCATGAATCACCGTTGCATCATCTTCGCCACGAGTGTTTCACGTGTACGCCGAGTAACGGCGAACAGTATACGAATATCGAGTCGATCCGAATGAGCGACGGTAAAAAAGAAAGAAAAAAACGTTATGTGTTCCCACGATTTGTGTCAAAGATATCGAATCTCGCACGGGCCGTTATATCTCGATATCACCCCTGGTACGCGAAAGAGAAAACCCGTTTATCGAATCGCATATTGCACGCGAATTGAATGTTTCTGAATCGGTGTGGTAATGTGTTGCACATGCTGGACACATCTAGAAGCCGCTGGAGACATAGAGATAGATCAGCTGAGGCAACGTTTGGTCGACACCGAAGCAGCGATGGAAAGAATAGTCGTACAGATGGGCAGCTTGTCACGTACGGTTGTGCATAGTCCAAGCCCTCAACGGGATACACAGGTTTACCGAGACACTATTTTTGGTGACATTACCAATTTTTATAACAAAATCGTTTTAGTTTTTTTTTTCTTTTTCTTTCTCTTGTTTCTTACTTGATTAGATATTAGATACGTGCACGTTGCTGTTTCTTGATTGAATTTACGAGCTTTACGAAAAAAAAAAAAAGAAGACCAAATAGAAACGAATGAAACGTACCCTCGAGTTATCGTGACTCCGTTTTGCAATAGTTCTCTAAAGAATGGATACTCGATAAATACTCATCGGGAAACGATCACGAGACCCTTCCACCTCGCATCCATTAATTCACACACACGAATAAGAATTCTGGCGGCAATCTTATAGTACATATACATGAATTTCCCTTTTGAGTAGTAGATGGGGCTCCAAAGTCCAATGGTCCGGCGGGTGATCCCCCAAGTTCGAAGGTACACTTTCGCAAGCCCCCTCTTGTTTCGTTTTGCGCACTTTTTTTTGGGATGCAAAAAACGACGTGTTTGTTCGACGTTTATACCATTGTCTATGGATATTGATTGTTACGTATAACACACTATATTTGTCTCAACATCGAAACTCACTTTATGTCGTACACTTAGTTAACAAAATAGTGAGGATCCGATGGATTCGCGAGCGGCACCCGTATTGTTTCGCAGCCACGTTTATATATCGCTAGAGCGTGTGCATGATGTGTGTTGTTCTGAGAAGAAAGAAATACGACAAGCGTCAATCAGTCTCATTAGTTAACAATGTGAATTACGAAGGACAAAAAAAATCTACGTACGCAATGTAATCCCGTGTACCGGAGGGTAACGCTGAATAGTTGAGAAGCTTCGTGTGGGTGTTGACGTTTTATGGAGATGTTATTTTTTTTCATGTGTTAAACAAACGTTTCCTTCAGTTGCAGGAAGAATGCACCTCGAGAACCTGTTGTAGTAGAACTCACAATGGCCTCGACGAACACGATGAATCGTCGTCAAGGGTCAAAGTCATGGGAATGGAAATGACGGCGTGTTGCGAGGGCGGACAGAAAATTAGCCGCCCGACAACGCCGATCATGCCACAAACGCATAGGTAACTTGCAAGTTTGCGGGACAGTAATCATTCGAAGTAATTTGGACCAGATACCGTTCGAATAATCCAAAGTTCATTCCAAGGAACAAGCTTTCGTGGAGGAAACCATTCAAGGGGTACATCTACGTAGTCATTCGAAGATCGAGTCAAATTTTTTATTTCTTTATTATCTAAAGCAGTACAATTTTTTTCTGCTAGAGAAGTAACTAAAAATGTTTGAAAATGTATGGTGTTGAAAAAAAAATGATTTTCACTCGGTATTTGGACTGCCAGGTAGACGTAGCCCTTCAAATTGGTATTATTGTTACGTCTTTATCAATTTCTTCGGCAAAAACATCGATCATTTTTGCCTGTATTGGAACGGAAGCTCGATGTATCGCCACAGAATCAAGCAGTCGTTTTACTTATAGAAGTTAAGTCGAATAGAATAGAAGAGAAGTAATATTTTGTATTGAATGTTCCAGTCATCCGGAGCGTGAGTTGACTCCGCCAAAGCCGATATATTTGGAAGGCGCGTTGCCGCCGCAATGCGAATTGTTGGTTACCGATTCTGAGACGCAAGCCGAGAACTCGGAGGACGATACCGAAGCGCCGGTAGTACTATCGGGCAAAATGACACTGTCCCTCATCAGTCACGATCAATCTCAAGCTGTAAGAAAGTATTAGAATTACCCAACCGAAACAAACGAAATGAAAAACTGCGGAGCCATTTATTATTTGGTGAATCATCTTAAATCATACGATCGTTCGCCTAACATACACCGTTGAGAAAAACTAACAACGACTAACACCGAATAGTTTACCCCCGCGTCCTACGCTGCAGATTGTTTTGTTTCAATTGAGTGAAAACTTTTTTATCGAAACCGCTTACGTGTAAACCAATACAAATGGCTATATTCCGAAAATGAGAGAGCCCCTTGGCGATGAGATTTTCACCAAAACGTGTATTCGAGCGCTTTGTTTATTGCGAAGTATTTCAGATTTTTTTCGTTCTTTATACCGTGCGTAGAAATAATCAGTTCCGGTTTTTATTAACAATCTTTTTTTTCGTTCATGTAAAGGAAACCGAGGATGAGAACCTTGAGGACGAAGAAGAAGAGGAAGAAGAGGAGGAAGAGGAAGAGGAAGAGGAAGAGGAAGAGGAGGAAGAGGACGAGGAAAAGAATCACAAAGCTATCGAAGAAATTACACCCGTTGTCGCACCAGCTCAACAATCGACTACGGTTACCAATAAGTCAACGGAAAAAGTGGACTCCGCCAAGAGCGTCGAAAACTCTGACGAAGAATCTGAGAGTGAAGAGGAGGAAGACGAGGACGAGGACGAAGAGGAGGAAGAAGAAGATTCTGCGGAGGAGATCGAAACGGATCTCAGCGAGCAAAGCGAGGAGGTGGAAAAAGTTAACACACAAAACAAACAAACCGCGGTCCAAGAGGGCGCGAAAAATGATAATAAGAATGTATCAAAAGCAATAAGTACCGACAATACGGACGAGGAAAGCGAGGAGGAGGAGGAAGAGGAAGAAGAAGAAGAAGAAGAAGATGACGAAGAGGTTGTCGCGGTCGGCGACAGCAACGAGGACGAGGAATCCGTCGAAGAATCGGACGAGGAAGAGGTCAGCGAGAGCAACGCCAGCGACGAGGGGGATCCAAAGCCGAAAAGTTAAATAGTCAAGAGCTCGAGTGTTCCGAAAAGGGCTAAATATTAAGTGACCATTATATAAAGCTTATCAACTTCATAGGGTTCTAAGAGAGTTCATAGCGTTATTTTTTACAACAGTAACTTGCATTAACCCGGTTGAAGCTAAGCCAACATGTAAACACGCGTAAAAGAAAAAAGAAAAACAAATCTGGTTATACGAAGAATCGTGTGTACAAGAACTTTTGATTCCTTTTAGCGTTGTAATATTGTCGAATCGTATAAATCCATTTGGATTTCACGTTGAAAAAAGAAAAAAATACAAAATCGCTTCTATCGAACATTGTTATATGTATGTACGAAAATTTATCATCGTGTCACAGCGAAACCAAAAAGAGTTTCTACATTGCGGAATAAAACAAACAAAAAAAAATATGTTGATAGATTCGCATGGAATTTTGATTGAGAATCTGCGATTTTCCTTTCCAACGATCGTAATCGTCGGGGATTTCCGGTATTATTCTCGAGCTTTGTTGCCTCGAGCTATGAGAAGTCGAACAGTTAGGTGCGATGGCGAAAACGCGGCTGGTTAAGCAAATGTGTTTTGTAATGTTTTGACGTCGAGATAGTCTATGTATGTATGTATGTATATATATATATATATATATATATATTGGGGAGAATCTCAGTTCCTCGACGTTCGGGAGATGCCACACACAAAGCGTGTGAACAGACAGCAGCGAGGCATGTACTACGTTGAGGGGAGCGAGCTCTATATCCACGTAGAATGTACATCGAGTTTGAGTCAAGTGTTTGGACACCGTCACCCTGTTGGCGTATGCCCCCGAAGGAGAGCCGAAGAACAAAGCATCCCCCCGTCTCTCTCTCGCTTCCGTTTACCCTCGGCGCCGATCCCCATTCCCTTCCAAGAATCCTCCTTCGCTCGAGATCAGAACGAGACGAGCTCTCGCTAAGCGACGAAGATGCACAGTACGAGACAACGTTGTACACACGCCGAGCTACACAGCGGGGAAGTGGAAAGGAAAGATAAACGGTTGACCCTCGCTCCCCTAATGACCTGCATGATAGGCTCGCCGTCGAGTTTACTGACGTATCCTCTTCAACGTACGACGTACAAACGTTTCTATATACCAGTAGCACTCGTACCGAACGGCATGCTCGACGAGCTCCAGTTCGCATATTAAAACGGTTCCGGCCTTTCTCTAAACTTCCTACTTTTTCCCGACGGGCATTCGCGGCTCGACTCTCGCTTATTTCGTCTCGCCTATCCCTCGGGTACTCAGTGAAATGGAATTAATTAAGTTATCTTTATTGTTGGCCTGTGGTTTCGCGTATTGCAGCGGCGCTTCGACTGACGACGACGGTGAGACTTCTTACTTTACTAGTACTTGAATAAATTTTTTTTATACCCTCGTTTTTTGTTGCTGTTAACGAGAGTTAAGTATAATTATTATAGATTGCGCGGAAAGAGCGTCGCATTCTTTTTTTTTTGATAATTATGTTTATAACGGGGTCTTTTCGAGATCTCACATTTCGTTGAACGATCGCAGTTATATCGAATGTTCAGAGTCAAGGGGGCTCAACTCCCCCTTGGATCGACTACCAATTTATGGAGTAAGAGCAGTGTACCGAGAAAGGGCGTGACGAGTATGGGTTTTTTTTTCATCGTTCTCTAAGATGCTGACGTCAAAGCGAAATTGGCACAGGGCGAGAAACGTCTCAGCGATCAGATACGATTGATCCTGAAGCACTATCAGCAACCGGATCCTCTGGGACTTCCGGGAGCTCCTATACCGGATCCCATGTCGGTGCCGGACATGAAATATTCCTTCTCGATATATACGATGAATTTCAAGGAGATCAAAGTCTACGGGCTATCAAAGTTTCGCATTGAGCACGTCCGATCGGAATTGGCTCTTATGCAGGTGCGCTTCGATAACCAATATAAGACGAACGGATTTTCGATGAACAATTGAAGCATTATTTTTTATTTTAACATTATACGTTTTTTTTTCACACTTCCGCCACAGGTATCCGTAGCTCTGAGCATCGAGTCTCTCGACATTCGCGGCTTGTACACCCTGACCTCGTGGTTGTCGAAGTCGGCGGGCGATTTCACGGTCAAGTTGAGCGGAGTAATAATTCAGGGAATAGCGAGACTCGAGGTCGGCACCGACGGAAAATTGCACGCTCAGGACATCGATATGGATCTAACGTTCGAGAATATCGATATGAACTTCAAGAATCTCGGCTTTCTCGGCTCCGTCTTTCAAGGAGTCATCAATTCGGTCGGCACGTTTATCTTCGACAGTATCAAGCCTTTCATACTCAAAGAAGTCAACACGAACGTTCGGTAAGTCTCGATACGTAATTATCCTTCAATTCGTATCAACACCGATACCGTTGGCACGGCATGCAGTGTAAGGATATTTCAAGGGCCATTCATTTACAGTGCAGCAATTTCCGTGAGTGCTCGGCCGTTGCATAGTTTCGGTCCTATTCAACTTCCGAGTGGAGTCTCTCTAGTCCATTAAGCTATAGGATGTTCTCTGGGCTATTCGTTCCAGATACTCTTGTGCCCGAGACACGAGAACCCTGTAGCTTCGTTATTCTACATTCGGAACGAAATAGTAGTTACCGCGACTCTGATACAATAGAAGCCTCGGACTAACGATACAGTTCCTCCATGACTTTCGGTAATGTCCGATTGGATAACATCGACGGTATCTCCGTTTGCGAATCCGTCCAAGTCGGTGCGAATTGTGTCTCTCCGCGACGGGGGGAAACTCCGAAATCGGAGCTGCGTTCAATCTCGCTGCGATCGCTAGAGCCGAGTCACGCTCGAGCATCAAACGATAAACTCACAATGTATCTTCTGTTTGCAGAGGCCAACTTAACGAACAGATATCGCAGTTGCCGCAGTACTTCCCGAACTCGATTTCGCCCTTCGACATGGCCGTCGCCGAGGCCCGCAAACAAGTATCCGACATGGGATACGATCCTTACCGGGTCAAGGATTACACCCAGAGCGTCGGCATCTTCACCGTTACGTCGTCACACACTTGGCTCACCGGTCTTGCGAGCTTCTATCGTTATGGCAATATAACGCTGACGATGGAGAATGGCACGGTGAGTCGACGAATCTGTGAAAAGAAGAAAATAATGTATCGAATCTACGAGGGTTTGTGAATAGTGCAATTGATAATTAATCGACCTTATCGATAATCGACAGGTATACGCATCGATGGACGTCGGTACCCAGGAAATCGAGGGACGCACGCACTGGGAAGTGAGCGTCGTCGGCGGTGTGCTGTCGCGCGCCGGCACGGTATCCTTCACGATCCAATATTTCCGCGTTCAGTTGAGGCTCAGCCAGCCGCTGGACACGAGAAAGCGCGCGCGTCTCGAGAATCTCGATCTCGAGCTTGGAAACATTCAAACGAGATTTCACGGCGCCGGAACGTTGGATTATATGCTCGAGGCGAGCGTCAATATAATGCCCAATTTATTGAGGTACACGCATAAATATGCCGCTTCATTCTTGCACGCTTCTTTTCTCGAATGCCTCGCTATTTTATTTTTTTCCGGCACTTTGGGATTGGCTTCGATTAAGTTATAAAAATATTCCCCTCACGTTTGCGGCAGGTATCAAATTATGGATGCCGTGGAAGGACCCATAAAACGACGACTCCAGGAGGAGCTGGATAAAGTCGACGTCGAGAAGTTGATTCACGACAAAATTCCGGAAATCGCGGAACAAGCGAGGCTACTGCAGGGCATAAAGCCGGCTGAGGACATTATACTCGAGGAGCCCGTCGCCAATCGAGGAATCGGCGATCAAGAAGCCTTTTCCGAAAGCGAAGAACGCGGAGAGTCGTAAAAATAATGCGAATAAAAATCTTAACGCTGCACCAATAAGCGTAAGCTCTCGACGAACGTAGATTGTTCGTTCGACGCAATTATAGAAACAAATGTCCATTCAATACGGGTTTCAATAGCGACAATGAAATAAATTATTACGTACAATAAACGAGGCGTTTCGCGACGATTCTTTCGCCGAAATTGCAATATCGAATCATCGTCGAACGACGAATGAACTCTACTGACTCACGGCGACGAATGGCCTCGTAAAAGGATCGCGCCGAACGCAAAAAGATTGGGTTTGGAAACGAATTGTTTTCGCAATCGGTTTTAAACCGCTGCCCGGTATTCGTAGGAACCCCGATAAAAATCGAATATGGTAGAAATATCTGTGACAGTGAAAATACCAGCGGGGTACATAAACGCGATCAAATTGCCGGAATCGAGTTTGAAAAATGCGCGATACTGGTAAACAAATTTTCCAACGGTGTATTTGTTTATCGCGAATCCAGTGTACGAAATCGTGTATCTCTCGTGTGTTCGATGTTGTATGACGATGGGAAATAATGGGGGCACCGCCGGGTTTTTCCATCGACGGATTCGCTTGCGTATGCGGAATTGGATATCGACAAATAGGCATCGAAACGCAATGCGAACTCTGTTTTGTTCGACATAACGTGAGTTGCGGTTCGCCCGAAGCGCCCGTTCGGTAAACGTCGGTAATATTCATTCGCAAAAAAAACCAACAACGACAGTTGCGAAGAGGAAATTCGTTCTGTTGTATTTTCACCGCTGATTTGCTGGCATACGTTCTGTAATTCCCATAAGAAATGGACGGGAGTCGAAGCTCATTGGTATATTTTGCGGCGGAATGCGCGTATGCACAGCGGATTGTTTTTGTCATCTCATTCCGTCAATATTTTTATTATTACCGAGGAGACTACTCGATTTTGTCAAAAGTGAAGACGCAAGGAAAAATTGCTGGACAAAATTTTATAATCAAAAGCATTCTTTCTTCAAAGATTCGTTCTCTATTCTTGCTAATTCCGATTGATTTATACTAAATATTCACGAGGAACTTCAAACGCGACCAAAGCAAAAAAATCTTTTTGTGCGATTATCTAGGTCGCGCTTCAGCTCGGGACAAAAGAGCAGAGAGATCCGTACTGTGTATGAAAAAAAAAGCATTTCGTTCTGTTCGATTCAGAAAGTTGCGCGAGATTCACGAATTCGAGGCGAGAAAAAATTTAATGATTTTTTTGTCTGTTCGGTAATAAAAAAAATCGATGGTCTTCTCAAAATCGATACAGGACTCAAATTTGTTGCTTCTATCGTAACGAATTTACTTCACCAACAATAATTTACTTTTAGCTCAAGGTTTCAGACAAAGATTCTTGAAAAGCGAGAGAAGAAAAGGGAAACGAAATCATTTTTTGTGTCTTCCATTTAAAAAACGTTTCGGAAAGCGCGAGATGTGCCTATTCCGCTGGCGACATTAAGAAAAAAAAAAACGAATTATCGATGTCTCTCTCGTCTCGAAAGCAATCTCTTCAAAGTCGCGTTGTTCGGTGCTCGTAAAAAAAAACTCGTTTGCCACAGGATCGCACCTTTTAAAAGTTATTGACGGCGAGGGTAGCGTGCAAAATCCACCCACGTGCGGACTTTGAGTGCGAGTTGCGCGAGGCTCCGTGTGTTTTCTTTTTTTCTCTTCCATTCTCGTTCGCGGCGGTTTTTTTTTCCTCTCTCTTCCCTTCTATTTTATTTTTACGATGTGACACCCAGATCAATTCCAGACGCGCGACTCCTCTCGGGGTTCTTCGTCCTTACGCAAAGCCGTGCCGATATTTTATTCAAATTAATGGAAACGCGTTCGTATCGACCCGTCGCCCGTGTTCTATGTATATCCCATCTGTGCATATACGCGCGGGCGACGAGGATGCCGCGTCATGCCTGCTCCGTTATACCCCGTCCGACGGATTCTGAAAAGCTAGCGTGCAAAATCCGCGAGATAAAACTGAAGAGATTTAGCGACGGGCGCGCGTACCAAGTTTACTCGCGCACGACCTGAATCTCCTTTTTTTCCCACGAATCTTCTAATACCACCCCAGTATACCCAGATTCAAAATGCCACTGGCATTAAATTCAGACTCTGCAACCCTTGGAATTGTATGCTAATTCACCGCGTTAATTATACGCGCGGGTGAAATAAATTAAAAAAACCAGAAGAGACCGCGAAAGCTAAATGAATGGCGCATTGTCTTGCGTGTAACAAAATCGTATTGTTGACAAGCGAACGATAATAATGACGCAGCGATTCGAGGATATTCGCGAAAAATGCATTTTCGATTGGACCGGTATAAAAGTTTCAAACTGCAAAACGCTCTCGTTCTTCACACTCGAGGGAACTTCAACTTTGAATTGATGCAGGTGTCGCGATCGAGCGAAGATAGAGCGATAAAACATCCGAGAATGTGATGGAAACTGGCATGTGTTTGGAAAAGTGTAAATTACCTATGACCTACAAATTCATTCGCGCAGAATTCAACGAGTCCGGGAAAAACTCTTATATCGCTCAGAGATATTCCATGGAATTGATCGTTACTTTGTGTCACATGTTTCTGTCGGTACGAATATATCGCAGTATTTCAGCTATTACGGGTGCTTGTTCAAAAGTAGTCGATTATCGACATAACGAGAGACATTGATGGGCAAAACGCATTAGTCACTATTTTGTAAGTCAAATTTATGACATAATAAAGCGCTCCGGAGAGAGTTCGATAAAGGTATTAGTCGATCAAGAACGAGGGAGTATAAATTCTCCGCAAGCTTGATTATTCCTTCGCTCCAAAAGCGGCAACTAGCCGGATCGAGAATGGCGAAACTATTTGCGAAGAAAATTGCTTATCCCACGCTTTTCTCGGATATATAATTTAATTGATATGAAACGACGGGAATGTGTTCCGGGCCGTTGAGAAACCGTCGGGTATATACGTGATTGGTGAATCTTGAAGGATAATAGCAAAGCTCTCGGATTGCCCGAGAGTGGAATGGGCCGAGAGGGAGGCAACGTTATGGCATAGTATCCTATGTAGTTTGGAGGATCTCCCAGGAGGCTCGCCGCCTTCGCCCGTAGAATCTTTAGGGTGCGAGGATGAGACAGCAGCGAAAGAGAGAATAAGCGGAGAGATAGAAATTGCGGAAAGGTACATCCGATATTGTATATAAGGGCGTAAAGCGTGCGCCTTCGTCCCATTCCCGTTTCTCTCGAATCCCCCCGCCCCGCGGAGAACCTTCGGACTATCGAAGAGCGTGCGGGCCACGCAAGTAGTTCGTTTTACTACCCATTTCTCGGGCGTTCTCCTCTCTCGGGCGCGCGAGCCCAGCCTCGAAGCCCTGCCGTTTCTTCGCCTATTCAACCTGTCGCATATTATTGTGTCTATGTGCCGGAGAAACAACGCAAGTATCATTCGCCCCGGAGCCCCCTCCGTACTCCTCGGATCTGTGCAAGAGAATAATTGAGTTTGGTCAGGCCATACGGATGCTTCTCTTCGTCCCTTCGCCGTGCTTGTACTCGGGCTTCGGCCTCTTCGGCTCCGCATTCTCGCTTTCCTTGTTTTCCTCTTTGCTTTCGGCTCAACCCACTTACCCTTCATCCTCGCGCACGGCCCGGACAATGCTGTGTTACGTGAACGCGGTCAACCCCCGTTACGAGCACAAACCTGCTCGTCTCTCTTACGTAAATGTAAACGTACGGTTACGCAGACGTACATGTATGTATATGTACGGGGACTGTAGGAATCTTGGTGATACGGTGAAACGGAAACGCTGTTTCTGGCCGGGATCCTTGTCCTGTATCTCGCGCACAGTCCTCGGGTCCTCTGCTATGCGTATTTCCGGCGAATTCTCGAACCGTCCCGACGACACATCCTCGGGAAGGGACCCCGTCTGAAAATGGAATTGTTACCTGTGGCGATCGTTTACGACGGGCAGGGGGAAAAATCCTCCGGGCACACGGAGAGAAAATGTAGGACTGTTGAAAAAAAAAATTGGAACGATCCGATAAAGTCACGGGTGAAAGATATATGGATAACAAGGAAGGAAAAAAAGGAAAAGATAAGAAAGACACAAAACGAAAACACATGGGGTTTTCACGAACAGCAGAAAAACTTTCTTTTTTGTATCGACGCATTGGCGGCGTAATCGATAGGCTCGTTCTATTTTCCGAATCTGATGGGCTACGCGTTTTTTTTCATTATCGGTTCTTTCTATCCATCCTTATTAGGCTCTCCAGCTCGCTGCAACTACGCATCGGTCTATTAAGGGGGGTGTATCGTTACATCACCAAAAGCCGAAAGTGGGATTCGGATAGATTTTCAAAGACTTCCCGATAGGAAAATAATTTGATAGAAAAATCCGCTATATCGAAGTTAATCAGAATATTAATTTTATGTAAAAATAATTGCAAAAAGTTGTCAGCGAATCAGCTAATAAATATTTTTTCTACGGGTAATCCCTTTTGTTAGCGAACGTTTATTCGTTAATTTCTCTAAATACATACCAACTTTTCTTGAATTTCCACAACTTTAAAAAATCCCGTTTTTGGAACAATTTTTGAAATGTTTCTCCGAACTCGCCTCTAATATTCGTAAATTTTTATTCATTAAAGAAATTCGTATTCATGTATTCAGAAAAATTAACATATAATATTCTACGGAAAAAAGATTGGGTCACGGGATGATTCTTGAAACAATTATTTCAAATCTAATTTGTTAATAACTTTTTTATATTGTGATTATGCAAAATTGTTTTTCTCAGGAACTTTTATATGGTTCATTTTTTTCAGATATTTATCCCATTGGGAAGTATTCGAAATTCGTTCGAAACCCGACTTTTAGCTGGAACTGTAGAGAGACACCCTCTTTAAGAAGACTCGAGGCAACGTCTACGTATGCGGGAGTAATCGTATCGTCATCTCGGTTCGTCGATACGATCTCTCTTTCTCGACGCGAGTAAATGGAAATACACGTACGAAGAATGATGAAACTATTAGGATTCTAAAGTGAAGTTAATTGCAATTGGTAAATTTCTCACGTTTCGCGATATATATCACGGAGGCGAAAATCGTGTGCGAGAGAGTGAAATACGCTCTCGAACTTGACGCGCAAAGAATCTCCGCTTCGATATACTGGCATTACGTGCATCGTTGTACGTCTGTGAGATTAGCGAAGGTAATGTATTACCTGAGCCAATCTCGTCGGTACACAATGCGTCGATACCGTTGTGTTGCCGAAGTTCACGAGCCCAGTGACCTTTTCTTGTCATCTAGTATTGCGCGATCTATCATCCTTTCGTTCTCTCGTGGCGCCTGGAGCCGATGTTGCGCTACCGTAATTTATTTTACGCTTCATCGCGATACCGCAATCTCCGCTACTCTTGGGAGAATTAAAAAAAAAACAGAAAACGGAAAAATATGAGGGACTAGGACGAGACCGTTAGGAAGGAGACGAAAAAGAGTGGTTGAACGAGGTAGAAGTGAGGATTTATCGTGAAATTAGGATAGCGCTACTGGTACCATTCATAGTGTGTGATATACTCGAGGATGGAAACGGGCATGGGAAGATGAGAAGCTCCGCTACTGTGGTTTTAGCTCGATTGCATTTACAAGTGAAATCTTAACGACCGCCCGCCCTGGGGTCTCGGGTCCTCTGCGGCCAGAACGCCACAAGTGCAATACTGTTGCCGGACGGAAATCGGACTGAAGAGAGTAAAAAATATTTTCACCGCTCGAGAACGTGTATTGCGCGCGGGCAGAGAGAACGACATGTAATCAGTGCCCAATCCCTATTATGCTGCTGGCACGCGTCTTTTTTTTCATGTACCTATGCGGTGAAACTGTTATTTTAATGAATCGACACCCCGTGAACGGTAACCGGAGAGAGAACAGGGAGAAGAAGTTACACGCGGCTGTAGCGCTATATCGTGTCTATCTTCTACTTTTTGCGAACGACCCGAATAGAACTTTCGAAAAGTGCACGAGAACTAGTCGAAACTAGCAGCGAGGGAACGTGTTTATCAGCTCGTCAACGTTGCTCTTTGAGCCCTGGTATCGTCGTCGTTTTACGTGACTTTCATACTCTTTATATCTCATAATATGCAAAATCTCCGTTCACGGCAAGTATGTTTAAAATAAATTTTGAAATATATCACGGGCATTTTTTGTGCATTATCTTCGCGTAGTATAATATTTGTATGTCTTGATATCCTCCGGGGATATTCCGAGAGCTCTGTGTGTATATAGTCTCTCATACTCATCTTCGTATCCTTCATATCCTACACCTCTATTTCCTTTCCGTATAGCTACCTCCGCTCTCGTTCTTCGCTATTGCGCTGGAATATCGGCATCTTTCGCAGCCTCGAAACTCGCCGGAAGCAACGTCGCTCTCGCATACAGTGAAAGCCGACGAAGCGACGAAGTGCCGGTGGCGTGTGACCTCCGCGCTCACTGCTCGCCTCATCCTCGTTCCTTACTTCTATTTTTCCGCTATGCTCTTTTTGTTATAAACGAACACGGACCGACCAGTGTGAAAACGAAATGCTCTCGGCACCCTCGAATTACCGGTCGTTCGGCCTTCGACTTCGCTTTACCGAGCCACTTCCTTTTCGTTCGTTCTCGACTCTCGTATTTACCCGTTCACGCCACGTTAAACTCACACTCCCTCGCGGCTTTGGAAACTTTTTCACGGAGCTCGGCGAACGAAAATTCGCGAACTATGCACACATAACTATCATCGAGCGTCGATTATCCCGACGTAGCCAGTTTCAAAGCTCTCCGAAGCATTTTCAAGACATTTCGTCGTGTGACAAGAGAAAATAATTAGTGAAGTAAATTAAATTCGTCGATAATTAATTATATATTGAGTGGAGAAAAATGCACAATGCTACTTTGATACGCGATCGGTCACGCGTTCCGACGATGCAACGCTGAAACTGCCGTGGCTGGGACTACGGTGACGCGTAGTAATGAAGAGCCCCGCGGCGCGTCGCCCCCGAACCGTCAGTAGGCCGGGGGACGCTCGCGGAAGAAGGTGCCGAGGGGGGATCTCGCAATCGTTGCGCGTTTTATTGTCGCGGACGCCGTGTCGGACGCGTAAAGGTTTGCTATTTTTCGGACAACTCGGTCATTAATCACGCTAAGAACATTAACAATCGTTTATTTCCGTATTCTATTTGAGCGAAGTAGCTTTTCGAAGAAAACCCATTGTCGCGAATCGCCGTACATCGGATTCAAGAATGTCGCGATTTGTTTATTCTGAACTTTATCAATGGCGTAAATAGATTCTTGCCACTAAATATATGCGTATTTTTAACGATCCGGCTTTAAAAGACTGTTAACAACGTTTTTTTCTCGATCGGTTGTTTGTTTACTGTTGCCGCGACGGTTACAACACACGTCGGCGGCCATTTTCTTTTCTCGCAACAGGACGCGACACGCTCGGCACGGACAAAGAAGCACAGCTCGCGACGGTTGAGTTTCTGTAGTATTTTCTGTCATGTCAAGATCGCGTAACAATATCGAAACATTATTAGAAATCTACAAAAGATCGAAATCAATCGGGCCTCGTTTTTTTGCATCGACACGATCAGTCGGCGAGTTTTTTCCTCTACAATCGCGATCGGCGAGCGGTGTTCCGCGTGTTTTTGTTTCCAACCCGCGCGTCTCGAATGCTTTCATTGGTATCGATGCATTATACGCGAAAGACGCGAGTGCCGAAGTTTATCCGAATATATCGCGAGTGCTTTTCATTCGTCTGAACTACGCCTTCGTGATACACCTATCGGGAAGTCGTCCGCGCGAAAGAATCGTCGCGAAGTCGCGAGTGACGTGTGATTAAAAAATCGTCTAGATATCCCGCGTACCGTTACGTATCGCGAGTGCCGACCATATTATTTCAAATCTGCGGTAATCTTTCGGTCATTCAACAACAACGCAAGTGCCGAGAGAATAATCCGCGTTTTGTTTTTTCGTTCGTTTACTTGTTTACTGTTGTCACGACGGTTATAGCACACGACGGCCATTTTTTTTTTACTCACAACAGGACGCGACACGCTCGGTACAGACAAAGAAGCAGAGCTCGCGACGGTTGAGTTTTGTGAGCCCCATTCAATCGTGAATCGTTTTTCGTAGCATTCTCTGTCATGTCAGGATCGCGTAACGTTATCGGAACATTATTCGAAATCTACAAACGATCGAAATCATTCGGCTCTCGTTATTTCGCATGGACATGCTCAGTCGGCGAGTTTTTTCGTCCACAATCGCGATCGGCGATCGGTCTCCCGTGTGTTTTCGTTTTCAACCCGCGCGTTTCGAAGACTTCTATCGGTATCGATAAATTATACGCGAAAGATGCGAGTGCCGAAATTTATCCGAATGTATCGCGAGTGCCGAAGTTTATCCGAATATATCGCGAGTGCCTTTCATTCTTCCGAACTACGCGTTCGTCGTGCGTCTATCGGAAAGTCGTCCGGACGAAAAAATGACCGCGAAGTCGCGAGTGTTGTGTGATTAAAAGATTGTCTAGATATCGCGCGCGTCTAAACGTTTTGTATCGCGAGTGCCGTTTATATTACTTTAACTTCGCGGTTACCGTTCGTTCATTCTAAGTGCCGCGAGTGCCGTAAATTTATCTAGACAATGTGAGTGTAAAGAAAAGTGAACGCCTCGGAGTCCGCCACGCGCACCACGCATCTGCCAATCTGTCGAACGGATTGACAAAAAAAATGTACGAAAATCGTCAACGGGTAAATTGTTCCGACAATATTATATTCATAATACGTACGTCATTTACTCATGCGCGCGTGTACGTGTTTGCGTCGGTTAATGCATCCATTGCCCGTTTATCATCAAACACAATCTCGAAGCTTTCAGTCGTATTGAAGTAATTTCTGAAATCCACGTGTGTTTGCAATCGACAGGGAAATCGAAAACCAGATATTAATATACGTGCAGATAAATCGAGCCGAAATACAGAGCACGATCGGAAATGCGGATCGGACGTTGTACGACCGCGATCCAATCGCTCGTCCGTATCGAAACTGCGGTTGATAGATTTTCGACATGCTGCCCGTATAAAATTTGACGAGAAAAACATCAGCCCCGTCGACAGCCGTGAGCCCTGTACGCCTTTTTTTTTTTTTTTTACATTTTTCCGTGCCAGGCTTTTTCGGTATCGGGGAATTGTGGTTTGCTGGACCACCGGCTGCAATTTGTTATTTCATTATTTTTCGAGTCTCTCGCGCGCTCGTATTCTCTTTTTGTCCCTGCATAGTACACAACGGAAAAACATAAAGGTAACGTCTGGTCTTCGAGGCGCGGAAAATCCGTTCGCCTGTACTCGACATTATCTACCGGTTGCTCGGGTCGCCACGGCTGGCTGATATTTAGCTCTACTACTTCGTACTCGTGCATTCTCACTCGGCTATTGTTTTTTCGTTCTATTTACCAAATTCTTCAATCGCAAAACATATCTGTGCCACGTCTGTTCTTTCCGGTAAGTAGTGGCGCTTCGGTAACGAGATAGCTATTTTGGGACATTATCTATCGGTCTCGTCGAGGTTGCACCGTTATTTTGGGTTTTCGGGTCAGCCGCCAATTCGGTGTTTTCCATTGGGGCACGACAATGCAGCTCGCCCCCAATATCTAATATGTAATATTCATCGAAATTGAACGAGGCCTATTTCGCCGAGCGGCGCAGCGGCGCTCGTACACAGGAGGGCCTTTCTCTCTCTCTCGCCTGGGGCTTTTCGTTTGCGGGGAAATCGCTTTAACGCACGAGACGGTATCGAAAACGAGGCTATGTACACGAGATGAGCCACCAGCAATACACCCGGTGTGCTCGCATCGGCTAATACCGGAAGTAGGATCGCCGGGAACAACAGCGTTCAAGGCAACGAGAGTGCGCGAACGGCTGAACGGTCGAGTCGCGTGCATGCACGCACATACAAAGATCGATCTTTACGGTGCTTGTTATATATACGCAAACCCCGAGATCGCTCGCCCCGATATCGTCCGAGAGTGCTGATCCGATCCACCGTTGGATCGTAACCGGCTATTCGGGTTAATACGCGTGCAAGCAGCAACGCCAGTCTCCCTTTCTAACCCCCTCTCCGTCCCCCCTCAACGCCAGCCTCCCTTCCTTGCGATCGCGTACCCCACAGTAGCTATAGTGGTACACACTGCGAACTCAGTGCTGGTCGGACAACCAGCCACCCTCATGTTCCTCCGCGTTACGCGCAAGCACGGTCCCCGCATATAGATAAAGACTTTTATGATCTACTCGCCTCGACGATCCTATATCCCACGGATAAACTCGATCGTTTTACGATTATTATTATAATAATGATGATCATTCCTTAAAAATAAACAGCGACGACGAGGCAAGCGCAATTTCAATTCGCTTCATTGGCGAGACTTCCGGCGTTTCGCTGGACTATCTTGCGGCGCGATTCGCGTCAGTTGAGCCGAGAGAGACGATAATCATTGTATTTATAGTTTGAATAGTGATGATTCTAAGAATAATTACTTCTTTTTCTCGTGTCACGGCGACCCGATGAAATAATCGATAATTTTGGGTTTTTGGTTTCATGATTTTTTTTTATGCGACGAATATTTATGAGGTAGATTTCTAAATATAACTTTTTTACTGCCGCCGGATCATACGAGGTATTGGAATTCGAATTTTCGCGACTGGCCGGGGAATTGTTGCTAACGAAGTTCAGATAACTCAACGAGATTAGCAGGTTTTCCTTCGCGAGATTGAGACCTGGATTTTGCCTCGACTCGGGAATACCTTTTGCTTTATTTTCACAGAGACAACGAGTTTTTCGAGATAGAACGACAGAGGAATGGAATTTCTTCGGGATATTGCGTCGTTGTAATATTCTCTTCCGGAACATCGAGTGCATTCGGAGCGTGGAACCGCGCACGAGAAACTCGAGAAGGCTGTTAGCGGCAAAATCAATTACGAGGTAAAGAAGAGCAACGACTCGAACATCTCTACGTAATAAAATAGATATATAAAGTATGCATATCTTACCAAGAAAATAATTTATTTGTTTTCTTACACTATTTTTATATAACAATATATAATATTCATAATAATAGTATTATTAATATTATTATCAATATTAATAATAATACTATTTTGAATGCTATTCTATTTGTATTCATTTTTTGCTAAGTTTGTGTTGAGCCAAATAACATTTGATGGCTATTAACAAACGTTGTTGACCTTGAATTGGCTCAATTGCATGTTACTTGACTGAAGTAATATTGAGAAACACTCCCAAAATATCTATTGTGTGATTGTGAACACGGAGAAGAATAATTAGTTCGAGCATACAAAAATTTGCTGTTACAATAAACTTTTTTTTACGTGTACAGCAAAGTCTTTATTGACCGAACAAATTATTTTTCTCGGGGCAGTACACTTGCTAACTATAACTCCTTTTTTCGGTGCATGCGCGCATGCATATATTTCCCAAGTTCTTGCGTAATAGCAAGTTTCGTAGAGAAATTTCGCAGAAAAATTTCCGCAGAATGAAAAAAAAACTAAATTCAGCGGTTCATTTCTATAGCTTAGTTCTATTAATATTGTTTTCTATCACCATAACTTACAAACATTTTTCCAAATATTTATTGGATAAGAACTTCATAAACAAGTTAACTGTATTTGCGCTATAAGGTTGAATTATAGTCAGAGAATGATTATCATTTTGGTCTGGAAAAAATCAGGGCATTTCGTTAATTGACTTCAATAGCCACCATGCAAAAAATGATAAGGTGATACAGCTGATAATTAGTCAAAAAAACGCAAAAATAAGTAGGAGCAAAGGATTTTTCCTTCGTAAAGTTGTCTAAAGTCGTAACACGATACGATGCGAGATACGATCAAGCAAGCGTTAAGTACAAACGCGCATCAGTATGTACCAAGAACTATTAGTCGGCGGTGGCGGAGAGGATTGGATGTGCTGGATGGTTAACCAATTGCGAGTACACGCAAAGCCACAACTGACGACTGGATCGATTTATCGACATTTACCGTGGGAGGACCAAGCATCAAGGGCGAAACGTCTCTCGGTTAACCGATCGTTAAAATTATATAGGCACGTTGTCCATACACCCGTACGCCAAAAGTTATGGGCAAACGATTTTTTATTGCCAATAACTCGAGCGAAACATTGTCCGAGTCAATGAGATTAATCAATTCCGAGTTAACGCAAAGTTGCTCTGGTTTACGTGAGACGATATCGTGTCATCGGATACACACGTACGACTCAGCGACGCGCAACACGAGGGGGAGTTTCTAGCTCATTGACAATCGAGCAAGTGTTCAGAGGATCGTCGCTGGCGAGAAACAGCGAACGAGTTAATAATTAATCGGTCGAGAGCAACGAGACGGGGTTATGCGAGGAACGAGAGGGTGGGAGGGCAAAGAGACGCGAAGACACGAAGGGATGAAGATTCTCCGTGAAACGCGAAGACCGCAGTGAGCAACGCGGCGCCGACGCGGACCGCTGGGGCATTCCCGTACCGCGCCGTCAACTTTAGCATCAGTTCACGTTCACCCCCGTCGGTGTGCAGCTCGCGCGCTCGAGCATCGTACACCCTCGTTTCGATAGATTCGTCTCGCTACCAGTCCGAAATGCGCGATTAATCGTAACACATGATAATAAAAAAAACAAAATCAATCGCTATAACAATACTTATGCCGATATTAATATTTTTAAAAAATGCGGAAGTATAATATTATCAATGCGTAGAATGATGAGTAAGAACGATGACAAGAAAATCTTCTCACGCTTATATTTAATTTATACTTCTGGTTAAAGAAAAAAAACAATGTTTCGGCTAGAAATCGTCGATTTAACGTTCCTTTGATTCGAGATCGCCGTCGCGAGTTACAAGGGCCGTTGATTGCGCGCAGTAATCGATGAAAATTCTTCGGAACGATCGATGTACTTTAGGAAGTTAGTTTTCGATCTGGTACCGCATCGCGAGCAAAAGAGGCTGCAGGCCGATAGAGAGACAAGCGCTGTGATCGCGGGTGCAAGAAAAGCACACGTGTGCGGCAACTTTCCGTGCGCTCGTGCCTCGCTCCAGTCGGGGGTCGTTCAGGCGCCGGAATAACCGCGAACGTACCCACCATCGCCGCCGACGTCGTGCGTCCAATCGAATCTGCATATCGCGGGCTTCGTGTGGCTTATCGAACGAGGCACTGCGGATACCGAGGAGCTACGATGATCGTGCCGTGCACTCGTAACTCACCTACCCCACACGGCTTGGACGAAACTGCTCTCTATTAGTCCTCCGAACGTCGAACTTTCCGCATAGAAACCGGCATTGCAAGCATACCAGCAACCAACCCGTCCTCCCTCACCCCCCCCGACGGGGTATCAGAGCGAAGTCTCGGGGAAGCAAAGTTTGACCGCGCTGGCGGTCGGATAAATTCACCCATACAACTGCAACTTTCATCCTATTCTCCGGAGGGAATTTAAACGGCTCGAACAAATTACTTATCACTTTTCGACGTTTGTAATCACTGTACAACGCGAGAGGGATATTCAACGGAAAAGAGCGATAATACAAAATACGAGAAAAGAACGTAAATTCTTCTCGTTTCGACGCTGGACGATTTCACTCGATGATTTCAACCGAAGAGACGACATCGAGATTTCACGAACTAACGAAAAATTCCAATAACACGCGGACTCGGTGAATAATAAAACAAGAAAGGAAAACTCAAGAGGAGACTCTTCCTCGTTTCAGTGGATATCGCTTCGGCCGATGTTATTTGTGATTGTTGATCCTTTCGATAGTGGGATAGTAAACATCGATCTTATTCTTCGTTTTCTTTCTCTTGACTCCCTCGAGTCCAGGAATTTCAACTCTTTGGGAATTCTTGCACGTGCGCTGAATTAACTTGTGTTAGTGCGCGCGTGTTTATCGATAAAGACGATAGAGCTTGCCGTTCGAAACGGTAAATCCGAACCTAACGCGGCGATCTCAGATGCTTCAAGAAAATCGAGATTACAGCCGTGACGGATTATTCGGTAATCGAGAAAGAAATTCGTCGACGAATCTCGGATCAATCGTCGCCGACAAAGGGTGAAAATAAGGGAAGAACAAATAGTGCGGAAAAATATAAACGCGAGAGGCGAGAATCGAGACAGAATGAGAGTCCCGCTTGTACTGCTGGGCGGCATCGTCGTCCTCTCGGTTGCAGTTGCGAGAGCACTGTCCTGCGTTTGCTCGCCCCTCGAGTGCGACGTTCTCACCGATGACGACTGCCCTGGAGGGCTAACGTGGGATCCATGCAGGTGAATTTGTCACGAATTCACTCTAATTAGTTTCGCGTTAACAGCGATATCACGACGTTACAGAATCATTACGCTTGTCTTCAACCTTGAAAATTTCACGACACGCACCCCTATCGCGATGACCTTTGCTATTATTACACAGTCGCAAAAGATTGATCGCGTCTCTTGGCCACGGCGATCGAACACGCAACATTGCGTGATCGGCCTTAATTTGAGTCACAGTGACAAGAAGAAAATGCTTCTATTTAGAGAGTTTGCATGTAGCATCGCCGCGACCTACATGGAACTAATGAATTAGTATTTTTCACTTTGTATCGTATTCTCGGAATGGGTCGACAAATATTTATCTACGGGATCTCGCCGGAGCCAGTTAGAGAAATTGTATGTATTCGTTTCGCGCAACTTTCATCCTTTCGAGCAGTCTCGAAAGCCTTTTACGATTTCGCTATTGGAGTTCGATGATTTTTGAAACACTTGGAAATACGAGTAACCGTAGGTGGGCTTTGCGCGTTCGTGTGCTCGCCGTGCGAACGAGCGCAAAGTCGTTCGTTCGCGATGCTATAGCGGAGATTTGTCCCGCTATGCATAGGGAGAGGAGGCGAAATACCTCTGGCGCAAGCAGAAGAGGCAACCGAAAGGGATGAAGAGGGATTCGATGAATTTCAATACTCTCGACGAGTGCGCATACAAACCGTTCCTGCATAGCCAAGAAAAATTGAATAACAACGGCGCGTATTGACGACTACTTTGAATTTTCATCACGCTCGAGTTCGCTCGAAAGGCGCGCGAGCTTGTATCCCGGCAATCGCGAGCAAATTCGAATCATAACGCAATATTCATGAGTGAATGCGTTTGAGAAAACACCGTGGTAGTTGTTAAGAAGAAATAAGATAAATGTCGGATCCAAAAGGCGCGCGCGAGCTTGACGTTTTATCGGCGCAACATTTTCGTATCTTCGTGCGTTCCGCGATTCTTCCAGACGAGCGTCTAGAGAGAGTTTCATATCCCGGTTAGGTAGTCGAATAGGTGTATTCGCTCGGATCAAAGCGTATCTACGTTTGACGTCGGACGCCCAGAGGTACGCGGGCGCGTTCAATTCACTCACGTTATCGACGAGTTCGCGTCGCGTTTGACAACGAATAAAGCCCCCTATTCCCCTCGGGCCCAAAGCTTTTGACCATTGTGCACAATCCTCTTCTCTCCGGCAATAAACGGAATTCTCTAGTTTCAATATCTCATTCGTATTTATCGTCAAATGCTTTTCGATCGCTCAGAAACCGATTCGACTCTCGTGAATAGAATTACATTCGTTATTAGTCTTCATATTTTTTTATTCCTTTATTGTATTCATATATTGTCATATAGGATATAGGATTTACGAGCATTTATAAAAATCAAGGACTCTTCGGACGTCGTATAGTCGAGGCTTTCTGTATTTTTTTTTTTTTTTCGTAAATATAAAAAATACAAAATGGTACTCGCGTTTTTATGAAACGCTGCAGTAAAGCCATAGGGCGTACGAAAGGTTTTGCTTGTTTTTTTTTCATGAAAAATAAAATGAACTTGTGCGGTGAGCTTTTTTTGTTCGAATTAACGAACGCTTTGAACTTTTTCAAAGGTGTTTTCAACGCATGAGAGCAATTTTTTTTTTCTTTTTCGCTCACTCTCTGCCGCCATAAACCGTGACTCTCTGATTGCTTGAGTAATAAACGCGGCCTTCTTTTAGTCGAGAGAACTCGCGTTGTGTAAAATTCTTTAGTGTTTATATTACGTGGCGCACAGTGTTTATGATTAATTATCCGTCGTAGTCGTTATTGCACAGTCGCTTTCTCTCATTTCTCCGTCCTTGCCGAGCACGAAAAAGAACTCGAAAGGTAGCGAGTTGTAAACGTCTGTACGGCGTGTCTCATGATTCGCGAGACGATTTTATTACTTCTTCTTTTGGGCATCGCGAGAGCCATCTTCGATGCGACTTCATTCTCCCTGTATTAACGTCCTCTTTGATTCTCATTCAATTGTTCTTTTGATTCCCTATTTTGTTATTTAAATGTCCGTTTCCTCATTTCTCGATATTCACAAAGGCAATCACGAGCATACAAAACCACGATCGAATTCGAATAATGAAATATTAATTCACAAGTTTTATTGCAACTTGTGAGACACATTCCGCGATATTGAATTTATCGGTAATGAAAGAACAAGAGAATAGCCGAATGGGATAAAATTGGACAGCGCTATATTTAGCAACTAAATACCAGGCTCGGACTATATTCGGTGGATTAAACTCGCCCGAGTCGTGTCCAAGGATTCTGTGACGAGTCGGGGGAGCTCACTAGTGTAAGAAATAATCTCGCTCGCGTTCCGCGATGCCTTTGACGCGTTACATCGCTGTTTCATCAATGCTCCTTTCGATATTACCGTCCTTTCGACTCATCGCCCGTTCGGAATATCCAGAACTCGCGTGTATGGGAAATACACGATGTCAGCGCTGTATCCACAGGTATCGCGGATCAAATGTGCAGGTTCATACATATTGTATATCGCTGCAGCGCAGTACATACTGCAAGCTGTTACCGGTAGCGTATCTATGTACGCTGCAGTAAGCTCGGAGTAAAATCGTGCAACGTTCGGGGTCCTTCGGGGTGGTCTCTCGCGTAGGCATCTATATTGAATACGAGCGGATGGTCATGCGCGCGGTACACACACGTGGATCAAACGTTCTCTCATCCCTCGTAGACGGGCGGACTCGCACTCGTTTCATACTGATAAAATCATTTTTTTTTTTTGCAAATTCATGAAGACGCAAAGCAACGTCAAACGAGCGAGGGCCTCGATGCTCGATAGTTTGTTACTGCGATGGGAAAACCTATTGCGCGTGTTTCGAAGCAAAGGACCGCTTCGCCCTTTTCAAATGTATGAAACACATTTTTTTTAATCAATCCGTCGCCCGCCCGGCGAGCTATATTCATTCGTTGCGACGTTCGACGGTCGGAGCGCAGAAATTCTCTTTTTTTTTACAGGCTTATAATTATAACCCGACGTAACTGGAAATGAGGAATAAATCTAACGCTCTTACCGAACAATTTTATTTGTACGGATATAGTCTCGTATTTCATATTCATAATAGACCCAAAGTATATGATCCTTCTCGTGAGAGCGGGAGAGAAGCGGCCGCCCTATATACGATTTACAAACACTCGGGGGGGCCGGGTGCGGGTTGCTCGTTATTTTGATATCGACCCGTCCACAGAGTCGTTTAGCCTTTGCTTGTATACCACGATAGAAATATATATGTGTTTTTTTTATGCCTCAGAGCTCCTCTACCTTTCGTGTTCTCGATTTCATACCGCGTATGCGGAGTGATAGAAATATAGCGAATGGTACTCTTACTGTCTTTGATATGAAACAGCCTTTTTTTTTTCTTTCAGCGCAAAATCATCTACATTAAGTTTGTTTGCACAATGCTCGACAATTACGTTTTGTTCTCGCATACAAGCTTTAATTTTATTACCCCCGAGCTCCTGATCGCTTTTTTCATTCCGAGCGAGACTCGACTTTTATTTGGGAAAGCAATCCGATGTTGAATATATATTGCTAATGGTTCTTGCCTTGTGTAAATATGTTTCCATTTATACGAGTCAATATGCCGAGGCTTGTTTATCCAGATTCCCTTTATGTATTTTTAACACGTATTTTTGGTTCACGGCTCGCTCGGTGGCATTTTGTCGGGGAAGAAAACTTCGTTTGCCGCGAATTCGAGCTTTTTGTTAGCTCGCTATTCCGCTCCACTTTTGCGGTGTCTCACTATATACAGAGCAGCGTCTACTGTGATAAACGCGAACATGAAACTCGCTTACACTCCTTGTCGAATAGTAAATTTTATCTCCAAATTGAGTTTACAACGAAGGGAGTGGGGGTGGGTTTTTTTTTCGGAAGGGAAACGAAAATTTAAGCCGAGAGTTCTGGGCCTGAGCACACGAGTGGAAAACTGTGGAAAATTACCGACTCCCACACCATTAAAGCCGGCGGTAGGTTTGTGGTTGTCGAGTGGCAGCTCGGTGTTACCTTCCTAGCGCGAAAAACCACCCTGGATTTCCGTACATAAGGGGAGTTCGGCGAGGGAGCGCAACGAATGTATACGGAAGTGCAAGCGAGGGTGGGCGGCATTGGTAGTTGATGCTTGGAGCGAAAGGGGGATCGTGTAGCAAGCAACGGAGTTTTCTCCGCCTCTGAACCGTATAACCGGGGCTTTTATAAAGTTGCATCTCAACACTGCGATAAAAGTACGCGTTTATGCCTTGTTTCTCGAGAAAAATCGATTTTTTGGAGTGGTAGAGAAAATTAATCCGCGGGATCCGGGATAATACGGATTTCAAAGAAAAAAACGAAGTAAACGAACGAAGTAAATTTCATAATTCATGTTCGGCTCGCGAATTCAGTTTTCGTATTTGCTTCGTAGAGATCAAGAAGCTTGTAGGTTTTTTCTGCATGTTTTGATCCGAGTTACAAAAAATGTTCTCCGACGAATGTACCTTCGCTCTATCTGGGAGTTTTTTTTCTTATATAATTGTTTTTGAGCCATTAGAACATTTGAAAATTAGCTCATCGAATCCATTGAGGCTGTAAAACATTATCGATAACTTAACAAAAAAGCTTTTTGTCCAAGCACATTGACTCTATTTTATTTTGCTATAGAAACTATATTTGTTTCGCGAAGAAAAATCAGTTAAATGGGCCATTGCACGAAAATATTTTCCAGTGTTCACAACTGTAACTACGAAAGAAATTAATGTTATTCTCGATATATTTCAGATGCTGCAAAGTTTGCGCCCGGGTCGAGGGAGAGCCTTGCGGCGGTCTTTTCGGCTTTTCCGGAAGTTGCGCCGTTGGTCTTCAGTGCGTGATAAAAAATCTTCTTCATCATACGAAAGAAGTCGACGAGGGCACGTGTACGAGTGAGTCCAATACCGTTATTAATCGACTCACACCAGCTGTAACACTAACACGTAAAAGCTGAAATATTTCCCGATCGGATTGCCTCCGTCTCATAATATAGATTAATACAGTACAGCGTTACGCTACAATGAATACACATTTCCGGTGCGATAAATTTTCATTATTGAAACCATTCGAGAGTTTCGCGAGCTTCTCAAGCAATTCTTCCGATTTAATTTGAATTCTCAACCTGGTGAATCGACGCCGAAGTGAAGACACGTTTTCTCGTCGTTGTCTCGAGAGTTTGGAAATTTCTCCCTTAACTCCCTCCGTACGGTCTCGTGCAATTTGGAACGCTTCGACGTTTTACCGATAATCGGTTGGGAATTAATAGTTCGAGAAGCAGAGAAGCAAAGAAGAGCAACAGATCGAGATAGGTCGGAAAGAGGAGAGCGAGAGTTCAACTCTCCCCCATTCTATTCGACGACCGATACGAGAGATGCGCCTGGATTATTCGTGTGCTGTTTTATCCTCTCGCTCGGTTGCATTCTCGCCCTCTCGCCATTCTCCCTCGTGCCGTATGGTAATTATTGAGTGAGCGGGAACCGGAAGCTCCGGTCGTTTCCTCTTATTATCTCGTCCTGCGCTTTCTCTCTTTTCCGCTTCGTTCGACGCGCCCGTAAGAACTGCCGGTGCAGATTTTTAATGGGCATTTCCTTACCAAGACAATTCCGCCAATATTGAGATTAATGTGCGTGCACGCACACCGGCGAAACGATTATTTCGCCACTGAATTAATTGCCTTTTTCCCCCATCGATACTACCCACTTCCACGGCGAGCCTCTAAATATTTATTATCGTTCTAAAAAAAAAAGTTGAATCTATTTCGATCTCTCGTCAGATATAACTCTTCCGTTGGGCGTTTCTATCTCATCGTCCTCGTTGGTCTTCCGCTATATTTCCTCGATTCCATTACCCTCTTTCGGGCAACACGCCCGTGAGTTATAAGAAACGGTCACAAGGGTCCGTCTCGCGGAGTACGAAAACTTTTATGGCCACAGGCCAAACGACTCCGGGGCGAAGGTCAAACTCTGTTCACTTTCACCCACGGCGATCTTACTTCTCTTCTTGCCTGTGAGCACACATCTATCCCAACGTTTCCGTTCCTCAGTCACGAGACAAATCGTTCGCTTTACAGCCAACTTGACGTTAACTACGCTTGTTTCCGAAACTTTTGGTTTCGTGAACCACAAACCTTGTAACATATTTTTCATACTGTATGATTTCGGCAAAAATATAGCAATAATGCGTGAGGGGAGAATACGGATGTACCGGCCATGTAAGGGAACTTCATTCTATTCGTTTCGCACTACGCTTTCGATAAAAATCTTGAAATTGTACAGAATTTGAAACGTTGATCACCGATTACCGATATTTGGTGCCATAAAACTATTAGCATCTAATTGTTATTACCAATAGAGAACAAAAGTTACCGATCTATTTATAGAACAAAAGGGATTGAAAGGTAAATACATATTAGTTCATAATTTCATTTATTTCTACCTGTCTTGAATGTAAATCCTGAAGATACCTTGCATTTTTTACGGGCCTTTTATTGGCCACCGACGGTGAACCTGGCCGTTGATACACACTGCCCGGCGCTATCCAATTCTCTTCTGTATTTACTTGTCGAAAGTTCATATTTAATAAGAGTCAGAAGATTTGCCTTCGAATTTCCTGGTAGAGTTATGGTACATCCAGCATCTGCGTGTCGGTCGTCGGTGTACAAACACAGAATGAGATTGCACGTCGTTGCGTCGTGGCTGGGTTCGCCTCTTTTGCCCGAATTCAATCTCGTACCGTTGAAAGCCGAAGCGGCTTGTGGGGACTGACGACGACGATTCTCCCGCCGCGTTACCAACCCTTGCTCTAGAGGAGGAGAGAGTCAGGTTCTTCGCACCGCGAATCCTCGAAGCTCCGATGAGGACTCGCACACTCGCGAGACTATTAGAAACGTTTCAACGTAGGCGTCCTGGTAAATCCACCGCCATCGAGAATACTCGGGGTTTTGTACTCCTTTCCGCACCCACCCGTGGAGATTCGAATTTGAGAGTTGTGTCAAGCGACATTCGACGATCGTTTGCGGGATTTTCGTCGGGTACCCATTGGTTCGCGCGTTCGTCGATAGCCCAATCGATTTCGAATCAATCTCGCCGAAGCCGGACGGCGACAATGTATGAACGAATCAAAAGTTTTTCCTTACAGAATCCAGCCGCGATTGAAGCGTTTCGACGAAATCCTCGACCGGTCGGAACGTTCTGCACCTCGAGCTTGGGAGGCGTGCGCGTTTCTTTTCGCGAATCCAACAAAAATATCACGATGTTCCTCACCGTTATCTCTCGGCTATTCGATCGAGCAAATTTGCTCACCTACTTCACGACAATTCCTCTGAAGATTCGAAACTTTTTTCTTTTCATTTTCGCTCCCGATCCATCCGCGGATATTCAAAATTGTTGACCATCGAGTGACGCTGTATTTGCAAGTACTTTTCAACCGCGGAAGCTCTCGCTCACTGTTTACTGACGAGTGACAACACCGCGACGTTTAAATATCATTTTTCCGTTGATACAAGAGAGTAAAGCTCTTGAAGCGTGACGCTGAGAGATATCTATCTCTTCTCGTGTATATTTCTCTGAGGGTTTGTCGGAGGGTAGATTTGCATGCGAGCTTTCGCAATGACGAACGAGCATGCTCTCTCTCTCAACGGCTGGTCCTTGCGAAGAGTGCGCCATTCCCATCGAGAATGCTGCGAGTAACTGTGTGTCTGTCTGTGTGCGGGGGGCGAAAAGCGGAGGTGAACACATTTAGTCTCCCTCTTCAGACCTTTCGCGTCATGGGCACTGTGTGTACTTCACTCCCGCTCCCTCTCTCTCTCATATCTTCCCGTAACATTGCTTATATCCCGCCCGTCGTTCTCTCTACATTCTACATCGGGAGCGTTACACATTTAAATTGATACGTGCGAGAGAGCGTCGTGCGAGCGCCAAGCTACACGTCCCGGCGTCCGTCTACTCTGTATTCATGGAATATTATGGAACAAATTAGTTTAGCCTCCTAGATATTTACATTGCCGAGCAATGTGTAGCCCATTGGGGAAAGTTGTGCTGGTTGAGAAAAGCTCCATGCACTACCGCACATCTATAGCGCTTTCGGTGGTCTATCTACCTCTTTTGCTGGAAGAACGGCGGGCATAGGTGGTTCATTCCGTGGATGCTTTCAACACCCTCTCCTTCTCGGGCTTTCCCATGATTATGGCACATAACGCTCGCCTAGTTTCACATACATTCCTCTGAACTCGCCACCCGCCTTGTATTCCTCCCACACGTGTGAGGGGTATTATCCGTATCTACGTATACGACGAGCCAAATTAGCGTGAGCCTTGTATGTTATTAGGACGATGGCCTCCACCTCCTACTCGCGCGGCCCCCTAAAGTACTAAGCACTGCGAGGTCTGCTTAACGAAGTATGTTAACCAGGCAGCGCTCTTTATGCATTTTAACCCTTTAGCATTACGTGATGTAGGTACGAACATGTAAAAACGGGTTCGATGGCGCGACGGCTGCGAACATCGCGGAGCATCAGGAACCCTTTTGCCTCAAGCCCATTATATCGCGTTGCACATCACATCACACGGGATGCACTCTTGTTTCCGTACATTCGGATTACGTTAAGCTTGAGAAAGCATACCACTGTTTCTCACCTTTTCTTTCTTTTCCCTCTCTCGCGCGCGGAATATTTCATCCACTAGACGAGAGGCGCTATGTTGTACACGGCGTTCTCTTCGTCCCGTACGTATTCACGTATGGCGCGAAAATTTTCTGTGAAGACTGCACTTTTATATGGTATTCTTTCGCCGTTACGCATTTGTCTAGATAATACTGATGTACGAAATATATTACGCCGTTGCTCACTCTTCAGGATTTCGGCGAAACTGCGCAGCGCAGGGTTGTACGGGGAAATTACAATATTTTTCATTTTATTATCGTGCGCATATTTTATTTCGCAAAAGACTCTTGGGAAAATGATTTGAATATCTGAATCGCTCGAGGCATGCGAAGGCTTCGATCGATGCCGAGAAAATGTTATTAGAGGAGGTTTTTTTTTTTTTTTTCGTGCAGCATTTTGGATAAACGTTAAGGTAGACGAAGGGATGGGAAAACGATGTTGGGGATCGGACGATAAACGTTAGGAGAGAGGGCTGAACGAAGATAACGAATTCATCGTCGTGCGGTTGTAGGGACGCCGACGGGGAAGGGTGATTTCGTACTTTAAAGTCCGTAGTTTTAGATTATTTATAAGCTTAGACGATTCTTTGTTGTATATTAGAGAAAACACGTTGAGGTGCGCATCACTTCTTCGGCTCATTGTTTACTCTTTCAATTTATTTATGGACGGTGTACTGTTACCTATGCAGCCAAAAGTTGGATTCGGAAAGAATTTCAAATTATACCCAATGGGACAAACATCTGGACAATATTAACCATATAGATGTTGTAAAGATTCATCTTCCGTAATAATAGTTACAATGTATAATTGAGAAATTAGTTTTACAAAATAGTTTAAGAAAAAAATTTGGCAAACGAACTTGTCTTCAGTGAATATATTTCGAAATGCATACGAAGAAGTATACGAAAAATTGTTTCATTAGAAAAAAATAGAAAAAAACGTCTTTCTTCGGGAAATTAATTTTGTTAAAAAATATAATATGATATAACGATGGACTATTGTTAATGTTTTGAGCAGCGTCAGATCGGTGCCGATTGTTTCGAAAAATCTAATGGACGGAAAAACATTTATTATCTATGCCATTTTTTTTTGAAGATAAGTTTCCGCTGCCTGCGGACTAATATTCCGGCGAGTTATTCCCACTACGGGTATACCATATAATTGCGGTATGAGCGCGGAGACGAGGAACTTGGAGGCAAGCTTTATTACCCCGTGCAATGTACGTTTCGTAGCTGCGCGAATTTTCCGTACCGGATACGCGCAGTGAATATGGTAGGAAGCGAAAGTGGGACTTGGGATGTGGTAGCTCCGCCAGAGAGCACAAAGGGGCGGTACGTGAGTATGCGTGCGTGCGATAGAGAGTGGTAAAGGAAGAAACAGTGACGGAGAGACTTAGGGTGGAAGGAATCTTCGTCGTTCTCTCCTTCGTGCGGAGTCTACTCTAATTCATCCTCTCGGTTGGCCTAGTTTTGAAAACGTTTCTCACCGTTACGAATATTTCATCATTGTTTCTCTGATTCTCCCCGCGCTGGGTTGGCAGTGGAACTTTGGCTTCGAATGAGCATGGGCACGATTCGTTACGAATTATGCGAAGAATCGCGCATCACGGAGATGACAATAATCCGGGAAAGTGTAGCGAGCGACGGCAAAGGGAGGAGGATTTCTCGAAAAGTGAGAAAAACAAAAGCAACGGCATAGCCCCGGGTTATTCGGGAGTTGGAGCTACATTGCGAATTTTTGCAATTCCCGCAGTCATGACATTTCGACGTCGAGGCCAAAGGATTTCGTCTTCTCGTGCACACACAGAGGGATCAAAGAAAATATTCCGGGCTCTTCTCTTCGCATGAGTCAGTGGCGGAGATGTGCACTCTCATCAACTCTTGTAGTAGAGGTTATCGAAGGTTTGCGCTTGCAAACACCCTCGAGCTACTGAAATTTTCACGAGATTCCTCGGCAGAATCGCGAGGAAAAGTCGTCCCTCGGAGGTCATGTACCTTTCTCGTTAAAAGCTACCAATGATAATTACTTCGCGACCGACATAGCCGGTATATTTTTAATACTATCGTAACAGAATATATCACACGCGATTCGGATACACGCTGACTAAAATGTGAATAATTCATGGGGCTGGGATGGCGGTGCTGCGCTTTATGTTTTATGAAAAATATCGAGACCTTAGGATATTTAATATCCGTTATCTGCTGTTTGCACAGTCGGGGACGGAAAAGAGGATACAATATGAAATTTTCTTTTCCCTTCCACCCCGCCCGAACGAATTAAATTCTTTTCAAGCTTCGTAATACTTTTTCGAACCGACGAGTGACGAGATAAAAAATTTCTCCCACACGCGTGACCTTTTGTAATAATTCGCGATGACTTATCGTCTTTGGCGAAAGACCCGATTACATCGAACTTTTGTATTAATTTTTTTTCGTTATACAAGAATACAATGGTGGTCGAGTCATCGTGTGGAAACGACCGTAAACTCACATTATGGCCGGAACGATGATTCGTCGATGAAAAAAATGAATTTTGAAAATCGTCACCTTGTTTTTGCTTCAACTTCCTTCGCGCACAAGCTTCTATTATTAAAAAGCTACTTCAGTAATTCCTTGGCTTCCTTACAGAGAAGGCCTCGTCTGTAAAGGAAATTTGCGAGTTCGATGAAGTATCCTTAATTAAGCCAATATTGAAAAATTCGAATTAATAAATTTATGAGATGCTGGATTCGTCACATTTTCCTCCATGTAGAAATATCCGGTGAAATTGACGCTGCCTATCGATTTTTTACTCTTTCGAATATTTCATTGAATTTGAACCAATATATCATTTATTCGTAAAATAAAATCGGAATGTCCGTTGTGGGAGTCACTTATATTCATTAAATTTCACCCGAAATGTATAACTTCGGAGCAGCGAGCAGGCATTTGTTTTTTTGACGAAATGTGTCGAGTTCCAGGCGAAATTTTTGTAAAATTGAAAACCGTCCCTTACGCTATCTGCTTGAAAAATAGAAGCTCTCTAATGGGTTTTCTGGCGCAGCTTTGGTGATACGGTCGCGCGGACTTTCCGGTTGTATACGTACGGCATACGCGAAAAAGATGCTGTCGGGGCGTAGTTAAAATATTCATAAAAAAAGGAAAACAGGAGATACTAGGTACAGGCTCATATTTGTTGTAAACCTTTGTCTACATATGTGGAAATGTTGTCGTGTATACTCCTCGCTGAGATGTAAACAGTGCGACTACATACACGGCATACGTATTTTATATCTCGTAAAAATATTATAGAATCCGACTGGCTCGACATCTGATCTGAAAAAAAAAATATTCAAAGGCTTTATTTTATGTGCTACTCGAGCGAAAGGGATTTCGTTATGATCGAGTCTCACAGACTTTGTAGCACGAGCGTATCGGCGATCGGTGTATCGTAGAAATATGATGAAAATTTACTACATTCCATGCGTCCGACCCCTGGACCTCCAGCCGAGACAATTTTTCCAAGAATTCCTGTCATCTTGTTGGATTGCAAGAACAAAAGGAATCCGGAAAAGTTTCAGCCTCCCCTACGCTTGTAATACCAAAGCCTCAGCAATCGCGTCAGAGTCTGTCTCGCGAAACTTCCATAGATTCCAGCTCGCTCGAGTTCTGACCCTTGGCCGAGGGCAGGGAAAAAAATTCCGAGAATTTCTAAGGGTTCCATATCGTCGTGGCGTCGCGCGAAAGAAAATAAAGAGAATTAACACGACTCGCGCATCCGAGTTCTGTGATAAAAGCTCACCGGTATCGTGGAAGTACGGATCTTTCGAATACCCCGGAAAAGTATATATCGTAATTCTATAGTTCGCGTGTCTCGATTCTCACGCCTCGATGTACGAGTAATCGCATTTCAAGCTGTGAAAAATATCGGAGCTTGTTACGCGGTCGGGAAAGCGGTTATAAATCCTGTTCGAAGAGTAGCGAAGTACGATATCCAAGTATAGGGTGGAAAGTAGAACGGAAGGGAATCTATATCCTATTTTCCAAGGAAATGGTGTTCGGAAAAAAAAAGGAATATAGTGGTTGCAGAGAAAGAGGACGACAGAGATAGAGAAAGAAATTTGGAATGGAGATTTGGACGATTGTACCGTAAACGTGAGTTGGAGGCTTTTAGAAACCTTGCAATGGTTCACGACGAGCTCAGCGTCCTGTTACTCGATTTCGCCGAAAAATGCGGGACTTGCTACTTCGAATACCCGTGAGTACTCCGGATAGCGAGCAGCAGTGGCGGTGGAAGAAGTAGAAGTACGGAGAACGAGAGGCATTGCGAGGAGAGCCAGCAGCAGGTTTCTCAACGTCTGAAGCAACAAATCTCTGAAACGGTCTGACGCTGGCCCAGTCGAGCGCCGGCTGTACAACGCCTGGAATTCCCGCATGCATGGCCATATTCCCGAGGTCTCGTACATCTTGCGGCGGAAACCCGAGGACGCCCTCTTCCTCCGCCAGCTTGCGCGCCCCTGTATAAAATGAAGAAAAGCTACCCACTGCTCCGGCGGACGATTCTCCGAGTGAACTTTTCGTACGACCATCGAAATCGAACCATTCGTCTCGTCCGTATGGCTTTGTATCATTCTCGACTGTGGACTTTGAATATATTCGTTTCATTGACCGTACTGAATAATAAATATGTAACTAAAGAAAGATACGCGGGCAGCCTTTACGCGCGATCGAAGTGAAACTTTTCAACTTTCTTTCTTTTCCTTATCAATATATTGAACACGTTAGTCGTAACATATTGAACTCGATCGCCATCTGCTCTCGGAACGCGTAAAAGTATAAGTTTGTTGTTTGAGACGCGTATAAGTTTGAGACGAAGGTTCACGCGGACACGCGACACACCGGAGGGCAAAGGGAGTTTCCCCCGAAGAATTGTTCTAACAGTCGTCGCAAAAGAGATACACGGAGGAGCCAGGGAAATCCAGCGGCTTCGACCGCAAGCGGTCGACCGCAATCCCTTGAAATTGCGTTTTCGTTGAGCGCTCGGAGCTCGTTTGACTGTCCGGTTTTCTACCTCGTACCGAGAACTCGTATACACCGGTATTTAATTAGTTGAGAAGCCGAGAGACAAATCACTCTTTCGGCTGACAACAACGTCGCTAAGACGAACACTTTGTTGGATATACTTTTAATTGGACTAAACGAGTGCTCGAAGTATTTGTTTTCCATTTGCGTATCTGCAAATGAGAGATCATTCCTTGTCTGTTTTAATCACGTTTCCGAGAACACTTAGTTATCTTTCACGTTTCTCCTGACTCAAACGTAAGTGAACTTCTGAACATTCTCGAGAATCTTCCGTCCGACAAGGGAGATCAAGTAACTTTGGCGCTCCCGGTAACTCGCGCGAAATCGTTCTGGAACTCGATATTCCTAGAACACTCGTTTGTCGTCAGTTATTGTTAATGCTCGACTGTTGAAATTTAATTAAAGTCTTCTTATGGCTATCGTTGCTGAAAGAAAGAAAAAAATGAAAAATTAGCGCCCGTCCGCCCGAGCCGTTAAATATAATAACGATCATAAGTGGAGAATTATAATAATGAAAAGAAGAAGAAGAAGAGCAACCAAAAAAATGAAAGCTTTGGGAAACGAGAAAGTCGTGACGGAGTTTTATGTCCCATTGAGTTGGTCTCTTCGTGACGCTAAATCGTCGAAAGAACGCTCGTGAACGATGCGGGCCAAAAGCTCTCGTTTGGGGTGGAGTTAACTCACCGGCGCTCTGGGGGCTTGTCAATTATTTTTCATGGCTCGCGTTACGCTCAGTCCGGACCGGTATACGAGGGGTTTGAAACAGCAACGAGGGAGCGGGAAGTTCGAGAGAGAAAAAGCGAGCGGCGAAAAGGCGCCGAGCGGGAGAGCGAGGCGGGCGTAATTGCGAATCTACATTTTTATTCACGGTAGTCACGGGGAGAGAGGCGAGGAGGAAGAGAGTGTGCGGTTTCCGCGCGGTGTCCATCCCAATTGGCAGCGGAGCGTGTACGCGTGTTTCGAATTTTATTCGTCGGCTTTGTGCAGAATAATTGAGCCCCTAACGGCAGGAAAAGCAGCGGCATGTTGATTCGCGAAGAATAAAAAAAAATTAATAGTAATCTCGATCGGCGCACTCGAGGGAACCACACGCAGTTTTTCGAGCCTCGATCCTTTCTATTTTTATCTGACTCTATCGATGCTGTAACTCGCACCTAAAACGTTTGGTCTACCAGAATAAGCCGGTATTCCCTCGTTAGCTTTTTCCGTTCTGAAACACGAGAATGTAATTTTTTACTTGCTCCACTATCGACAGCACAGTGGAACGTTTTTTCGTCGCAATCGAGATTTCACTGCATACGTGTAATTCCCAATAAAGGCGAACTACGCAACTGTACGAAAAGTTTTCTCGATTCTCGGAACTTCGTACTATCGTCCTTATACTCACCTCAATTGCGAAATTGCGTAGAATTCGCTTGGAAAACTTCGATACGTCGTCGACGAGTTCTCTGTCGACGTTTACCTACCACTTCATCGCCTCGCCTTTGGTTCCTCCTTCCCCGTGCTCAACGTAGCACGTAGAACGTTCGCGGTGCGGGCAACTACATCGCGTATGTGATCGCATCCGTCCTTTCAATCGCTCTTGACGTCCCAATCAGCGAGAGAGTAGATTGGGACTCTGATAGAGCCGAGTCTCGTTGGTAACTGCCGCTTTCTATCTTTTTATCGTTTTTTGTTATACACGTAATTCTTTGCGGGCTTCTCACGCCTCCCTCTCGTGTGTTACAATATACCCTCGGTGCTTGAAATCGCTAAACGCCGGAATGTACCACCGTTACTGTAGACTTTTATGGAGGTTAACCTTTACGCCTCGTACAGTAACTCTTTCACGTCAGCGGCGGGGGTTTTAATTACAGGTGAGGGTTGATTACGGCAGTCATAGAGTTCGAGAGACCTCGATCATAGCTCGTTACGGAGCACGCAATTAGTCTTTGACGTAAAAGAAACCCTTTCTTTCTGTAATAAGGTCAGAATCCAACTAGCTCGCCTATTAACGTCTGCTTAGTGCAAAACAAAGTTTTCTCTTAATGGATATCCCAACTTGGTCGTTATTAAAAAAACACAATGAATTCAGTGTAATTGGGTGGAGTACCCAAAATTAATACTCAGAACTCAGTTTTATCTTGGCGGTAATCTCAGGCTATTGGCTCGGAAAAACTGATAAAATTATCTTGAAGGTCGGGGTCAGACAAAATTCTGACGTTACCAAAAGAGTCTGGGAATTAAAAATAGTGATGAAAATCTAATCTCAATCTAAATTTAGAAAATTTTTAATATATCACGGTGCCAAATATATGCTGGAAACCTCTGTAAGGCAAAATGACGCAAACATCAAATTTAGTGATTAATATTTAAAGCTTAATTGTGTTAATTTTAGTTTCCGTAACTCAGTACCGTACCGTTCTTCGTACTTCCGTATTCTGGTGGATACCGTTTCGGAATTCCATTAATTAGTTTCTCGTATTTATTAGATTATACGTTTGAATTTTAGTTAGAGGAAAATTAAACTGTCGCCAGGGAAAAGTCACGGAATTTTGTAAGCTGTTTTCGGTGGCGAACGTTGTCATTCAAAATGTGATCAACGCAAATTCGATTTAGTATTTCAAAGTTTCGAGATACCTACAGAACTATTCGCACATTAAGAAGGCTCGATGAAGGGTTGAGACAAATTACGAAACTTTGAATTGCGCTATGTACATTGAATTAATTAGTTGGAGTATGAAGATAACGTTCCACGATGTTAAATCGTCAATTAGATATAATTTTAGCCTTCGTCCTCGAATTCTCCATTGAGTCGCTGTGTTGAATAATAGAAGACCCGGGGCCTGTTTTCTCTCTTTTTGTCCGATTGCATTGCGATCTCGAAACATCGGATCGACTTCCGGTTGCAAATATTCCGCAACATTTGCCTCGGTTAACGCAATGATAATTACAACATGCCAATCGACACAGCCCAGAGCAGTACAAACATTCGATTTGTTCCGGGGCGCGCGGAAATGCGTTGGAAAATGTAATATCGCTGGCTGCGCGATACCGTTGCTCCGCGGGATTATTAAATGCTTCGCGTTACCAAATTCGCTACATCGAGGAGAATTCTTTTTCTTCTTTCGAGTACCCCGCTCGACCAGAGCAAACCTCCGGTAATACCGTGAACCGTGGTATTTTCCCTGGAGTCAACAGTACAGTTTGTTAATTGCACAACTGCCGAAGTTATTGTTTACGAACAAAACCGATGTTTGACTACTCGTGGCTCGTAACGATTACGCTAGCCTCGCCGCGGGTGAATTATGCTACGGGAAGGAGAAACGACTCGCTGCAACGCGAATGCTCCACGTGCGAATGCAAATTGGAATTTGAATTCGAGAAATACGAATGCGTACGCGGATCTCGAACTTGGCTCGATGCTCCACGATGGACGTCTATCCTTTGAACGTATCGAAATTATGCGAGCCTGTTAACATCGACGTGCTAATGCATCGAGCGTTGCCCGTGCAGCCAGTACGTTCGTCAGGATTTACTGTGCGTTCGAAGCTCAACGCTGTGGATTTAACGTTGTTACGACCGGGATACGCGCGAGGCGAGCGAGTATTGGATAATTTTCCGTGTGAATTCATTTATTTCGAAAATAGCTTTTGGATATCGATATTGTTCATGTTAATGTTATTCATACATCGAAGACTACTCGACATTTCTGTATCGGATTTATTACCGCAAAGCCATCGATTCAAATGTGTCCCGTTGACCGAATATACATTTAAACGAACACGCTCCGTTGCAACGGGATTACAGCTTTGGCGTTGATAACTATGATTTTTTGCAATCACCCAATGGAACTCTCATCGCATGAAAAATTCGGTTCGATGAACTGCCGAATTGCTTGATGAGAAAACTCGCTTTGCCATTCGTTTGAACCTTTATCAATGGTTCGGTGATTAATAAACATATTTTTGTCCGATCTCTGAGCCGGTTTTGCGCGTTATCATCGAGTGATCAATTAATCAGATTACTTTTTCTCGAACAGAAATTCCGGCGAGATGGCGACGACACTGCCCTCAAGGATTGAAGATGTCGCCGGCAGGATGCAATCTCGTTGGCGAAGGTATGACGAACAATCCGGAAAACGAGGCGAGCGCTGGAAAATGCGTGTGCGGACCCGCTGTGCTTTGGTGCTCGAGTGAACCGCTCCCGTACACGTTCGAGACACTTCACGCCTGCGAACTTAATCTCGGCGCGAAGATACAATACGGTAAATTTTAACGTCATTCTAATTACATTATTAATAACAATTTACTTAACGAATTTCTCATCTTTCAATGTCACGCTAACTACAATTGACATTGGTACACAAAACGCGTTAGGGAAAATAATGGAAAAATTTCCATTTTCGAGCCACAAAGTAATAACAAAGGTGTATGCGCATTGAGGTTCGTCGTATAAGTTTACGCTAATTTTTGCAATAAAGCCAATGAACATATAGAAGAAAAAAAAGAAAATAACGAAAATATTCTTCAGCGAGAAGTCCGCAGTAGGTGTTGCTCGGAATGCGCAGCTTTTGTGAAAAATACGTCGGGTATAATATATTTACGGCGTTAAAGCGAAACACCGAGGGAAATAGAGAAGAACGATGAGGCTACCGTTCGTTAATGAAAAGAAAATATAAATACAAGTTGGCGAAACGGCGGGATAACGGAGAAATAGTGGATGGCAGAAGCGGAGTGCAGAAGTACACGAGAGTGAGACGAGAAGGTTGAACGAGCTAGTGGGGGTTGTCCGCGTCGAGGGCAGGCAGGGAGAAGCTGCCACGGGAGAGGAAAAAGCTGGTAGAAAGAACGAACGAGGCGTCGCAGCTCTTTCGACGTGACACCGCCGTTAATGAGAAAAGGACACACAAGGCGTGTCGGGGTGGCTTGTTACCCCACAAAACTCGGTGGGATATTCTCGTCGACGCGACGTTGGTCTTACCGGTCTTTCACTCGCTTTCTCCCTCGCTCCCCCTCTCTCTTTCTCACTTTCTTATTTATTTCTTGTTTCGTTTATTTCGCAAACTCTTTATGCGTCCTTTTTTCAGTCTATTCTCTGATGAGAAAAGGTCACGGATGCTCATCGTCGTGTCTCGCACTCCGTTAGATTGTTATTTCATACGTTGCGAAATTGAGTTTCCAGCGTCTCCATCAATTTCTTGTACATCGTTGAAAAACGGACATATACTTTTGCGCATCATTAACGCCACACGTGCGTCCGGCTCATTCAATCTCTTCGGCGTTGCAGAACTTCGAAAAAAATCAAACTGCAAATGTACAAATTCTCAATCAAAAATGTAGTTCAATCGAAGTGTTAGGATTAAAACTTCGCTCATATCGATTAGTTAGAAATTTCATCGATTAGTTGCTTGCATTAACGCTATATGTGTGAATTCTTCTCATGGAAACATTAGTAATGTGATAAAATCGTTGTTTTTATTTATCAACTATGACGTTATCTATCCAGAAAACATTTATATTTCATTCAATGAAAATTTATTGAGTCTAAGCAAAAGTACTTCGTTCCTAATACATTTTCATTGGATCAAGAAATGTTTGCTGGGTATTCTCGAAACGGCGACTCTATCAGATCCATGAATTTTGTCTTGACCTTGAATTTAGTATCGCTAATTGATCCGAGAGTTCTTCAGTGAGATAGAAATTCGTGGCATTTTTTCCTCAATCTTTAACTTTTAACTGAAGTATAATTAAATTTGTTGCCAACGTTTATGAAGTTCTCCCGTGATTCATAATTTTCGAAGTTGATATTCTTGAGAGCTTGTCGTCGTAGCCGTTGCGTCGCGCCGCTCCTCATCGGACCGCTCCTCCGCTCCCCTGGCCGGTATCAAATCGTTATGATCGTCGTATAATAGTCGTAGAACGTTTCTACTCGTTACACGAATAACAACCGACGATGATCGTCGTTGTGGCCCGGAGCCGTAGCGTCGCCGTTGCGTCACGTAACTACCCATGTAAAGGCGTTTCCGTGTTCAGGATTTAACGAGGTTTGCTGTGGCCAAGTAGGTACGTAACAAAAGTAGTTTACCGGGCAACCGCCTCACCCTCCCCCCAGTCACATTTGCCCCGTACTCCTCTCCGCGTTCGTCCAAGTTAAATTTGATTCGAACGGAAAAGTTTAATCGGGCTTGCACTTCGTTCTTGTTGCTCGTGTTTCAACGACGGAAAACCGCCAAACTCACTGGCTACCGCACTCGAATAAGTCGTCTCGACAGTTACATACTTTCTTATATACACAAACAGCCAGCGAAGCAAAACTACGAAACAAATCGTTCGAGAGCCAGAGTCGTCGCAAAGCCATGCGCCGAATTCGAGAGAAAAAAAAAGACAATAGGCTTCGTTCTATAATTCGAGATCTCGTCGGTTGCGCCGGTGAAATCGTAAATCGTGATACGAAATCGCGCATCGAATATCGCGAGACTTTCGTCTCTCGGAGAGTCGGAGAACCGTGTCGCGTAAAATAGAACCCTTGCTATTCGCTCATCCGAAAACGATACAAATTGAAAGCGCGTTAGGGAAAAGTTTTTGGTTGAAAATGTAAGCTGCTTCAAGAAGCGAGCAGAGGCGGGTGGAAGGTAGTGTGCTTGGGAATGAGGAAATGGTAAGTTCGGGGAGAATGACAAGCTCGATTCTGATCGGCGTAACAGCTCAAACTTTCGCCGTTACTCTCGCGAGTCGCGCATTTTCTTTCTCCGGGGGTTTCGCCTCGTTCCTCAGACTTATTTTCACCCCTTCTCCGGTGGGATTTACACTCCGGTGAAATCGCTCGGTCTCGATTTTTCTTATCCCTATCTCCTTTTTTTTCTCTCCTTTGAAATTTCCATTCCGTACGTACGTATTTCTCGACTTTTCTCGCGTTTTCGTACTGAAAACCGTCGTCGCGGAGACTTCATGCTCGAGTCTTATCTACGCACGCTGCTCACGCTTCGGTTCCAATCAGTTTTTATACTCGCGCGGGCCTCCCAAGCCTGGGGAATCCGCTGCGATATACCGTATTGTATTTTCGATATACATGCGTGCTACGTTTGTATCTGCACGGGATGATGTTTCCCGATGAGCACTCGCCTAGCGACTGGATTGTGAAGAAACTGTACCCTTAAGAAAAAAAGAAACCCAGGAGAACAGAAATATCAAGGAAATGATATTAGTATTCGCCCGATGCGCTCGATTCGTTCCAACATCGAGGAATGACGAAACAAATTTGGAAACGCGATAATCTCGGTACAAATGAAATTTCCTCAACAATCGGTATCGGATATACCCGTAGCGAATCGGCAGATAGGAATGAACGACATACATAGGATGGGATAGTTCGCAATCTCATCTAATTTATTTATAAACAATTCAATCACGAGTTCGATTGTGGTAAGCCAGCTTTCCGGCGATTCGAGTGTATATTCGTTAATCCAATGTTTCGACAACGGGACGAAGTGAGTGAGACTTATGGCAGAGCTGTCGAGTAACGAGAGGAGTGGATTCGACGTAAATGCAGCATTACGAGAGACCGATCCGACGCGAGGGCGAGGGAGGTCCGCGAGTTAGTTTCTCCACCGATTCGCAGTTTAACGTCGAATATGCAAATACCTGTCGGTGAAGCCTCTCCCCCCAAGGGAGGGCCGGGCAATAGAGGGATTCTCGGCCAACTCGAATGCGAAAGCGACGAATCTGCAGCAATGGGTTTGAGTCCCGCACACAACGCTATATACCGCAGTTGCGTTACTGCCAAGCCCATCTCTCTCCCTCACTGCAAGGGCAGCAAACGCGACGAGGCCCGCGCGCGGCGGGACGTATATAAACCGCGCCGTATACCGTTCGACCATCCGCGTAATTAATTAATCCGTTATCCATTCGCGCATGTTTGCGCTTTCGCAGGATTCGCTTTCCGGGCGGTGTTGTGCCAACAAATAATTTTCGCGCTGCACGACGAATTACGATCAAGGGTTTTCGTCCTTATCGGATCTGAATTCAAAACTGTAGAATTTACGGTGACTATCTTGCTCGCGCGAGGAAACGTTGCTGGGATAGCCGCGATACACAATTTCTCCGTTATTGCCACTTGCCGCAGTGCAATTATTATTGTCGCAGCGAAAATTCGAGAACCTTCTTCGGTTTATATTAGGAGAGAGGAGGTTGGCGCCGCTGAGGGTGTAATTCTGACCAGGATGATTTTTTCATCGAGCAGTAATGTGAATATCTGTTTATCTTATTACCAACCTCAGACCGAGTCTTTCGAGGCTAATTTGATCTATTTAACCTGTTTGGGAAAGGTTTCGTAGCAGTTCGTACAGGTGGCCGGTTTTTCATACCTGAAATACCGAATGTTGAGGACCGAATTTTTGTTGTTAAATAATCATGTTATCCTACCGTTAATTGAAACAGATTTATTGCTCTTGCTGTAGCAATTTTGGCTTCGGTTGGAATCAATATGTTGACTAATGATAAATATAATTTCATGGGTACAGCAAAATAAACTAGTGCTTTGGCGTAATACCCATCACCGGGTTATTAAATGGGATTTTTGAATCGAGTGTACTCACTCAGCATGCATTTTTTTATGTTTTCGGAGTTATTTGTAATCGATCGGCTTAACAAATTGATACTAGAGCCATTTTGAAATTACCTCCTTGCATTTGTTTGGTTTACAGTCTGTTAATAATTTGTTATTCAAATAAAAATGGGGACACATTTCCCCGAGTCGGCCAAAACGACTTTTTTTTTTTTACTGATTATAATAATATGCCAAAAACTTCATAGCGTAAGCGTTTATATCGATTTGAAAATGTTATCTCGAAGCTTCACTTTGTAATTTGAAAATATTAAGTTCTCCCTTATGTACTTACTCTAATGTGATTTTGTTCTTTTATCTTTACTTTTTTTTCCAGATCAACTCTTCAATTCACCGGATCCACCGGCGATAGGCAATGGTGAGTGAAATGCTTTTATATTTCCCTTCCATTATTTTATGCGACTCTTGCGAGGCGTCTTCAGTATCAATTCAATCGCGATAATTGAAAGCTTCACGAAATTCTCGATGAACTTCGCGGAGATACGGATATTAGGATGGAAGCGGCTTTGCTCTTCGATAGACCGAGCGCGATGGATGGAGTGTACTCGAACTTTATCCGCGAGTTTGTATCCATCGAGCTTCAGTTGGCCCCACCGCCCCTTTCCCCTCTTACGAAGGCTTGAAAATAACATCGTTGAGTAATTATCGCAATTAACGAAGCTATCGGAGCGGTTCGCGAAGTCAAACGGTTAATTGGCTCCTTGATGCAAAAGTTCTCTCGCCATTGCAATGCGAAAGTATGTCCCTTGGCATTACTTCGATGCTATATCGGGTTCTAGCCAATGAAGCGCTATTGAAATGCGATCCTCCAATTTCTTTCACATAATATTTCCTTTTTTTCCAATTTTTTGCCGAAATGATCGTTAATGCAGCCGGTAGATGGGATTTAACTCTTCGCACCGTTGATTCAAACTTTCGTCCATAATTGCAAATATTTAACGATTTTCGAAATTCGATTCGGAAAGCAATAATTACGAGCGGTTCCTATCGGTGGTTAATACTGCATTGACTTCTAATTAAGTCTTCCTCGGTAAAGACCATAGTGATCCATTTACATTTCAAAGTAGTCGTTCATTTTCCGATGCTAACGAAATTAATTATTCCTCGGCTGAGGGACTTCTCGGAGTAATGAATGAAAGTGAGTCCTTTGAAGTCTCGACATTTGCGGTTTTAACTTTGTAAAAATTAACAGATGAAAAACGTTCGTACGTTTTCATAAAGTACTATCTTCTTTTGATTTGACTTATCGGGCATTTATCCGCGATCAACAGTGTTGAAGTTCCGAGTGCCTCGGGCTATTCAGACGTTGGCTAAATATCGTCGAGGCAATAATTGTTTGATTGTCTCACTTGAGACATTCGTCTACGTGTATCAACTCAGTATCCGAGCTTCGAGATTCATTGCAAACTTTACTCGCCGCGGCAAGTCGCGCGATATCAATATTGCGCGAAATAACGTTACTCAAACGCGAGAAAAATGATTGTGTAAAAAGAAAAAAATGTTCTCTCGCATCTGAATCACTTAGACTTTTATGGACTTTTGCCGTGCTGACACGCGCGGACAATAAAATCGATAAACTGATTGATGAGACGCAAGCCAAGGACGATGGATTGCTCCGTCAATATCAGAAGCCATGCGCGCGCGAGCCCCCGCATATCTAAATTGGCTTTCCACTCTTTTTCGCGAAAAAAGCTACCTGTACTCCGGGAATTGGAATATATTCACCTTGAGGGATTGCCGGTAAAAAAGTATACAAAATATAATATCGTAGGCAATCCCCAAGGTTCTCGATTTATCGTCTGGAGCTTCAGAGTCTTTAGAGTGAGGAGAACACGTTGAATCCTCGAGTAAAGGCAATGTTTGATTGGAAGTGCATAATCGTAGAGTACACATAGAGGCAAGTTCGTCGCCGGATTCTGAATCGGCTCTTCATTAAGTCGAAAACTTATCCTTGATCCTCGTACGCGTGGAATATTTTTCTGTCGTTTATTTTCCGACTCGCAATATCGAGCCTCGGGATAAATATGTTTGAACTCCGCAATTACATTTCTCGAGAAGTCCGGATGTTGGAAGAGCAAACATCATTTTTAGTCTGACGACGCTAAGCGACGAGTTGATACGGTGTCGTTTCCGTTTATATACCCCAGAAAATTCACGTGATATTTATCGAAAAGAAGCATCTAGACGACGAAGGAGATAAATGTTACTACCAGCGTTTCTAGGACGTTTCGGATACTGAAAGTACACAGCAATATAACATCCTTCGCAGTAACATAAACCGTTCGTCGTTACGAAACGCGGAATCCTCTTTCGTTTCCATTTTCTTCCAAAAGGCCGTGTAATGAGACACCTCTCTTTCCATCCTTTTCTCGATGTATGAAGACGCGTTATCCTTAAGACAAAGAATCCAGACATTCCGGGAGCTCACTTGGCCCAGAGGAAATGATCTTATTGCGTAATTAGTTGAGTTGCGAATGAGGATCCGAGTCTACTAATTGGAACAACAGTAGAAGAAGTTCTTATTAATGATACTGTGTTTCGTTTGCTTTCGTACAATCTTCTAGATTGAGAAACGCGGCAACGTCTCAACTACTTTAAAAAGAAACAAAAGAAAAAATAAGGTGGCGCGACGCTACCTTGTACCGTACATACGGCGATACGCTCGGGTGAAACTTTCGAACTACATAAATCTCGACGGGGGAACATTGGATCAAAATGTGATTCGTGTTTTTACAATAATTGGGTTAATTGTGTGATTCCTCGAAAACTTTTACTCATTATATTGAAAAAAAAAACTTTCGAACAAAGCTTACTATTTACAAAAAAATATCACATTTTCGAAAAGATATAAAATTTGTTAGCTAATTTTTTCCGAAAAAAAAATACGCATGCCTAGTACGTGATAATTCTGATTAAAAAATCGAATGATATAGTATGGCATTAAAAAAAATATATTTCCGGGATCATTGATTGTTCAATGCAAATTGCTGTATAAAAATTAGCATTCCACAGCTAGTTCTGGTACGGGTTTTTCGTAATGCTTGCAAACCTGTACAAAAATTTTCCTTAGAATTTAGTTATGATGATTTCGAATGCTGTGCGTAATTTTGTTTCGAGAAAACATGTCTGAGAAATTCTTTAATGGAGGACACCGGGGCAATTTGATATAGGTCAAGTCGGAAGCAGGTGGTAAAAAACTGCAAGCAATTGGAGTTCATAATACAATAAGTAATTCCACAGACGAGTATTCTAACTGCGTCGAACTTGCAATTTTTAAAAATGTAAACTCTTCCCGTGCTCCGACTTACCCCGAAGTCCCTTGCGTCCTGGCAATGCTCGGTGTAGTTTTGTTAGTTAGATGCTCGGTTTTTAAACATGCTTATTGGACGGTAAGGTCCGCGAGGGAGGAAAGTCGCGCTCGGTTGGAGGAAAGAAGCAAGAAGTTCACGCGAGAGTTTCGCTCAATCGTTGGGTTAACAAATCACTTCGTTAAAAGTTATCTCCGCACATCCGTCGTTCAGTTTTTTTTTTGTCATTTTTAACGTAGCTTCTTATTTCACTTTAACTATCGCGTAAAAATTTTGCGCTGAGGTTTCCACGATTTTCCGGTAATTTTTCCGCGATGGTTGCCATGTAGTTGGAACAACTCTGGGAAGCTCCGACGAGCTGATTGTTGAATTACGTCGCAGATTTGACACGTTGTCGATAATTTTCAATAAATATGTGATAACGAGAGCTAATCGGATTATCGCGTTTTAGCGCTTATATTTTCGAGAGTTCGAAGAGCGAAGGCTTTACCCTTTCGATTTATGGTATTTTCAGTGAATTGATAAACCATTTACGCTCTAAATCAAATATGTTGTAATAAATTATCAATGGCTCTTCATCAATATCATTGTTGATAAATCGCATCTTTCCTCCCCACATCCCGAGCTCGGAAATTCAACGAATTAATAACTCGCTTATTCCACAAAAAAAAAAATATTGATGTAGTGCATCGTTAATGTATTCCTGAATATTATCGGGATAAATCGAGTCGCGGGTGAATTGAATAATTGGAAGCAGTTCCGAATATCCGTTTGTAGCGCACCTCCAACGCTGTAGCCACCGCGTACTCCAGACACGGGAGGGCGGGACAAAAATGGGATAGAAAGAAAGATTCGGACATCGAAACGGAAATAATTCAATAAATGAATCAAGCTTTATGAAAAAATTGATCAGAATTTTGCCAAATCATAGTTTTATTTTTTGTAATGTGTCTAAGTTATTAAAAAACGAATGTAAAAAATTGTAATCCTTCTTTGTTGCCTTGAATAGTTTCTAATTTTCTTTAAATTTTGTACTATGTAAAAGAACATTCTCAGAAATGTTCCTATTTTTCTCTGAACGGGCCATATACTCGTTTTGCCCACTGTTCCCTATTTCATGATTCAAATTATCGGGGCAACCATGGCGTATCTTCGTCGATTTTCGAGTTATTTGCATTCTTGGAAACATCCAAAAGCGGTGAAACCGTAGCAAGTAAATTCTCCTCGTGTGCAAATGGAAAATTATACGACGTCGCAATGGGAGACGAACAAGGCTGAAGTGGGATATAGAAATCAGCGAGAGGAAGAGAAAGAGTACGTAGAAACTCGGTGAAGTCTGGAGTAAGATGCAAAGCGAGAAGCTAGGGAGGGGGGAGGGGAAGAAGAAACTCTCGGAGTTTCCACGGGCAGTCGCAGTTTCCATCGAGTTCACGTGCCCATCGGGACGCGAGTAAACATGACGCCACTTGGCCAAACTATCGTCATAATTTCCAGTCGTATGAACTCTCCTCTCTCCGCTTGCGGGAACGGTCCCTGTCACGCTAACTTAACCCGAAATCCTTGCCACTTGAAAACCCCTCGGTCTCCGCCTCGGACCCACAATCTCTCAACTCCGCCAATGTTTCCAGGAAAATCGCGAAGGGACTATGTACGCACGGGATCTCGCGTATGCCACGGGAAGTCGTACCGAAACGGAATAATATATTCACCGAGTCATGGATAAATTATCGTTCGATTGGTTCGCTGAGTCCAAGGGGAATGGATCTTTGAATTGGTTATCGTACAATCAAACTTGCATTTTTTTTCCTTTGGTCGGCAGATCTTTATGGACTGGGAATTGTGACGCGAAGCGTTATTCGTTAAGAAAACGTTCATTTTTGAACTCGCTATGTAAAGGTAATCTGTTAGTTAGATCCTCCCCCAAATCCTTACGAAATCGGATCACTGCGAGGCAATCACGGTGGAAATCATCAGCAAATTTTTCTTTCACGAGTCTCCGCGGTTGATTGTCTTCAGCGACGACACATTATGTCGGAAGATAAGAAAAATAAAGCGATGGATAAGGCTACTTCGCAATGAAGCGACGTTATTAAGAATCGATAAGTTCGTTGTCCCGTTAAGAAGCCTCGGATAAAGTTCGCCTGTAGCCTCTCGCGTATATACTCGAAGGCCTCAAGGCGAACACTCGTTAATTCGATTCATTACCCAACCGGTGTTATCGAGCGACGGCAAAAAAGAAAAAGGAGGGAAGAGATTATCGGGGCGAAGAGAATGAACGAAGGGAAGTGAGAAACGAGGGAGAAAAATAAGAGTTTCGATGGAGGTTACGATATATATTAAACCTATGTAGTGAAGTCAGTATATATGGCGTACGAACGGAAAACAATTCGTGTGAAAAACACGGACCTTTAAAAGCACCGAATGCTCGGTGCTGCTGCGGTACCAAAACAAGACGAAAGCCAACCTCCCCTCTTCCACCCCCCACCGCGTTTTTTACTCTCAGGTCGCAGCCGGTGTTGGAGCGATGGAAAAAAAAGAAGAAAGCTAAAACGGCAGATTGCAAGCTACCACTGATACGTCCTCTAGTCTCCGGCAATAAGATTCACGAACAAACGAGATTGAGGCTAACAAAAACGCGAAACGTCTGTTTGCCATCTACTAACCCGGGAGCTCCGACCCTTCATTAATTCTCTTTCCCCTCTCGACTCATTGGCGTAATTCGAAGGGAAAAAGAATTCAGAGACGAGCCACTCACTCGTTCGTGAGATCCGAGCAAAGCGATGTAGACGCGACGGAATTCTTTTTTTCTCTCCCGCGACGAGTCGAACGAAGAGAAAAAGCTTCGGAGGTGCGTGATGGGCGGATGGAACGGAAAAATGCACACGGAAGAATAGCCAACGACTATCGGCGTATCGAGGATGTTCGACGTGGCTGGAGGAGAGAAATGAAGAACACGGAGAAGAAACAGCGAAAAAATAAATAAATGATAATAATAATAAAAAAAATGGAGTAAAGGAACGAAGAAGGCAACCTCTCGACTTGCCTGCCACGTAGACCGAACAAATTTCTATTGTATATCGACAATGGCTTCGGCGAGGCGTACGAGTGGCACATAAATAACGATGGTGCCCGCTTGCGCGTTCGAAAATTCAATTTTGATAACGCTCGCCAGAAGGTAAAAGCCCAAAGCCATTTGTATTCCTCACCCTTGTCCCTTACCTCTTCTTCACTTCGTCGTGGCTCTCTCCTTCTCTCTTTACCTTTCTGTGTCTCTCTTTCTCTCTCGCTCTCGTTCGCTTGTTCCGCCGCGAACCACCTTGGGCGGCATCTCCCTCACCCATCCTCTTCTGCCCAACGTTTCTCGCCGCACATCGTCGCTCGGGTAGCTCGCATAATCGACGGTAATTCTCTCGTCCCGAGACGAGTTATCCGACACGAAGCCGCGCGCTGGTGACAGTGGACTTTCTCGACGACTCCAAGCAAAGAGACCCAAGTACGTCTCTCCAGCTTCGAAGCTTGCGATAACGTAATATTTATCAGTTTTATCTCGCCTCCCTTTCCTCTCGATCTCGACGGATCTTTCCTGCGAACCAAACGCAGCTGAGTCTCGTAATTTTTTTTTTTTTTTTCTTTTTTCAAGAAACTTTTTTTACCTCTCTTTCATAATCACCGATATTCTCGCGTTCTTCGCTATCGATCAAAGTACATCGGCTCGATTGAAGAAACAAGAGCTTCTTTTCAATCTTTTCGAACGGTCTTCTCGCAGCCGGAAGTACTCCGACAGACTTCATTTCATCAAAGTTTAAAAATATATATACATACATATAGGTACGTATTTTGAATACCGGTGAGGGGAATTCTGGAGTTTATCCGTCCCCCTGGGCGATCCCTCTTTGCTCGAGGGCAATATGACGGTGATGGTTGGGTAAAACTTCGAGTAAAACTCTAGTTATTATGCCGAGAGGTACGACTGGCGTTTTTCAAAGGTTTCATGAAATGTACTCGTTGTCTACGGCCACGATAAGAAGTACCGAAGAAGCTAAAGTTTTCCTTCAACTTCGACCGGTTAATTGTGCTTTTTACGATATTTGTGAAAACGTTGTCTTCAGGAAATATTTCTTCTCTATTTTGACTTCTACCTTCGTTACCTCGATTTGCATTTCTTGTTGATTGTTAATTTGATACTTTCTCCTTAATTGATTGTCTGACAAGTAATTAAGAAATCGCAAAGCCTGGAGTGGGATCTATTAAAAATTTGGTACTCAGAGGTTGTCGTGCGTACCAAACATCATTCATGAACTGAAAATAAATTCAATATATGGGATCAGAGTTCGAAAAATTGTTTTATGTAGACAATTATTAATACCTCGAAGTACTAAGACGCGGATTCCAAATCCTCAGATGAATATTGAAAACTTATGGGAGCATAACATTTTCAATGGAAATCCTGATTAAGCCTTCGGGTGCAGGTTCTTGACCGAGAAATTCGCGAACCATAGCGCCTTTGCATCTTCTACCGACCGAGTTAAAGTTGTCGTCAGGCAAAACTATGGGGTCGCGGAACAGTGAAATTGGACAAGTCCTCTCCAGGCACGCGGGATTTACAAGCGATAAGGCCGGATCAGGGTGGCGCCAGGTTCGCCTTATAAAAAATGCGGCTTACTTTATTAGGCCCCCACGAAGGCTTACCTTGGCGATGCTCAAGCAGATCCTGAGGCATCGCGCAACCTCCCGTCAATTTCTGCTCTGCCACGGCGAAGGCAAAAACGATTATATATTTTCTACGATATTTGCTATAACGTAGTCTTCAGAAAGTATTTCTTTTGGCTTTCCCCTTCATAACTTCTTCCTTCTGTCTCGTGTCATGTTCTCTTGCAACGAACTTCTCATCGCTCGTTTCTTTTCCTCTTCCTGTCGCGTTGTACACAGTATCCAAAGCATAAAAGTTGGTATAGACAAGACAAAAACGCGCGAGTAAGACGGCACAAGGAGGTTGTAAGTCACGCGACCCCGTGAGCCAGAGAGAGACGGCCGCGTTATTAATTGAAGGCGCACCGGGTTTGCCTCATTACTTCAAAATTGTGCAAGTTTGCGAACCGGGCGAAAGTTACGGAGAGGAGCAGCTCGTGGCTAAGACCAGCGGTGAGAGAGCGAGAGCTCGCGCGGGGCTCTCAAGCAGAAGAATATGGAAGGAGGAGAAAGGAGGCAGGGTGGTTGAAGAGGTGGGGTAAGAGATCGGTATATAGCTACCATTAGAGAGGATAGGAAGTGTGAGTAAAAGAGCTCAGGAAAGTCGATTTCCCGCGGCTAAATCCGAGCTTCCTCATCCGCTTCGTCGACCATCCCGACCATTCCTTCGCATTCCATCCCTCTTACCTCCCTCCGAGCTCTCACTGTCATAGTTTCGCGATAGTTGAGTTTCGCCAAGTGGGATATAGCGGCGAGTGGTCGCGGAGAAAGTTGCTCTCGCTACGTTGGCTCATCGCCCATCCTAACCGTTGTGTGTCCGTAGACAACTTATCCCCGCGGATACTGTTCGATCGGCGTTATATCGACACTTCAGATCGAAATTTGTGAAGAAAATTGGATTTCTCTCACGGTCAACCGGCTGAAACTTCGCCCGACGATACCGATATCGATGGTTACATGGCAAATTTTGTACACGAGAGAAGTTCATCCAATGGGAAGGTCTGAAACATTTACTTTGCTTTTTTGTAATCTCGCATTTGTCATTTCTGCAGACAATCAAGCTCCGTTGACGTAGATCTCATTTTGCGCGACGTATCTCGAGACAGCGGCGCTTCACGAAAACGGCACGATCCACGCGAGGGCAACGTGTCACGAGCTTCTCGCAAAGGATCTTCCTGAAAGATCCCCTAATGCCGCGCCATGCCGGCTATCTCCTCCTGTTGTAACACGCGATCCCTCTCGCTCTGTGTACTGGACCTACTCGCTTCCTCTTTTCTCCATTCTTTCCGCGCGGACCGAAACCCCTTGCAGCAACTTATTTCTCTATTTCCCGTCCACGGACTGCGGTTGGATACGCACACATCGTATAATATAAGATATGCACGTAAGGGCTGCTCAACTCTGTCACTCTTTGATACGTCCGGAAAAATTATAAAGCGAAAACAGTGCATCGTTTTCGTTCATCGTTGTGTTTAGCATTTCTCACCCGGGCATATTTTCAAAAGTGGCTAAACTGCAGAATATGACTTCTGCGAATCATACATTTCTTTCAGTGTACATAAATTATGAAAACAAAAACTCTACACGAGTAGGGCTTGCGCGTTCAAGTTTTTCCGTCAGTAATGGAAAAATTCTTCACCGCCGCCGCAACTATTATTAACTAATTTCCTCTGACCGATATTGCTTCGAGATAAAACGTAACCCATCAACGTTTTAAAGATGCTATTCTGATGTTGTCGGAAACATTGATTTTTCATTAAACAGGTTTTTTAACATAATTAATACTTCTTACGGTTTTGGATTTTTTTCTTTAATTTTCTGGTATTCTTTTATTCACATAACGCTCAGTACTGCATCATAAAAAATATACAGACGAAGTACCATTCTGCAGTTTTACTGCAGAATAATTATATTCTTTTTTTCCCTCGCAATTCGGCGAAGAATCAACGTTTACGGGAAATTTCGCGATAACGATAAAGCGTATAATCAATCGGATGGAAGGCGAATCCTTTATTGTTTTAGCGATATTCCGCGTAATTCGATGACAAACGCGGGCAAAAGCGACGAGCGAGCTGTTTCCACTGGCAAACAATTACCGCGTTAGTGTGGACGAATCGTCAGTTAGCCGTGTCGTGTTCCGAGTATCGATTCGCTACCGATACGTGATATCTTTCCGATGCTTTATGCAACCATTATTTTCGTATAATTAAATCCCATCACCGACGATATGATTCATATTCGAAATCGCCTGATCAACCGTATTGATGAATTTTTTGTATAAAAATTAGTTGTTACGTCGCCTCGTGATGTGGTATAAAAGAAGAATATAAATATCGTATGCTCGCTAAATGTAGATGATACCGTAATGAATTCTCGGCATGGTGACCCGGCAAAGTAACGGAACGAGCCTCGCACCTGGGAACCGGCGTACGTTTCGCTCCTCTTAGCGGAAAGGAGAAAAAAAAAATTTCGTCGTATATAATAACTAAGCACCTACTCGACCACCCTTTCCTCCCTCTCCCATCTGCCTCTCAGACACGGTGCGGCCAGGCAGTTATATTTTAGCTCGGAGGGACCTCGCACATTGTGCAAACTATCGCGGCGCAATGATCGTAAAGCGTGATTTAACGCGATATACGAGCCAGATATGTTTGATCAATTTAAAGAACGCGATGGCGAGAGGTCGAGAGCGGGGTAATGTTAGATATGGATGGGTGGTAGAGACTCCGGTAAGGTAAAGCGCAAAATGAAGTGACTGCAAGTGGGCGCAGAATCGCGAGAATATTAGAGATTGTAAAGGACGAGTGAAGCGTAGATGAAGAGGTGGAACAAGGCCGGACGGGTAGAGGAGGGGAAGGGGTTCGTTGTAGCGGGAGTGAAATGTTCCGCGGAAAGCGCCGGACCGGCCTACGTAGCGGAAAATTAAATACGAGCACGATTTTAGGCAAGCAATTTATATGTAAATTCACAATGGTGGATGCCGCTGCATAGTGGAATTTAGCTCGTTCCCATTCCTCGTTTGGCTGAATAGCCAGGTTGCACACGCGTAACCCAAGTACGAAACGTTTTGGGAACCACCCGAAAGAACCTTTCGTCGCGCCGGCTGTCCAGCGATTATTTAACGCTGTCCATTGTTTCAAACGAGCATAAGTCGCCTCTATCGTGGTAATACGTAACACGCACATACGTGCACACAAACACGAGCCGCGCCGGGCTCTACCTCAACGCTTCGCTATGCATATATTTGAAAAAAAAAAATTATTTTTTCGTGCCAGAGGTGAGAATCCACGAGTTCGTCGGATTTAGCTCGCGAATTCAGAATTCTCGTTGTTAAATTCACATTAAGCTTGACGCATATTCAAAGGATCGTTGCGCGAAGCGAAATTTCAAACGATAAATTTCATTGAAGTGTGACGTTGATTATTGTACTTCAAAAAAATTTGAAAAAAGGTCCGGCCCACGCAGACACTCGGCAGAGAAGTTCTATGTATAAAACATAGAATACATAATTCAGTCGCCGGCATCGAGATTAACTTCGGAGTAACTGATAAAAGAATTGCCCTGGAAGGATGCAGGATGAATAAAGCCATTCCGACAACGAAGCTCTCCCGGCAGCGCCGGGCTTCGTCGACGAATCCTCCGGTCGCATAAAATTTCGATTATTTTTCTCTGGCAACCGAAACCATTCTGTCGCGCGAAGTCTGGTACCATCAACGAAGGAACGGTGAAATGGGAAAGAAATGAGTAACTGAGGGTAAAGGATCACAAAAAAAAAAAATACGAGAAAATAAAACCAAAAAACAGCTACTGTGCGATGGATGTAAAAAGAAGCATACAGAGGCAGAGAAATAGATCGGTAGGGCTCGTTGCGCGTGGAAGAGAAAACCAAAAGAAGAATGATGAAAAAAGCGATAGCGGAACGAAAAAAAAGACAAAAAAAAAGGAAAACGAGATGGTAAAGAGTACGGGGGTAGCCCGGATAATGTTGCCTGCTGCCTCAGCCACTGCGGGTCTCTCGTAATAACGACTCCGCGCTTGCGAAAGAATTTTTCCCTCCGCTTCCCGTCGCGCGCGCGCCGTCGCTCTCCGGCTGCAGTCACGGTTCTGCCGCGAGGGAATGAAAATTGTTTTGCCTACGGGCTATGGGACCATGCGTTATCCGGGGCTTTGCTCGAAAGATTTTCCAGATAATATAGGCGCGACTCAAGAGCACAACCGGTACTCCCACCCCGCGCTCAAGGGATATGTTTCATACACACACATGCCCGCGGAGTCGCGGATATCCGTCGACAATGTGACGACGATGAAATCTCTTCGCTATTTTACTATCGCACGCGGGCGCGTGTGTTTTCAACGGCGTACAATGCACAAAAATGTGTGAAACGCCACGAAAGAAAGCCACGAAAGCCTCTCGCTAGTCAACGCGCATACCAACCGAATGAATGTCAGCGAAAAAAAAAAAGAAGAAAGAAAAGAATTTCGTGCAAGCCTCGTTCGTTCAACGGGACAATGAAACGTTCGTGGTTCTCTATCCGCGGGTACGCGTACAATACTTATAGCTCTGCAAACGATGTCTGAGGGTACCGTCACAACTCCCTCATTTATTTTTCCTTTGACGCGCGCACACTCGACGTATAATTTCAAACACTCGTTCCACTGTGTCGCCGCTGCTGCTGATGGTTCTTCTTCTGTTACGAATGATCATCGTTTTTTTTCCCTTCGTTCATTCATTCAAACGTCTCTTTCGTTCTCGAGCTTCGGCGCGTTCGGAGATAATGATAGGAGACTTGGAGTAAGGGCGAAGGTCTTTACGTTCGTCGGTATTCCGGGAAATGTGAATAGCATTGTCCTACGGATATTAATACAAATCGTTGCTCTCGAATTTTTCGTCCAATTTGAATGTGTGTACAGAACGGCAGATTTCGAGGATAAATGAACGAGTTAGATGATCGAAAAATCGACGACAATCTCTATCATTCAACGTCGCCATTGACTTTTTTTTCTTCGTTCGTAGGGTCTTTTTTTTTCTCGAAACGGATGAGTGCTGGCAGGAAAACGGGATAAGAAAACGGGCGACTCGAACGGAGAATGGCTTTTCTCGGCGAATCCTCTTATAATTAAATTGTCTTTTGTATTCAGCGAGGCCTAGGGAAATGAAGCTACGCGCGGATAAACCTGACGGTTTTCGCGAGAGCTCTCACGCTTTATTTATCTATGCCCTTCTTCTTTATATCCGCTCAACGTAACCGCCCTAGCGAGATAAGTATATTTCATTCTAATCTTTCGTCCTTTTCCATCTTCATCTTGCAAGATTCCATCTTTTTTTTTATTATACCAGCGGCATGAAGCGCGTCTCGCGCACTTGAGTCTTATTTAGATCGAATAATGGAGAAAAATAATGTATTTCTTCTTAATACGTTTGGCGCGAGTTTCTGCTACGCAATATTACAACTGAATTGAATTAGTGAGAACGTGAACAGCGTAGAAAAATTAATTGAACAGTACGAAACCGATGAATATTTATAAACATTTTTGTAGTGGATCATTTCCAGAAAATAATGACTTTTTTATCGTATCAAAGAGCTCATATTTTTGTTTACCGATGGAACGGTAAAATAACTTGTTTATGGAAAACCGGCGCAAGTCGAAATATACGCAACAAAAAAAGTCGATCATTCAATTTAGCGAGAATGGCACTCTATGGAATTGGAGCGTATACTAATGGTAGATTATTCGTTACAGTATTATACGAGTTGCGAAAAATTCCCCTTTTTTTAAAGCGTTTGTTTTGACTTTTACCCGATCTCACCCACCCATCGCGTTTTACGCGAAACAATATACAAAAAGTGGCGCTTAACCGAGTTTCAAAAATGTTTTTTAAGCCGTTAATGGAAATGGTTAATGGAAAAACATGGAAAAACAGTGCTAAAAGCAATCCCTTATAATCCTCTTGTTTCTCGCCTTTTCCACGTGTATATTTGTAATCTTTTTGCGTCAAATCGATTGATTTGTGAAAATATTTTGGTTCATATACTTCGAAGTACTATTTTACACCGTCGCTAAATTTGGTCCCGATATTCTATCATAAAATCAGCTATTTATTTAGTCATGCAAAAAAAAGATTCCCATCTATTTCCGACTCAACTGAACTTCATCGTGAAAAGTTTACATCCCTGAGTCTTATGCGCCGCCGACCAATCGACTCAGGAATAAAACGGCGAGATTCGTTCTGATTTCAAGGGCTTTCGTCAATTGATTTTTTTTTCTTTTCTATGAGTTAAATGATTAGATGCTATTATTTTCCTCGTTATTGTCGAGATTTTACATTGTGACTATCTCGTTCAATGCTTAAAGTTGCAATAGAATAGCTCGACAATTTTTTTCCCGTTGTAAAAAAGAGAGGGAAGACAAAAAAACGCCCGACCCAACATTACTAAATTATAACGCTCGTCTTCGTCATCGACTATATTTAACTTGCCTACATCTCTCGGGATCTTCCTACTCAATCTTAAATGCCACCGTGCGTCGAAAATAACTCTGTCTCCTTGAATTAACGAGGTTTATCGAAGAATCAACTCGGCTAATCTAATAAACTCTTTCCATCGGATTAGTCGGCATCAGTTATTGCTGCATGAGCTTCAAGTTCGGGGCGTTGATATGATGTAATGCCAAGCACATTTATGGGTCTTCGGTATTTCTCAAAACTCCGGGGTACAATGAAGCCCGGGAAGTATGTATGGATCACCTCGCATTTACAATCCTCTTGCATTCGCAATAACGTCAAAAGCGGCTTGCAGTTTTCATAGCGCCGGACTATACATATAAATATTTCTCAGATGAAAGCAACAGCGGCCGCGGCTTACTATATCTTTCCTCAGCCACGGCAATAGAGCTTTTCATACACCTTTCGATTTTTTTTTTCATCCTCGGGCTTGGTATTTTTTTTTATCACTCGCCTTCTTTGCCATCTCTCCTCTACAGTGGGCTCTTGCGTAACGTACTTCATTCACTTGGTAGCCTCTGGTCAAGGAAATGCACAGAAAAGTGAAACAATAAAAAGATAATCAAGAAAATTTCGTGCCATACACAAGTAACAATCTTGTGATACAACACGACGTAGTATAGGTTTCGTTAGATCTATACTAAAAAATATATTTTAAAAATATTCACAAAAAACGAGGCCAACTAATTACTGTGAACGTTTCGGAAAGAGAATGAGAAAAAAAGTAATTAAGTAATTGCTTTTTAGAGCTTTGTTATATCAATATTGTTTCCCATTATAAGAATTTCTAAAAATTCTTTTGAATATCGATTAATTAGGAACTTCATTGATAAATTACTCGTATTTACCCCATACGAATTTTCCCGGAATTTCAGTCCGGAGTAAGGTACGTCTTTATCAAGAAAAAGACCGGACGTTTTGTTCACGGTTTTTAGTTCCGTCCACCATGATATACGAACGGGGTTCTAAGTGCAAGCTACGGTTAGCTTTCCCGCCATATGACTGTATCTCACTTTTGTTTTTCCGTTCTTTTCCCCTGTTTTTCTTCGCCGTCCTGGGGTCTATATATCTAAGATTTCCTTCTACCTTTCGCGTACCCGATACGTATATGTATGTTAGGTAAGATACGATATTCTTACAACGTTGGTACGCCAAGACCGCAGGAGCAGCCTTCGCCTTCGCTTTCACCCCCGCAAAGAACATAAATAACTCGACGCGAGATACGTTAACGTAACTCCGGTTGCAACGGGTCGACTGGTGGCTTACGTACGTGCGCACACGTGCGAAAATCGACCATTCTCTTTGCGTTCGTTCTTTCGCGGCCGCCTTATAATAAACACGGGTCACGCGTTACCGGCAACGTCGACTGGGGTTGAGTATCTTTCGCATCACCCTACGCTCGCCTTGCATCCCTCGTTTCGCCGTATTCCCGCAGAGTCGTCATATGTCGACGATGCGCAATCTCATTTTTTCTTTTTCACTCGGCAACCTCGGAATCCCATATGATATTTCAACGTTACGAATTGAAAAAACAAAAAAAGATTTCAACCTGTAGAAATTTAAATTCAATCCGATTTTATGCAAAGAGCTGCGACGACAAATTGCGCCGAATCCGCTTAGCGATTTTTCACGAGCGCCGACACGACCAATATAATTTTTCCATTGCGCCGCTCGTTACGTCGAATAATCCTTTAATGTTGATAATACCTTGGGATGAGCTTGGGAAAAGCCTCGCGATGCTTCGGCGATCACGATTTTCTCCAGAGTCAATCTTTCCGTTTTCTTTCGTTTTTCTTGTTTTACCATCGACCCGTGTGTGCTCTTTCACCATTGTTTTTCAGTGTGCCGTATACGCGAAAAAAGATACTCATGGTTCATTCAACGAAATCCTTTCCCGCTCGCTATCGAATATTCCGAATGTATAGAGACTATACAACGGAAAATTATTCGATTGTATAGTAATGCCCGAGCGTGGGCTCGTGAGACGGTGGAGCAACAACAAGATCCGAAGTTCGGCTAACTCGGTTGCGCTATTCTCTTGTCTCGTCTCTACTTTTTCGGACGCGCCGCCCGACGGAGATGGAAGCGCGCCCCGGTCCATTAAGCTTTCGACGATTTCTTGGCAACTTGTACCGTACTTTTGTTTTTCTCTTGCAGTAATCCCGTTGTTGAACTTCGGGCGCGTTTTGCTCCGAGGATTTGTGTAACGTCTCCCGGCGAATCAATCGAATCGAAGCTAAATAAACATTTGAGAACGCGCGCTATAGCAAGAACGACTCGGGTTCGCGCGTAGATCGGAGCTGAGTTTCGGCCGAGGTCGATGCACCAGCGCTCCGAGGTGATCATTAATTCAAGCTGAAGTGGCAGCACAAACGAGGACGCATTAGTTTCGGCAATAGTATATAATGTTCGCTAGTCGGAAAGCCATGCGTAACGGTGGTAGTGGGAAATGTGGGCCAACTATTTTCACTACGGCAATGTCGACGCGCATCGTTAATTCGCCGCTCTCGCAATAGTCGCGTTTGTCGTGAATCTGTCGGTTTCTCAATGCTTCTTCGATGCTTCCACGAACACTCTAATTCGCGCAGAAATTGACCGCCGCGAAAGCCTAGAGAGAACTCTCGGTATCGTCGCCGACTGTGATCGTCGAAGCGCAAACACGCGGAGTCTTTCCCGTTTGGGTTTGTTCACACTGAGGAGCTTCCACGAATTTTCGATCTAACGATTCGGCGTAACAACGTCAATAACGAGAAACACTAATTTATCGCTAGTTTGTCTATTTCGTATAATTCTTCGCGCGATCGACAGGCCAGCCGGAGGAATCTCGATATTTACTGTCAAAATTGAGATTCGGAGAATATTCAAAGTATTTCCTAATGGGATGAAAATTTGAATATATTCAACCTTGTACGCGTCGCGAACATCGATTTTTACAGAATAATAATTTCAAAAGTTATTAACATGCGAGTCAAAAAAATTGCTATTTTTTAGCAGAAGTCGATCATTTTTCTAAATGTAAAGTATTTTTTAAAGAATTTTCTTTTCCTTTGAAAGTTTTTTGAAAGATGTTTAATCGACATTCGTATATGTGTTCAACCAACCACTCTGAGACTTCTTGAGTGTTGTCGTTCCAAAAACTTATGGAAAATTCGTGATCCTTCAAAAAAATAACATTTAAAAACATTCATATTCAAAAGAATCAATGACTCAATCCCAGATAGAAAAAAGTTAGGTTTTCGATAATTCGTTTGTCGGATTTTTTTCCTCAATACGTCCTTAAAGTTTAAAAATCATCGATTGCGTGTCTGCGCAAGCCGCGGTGTAGTTATTTTCATAGTGTATGTATTGTCGATATAACTCGAACTAGACGGACACGCTCTACGAAACCAATATAAATTCGCGTTATACGAGGTAGCGTGTACACGTTCCACTAAAAATTTCTATCGTTCCGAAAGTCGGCGTGCATGTATAGTAAGTAATATGTATACCGGAAGTAAAAACGGAACAGCGTCGGTAGCATCTCGAGAGGCAGCTAACCCAGTCTCTTCGGCGGAGCTTGCGAAAACGTCTTTACGGCATTCACGATATTAGTTTTCCGAGGCTCGAGTCTCGAGACTTCCGCGTGCGCGCGCCCTCCCCCGTAGTCCCGTAGACGAGAGCACGAGCGAAGATGCCGTTTACGGGGCGCGCATACACTCGGTCGCGAGCATACACACGTACAGGGAAAATGTGATGCACTCGAGAATACAGTGAGCGTGTGTCTACTATCCCAACGACCGAGAGCCGAGCGTGTGCGGCATTGCTTTGTGCGTTTTAAGCCCGGTAGTCACGTACCAACGTGAAATCAATGAAACTACGTATACGGAGATTTACGGTGCACACGAGTCGACTTCGGACTCTCCGGATAGACTCCGAACCTTAGGACTTTCTCTACGCTTTTGTGGTGAAGAAAGAAAGGTACATAAGGTTGGAGGATAATGCCGATCGTCGCTGATATATATTCCCAACTACTATTGGATCCTTGAGATTTTTTTGCCCTTTGACCTCAATAGAATTCTAATGTTCATTTCGAAAATTTATCGGTCTCAGTTGCCCGTCGATAACCGCAGATGTATTCAACGGCATTAAAATTTCGCTCACGAATAAATTTACGAATAATAATAAGAGTAATAAATAGGACATAATTTGATGCTCTTCGGCTCACATCAAAGTTTATTTTGGTTTTGAAATTTCGCGAATGAGACCCAGTTGAAAGCGTTAGCGTGTTATTCTCGATGCTGCGGGAACTTCCAAATTCTAACTGTTTAATTTGATTTGCTTATACATCGTAACTTTTTCATCTCATTCGCTTAACGAAAAGGGTCAACAAAACTGATTTCACGAGGGAGACCGCATTTTCGTTTCGACCCTCGAATACGTTGCTCGTTATCGTCGATAAATATTTGCCATCGCTATTTTTTTGTTCGCATCCATCTCGACGACCTCGAGCCCGATAAATTTGTGTTCTGTCATTCGCGACACGTATCTGGTACTGTTTAAGGTAGTTTCTATTTTTCATACAATTTTTCCGCGTTATACGGCCGAAACGGAGTTGCAGCAATATTTCGAGGTAAAATACGAACGGACGGTCGGCTGTGCGCGAAAGCCGAAAAATACGAATAAGAATATACGAATGGCCGCACGGGAAAGAGATAATTAGCGGTAATGCTTCCGTGTCCGAGTGGACAGGCGAAGAATGAGAGTTGAACGGTACAGCGTAAAAGTTGAAAAGTGCTCGAACTAACGTTGCGACGCAAGAAAAGAGAAACAAGAGAGGAGCGGACGAGGAGTTTCGGTTACGGGGAGTATCTCATTTGCATCACTGTTGTCTCTGTCGAAGCGTGAGAGAGCGGACAGATGCAGGAGGCGGGAACGAGAAGCGGAAGAACTCCGCTACTAAATGCAACCTGCTCCATTATTCAATGTAATTACTTTTTGTGGCTGTGAACATCAGTATTCCTTTGACAAAGGCAAGCGCGAACGAAGTTCAGAGGCAGAGACCGAAGGGTTGTCTGGACCGAAGCACGGACTATTTCTTTTTCTAAATGCCAAAGTTTGAATCTGATATATCGTATCCAGGTGGTGCCGTTTCGTATGGGATACAGACGTATCGAACAAGCCTGAAGATCTGAATTAGGAAAGATTTCTCAATTGTATTAATAACATTGCGCATAATACATGTCTCCGTTGCGAGTGTTATTCGCGGATTACCGCGAAACCTCTCGAAGTTACTCTTCGATGAAGTCTCTTCTATCCGCTAATTGACCCATCGCCATTTAAGTTCCCAACGGGTTAAGGAAAGTTGCGTGAAAGCGTTGCCAGAAGTTTCGGCGGCAATTAATCTTCGATGAAGCCCTTCGTTATCGTCACTGGTTGACCTACTACTGAGACCGAAGTTTGCGTATAATGTCACGAAGAAGAGAAGGGGCCACCGGGATTCGGTGGAAGACTATCGATCCTTGCGCGTATCGTCTTCGGAGTCGACGAGAAATTTCGGCCCGGAACTTCAACGATGTATTAAACACGATAGCAGCGATATGAGCTTTCACTTATACGCAGAGTTCAAAGGAATAAGCTAATCAATTTCATCGGTTAAATCGATCTAATCTCGCGGGGATAAAAAATCTTTCGAGATTTTTCCCTTTCATCGAGCTAGGTTCTACAATTCTCTACTTTCAACGTAGTTCAAAGGAATTTATTCCATTTAGCGTAATTACAGTAACGACGATCACACTTCGAAGGCTCACGCTGTAATCTTCGATTTACGCGCAACGGCTCTCGCATTTCATGGTTTTTCTATAAACTACCGTCCCGTAGTCCGACCTCCTTGCTGTTCTGCACTCTTGGTAGGAATCGGAGAGGGAGGGGTAGAGAGTAGGGGAAATTCCAAGGTACGTGGGAGAAGGTTGAAACCGTTTCGCCTCACGCTCGCTGCGAGGACTCGCGGGAGTTCCAGATTCTACGTTCTTTTACAGCTTCCAGGTTCTCGGCGAAAGAGACTTTTCCTTAGTCGCGAGGGGTGGGCTGCGAGCTATCGGCGCACATCCGACTTCCGTACATTGGTTAATACCTATATAGCCACGCGAATCCACTCGCACCTCGCATCCTCGTTGATCTTGCGAGCTTTCACTCTTCTCCTTTACGCTCACTTTCTTCAAACGTATACCGCGCTTTTTTCCTTCTTCTTCTACTTCGTTTTTCTCTCTTATTCACGGAGGGTCGGGTCTTCTTACTTCGTCCCTCGTCCTTTTCCCGAACAAGGCCTCTGCTTCTCCGGTAACACGGCTTTCCAGACTTAGCAGCGGCTTAAGCCGGAATATCCGAGAACGAAGTCGGCTGGCTCCACGCAGTCCGGTCTTTTCCTATACTTCTTCTCCTTTTATTTATTTTCCTTCATTTTTTTTCTCCTATTTCTTCACTCGTCGCCCTTACCTTCTTCTACACTCCCTTACTCACGCGAAGGCTTCTATTTCTTTCTCAACGACGGAGGATCACTCATGCGGTCTCGCCTACCCCCTATTTCACCAATCCCAATTTCCAGACGCCTGGAAGGGTTACGAACGACCTTACTGCCGTCGTCCGAGTCTATATCTCTATCTATCCGTCTCTCTGGCCGTTCTATCTCAAATCCTTCTTTCACGACCGCGAACGAGCCCTCGTTTACTCTCCTTCCTTCCTTCGGTACCTTCTGCGCGAATAAAAAAGCGAGAGACCGAGAGAAAGAAAGCGAGGAAAAGAGGGAAAACTGGTCCCTCGAGGAAATTCAATAATCTCCGCGACCCCATGGCGTTTCGGGGATGGAAAACGACGCAGCGAAGTTATGCTGACTGATGATGTGTCCACCGACGGCAGACACGTCATTAGAGAAAATATGGCGTTTCTCGCGTACGAAAAATTTTTCACACGAAAATATATTAGTCACCATTCAAGAGCACGCTTCGCGATCGAGTTGTGTCTGTGCACTCGCGATTAACGAGATTGTTACGAAAATATCTATAAGCGTAATGAGGCATTCTATGTACATGCACGTTTATACGAGGTTAACGAAATAATTTACGACCAACCGACATTTCGCGGTGACCGCATTCCTTTTGTCTCTTATCAATGTTATCGTTGATAGGCGAATTCTGTTCGGCTTCTTCGCGCCGTGACTTCACTGCTTGCGGAATGTCGCCGGCACATATCTCGCTGTGTCGTATCTGCCGTTGTCGAACTTCGTAAGTTTAAGTCAGCCGGAGAAGTCCGAGAACTCCTTCCGGCTCGGGACGATAGCGAATGTTTGATTGATCAGCGGTATTGAAGCCGCGAGTCATCCGATACTCTCGTGATATCTTGGAACGATTATCGATTTTTTATCGTCACTTTCCGTCGATACCCAACGACGCGAGTTGCCGGTACTTGTTCATTAAACGACCGACGCGCATGAAATATACACACGAGCGAGGAAAGTCCGGAATGCGCTTCTACGTCTTATCTCGATGAGCGCTTGTCAGCAAATAAAGGATAAATCATTTAATACTACCGGCTGGCGAACGGAATTTCAGACTCCGCGCAAACAAAACACGAAGGACGAGCCGATAAAAAAAAACAAAATAATCCACGATTATGAAGTTTCTCGTTGCAGTTCGCCAGCTCGTTACAATTATCGCAGATCAGAAGCTTAATTATCAATTATGCGCTGCGTATTCTCTATCTGTAAACAATGTTTATATCCATATCATAAAGCAACATTTCCCAAAATATGTTAATAATAGAAAAGTTTCCAAATTCATATATTCAAAAATATCGCTGGAAATCCAACTATTTATAGAATGAATGTATTAATTATATCGGATCGCCGGATTTCACATCACTTCTGACATATTCTTGACACATACTTTTTTTCCATGTGAGTAACGCCGAGCATCGAGCAAGAATGTGCCTCGATCGTGAGAGAATTTTCTTGTTCACGGATAGAAATAACGGTGTGAGATCGGTTACGATTGAAGTCCGTGACGAACGATAGCTCACTCGCTTTCTTCCTCTTTCTCGTTTCTCTCGTGCACGCCTCCGCTCTCGCTGCAGCCACCTCGGTCGTCGTCACGCGAGACACTTTCGACGCGCGTCATATACGCACACATCGCAAGCCCGATCATTTTATCGTCGCGAAAGTGGCAAGAAAAAAAAAAAGGGGCAAAAAGCAAAACGTTGTATCGATACGATTTCGAAGTTCAACGATGACGAAATACATTTCGGCATTGTGTGTAGAGCGATTAAAAAAACATACTTCTTATCGATTCATGCGATCGATTTCGCGCGTGTTTTGATCTTCGGAGTCGATCTTCGGAGCCAGCCGAGTGTCGAATACTCGAGGACACGGTATTTTTTTTTCTGAAAGAGCGCGATACGCGTATTATGCAAACACGGAGTCATCTACGGTCTGGGAGCCTGGAGACACTTGTCATCAGTCTCGTTTGACGAACGAGACAGTACGATCGGCAGTCTGTGGTCTAGCGCACTCTCAACCTGCTGATAATAGGAATGACTCACGTGCCTGGCAGGCAAGCGGGTGGCTACACGTATAGACGAGGCGAGAGGCAGGACTGTGCCGATGTGCAGGCAAACTGCGAGGAAATAACGATACAGTGTATTGTGTCTATTTGCGTCGACAGGCGCCGCGGCGTTATTTTTTTTTTTGTTTTTTTTTTTTATCAACGGCAAAACTTTTTTGCGGACATTATTTATTTCTTGTTTTTGAATTTTATCGTCCCGCGAGATAATACAAATCGCATTGTTCATTTGTAGAGTCAAGGTTATGGTCTTTCGCCATAAACGGCTCGTAACAGTTAAATATATTACTGTTGAATAAACAAATCAGGATTTAATTGCCATCGCGGAGTTTATTGGCGAATAATTGAATTAATGGGAGAGTCCGCACAGCGCGATATGTATCGGCGAATGTATCGCGAACACATACGTATGTCTTGCATACAATTGTGAAATGTAACGCAAATTCGTGCTCGGTCTGTTGTCGCTCGGGCTGTTTTCGCTCGTCATAGCTGTATTATAGCTATACTCGAAGAACTCGAGTGTGCGGGGCACCAGGAGCAGCAGCAGCGGCAAGCGGCACACGAGAACGAAAGACGTCGAGCGTTCGCTCGTATAAAACCACCGACAACTCGCTTCTACGACCAGTCCGATTCGCTTGCGCCTCACGAGAGTGTCGTTGAGCCTTCGCGGCAATCTCGTCAATCGATGCCAATATCGCGCCTCGCGCATTTCTAAATATCCCAATCGTCGTTAAAATTTTAAAAATAAATAAATAAAGAAGATTACAATTTTTATAAACAACGACTACGAAAAAAAAAAAATAGTAATAATGCAGAGATAAAATACCGATCTGCAATGTTATTGTCAGAAGTCCGATGACAACTTACGTTTCGCAGGTGCCTATTTTTTTTTCGTTACACGTGTCGAACCGTCGTATGAAAGTTACAGTTTTTGAATATTTTTTTTCATAGTTTTTTTTCTTCTGTTGTTAAAAGTGTGTGTGTGAGAGGTTGAGAAGACGGAACGGATGAAATATTGTGGATGGATAGGATACTTTAGCGTTATAAGGTAAACACTGTGAGTTGTTACAACCTGTATATGATAATCATTAATAATAGACGGGTTTGCCTCGATCGATAAGAATCTCAAGTTTTTCTGGTGGCCGGATTTCTCGTCAACAGAGCCGCGGCCTAATCTCTTTTCGGTCTGACGACGTCGCACAGCGACGTATGTTGCCCTAGGTCTGCACATGTGCTCTGTTTATACGTTCAATATCGGCGTAGTTCCGTTTGCTCACGCGCTTTTTGCGTATACTGAGATTTCATTTATGCAATCGTTATTTTAATAGAAAAAAAAAAACGATCCGTGCGTATTTAATTTCCGGTATTTGTTGTATATATATTTTTTTCATCGCTCAGCCTTCGACAGTTCTATCAATGACATTTCGCGTTTGAAAAAATAGCGAATTTAAAAACAAAATTAAAATCAATGATAGATGAAATTTCATCTCGGTTAACATTTTTTTATTCATTAGATGAATGAATTTTTATCTATTTTTTTAGAATCACTATTTATCTATAAAAATTCGAAATTGCAGTAAAATCGAGGTCGTTAGATTTGTGGATAAATTAGTAATCCCTGATGATAGTCTATTTTTAGTCCCGATTTTTTTTCGTTTCGATATGCTTCGAGTACATGCGTGCATCCTTCTTGCTCGGTGTATGGAAAATCGATCCATTACCATGCGCGCTATTTACATTTGTACTCGCGATTGCCGCGATTACCCGGCGGTTACATTGTTTCGAGTTATTCGAGGTATTCGGCGTTTATCTCTAGCGCGCGTGAACAGTGTACATGAAATCGACAGAAAGCCGCGTGATATTCTCTCATCCGTAAGAAAATCAAAATTTCGAGCGGGCTATCGTCGTTATCCCATCGAAATTCGACGCGATATGATGTACAGTAAAGCCCGACTGGAGCTTATCCATTTTTCATTGATTCATCCATTGATTTGGCCTGTTGATACAAATCCGTCGTAGCGCCGTATGTAAAGTATGAAGCACTACAGCAGCACGATAAAATATGTATTCGCCACTCAGGAGTAAATCCTCCCTTGTCGCTCGTTGTCTATTTTTACTCGTTGCACGTTTGAGGTTTTTTCTGTGTTTTTTTCGCACTGCTATTTTATAGTTCGTATATTATTAAAATGCGATGTCTCGGATCTTAGGCGGGTGCAAAAAATACGTAAATATAACGTGAACTAAAAAGCTGTAAAAAGTATGTGTGACTCGCTGCAGTCGGGCCTTTGACAAGGAGAAATATTTTGGAGCGCATAGCGCGCGCTACGAGCGAAACGGTCAAATCTCCCTCCGTGCACAGTGTTAAAGTTGCTACAAGCGTGAGATTGGTGTACGCGATCCAATCGTCCGTGCGCATGTACATTTACATGAGAAATTGACGATCGATCGAAACAGTCCGACTGGCAAAGCGTGTTACGCGCCGTTCAAAACTATCGGCGATTGAATCAATGATGCTGTTGCCCACTGATCCCTCGGCAAAAAGCTCTCTCTCTCTCTCTTCGTTCGCTCTCGCCCGACGCCTGCCGTGTCCGTTCATTTAATTCGCTCTAATGGACAGGATCGAACATTTTCGTATGCCAGCGCGCATCGGCACGCATTATTCGTCGTTTATTTTGTGGCACTCACGCTCTATCGCTTTAATGATTTTCCTTTGTGTTACCCGTTCGCCTCCGCCCCTCGGGCCGATCTCGCCTTCCCGTATGAAAATTGCAACGAACAATTACCTCGGACTTGTCGCTGTGACGTTCATAACGCCGATGCTTCGTCCGGCCCGAAACAACGAAGCCATTAGACCAAAAGATGCGCGGATGAACGGATATTTTCGCGTTTATTTGTTCAACGGGCATCGTTATCGTTAGTGGTTTGTTTACCGTGAAATTATCCGCGGAAAGATAAAACGCGAAAGACAAACATAGAGTGAGCGGTGTGTAGTAAAAGAAAGAAAAAAATCCATTAAGTCCCGCTGCGGCCCCGACAGGTCTATCAAGTAGCTAGAGCGTTGAAAAAACAAATTCATTTCTACCGAGAGATATCGATATACCGTGAGGAAGGAAAGAAGAAAAAAAAAAAAAAATTGAAAATGAAGCAGGCAGATCGCGAGAGGCGATTAACGCTTGAAATTATTTCGACAAGCGTAACGGGGTTAAGGAACGTCGCAATAACGGCCGTGGTATTTATTTTTACGCATTTTAGCCGCGACCCGGCCACATTCACCGGCGTTACAGGTACTCGTGATACTTCGCTGTGGCAAATTCGTACCGGGAGCAGTGCGTTTGCGTTTGGGTATCGAGATCCAGTGGATAACACGCTCGCGAAGCTGTTCGAATGAGAGAAAAAAATATATATCTATATAAAAAAAAAAGAAAGAGAACTGTTACGAAGCCTGGCGCCTCGCTTTGAGTCGTCCACACGGGCGTCTCCGGTGCGCCACGACGAAATTAACGCGCTCGCTTCCGTTTCGACCTCGGCCCCGAATGGCAAACTTACGTACCGGCGTGTAATCGCTGAAAAAGCCGTATGTGTACTCGTATCCCCGTCCCTTGGCCTCGAAGATATATCGATTGCGCGGTAAGATTCATTTGCATGTAAGAAGATTATTTAAGCTCTCTCGACCCCGTAGGACCGGTGAGAGGAACATGAGGGGGAAGGGAGGGGGGGAAGACACGGATATACCCAGGAAAAGAGGTGAGACTCCAAGTATAAATAAATCCAAAAAAAATATATAAAAAAAAAAGGATAAGAAGAAACTCTCTCGACGGGTCCTGCAAACAAGCGTGCAGGTATCGCGTGTTCTCTTCGTGGCGTGAGAGTGTACTGGTATGCGTTGCCGTTGAGCATCGTGTACCATGGCGAACGAACGAATTTATGTACGCGTTCGCGCCCTCCCGGCGCACTGGCGCGAGGATGCTAAGTAAAGAAGATAAAAAAAGAACGACAGAAAAAAAAAAAGAAGAACGCGCACACGCACAAAGACACTAAGAAGCGAGATGGAACGAGCGAAAATCTCTTTACTCGAGTTCTCAAAGTGCGGGGAGCTCCGTGACTCAGTTGAACTTGCGCAATGTGTATACCTCTCACGTGCACACGCGACGGAGAGAGACCGCGGAGCCTCGGAAGAGAAAAATATATTTCAGTTCATATCTTGTCCTTATATGGCTCGATCCTTCGAGACTTTTGCTCGGCTATCCTCGTTTTTATTTTCTCCACTCGCGTTTGTTTATTTTGTCTCATTCGCGAAGCGATACGCGAATCGCGCGACGATGTTTCGGATTTGAAGCCGGCTCAATGTCTACAAATCAGTATTGTTTTGCGATTTTTTTTAATACACGAGACTTTTACGCGAATCAGCTTCCGCAATGCGATTTTCCTCGGGCCTCGAGAGAGCGCATCTAATGGACTAATTCCTTCCAACCAACCACCACATCGTCGAGGCAGCAACGCCTGCGAACGGTGTGTATACAGATACGCGGGTTTCCTGGTTGTTACAGCGTCCCATGTGGTTTCCCGGTGGGCTTTAACGCCGTGCCAGGCTCTCTACCTTTCTTGCGGGAAGACACAATTGCATTTAGTACTTCGCTTCACCGCAGAATCCTGCGTCGCTCTCTCGTTGATAGACTCACTTAAATTTCTAATTGTTCGTCTCGAGCCGAGCGAAATTCACAGCTGCATTTTAGCGATGTTTCCTTCAATTTTACGACCGCGCAAGCGATCGGCGAGAGCGAGGTTGAAAGATGATGAAAAAAATACACACACAAAGGTTGGTCCAAGAACAAGAAAAAAAGCGAAGATAAAAGAGAATAAAATCATATCTGTATCTCGATCTCACGAATTGTTGCACGGTTTAATCCGAGTAAAGCGAAGTCGTGCCAGTTCCTTGTCCGACGCACTTATCCATCCCGTCACGGTTCACTCGAGAGCGTGACGAGACCGAAACGGCCTCACTGCGATGTAACTGTTAAAAAAAAAGGAAAGACAGAAAAAAAACAAAAAAGACCAAACGAATAATAAAATGTACGGACGTCAAGGAGAAAGTACAGGAGCACGTATAAAAAAAATCACCGCTACGACGGGAGAACAATTTGCGGCGAGGTCGAGGGCGTGTAGACGACAGTGGCCGCGTAACTCGGGCTTTCCCCATTCTAGACTCGTCGTACTCGTCATAGCACTCAACATCGCGCATTGCTCAGTTTCTTGTTGTTCTTTTTTCGCAGTTGCGTGATGAAAATAAATGAATTTAAAAAATTCAACCGCTTCGAACCGTGGCGAAAATTCGATCCCGATTTATTTGCAACGACGAGTGGATTGGAGCTCCGAAGAGTGCGTTTCACAGGATCGCGATGCGCAAATGTTTACGTAGGTTAATTTAATACCAGAGGTGATGTCAGAGCACCGTCGATGACACACGCGGAGTATAGCAAAAGTGGTATGAAAAAAAAGCTCATACAGTGAAAACACTCAAAGCTTGATAGCCTCAACCGCGATCATCGCCCACGCAGACGAGCTCCGCTCGTCATACCTTGTTGCATCGTTGGCACGATCCACTTGGCATTTGCGTATGGGATTAATCGCTTTCAAGAAAAAAAAATAATGATTCATCATGCAAATGCAGAAAAATGTCTCATTTCTTTCTTCCCGTATCGCAAGGAAAATTATCGTTTCATATCGGCCAATTGTCAAATTAACCCGAAGCGTCCGAAGCCCGATAAATCGCGGATTCATCGAAACATTCTGTGGATTCACGGTCCCTCTGCCGAGACCCTCGTCAATCATTCGCGCGCTCGAACTTTCCAACAATTTCGAGGAGTGAGAAGCGTGATATATTACGTGGCACGAGGACACCTGCTTCTTCGTGTCGTAGAATCGCGGCGATAGTCTCCTCTATATGCTGTACGTACACTCTGAAACTAGAATAGCAGTTTGGCGACTCGGACATTCGCCGGACTAGCCGGTCGTTAAACTTTCACAGAATCAGCTATGGGGAGTTTCTTCAGTGAAAATCGTCGTTGTCGCGCGAGCTTGAAGAGGTCCCGGGAACGAGAGGGGGGTCTTTACAGTGGACAGAGATTGGGCTTTACGAACAGGGGGATTCCCCGGGATGTGTATACACTCGGGAACTCTGTCAGATTTCAGTGCTAAACTGCATTCCACATCGGGTCTCCAACCTCTCTTTACACTCATAGAGCGCGTCATGCTCTTGCGTCATTCATCGAGTGTCTTTTACCGTTTTATTCTCTTTTCATACCCGTGTGATTCACAAATTCTCCAGTGAGGCATCGCGGCTCGCCAAGTGAGAGTTCTTCGCGTTAATCATCCGATCTTCGATCTCCACCGCGACGCGTTAAAACGTGTTCCCCGATGACAGTAATACAAAACAATAACGCTCGGGTAGGGAAGTCGAGATGCGGCGTGAGAGATAAGAACTACAGTAGACGATCGCGTGCCGCTCTCGGGCTGTTGGTATCCTGTTTGTACTCCGCGACCTTCACAACGCAGTGCGATGCCGCGTCGGCAAGTGCGGCGAGGGCGAAGCGAGGCGCGTGCCGTTCGTCTCGCACTTGTGCAGTCGGTGCCTAGCACACACAGACACAAACGCGCGTGCGCGCTACGCCGAGAGAGAAAGAGAGAGAGAGAGAGACGGAGAGACCAGTAGCAATCACGAGAGTCGAGCAAGGACGTCCGGCGATACCGGTCTCCTCGCAGCTACCGCCGCACCGACGGCCCGCGATGACCAATCGATCAACGAAACTCGAGAGAAGATTTCGAGCGCTCTTTCAAGAATTTTTACTACACGTGATCTCGCGTCGCTGGATCACAACATTCCGATGGCGAAAAAAAAAAAAAAAAAAAAGGAACGATTCGCGAACGGCTTAAAATTCTTTTGGCATCGCCACGATACACTCGAGGGTCTTTATCTCGCGTCTTATGAATGAAATACCAGACGAATTCAACATTTCGCTTATACGCGCATTGCTCAGACTTCTGCTCTGACGAATATAGTTTGAATCGCATTCCATGGGAGTCCTTTCATCGTTGAATCATCGTTTTATATGAATAATGCGCGGAGGCAGGTGGGGCAGATTTGAACAACGGGACTACATCAGACAGCCGCACAACTCCAATTTTGGAACAAAAATTAATTTTCCCTGAAATTCGTCAAATTAAAGAAAGTTCTATTTTCAAGTTTCATGACCATTATTAATGCCACAAATCAGCTGCAAAAAAATGCAAATGGTGTTCAATGAAATTCTTCGGAACATTTATTTTCTTCGGTCTTCGGACCGATACGAAAATAGGATTACAGATAAATGAAACTAAAATTCAATAATTGCAATTGATAATTGAATTTGTCTTTCATCATTTATTTTAAATAAACGATTCATGTTTTTCGACAAGAATAGTTTACTTTGATAACAGGTTTTATATCATTTATAATACAATCATACATAATGAATATTAAATAATAAATAATTTGTATACAAAAGTATTGATATCTATTAAAAAATAACGAAGGAATATGCACATATTTCGATATAATTCCGTCGGTTTGCATGCAACATTGAGTCGCAATACGATTTCCTGCAACTCGTCATCGATTTTAATCTCGCGGATACGACCCGATAATTGCCAAAGGCATAATTACATTATTCGAGTCTCGCTAATCGTTCGACAAACACAAGAAACGGAATCGCGAAAGACGAATGTTCGATGTGCGTCACGTTGCGACGCACATATACGCGCTTGCTATGTAAAACGCATTTACCGTCGATGTGATATTTCGGAGTGAAAATTCCGCGATACGTTATTCGAATAAATATACACGCGGGACTGTGGCAATTAGCATATTGTACACAAGGCCCATGTATCCGAGAGCTTTATCACACGGTTCTATGCTTCTTTGCTTCTCCGTTTCTTCTTCTTCTCGTTTTTTTTATGTCTTCATGCGGGTGGCGCCTACGTGACCACCAACGCTTCGCTATGAATCTCGCACTTCTTGTGTACATCTTTGGGTTATTCGTTTTGTTCCTTTCGAGCGAGCACACTCTCGCGCTCCCGGCGGAATGTGTGCCGAGATCCGGTATAGCGGCGCTTCGCTAATCCACGAGTAACACTTCGGGAATCCTGAAAGTGCGAGGTTTCGCTCGATCCACGGCCTTTCTATATGAAACTGTGAGCGCTGATTCATGATTTTTTTTCTTTCTATTTCCCGTTGCTCTTCGCGCAGTCTGATGAACTGGCGCCCGAGCTGTGTCCGCTTGTTTGCACGTAGATACGTCGTTTCTACGCAAGTAATTTTTATTGTTGGATAAACGTCTCGGAACTTTGCTATCATTCATGAGCTCAGAAAAATTAATCGTTGGAGCAGCAAAGATATTGTGTACACAAAAAAATGTCCTAGATCAACGAAATCCTTTAGATCCGAAATAATAATTTTCCTCCGCAAAATCACGCATTTGCTAAAATACATTTTCGTTTCGAAAATATTTTCGTCAACGGGTTTATGAGTGCCTATCGCTGCGAGTCATGCCGGTGACTGTGAATGTATTCGCGTCAGAAACTTTCGGTATGCATTTTTTTCTCCCGGGCTAATTCAGCTTTTTTTTATTGTAGTAGATGATCTTTTAGAAACGGGCCGACGTGTCGCTACGAAATTGCTGCCCGCACTTCAGAAGCTTATTTTTTTATATTCAGATGGAATGTATCGATTACAATCGCAGTGGAGTGTAACGTTCTCAAGTGCTCGCATTCCGAACTTGAGTTCGGTCTGTGTATGTGTATTCTTAACTCTGCTGTACTCGCCGTCGGCGATGATCGACAAATCCGATGCGACAAGTGGTCTCTCGCACGCGATATAAATTCCTATTAGTTCCTTCAACCACGACTATGTCTCATTTCGGTATAATTAACGTCGGTGCCGTCTAATAGAAGCTCGCAAGCGTTAACAGCAAGTATTCCTTTTTTTTTTCCTCTGCATCTATAATCGGTATCGCAATCATTCTCGTCTGCGTTCATTCTCCTCTAGCGTGTGAAGAAAATGAGATTTCTTCCGTCGTAAATAGATGAAACATCTAATTGAGCCTTGTTGATTGCCGAGCGTTTTTATTTTTATTGCCCGGTGGTCGGTCATCTATTCGTTCGGCATTTGGAACGATCGGACTCGCCCGCATAAAAATCCAACCACGAAGCCAACATCGTCCTCCCCCGAGAGAAGAGAGCTCGTCCACTTTCCGTACGACTTTACCCTGACCTTAGCGAGAGTATTCCCTCATCGAGAGTCGTATCGCGTTTGCGTGGGCGGCAGTTTAAACCGCCCAAACTATATAGAATACGGAATACACATACGCCAACGTTCAGAGTATACACAATGGTATATACGCGGTCGCATTGCAAGGTGGAACACGGGACAGAATGTTCTAAAAATATCCGGTACTTTGCTTACGAACCGTTGCAAATAGAATGACGACTTTATTTCGGTGAGCCCCTCGGCTACTCGGCATCAACCCGACGTTTTGTCGTCGTCGTCCTCTTGTGTCATCCGAATAACTGAAAGACAACATGATGAAAATACGCGAAATACGAATGCGCGAGGGGTAATTTGAATGGTTGAAAGCAGCGGGAGCTTCGTTTAATTTGATATCCCAAAGGCTTTGCCCAATCTTATTCAAACACGCGTCTCCGTTGTATCCTCATCATTATTTACGAAGAATTCTTTGTGTTCTTCTTCTTTTTTTTTTCTTTGCACGTGGGTGTTGTCTTGTTATTCGTTGGCTCGGATATACGGCTGCACCTGAAAAATTGCTCGAGACAACACGTATTTGACACCGCCGCCGAGCAATAGGGGTCCCCCCCGAGTCTCTCCCGCCGCCCATCGCGTTTAAGGTTTCTCGAGATAGGACACGTCCGCAAGCGACGGGTGCACAGCCAGCTCGAACGAGTAACTCATGCCGGTGATGCGGAATCTTTCGAGAGAAAAGGCAAGAGCGAGGCTACGGCCGTAAACACAATCGGCGAAGAGCGTTCACGGCTCGCAGCTGCTCCCGGAGAGAACTGCAACGTGTGGATACTGAGCTCTGCTCAATGACGACAGATTATGTGACGGGGACCCCCCCGGAACCCCCTCTTCACTTCTCTCCAATCGTTATATATCGTTTACGTTACACCAGCGGAATGTTATGCAACGGAGCACTCGGGCTGAACTTGAAACCGCATAAAATCAACAATCAACTGTGAGCGTGCGGATCGTTACATTTTTTCTTTTTACACGTTGGTAGAACTGAGCGAAATAGGCACCGAAGCGAAATTGACATGCGGGGCAAAATGGAAATATAACAGAAAATCGGTTTTTTATTCGATACAGAATAAAAAATCAAAAACTTAATAGAACATTTTCAAATAAATTATCTCACATTTCAAATAATTTCTTTCGAATTACACTACAATTTTCTCAAAATTTATCTCAATTTTGTTTGAAAAGATATATTAATTTTTGAACATTTCATCGAAAAAAGAAATTCAAAGTATTTCCGTTTCTATCCGTCCATCTTGCCCCTCATTCCTATACAATGGCGCTGTTACGATGAACGACGCGAAACTATGTGCCATCGTTAGCTTTTTGTGCAACCGAATACTCTGCTATCGGTTTGAAAACGAGACTCGAGATTCATACGACGAACCCGTCTATTATTGAATTCAAGAATTCATAACTTTAATAACCGGTGTCTGCTTGTCTCGAATTTTTAAAATAGCTCTCACGATGCTTACAGCGAGGCGGTTGATGCAGCAGCGTATCGAGGAGGTCGCGATCCTATGAGCCTCGACCCCGTTATACACGCGCCGTCGTCCCGAGACTTCTAGGACGAGGACAGTTATGTTTTTCGTTGTGTCGTATCCTCTTTCGGAAACTGTGCATATCCCTCGGTGATCTGAACTCTCGGGAGACAAAGACAGAGAAAGTGATATTTATTAGAGATTTCCAGCGCGAGCGAGGCACAGAGAGTTCGGAAATAATTGGATAGCGGTTGAAAATGTTATATTCAAGAAACCACAGTGAAAGGTAATTCGTGTTCATCGTCCGCGTCGATATTAGGACACGTTCGGCGCTCTCCTATTATCGCATATAATCTGTGGAGTGCAGCGTGTTACACCACGACTGTCTCATCGTTACCTTCCTTCACCTCCCTCCGACTCCACCCGGTTTAATTGCTTCGTCGTGTGCGAGACTCCGTAATAATGGAAGTTTGTTAAGTGCCGGTGGCCGCCGCTCGTTGCCGCGAAGGCTTTGGGGGGTTCCTCCTATACTCTTGCCTCGACGGCGTATCTCTCGCCTAGGTCCCTTGCCCGCTTCCCCGATTACTTCACCGCAACGTAATATAGCGCGAGTGTGTCTCGTCTCTCGCGCGCGCGAACGGGGAAGGCTCGCTATAATGTTAGAGGCAACAATTACGTCTGGCCGCTCTTCCAACCGTAGCTCGGGCCATCGCTGCATCGCCAAAACCGCCCTCCATCCCGATTGACGACGTAGCACGAATACCACCGGCTTCTCTCATCTCACCGCAGACACGCTCGGCCGCAGAGGCGAAGAAGGGCCCCCAACGTTGAGACGCAGTTGCAACAGCGCTAAACCAGTGAATTCGAGTGAATACGAAAAGAACCCGAAGAAACCGAGGAGTTTCGTGTTTTGCGGAACAGTAAAACGACCAAAAAGAATACGACAAAGTCGGAAACTGAACGAAAAAACGGCGACCAAACTACAGTCCAGGATGAGAACGTTCAGAGCTACTGCGCTTCTCGTACTCTCGTGTGCAATCGGTGAGTCTCTGACGAATTATTATATTTTTAACGACTCGTACTTCGCATCGTTCGCTATTTTGTTTTCTTTTTTTCGTTTTTTTTTTTTTAAATACGTCAATGACGCACTCGACGATTCGTTGCGACTATTTATTTTCGCACTGTACATGTGACCCAGACTCGGAAATCTGTTGCTTTAAAGTTTAGTGATTTAATTGGAAAACTCTTCGAGAATTTTTTTTGTTTTTTTTTTTTCGACGACTTCACCACGACGGCTTTAATGAACGCGCCAGTGGAGAATTGGAATAAATAATTGTCGGCTACAACAATGTTATTTGCGCGATACTTGTGCCGGGTTCGCGAAATTGTGAATAACGAAAACGCCTGTCGAGGCCACGGAGACGATCGGCTGCGAGGAAAAAAAACAAAATAACAACGAAGATATAATTTCGCTGGGAAGAGGAGGGGGGTTTCAGCGTAGTCGATAATTAACGTCGATGAGTTATGCGAGATCCTCGAAGGTACTAATGAAGGTAGAAGGGGCAAAACTGGATATTCGAGAATCACGGGGCACTGAAAGGGAACGATGAGACGAACAAGGCGATCAAGGTCACGCTCAAAAGAACAAAAAAATATAAAATAAAGAAGAATACCGAGTAATTCGTGACAATAAAAAGTGTAGCCGCATAAAATCCGAATAAAATCCGGTTTCACGAGCAACGTTTCACATTTTTTATTCTAATTTTTACTCAGCGAAACGCCGAAGGTAATCGCCCTTTCCGCTCTTACTTGCATAAATAATACTCGAGGCCGTTAATAAAGATTTTTTTTTAATCTCTCGCTGTAGCTTGTCACATTGCGCGAGCTCGCTTTCGTTGTTACTTTTTTTTACCTCTCGCTTCTCGTCGGTCTCGGGTTCACTCCGTTCCACATTACTCTTGTGCCTCTTGCGCTTCACCGTAATATCTGCCAAAAATTTGTCGGTCGGTGTTTGCCTGCAGCGAGCCGTGTGGTTCTGGCTGGTATGAAAACACCACGCGCGCGACGTCTCTGCTCCGGTCCCCTTCTCACCCCGTCGAGTCGTAACTCTCTCCGCGAGGCGGTGAAGTAACTTCGCACTTTTGGTCGAAACTATCGCGCTCGTGAATCAATTTACGAAAAGTGGAAGAAAACAAAGCCTCTCGGTCTCTTCTGCTATCGCGATTTTGGATAAACACGTAGTCAGTGTCAAGGAACATCGGACAGAGCGTTCAGTGGACCAAGATTCAACGACTGCAAAGTGCACTCGGCCGCGAGACTGCCAAGAACGCAGTTGTGCAATGTGTAAAAAAAGGCATGCGAGAAATGCGACCACTTGCCAAAAAGTACAACGATCTTGAACGAAATCCGCGGGAATAGAATAAACCTGCTGGCAATTGCGCTTCAGCGCTGCCTGAGCACTATCACCATTGAATCGGCAATCGCTATTACCGTTATTCTCTTTGCTTTGAATGGAATGGACTGAAAGAAAAAATGCCGCGGCGTAGACGACGCGCGATGAGCACGAGGAAGTTGATGCACATCCGCGGGCCTCCGCAGAAGCAGCGTCAGCGTCTGTGCCTTTGACTATTCGAAGAAACTCGAAGGCGCGGTGTTGCTGCTCTATGCGATTCAAAGCTCTATTATTCCTGACCCAGGAGAGATGAGCCTTTCTTCTTATTGTTCGAGCAATGTGTGCCGGACCCGCGAGCGTCGGAGCTCCGCGACTTGACGTCCACGACCTTTTTCCTTTCTTCATCAGTCTCAGTTGCTGGCGGGCGGCAAATGTTGCACGATTCATCTTGGCGAATGCTCCTCGCGACTCGGCCTCATACAAATTACGTTGCCAAGCCCATCCATAAATTCATTCTTTACGCTTCTTTGACGCAATGCCGTAACGTTGTTAACCATTCCGTCCATTTCGCCGATGATGCATTGGATATACACAATCCTTTTTTCGTTTAACGAAGTTCCACTTATTCGGAAAAAAGAAAAAGAATTAAATACTTAATTAGATTGTGGATCGTTCTTGATCTAAATTCATTATCTAATCGAATACAAATAAATCCACACTGAAGCCCGTTTAAAATCTGTCGTAGCAGCAAACTATGCAGGTGTTTCACGTAGTTTTCATTGATTTTTCTACCACGGAATGTAGATCGTTTGCTTTTCAGCGATTATCGGTTCGTTTGCGTTTAGTTAATTGACAGAAAAAAAAGAACGAACGGATTCATGATGTTTCGCAATCGATTTCGACCCGAATTCATTCCATCTAATCGAATGGGCACAAAAAACATAATGACTGATGAAACCTGCAGTACGCCGTAATTTCCCGCCGTAGCATTTTCCATTTTTTCTCCAGCAAAGACATGAAATTTTGTAGCTACCAGGGGTTATCGTTTCTTTTACGTTTTACGAATGTACACAAAAGGAAAAAAAAGTCCCTGCTAATATCGGGCCCTCGGTTCCAAGGCAATCGATAAAAACTAATCGAATGGATCTGGAATGTAGAAAAAAAAAATAATCAAGATATAAATTGCAACTTGTCGATCGATATTGTCGCTGCGAAATTGCCATAACCGGGTATAGTTTCGCATATTTTCATTCACTCGCTAACGCGAAATATGAAATTCTTCGGATACCAACGATCCTCTCCGTACACATACAACAATGCAATGGGTGTAGAGCAAGTCTACGTGGGGACCGTTATAGTACCCGCGCGGGATATAAACACGAAATAGTTCCTCGTTGGAATCTTCGCAAAACGGGGCCATAGAAAGCGTCTGGGATAGAGGTTGGAGTTCGCCGCGCAACAGCGCACGAACATTGGATGGGCTCTCGTGTCAGAGGATGCCCTCTCCTGTTTTCCCTCCTTTTATTTAATAACCCTTTTATACGGTGTATTTTCACTGGTTACCATGGAGTTTCGCGAATGGTTTTTGGCATTCGCCGCGGCACACGCTCACATAACGCGGAAAATTGCGAGCTGCGGGCAAGAGTTTCCGCCGGTTAGAGTACCGATGGGGGTAGCAACACGAATGGAGAACGAAGCAGTCCCCGTTATTCGAGGGAGGAATGCCATTCCCCGATCGCTATGTCGTTCGCGCGGCCCAGGGTGAGACGGGGCAGACTATCTTGCGCTTGATCTCTATCGCGTACGTGCTTTTATTCGCTCACTCTTTATCGCGCGATTCTTACAACCCCGTCGACTATATTCTCCCGCCATCGCGATACCCACGATCTCTCTGGTCTCGAAGTAATTAAAGCATGACTCCGTGAATCGCGTTCTTTGAACAAAAAAGTCGAAGCATGCCAGCGAAAAAAGGAGTAACGAGAGAGCAAAAGGGGAAAACGAGATCCATTATCAATAATCCCAAATGAATACCGAATCGATAACGCTCGAGCATTGAAGTTACGAAACACGGAAAATAGGATTTTGTGTAAAACAAAGAAAGAATAACGAAAGGATAATACTTTTTCCCCTTGAATATCCGTTGAATCCGTCATATGTCAGTTGCATTGTTAACTTGTTGAAATGGAATGAATTCCTGATAAGCATTCGTTTGTCTATCTGTTGTCGATACCGCGTCCTACAATGCTACATCCGCGCAGACCCCGCGTATTATATCCGTATTGATGATTCCACCCCTGCAGGCTGAACTCGAGCGGGAGTATTATTTGTGAGTGAATTTCCCGGTAGGCTGCAGGGTTCAATGTGAATGTGGTGATCGATTCCCTCGACGCTCTCGGGGTTAGTTGGTCAAGTCGATATAAACAGACGCCGACACACAGTCGTCTCCCCTGTTGGTCAAATCGCATTTAGCTTCTGTACGGTTTCTTCATTGGTCACTGCAATAGATAGCGAAACATCTTTCTAATGCATTTTCACCACTCTGTTGCATATTTATGTTTCTTCGTTCTACGGTCATTTCAACGACCTCCACAATTACTGCTCTACTGAACGTTGCCTCGCTGTTCTACTTTTCTACTTTTTGCTCCTAGTAGAAGGAGCTTTAAAAAGAAATCGAGGTCAGGACGCCCAAAATCTTCTTAAACGTCGGGAAAAATGATTTGAAGTCAAATGTACGTATGTGTGGGTGTATAAATAGTGATGATAGACATGGTTTGGCACTCGATTCGACCCGAATCCGTCGAAGGGTTTAAAATTAACAGCATTTTGAATTTATCGAAAAATGTCTGTTCCCGTTCTGTAAGTTGCGCAATTTTTGAGATGTTGGACTGAAATTCAACCTACAGGTAGACTGTGGTTGAATATAATTTAGGATCCAATTCGCCGTGAAATAATTGAGGAGTTCAGAATTCTTCGAATATTCCACTTTTTTTTACGTTCGTTTCCCTTCGAGTTTCAGCGAATTTTTATTCAAAGTGCTACCATTTTCGCTACACATAGGTATAACGACGAAAAAGGTTGCAATGTAACGTTGCGCATTGTTTCCCCATTATTTTCACAAAGTTTTCTCTATGAGGAAGCGGAAATTCATAATCAGACTTTCTCATGGAGAAAGCTTCGCGAAGGGTGAAAAATAATAAGGAAACAATGTGCAACGTAGTACTCCGCAAACGTTTTTCAACCTTCGGTTTTTTGCTCACACTACATTCTTCGCGTGTCTATATTTGATAACCAAAAGCATCCACTTCGCTGAGCTATTATATACAAATAGTTAACAGCGTGTATGCGGGAAGTAGGGGGGTCCGAATGCTCGTCACGTTCATGTTTTACACGCGTTACGTGCCCTCCAACAATAGCGTTTGTGCCGCTTTATTACGTTCCCCCTTACGGGTCACGTGTCGCATTAACTCCATAATGCATTGAATATATGTATGCAATTATGAAGTATATCAATAGCCTGTTATTGATCGTTCAACTGTGGCAGCTTTATATCTTTTGTTCGTCGCGTTTGGAGGACAACTCGATTCTTCAAAACGTTGTACACCATTTATTTTGTGTGCTCAAGCTTTTCATCACATTTGCATTTTGTACAACTCTTCCACTCGTATCCGTGTCACATAACATTGATAGATCCAAGTTCTCGTTGTGTATTCACTGCATTTGCATATCCTATATTTTTCCGGGCCGTATATTGGACTAATTAAGATTATAAAATACGAATAAAATGTCGACGATGTCCCAGTTCGTAATACAGATATTCGCATTAAAAAAAAACCGTTTCGGAGAGATTGAATTAGTGGAGTAACTGAAATACCGGCTCACTGATGGGCGAAGAATTTCTTTCATTGTGTTCGAGCATTTTTGCACCTCAAATTCCAACGGATTCTCGTATTTTATAATACGAAGCGGATACATCGATCGCTTTCCGGGACATCGCGTTGCGTTCTAAATATCGCCTCTCAACTTCCATCGATGTATAATAGAACAGAATATTTTGCGAATTGTTATTGAATCGGTCCTTCGATAGTCATGATCCACTCGTCGGGATACATTAGCAGCGAGTCGAACGGGAATTCACGGTGGAATGCACGAATGCGATGAATTTGCTGGCTCAATCCACTTGACTCGGCCACTGTAATAAACTTACCTCGCTCGGGCAACTCGGGCCAGCGATATATCTATGTATTTCACCGACAACTATCCCTCTGTTCTGTGTTCATATATACGCGTCTGAACGTTCCCTTTCCATTCGTATTTGTTCTTTTATCTTCCACTTGTCCTTTCTGTCTGCTCCAGTTCCCATTGAATTTTTCTTTGCGCCATGTAAGACTTTCAGCGTTACCCTCTACCCGAGCCTTATTCTCTTGCAGGCGCCTTCTTCCCTGTCGTATTATCCTCGTAGCGTTGCCTTTTCCACTGCTGCATCACTCGTTCGTTTCGCTTCTTTCATTCTTTCTTTCCGGCCTGTTCATTGCGGCTCGCTGTCGTAAAGAAAATGGTAGTTCGGAAAAACTTTTATACGACGTTCGAGTTGCTTCGACTGATGGTTCATCAAAAAGCTCATAATGATCCTCGTCTCGTATCAGCGTCCGCGTTCGGACAACTACAAGCAATTATTCTGTGCTAGGCTACAATGAAACTACATCGAGTTAACGAAGAAAAAGAAATGGGTCAAAAACGCACCATGGTATTACCGTATTTTCTGTGTATAAACACTCTCTATCTCTCTTCACTCTCTGACATCTTCATCACTCTGGTAATTCCGGCTACTCAACTTGACGCGAAATAGTCATTGCACGAAGATAAGAAGAATGGTACGGACCGCAGAGGGTGACAGAGCGTGCAGCCAGGAAACTACGGTACTCTCCGTCTGCAGACGTGGACCATAAAGTTTCCAAAAGCTCGACGCGCACTGTGCGCATCAGCCACGTACGACCAAGTGTCTAACTCGCGGCTTTCGAAAGTGGATCTCGGACGAGAACCACCGTCGAGAAACTCAACGTACGTCGCACGTAGTCGTTTCTTCTTCCTCATCGTTTCTTTTTTCTTCATTTCATCCCGCGGAAGAAGGAAGGACTTTGTCGGAAGACATGCTGGGACAGTTCGTCTGGAGTCCCGGCGAATTCCCAAATAGATCGTCATTGCAAAGATGAGCTAATTCCGAGAGAATCTCACCACCCCAACAAGGTCTCTTGTGTACATAGACGATACAGTCGTGGTATACATAGGACCGATGTGCAAGACGGTGTATGTAAATAATACTCCAAGATCTTTCGACACTCCAAGATAGCTTCATGTGCATCTGATATTGGATGCTCGGTTGTTGGAGTAATGTCCCGAGGGCTTCCGTGTGTATCCTTTGAAATCTGCTCAGGACATATTTTGCATTATAAATTTGTAGCTTCGTTTATCAAACCCTTCGGCGATGGGACTGTTTTCTTTTCTTCGACGAAAAATTCTATTATCGAATTTTTGTATCGAGACTGAAGTATGCTGTATAAACCACAAATATAATCGAAGAAAATAATGTTGTCATTTTACTGATTAGTCGATGCTCGATATTTAATCAGGTCCTGGAAGTAAAAAGAACGTAAATTTGTTTCGACGAATATTCTTTGGAAAGTGCATGCTACTAAGATGAAAAAAAAATGCATCTACAAAGTGACTTTCTCGTTCTCTCGAGTGCAATGGGAGAAGAAAAAAATAACGACAAGCCTTGATACGATTAAAGTGTAAAAAGTGATACTTTCGTGTCTAGAAAACGAGCAAAATCTGCTTCGCTTTGTCTGCGGTTGTACCTTCAGAGAATAATGATAGCGCTGTAGCCCGCGAGGCGAAGGACTCAAGTGGCGGGCTCTCTATCTTTTGTCGGCAAGTACAATAGATAAAGTACTCGACTTCGCCAAGGGAGTTTATACCACTCCGGGGACACCTGTTCTTCATTTTTTCGAATGACGAGTGTCGGGTCGGTTTCTTCTCTCGTAGCGTGTAGTTAAGATACCGTTGATATCCGGCAGTCTTCTGTCGTTCAGTCGTCCTCCCTTTGTGGTGATGCCCCACTCGCGAAGAGCAGTCCAACACAGAGCTCCGGACACCCTTTCCTCACGCGCCTCGCCAAATCGTCCGGGCTTAAACATGTCCTGTGTACACCCTTACACACAACACAGCAGTGTAGAAGCGGTGGAAGAAGCTCGGCACAGTTTTATCTCGTTTCTTCTTTTTCTTTCTTACTTTAATTCTTGCCAGCGGTCTGGACAAAGCCTGTATTTACTGACCGACGTACCGTTCAGTTGCGTTTGTTCAGTTCTTCTCGACCCAATTACCACTTCCGACTATTACTTCCTCGTATTGTTCTCTCCTCAATTTTTCACACATAATTCTATCTTCGATGGGCCGAAGAAACATCGTGTCGAGTATAAATTGCTGCGCAGTGTTAATCGTTTATTCGCTCCTTTGAAGTCAATGACGTTGCTATAGAAATTTAAAATTACATTCGCGGCAGCTTCTCATTTCATAATACAGTAACTTCGATAAAACTGCTCTCATCGCGGGCACCGAGTGACTGAATGAGAGCCGAGAACTCAGACAAAGTAACAAAACATGTCGATGGCGTGGAGCGACGAACAATGCTCAAGAGCCCTGGCCCCAGCGGGATTCCGAAGTGGGAATATCTTTGGGCGTTTTGGTGCTTCAGCTCTCCGCGAAACGAAACGGCGTGTCGCAGCTTTGGAAAATTGAGAAAGATAGCGTGGGCGAAGAAGCCGAAGAGAAGAAGAGCACGAGCGAAGATGAAGACGCTTAGACGCTCGTCCGACTCCCCGGAGGTTTCGTAAAAAATAATGGCCGCCCGCGAGTAGAGTACTCACAGGTACACGACCCATCCTCAACTGTCTCTGAACTTTTTAATTGCCCAACGCGGAGTTGAAACGTTCTTCCGGTGTCATCGTCTCGCAAAGTGCACCTGAGACATACATACTTTTTCTACATTTTCCTTTATTACTACTGTTGAGCCGTAGAATCTAATATTCTTATTCCCAATGCAATAATCCAATTTTGTCAAGCAACTGTTGAAGTGCAAAGTGTACAATCGTGGGAACTTTGAGAAAGGCGCAATTGCAGGAAAAGTTTGTCATGGGTCTGTTATCGGTTTTATCGAAACTTTTTCAAATGAATTCGTTACTAGAACAATTTTTGTTGAAATCCTTTTTCCAACTTCAAGAATCTTACGTTATTTTACCTACTCATGTATTTTAATTTTCAATTAACTTAACCTACGGTGGTTGGCAATTTGTCTTTTCCAAGTACGATAAATTTACTATTATTCTTTCAACGACGTATCCAAATGCCATTCAGTGCCCAACATGCCTTCCCATCAGTTCGTCTGTTAGTTCTTACAACCCATAATTTTCCTTCCGTATAGATATATTTCAGTCTGCCCTTGCAGGCGCTTATTTTTCGATGTGAACGGGAAAACAACGCGCGTCCCCGAAAGTATAGAAAATTGATTGTAAAAATTTCATTATCGCGGATGGACGAAACTCATCTTGCAGCTTACACCTATGCTTTTTTTCCCCATTTTCTATTCGGCATCGTCTCCGTTTTTACCACCATTTTCGTCCCTTACCTTCGCGCTATTTCTCTGGATTACCACGACTCTACGTACCCACCGTTCTCTGTATAGCCAGTAGTATTCGATCTCGGCGGGGTTGAAAGGCAGACAGGCACGAAGGTGGATAGACGACCGGTTAGAGGGATCGGGGAGGTAGGAGGATGAAAGCTACGAAGAGATATCATCTAGCTGCGCTGCGATAGTCAGTCAACGGGATCCGGGCAGTAAATTCGCGCAACAAACTGCCTCGCCCCGATTCGCGGAGGGAGATAAAAGTCTTCTCTACGTTTCCAACGGGAATGAGGGGATGCAAGGAAGAATAGACCGTTCGTCTCTTTTCCACTTTCTTCTATCTCTACTTCGTTTCCTTTTTTTTTTCGTTCTATCGGTTTATTCCACTACTCGTTTCCCTCTTTCGCATTCCCTTTCTCTTCGCTCGTTTATCGCGACGACGCGAGACAGAGAGAGAGGCGGAGAGAGAGGAAGTGTGGAGTGCTGGGGCGAAGCCTCTCTGTCGTTTCGTTCTTTCACGGCTAGTTTCTGAGGTACTGCTATCGACGTTTCGTACACCGTTGAATCCTCGAAGAGGTCTTCGGGGCCTTGGATTCCTTTTCATCCTCTCATCTTCCGTGTCCGTGTGTTTGTAAACCCTGCAACCCAAACCCACCCCCTTGTCCCACGTCTCTCGACGCGAAGATCGACTCTTGGAACAGGGGTCGGCTTTTATAGCGGAATGTCTTACCCCCATGGCTTCGTTTACTTTTCTTTTTATACTGATACCTCCGCAGTGTCCAGCATCGCCAGCAAAATTTCGTTATTCGACTCCTGGCTTCGGTTATAGCACATATATTTCGCTTCGAGACGAATTTCTCGTGGGAAATGGTTGTTACACGAATATCCACGTGGGATACTGCATGTTTTAAGCGCAAAATGACATTTGTGTTACCAGGTTTAATTCCGGTAAACGAAAATCCGATTGCAAGATGTACGTACCGTGTGGAATTTAACAATAATTAATATCTTTCCCTTGTGACCTGATTTCGTGACGAATCGCTAAAAAAAAAATTGAAAAAAATTGACAATCCCTTCTAAAAATGAATAATGGGTTTTCACTCCGGCAGTTACAAACATATAATATTCGCCAGTAATCACGAAACTTCCAGACTCGTCGAGACTCAGTGCTATCGACTCGTAGCTGCATTCGACAGCGAGATGAAACTTTTTTCAGTAGATACATTTTTTTTTCTATATTCGCAAATTTCGCTCGGCATTCCAGTTCGTTTGCGCACACTGTGCTCTGTACCTCGACATGTTTGCTTGTATATAAATACACATGTACGCAACATATTGTATAACGGAATACATATTCGGGACATGAGTCATAGTTGTTGGTTATTTTTTATTTTTTATTGGAGATCCGGAGGAGCGACCATTGGAGAGGACTGTAGGACATTTCGCGCATACGTATGCACGGAGAGAAACGTTTTCATTTTACCCCACCGAAACCGCTCCCGCACGATCCGCCCGCTATACCGATAGATAACGCGAGACTTTATGCATATGAATGAAGGCTTATGCGCTTTCGAGCCAAGATCCGGAGTTTGTGCCTGCGCTGCTGTATTGAATTCCACCCCCGTCAACCGCATGGACATCAGCGTAGAGAAGCTTGCGAGAGTGGCGATGTCGTTGGATATCGGAAAGCTTGGTCGTCGCCTCTCTCGTGCTTACCCTATACACGCCACGGTATCCCGCCTAGAATCGAAGAATTTTCCAATTCGTGAATCTGCTTCGAAGCAAACGACAGAACGTACCCCGCGCCATACAAGCCGATTTCGCAAAAAGTTATTCGCTCGACTTTCCAACAACGGTCGCGAGTGAAGCGCAATAAAATTATTTCGCGGTTCTCGTTTTTTACCTGCTCTACTAATACGCAACTGTTAATTATCGAGAAGTGATCAGATCCGCGGCTGCGGAGAAAACCCGCCCTCTCTGCCCCGAGCAACGTGAAATAGCTCTCACGCAAAATTCATTGCGGCCTGCCCGACGAGCCTAGATTAATCCGACAATCGGATTGGAACGGGTATTGGACCAGCCAGGATGAGTCTGGCAGAGGAATGGCTCCGAGGAAGAATAGAGAAACAGAGTTAAAAAAAATACGTACATACTATATATCTATATATATGTACATGATACGTACTAGGCAATCCGGTGTTATTTTATCGACGATACATCTGCGTACAGGCATGCTGTTTGTTGTTCTCGAAAATACACCAGAGATACACTGTATGTTTTTTCGAACAATGTTGTTCCCGAATCCATCGTAATGGAATTCGACATATGCGTTTCATATTCGGCTGGTTAAAATGTATCGCTCTATCGAACGAAACGCAATATCGATTTGAAGCACGATTGCTGTTTCGTAGTTATCAACGAAGCAAACTTTTACTCCGACGCTCGTATCAAAGAGACCGATTGAAATGTTCTCAACGAGCTGCAAGTGGAGCAAGAATCATTTGTCACCGCGTATTGAGGACAAGCCTTGTCACTTAATTCCGTCAAGGTATATGCATGACATACACGCATAAAGTACTTGCCTATAACGTATGTATATTCAATGAAGAATGCCAAGCGGTGGACCCGATAAATCTCGTGCGCAAGTTGAATCCCGAACAATCCATTGCTCTCGAGTTACCATCGACGTCTGAACCGTTTGATCGAGGTGAAGGCAGAAGCAATAATTTGCCATGCGAGAAATACCAGAACACACCGCAACGGCTAACAAAACAGGCCGAGAGTTTGGTACCAAGCCGATAAGCAAGCCCCGAGCACTCGTACACATTGATGAAAGGTCAATTTTTCAATGACGTATAAATTTTGTACTCTTATTTCTCACCGTGTCGAATTGGCCGGATTGTTAGTACTCGCGGTTTGCCTGGCCTTGCGTAACTTTTGTGTCTCGATTATCGCTATCATTTCAATAACGAATATTCAAGGCGAGTACAATCTTTCTTTTTTTTATCATTTATTATCGAAGTCGGTTATTGAGCTCGAGCTATCGAATATTCAGGGATAGCCGCCATTCGAGTCTGAAACGAGACGCTCGATCGAGTACGAAGGCGAAAGCAATTTGGCACTAACACACCGTACCCTCCGGCGGCGTATAGGCCCAGCAATTGGAGGTTCTCGCATAGCAATACAATGCAGTGTACTCGGTATCTATAGCCGAATATAGTGGTGAGCATGGGTTGATGCAAACCGGGTAGAGGCTTCATTGATCATGTGGGTTGGCAGCTGCAGGTAAGGGTCAATTTCGACTATTCCAAGTCCTCCTTGAGGCTCTCACCGCCTAGCTAACGGGATGTATATCTCTATATCAGTTCGCTGAACGCAGTAGAGTTGAGTTCTGGGTTGTTCTCGCTGCCGGGCTCAGCCTCCTTTCAATGGCATCAGAGCATGGCCAAGAGAGGGCGAGAAACGGTTTCTCACTCGAGTCTGCGAATTTCCATGAGATACATCCGCGTAGAATGTAGTAACGTGGAAAAAAGTATTAATGCGAATATGGGCGGCGTACGAAAGAGCTTACGGATAACATTACAGGAAAGAGTGTGAAATCTCTATAGCGTATGTCCCGTTCCCACACTCCACCCGCAGTCCTTTAGATATCGTTTTCCAACAAACGCGGAAAAGCTTACATCCTTTCGAATGATCGATCTATAATACCTTGGAGTAGCAAAAAAGTATGCGATCGGGACCATTCTAAGGTATGGGATTGATCATCCGAAGGATTGAAAGCCTTTCCGTGGTTGCTAGAAAACGATCTCTGAAAGACTGGGTTGAATATGGTAACTAGGAAAACGCTATATTAATTTTAAACTGTGCCCTGCAGGATCTTCGCGCATTCATACTTTTTCCATACTACTCCTTTCAACGCAGGCCGGCCGAAGCTATACCGCTGTGATGCCACACGGTCGTACTAGCTCGATTCCTCGTGTTTGCACGAGCTACGTTATGGGGCATTTCTGGTTCTGAATGACCACTGGCAGAGAAGATCAAGTGCATCCGTACCCGGGAACGGGCTCGGGCGAGCAGAGTAGTTCAGTTGGTTGCATGGTTGTTGTCTACACATTACCATTTTACTGATTAATGTATAGCCGAACTATAGGGCGGGCTTGCTTGCGGCACACTATGCGTTGTACCGCTGCTTACACACTACTATCTACATCGACGTTCTCATATTCATGAAGGCAATAAGTGTATACAAGGATGTTCGGGATAAGGCGAACACACAACGCGAGACATCGAAGCGTTAACTCGAGCGTTAGTCATTCGAGGAACACGACACAGAGAATACACCTTTCGTATCGCAGATATATATGTATATATATATACATATATAAGACATTTGAACCGATAGCACGAAGAAAGTCGCGGAGGACTTTTTCTTCTTCTATGACGCGAGAAAGGTAGAAAGGGAGAACTAGCGATAACGACCGAGAGTCGCCTGGACGCACCCAAGCGCGAACAAACAGAATATCACGATGATAATTCATGGTAACTTAAACAAGATAAGAAATGAAAAGACTCGGGGGCGAAGTCGATAATTTTGCGACTCGCGTTTTCTGTGCACTCCGTTGTCGTTCGCGTCGCGGTCCCCTTGGGACGCATAATATTACATAATTCCGTATCGCAAGATCCCGAGGCATAGGAAGGATTCGCAACCGTAAAATATTGAGTTCGAGCTTCGATGCCCCCACCCCAAAGATAACTTATTCGCGCAAAAAGTTAAACTTCAATAACTTCAAGAGACTTTTATCAGCGACTTTGTTGCCTCGGTATCGATTTTCATATTCATGACGATTTCGTTTTTTTTTTTTTTTTCATAGCTATTGCATATCGTAACAGTGGGTGTGTCGGCTATAGAGTTGATTATTTTCCGAATGCAAATGCGCTTTTGGTCCGCGAAATCAACCGGGTAAAGCGTTTTGCTGCCCATGAAAAGATAAAAAAAGGCGAGAAACAATAACCGCGCGAATGGAGGGTGAAATGGAGTTGCGGGCGGGAGTTTCGTGTCTGATAAGAAAGCTCGTTTTCTACTGCCAGGGAGCACATACCAGCGTCAGCGTTGTCGGCCAACGTTATGCGTATTCTCTTTTTCTTTTTTTCATCTTCTTCCATCGTTCTCTACTATCCTCTCGCCCCGTTCGCTCCGCGCGAACACTGTCGAGCTTCCCGGCATTCCGATACCGCGCGAACGATTTCGTCCTTCGATTCGTGGAAAATTAAAGTAGATAGCGCGAGGTGGGTAGAACAGAAAAAAAATCATCGCGCCGGGGTAATAGCAAGAAGCGGGTGCAATCTTCTTTCGCTCGGAGAAGCCGAGACGCGAGCTGCCGTTGCCACTGCTGCTGCTGCTGCTGCTGCACGCCTTCGAATTTCATGAGCTTCCTTTCTCCTTTTTCTATGGTGGGAGACCCGCTTTGGCGGCTGAAACTCTCGCTGGAAAAGACTAGGGAAGGCCCTCCCCTGGTCGCGCTTCGGGACCCTCTGGCTTTGAGTTTCTCTACCGTCTTATACCCACTCAGCGACTTTTCTTTAAAACCACGGCTAGCATAGCCACGACGAGATGGACGAAAGACGATGAGGAAAAGAAGGGAAAATAGAAGGGTGGAGGGAGTGGGCCAGAACTGCGGATTAAACTTTTCGCCGCAAATCCCTGAACGGGATTGCCCGAGACGTACCTTTCCGGGAGAAACAGCACTGCTGGAATACTCTTTCCTTTCTTTCCTGTTTTTTTTTTTTATTATACTTGTTCTTTTTTCCCTCGCCGCGAGAGAATGAAAAATTGTTCCGCGAAGCCAAATGATTTATCGATGAGTCAATTGATCGATCGAGAAGTCTGATAAATGCAGTATATTTCTCTGCGTCCGTGGAGAAGGCTGAAAAATTGTTCAAGTGGAAGAAGGAATCGCGATAAAGCTTCGGGGCTCAGTGGGAGAGTAATTGAGACGAATATAAGCAACGAACGGAAGGGTTGATTTTCGGTACGATTATAAATGGAATGCAAGGTCTTAGTTGGCTAAGTTGAGGATTCGGGTGGTATCTGATTTACTGCAGGGCCGGCGATTTGAATGGAAAGGTCGTAATGTCAAAATTTCCGTACTCCGAGAACGTTACAGACAGACGTATCTCGCAAACATATCTTTCCGTACGTCAACATCATCTTCTCTGCCGTCGCTCCATCCCTTTGCCTCTCTGTCCTAGTTTCATTTATTTATTTTTTTATTCCCCGTACTCGTTTCGCTCTCCGGGATTGCTACGCTCCAAAGCCAAAGTGCGTTATCAGGTAAAATGAGACGAGAGGGCTTTTGTAGATAGAAGTCGAGCCGAGTAATACAACGTCATGGCGGAATGATAGAAAAAAAAACGCCGGTTGAAAGTTAAAGAACGAATTCAAATAAGCCAAGGGAACGTTTCTTAGCAGCGCAGCGTTATTCGTTCACCGGCAATTTTCCTTTTTTAATATTTTTTATTTCATCTCCGTCGTAGTTGCCAAGAGCAAGCGAGATTTTAATTTGATAGCGGAGAAATTGCCGGCTTCGTGAGTGTAACGGCGGACATAAACCTAGTCCGGATAACGCGCTATATACCAAGAATCTTCGTAGTTCTGCGGATCGATGAGAAAAAAATGAAGAGAACGCATTTACGGCGCTTTTTTCAAAATTGGCAAGTTACACGCTTAGACATTCACGGGTGCGCAATATCTCGGCGTCGTCGAACACGACGTTGAGTCTCCGAGAATCAGAGGTCACGGAAGTCATTACACTTTGATAAGTGTTAACTGATAACGATTAGCCTACAATATACATATATTATATATATTCCATCGTTTATCACCAGCTGCAATCTTCGCGTCGTTCATTGTTTGTCAAGTATCGTATTATCATTATGCTAATCAATGCTTCGAAACATTAATATTATTATTGTTATCGTCGCTGAATTGAATAGCGTAGTCCGGTGTGTCGTGTGTGTATGAGCCTGGGGTAAGAGATAGCAATTAGTACGTAATATAATCATGGCCTATGATTTCACTCAATCAGGACTCGCCGATCTCTCCTAATCACCTATTGTGTTGCGTTTCAATTTTATGGTTCAGCTGCCCGCGCTGAATGTCGCGATATTACATTCCCCCGCAGTTACATCGCGAATTTGTGTCCAGTTAATGTCCGGAAGAAGAAAAGTAGCGGGCGCATCTGCGTATTCTCACGAAAATTTTCCGTGAAAACATCTTCAGTCATCTCGTTTGTTCATTCGTCCGTTCACATCGCAAGAGCCATAGTTCGGCTCCAAGTCTTTCTAAGAAGAACCACGCTACGCTTCAATTATTTTAAGCTCCCCCGACTAGCGTAGCGCTTTTCGGGAACACATTGCACTTTTTCACACTTTTTACAGCCCGTAATTCTTTTTGAGCACACTTTGCATTTTTTTTAAATCTTTCCCAGAAGAACCGTAACACTTTTCGCGACCACTTTGCATCTTTGCGCTTCGGGAAAGATGTTTTAGCATGAAAAAGTCGCGCCCCGGTGTTCGCGCATCCAGTCGACGATTGTTTATCATTCGACCGACGTAACGCAGGTTTCTTCTGATCCGATTGCTATCTTGCATTCCTTGGCAGCTACGCATGCGACTCTTAATAGACTCTCAAGGCTTATAAACGTCTTTATATATGCAGAATAAACTCGGGGTTAGGTGGAAAAGCGGGCGACGCAAACGTGTCTCCTGCGGCAACGAGTTGCCTCGACGTTAACCGGTATTATGGCCAAATAGAACAACGCCGAGCGAACGGGCAGAGCCAAGCTTATCCCACCGATCGATCATTCTCATTGAAGTTTGAAAATTTCGTAGTCACGCGGCGCGCGTGTGCCGACTGCTCGCTCCCGTCTCGATATCGTAAATTCGAGTCACGACGAATTTTCATCGGTTTTCCTAGCGTTGCGAAAGATCTGCCGATGAACTATTGCGTCTGCGGGTCTGTCGGCTGTTAACGCCGTTCGCAAACGTTGTTCAGTCTACTTTTCACCTGAATGTCTTCGATAACTATTGACGAGTTTTCACGCTTTTCTTCGCAATGGATGAAAGTGTGATGGGTGGTATTGCGGAAGCTTCAAGCGAATGATCTATTGTATATATCGTTTAGCCACCGTATTGATTTTGTGTGTATCGCTCTCATGGGACAAGGTTTCCTATGATGAACGCTCGAATCTCTTCTTTTTTCGCGTCGAGCTCGAGCTTCGTTCAATCGAGTGTCGACGAAAGAAGTCGAGCGGTCAAAAAGGAAGTCGCCAACGTTTGACAGGGTGGGAAATTGGCTAGGCCGGAGGGAGGAAATTAAACGGAAGACGGATAAACAGCGACGGCGGCAGCGACTGAGAGAGCGATACAGTAAGTGGTCCAGCTAAGATTAATGTTGTGTACGTGTCGCGAGACAGTCCTTTTCTAAATCTCCAATAACGGAGTATCCTCTCTCGCGCATCCGAAGTCTACTGTAGTTTAAAGCATTACTGATACGCTATGTATCTCGAAATATAATAGATTAGCAGAAGTTTCACGGCCGATGCTTTTTTCTTGTTTTTAGTCTGCAATTTCCAGTTTCTTCGGTTATCATCCATCGCAACAGGCATCGGCCGCAAGAAAAAAATGTTTATCGTCCATCAGTATTTTCGTCTCGCTGCCGCGAACAATCTTTTATCTCGTGCTTTATCTCTTATCATTTTTTATTCGCTTCATGCTCTCATTTTCTTGCGTAGCCCGCGGCTCTCGGTGCCTCGATATTTCGTCCTTCGAGTGCCTCGTAAAAAAGTTGTTTCTGACCGGATCTCTCTCTCGCTCGTCACTTTATCGTTTTTAATAATCGCACGGTCGATGATACCGATGCATTATCCCGCGTCGTAACGATGTTTATGTTTCGTATTTATCGGAGGCGCGTAGAGCGCACTATTGGCAATCGGTACGGGAACCTTTCGACGTCGGATGTATTATATGTGGCTCGAACTAAAAGGGCCTACTTGGAGTCGAAGGTTGCTTCGAAGTCTGCCTATAGTTTCATTGTTTTTATTTCCGTTGCCTGCGAATGCTTCTTTTCTCTTCTTCGCTCTACAACCGGTTTCTTCCTAACCGTTCCACATTGACTCGCCACAACTGACGTCATTGTGTACCTGCTACCGATTTTATTTCGCTACTTTAACGACTGATGAACTCTCGGAAAACCGCATTTTTTTTGTTTTTCGTTCTTTTTCTCGAGTCTAGGTAAACGGCTATCGCGGTTGTGCGAATGTCTAACGAGCAAAGAGAAAGTACCGGTGAATCGAGGAATGGAGTAGTCGAGTCGAGAGGTGAATAAATACTTTTGTCAGTGATAGAGGTTTCTCGCTCAGTGCACTATGCATCTCCATCTCGAGTAAATCGGGCGAATATATTTTTCAGCGAATTAACGATGAGCGCGCTCGAATCACCCGGAGATAGTAACATACTTTTTGTTTTTTTTTTTCCGCGACGCTATTTTTCCATCGAGAAGATCGCGGCTATGGAAATAATTGGTCGTGTCCTCGAGTTCAATCGTCCGGAAGAAAAGGGGACACAATCGATGCTTCTATCGTCGAGAAGCTCCGAAGATTGATCTTTCGCGTCAAGCTCGACGAGCATAAAACGTCGATGTAACGGAACGGCGAGAAAGTAAATCTTTTCTTGTCAAATTTTAACTGTGGCATCAATCGCTGCGTTTGCATCCTGTCGGAACGTTGCGCTAATGGACGTAGATTGATCAACGGTTCCTTCTTCCTTCGTCTACGACGGTTATATGTCCGGGCTTGAACTTTAGACGAGCGACGAGGCAAATTTTCTCTTCCTCGGTCGATCGTTCGTGCTGGGTTAAGCGCGTGAGGCAGTTGCAACAAGGAAGAGCCGAGTTCGCGCTCGGTGAATTATGGAAATGTATTCTCTCGTGGATCCGTCGGGGTCAGTTCGCCACAGAATCTCAACTATTCCCACCGTATACTACCGGCACTTGGACCGCGAAGTGAAGCATACTGAGAACGAGCTTTCATAGTTTTTTTTCTTTTCATTCTGAATAAGAGATATTGTAGGAACGAACATTGTACGAACGGTATCTCATTATAAAGCGGGAAATGATTAAGTTCCGTTGAAATTATTTACAGTTTTTGGCCATTATCCAAAAATGATCCGTCTGACTTTCAACTGAAGTTGCTAAAGGATTCGGATATTGCGCGGAAAAATACATAAATAAATTCGGATTCTAATTTTACGTAATGACGTAAAGAATAATCATTGAATTCGTACGTCGAATCCTCGATGCGGTCGATCAATCGGCATTCCCAACCGCTACGAACTGTCGTCAGACTCGTCATCGTCGATGTTCTCCCAAGATTTACAATTTCGATGTTCATGAATATAGGCTCTCTCGGGAGAGCTCGGGGTTCTTGGATATACGGACAGTCCGCAGAGGAGTGTGGTTAACAACCTGACCAATGGTTACGTGTACACACTGAGGTATACATGTACGACGATCAATAGCTATATATGCCGGGGTTGCACCACCGTCGCCACAGTCGGGTGTAGCTCGGCTGAACTGCGGTGATGCTCCGAACGAGTGCATCAGCCCACGAGGACCTTGGAGACGAGTGTAATTAGGTCAAGAGTAAATACATAAACGAGCTGGCGCGACGGCTTTTGCATAATACGCTCAGACTCTCGGCATGCCCCATCTTGTACTCGCGGCTCTCTCCTCTCTTCCACTTATACTTTGCGCCGAGTACCGTGAGCTCTCTGATCTTTTTCCGTCGAGTACCACCAGCGAAAAACTATTAACACTGTAAGGAGATTAGAGACATTACGTGTATTTTGTAAATAAACGACACTCGCGATGGAGAACTCAATCCGCCCATTCGAAAACCATTCCATCCGAGCTGAATATAATTTTTTTTTTTCTTCAACAGAACGTGGAAAATAAAACGTATTTACTTTCCTTCACGCGCAATATCGTTTGCTTTATTGGCGAGTCGTATTGCGATCAAAGATCTAACGAGCCTTGGCTATTTGAAAAAGTGATCGATGGAGGTGGAGTGGTCGCGCTTCCGGTTGTGCTTTTCGAATCCTCCACTCGTGTCTGTCCGTCTCGTTTACATCGACGAAATTGCTCTCCTCCAGGGTACCAACAGATCCACGCTTCGTTACATTCCAATTTGATTTGGAGCGCGTGACCGGCACCGCGAGCGTCGCTTTCTACGATACGGGAGAGCCCATAACGACGCTCGTTGATTATCGACGAGAGAATTCCACTATGATGAAATATTGCTACGATTCTTTCAACTCGTTAGTCTATCTTCGTGTTTTCAATCGATTTATCGGTTTTTTTTTATTCTTCGCTTTTAACTATAGAAGAGAGGCGGGAGCGCATTCGGCTCGTCAATGATTTATCGTTAACAGTAGTTTCAATATCTGCTATAATACGGGTTAAAAGCCATTCAACGTCCGTTCTTTATTACTTTTTACATCTACCACGACGTTAGATAATTTTATTAATTTATTGATACGAAAAAAAAACATCATTTTTCTATTCAATCGAGATTAACCACACGCGCGGCATTCGTTTATAGCAAAACATTCACTGTCTTGCTCGCCCGCGTTCAAAAGTGAAAAGCATCACGATCATCCGTGAATTTATCGAGGGACGAGCGGAGCTGACCGCGATAAAATATTAATTGCATGCTGGCGATCGACCTTCGATCGACTCGGGCGCACTACGCCACCGGGCTTGCCTGCCATATCTCTAACGATTCTCGCTCCATTCGCGGAGACAGAATCGTGATACATTGGACGATAAATCTTCAATTGTCGCGATTGAAACTCGTTACTATTCACCACATATTTACTCCACTCTCTTCTCTATCGCTTTGCCCGTTGATTTTCTCGGACCGTGGAATTGATACGACCGTAGTTACGCCGTCGCCCGACCGAATCGACAAGCAGTTATCGAGAATACCACGAGGACGACGGCGAAGGAAAGATTTTTTTTTGTTTTTAAGTATATGGTAAGAGATTCACGGGAGGTAAACAAAGGTCTGGCTGCGATTACGTGCTCGAGTCGATTGCGTCAGTCCCGCATTCCCCGGAACCTTTCCGCTCTTCGGCCTGAAATGAGGCAAAAATATTTCCGGAAACCGGTCTTCAAATTCGCCGAAACTTTTTCTACCGAATTATTCGTCCCTTCGTTTGCCGGAATTTTAACGAAGCCCAAATAAATGAAGAGAGAAAGAAGAAACGGGCAATAATGATTGACTATTGTCGTTTATGGAGATAGAACTTCGTCGATTCGTGAGACAAAGTCAAATATCAGCGCGGAGTTTGGATATCCTCCGTCGGCATTGTTGTCGGTAGAAATGTCAATTTACGCAAGGCTCCGCAAAATCGTCGTGGAACGAGAGAAGCACAGTTCTGTCGTCTCTTTGCTCCCTTGCTCTCCTGCTCGTCTCTCCGATCTATCTCCGTCGATCTCGCCTTCCTCTCGCTATCCCGAAACCACTGAAACGTTCCCGGACAAACCGACGAGGGGGACTCCGCTTACACAAGTTATTTGTTTAGAGAGCTAGAAACTCGCCGACATGGCATTCTCCGTCGGTTTCACGGAATCTCGACCATCATCGCTATACACATATACAAATATATATATATACTATATATAGAGCCACATAATGTACTCGGATGTCGAGTGACGGGGACTCTCATGTAAATTATACCGCAGCGAGAAATCCCTTTGTATTCTGGCGCGACAGCGGACGACCAAACATTCGAAGATCGCGCTGCATCTGATAACGGCACAATCGGCCATAGCGTCTGTTTGTAATCATTTGATTGCAATATTCAAAATTACCCCGAAGGCATCCGAAAATTGTTGAAATTTTAACATTCTACATTAAAATAAAATACGAAAGACTTTGCAGTTTGTAAAGAATGTAAAGAATTTTCGTAAAATCTCTTCGACAAACAGCGTTAAAATGACAAATTCTGTTTAAATAGGACAAGTGATTAAAATTGCGATGTACAGTTCCTCAAACATTACCGCGCAGCTTGTTAATAAAAGCTTCCCATAACGCTATGATAATTTGCATTCAGACATTTTTTACAGTGGGTACTTAGTAAATTCTCTCATTCAATATTACTGTCCCATAAATGAAAAAACTGAATAAACAAATCGGTGAAATATACCGAGACATCACAACTCTATTGCAATGTATTATAATCAATCGACGATTTTCATCACGTAGAAAAAAAGAGTGAGAATGTGAATTATTACGGAACAACATTTTTTTTTTAATCGCTAAATCGGTCATTTTTTCTTGTGCAAATTCTGCATCGCTGCACCGGCGTAACACTGAAAGTTCGTAAATCCGATGTTTTATTTCTCATTAGACGAGTGAGACGGATGTGCGCGAGAGGGGGAGCAGGACAGTAGGGAACGCGGGAGGAAACGAGTGAGAAAGAAGGGATTGAGGTAGTCGGGAAGAGAAGAGCAATTAGCGCGTCACAATCAATTTGGAAGTATCTCGTTATCGCGCCCCAGGGCGTTCGCGCTCGCTATGAAAGTTCCTGGCCACTTTGCGTAATTACCCAACCAGCTGCCTTTCGTATCTCCATCTCATCCCTCCCGTTGTACTCTTTCGCTTTCGGCTGAGCGCGATGCGAGGGATCGGGAGTCTTTCCCCCGCGCGCCGTACTTAAAGGGGTGTACTCCGCCCTTTTTGATACAGTCGTACCAGCGATTCATGGTCTCGGAATATTCGCCGGCGAGCCGTGAAAAAACCTCACCGAAACCCGATACTCTCGTCATTATAGTAACATAATATTTGCTTTCGTCTCTCGGATTTGTTCGACCCATTATTATAACTGTATTATCATTGTTATTATTCCTCAACATTTCGCGGATAACTCATTAATAATACTATCATCATTGTTCGCTGCAATTTGCGATTAGCCGCCGCAGCCTCGTTGGCTTCGGCTCGGGCGTCATGAATCAAGAGAATAATAATGCTCCGTGTGCGTCAACGGTGGGTATAAAAATAAAAAAGGCATAAAAACGAGATGAATTCGCTGCGCGAAGCCCGACCGACGAATGGGTGACACATCCGAGCGCGAGCTTTCGTTTATTAGCGAGACAGGAGAACGAATGAATATACTCTACTGCCCGAGCCATTCCGAGTACCTGTATCTATCCGCGAACTTCCGCCATGCCCCTGGAAAACAACTCCGACCCCCGGCTCCCTTCGTTACGTGCTAAATAATAGTTGACCATTTTTTTCTGGCGCGCACGTATCACCGGACCAACTTCTGGAAACGCGCAACGTTCATCCGACACCGCGCGTTTTCTCTCGCCGCGTAATAACATTTTTCGATACAGCGAGAGACGATCGTGAAAAATATTCGCCTCGGCTCTCGGAAAGCTCTGTGCAACCTTTTTACACTGTCGACTTGCTTGTATCCCGGCTCGGCTTGCGCCGCCCGTGTACCTGGAAATCATAAAGTATTCAAATCGTAGACCCCAGGAAAGCCGGTTCTTTTCTATCTCTATCCTTTAACGCGACTCTCAAATGGAGGGAAACAAAAGGTTGGCGTGAACTTTTTTTTTTCCCTACTAAACACGGTATGAGATACTGCTCTGCTATTTCGTCGCGTTTCTCGACGCTCCGATAGCATAATATCTTTATCAACAACTCTATTTCGCAAAATGATCCGTTCGCCGTTGTATAAGTATAACGAATGGACGGAACGAAACGAAGAAATGGTTTTCGAAAAATAAAGGACATAATTCGAGTGAGTCACGCTCAGTAGATATTACCACTACGAGATTGCAGGTAAATTATCGTTCTCGTGTATGTGCACACCGGTTCGTGTTTCTGTGGTTAAATCGCGGTGCAGGCTTTCGCTTGGCGTGCACCAAAGTCGTAAAACGAAAAATACAGTATGCCCACCCTCTCTCTCTCTCTCTCTTGTGCAGGAACGAAGAAAAATACAACGCACGACGTCTCGACACGTCATCGGTGGATTATTATCGGTTAAAAGTGCTTCGGAGCGCGATAGTTACGTTTGCCACGCACACATATATGTATATATATATTTCATATATATATATATATATATATTTATTACACTCAGATACACATATATGCATTGCATATATATACATTTTTTTTATACATATAAGCGGTGTGTGAAAATATTAACTGAACTCGTTTATTATTCAGCCAATTTATTAATAAACCAACGCTGTTATTAATACTTGAATGCTAGATTATCGTATAATATTTCGCAATGTATATGCATATTGCGTGTAATGGTTTAGCGTGATAAAGTAATAATTATTAGCTCGAATTAGCCCACCCACACGATACGAATTTATCATAGACGGGCTTGCTTGTCGAGTGAATGGATTGGCTGGAACGCCAGTGCAGCCGGAACGGCGACTACGGCGAATCTGGCGCAAACAAGAAACGCGATGAAAAAAAAATAAAACTAGACGAAAAAAAGAAATTGCGATGGAATAGAAAGAAAACAAAAATGGGACTTGGCTCAGCTGATCGAACCGCGCGCGAGTTTCAAAGCCTACTCCACATATCTATTAACGGGCGAGGCGCTATTAAAACGGGTGGTTACGCCGTACATTCCGTTGACGAGAATAGAAGCGTAGCTAAACGTGCACCGGAGCCTCCCACTTCCCTCCCTGCTTTTCCGAATGCCTCTTTGGCGGGCGAAGTTAACGACTAGGTGGAAAATGTCGCCCGCGTCTACTCTACCATCTTTGTTGCCAATTATTCCTCCCATCCCCCCCTCCTTCCCCAACGACCTTCTTCCGGAGTCCGATTACTCAGCTGCGCGTCCGTTATGCCTCCCTATTTTCGTGAATCCATCCATCTTCCTGCAGTCGATACACCGAGCATTCGGTATCATGTTTTTCGGAATTCCGGATAGCAGGTATTTTTCACCGGTTTTTTTTGCACTGCGTCACGAAATATCACACAATGCACGAGGAGAGAGCTTACCGCATAATACGTTTCCCGAGCCTGTTCCATTTTTTTCCAGCAGATAGAGATTCCCTGCCAAAATAGGGAAGAGCGGGACAAAACAGACACCTGGGGCAGAATGGGCAACACGGACACATAATTAATAATATTTCAAGAAAAATTCGTAATAAATTGAACAATAGGGGAGAAAAAATAAAAATAAGAATTGATAATAGTTGAGATTGAATAAAAAAATTTGATATGAATCTGAAAAAGAGTGGAATGAAATTTGATGCGGAGAAATATCAATGGAATTTTTAATCTTCAGATTTCATTTACATTTTTGTGCACGGCATTCTTTCCTGAATTTTATTAAAATTTTTGTTCAAATAAAATTGCGAGCGTATCTTCGCTCGGATTGCTTTACTTCACTGTTTGGCCCTCGTGTCCATTTTGCTCCGCTTTCGCCTACTCATCACTGACGTGCATGTATATTTTTTTGTCATCCGGCTCATCCCGTGTTTAGGGATGCGCGGTAAGAGGATAATGTACTTTATCGCCTTAACGCTGTACTCGAGAATTCCGGATGTAAGGATAATATTTTATCAGGCGTCCGGCGCGGCTGGATGGACATTTCGAGGGGACTTCGAGAGGGTAGATGGATGCGGGTTCGAGGTAGAGGTGTAACCGAGGGTTCAGGAAAGCCCGGAAGTTCGGAAGGTTCGTGAGTGGTTTTCCCTCGTTACCGCTGAGAGTCGAGAGTTACGGAAGCTCAGCTCTTCGGTAACGCGGCCATAGGTTCGTCCGCGATTGTGTAAGCCCTGCAAGAAGTAAGAAGGATGGTAACGTCTTCTTAGATCATCGAGTCCTCGTTCCTTACAATTTAATAAGGACAACATTGTTATAGGTATAGTTGCGTAGGAAAAGCTTCAGCGGAGTGTCTCGGTTCTCGTAACTCACCGAAACGATCGTAACGCCGAAGCGCAACCGGCCGCGACGATGACGAACGCGAAAGTTTCAACTTTGCACCGTCGTTTGGGTTTTCTGATGTCCTCGCTTTGCGCCGGACTTGTTCGTCCGTGAAACGAGCGCCTTCTTAATGTGCAGTCATCTCGAATCTTTTCTACTTTTCTCCGGCTCCTCTCTGGCTCGCGTTGTGTGCGTGGCCACTCTCGTAATTTCGCAAAGTTCCTATCCTGTTCCTCTCTGAGATACGCCACTTTCATCTCTCTTTGGATAACAACCTGCAGGCACCGCCGACCAACTTCCTCTTCCCTTTTGCAAGCGGGCCTTTCCGGACTCCGAAACTTTTTACGTCGCGACGAATTTTCGGCGGTTCTCTGAAATAGTTTGGCGAAGCAACTTTGCCGAAGATATCAGGCGAAAAATTAGCAGTCCAAACTTCTGCGTCAACGTCGGTATCTCTGTGTTTGTTCAGAGATTTCTTGTTTGCACGGAGAGAACGATTTGTATTCGGCCATCCGTTATAGTTGCATCGTGGATCGAAGTTTCGCGTATCTAATTCAACAATCGCGCCATCGCGCTTCCCGCGTCGAAGCGAGTTATATCGAAATAAATGTTTTCGCGAGTTGATGGGATATTTGATGCAGGATCCGTGAGCCTCGCTCCCGGAAGTAGTTATGCTCGCAACGTGTCGGTTGTGTAGAACAGTTTCCGGCAGGAAGTACGAGTAGAAACGGAACTCTCCGCCTCCTCTTCTCGCTCGACGTCGTTCTCCAGTTTAACGTGGAAAGTTCGACCGAAATTCCCCCGATCAATGAGGGACCTAATTAGTTCTCGTCGCTTGTCACCCGAGTGCTCCCCCGAGATTGAGGGGAATGAACCATCAGACCGGTGAACACGTGGACACATAGAGAATTACTCTCATCGTCACGTCGGCAGAACCGAAGCTCCCAGAGCCGAGGGGGTTCGCTGCAGGTAAATGGGATTTTCTGGTGAAATCCTCCCCGCCATCCCACTCCGGAACGGATGTCAAACCGATCAATCGCGTCCAACTTTAACATTTTAACGCGTCAATGGAATGTCGAATGCAGTCTAAAACTGAACCAACGCGGAGGCGGAGGACGCATTCTCTATAACTCTAAAATTACATCCGTTGTTCATTGCGGAGATGAAAGTATCCATAATTTTATCAAAATTCTGAAGGCCCTTACAGCCGCTTCGAGACGTGAAAAAAATGTATCGTTCATATTAATTAGTGAGATAATGGAATCAAACGTCGAATGAACTTCAAAAATAAACTGCGTTGAAAACAGATTTCTTTCCCGATATTAAAAGGAAACTGTTCGCGCGTTTTCGAGAAAAATGCGCATAGCAATTTTTTATTTGAACGATTAGAAATAAAGCAATCGTATCGTGATTCAATTTTTTTCAAACGCCGCCCCTATAGATTCTTCGGATAATGAGAAATTCATCATTCATATTAGCGAAGCGAGATAATTGACTCGGTGCCACTATCCCGGCTGGGCCATATCTCTTTTCCCTTGAGTTATAATTGATAGTTTCGCGTCCAGGCCTGATTAAAAAATCAATCTGAAATCGGCAATATATATATAGTCGAGAAAAAAGGGAAGGGAAAAACTCACAATCCTCGTTACTCATTCCGTACCACTCTCGTGTCGCACGAATTACGCTCGCTCGGCGGTTTCATTACTCCGTTCTAATTGATTTCTGGTTATTACCCCGAGGGTCTATAGACGTTCAATTTAATTGGGCGGCCCGGGCCGTTATTTTTTTTCCACTACGCTTTTTATCTCATCTCTTCTCCGCTTCTCGTCTCATATTCTTCTTCACGTTCTTTTTTTCGTAAAATTTTTAATGAAACGGGACTCCCCGATATTAGACCCGATCTTCTACATTTTTCAATATTACAATTTTTCACATTTTCCCTCTTATCTCGGTGAAAAAGAATATATATATAGAAAAATGTTTTTCAAATATCAGAGAGTTAGGAGAAAGGAACATTTTTATCGTAACGGACCCAAGACCAGATGGTCGTGCATTCGATATTTCGTTATACGTATAGCGCAAGAAGCATCGGAGAGAAAACGCGCTAGAGATGCCATTCTCGCGTCGTGTTCTGGCAACCTTCCATTTCATCTTTCCCGCTGAGGAATAGGAATGAGGGAAAAAAAAACACGGTTACTGGCCGCATTGCGTCCGCGGAGCACACGCGATGACGTGCTGTTAGTGAAGATAGTGATGCTCACTCCTATAATCTCGTAATCCATCCGCGCCAGCTTTTTTTTTTTCGCCAGCATAAACACATCGTTGGTACACGAAACGCGAAAAGTAAACATAATTACTGCATAAACGCGGTATGCAAAAATGAGAGATGAAATGTTTAAAGAGAAAGAAAAAGAAAAGTAAGCCCGGATGTTTACACAACTTTCGAGCGATAACGAGCATTAGCAGAATAAAAATTTCAAGGCAGAAGAACTTTCGTTATGCGTATCGACGTTTTTACTTTCTCGGTTCTTCCGCAGTTCGCGAATATCGAATAATCGGTTCACGCTGGAGAGAAATTGATTAGTTACATCGAGCAAGAAAACTTCTTTCGTTCTTCGCAGGATTGAAGAATAGACTAATAAGACGTTTAACTCGGGCGGAGTTATATCGGGCGAATGATGTTGTTTCTGTTCTCGTAATCCCACGCGCATTCCAAGCTCAAACGAGTACACAGTATGTTTGTTGTTGGACTTGTTCCGGCGGCCTTCGAGTCGTCACTTTGGAATTCATGAACGGCGCGGAAGCACACTGAATTCTCGTCGACGTCGGCGGTTATTGCGCGCCGTTCACACGCCAACGCCGGTTATTCGCTTTCGAGAGAACGCGTAACTTCCGGTTTCCGGTCATCCGCCGTAATAGTCTCGTTTGGTTTCGTCTTCGGCAACCGAAATGCGCGCACGGTAGTTCGGCATATTTTCTATAAGCCGCATACCGCGCGAAGGAGTTGCGGGCCCGAGAGGAAACGGTAGCAGCGAAAAACAAAGTTTTCGAGAAAGTCGAGAGGCCTTCGGTCGCATACTTGCTGCGAGTCGCATAAAAAATGTTCTTTAAAAGGCGCTTGCACATAGCGCGCCGTCGCTCGTTAATACGTATTTTTGGTTCACCTCCTCATCGGCTTTATATTCGGTCCGCCCTCGCGCTCTCACCTACGCCCGCAATTTCTTTCCCTTTTTTTTATTCACATTCGACGTTCATTCATTCCCCAAAAGGTATTAACGAGCGCGAAGGTTGCTCCGCATAAATCGTCCATGCGTTAGAGACTTCAGCAATAATAATAATAATTTCAAGCAGCGAAAAATGCTCGTTTAGATTTTTTTTTTAATGTGAATGCAGGTGAAAAAAAAACTCTAAGCGACGCTGCAGCTTTTTTTTCTGGAATCGCGATGGAACGAAAGAGAACGAAGAGCGAACAAGAAAGTCAGATAGGTGGGGTATATTGAAGTCTCATGGGAGTCATCATCGCTTTCGAAGAACTCGGGGAGAAATATACTTTCTTCTTGGGTTAATTAGAGATAAGAGAAGAAATACTTCAGCTCCGGGGCAAGCTCTAATGGATGGACGGGAAAAAAATAGGTTGGATCTGCACGGATCTTATGAGAAATCGTGCCAAAGCGAGAATCTCGAGAAAAATATAAATAGAGATGTGCTCTAATCAATCATAGCGCGGATTTGCTACCGACACGCACGCTCGTTTTATTTATATGTGCTGCCCGGTCGACTTATCGATATTAATAGCGCAATTAATAAACATTGAAAATGACGAACGGGTGGCCAGAAATCAATAATTTTCTGAGCTGCTTCGATATTTTATTTATTGCTTCTCATGACACAACAAAATCTATAAATCACCGAAGAACCGATGAATTTCTGTGTTCCCTAAATTATTCTTTTGAATTTCCGTCTTCGCTGGTCGTTCTTTTCCGATAGTTATATGCTATATGCTACACAAATCACTCTTAACCTAGTTATTCCGTTCGTAAATAAAAGTATAAATGCGCGGCATCTTCAAAAAGTTCGATAAATCTAGTTCTGACATTTATATGCGAAACCTCTTCAGTAGTTTTAGTTTTCGGGATCGAAATCACGATTTTACTGGAATTCATGGACACATCAGAGCACACCAGGCTTGCATTATTCTCTTCAAAAGATCCATAATGCTTTTTGAGAACCTGCATTTTGGCACTCAATATTCATAAGGGCCGTGCCATGTATGAAAAAATTTTACATTACTTTAACTCAATTTCCAGGAAAGAGCTGTAACGCTTTTTGGGGACAATTTGCATTTTTTCCGCTTGAATCCCGATCGATCCGTATTAATGATCCCGCATTACGATTTACGTCCTTGCCTTGCTGAAGACCATATTCCAACATTTTTTTTTTCTTTCGGGAAATTATGGGAAATAATTGTCACCAAAATCTTGTCTACGAGGTTTTATCGAATTTCCATCTTCCTTCGAATGCCGCTCTGAAAAGGTTCAACAAAAACAGGAAAAATAGAACAGAAGGAGATTTCGTCGCTATCATGAAACTCGAATGAATGTGTCCTGCTGTTAAACGCGAAGAGGGTTAACGCGTTCGCAGCGATTCGTTCACTTACGCTGCGTGAACGCACACTGAACACATACACAAGGCCTGTGTCCGCTCCGGAGCTCTCTTACAGATGCGTACTCGGCAATATAGAGGAAACAGTCGGGCGATACATACCATGAAGTACGTGCTCTGGTCTGTTAGCAGCGTTAAGCTATCGCTGCAGTACAATACAGGCCTGAGCCGCGAGAAGCGCGTCACGCGTGTGCGTAATCGACGATTCGCCAGGTTCCGAGCCCGCAATATTTCGCCGGACGATCGCTTTCATCGCCTGGCACAAATGTTTTTGCTGCAGGTGAACGTACGAAGTATTATCTACGTTTTGCATCTTGCCATTCGAATATTTCACACGCGTCTGAATGCGACCGATACCCTGTGCCGCACACGTTCGAATTCATTGATCTTTGTGGGCTTGCCAAACGTGTTCTGAATTTATATTCCGCCATATAATCTGGACGCTCGCGGTGCTATTTGAGTGTATTCATACGGGTGTCGTTTCACGAACGATAAATATCTCATGTGAATTCGCGGGTTTCGACGCGCAGATTAATCCCGTATCGCGAACTATAATAATAACGATCGAGTCGTTATTGCATTTGTCTGGATTCGAGTCCGTTGTCGAGAATACATTTTGTCGAACGCAACATATCGTTCGAGATGTATCGCAACGAGTTTCTTGAGTTATGGACGGTCAAGTGTAAGTCTCAATCGAGCGACTACTACCGGTGTATCATGCTATGCCGTCTGGGTTAGTCGGGCCCCCGCAAAGTCTGGGCGGTCCGTTGGCCGTGTCTGCCGGCCTGCACTTTGGCTCGGCGCGTTGCGCAAGCAGAGTTAAATCACACGTCGAAGTTGAAACGGCCTGACGAGCGTGGCCTACGCGTGGATAATTTTCCGCGAGGCGTGGTGAATTCTTCGTGCATTGCGCTGGCCGCCGGCCGGCCGCCGACTCTATTCGTTACACTTAGACTTCTAATACGAGATCCGAAGCCTACGCAGAAACGTCTCTCGGCGTCTGTCTAGCGCAGACGGCTTTCCATCGGAAAGTTTGAAACACACGGCCTCTCCATTATGCAGCGAGCTGGAATAATCGCTAGATCCAAAAGTGCGCGAATTAGTCTTTGTCGTTTCCTCCTCCCGTCCCATGCGCTACGGCATGAAACAGTAATCGCAATTATACTCTGCGGTTATGGTTACACGTCGTGGCACCTTCGAACGGGGTCAACGTGGCCATAATATTATCCATTTATCCGCGCGTTATGAATATTTCCCGGAAATTGCGCGCCGCAGTTACGTGGCTTGAGTGTCGAACAATCCAAACTTTTGTACATCACACGCGTCAGACACGCGCGATTATTAATTAAGATATCATTGTTATCGTTAGAATGATTCATCTATCAAAAGATCAAAAGGGGTATCGCTGCAATCGCGGATGTTTCTCAATGGCATATAAATCTGAAAAAAACGACCATACAAAAGGTCCTAAAAAGATTAATTTGGCGTCATAATAATGCTAGAACGTTACTAAAAAAATAGTTGAAGGAAGTTGTTTAACGAATCATTTGGTAACTCGAATTTTTCTATCGCAGTATCAGAACCATCAATTCATTTAATTATGTACACATTTTTAAAGATTTTTGTTCCGATTTTCTTTTGGATAAATATTGACGAATATTGAATACGAGTTCAGAGAAACATTGTGCGTTAAACATTGCAAGAAAATTAATTCAATGAATACGAAAAATTTAGCGGGACAGCTTTTGTTGCAAAAACGTTAGATTACTGAATGATTAAGATCAATGAATGATTAATTGCAGTGTAAGTACGTTGCATTTTCAGTAATAATTAATTGATCGATAAATAATAAAAATGCATTTTATCGATAACGATATTATGAATAAAGAAAGCGTACGACGTGAATAGTTATAACGGACAAACTTTCGACAATTTTGTCACGTGTAATATCGTTCCGTTAATGATACGTCAAATTGTTGAAATTCTTCGTGCCTCGTTCGGTTTAATTCTTTGGCTTGAAATGGGTTATACGAGGAGGCGCAAGGAGAGAGAAAATGGAAGGCGAGAATTGAACAATCTCTGTGAATCTCCGCGAGGGGCCCTGTGAAGCCGACCCCTTCCGCGATCGTTTAATTAAACCAACGAGAGCGAGAATTTCAACTGCGACTTTTTGATATTCACGTTCCGGAAGCACGTATTACCCCGTCTGCGCATCGCCGCAAGCTCGGCGAGAAACTTTGATAACTGCAGCTGTCTCTGCGAAACTACAGTTGATATTCGAATGTTCCGCGAGCTTTGGCGTCAAAGTATAATTTTTCAATTATTCCCATCGCGATAATTGGCCTCGACTCTCTGGAGGAACGTTTGAGAGACGCGCGTGCAGGCAACAACGTCGACGGAGTTGGAAAAATCCCGGATGAAAGCCGAGAATGATAAAGCTTGAGGATTGAGATAGAAGAGTGAAAGGTGAAGGGGTAGGCAGGGGATGGGAGGGGGCGTGCAGAAAATAAGTAGGAAGAGTGTATACTGAAGAGGGTGAAAAGATAAGATAGGGCGATAAGAAGTTGAAGCGTAGGTAAGGGCGTTTTCGTGCTGTAGTTCGGGAGGAAGGGGGAGGGAGCAGCTATTCCAGTATCCCAGAGGGTAGGAAAATGGTAGATAAAACGTAGAAGTAGAGGAGCGCGACGGGTGGAGGAAGAAGAGGAAGAGAAAAAATAAAATAAAACAAAAAGTGGGACGAGAAATTGAAGGGGTGGAGGAGGATGATAGAAGAAGCGACTTCTTGTCTCGATGAATCTGGGAGTCGAGGACAATGCCAGAGGATACCTGTTGAGCGATCATCCGTGCCCATCGAGTCGCCCTCGTTTCGTCGATTTGCCCTCCTCCCGATCGTTTCTTTCTTTTTTTTTTCTTCTTTTCCACTCTGTCGTAACCCATCTTGCCTTAATGCCCTCGTAATTTATTCGCGACGCGTATCGCGAAAGCGTGGTAGTTTGATTGTACGTGTGAGGGCTCTACGAGCTTGCGAGATAAGAATGCGAGCTTCGAGGTATTCTGCGCTTCAACAATTGGAAACACGCGATATTACATTCATTGCTGGACGAACATTAGCTACGTGCGAAAAAAGAAATATAACCGAGCCGGGATGTAAGTTTAAGAGAACAAATAACCCTTCACAACAATTACTATTTATAAAAAAGAAAAAAAAAAAAAAAACAATAGCAATCATGAGAATGGAAAATAAAAGCATGTCTTTACCGCAGTGAGAGCGACGCAGTATTCTATATTTACAATGAATCGATGCCCCGTCACATCAGGCCTGTGCTCTTTCACTGATAGTCAATTATATTGACACGAACGTTATTCCCGAGCGTATACCAGCACTTATATGCGCGTTGGAACGTGCAATCGCAAACTCACCGAGCAACCGATCCGCAGTGCAGCGTGTGTGCGCACGGCACGAGACACACGACGTGGATAATTTCATTCGCCGTTACGTCGTCGTGTAACGCACACAAGCTTCGGACGCTATTGATATGACCGTGACAATCATGCCTCAGCAATTACGACACTGCAATCAGTCTAATATAACGTTTGAGCGCGGAAGCTTTTTTTCCTCCACACGGTAATGTGCACACGCGTATGACATAATGAGCGTATCAGCGTTACATGCGACTAAAATAACACAAGGAAATTATTCGACGCCTCCTGATGGAATAAGTAGCTATTTTGCTTTCTCATGGAGAAATCTTTGTTTACAATCTTTTTTTTTCTTCATATTTCAGTAAAATCCTGTTTAGAAGGTTCCGCAAGATCGCAATATCGGTTTTAGAAAAATACCGAGATGTGCGTAACCAATTGAAAAAATTATTAAACTTGTGCAACCCGACAATGGCTTCAGGTATCAGGCTGAAATTTACAGGGCATGTAGTGGAGTCATTCCTTAATATGCGTTCTAAATCTTGTCAATTTCGTTACAGTCGTTGGGATTTTACGCGATTTTTAATCTCGCGATTTAAGAATTTATTGAAACGTTTGAATTTTGCGAGAGCGGGAATGTTTTTCTATTTTAAGGAAAAATCATATTTCACCTCTGATGGAAATTTTTTTATTTGGATTTTTTTTCCAGTCAGCAAATCGAAATAACGTTATTTACTTTATTATTATTCAAGTTCTTCACAGATTTAGATTCATCGAATATTCAGCTTGGAAACAGAACTGTTATAGGCCAATCAAGGTTTTTCGGGAGCATGTGGGTAATCATTATTGCATTTTGCTAGGCCAGCCAAATCTGCACTAGTATATCCGATATCGGGGACAATCAATCAATATTTTTTTCATGTACGGCGCGTCGTGCGGAAACATTCAACCCATTGAATAATTCATTCGCTAAACTATGACCAATCGTGATATGAAAATATTTGACCCGCTTTTTTTTCCCCAATTACCGGAGTCTCGACGGATCAAATAGCTGGTATCGGCCAAACTAATCGATCTTGGGATATACGGGTAAACGCTTTTTTTTGTCGGCGCCACAAATAATCGACGCCCCGTAATAAGAACTTTTTCATTGAACGTGACTCCCATCTGAATCACAAAAGGAATAATCATGAGCACACCAGAAGGTCTTATTCATTTTTTCTCATCGTTTTTTACCTTATCGAAGGTTGAGGTAGACTGATTGAGCGTAACGTAGGCACCTCGAGGAGACGCGTTATACGTCGCTGCGCTATTGTGGCCTACATCGAGACTATTATTGACACCAACACGATGCCCGTGACAATCGAACCTCGGTATAATTACGCCTACGACTAGCCTTCGACGTGGCTTTACTTCCCATCAAGCTCTGCCAGTGTAGGATCCCTCTACGCATAGCATACAGCAGCGCGGCATCGCAATTGGAAACGGGTTCGCTTGCACAGAGCCTCCGGCTTTACGAATGAGAATTCAAGAGGATATCGCGCTGCGGAAATTCGAGGAGATAGAAGGATCTCTGATGTGCTCTGACGAAGTCGCTGATGGATCACTCGGAATCGGAAGATCAGATTCTTGATGGGAAAGAACAGGGACAATATCCGAGCTTTGGATGAGCAAAGAATTGGCAAAAAATATTTCAAGAAATTCCTTTTGATCATAACCAAATGGTAAATCAGATCGGGGCTTTTTTGTTTCGTTTTTTTTTCTCTTGCCGCTAGTACCATGTCATCAAAGATGTGAGTTTGCGAGATAGGTGATAAATCAGATGGGTAGAGAGACGCGGCGTGTAGAGAAATATTTCCGAGATCAGCTCGTACAATACACGAGAATGAATGTCATAATACGCGGCAGAGTTAGCCTGGCATTGTGTCATTGTAACGTGTCGCGAGGACACGAGAAACGAGGAATCACGGAAGGCGGGCAGGGGGGCAGCGAGGAGGGGAGGGGGGTGTGAATGAAGAGTGAGGCAAGTGAGACAGCAAATATACCATTGCAGTGGCAACTAGCAATGCGAGCGCGTAGACGTGTCAGCCGGGAGGAAAAGGGACACACATCGGTGGAGTTCGCTAATGCGTTCGCGCTCAAATTATCGTCGAGTTATAACGCCTCGCTGGCAGAATTAACTGGTTTAGCTGTGTGTGCCTGTCGTTGGAGTTTCATCGTGAATCGAAAGCTCTTCTACGGGCTCGCAACTCGGAAATGTGTCCTATTCGGCGCTGCAAATTTCGCATCGCATCATCTTTCAATGTAAATTTCAAAATTAGCCTCCTACTATTTATAATTATTATTAATAATCACCCGTAATCGCGAGGCTTCGGAATATAATATTCAACGATATACAAAGCGTTTTCAACCCGGAAATGGGATATTAATTAGGGATCGAGACAGAAGGTTTCAATCTCGTGATTTTGTTTATTATAGTATCATTTTGCATTTGCTTCGTTACGTATGGAGAGGAAATTTTTTTCGAATAAAGATAAATAAAATAACGCACATATTAATTGTAGTACGTTTTAGTAAATATGATGAATATTTATAATTACTCGTTACCGCGAAGCCTTGACCTGTCGTTTTGAATGATATTACTATCGTTATCCATCACACATTCGATTTTAGTACACCCAAAAAAATTTGTATTCAATTCGATGGAAATTTATTAGGGACAAAGACATTCGGTTCTACGAAAAATTTGTTTGCTCGTAATAAATTTTAATCCAACCCGATAAATATTTTTCTGGGTCGACGAATTGCCATGAATGCATCTGGATAAAAAAAAACATAACGAAAACAAATTTTTAAAAATATATATTTAAATAGATGCGAACGGATGTCGTTCCGTGGATATAACACGCGCGGTTGAACGATAGTCAACAAACCGGCGTTGGCAGCAAGTGGCGTGGTTAACTGGCGCTCGTAAATTATGAGGAAAACGGTCGTCCTTAACCGAGGTTACCGGTGGGTAGTGTTCGGACGAACAGTAGAGGTAGGAATTGTCGAGGGTACACCAAGAGAGAGAGAGGGGGATTGGGTTAGCTGCAGTTCTCGGTGTAGTCCAGAATAGGAGTATCGGTGAATAACACCGCCGCTCTCTTGCAGCCCCGGAGAGCTTGCATACCTTGGCCCGGGCAGATAGGAAATTTATCGTTGCGTGTACGCGGGGTCCTCTCGAGCGCGCGGGTACAACGTTCGGACCGTTGCCTATTAATAGCGCCGGCCGATTCGAGAATGAATCGACGAATGCGCCGATAACTGCTGACCACTTATAGACAACTATAGAGCGGGTTCCGGGCTCGTATATGTTTTGATGCAGCGGCAAAGAAGCGGCCAGACTAAACATTCTGTACGATGGAAGACGAAGTTTTCCAATGAAAATCTTCAACCGAACAAAGCGAATGAAAACAAGAACGAGAAATCGTGTGATTTACGAAAATTATTGAACTATTGTTCAATTAGTTGCTATACTTTCGATCAACAAATAATTTCGGTCAGTTCTAATTAATTGATATGACATCGGCGCGCAGGATGACAAATTAATTATAGCCGATATATATAGCTCGATCATATGCATATTCCTCATACATATGCAGTGACCCGTCGCGTGTCCCCTTCATATTAGCTTCGATTAACATAATCAAGCGACGAGGGCATCGAGCGAAGGGCACCTGTCGGCAGCATTGGAATTCCCGAACAATCGACAAAGACTTATTGTCTCAGGAAACGATTCTTGGGCTTTACTATCGGCTACGAGCCTGAAATTCGCTTGATTTATCGAATCTCGTTCAATGGGTTAAATAAGTATCATTAGAATTGCTCGTTTTCTATTATATCTGGGTTGGGAAGAGCGTTAACGCGAGTAATTGTCGGCCGTGAACCTTAATTAGCCCGGGATCAATCGACGCCGCGTGCGCACGACCGATCGCTTTCTCTTCTTCTCTCCTATCTTCGGCGACGTCACGAATCACTGTAAGGCCCCTTCTCCCATTCTGCTTTCCCGGCGCAGCTTTTTATTTATTTTTACATTAATCTTTTTTCGTTGTCGTTCAAATGCGAACAAGCTGTCGACGGAGAATACGACTTGTCGGACTACTGCGGCACGCAAGACTCTTTTTGACTCTCGACGTCGTCCCAACGAATTCTCTTGAAGTTCCAGAGCGTTTCTCGACGATCGACATCGAGGCACGTTGAACGAGAGAAACGTCGCGAGCTCTCGAAGAATTCCTCGAGACTGACAAGTTCCTTGACGTTTCTGTTCCTTTCATTCACTCGACTAGCTCGACTGTTCCCGTCGATGCTTACAATACTATTCATTGTTTTTTTTTTTTCATATTATGCATTTTTTCATAATTCATCGTCGATCGATCCGTGCGACCATCTGCACATCCGGCGATCAAGTCGTCCGAGGGAACGACGATGAGAGGCAATTAATAACAATAAAACCGATCGACGTTATCTATCTCTTCTTCTTTGCCTACCCTTTCCACTTTTTCTTCCTTACCGCCCATTTCATTTCTTTCTCAAGCGGCTCGAAGACTCTCGTGCATTTTCTCGAATAAATGTCCATCTCATTAACGTTGCTCCTCGCTTACCTTCTCGTTCTACATTCCCACTCTGCCAATGCATATACCATTTCTCGTTTCCTTCTTTTTCCAACTATTTTTTCTTCTTTTTTCTTTGGCTTTTATTTAATATTCCGTTCTCCGGAATCGTTCCTCTATCCGTCTCTCAGCAATTCTTTTTACCAGCACATCGCCAAGCTAGTTTCACTGCCATTGCATAACCCCCGGCGGAGGATTTAAATAAAGTCAACATCGATTAAGAATTAAATTGACAAACGCCGCCATTCTCGAATTTGTATCGTCTACCATCCATTTCTCGTTTGCAGTTGCATGAAACGATATAAAATTGTAGAGAAAATGCGTGGAATAAAAATCCGTGAAACGTTGATGTCGAAAGAAAGAACATCGTTGAATCCGCGCACTTGGCAGTGCGAACGGTTAATATAACTCCGTGCAATTAGTCGATCAACATCGTCCATTGAGGTTTTGATCTGGCCCTTTCAACGTGTGTGCCCTAAGCCGTGAGATCATCGAGCCGTCCAGGGGGCTTTGAAATATCGATAATTACTGCGTATGATTGCGCCCATTGTGCGACCTCTCAGTGATATCGCTAACGAGAATGCGAGACTTAATGATCGAAGGTACCGGCGCATGTAGCGAGGAAAATGAGGTTTCATCGTGAAGCAACGACATATAACACGCCCGTCACGGTTTCTGGAACAATCTCGAATCTCCAGTGTTATATAAACAGTAATCACTATATTCTGCGAGACGAGCGAACCAAAATCCGTGTGCGTCCCCGCCGGCTAGCGTGGAATTCCCTCTTACACGAGTCCGCATCACTGCGGTCGTTTCACCGACCGCGTAATTAAAATTAATGTAATTAGTCGACCGCGTGCACACTCGCTTTTGCACACTATGGTCTCGCGGCCTTGTGCCCCCGTGCCCTGGGCGCCGATAAACGTTACATTGAATAACGAGACTTTCATCGCGATGTTAATGGCCATTTACGGAAAATCTTTGACTCGCATTCGCAAAAAGTCGGAATATATTTGCCATTAATCGTTGCAGCTTACCCGACGTCTGACGACTTTTACGTACGAAAAATGTGTCTGGAGATGTGCGCCTGTTTCTCCTATGGTAAACGATAATACGGTGGCGCTGGCTGGTCGAGGCGACGGCGAAGCATGCGGCTTGCACTCTACGGCTTAAAGTGCCCGAAGCTTTCTGTGCTCCATTCACGCTTGTCGAGCTTTTTCGCGAAAAAGTACCTCGGAAGTAAGGCGTACACACCACTCGTGGTTCAAAGGGGTTTAAGGCGCCGCGTCGCGGATAACTCGTCTTCATTTCAAGCAGAAAGTTCACGCCTGAACTCTAACTCTTGTTCTTCAACGCTATTTTCCTCTCTCGCCTCTGAAAACCTCCCGTGGGGCCTTCAACTTCGTCTTCTTTTTCCCTCCGCATTTGCTGAATCTCACTTGGTCCCATCCGAGAGCCAGTAGAATCCCTGCGTTCGTCATCTCTGTGTTAGACCAACCTCTACAATAGTCCAAGCGAAACCTCCATAATTGCCCAGAGGGTCAACCTACCTGTTTACCGACACAAAGCAACTAAACCTGTGCGCAGTCGCCGAATTTACATTTATACCATTGGGTCGCATGGAAATCATGAATAAAAACAATACTCCATGCATGTAACTTAAATGTGAATGACTGCAATAATATTGAGAATGAAGGAAATTAGTAATGACGACTCGAAAGCGCAATAATATGTTCATTAATTATTACACATTTGAATATATTGTGGCAAATGTGAAAATTGTAAAACGATATTACAGAGTATTATGAATATGATTATAATACAAATTTTACCACGAACATCGAACAAAAGTCGAAAAAAATATCCGGGTGCATGATCAGAGACGTACCGGGGTCTATTTAGCATTTTACTCCCCTATAACAGACCTTGGCTCATTGGTTTGAGAGCCGAACCGCGGTTCCGACTTGTGGACTATTGTAGAGATTGTGAAACAGCGCTTGGAGTAACGCAAAGGTTTTACTGTGTACACTTTTGAATGGCCGTGGACGTGTGAATGTTCGTTTCCTCAATAAAAAAAAATACCCGATTTATACGAATTCGGAACGTATGTTTTTTTACCCGTGAAATAAAATAAAGGATAACGAGTGGAATGGTGAATTGCTAAAAGGATTATGTAGATGTTGGGGTAGAAAAAAGAATCGCTCGCCGAGATGAACCGAGGAATATGCTAGGCACACTTGGGTTTACGGTGTGTCGCCTATCGGTTTATGGAACGCTTCACTTGTTAGTTTTAGTTGCCTTTTGGCGAACGAGAATGGTCCTCCAAGGGGCGGAGGGGACAGGAGTGCAAACCAAGAGGCTTTTATACGTCGAAACTTCACGGTCGCGTATTTTCCCCCGTTGAATTTCACGAGCTTTCCAAGGCGTAGGGTCGCCGGGTACGCTTTGAAACTACCATCGGGCCATCCTCGTAAAGTCAATATGTAATGGCGAAAGTCGTTCGGCTACCGTCATCGTGTTTTCTCGGGTACACGATGTTCTTCACCAGAGGGAAAAGGGTCCGATGTTTCTCGCCTGCGAACAGAGCATCCCCTTTACTCCCGCGCGATCGTCGCGAAACAACGGCGCGCGAAAACTCTAACTCGTGTTCCATAATAGTCTTCTTTACGGCCTATCGCGTTGCTGCGCGATGTCAAGTCAAAAAGCTGTGAAAACTCGATCGCGAAAAGCTTGGGCATTTTATACCGCCGAGATATCACCCAGCATGAATAATGTCTGAGATTCGACCGGTGAACTATTAATCCTCGGTACTTCGGAGGCTTGAATGGCTCGTTTAATGGGGTCTTCTAGCAGCGTTTCAATATCTGGCTTGATGCTGATCTTGGCTTTAGATAATTCCTGCGTCGCATTATATACGCTTCTCCGAAGTCTTATGCGGTTTAATCGCCTTACGTCGATCTGTCACGGTGAGTTTCCGATCAAAGGTTTTGGTACATTTGCGGATTTGATTATGAGAAACAGCCGCGAAGTACCGATAGACGACCTCGTCGGGCTCGGAACGTGCCGCAGTCAAGCGAGGATTAAAAAAAATGATAAATTGAAGGAACCAATTGCTAGTTAATGGCATTCACGTTTTTGAATGAGTATCCTAACTAACTATTCCTTTACCCAACTAATAATTCTTACAACTTTCGAAGTTCCGATTCCTTTTTCGAATAATTCCAAAGTTATTATATAATTGCAATTCACTGAAAAAAAAAGTGATTTGTGAGAAAAATCAATTACTTGCGAGAACTAATAGCAGACTGAACTGAATCATTGTTCTTCTTACAAAATAGTTGAGTGAATGAATTATCAGTTCCCGCGTCCCAGCATTTTTTTTTCAGTGTTAAAATTTCGAATGACTTCTTCTGATGCTTATTTCCTCATGTCCGACTCCCAAGCTCTTCGACGTTTGTACGCTATCAATCCTAAGATCTATCGATCGAATAAACGAATGAGACGGCTCGTCGTTGAAAACTTGTCGCGGCATTTTACGCAGGAAGAATTCCTGCTGATTCGGCACACGACCCGAACCGATGGGAGGAGACAATAAGAGGGCCAAGCTCCGTTCGGATATCTCGTAGTTTTCCAAGAGACCCACTCTCCTCTGGACTCGACAGAATTTGCCGACTTGACATCCGGTTTGACGAGCCGTGACTCTCGAAAAGATCGAAGATTGACAATGGGCCGGTTGAATTCTCCTTCTCCGAGTACAAAGCCCCTTCGCAGGAATATGATTCGTACGAACCGTTCGATCTTATACTCCTTTTTTTTATTTGACAGAAGTTTTATTTTTCTTACGCTGTACCCGAAACTCCATACGCGAAAACAGCCACGGAGGTCGATACCTCCTTCGGAGGGTCATTCACTCGTGAATCCGTGATCGTTCAACCGTGAAACATGGAAGGTCATACAACGATAATAATAACACCGACAACACATAAAAAGACCGACTGAAACGTCGTAGAAGTCAGTCTTTTCTTACCGGAGATACGCAACGGCCCGGGATAAACTTGAGCAAAAAAAAAACCAACGGCTCGTAAATGCTCGTAAAAAAAAAGGAAAAATACGAGCCAAACTAGTATTTATGCCGGCGAAGGTGTATAGAGAGGAGGGTTGACGGGTAACCGTACTATCGATAAAAGGCAGAGTGAAGAAGATCAGCGTCGAGTGTTTTCGCATGTATAGTCGAGCTCTTCCTCCTCGAGTCTATCGATCCCCGCGTGAAGAGGAGTCTCCGTTCCTCGTTGTTGTTTGTTTGAACCACAATTCTCTGGGGACTCGGAAGCGTTTCTCCTTGATCCGAGACGTACGCGACATTGCTGGTCGCATAGCAGACAGCGGAGTCAAGAACGAAAATAGAAAAAAAGCGCGGAAGGCGCAAGTTAAAAGAACGAGAAAAGGAAATTGAAAGGGCAACACGGATTCCATTTGTTACGCCGGGAGGGTCTGTTCGTTCAAAAATCACTTTGGAATTGCACGCTATTTTGCGATTTCGTGCCGCATACCGCACTTTCTATATCTGCATTGTGTAATCTCACAAGGGGATACCAATGGTCTGCATGATTTCTAAAAAGTCTACAATACATCGCAATCGGTAAAGAAAAAATTACAATTGCAAATCTCGAATCTATTGGTCTTGTCAATCGATTCAGAAGCGCCAATCCAAATACAGAGAAAATCACGAATTCGCATCGAATAGTGAAAGTCGGTTTGTGTATCCGCGTAAATCCTGGAACAGTGTACAGATACGTCGGCCGCGATGTACAACGGACAAAAAGAAAAGAAAATAGCGAAGCTAATTTATCGATTCAGCGATTCCACTGACCAACTGTACCCCCGTGTACGCAAAGAAACAACGTGAAAATCACGGAAAAATAAAGCATAGAGAGAAAGAGAGATCGCGTTGGCTATAACGAAGATAAACGCGGCGTGTTCGATCGAACCGGTGATTCTAGTTTTACTTGGGCCGGAAGCGTTCGATCGGTAACCGAGTTTCTACCTTCGTTTTGCCAGTGGCCGTAAACGTTTATGCACGTCCTCGCAAGACTAGCAAGCATGGAAACAGGGGCGGCGGCAGGAAGGGTTTGCATTTCCATATAACACATAACGCGAAGGTTCCGTTCGTCCGATTCACCGGTAGATTGGCGAAACGCCAAGAGCGGTCCTGTGTAGGCCGACGAAGCGAACCCTTGGGGGGTCTCAGCTCGCGGTGGCTCCCGAACGGTGTGGCGCGGTGTGCTTTTTCTTCCTTCTCCAGCTGTGCGACTCCGACACGGTAGTCAGCAATTTAGCTCCGTTGGGCTTTTCCACTCTCGCTCTATCTTCCTTTGTGGCTCAGTCCCCGGCCTTTCCACCTCCGACGTTTCCTATATACACGCCACGTACGTATGTGTACCTGCACCACTTCTTTTTTTTCCCAGACACGAGTATGCTTGTCGGTGGAGCACGGTTCCGCGCGGAGAATGGCGGAAAAAAAAGTTCATCTACGACCTCGCGGGGAGCGCGACGGAAGTGTGTGTGTTACCGAACTAGACGTACATAGATTTGAGGTAGAGGGTGCGAGTTGGAAAGTTACGATTTAACGTTGTAGCCTTCCCATTCCCCATCCGCTCTTCCGGCAGTAAAAGCCTTTTAGTTTTCATCATTGGCTTGCCACCGTCTAGCTGTTTCGACTTTATCATTTCTGTTTCGTCCGCGGGAGACTCGACGACAGGCTCTCGCGCGAGTCTGCCGTCTCTTCTTATCTCGTAATTGCAAACTCCTTTGCACGCGCGCACGCCTTTGTACCGCCGTACAGTTTATATACGCTATGTCTGAGTATTTCCAACGCTAGCGCGAACTTGTTCGTAATTATACTAATAATCATCACCAGACTTTGTTGCGCCGGAGAGTCGAGTTAATTGCGCTATTAATTATAGGACTTTGTATGCATAGTTACCCGCGAGTTGAGGAAGCATAATGCGAACGCACTGGCTCGCATTAACAGTCGCAACTTAGCGCGATGTTCCCTCTTATCCTCTCACTCGTCTTTAACCGAACGCGGCTTGTTGCCTTACAAATGCGAAATACATAACGACGCGCCTCTCGAGCGCTAGATCCTTATCGTTTTTAGGGTAGCCCGGGATAAACGCGGATCTGTGTCTGTCGGTTGGGCTTGTTTCTGTTGTGTCACGATGCTGTCGCAAACTGTCGCGAGATTACGCGTGCCCGATAACGGGTTTACGAGCACACCGGTAAATCTGGCAAATCAGATTTCATATTCTATAGATCGTCGACGACGATATTGGGGGATCTTGTTACCTGCGAGTAATGGAGGGACGTACGCGCACCGTCCTCTGCCTTTTGTCGATCTTTGGCCTCTCGCTTGTTCCGAAACCGCTAACCATGATAAACTCGATCGCACAAACTCCTGTCGAACCGCAAGCTGTGTCGTGTTTCACGAGCAAACTAGTCAACAGTGTCGATCGTAAAAGCGAGTAATTCGCGTGCGCCCCCGAAGTTCGAATGAGGTAATACGATTAACCTCGATTATTTGAATTACACTATATACATATACGAAAATGTATATGTACATATACGAAAGGGGCTTTGCCCCCCGGCGCCTCGCGCGCGAACCCCCGTTGTTTTTGCCTTTTTCTTCACTCAATAAACTTTTGCAGAATATTCAAAATTATGGTCTTCCTTCCAGTGCAGCCAAGCATTTCAGGGCCCAAAAGCTCGATTGCCCGACACAGCGGCCGCGGCCGCGAGATATTTTTATAATACGGCGAGATATCACGGTTATTACATTTAATACGGCATCTTATTAATTCGAGGATCAAAGAATTTCGAGATCGAGTCGCTGAATAATTTATAGATAATACCGTGAAGCCCCGGCTAAGCTTGAGAAAGATGAAATGAGAAAGGGAGGTGGGAAAGGGTAGCCGGGGATGAAGAGAATGACGATGAGAACGAAGAAGAAAAGACGAAGAAAATGAGAAATTGAGGCATGGATATAGTCTAGCGCCTCGATTTCTCTCGGAGCGCGAAATCTCTTCGCAGAGACCCGTGAAACAGGACGGGGTCGTCTCGCGAACGAGACAACGAGAGGTTCGTCTCCGGACTCCTTTCTATCGGCCTTAGCGCGCCAGAGCGAAAGAAAATGAATGTACATGGTATACATCATCTTTAATTGGAACTGTTCTCTGTTCTTTCTTTCGTTTTTTTTTTCATTAATATTTAAATAACATTCAAGCCCGGTGACAATAGAATAATCAGTGGCAAATTGAGCTCAGCAACGAGAGTACACTTGTCTCGTAATTGTCTGTATTAATTTTTAATAGCGCCTCTGAGGTCAATGAAAAAATGATGAAAGTTCATTGGGAGAAGCGATGAAGGATCGGACTGTGTATTCATCGCTTTTATGTTGGGACTTACTGGTTAAGATATATATATATATACTTATCTCGTCACTTTTGCTACGACACTCGGGCTGTAAGCCCCTTCGATGAAAAAGCTCTTCCGAGCTTACCGAGCGGGTCTTGCCGAGTAGCGAGATTCGTTCGTCTCGGATCTGAAGGCCCTGCTAGACCCGGAGCGAAAAATGTTTCGCCTCTCCGGTCTCTGTATATTCCTTCGGAAACATCGGTGCGGGTCAAAGATTGCCGAAAGAGGCCGAGAGAGCCGGAGAAAATGTAATAAAAGAAAAACAAAGGAAAAAAAAAAGCTTCTCAAGGCGAATCAGGGGTGACTTGATGGCGGCTCAGATCCTCGATAAATGTTATACCCGACAATACTGTACGACCGGTAAAAAAAAAACATATTCTCCTGATCGTAATCGGTCGGACTCGAAAATACCGAATATTCTTTTTCCACTACGGATAATATAATATACAAACTGTGATATCGTCCCGGCCATGACACGATTTTCATTGATACGCGCGGAGGCTTACAACCGATGTTACTCGTCGTATTCCGGCACGAAATTGATCCTGGAGCGTAAAAAAGTCGAACGAGAGCATTGTTTCATGTACTTCGTTGCCGAATTACGAAAAGCTTCGGCATTTCAATTCCCTATACATGACAATCAATCGCATGAATACAGCTGACAATCCTGACAAATTAATGTACGACACGTCGATCCATGCAGACTCGAAGCGGAAAATGAAATTTTTTTTTGTGGTGCATACACGAACGTTCGAACGAGCACTCGACGCGTTTGGGCGTCAGAGTGACGCGGGCAAAACCGTGTTCCCACATTGGCGGCGATTATAATTATAAATCAATGACACGTAATGCCCGAAACACAGATAACGCGAGCCTTTCAGTCATGGAGGCATAAAAAATCGTAAATTTTATTTCGATCAGTGCTCCGAGTTCACGCTCGGGAAGGATCACGTTTTCGATAATCCTCATCGGAATTTCCCGTGGAAACGATGAAACCCGAAACCGTGTGGGGGCTTCGCGTGTGCCGCCGGATTGTTATTCGAGCTTCCATAATTAATATTGAAACGCATCGGGTTTCGTGATTCTCGGTAATTAATATAAGGTTAATTGGAAAGCGAATCAGGTCGGGCTCGGAGCTACCTCGAGATCTATCACGAGACGGCGGAGAGAAGGAGGGGGAAGTGTATGGCTCGAAGAGAGAGTACCGAGACGATGAATTGGTTTATAGAGATGAGGATGTGCCGGCAACGCCGGAGGGCTGTGTCTATCGTTCCACGTTTCGATCCCCTTCTCGCGCACCGCTGCAGCTTGGTGGGTTATTGCTCGTGCCTCGGTGAGCCCCCAATGACGTTTCACCGGGACGCCTTGCGGGCATTGACTCTCATCTTCGCGCGAGTAGACTTCACCCTTAGACATATGAAGTTGAACCTATAGGCTGAGCCTCCATGTTGGTTCGCTTTAACGGCATTGGATACGGGGCCCGGGCTTAACGCGAGTTTCACGCCGGTACCATAAGCACCAGCAGTTCCACATGGTCCGCGGAATTTCCATTATCCTTCGAGGCCCATCGGGCAAATTGTTATCTCGAACAGTCTCGAAGAGCACAGACCTTTTATTTTTTTCGAATTTATGTCGGAAACATATGTTCGAGAAGAATTTCTATCGAAAATGTTTCTTTTTATTACAAATATTTTGTAAAACATATTCTAGTCGCAGAAATAATTCTTAATTTTGTTGACCACTATCAAGATTTTTTGAGCTAAGATGCATCACCATGAAACCGAAAGCAAATCATGAGAGCGCATCGAAATGCATAGCTTTGTCTTTCGCCCGGTCGGAAGCAGAAAATGAGAAACTCATGATGAATCGTAATCCGAATGATCCGCGAATGTTGTAATTTCTATCGTGGAATTGAGTACCGAACGTGAAGTGTGAAACAGTGAAGAATCCCACTTGGTACGTTTACGAAGCGAAAAATTAAAAGCCCGATAAAAGCGGAGATTCTCCGCCTCTCGGGTGTACTATCAGCCAGAAGGATAATAATCTTATTAAAATTAACGATTATTATGCTTCGCTACCGCGGTGCTCGACGTCCAGCTACGTATTACCGACAGATAATCATACGTGTGCTCGTAAAAAATTCCGTCGAATGCCCCGAGGCAATTAATTAGACTTCATCTATCAGGCAAAATTGTTTCGATTATGAAAGAAATATAAAAATTCTCGACGGAACATTCTTACACGCTGCTGACGCGCTAATGTACTTTCGAATAACTAATATCGCGGTAGTTTGCATAGAATATCGTACCTCGAGGAACGCGAATATCGTAGTCCTCGAGTCCGTACTCTTTCGCGGTACTTAAATTCCGGTATACGACGGCAGATAATTCACAAGATCATCCATAATTAAATATATACTTGGCTGTATAATACGGTAAAAATTTCGTGTCCTCGGACGTCGCGGACGGCATAGCGTATGCGATCTCGTCTCGTCTCAATCATGCCTCGACGACAATCCACATTATCTTCAAGGCCACACCGCCGGGTATCTCTTACAATTTACGATAATTTATGATAATCGCAGTATACGCGATGCACAACGTGTGCCGCGGTAGGTAAAACTAGCCGAGGGACAAATCGTTGAGATCATGTACCGCAGCCTCCACTGAGCGTGAAGCTGATCGGATTACAGAAATGATGTTTATTTTTTGAATATTATATTTAATGTGAGTTTCTGAATAATCCGCGAGAACCGAGACGGCAACGCAAAGATGACGAAGTACGAGTGATAAGATCGCGAAGATTCCATTCGATGCGAAGGTTCGACTAGCTTAATAGATAACCCGACAAATGCGCCCCGCGACTGTGTTCACTGCGAGGTCTTATCTATCTCACGGGTCCTTCCGAGGTTCCTTATCCTGCGTCGTGCTCACAGCTCATTCGGCTACAGTCAGAGGTACCGGTAGCGCGTATAGCTTGAACGCTCGTTGAACGCTGAAACGCGAAATAGACGAGACTGCCTGACGGAGTTAAACCCTTGTTAGGACGAGATTAACAGTGCGAGGGGGTATAATGTGGTGGGTAGCGGAGCACATTCTGTTCCCAAAGCTGTCTCTCCTTTACCTCTCCTCGGTTTGCCCGTTCTCTATGTGGGCTATGAGTCGTGAAAGGAAGGAAGGGGATTCAGTGAGGGGTAACGAAGGGGCACAAGGGAAGGACGATTGTAGTCTAACAGGGACCTGGTTAGTTGGGTGGTAATTAACAGGCTGAACTGAGAGTACGCCACGTGGAACTCCGCCTCGTGCAACGACTCATCGTCTTTCCCGTTTGCTCATACCTTGAACGACGTATTCGTATATGAGGACCGAGCTGAGAATATACATGCTTTGTATAATATATACAATGTTCATGTATATGTGTACCATAGTCGCACCTATTATATACTCCATGGATATGGGCTATGTATTAAACATGTGCAGTGTTATAGTCAAACTTGACGGTGGATATATGAGATAGGTAGTGGGGTATACATATATATGGGCACCGTGTATGCGGGACGTAAGCAGATAATATAAACCGCCCTCCTGTGTCGTCGCGATGAGAGAACGGAGCAAAACGTCCCAGGGCGTTTGCCACCATCGGTGTCTGGTACAAACCTTCACGCTTGGGGACTATCATTTGCCACTTCCTCCATATGATCGTACCCATTATATACTTCGAACAGTGTATGACGGTGCTAAATTTATGACTGTCTAGTCGAAAAATAAACAACACATCCGTGGCATGAAGCGTATCGAAATATTCGACCGCTATTGTTACCATTTTTTTATTTATTACATGCGGATTAATAATTCATAGAGACTGCACCGAAAACCCAAAAAAATTGGTTTTTTTCTGCCGACCAACGCGTAAATTCGAAGGAAAATCGCTGTTCGTTTTGTATTTCGCGTAAAAAAAACCCTGAAGTCGTGGAAAAATGTAAAAATGTGTAAAAAAAAACCAATCCATTTTTAAAAAATGAAAACGAAAATTCTATGGTTTATTACTTTTTTTTTTTTATTTACCATTTTGCCGCTTCGATATTTGTTTTGGACGTTTTTTATCGGCTTGAAACAACCCAAAATATGATTCTGTAACTCCGATATCTCGTGAATGTTGTGTACTTTTTTCCTGCGGAACACAACAAAATCCGGGTTATCCGAGTTCCAGATAAAAAGTCGAAATACAAAAATGTGTACTTTCATCGAAATGGAATACAAATGATTTTTTTTTTTAATTGTTATATTCAAACTATTTTATTCTGCTAATTGCGAATCGGTCACTCATTTAACGTAGAATTTCTAGTGCCACGAAAACTCGTGCCCAAAGTTACTTTTTTTCCTGTATGGATTTTCAATAATGTTTGTTTCGCGTGTGTACCCGATATATTGTTGTCCTCATATTATGAAGCGCACGAGCAAAAAAGAAATCCATATTTGTCGTTGGAAAAACATCGTCATTGCTGCTAGTAATATTAGAACCGTACCAGAAGAATACAACGAACTAAATCATCGTGACGTTAAATAGTTCCAGATAGCGTCAATGAATAAATTAATATCACTTCTGTGAAATGGATCGATCACTGATGACTTAATACATTCATAACACACTTAATAGAGACGATTTGCTCGAGTGTTATAGTGACTTCATCCGTCAGACATTGGCTATTTATGGGCGCGTTTATGACTCGTCATCGCCGGGGCTCCTTTCCGCTCCTCGCATTCCATTACTGACTAAGAAGTGATTTCATAGTGTTATCGTTTTGTCGGCAGTTCGGTGTTTACACGAGTGTGCGACTTTCCTTCGTCCGTTACTTGTTCGAGGACGGGACAGTCGAATGATCGCGACGCTTATACGTAGAAGCTCTCGCCCGCTCACGAGAACTTCCGAGTATAAACGAGAGATGTTGGGTGGCAATAAAAAAAAACGATAGTGTAGGTGGAATCTCGGAAACGAGGGCATTACGAGTATTACGAGAATGACGATCGGCGAGCAAAGCGACACGGGACTCTCGTCGTCGATGGGGGTCACCGTTGGCGTCTCTCACTCGAGTCACATTCGCTTCTCTTCTCGCCGTCAGTTCGAGTTCCGCTCTTATCGCCCACGGATTTCTCTCGCTTCTCCGTATCAGCCCGCTCGCTCGAGTACTATTGAGAAATACCTTAGAAGGAATCACGAATCGACCGGAAACACAACTCGAGAGTTCTCATAAATTTTCCAATTTAGAAACATCGTTTTCGAAATGCAGACGAAAAAATGTGAAATAAAACAAAACACGAATCTCAGCTAGCGAACCGTAAACTGATCATTCCCATTTTTTTCTGTTTCAGGTGAGTTGAGAATAACGAAATTGGTGAACCGGATTAACGCAAGTACAATACAGATTGCATGAAAATTCATCATAGACATAGTATATAGCACTAACGCGTTTTTTTTTTTCTTTTGCCTTGGTTTTGAAACGAAACCGATTTGGCATTCAAGTATCTCCTTTGATCTACAGTGAAATCCATGATAAATCCGTGTTTCAATTTATTTTGCCGCTATTTGTAAGTTGATATCAACGATAAAAAGATTGAATGTACGTGTTTAACGAGTGAAAGACCGGTGCCCGGAGCTTGGTAAATATTTTGTTGACGACGGCAAAAAACGGTATCACTCGTTTCTTTGACGCGAAAAAGTATCGCACAGCACTGCGATCTATTTTTTTCGTTTATTCAACGTTTATTCACCGGTAAGCATTTCTGGTCCGAAGTTGAAATTCGCCTCTTCCCTTGAAGCCACGAAGATAATTATGAACCATGTCCGTTACTCGCTCTCCGGTCCGTCCCGCACGAAAGCGGTTTCTCCATCGTCGCTTTGAAACGATGCTTCGCCCGACGTTTACAGGCATACGCAGTCGCACCTACGTCGATAGTCCGAGCTCCTCTCGTACGTGCCGTGACGTCGCCTACATCGAACGTCACTTGAACTCTGGTTGTTCAGTTTGCACTTGCGGCTTGCTCATTATGCCCCATCTGGTTTCGACTCCGGCGCGCCAATGCTGCGTCGCTGTTATTACCCACGTAAAGCGAGGCAGGTACCTGAAATTCGGTCAATTGTTCTGATTGTTAAGGGGAGCGGTAGCTAATGCGGGTACGATAGGCTATCAACTGAAAAGTTCGAATACCATTCAAACGTCGAGAAATAAACTCCCCGCGTCGGTTCACCGTTTCCCATCAACGCGATGTTTTTCAAAAGGAAAAACAACGACCCGGCAACGAAACCCAGAACGCTGCACTGACGTTTAATTTTAGAAGAAGTCTCGGAAAACTCCTGTTAAAAAAAAACCCCTACAAAATTACCTTTTCATTCGTGGACTAATTCGTTGCTTCGCCCACGCACACAGCCGCGAGAGTAGCAATTAAAGAAGAAATTCGGAAAAATGAGTAAAACGTTTTTAACGAAGTTCGCGCGTGTCGAATTACACGGGAAACAGAAAACCGTGAAAGCGTGGAGGTATAAAAGTTGTACTGGATTTATACGCGAAGATCTTATTAAAGTATCACTGATAATGAATTTATATTCTGAGTGTTCATTCAATTGAAGTTATATATTAATCTCGTTTGCTGAATCGAGTAAATAATGTATTTGCAAAACTTCTTTAATTTCTCGAAGTCGAAAGATTGAAGTTCTTAAAGAACTAACCGAATAGAGAGTTGGTTCGTGTCTCAGAATGCAATATTTGCATTTATTTGGATGCATACCAGTAATTGTCATAAACAAGAGCACGATAATGTTTACCAGAATATTGGTATCGTCATTTTTTTCGTGTACTATCCGATTGCGAAAAATCTTCGATGAAGTGGCAAAGCCGTCTGAGCGGTCAGACATCTTGTTCCAGGATGAAAAAACGTTCTGGCGTATTGGTGCTGGTTCCACATGCTCGTGGTCATGTCGGTTCACTGTGAACGAGACTAAACCGTTGTTTGTCGAAGATTCCCCGTGACAATTGTCCCTCCAATTAGTATGCCTTACGCACAGCGATAATTGCACGACGTTCCACGGTCGCGAAAGTAGTCAATCCCAATTACTAATCAGACGCAGTTGCGTTAGATCGAGATTTCCCAAAGTCCTTCATGACGGCATGAATACAAAGTCCCGACGGAGTTTCGCGGTGGATGCGGGTTGCTCGTTGCTTCCTCCGCAGTATCATTGCATCCGAGTAAATAGAAACGTGGAAACAAGTAACGTTCGTTAACCCAGCAGTGAAGGTCCACTCCAAGTGCTGAACTGGCCCGATGTACTGGATACAGCGTTGCGCGGTGTACAATGTGCTCCAAACGTGAACCATCTCGCTCACACTCTCGGGTTCTCGTCCACGTCTGCTATTCTCTATGTATATTCTATACCTGTGTCAAAAATACACGTACACGTGTAAATCCTCGCCGGTTCAGCCGGAACCCCGGTATTATTCGTCGCAGGAGCCCTCGAGGCTTCACTCGTTTTCCGATTTATCATTCGCATGTACCTCGTCGTTCGCCACGTTTCACCGTCCATTATAACAGCGCCAGTTTCTCTCTCTCGTCGCTGGCGACTGCCACTGCCGTTGATGTACGCTTTACAACAAGCAGAGGCGAGTTGTCGGTGCCGATTTTGGCGCTCGAGACTCAGTTTCATCCACCCCTCACCTCTTTCCCATACTTGGAGCGGGGACAATAGCTATAGGAAGGTACATGACACTCGGCGAAGAGTAATCAGACCGATTTTTCATCGTCGTTACGGGAGTGGCGTTGTTACCTACGCTGTGCTTCGTCTGACCCTCGGAAACCTGCAACGAAAACTATCGCAGTTCCCATTGGAGAGCGAGCGAGGACAGGAAGCTAATGAGCGCGTGAGTGACTACATCAGTATATTTCGTCTGGCTACTAAAAGAGCGCGCTGCACAAACTCTATAAATCTCTAACTTTGTCTTGTTGAAAATAGGACTATTTATTTCTCGAGACCGAAAAGCCGAAATAAGTGGGTAATTCATACTTCGTTACACTTCGCGATTCGTTGAATTAATGACAATGGTAATTGAGGATGATTCTTCATTTTTTAATAAATCGACGAACTTCGCTTTTCGCGGTTGACGCGCTGATGAAGATAAATTCGATTCTGGCATTAACGCAGCATCTCTCGTTGCTAAAATCGTCGGAAGCTTCTGTGTAGCACTTAATAGCACTTAATAGACGAGTATATACATTGCGCGAGGGAGAATAGAGGGTAGAAACGAGGTGCCGAAGCTATAGCCGTCCGAGCCCGAGCGAATTTTCATTCCTGATCGATTATTTACGGTGTAGGTTCGTTACGAAACGGTTGCCGCCTCCGCCCGTAATCGAATGAGACTGAAGTGGCGGTGCTAGGCACGACTGGTCCAAATGAGAGCAGAAACGGGAATTGATGCCGGCATCCAATGGTAAACTGATCAGTCGTTATTGGCGAATTACTGTACCGGTGCTGGGGGTGAAAGAGCTACTGTAAAACGAAAGCGGCGGTTACGGTGGTTCAATTTAACATGATAAATTCATGCACAAAAAGTTGTTCCATATTCACTACCATTGCATGAATATATGCGTGACCATAAAACCGCGTATGAATGACGGCGAAGCTAATTCTTATGCTGAATCGTAATGGACGAATGCATTCGACCGTTTTTTCTTCCGTGATCGATTTCCCGTACTGCGAGGTTACCGGTTCGATTCCATAACCCATTTTGATGATGGATAGTCGACGCGATTCCGAGGTGCACTATGAACCTGAGCTCTTTGAAAAAAGCTTCGGGTATCGGAAATAAAGGAAAAAAAAATACGCCGCGAGGCCGTTCCGAAGTGGCAGTTCTAAAAATTCCAATTTCATGGCAGCCGCATGTTATAAGTAGAAGACACGTAGCAAGTATTGTAGTGATTAAAAACGTCTGCGGAGAATTATTCAGCCTACGCTAGACGATTTATACGAACGCACGAACCGACAGGTGTAAAAAATCACGTTTTCGAGATACTTTTACGTTGGAAATACATTTTCAAAGAAAATTGAAGAAAGACACATTTTTTTCAACCTGTGATGTTGAAAATAATTATTTACTTAGAAACTATGCTATTATTTTTCCTTGCAATATTTTTCATTGCAATACTTTCTCCATTCCACAAACTGCGTATTAGATGAGGAAGCAAAAACATCTGTATACGTGGGATGAGAACGAAAGAGTCCGAGGGAAAGTCGCGTGTCCGAGGACGATATTGAGTACGCAGACGAGTCCTGTCGAACCCAAACAGTGAGAGGACAAGCCGGGATCTTATCTCAAAGTTGTTGCAGAACTTTGTATTGTGTGGGCGATATTGGCAGACGGATATAGACCGACTGTTCGATAGCCCGGGTGGACACGGCGGACGTGGAGAAGCATTTCTGCACGAGAAATGTGTCTTTACTCAGTTTCAACGCTTCCCTTTCTACTTCAACGTCTTGTATTTTGACATGACTATTCAGCATTCTCCACCTACGATGCGCATCGCGCATGAAATTTTGGCATATGAGATAGCATGCATACGGGATTTTCTTCGCTCGTATTCCTCGCATCGAAATGTCTCCCGAACCCGAAGCGAGAAACGTGGAAATGAAAAATGTCGTCCACTAAGCTTCGCGTCAGTCAACTTACGGGCGAGACGGGCAGAATTGTCAACGGCATTTGTCGACTATTACAATATACGTCATCTCTCGTGGATTTTAGTATCGCGCATACACGTTTTTTCTTTTCAGAATGTTCGGAAAACTACTATAAATCATTGTGCTTGTCGCCAATCTGTGTGTTTCCAAGACTCTTCGAAAAGTGATTCGAGCCAGCGAACGCGAGACAAAAGTAGAATAATGCATATATATATATGTATATGTATATATCTTTATATGTATACACAACAAAGTTGATACTGTTGGGCAAGGTGTTCGCGCCTCCGAGCTGATGTAAGGTGATGATTTCCCAAGTGGCGTACCCTCCGCTCCCTCGTAGGTTGCCCCACTTAAACCACGAAGTATGATTCTCAAGCCAGAAGTTGATTGCGCCTCACTTCTGCCCGTCTCTTCTCTTTCGTCTCGGCAACTCGCCGTTTTGTTGTTCAGATGCGCCACAAGGCCCTCCTATATTTTTCTACATCGCACACTGTTTGCTACTCGGCTTGAGTGCTCTTCTCAAGTGACCGGCAAACACACGCTCTGACGTTCTTTTCACAAAAAGTGCACGCCGCATATATCTTTTCGAATCTGCGTTATCAGATGACGTTCCTGCCAACATTTTTTTGGATTCAAGGCAAACATTTGGATTCAAAACATTTTCGCTTCACGACAAGCTGCGGAATAATTGCGACAACGGATTTCCGGCCAGTAATCACCACAGAATAAATAAAAACCGAAAATACTTTACAATTAGTCAAGTTTCATACAGAAATCAGAGCGAAGACGAGGAAAAGAGCATTAGTGACGGTATTGCGACCACTCGAACCGTCACAAAGAAAGCAACAAGAATGGAAACGAGAGTTTCTCAGCAAAGAAAGGGACGGATGCCACGAGGGAGAAGCTTCATTATATTCCATCAAAAGTTCGTGTCCCGATTTCACCGTGAAATTGGGTTAATACAGACTTGAACTTCCACTCGAGGAAGCTATATCAACGTTGTACAGATAGGCAACATCGGTACACAAAATACATATATACTCCCGAACTGTTTATTTCGAGTACCATTCAGCGTGGGAATTGTTTTCTCGCGAGATATCTATATCTTTCTCATATTTCTATATCTTTCGCATTGTTGTTTAATACCCCAAGTATATTTCATGCCCACTTAAAAGTTCGATAAAGTATAATCAGTCACGAGAAGAAGACGGAAAAAGTATTGAGAAAACCGGAAGGAGACTGGAGCGAAAGCTATCATGAAGCCAAAGCTTGATAGATGCGGTGTAAGCGACGAAATCCAGTACACAACAACAGGGACAATCGCGAGCGAGATAATAGAAACGAGCGACAAAGCGTATCCTGTTTGAGCGAAGCACTCCAACCGGGCGAGTAGATAAGGCAGAAACAGGTAGTTCTCTGTTCTGTCTTAAACGCGCGCATGCATTTTGCATCTGCAAACGTAGTCGTTGCAGCATCGAGGTGTGGACCATCGCCAGCCGGCGGCGGGGGGCTTCTTCGACCTACTCGTACTTTAGTCTGCTCCGTCGTTCTCATCCCCTTCGAGGAGAATTCACCGTCAGACCAAAGCATAATGCCCCCGAACTGTTCATTATTTCCGTACCCGTTGGTTGGGATACCGCATGCGACTTCTGAGGCTCCCTCGAAACTACGGTAACCGGAGCAGGAAAAGCTATCTCGAACGGTTGTTGCCAAGCTGCGACACCGGCGGTTGCCTTCTCAGTTTCTGTTGGTAACCAGCGGGTTGTCGGTTAAGACCTAGCCTGATAACTTCACTGATTAAATCCCTTAATAACGTTTTGCGCTGGAGAAGCGACCGAGCAGCTCGTGGCATTCATAGATGAGACGGCAGAATAACACTGCCGAGACTCCCGGAGCTTCTTTCACGAATGACTCTTAAGGATAACAATTCGCGAGTCTCACGTCGGCCGCTGGAAGCACTAGCTTCAGTCGCTATAACAATGCGTGTACCATGCGAGAAGTCGCTGTATTGCATGCCATACAGACGTACCCGTAGAAAGGCTAAAGGAGGATGCGGGTAGGGGGGAGATTCTCGGAATGAGACGGCAAATCGTTTTGCACAGAACCCGTGGTGACTACACCACTTCGCTGGGATCCCTTTGGTGTACAGAATTCGGGCGAGGTACACTAAAATTCCTTCGCAAACCCGTGATACCGAGATTCTCGCCAAATGCTCTAAGAACTCACTTAGCTACGTTTGAGATGGCCACTTAAACGCCGTTTCAGCAATCGTCCTCTGTGACTTTAGAACCGTTTTGTTAGAACAATTTGCATCGGTGCTGACTCGCGTCACGACATTGTTTAACGAGGTGAATTATGTATTTCGACCGTGCGGAAGGACTTCATTGTTTCCGAATTAAATACCTGCATCATCAACAATGCTTTACACAGCCGTGGTTGGTGAATAACGAAACGATCAAATACTGCAGGATCACGGACTGCAGAGGATTTATTTTTTACTTTTACTATCCGGATCGAATAATATACCGACGTATTCACGGAAAAGGATTACAGAAATATTCGAAGCGTGGCATGAATGGTAATTGGGCTCGAACCGCCCCCTTCGCCTCTCGTCCGGCTCGAAGAATTTGGGTAACCCGCTGTGGCCGTTGGGATGTGCGAGCCCAGAGGTCGATAATACCTCGCCGTTAGTGTCAGTAGTTCGTGCTGGCTCGTAATGCCTGGCCTAATAGAACTTCGACCCATTAACAGGTAAGCCCCTGTGCCGACTACGTCCGGGCCATGGCCCGCGGGGGTAACCTCGACGTAGTTTCCCGAATGCCCCGAGGCCGAATAGCGCGCATCCCCAATCGTGCCCAGCGCAATTCGATCGATTACCCTACTCCTGAATTATTTCATCAACCGGTTCGATAATAAGGCCGCACGATCGTCGATTCACGAACAACGCAAATGGAGCGCGCCTCGATACGGAGTCCTCACGGCTAATTTTCATCTCGATCGCCAGAAGTCCCGACGCTCCGACGATAGCCCGGAAATCCGAGAGTCTTTCGATGAAAAGCTTACATTGGGAGCTTCGCTATTAGAGCTTGTCTCGCGGAAGCGTAATTACGTTGTTCGACTGTGCCATCTTAATTAAACGAGCAATCATTAATAACCAACTTAGGTATGATAAATCAATGTCATCGTCAATTATATTAAGACACGACAACACGTTTCTCACTGCGGAATTTCGTCGAAAAGCTGCAAGCTCGTTTGTACCCGCGAGCGAAACCGTGAATTATCTCGCAAGAACGATCGTGAACAATGACGCTCTTCAACTAAATGTATCTGTGATTTCGAGCCGAGAGAAATCCGTGTCAAGACACTGAAAATCCAAGACAGCCACGGAACAATCGTCTAATCCACGAGAGGCATTATAGCTCCCGCGGTTACGGAGTTTCGCGCTGTCTCGAGCGTGGAACGTTATTCAACCACCGTGTTTCCTCTTCGCCAGACCCGCATCTCTCCGCCGACTATAAAATTTGATGACCGCACGTATTACCGCGCTTAATACTCCAATGAATTACTGTCTCGCTTACTCGCAATGCCAACGGCCTTTTCTCCCGACGGTACCAGCCTCTCTTAAACTCCCTCGTTGTCCGTCACCGGAGCGTTAATTCTCACGAGAGCAAAATGCTTCTCTTAATCGAATTGACGCTACCGCAAGGACTCGCCGAGCGTTCAATGATGAACTACGACACCAAGATGATCCCAGTAGTCTCGCTCATTATCGTGATTTGCACTTGGGTCGGGAATGGTTAGGATTGTTAAAACCAAAAAAAAAACATTCAAACTAAGCAGATTGTGATTTAATCGCATTAAAAACATCAAAAAATTTGGTTGTGACGTAGTTTATTACCGACAGGGAACCCGTCGGATAAATATAAATTAATAATGGCAGGCTTCTATGAACAACAATTGGCGTATAATGGATTTATTTATTTCCGTTTTGCAAATCGGTTCATTGTTGAACAGGCAAACAAAGTTCCAGAAAGTTTCATTAAATGTGGGCAATCAGGTTTTTTAGAGCAGCAATCTACAGTACAAATACTCTTTTTGTTTCGGAAATTTTAGATTAAGTCCGATTAAATTTTAGAATTTGCTGCAAAATTCAAGTGCCCCGACTGCATTATATTAGTCCCGTTGATGTATTTTGAACGGCCTGCCCCTGATGGATATGTTACGATATATTTTCATCGACAAGCTGTTGATGCAAACTTGTCGTTTATTATCACGTCCTCCATTGCGTTAATGTCATCAATTCATCAATTCATCAATCGAATATTCCGTCTGTACCGGTGTCATCCGTATCGGAATTTTTTCTCTCTTTTTTTAAATGCGCCGATAGAAAATAAGGATTGATAAAAAAATGGACAAACCAATCGTTCAATCAGGTTTAATTGGTACGATGTAATTGCTCGATGTTTCGCCAACGAGTCTCGACTAAGCGTGTAGCACGCATTTTATTGATACAGCACTTCGCATCGCGTTCGCGTCTCGACAGATAAGTTCAAGAACAGTTAGGTACGGGAAATGACTGGAAAGTTCGAAGGCTTTTGCTTTTTCACTTAAAAAAAATTTAATCCCAAGAGCACCGTACGTCGGCAAATTTAAGAGGTCAAAAATGTTCATTCTGTCTGGTAGCCGAATTCGGGGAGGGGTTGGGACATTACACTCCGTCAGGCTTCGTAACTCGAGTCACGAAGTCAAGTCTTCTAAGTTATCTTCTCCACCACTACTTTGTCCCCTTGGGGGTGAGCCAGACAAGATGTGAAACGTCCTGGTCTTCGGCGTTCAAAGACTCCGTCGCGCGCGACCTTCAAAACTTTTGGTCGACTTATCGACGATAACGCCGTGAAAAATCGACGTACACGCGGAGAATAAGGATGAGACTTTCCCGAACATGAATGAGAAGCGATAAAGATACGAGGGGGCTTTGTTCGAGCATCGTTCGCGTTATAAATTGCGGGTTGTATATAATGGAAGGTCAGCCGGGATAGTCGAGCTTTTCTTATTTCCGGTGTACAATGCGACCTTAACGAGGTATCCCAGATAAGCTCGGCCGGACACCTCTCTCACGTTGGAATCGAGTTGACGCCGTTGAGGAATCGAGTTGCCACTTTCACCGTCCGGCCGACTGTGGCGGTGTATTTAGCGCGGTACACCTTTTTCACGGCAGCTCGTTTATCCTCATACGGGCTGTCGGAGCGCGAGAAAGAGGTCGAGGCGAAGTAGACAACCTTCGATCCTTTTTCTCGGACGGTGAGAGGTCAAGATCTATCCCGAGAAGTTTATATATACCTTTATCCTCTTGGTCAGCGGCTAACAGTAACAGCATCAGCGGGGGTGGTCCTTCTATATACATTACACAGAGGAAACGAGGAGAAACTTGGGGCCAAAAAAAAGAAAAGAAAAAGTTTCGATACCCTTTGTATTGGAACATATTAGCCGAGCTGTTAAACCCTCCTTTATCCACGACTTTATCTTCGATACAAAGAGATTATCGATGATACAGATGGGACGATGAAACGGCGAAAAATCCTCCATTTGTCAAATTTTAATTAAAATTCTTTTTTTTTTAAAGAAAAATCGTTTATTCGTATTTGACACGGTCCTTTGAATTCGCGAGCCAAGAGGTTGACACAATTTCACGATAGCTTGACTTCGGTGCGAGCCAAAGAGAAAATATCTTGAACCATCCCTGTAAACGTTGAATAATTCGCGAAAAGCTTTCGGGCGATACTCAGAAGTCGCGCATTCGTTTACTACGGATTCTTAATTATGTCAAGGCATTTACACTCGAGGTTCTGTGAACTCTCCGGTTAACACGAAGGGTTTTCCACGAAAGCCCGACAACTTATTAATAATCTTCTTCGCGACGTCGTTTCCACTTTTTTTCGTTTATCCGCGCTTTTTTCTTCTCTTTTTCGGCGGTACTCGTGCCAAAGCTCTCTTATTCCTTCCGCGGATCCTCGAGGAGACTTTCGAGCGTTATTTTATTCCTACTTCTCCAGCGGTTTGAATCGTTGAGAAATTCGTCAGAGATTCTGAAGGCCTGGAGTGTCGTTCGTTGACCCCGTCAATGAGATGAGAGCCCGGGGGTTTATCATTCTCGCTTTGACTTTTCGCTTCAAGCAAACAACTTTTTTCATCGTTGATATTCCGCAGGATCTCGGACGCGAATTTTTTTTCATTAGTATGTTACACGAAAAGAACGGTTGATGTAAGATTTAACTAGGTGTCCGAGAGCTTATTAGCGGACTAGAATTTTTTTATTTATTTTTTCGTACGTTTCGCCAGGTAGTCCGCTAATTATTTTATCAAGCTGGAAAATCGTAACGGCGAAAGATAAGCGAATTTTTGCGGAACGATTATCGGCTCGGGATTATGGCGATGAAGACTTCATCGTCTCAGAATGAATATAGAGTGCGAAGAGAGGTGGCGAACGTCTCGAAAGCTCATTTGAACTTTTCTCGTTCTCTTCATTCTCTTCTCGGCACTTGATTTTTCCCTTCTCTTCCCCATCTTTTTTTTGCTCCGCTCTTCGCCCCGTAGCTTCTCTTCGTCTACTTCTTTTCTCCGCTCTTCGGTACCCCGAGTTTCGCCGATTGGCTTGTAGAAAAGCCCCAGCGCGGTTGAAACGCGAAGCGCGAAGACCGAGGAAAAACCTAATAATGGAGTCCTTCACTGCCTTCTTCGTTTCTCGCATTGCTTCTATCCTCTGCTTTCTCATCGGTTCGCAACGATTTTTCTCTATTTCAGCGGAGAGACGTTGGAACGACGCAGCCTCGTCGCTCTGATCGGTACCCTCTCTACCCTCACGTTGATTCGTGAACCCGAAGAAAATCGAGGGAGAATTGAATTTATTTTTCCGACCCTCGAAAAAGCCTCGAGCGGTAGTAGAGGCAAAGACGTATCTTCCAGTACTAGCGGGTAGTAGGGGTAGCAGCAGTCCCAGACTAGCCCGGAATCCAACACGTAGCATTACGGATTTTACCTCGAAGCATTCTCATCGCTCACGCGTCTGGGTTCTCGTCCTTTTTTTTTTTTTGCCGCACGCCTCTTTTTTTCCCCCCCTCGACTACTCGAAGCTCTCACGAATGAGAAAATAGTCTCAGGGTCGTCGGAAGAAGCAGCGTGATTAAACAAATCATTAAATTTCATGCCTCTCGATTTCACGAGTTGCGAAGGATTTCTTATCCCGCGACACGAGAGGCAGACGTCTTTTTGCGCCGAAAAAAAAAAATAACGTGTTGAAAGAACTGACAATTAGTTGAGAGAAGTAGAAATTATAAAAAAAAGTGCTGAATATTTCCTGTACTGGTACACCAACGCTGGTACAAAACATTGTAGATTTAATGTACTGCGACGGAGAAATAAAAAATTCAAAAACATCGTGAATTGAACTTGTATAAAAATACACCACTGTGTAAATGTACATTCTTCAAATAGAGAAAAAACTGAAACTGAACTGAACTGATTGCTGAAATTGCAATTTTTTTCGTTACTTTGTAAAAAGTTGTTTGAAATATAAATTTGGATAAAACACATTTGGATAAAATTGGTTGCATGATTCATGCTAAAAACACCGAATATCGGTATTGGAAGTTATTTTTTTAATGAAGTGGGAAATTTTATGCATAAATCGATATATAATATCACCCAAAAAAATCACAAATGCATACGTTATATTAAAAGCTGTCGATTCTCCAATTTCAATATTTCACATACACGTTACTGTACGATCTTTCAATCTAATAAAAACCGTAACTATTAAAAAAATGGCCAACGTTAACGAATAATTGCGATCGTTGATTCACTGTTCCAAATAACTAAATAATGGCCAGTTAAGTATTAACAATTATAGAAGTCAGTTAACTGACTAATTGAATAACCGCGAACTATCCCATGTAACCAAATTAATTTTCTTTAAAAAGTATTCGTCTCAAAAACTGTTATTTCACTTAATTCATCGTTATCTTTCATTATCTCTAGTTGCGATGCGATTGTATAGACTTCACGAGTGAATTTACATCTCGATTTCCCTCGCGGAATCTTGACCTTTGTATCCAAACGGCCGGGAAGAAATATTCAGGACGGAGTTGCTTTAGAACGATCGTCGAAAACTCATCGTAGCGCGGGGAAAACAGTTGGCATGAAGAACTTTCCTGTCGAGTGTTGCGTCCCGCAAGTCACCGGGGACAAGTGGTTTTAGCTACGCGAATGCCGAGAGGCATAATCTGTCAAAATGCTCGACGCGTCAGGCGTCGAATTAGTTACCTTGGAAGAACTATTAAAACTGTTGATTACTGAATATAATAAGCGTAAGGGGCGAGGAGGGAGGGTTGGAGTACGCGAGGTGGATGAGTGCAAGACTGTTCCTGCGGGAGGTAAAATGGGAATTGTGGAGAGAAGAGACGCCTTCCTCGGGGTTTCGCGAGGGTTGAAACTAATTTCTCCGGCAGAGAAACAAGCCCCCTCGTCGAGAGGCTGTCTGCAGTGCTCTTCGCACACGAACGACGACCAAGAAGAGGCTAAACGAGGATGGAAGGAAGAACGGTCGAGAGTAAAACGGTATAGCCAACGATTTCGCGTTTACTTTATAACCAGCGCAACCGTGTCACCGGCTGACGTTAACGACGTCGACGAATCCGCCGGCGCTCCTCCCGCTCGCCTCGCTTTCTCATCAGTCTATATCCCCTCGTCTCTGGTGAGGAGTTGCTCGTGAAAATTAATAATCTCATCGAGACCCCGAATTAATTAATTGTACGCTAATGAATTACGGTAATCAGATCGCTGATAGAATAGCTGTAGCGTGAGCGAGTAAGGCTTAACCCGGATAACATGCGATGTAAATGGTTATCCTCGTCATAACAATGTTAACAACAATCACTTTCATGGCTATGTTACATTGATACTTGGCACGGACGAGCTTAGTCCCAAGCATGCTTTAATGTAATTGAAAAAAAAACCCTTGTTAGTTAGGCGAGACCAGAATACTTAAAACAATCATAATATTCCAAAGATAATGGAATTTACCTCAAGCATACTTCTTTCTGTCATTAAAAAAACATTGGTTCGCTTAAAAAACATTTTCAGCTCTCGGTAGTATTTTTTTTTTTCACGTATGGAGTAAAGGAAGCGGACTTGCAGTAAGTAGTAAAGCCGGAAGTCCAGTCGGCCATACAGAGATCTCGAGAGATCGTTTCAGAAACATTCGCCATACGATAAGCGACGGTTTGCTTTATCTATAGCGCCGTATCCAGATAGCCTCCCCTCGATTCATAAAGAGTCTATTCTTCGACTAGCAGACAGCCAGACCAATTCAATGAAGTTCATTCCAGCTCGAGGGCGGCCAACGAGCCCCCTCGGAAACGATCCTCTTCTGCTGGCCCGAACGGGGCTTGTTATACTCTCCTCCTATCCTTTCCCATCTCACATCCGACTCGCTTGCACGCTCACGCCTTGCGACTCCAGTCAATTGACTATCTCGCAGTTACCTCTGGTAATGGACCGTCGTTTTCCATTCACCAAGTTCTTACGGAACGTTGAATTTTCATCGTGCTTAGGGGTTTGCATACCAAGAATAACGCCACCACGTTCTCTTTTTTTCCCTCCTCGGATTTAACGAGATTCCCGTGCTGCGCACGCGCACTGAGCCTTTTTTGCGCCCCAGCAGCGTCGGTACTTCTGCTATCGTGATTACGCGCCGAGTTTCGTTTTTTCTCTTGTTTTTTCATTACTTTGCCAAATTTCACACGCCGCGAATAACACGTCGGTCGATTAAAGGGCTGTTATTTTCAAGCTACGTTTATAATCTACTACATCGAGTCGAGTACGTTGTTACGAGACCGAGTACACTCGTTTTTCAATTTCGACGAGGGCACGTAACAATTTGGATACCTTGTTGAACTCGCTTTTTTCATCCTCCATGTATTTATTTTTCGAAAAAGCGGAAAATTGTCGCCTGAGTAATTTAAAAGTCGCTTTCAAACAAAATTTCTTTTGAAAAAACCATGAAATTGCATAATTTAAGTAGTTTACCGATATTCATATACATGCAATCGTATCAATAACGAGTTTAATAACTCACAAATTAATTGAGTAATAAAAAAAATAGACTGTAGCGTCTTGACTCTGACCGAACATTTTTTCGATTCCTTCGCCTCGAAACGTTGTCACATATCTTGATACTCGATTGCAATTTCGGAGTGCATACGCGCTTCTATCGATGAATGGAACAAAAAAATTGCCGATATTTAGTTTGTAGACGAAACGCGCGAGTAACATTGAAGCAAACGCGGCTCGCAGTTGCACTATCTAGCCGTGGGGTGATACCGTTATACTGTATATTATACAGGCCGCCGTATATTCCACTGTAGAATAGATCATACTGCCGGATGTCGTGAATGGTGGACATCGGATGGATATAGGAACAGACATAAAGGCAACCTGACGCGATCCACAATAGCCGCGGTGCCCGAGGCGCATAACTATCGTGCTCGTCGTGCAAGCGGCGGAGAATCGGCCGAGAGCCCACCGGTTAGAGAGCGATAGAGAGAACGAGCTCTCCACTCCGGGCATTTCGACCAACAGCTGACGCTGTTCGTGCCACCGCCAAGTTTGCTCTGTAACGTCCGAATGCGTTGGTACTCGGCGCGGCAGGCCTGCAATGGAATCGGGCAGGCAGCAAGAGTGCACCTACCGGCTCCTTGCGCCGTTATAACTATACAACTATGCGCGACCCCGTCCCAATCGCGAGCTATGTTCGTCGAACTACCCCGCGCGAACTTGGTACCGAGCCGTGGAAATTTATCGACGTCGAATCTCATCTATATCACCGAATTTTGTCGTGAAAAAGCCATCACCGTCTGGCTAATCGAATATACGATATGACGCTGGATGGTAACGGCTATGTCGTGTACACGTGTTTGCACAGCCGCGCCACTAAACGTAGCACGACAATCGAATACGCAGGCTCCTCGCACCCTCGAGAGAAGCGCACGTAACGCGCGGTCGAATTTTATTGAATTCGTTATAGAGCAAATCAAACATACGCACACGTATGCATACGTCGAATGCATATTTACGAGTACACGAATGCACGGTGGATAACAAATATTTTTTAGCTGGATAGTAGAAAAATTCATCAATTCCGCGGTGAATGGCTTGGAATTTTATTTCCGCAAAGCCGATCGCTCGATAGGGGATTCTTCCATTGAAATTTCGCGCGTTATGCGGTTAAAACAGCGCTAACGAATGTCCTTGCTGCGTTGATAAAAAAAATAATAATGATTATTATTATTATCGGTTTACCCGGTTTTTGCGGAATAATACAAATTACATCACCGCGAATCCTTTGAATACCATTATGTACGCGAGGCGAAGAGATTATCAATGAAGCAGGTTTCATTCTCGTCGCGAGTACTCCGGGTAGCCTCTTCGTGCCCGACGAGAATCTCTCGCGGCACGTTGTTGCGGAACGGCGAGATTCTCGAATATATTTAAAATCAATCTCAGAGTGCTCATTTTCATTCGGTCCTCTACTCTCCCATTCGCGGCTCTGTATGTACCTTCCTCGAGCCGTGTTCGCTCGGCGCTCAGGCGAAAGCAGGCGGCGAGTTAAGCCGCCTTTCTTCCTACCCCGAAAGTAACTATTCATCGGAGTTTCTTGATAAATTGGTTAAAGTTCCCCGAGACCGCGAGACTTTTCCCGAGACTCTAGCATGAGAAAGTCTCGCCTCGTTTATGCGCCGCGGCCGGGACGAGAACCGCGCGCTTTTCTCCGAAAAGCACACGGGGCAGACTGGAAAATGAGCAGAATGCGTAAAGGATGGCGTGAAAATTTGATCGGTCCGCTACATGCATGTTTTTATGAGATCGAGCTGACTTTTGTCGTTACCCGAGTGCTCAGTTCAGATGAATTTTTGCTTTCGCGTCGTGGAAGCTTCTTGCTTTCGTAAAAAACTTAGTTTTGAGAGTTTTCATGGCAGGACATTCTGAAATGTCTAAGATGTCGAGAAGAGTCGAGCGAAAGACAAATAAATATACGTGTATGTACGGTTAAATTTTGTTCGCATTCTAGTGACAGTAACTATTGAGATATCGATCTCAAACTTAAAATAGAGTGTATTAAAAAGTTATGGCAATAATGTATTTAAAAAAAATAATATCTGTTTTCCTTCTAAAACTAATGCAATTTTTAAGATATCGCGTTTAAATTTGGAGTAAACGTAGTTTGTGGTTACGTATAGTTTAGGCTCGGATTTGCTATGAATTGGTCAGATAATGCCTTTTTTTCTTAGACTTGTTTCTGTTTTACCCTTTGCAAATTTCGGAATAACGGTCTAGAATTTTTTATGGAAACTGACATAATCATAAACAAAGCTGCAAAGTAATATCTTGCTCGTTACTTTTCATTTTGTATGATGGTTCCATTGTGAGGAACCTAAAATTAATTAGTCGGCTTTCTCGTAGTCGCTTTCTCGTTAGGCGGCTTTCTGCGAAAAGTGGAAAATCATGTGGCAGTCATATGCGAGATTGTACTTTGTTTTTTTTTTCTTTTTTTTTTTTAACGCTGCGAAAAATTCGCGGACAACGGCTTTGAACTTAAAATGTCAATGGATGGATTTCGCGGGAAAATATCGAGCCATGGGGCGGCGCGGTCGTTTTGTTCCCCACCGTTGAAATACTCGGCTAATGGAATCTGAAACACACTAATTAATCTGCCTGACGTATTATTACCGTCGTTTCGAATGCCATCGATAACCCGACTCGTCTCCCTCTATCTCCCGTTGTTTTCCACATCGTCGTATACGCGAATTCGGTGTGTTTCGCGTATGCCCGCTCACGGTATTCTGTCGGTAACCGCAGCCCAGGAGCATTTCGTGTGCATATGCGTTCATACCTCCAGTAAACTATAGAATACGGGTCCGTAATACTGCCGGTATAATTGTCGTTCCGACGATAAATAACGTAATTATCGAATCGTCCCGGTGTACACACATATACGTACACGAAATAATTCGGCTGTGTGAATGACTACGACGCGCATATGTGTTATTATTGCCGTGCCATTATTCGCATTATTATTGCCACTCGCGAGATCGATGGATTAATACCAAAAATAGGAGGGGAAAAAAAATGACCTGCTCGTTTAATGATTTTCGGATAACACAACGCGGAGGCAATCATTCGCGTGGCGAACGGAACGGTTGTTACAGAAATTCAATAAACCCAATTACGCGTAACTGAGCACACTGGCGCGTTGCGGTAACGTACTTTGCGCTTTTCCTAGCGCAGCTTAATTTGAGCATCAGCAAATTCGGGCGATATACGTAACGAAGAATGTTTCAACAGAAGTAGACTACAGAGCGGTGGCCTTTGACTTTAAAATATCATAATTGGCAATGGCACGAAGCCGGAGAATTTGCATGAGTGAACTGATGAGGTATGAAGCGCGTCATAAACGTAATGACAAAAGTGCGCGTTAGACACGCGAGGGTGGAAGAAAGTTTCGCTGCCGTTGAAAAGACCAACTTGCCATGGGGGCATGAGAAACACGCGGGCAAAAGGTACGAAGCCAAAACACGCAGAAACGCCCAACATGCGACACCGAATGGGGCGAAAGGGGGCGTGAGAGGTTGGCGAGCTCAGCAAAGTCGACTTTGTAAAATTGAGTTTTGCCAAAAGCGTCGGTGGCTACGTTGTGACGACGGTGGAGAAAAGCGTTAAGGTGTTGGACGTTATCGCTGGCGAAACCTTTGAACCTTTGTGCAACCCGCCCGGTGTCACGATCCACCAACGCTTCCCTCCTCCGCTCCCTACAGTCCGACAAAGGAGAGAACCGCGCCGGTTGGCTATGCCAGTGCTAACTCGACGACGTAAATTCGACGACTACAATAGATCAAAGCTCTCCCCCTCTAACCGTCGCCATACATTATTCATGGCTAACGAACATCGACGTTTTCCTCTCGTGCTTCTTCTTCCCTCGTCGCGATATTCCTCATCTTATATCCACATCCCGTGCTCTCTTATACTTTCCTGCTTCACGAGTTTTCGCGACACACTTTCCTAACTCTTATTTTTTCATGCGTGAGAATAATATCTGAAAATATCAGTGTTTCTTCGCCGAAACGGAAATGGCCGAGCATTTCTTTTTTCATTATTGAAGCGAATTTTCATATAGAATATTAACGTGGGAGTTCGTAATATATAAATGGATAAAAATTATAATCCGCAGAAAATAAGACACAAAAAATTGTGCTTTACATTTTTTTCGAAAGTATTTGAGTACCTTGAGCATTAAGGAATTATTCAGTTTGTGACCATTACATGGCCACAGCTGGACCTCAGGTCGCCCTATTATCCATTTTTCTCGTTGTTCCTCCGATAGCATTGCTGCTTTTTGTGTCTTATGACCACATTTTCTTGGTTTTCTCAATGTATGAATATAATACATGAGAATATGAGTGCTTTTTCACTGAACCAGCAACATCGGTAAAATATTTGCTTCACTTGTGAAGCGGATTCCCACATCGAATATTAAGCTGGTAGGACATTTTTCCGTTTCTTTTTTACAGATAAAAAATTTTTTTTAAGAAAAAAATTCTTTGTAACATTGTTGATAATAAGGTTTGATAGCATAAAGATATCTTATCTTACAAGTAAGAACTACGTTTATGGCAAAATTAGTATTATCAATAGTAGAAATTTTTTATACCATTTTCGTCGATAGTGTAAAGTGCAAGGGCCCGAAGTATCAAGAACGTAATCGGCTTTTCATACTGGGCATCCCGACCGCTCTGCTCACAACGCTTATACATACTGATATATACAGTTGCTTCGTTCTTGCGAGACGTTGCCCTCACTCACGAAGCCTCGAGCGTCCTTCAACCTCCACAGTGCCAACTTTCTCATTAGGCAGTCCCAAGCTACCGGATCAGGCTCTTCCCTTAACCTCTCTTACTCGCCCTAGTCGGTTACGGTGCATCCCTTGTTTCCGTCCTTTTCCTTCGTCGCTTCTATCCGTCGAAGCGCTCGCGAGCGAAGCCATCACTTCGACCTCACTGTATCGATTATCGAGGCATCAAGGACCGTAACGGTAGCCTTCCGAGTCTCGAACGAACCGGCTATAACGAGATGCGAGACGCGTTTGTATACTTTGGTCGTCTTTGGCGATTACTTTCAGCGCACCCGAAGAGACCGTTCGGTTCCATTATCGCGCGAAAAACCCGGAGATTGCACGGCGTATTATAGTTTCAAAATGTCCATAGAAAATTATTCTTCACTCGGGCGGAAATGTATTTGCTTATCCTTCCCGCGATTCGTTTATACACACCGTGCATCTATGAATTTTCATCGTGGAATCACGAATCGGCGAGAAAAAAACGATATGCACATTCATAGTGCACCATAGCGATGGTTACCCATTTGCATTAATCGCGACACTCGAGAATGTCCCGTGGCAAGAGGTCCCGAGACGCGAGACCACGGATCTTGAAGCACATTTTCATATCCCAAGAATCACGAGTGGTAGCTCGAGCGAGAATCTTTTGAGGGTATGACAAGAAGCCTCATACATGGATCGTTGAGGGTGGCAACGGCGCTTTCGCCTCTGCAAGCTCGACGGTGCGCCGTCTTTTCGAGCAAACATTAAATTTTATAGAAGAGCTTTTTAACTGCCCTCCGGGCAAAAGACGACAATTATGCGCTTCACCGTGAACATGTGACTTTGCATGTTTTCCTGGTACCCGATGTTCTTGCAAACGGCTGAAAATGTCTCGACAACATTTGCTACACCATTTCTTTGTACCGCGATTGGTGTCTCTTCTCGAGTTTCCTTGTGATCAAGTGCGAGCTGATTGAGATAAAAAATAAACAAATGAATAAAGCGCTTGTGTATGTCGAACTTTTTTTATTTCAAAGATGAGGAAATGAAAACAATCTGACAAAATCAAGAAAATCCTGACCGAAGAAAAGAGTGTAATAAACAAACTGTATTGACGAAGAAAGGTGAAATAGAAAAAAATTCTTTGCAAATTATAGTTGACAGATACCTACACTCAAAGAGAATAAATCTTTCGACTATAATGTGCGAATAATTATTAACTATTCTTTGTCGATAGAGTTAATTTTTTTCTCTCTCTTATAATTTACCATTTTTTCCATTTTTTGTAAAGATATTTTTTAACTTACCGTCTCCTCGAGTTCACGTTGCTTTGGGAAGCACAAATTCGCTCTAGAAATAATTAGATTATCGGTAAAGATTCATTAGTTATTAATATTTCACCTCTGTGAAATGAGTTGTCTGTGTCCGACACTATCGATTATTTTCGCAATTTGCAAAAGTAATTGTCCAAAAATAAAAATGTCGCGAACATTCGTCGAAACGGCAAAAAAAGTCGTGAACGCTACATCGTTGCGGTAGTTGACGATTTATTTTCATATCTGTGCATCCAGTTTTTTTGTTAATCCTTTTTCTACCTCTCTGCGTTTATTCGGTTTACCGAACTCCGTGGGGATTCCCCGGTGGGGCGCGCGACGAGAATTTTTGCACCTTTCGCTCGTTTTGCCTGCTCGTCTTTTCATTTTTTTGCCTTTCGCCTCATCGCACCCTTTTCGCCGGTTACCTCGTCGTTCATCTCTCATCCTTTCGTTTTCCGGACTCGCATCATCATCACCTTCGCTCTCAATCCTCTTTGGGCTCTGTCCCTTCTTCCTCCCTCTGCGCTCCACCACTTCGAATCTCGCACAGACAGATGCTCGAGTTTATTTTTCCACTCGTGGTTGGAAAAGTTCGAATGCATCGTTGACGCTTCGTCGCTAAGGGTACGAGTCTGTCGAGGGGGGGAGGGGGTTTGGTATACACAAACTCGAGTGCGGAGTTGAAGCGCGTGGGAAGAACCGAAAGGAGTGTCGAAGGTGGAATGACGACGATAATAAAACTAGTAGAAGCGTAGATTCGGAGGCAAAAGAGGGGAGGGGTTGGGGGAGGAAGGAGGCTTTATCCAGAATTGGACAAAAGTAATGTTTGCTAAAATAAGAGAACCTTCGAGCAAATAGTCCAGTACGCTTTGTACCCTCGCGTACGTCGAGTGGGTACAGTAAAATCGGTAGAAGTCGATTTCTCGAACACTCTGGTATTATTTCTATGATGAAGTTTCCCAGTCTCGGCAAGTTTTGACGATTTGACAACGTTCCCACGGTGAGAATTCCAACTGCACCAACATTTGTTTGTGTTTTCAACGATAAGTTATTATCGTTAGTTACTGATTCTTTGAAATAACTGATAGTTAACTCGAGAGACTCGATTGTAAATATAGAAAAATGCATTTTTCTTATCGAAAAGCATTCGGCAAATTTTTCCCTCTTTCTCCAGCGCAGGTATAAAAAAAGACGAATTAAATTTTACAAACGTGTGCTCGGCTTGCGTCTATATATCGGTCGGTAGTTTGGCAGCGGAGTGGAACAATAGAATCCCGTGCTGATTTACTCGTGAAGTACTGTGCGAGAGGGGTAGTTTCAGCCTGGATTCCGAGGAATTTAGAGTCTCGAGCTCGACTTCTGCGTCTGGCGGGGTGTGTAGAAGGAGAAGGTGGGCGTAGGAGGGATGAACGGTTCGGTGGGCGAATGCAACGGGTTCGAGGGAGTTGGGACCGGTACCGGCTTTACTCGGGTTTCCGGTGGACGTTTCTGGAATGTAGATACGCCACCCGGGACTCGCATTCGAAATGAGAGAGAAAGAAAAAGAGATCGGGAAGATCGAGTAGCGGGGAATGGCAAGAGGGGGCGGAGGAGGAGGAGGATACAAGCTTTTCGTCCAATATACTATATACAGACGAAACAGACGGAACGAGAGTAGAGAGTCGTGCAGAAACGAGAGCAAAAAAAGGAAATGCTAGACGGATGAAAAATCGGAAGAACGTTGGACAGTGCGGACCAAAATAATGGGGGGTCACCAAGAGCGAAGTTAGTATAAATATCTTGTAAAATATGAACTCTCCCTCTCTCGCTCTTGTTTTCTCCCAATGACGACAACGTTTCGCGGAAGCGTTGAAGTATTCCGCGAAGTATCCCCGACGAAATATGCTTCACGCTTGTGCACGGGAGTTTCCGTTAAGGACGGCTTTTTGATCCCATCCCAACCGGAGGATTGTACTTATGCAGAGTTTCTTGCTCGCGGCAATCTTGCGAGACAATACACGCGAACGAGACGCCCGGGCCCAGAGAGGAATGAAAAACCTCGTGCTTTCTGGTAACCCTCTGTTATATCGCAACTCGCGAACGCGATAGACAAAAGAGCGGAAAGAATTAATGGCATCCGAGGTCTTACACGCGACGCTACGTTCCAAAGGCAACCCCGTCGACGCTTCCCCGAGCTCCTCCTCCCTCCGTCGCCGCTCACCGACGAGACTCTTCGCCAAATGTATTAACGTAAATGAGTTACCCAAGCAACTCTGACGATAACGAGAGAAATAGAGCAATAAAAAAAATGCCGTTCACGTAACGAACTTGTCCTCTTACTCGAATACGGAGAACCAAATTAACGAGAAGTCTTCCGGGGGAAGAAACTTCGATTATGCAATTTCTCATTGCAATGTTTTTTTTTCGACGGAACTAGAAAAATACTTGTTTTTCCGGTCGATAGCCTGCCATCGAAAAAGTTGCTTTTTTTGCTGTTGGAAAGGAAGGGTCATGATTGAAAAAAACAAAAAAAAAGATAGCGTTACCGGTAATTCCGAGGCTCACCACATAGTAACCGGAGAGAAACCATACACAGCTGGCAAAAGCCGGAACTCCGGGAGTGAAAGAGAAGCAGCAGTGCGAGCGGGTCGTCGGGCTCAAGGTGAAAAGTTTCTGCAGTCCGTTTCAGAGAAATAAAATTTAAATTACACTCTTATACACCAGTAGTGAGAAAGTTAGGAAGGACGGAGTGAGAGGTCCGGGCATTAACGGGCACTTGGCCACGACCGCTCGCGCGTAATAAATAAAAAAAATACAATAAAAGTAAAAAGGAGATGAAAAAAAATAACGCGAAGGAGTGACAGAGATGGGACAGAAAAAGAGCGTTGGCTGTTTATGGAAATGAAAGAGAACGACGTGGGGAGAGTGGGAGGGGGCGTGGACAGGAAAAGCGCACTTAAAAAGGAGCTGCCTCGCGGTACGAGAAACTTTGTAAATTAATATTCAACCCGCGGCAATATAGTTTGCCGGTGGTCGGCGCGGTGGTCTCTCGTGCGTAAAAGATAAATGAATAAGGAAGAAAAAAAAGTAAATATCGATAATAATTCAATAAACGTCGCGGATTGGCATCGTAACAGATCTACATTTTTATCAAACGGCCGGGATGCTTGGCCTCTATCCATTACGCTTTTTCGGCGTATCGACTGACCGCTCGGTTGCGGTGCGCGCGATAACGATTCTCCTCCGCTTCACAATTTTCCCACCGGTGCAGTATTGCGGCTCGTATTTACCTGGCGGCTCTGCTTACACACAAGAACCGCGAGAAACACGCCGGAGCTTCCACGCGTTCATAACATCGAATTCGACACCGATTTCCCGTTTCGGGTTTCACTTTATCGGCCCGACAAACGGATAACGGTACAGTTTTTTATTGAGCTCGCGAAATTGAATTACTATTTTCCGCAGTTTATTACCAAAAACTGCTCGTTCCTTCACAGAGAAATTTTCCATTTGAATGTCCAATTCACGAACAGCACCCTTCAAAGGTTCAAATTTTCGAAAAAATCAATTGTTTTATTCACATATCGATAAGGAATTAGTAAAAAAAATGCTCACAAACCTCTGATTGAACAAAAATGATTTTTTTGTTGAAAAATAAAATAATTTCGACGAGCAACTGAACGAAAAAACACCATTTTTGTCAGGATTCCAGCGACCAGTTCCCTGATGTATAGAAATATTAGGTCACCGATCGATGTTCAATATCCAATAATCTATACTTCTTTCCGGTAACATCCATCGCTCTCGCAGCGGATCATTCGAGTGACCGACAAGTACACGAGTTTCCTTTCCATTTTCTTGCCGTCTCAGATACCGATTGACGAAACTTTTCTTCAAACTTCGTTTCCTACATTGCTCTCTCGTTGTCCCGCCTCTCCTTTGCCCTACTCTCCTTACTACTCAACTCCCGTTCTGTCGTTATCGGCGTCGAAGCGATTTTCCCGTTGTACAATGTGTCGCGCTTGCTCGCTCGCTTTGCTACCCCGTCGCCAGTGTCGTCACAGTGTTCGAAGGATAAAAGCCGTCGGCGGCGACGGAAGACAAGAGAAGAAGCGAAAGACGCGCGACGTAGGAACGAGAGAACGAGAGAGTGTAAAGCCCGGCTAGTTGAAAACTACGATACAATGGTGAACCGAAGTGGAAACTTGGAAACAATAGAGAGAACGGCACGAACGCGCGGGGAGTATTCCTACACCTTCGCAGCGATGCCAGTTTCCTTTCTGTTTCGCGAGGTACTTTTTCTCGACGTTGTTCCGTCTCGAGCTCTATCTTCCCGTCGATTCGCGTACATCCACTTCGGAGTCTCTGTGGCAACGATGACAACGGTGTCGATCGGAATCGACGTGTCGGTAGCCGTTCCCAACAAAGAAATCCAAAAGAGGCAGGAAATCGATCTTTGACCGTGCAACAATGAGATAGCGTGAAGGCGCGAAGGCGTCGGATGCGCAGAAGGAAAAGCGACGATTAAATGCGATCGAAGTGATCCGTCTATCAAACATGAGACGTCGGAACTTCCGATGACTCGATATATTACCGGAAACTTTTTTTTTTACGATCCCCGCGATTACGCACGTATAACGTGACCATTTTTGCGAAACACTAGTTCAATCTCTGCACTACCGCATGAAACAAAAGTATATCGCAAAATACAGCTAAAAACATATAATATATTTAATGGGAAAAATTGTATGTTATAGGTCTATTTGGAAATCCATTTCTAAAATATTTTGTGCGCGTACATTTTTTTCCAAGCAAGTCCGATAACGCCCGAGCGAAGCGACAATTATTATCTCAAAAACTCCGTACAACGTCTTCTCTCACGTGTAAACGTTCGAACGGTAAATTTATACCGGGATCAGTGGAGCAGCGCAGTGTGGGAGGTAGTAGAAATTATTTCGCAAAGTAGGACAAATCTGTGAGGTGAATGGAAGGAGAGCGCTTCGAAAGGGGTTGGTGAAGGGGAAGAGATTCAGTTCATAAAATTTTAATATCTCTCGTATCTGGCGAACGAGTATGAGGTAACACGAACGTGGAATGAGAGAGAATTCTGCCGTGGATGGCACGAGAGAGGTGGAAGGAGAGTTCCTGCGGCATAGTCGCGGTTAGCTTGTGCCGTTTGGAGTCCTAGCAAGAGTTTGAAGCTGCACACGCGAGGAATCTCGCATCGCTGTAGCCATAGATTTCACGAGTCGAAGGAGAACGAAGTCGTGACGCGGATAGGAGCAGCAGCAGCAGCAGCCACAGCAGCAGCAAGCATAGCGTTGCAAAAGTCGATAGTCTCTGACCTCTCGGTTTCTCAACGGTGTTAGAGCAGTTACCGTTCGTCGTGATCAGACGAGATTTTATCGAAACGTACGGCGATATCGGCGGCGGAAGAGACAGGGAGAGGGGGTAGGAAAACCGCTCGCGGGATTCAACTCGAACAAGCAACGATCGTTCGTCGAGTTTATCGAGCGTGTCCAGTAGATACAGAATCTCCCGCGGGGTCACGTTTGACCGGATAGAAAAAATGAAAGAAAAAAGAAAATGAGAAAAAAAAGAACTATCGAAAGTATAAAACGAAGCAGAAACAATAACAAATGTGTTTTTAGGCGAATGCGAGGATATTAGCTCGATAAGCGGCGCGTCAGGTACATTAATCAGATTGTATACATTATTTAGACTCGAAAGCTTTGTTGGCATTGAATTTTTAATGCCAATCACAAACGAAGCGATTTTCGTGAATGATGAAAATTCGCGAGCCGGAACACGACTTTCGCGTCGATTGTTACAATTTTGCACCGCTGACTAATCGATCACATGAAGGTAGGATTACAGACCTTTAGCGTACGAGCCGGACGTGTAGGAACAACGGACCGAGGCGTACCGCGCGCGTGCCACAACCCGAGGCATTTACCTTCACTCGTCGAGTGGACGCACTCGACGCTCCGTCAGCCGTGGCTGCACTCGACGCTCAATATCCACTGCACACCGCACGGCATTTACGAAACTCGCTCGAGCTTTGTGTACGGGAAATATAACGATTCGCTAATTGTAGATTGACGCGTTGGGCCCCCCCAGGTTGTTGGATCACGATGACGAAGATTGAAAGGCCGTGCATGGAAAGGACGGCACACAAACCAAAGTTGATCGTAACTTCCTGGTGGGGATTGATTAGAATCGAAGATTCGTGTCTAAAATTATGAACTCTGAAGGAAGCTTTTTTTCTATGGGAGGGGATTTACCATAAAAAGACGAACGATTGTTTTCGTTAAATAATCGGCAGCATAAACAAAATGGCCATAAAACTTGAAGATCGAAACTACGAAATTTCGCGGACTTCTAAGATTTATCAATGTTTTTCGAAAATTCGAGTTTCGCGATCGTTCCATTTATCTCCGTTACCTCATTTTGTCCCACCTTTGCCGACATAAAGCAAAAACACACGCGGAAATACGTTCGATGAATCGGTGAATGAAATTTGTTATTCCCTCCATTCTGTCTCGGTAGATCGGTGCACCCCTGATTTTATCGGGACACAAAAGCCCATCTCTCACGTCAGCCCCTTTCCACGATTTTCCGCCGGTCGGCGCACGGTAACCGAACGGCGAACACGAGCCGCATACGTGCTTTTCTGTATCTGCCGATTAAACGGACCGGGCAATCCTATCTACCAACATTTTCCCGCTCCCGCTGTTTCCGGGTGATCCACGTAGCGAACTTGGACTCGTTACATACGCGCGCATTTTCCGCATGCACGTATACAACATTTCGTATAGATTTAAACACGCGCACACGAATTCCAGACACGTGTACCAGTCGCTGTTTCGTTCGGGATCCGTTGATTTTGCCGGGTGAAATTAAATTGCGTAAAAGAAGGGGTCGGGAGGGGCGCGCGGGGTAGAATAGAGGGATGGAGTTGGAGAAGACGGGAGGAGGCAAAGCGCCGAAAGGGGTCAGAGGACGAAGTCGAGGGCGGAAATACACGCTCGCGAAAATCCTGTGCAAATTTAATGAAACGTCACTGACAAACGTTGACTATCTCTGTATATTTCGCATGAAAAACGTGTACCACGCGGCTGCGAACATTTTTTTTTTCTTTTTTTTTTCGGAATTCTAACGAAAGGTCGACGTTTGCTCGTGAACCATCGGAGGCGAAAGAATCGTAGCGAAATATAAAAAACAGAGCTGGTCGATATGGCGAGATAGAAAACAATATAAAAAAAAAAATACAATAAAAAAATGGTTTATCCGCGGCATGAAAAAAAATTGCGTCGCTCAGATTGAAACGGAAATTGGAATGTGATTGAATCACTATTTGACGAACGACACTGACGCGTCGGTTGGATATGTACGCCGCGGTATGTGCTCTCACCCTCGCCGATTTAACGAAGAGCGTTTGCTCTTGATTTCTCTTTTCATTTCTTTTATTCTTCACACAGCTGCCTTTTTTTCCGTTTATTTGCACCCGGCGTTACGAAAAAAAGAGCAAAGCTCCGGGCGACGATGAGCGAAAAACAAAATAGAAAAATATTAATTCCGTGTATACGATCGACTGCGTTGGGTCATTGATCCGCGTGCGACGGGACTTCACGTACGTGTGACACATATCGTGACTTTTACCGACCCGATGCCATTATCTCGCGAGTTCTTACGTGGCTCGAATTTCGAGGTGAAAACAGCATAAGGAGCGGCTTGCACGAAAACCCTTCGTGGAACACGCCGAGGCTGACTACTTTGGCTCATGCTTTGATCGCACTAGGCTACCGCCTCGGTCGTCTGTCAAAGCCATTGTTGTCGCTACTCAAACGAACCTCCTTATGCTCCAAATCCTCCGCTACCTCAAACATCCTCCCCGCTCTCTCGTTCCCTCTCACGGTTCCTTTCTTATTCCGAGCGTATAGCCGGAACACCGGTAGGTCAGTCGCACAGTCGTCGGCCCTCCGAAGACACGGCGCGACGTATACGTATTTTTATCCAATAGGTCTCATATCGAATTTTTCGAAACTCTCGAAGCCACTCTCGTCCCGTTTCGATATCGACGGATTCGTCTCGATATTGTCATACGATCGGGCTGTGCAATAAGACGTTCGAAAACAAAGTCCATGACTTTTTTATTACGGTATTATTATTAATAATTTAGTTATGAACGAGAATACACTTTTGTACAAATTAAATACCAGTTGTATTTTATTGAAGTTATAAATAAAAGAAATGAGACGAACTCAATAATGTTTTGAACAAATATAGCGATAATCATTATTATTAAAATATTGTCGACGGTAGATTCGAGAGACAACCGTGATAACCAATCGATAAAGTGATACTAATGAATACCAGTTAAAATTGGGTGGTCGATGGGAGATTCGAGGATGCTGGAATGAACCGTAGGACGAGTAACGAGGTCAGAAGTTAATGACATAGTTAGCAAACGCGAGCATCGTCTCTCATTTGGTAATATCACAGAGGCCAAGACCCAATGGCTTTGAAGTCCCCGGGCGTTTCTCCGTTCTACTTCAATATAGGCGCACGTATATTGCGTGTGTAACATTGTAGTCGTGCATTTGCTTTGCCCCGACAAAGTAGACGGGCGAAGCGAGGCACCTTGTACCTACACCGGCGGTCCTTCTTTTAAAATCATCAAAGACTCATTCTTGCTGAGTTTTCTTACCATCATTTGAGTTCTTTGAGGCGTTCCATGAGGAACGAGTAACCAAAGAAACACGGAAAAGTCCGGCGGCTTTTTACTAACGAAGAATTCTCGGTTTTTGTTCCTTCGATATAATTCATGCATTTTCAATCTCACTCGATTGTTTAAACCATTTATTTTAATTACACCGCGGATTTTCCGCGACGAATTTTAAGCGACAATTGAAAACGAGAAGCATCAACGAACAAAGAGTTTGGAAAACGAGTAAAAAAAAGATGTCCGCGACCTATTTTGCGACAAGTAACGATTTTCGGTGCTTCATAAACAGATATATTTTCTCCCCGATGAAATTGCGAATAACCCCAGTTATCTGTTCTATTTTTCCATGGATAGGAACAGGATGCGCACAGGACAGATTTTTGATGAATTTATAAATCGTTTTTCCGGATGGCCTTTCGAGCCGGGGAAAAATGAGGCGAAAACAAACTTCGATTAACGGCGTTGTAATCTTTTTGATTGCCCTCTCAATTTTTCTATATAACCCTTTGACGGATTTTGGAAAAAAAATTCGACCTCGTGTCTCGTAGGATTTTATTTTTCGCTATGAACACTAATCCTGCGGTATTTTTGGTACAACGCGAAGCAGTGCATTGGCGGTCGGGAGGGTGAAAATCATTTTTTTCCGTTCCAGAGCGACGGTAATTCCTCGCCAAGAGCTTTCAGCTTTAAAAAACCCTCCGAATTCGCGTGCGAAACGAACTAAAACTGCGGATTCATGCTATAAGTGTTTCAAGGTAGTTCCTTCGGAGAATGCAATACGCACACCTCAAATAACTCGTCTTACGTATATTCACGACTCCGAGTTAAACGAAATTCCGTCAAGATTTTATCGACGTGAAAATTTCGTTCGTCGTCGTAATCGCGCGTGTATAGACACACACACACAGGCACACGTGAGGTGGGAAAGTGCACGAACCCTGATAGGTGAACACGACTCGACACCTCGGTCCCGCGATGTAATTCCCGTTTTAGCGATATTTATATCGTCGTATTACGTGAAATTCTACTCCGGAACGCAAGAGAGAGAGACGCATTTCGCTCGACGTTTCGAAAATCGTTTCCCTGCTTGAGTCCGATTCCGCAGAACGAAATCGTTCTCGATAAACGAAATCCGAGGCAAAGGAACAGAGTGAACTGAGCGAGAACACAGACTGGGCTAGACGAGCGCACGCGAGCGATCGAAATGAGTTAAATAAATATAGAAAGGAGACGATGCGAACTAAATTTACACATCGCTTCCCTCTCAAACTTTACTTTGACAACTGAAGAAATTTTCAAGCTAAACTGATTAAAATATGTTCACATTGGTCAAGCACACCTCCAGGCATTATTTCTAAATGTGATTTTCCGATGGTTTGGAAGATTCTGGAAGCGTTTTCACTGAAATCGCGAAAAAAATGTTTATATGAAAACAAAGCTTCCTCTAAAACGAAGCAAAAAAAGGCAGAGATGAGAAGGAAAAAATCCGTTTGTGTCAAGTGTGTGTACGTGCGTATGAGCAGTTGAGTTTCAAGAATGCGGAAAGCTCTCGACTGCCCTTCCGGGGTGTGTGTGTGGGTGTGTGTGAGAGAAAAAACCCCCAGGTCGTCGATTACTCCCATCCACCGAGCTTCATTCCATTAAAGAACTAGACCACAGGAAGTGCCCTCCCAGTTCTCGTAATTTTTCGGAACATTCCTGACGGCCTATAGCACGAATTCCTACCAGTATGTATATCCTTGCCCGAGGAATGTTACCAAAGGAATTTCAGAATGGTCTTTTCGGCACATATTCCTTTTTTTTTCATTTAGGGAAGTGAAAAAAAATTTACCGTTCGTTTTTTCGATCTCGCGCTCCGGTACGCCAATCCGCTGAATCGCCAAAGTTCCAACAAATACGCTAAAAAATAAAGAAAGAAAGGTCACTGATGAAATGCTCCTTTGAGTACATTTCGTCAAAATGTAGTGTTTCCGAATGACCTACAGTTACTAACGACGAAAACCCATTTTCTTTGTTATTCAGGTGTACACGCAACGCGATGTCCGGAGGACAGTTTCCGCACGGAGGATGGTACTTGCAAGTGCGTGTCAGTTTGTCCTCCGACAAACAAATGTCGCGAGGGCGAACGACCCGAGGAGCTAAGGGCCACCGAGGTTACGGGGACTCCTGGCAGATGTTGCCCACTGTACGACTGCGTTCCCTCAGGTAATTACAAAAGTCGTATCAAGCTACGGAGTAACTAGTTTCCGCTCGCTCGACCAAGCTACTCTTACTCCACCGGATCACCCCCTTCGCGGTCTAGCTGCTTTCCTACGTGCGTGGCTAACGTTACGTGTTGCCCTCCCCGTTCGCCCGCCCTGCTTCGTCCCCTGTTTCAACCATTGCCAGGCCAGGCACCACCACAGCAATGCGGGAATACCAGCCGCTTCCATTTCTGTAGTTCTAGGTTAAAACCTATTCGGTGTGTTTCAGCTCTCGCCTGTCCGTTAGAGAATAACGCGAAGCACTGGCAGTTGTAGTAGTAGTAGTCGTAGTAGTAACAGTGGTAGTGGAAAGCTTGCGCGCCAATCCCCCGCAGCAGAAGCCGCGCCTCGCCACACTATCTCGGGATCTCCACCGGGATTTCCCTGTGAAATACGAGCGTCGGTACCACTACCGTCGCGCGTATACGATCGTGTTTTGTGCCAACGTATACATTTGCAATACATTTTCCGAATATACACTATCCCCGTGTATATACGTTAACTCCGCAATGTTGGTATAGATGTTTTGAAATAAGTTACCGGAAAGCGAGGGAAACTAGTGAACTTTCCGACGGTGTCGAATTCTAACGTTCTGATACCTCCCCCGGGCTCGCACGCTAGCATGCTTTCACGCTAAACTGATGCATTGCATTATTATCTAAGAATTTACGTTTGGTATAGCATGTTAAGTTTTCATCGAACGGACAACTTATGTTTAAGAAGACGAGGGGCGAACTTGATCGCGAAGACACACGGTAAAACACTTTTATTTCATTTTTTCCGTTTTTTTTTCTATGAATCTCCAACATTTTGGGGTCAATACGAATTGTTAGTTCTGCACGCTTGAACGCTTGAAATTCGTGCAAAAAAATCTTATTGTACATTCTTTTTTCCTTACCAAACTTATCGTTTGTTGGAAATGATGTGGTGTTCGAAGAACTTATAATTAGTTGGGAAACTAACAGATAGTTGGAGAAAACGATAGGAAGAAGCAGAAACTGATTATTTCCTGTGGAAAATAATTCCAACTTTTAGTTCTGCCAACTAATTATTAATTGTCCGAACTAACTTGGTCCGACTAACCATTAAGAAGATGAGGAGCGAACTCGATCGTGAAGGCAAACGGTAAAGCATTATTTTTTCCATTTTTTTCCTATAGATCTTGAGAAATAATGTTGTCTTGGGAAAACTAATAGATAGCTGGGAAAAGCAGAAGTAGGTAGCTACATTGATTTTTTGTAAGAAAAAATAGTTGCCCTAACTTGTAGTTCCACCAAATACTGACTAATTTTCCAAGCTATTAATTGTTCCAAGTAATCACTAATGCTATCAACAAACTTTTACTTTTCCCAACTAATGATTGTTTCGGTGATAAGAGAACCGACAATTTCCAATTTCTCGAAATCGTAGAATGTAAAACCACCAGAAACAATATTGTAAGGGCGATTTGAAAGATTTATTGGAATTTCAGAGCCTGTTTCGTGGGTCCGAACCGATGATTATCAGACGCCCGATGGTTGCATCGACGGTTCGGGAATTCCCCGTGCGTCCGGCGAACAATGGAATCAAGGGGCCTGCGTAAATTGCACGTGCGACCAGGGTACCGTTTCGTGTCACGCAACGATGTGCAAAAGCTGCGAAAATCCAGCGCCGATCAGCGCCGACGAATGTTGTCCCCGGTGTCTGGACGCGAGGAACGAAACTTTCACAACGCCAGAGCCCTGTTCGCCGCTCGTGGACTGCGAGCCACCGTGCGAATCGGTCATCAACACGCAAAACCAATGTCCAACTTGTCAATGTCCTGTGGTACGTTTTTACTTTAAAAGAATCTTCTCGTCGAGTGTGGAATCGTAACTTATCATTCTAACGTTCCACGTTGAGCGACTTTGAAGCTTCATTAATTCGTCTTACCCCATCGCCGACGAATTCATCCCCCAGGAGATATTCAAAGTCTTCGATATTCAATCGCGAAAGTATATCCAACCATCGCTCCAATAGAGATAATAAATATGATTTTATTCCCCTTCCGCGATCGATAACTCAATTGCATATTACATTTCGATGGGGCAAAACTTCATTTTGCGAAAGAACGATCGTGGAAAGTCACCGGAAGGAAGGGCGCGGGTAGGAAAACCGAGAGGTATATCTTGTCCGCGATAAAATTAATCAAGTCGTGGGGGAGAGGGGGGGTTCGACGTAGGACGAGGACGCTCCCGGGATATTTGTAACCGGAGGTGTGCGGCATTCCCTTTTACGTGAAAACGAGTATACTATACCGCGGGCTGGTATACGGAACGACGACGTTATTAAAAGCGTTTCCCGAGGTGCTCGAGGGTACCAACGGGCGCCACACGGCGACAGCGCCGACAGCCTCGGATGAGCATTTCTGCCTGGACGATTTTCCGAAGCTCATCGCGAACCAGCTGGAAATCTTAGAGAGCTGCACTGGGATATGATCCTTTTCTCACGGTGGGAGGAGCCCCGTCTACGTTTCGCACAGAAGAATCCCCTTGGGGGAAGCGAAGAGAGGGAAGGGACAGAGAGAATGAGAGCTTTCATTATTTCTTGGATCTGAAGAGTGCGAATGCCGAGACACTGTCCTTGGACGCGCGATCCTTTATCGAAAAATTGTTGCTAATAGAGTTCCCGGGAAGCATGATTTCCGTTTGTTCAGCAGTTTCGAAAGGGGAGAAAGACGGATTTTTCACGACAGTAATATCACACTTTTCTTGGTATCCCGCGGAACAATCTCGTCGGGTTCTCTTTCCTCTATCGTTCCTACGACTCTACAATCGTCACGGTTTTAACGATCCCACGGATTAAATTCTCGTTTCTTCGGTCGCTAGAGGGCAAAGCTCATTATTAACGGTTGGAGCCAATTAAAGCGTAGCGTTTCCCAAGCTTCCCCAGTGAATAGCTTGAGCCGCGAAATTCCTCGATCCCAGCGAGCAGTTATATTAAGAAACATATATCTCACTTGAACATTGATCCAATCTCATAATCTTGCATGCCTTGACGCTTGATTGATGTCATGTCCTAGCATATCATAATTTCGATCGTTTATCAATTATTACTCGGATCAAAAATATGTTTGAAACGGACGGGTGGCTATTGCAGTACAACGACTGTCCGCCGCTACTTCACTGCGGGCCTGAATGTGTGCTGGTCAAGAACGAGGGACGCTGTCCTACTTGCGTTTGCGAGTCCGACTCGAGCCAAACCGAGCGTCCTTCGCTGCCGAGCGTTCATGAAACACCCGACGATTCCGGGGTCGTTTGCCCGGAGCTGAAATGCGATTTGCACTGCGAGCGCGGTTTGATAATGGACGAGAACGATTGTACGCTTTGTCAGTGCAAGCCACAAGCAGGATGTCCCTCGATGACGGCGTGCAAGAGGAAATGTCCCTACGGTTACAAAACCAACAGACGCGGCTGTCCTGTGAGTCATCTGCGCTTCTATTATATCGAATTATCGAAGAATGTGCTTAACGGCTTCGAGTTAATGAAACGGAATTATTGATTCGATTCAGTCAGCTCGTTCAATGTTGAGTGCGATCTCGAAACTCGGTCGCATTTTCTTCGCCTCATTGTTGTTATTCTTAACGTTCGAATGTTGAATCGAAAACCAGGTCTGTCGATGTCGAGCGACATGCACGGATCTTCACAACACGACGCATCCCGAGGGAACATCTTGGGAACCGGACGCCTGCACCGTCTGCAATTGCGACACCGTCGGAAGGCTCGTCTGCAAAGAGACTGTCTGCTCGGTCGCGTGCATCAATCCTATGCCACCGCCTCCTGGATCTTGCTGTCCAATTTGTCCTACCAAAGTATAATCTTTTTTTCTTCTTTCTTCGATTTTGAATTGAATTTTTTTTAACGATAACGAATCTTTGTTTCTATCAGCATCCTGACAGGAATGAACCGATTCATCACGCGCCAAGAGGCTGGGGCACGGTGCCGATTATTCTCATATCGATGCTCGCGCTTCTCTGCATAATGCTGGTGTTCTACGTGATAAGGGGACGATTCCGCGGACATCTCTCGCAGAAGGCAACGCACTACTCCACGTACCCGACCCAGTACTACAAATGCGTTCCAGCGTACGACACACCGGTTCACAGAAACGAGAAGATCGTTCCGCTCTAAAGTAACCGATCCGTGCGATCGACGTTCGTTTGTTTTATCTCATATGAATTCGCGAATGTCCACCTCCTCCGAACTATGCATATTATGTATATCGAGTAGGGAGACTAAGGAGAGTGCGGAGACTTCTGGATAGTGACGAAATAAGCAGACCGGTGGTATCGATTAAACGATGTCGTTCGATGTGTTGTACATTTACATGATAATAAACGCTGTTAGGCTTGCAGTGAAAGGAAAAAAAAACTCACGAAAATACCGAGCACTATTGTCAACCCGTAGACGATTAGATTATTGGATAGGGATTTAGTGTGGATAAACGTAAATGATACGAGAGAGCCTTTCTTCTTCGCGTCTAGCAATAGCTGATCTTTGATTTTCGTATTACTACTCGTCGTCATATTCGCCATCGATATCGCAGTCGTTCCAATGATATTGGATAACGGTTGCGAATCGAACGCGAACGACGTTGAGATCACTTTTCATTCTATTCAACATTGATTCAACCTCACCTCTTGTCGCCCCGGTACACTCTATTGTATGACCTTTGCATGAACACCCACACGAAGGCACACATACTTTAGCGATTATTTCACGACGACGATGATCTTTCGTCGAACTTTTGATTGATTAAAGTCGATAGCTAGAATACGGAAGAGGAAGGAGCGATGATAAAACAGAAACGACGATACTTATTGATAAGGATAAACGTGTAAATAGAGAGATCGACGAGTGACCCGCTCCAGGACTCGAAATCTCGCGCTTAATTTATTATTGAATTGATGTACTTGTACGATATGTAAAAGCTTCGATTCAAGGATCCATTTGTATTTGTGTGATACCGAGGAGAGAACAAAATGTGAGACGGCAGGGTGGGGACCTTGAATCGAAGATTCAGTGGAAAACTATTCCTCTCCGTATCGATGAATAAGGACGTCACTTGTAAGAGTATTAATTGTCACGTGCGGGAATTAACCGTCGAGAATTGTAGTGAGAAACGATCATCGTGTGCGCTAGATTTAAAATAACTTTTTGTTTGTCGTTCGACATTCCGTCGATACGACGGACTGTCCCGACGAGGTTAAAACCCTGATTAAACTGTTGATAGCTGTGTTATTAGACTGTTCCTATATAACTGTTCTGCCTCTATTTTAATTTAAGTATATATTTCGTTTCGACAAACTTCTCTTTGTGCTCCACTGATGGTATTTGCATCGAGATTTTCTTCTCTCAACGATCATTGTAAATAATTATACGATTTATTTATATACATACATATATTTTTTGTTTTTATCTCAAGTGTGAAACGAACGCGCTACTTGTAACTTCGAGACCGAATACCTGCAGTAATTCGAGATAAGCGCCTAGATCCGATGAACTTACTTGGTTGCAAATTTTTCGTATCGTCCGATATCACGTGTCGATACGGACAGAAAATAAATTCGAAAAAAAAACGAGCAATTTCATTCGTGTCGAAAGGTGAGGAAAAAAAAGGAACTCGCACATATCCACGTACCTACGTAGGCGCGCAGGTAATCGTTTCATTTCGATTGATATATATTTTTTCAAACGTGATACCTCGATCACACGGAGTTTTTCTGGTGTACGCCGGAATATGAATCGTGAATAAAACTGCACCGCGTATAAAAGAAAACAATGAACAATATATGTATACATTTGATAGATTTAAAGATATGTACACGGTGATTCGGGACTCGCTTTCGTCGGCTTGTCTCCGAAAATCCGAACGCCCTGTACACGTAAATGTATATACCGTATGTCCGACAAGATTTTGGCACAGTGTTTTACAATCAGGAATTCTTCGGATATGACGATTTCCATTAATCCCTCCCCGAGTGCATCGCATCGAAATGACCCACATCGGTTTTTTCGAGATTGCGCGACGTTCCCCGCCTCTTCCCGTTTCCCGGCTAAACGCTCGGACTAAAATCTCGTCGAACTTGGGCCAAGACACGGTATATATTGTTTGTCAATAAAGGATAGGATTAAATTTCGTACGTGTGTACCTTGGAGACAATATTTATTACGGTTCGGTGTAGCGTGTAAGTATTAACGACGGTTCATGATTTGTGAATTTCAATGACGCAACTTAGTTGCTTGGATATAAACGTAGCGAATAATAACGATAATGATTAACGATTAAAGCGAAGAGAACGAGAGAGAAAAAAACATACACACATATCTAACTGGATTCCAGATGTTCAATTTGTTTACGAGATTTTGTATGCTTCACGACGCTGTCGACGAGGAATTGATGGGTTACGCCACACCCGGCGAGTACACAGGGCTAATTAACGTTAATGAGAAACACTGCGAGTGGAGACGGAACGTTGTATTCTGTTTTTTTTACTGCATCTCATTTTTTTTTCATGAATCTCTCGACTCTCCGGTGAGTAATTGACGAGCGTGTCACACCCGAGAGATAACAATTCATTGGTATTTAAAACATCGATGTAAGTCATCACGCTTGCATTACACCGCATGGGTTTCACTGTACACAACAAAATTGAAGAAGAAAAAGAATTCATATCAGTGTAACGTATCTAGATAAACAAAAATTCGATATACGATACATATTATATTGATTACCTCGTGTTTAAACTTAGCTCTTGTATGTCAAATAAAAGGAGACTAAATAAACTATATTGTTGAAACGCGACGCCCGACGGGACATCGTTTTTCTTTTTTCTCGATCTTCTTCCAAACCCTAATGCGCCAAAAATGTCGACTGTTTTTACGTCTCCTCGGTTCACCCCACAAATTCGTTTACTTTCTCTTCTACCCTCGTTTTTATCTTTTTCAACGTATGCACAATGAAAATCAGCGTGTATGTACATGTATTTAAATTGAATAGAGAAAAGCTTTGGCGAAACGGGAAAACGTGCGTAATTCCGTGGAGAGAGCTGGAAGGATCTGCTGATGACTGGCCGCGGGGGATGTTGGCATTCGCATGCAGAACTTGAAACGACCTCGGGCAGACAGAGCCCCTTCGCGTACTTTCAGCCGCTTTATTTGCTGATAATTAGCGGGCAGCCCGGCGCACCTCGAAATTTCATGAGTTCCCTCTACAGTGAATAATTCAACCGATCTAGGAGCAAAGCGAAAAAAAACTCTCTCCACTCTAATGATACATTGTTCCAATGAAACGATCGTTGTTGAACATTGAAGGCACAAATTAACACAGTTAATTTGAAAAAAAAAAGATAAATGAAAAGAATAGATGAAATACAAAGAAGAGTAATAAATATATACTTACTTCAATTGCACGTCGCTTTTTTTTTTATATGTTCAATTTTTCTATTCTTTTTTTGGCACTGATCGCCGCGCTAGAAGCCTAATTTTTGAAGTTGGCCTCGAAAAGTTCGCTCAAACGCCATCTACCCGTTGATGTTCTAATACCCGATGAAATTTACCCTTATGTACTTATGGAAATAATGTTTTCTGCCACGAGTAATCTGTTTTGCTGCATTCTCCTTTTTTTTTAAATTTTTTTTGGGTCTATTAAGGGGATATAAACGGCCGGCCCTTGCCCGTGCTCCGTTGGTAAAAAGAAATTGTTATTCCCACCTCCATCCGTCTCGAACCACAATTCTTTCTTCTCCAATGTCTCTGATCTCGAAATCGCCTTCATTAGAGCGTTTATCTACCGACCGAGTCTTTTCGCATAGCCTTAATCAAACCTCGTAATTGCCTTCTTTTAAGCGAGCTATCATCGAAATCAGCCTCAGAAAGAGGATACAAGCGCCATCTATGATTTCTCGCCGTTACCTTCAGTGGTAGAAACCCTTAAATCATCCCTTACTCCCGGGGATAACTTTTTCTCCACTAGTTATCTGTATTAGCTCAAATGCTACTTTGCCGACATTGCATTTCTCAGTCGATAACGAATATAAAGTAGATCCGAAGCTCAACGAGCAGCTCCCCAAAATTTCCGTGTTACCGATCGATGCTCCAAAAGCGACTCGCATATCCTGAAACAGATAAATTTCCAAAACCACATCCAGTCACCCCCCCCCCCCCCCCCCCCCATCAAAATACATATCGCCTCATGTTTCTGAAGCTTTACACGAATAATCGATATCTTATTAATTCAGATCTATTTATTAAAAACCAATACGTTCTCACGATTACTACACCGTCAATGTTTGTTGTTCACTTTCACTTGTTATATACATTACATACACGATTAATAATATACTCTATATATATATAATATATATGTCAATACATCTCATCTATTTACAATTAGGACGAATGTAAATGAACGCTGGTATTCTCGTTACACTTAAATTTTATATCGGCGAGGTTTGCACACGTTAATTATCTTCTTTCTCTTCCGTTATTTTTCTCTTTCTTTTAATCGTTATTGATCTATCTCTACTCGTCAAATATACGCTCTATCATAGATACGAATCATCTAGAAGATAATCTTTTTTTTTACGCTCTCAATATCTTCGCCTAATTTGGAGTCTATTGTTGCGAGCAATGGAGAACTCGCGTCTTCCGGTCGGCCATACTCGACGAAAAAAGTATAATAGCGTCCGGAGAGTATAATACCGTGAAAAAAAAAAAACTAAAAAAAAACCAGATTTCGACGCCTCCCAGCGTTCTGCGTGTGGAACACCTTTGGCGCACCATTGGTCGAGGAACTATACAGAATGGATGCAACTCGTAGACGGGATATACCGCCCGGGCGTCTTTTATCCACTCTTCCGTCGATTCGCAAGACGACAGCCCCCCGCGACCGGAATTGCATTATTCCACTTATAATAGCCGACGCACGCTCTTCTCCTCCCATTTTCTTTTTTCTCGAGATCGGAACCTACGCCCACCCCGCCCGTTGTACATTACTCGCACCTAGTGGGTTTAGTCATAGAAGGAATATTTCAGGCGAATGCGTGAATCCGAGCCAGAACGTCGTCGCAGGACTGTCCGTGATGGGACTGATGCTCGTCGTGGGCCGGGATCTCACAGTCCGCGGGTCACATCGAGTGCTGCGGAGGTGGTAGCATGATCTCGTAACCGGTCGGCATTACTTGCTGATGATGGTGGTGGTGGTGAGTACTCGACATCATTTGGTGGTGGGTTTGCTGGTAGTATTGGTGATGCATGCTCGTGTGACTCGAGTAATACATCGGACTTTGTTCCACGTCTTTTCCTAAAGGGGAAAAATGAATTCAAAAAACTGCCGATCTATTTCGCAATCGGAGAGAAATCTAGAGCTTTTCTTATGCAACCGCATCCTCGGTCATAAAAAAAGCATATCAGCGTCTTATTGACGCTTCGGAAAAATAATGGGAAAAATTTTAAATTCGCAATGGGAAAAAAATTGAATAGCGAACTAAATATGAAAAATATTCCAATGCGTATGAATTCAATAATAGGATACTTTTAATATTAATATATATTATATATATATATATTAATATATATATATATAATCATTACTTTAAAAAAGCGAGTAAAAAATTATGATTGATTGAAAAATGAAGGAGCGAACAAACTCACCGGAATCGTAAATTCCACGACCATAGCACAGAGCCTTGACGTCGTTCATGGGGCTGAGACCACCGCTGTGCGGATGTGCCGAATGAACGGACGAGGGTGTTACCGGTGCTGTGTATCCGTGATGATGAGGCCCCATGGGACTCATGCCCATAGGGCTGCAAGGATTCATTCCAACCGGCGACATTCCCATTGTCGAGAGCGGCGACATCGCGAGATTCGGACTACCCGATTCAAGGGGTTGAAGCGATTGATGACCGTTGCCCCCGTTACTGGCTCCGCTGCTGATATTTCCGTTTCCGTTGCCTTGACAATTCAAGGACGTCATATCCCTGCAATAACAAAAATTATCAAAGTTAATATAAATAATCTCTCTCGTATAACAAAAACGTTTCGATACTAAAAAGTATAGGTGAGTTTTCAATTAATAGATTCAAATGATGCATCCCTTTCAAAATCCCTTCATTTTCAATAATTGACTTAAAAAGACCTCAAGAAAAAAATTAAATACTGATAATATTATATATTAATGATAATAATAATAATATGTATCAATAATAATATTAATAATTAAATAATATCAATGAAAATAATTTTTTCGTGGAGCACCGTTAAGTTGTACAAACAAAAAAATATTTTAACGCGAGTGAACGCCGATTAATACGATTCAATTTTTTTTCGCTCCTAAGAACCGATGCAATTCCGCTGAAACTCTGAGTTAAGTTATTTGCCGTCAATTTGATTCGAAATACGTGGAACTCGTGTAGAACACACGTGTTGACTCCGTCGATGAGCTGCCGAAGCCCGAGAGGCAATAAATTGTCCTTTTTTTCCCTTCCATTACTCACGCCCGTGTAAACCTTCGTCACGAAAGTCGGCATGCGAACCACGACCAGTACATAAATCCTCGAATTTTCACTTCCGAATCTTCTCCTCGGTCTAAAACAAAAGCGACGAAGTGTCTTCTCTTTCTCCGTAACGACAGCGGCACACATGTGCACGGCCGTACATTCCTGAAGAAGGTTTCTTCGGACCCGAATCGCATTGTCTTTAACCGAGGAAAATTCTCGGAGCGAAGGCAATCTGGAAAATTAGTTTCTTAGCCGTTTTGTTTTCTAGTTTTTTCGACTCTGCAAACACGGTCTTACGCGAGTGCTGTGCAAGGGGAACACGTGTTTACGTTGTATGTGAGAATTCCGAGAAAAGCGTTTTGCGTCTACGGTACAGAGGAGAGAGAGAGAAGCTCCGATATACAACGTCGGGATAACGAAAGCGAATATAAGTGCGAGGAGAAAGTCGGAAAAAAGATGCAAAACTCGACGGTCAGTTCGAGCTCTTGGGCATTGTTCTTTGGCGGTCACGTCACCCTTCGCCCTGCCGTCCGGGGTTGCACACATGTGTATGTGGCACGTTAACGCGCGAGAACGCGCGCTCGAACTACGCCCACGGCCGTTACGCTTTGACGTGGCTTATGGTTCGCGCTGGAAAGAGCTACCTCTCGAGGGCCTCGAGGAATTTTTTTCATTTTATTCTTTTTTATGATCCTCGTAGTTGCTTCACCTCAAGGCTTTCGATCGAGAAACGTTCGAAAGCGCTTAGCGAAACGAGGCTGCCGGTCTCGTTGGTCGCGAGCGATCGAATTATATCGATTTCGTTCGACGCGATTTCGCGACGATTGACAAATCGTTGTCAGTGACATTGTAAAGCGAACCGCGCGATTCGGAGTGTATCGAAAATTCGAGCCGACGGACTCTCCGCTTCACGTGGTATCCACGAATGCTCTTACTATGTAGAGAGGTGTAGTAACAGATAAATCGGTCGGAGGGGAGTTGCGTCGCACCCTTCGCCCTATCCCGGTGGCTCCTCTCATCACTCGGGATTTACCGTAGTAAACTATTGGTAGTGCGAACGGCTCAATGGTGAAACGAGATATGTAACCGTAGCTGCCCCATAAAATGGTAATGGGGCGTCGGGTTACCTTTTCCTAGGACCTTCGCGAGGCCGCGAATACCGTCGGGCCTCGGAAACCCTCGTGGTACACGAGCGCGCGTTTTTTTTTTTGCGCTTAGGAAAAAAGCGAGGCTCCGACGGGCATCGATCTTCTTCCATCTATTCGAGACCGCCGCTTTGGGCCACTCTTTGAAGGTTTTAATTGAAAAAACTTTACACTGAGAAAAAAATTAGTTGCAAGAAAAATGTCCGCTCTCTATCGGTCCATTAAATTCTTAGGTGACACAACTGAATAATTTGTTCAATAATTGTTGGCCACATTATAAAAATATGTTTATATGCCAAATTTTAATTTGAACGACGATTAAAGACGTTTCAACCGAAACAAAGGTTTTTTTCAAAGTGTGCAAGTTTCAGAAAGTGATGAACAAATGAAGAATTCGATAGTAAAAACACTAAAATAATATTTGATTGTATTTTAGTTTTAGTCTCGAATGTGTATTCATCTCTAAACTCTAGCGTCTCTCTTCGATTTGATATACCGACTTTGGAGAATTGTTTATCATTTGACTAATAGAAGAAAAATAAATAAATAGTGAAATTCTATCGTTCGAGTCTTTCGTGACGACAGAAAATTTTTCGAGAGTCGCGGCAGCGACACCGGCGTTGCCGGCCGTGACCGCGGGTCTCCGTCGTAGCCATAACAATGCTACGTTCGCTTCCGAATGTTATAATTCTCTTTTTCTCGCGCTCGCTGTGTCGCAGCGCTCGTTTCTCTCGTTCCATCGTTCGGGAACGCGAATGCCTCCGTCGACGATGACCGAGTTGCCTCGGAGTGTCGGGCGAAAGGGTTTCGGCAAAAGAAAAAAAAATTGTAATGTACTTCCTCATCACCACCGCGCTTCGATTTAAATTCCTCGCCCTACCTCGAAAGTCCGTCCCGCGGGCCTGGATCGTGTAGTTTCGATAAACTACTCCAAAGTTCCACGAACTATTCGACAAAACATCGAACATATACGTCCCATTCACGAATTCTTCATGACGCGTGTGTAATCTTATCGTAAAGCATTGTGTAGAACAAAACATTGCGCTTAAACTTACGTAGGTACAAGAGATTGAAACACGCGTCAACGAGAGCCTTCTCGAGCGAGCGATTATCTAAATGCGAGCGACGAACTCCAAAGCGTAAACAGCCACTTATCAGTCGGTGTTAGTGTCAAAGTTGTTATAACACTTTTCATTCGTAACGTAGGTGGCAATCGAATTATAATAAGGCGAAATCCATATGGACAAAAAAAATCGCAAAGTATATTAATTATTCATCTAATATATGTATCACGGAAAAATGATATTCTAAGGATATATTCAATAGATTTCTACAAACCTATTGAAAATTATACGTTCAATATTAATATCAAAGGACCGAATTTAATATATTTATAATATATTGCGGATACTTTTTATCCATGTGAAAAAGAGATATTGGCCCATCAATGCGTTAATGAAATATGGATTAAGGATATCCATATTTAGATCTTTTTTTTGAGAATTGACCCTACAGAAAAAAATATATAGAATATTCTAAAAAATATATGTTTCGGCGAAAAATGTTGGTATATACATAATTTTCAATGAGGTGTACCGTGGATAAGAAGAATTGAGTGGAAGGTCCACGAGAGATTCACAGAAAGCAGAGCCGCTAAGTGCAGACGACTTTGGTTTCGAAGCTCACGCGCCCGTTGACCTGCCGAAGGGCAATGATTTATCGTTGCTCGTAGTACGCGAGGGTTTGAGAAAACTGCGGGGGACTGCCGAGAGACAGAGAGTCGGAGGTTTCGAAAACGACACATGTCGTATGGGGACACTTGTTGCACCGAGGAAAAACTAAGAGAGACCCCCCGTGGGCACACGTGCCCTGCATACACGCACCAGTAAATATCTCGCTCGCCTCTTTCGCCGGCAAACTCCCCCTGTTACGCCGCGGGTTTCCTTTATTCATTCATATTCATTGCTAAGTGGAGTGCAAACCCGAGGAGACTCGAGTTGCTTGTGAATCAAATTTGTAACGAGATACGTAAAAATATTGACGGCAATTGAGCTTATGAAAGTTAATAATCTCAGTTGAAACTTTCCTATCTCTGATAATTTCCACGTGGAAAAAAAGTACATTGCAAGATTTATTATCTATCCAAAATATTTCCGTAGAAAAATAATATATTTGGAATATATTTCTTCGAATATGTAACAAATTGTATTGCGAACATATTCATAAATAATTTTTATTATTTGTGATTCGTGTTAATTATTTGTTTCATAAATTTCCAATATATTTTTTTCTCATGTGGACCAAATATTAATTATTGAAAAAAATATCATAGATGAAACTCACGTTCTTAGCTGCGGTGTGCGATCGCGTTGCCGTCGATTCTTGAACCAATTCGACACTTGCGTAAGCGTCAGTCCGGTCTTCTTGGCGAGGTTCTTCTTCTCGTCGGGGGTTGGATACCTGTTACGATGATAGCACTCCTTCAGTGCGTTCCTCGATCGTTCCTTGAAGCAGTAAACGGTCTCCTCGCCGTCCCATATTGTTTTCGGTAATGGATACTTTTTGCGCAAGCGATACTTGTCGACGGCGCCAAGCGGACGACCGCGAACCTTTTCGGCCTCGCGATAGTGACTCTTGAACCATATCTGCTGGAGCTCAGAATGCCGTCGCGGCGAGAACGGATGACTCTCGAGGATCGAGTAAAGCTCGTGATAAGCGCCCCGATGAAACGCTACCGCCGCTCGCGCTATTAGAACGCTCTCGCCGCCACGAAGGAGCTCGCCAGGTGGTAAAGACCAGAGAAACCTGACGAAAAAAACAAATACCCAAACGGCATTATAATAAGAGCCAACGATAGCGACGGCACAAAAGGCAAAAATTAAAAATCGCGATTGGAGTAAAAATTCATCGGTAACAATATAAAAATCAATACAATAACAATAATTTATGTTATTTATTATATAATATTTAATACCGACACATTGTTATTTAATATCTAATCTGATATATTAATATTTCATAATATCAATAATATGCAAATTTTATTTATCAACAAAATATCAAATTATAAATCATGAAAATAGAAGCCCGAGATTCAATTCCAAAACTGAATCTATCCGTATATGAATGATTATTCAATTTTATCGTCGCTATAAAATGCATAATAGACTTTTTATATATACCTGGCCAGCTTTTCGATGTCTTGACTCTGATAGAGTGCCTCGCACATGCACGATATTTGTTCGGGTGTGAAATCGTCAGCGCCTCCAATGGACATTTGTCCAACGATAACGTTATTGCCGTGGCCACCGGGATTCGCGCAGTTCGACGTCTGTTGAGGATAGCGGGGACTTCCATTCGACGCGGTCGTGGCGTTCTGCGGATGTTGATGATCCCCGAGTGACAAACCGGATATGGAACCGATTGTAACGCCGTTATTGTAACCGGCACTCGCGCTCGTCGTCGTCGAACCGACGTTGCATCTCACCAGATGCAACGCGCCCATGTGGCGATTGCCGGTGTTGCACTCGCTGTTCGGCGACGAAAGTTGATCCGAACTATCAGACATCCTCCCGCCTGCCGTATCGCATCAATTATTCTTCGCCTGTGAAGATTTTTCTACCTATTCGATCCCAAAACAGTCGTTACTCCTTCATTCGAACGTAAATCGTGTCTTCGGTGTTTCCGCCCCAGTTCTTTTTCCTAATCAACGAATAAATTTCAATAATTTCACGGTCGCGACGGCGTTCATTGAATGAAATTCTTTTTTGTTGTGACTCGCCTCGGCGAGCGACGGCTCGCTCGAATAGCCGGTACCCCGGCGATTTATTGTTGCACAAACGAGCACCTTCCTCGCGAGCTTCTGTTTATAAAAAATCGAGTTTCATTCATACGTCGTTAAGCCGGCGTCGCGCTCGTTCACGGGACACTATTCGATTTTCACACAATTCTTAATGATTCCTCGCACAAACCCGGACACGAGGGCAGTTTCTTTTCTCAACTGTTCAGTCTCCATATGAAACACTTTGAAAGAAACTAAAAACTCGGAATTGAGTGTAAAATCTTTTTCTTATAATGGTTCGGAGTTAAGTTATCCAAAATTTCAGCGCGCACATGACTTCTTTCCGAAAGGTTTTTCCTTTAAATCACTCGATGAATTTCGTAAATTATTTCAATCACAAGACTCGTCGAATCGGCGATCGATTATCACGATTCGTTAATTCGGAAATGTGCGATCGGCAAGGCCCTCGCGATGATATTTTGATACGCACGAGGTAAAATCCGACACTTCTTATTAGCACGGTGCACGGTCACTGAGTGACCAAGTCACCAAGATACCAGAGGGAGAACTACTCGGGTCTCGCAAGGCGATACGTGAAACAGCCAGCAGCAGTAGTGCGAGGTTCCCTATGCTTCTGTTTCACTCTTCTACCTCTTCTTCGTCGTTGTAGCCGTCATTCCTTTTTTCTTTTTTTTTTTTTTCGGCATACGCCAGCTATAATGCGACGATGTGGAGTGTGACGAGGCTCCGAAACCAACAACGTCGAGGAGGCTATTGGACGTGTTAACTCGGAGCAAGTCGCTCCCATTGGTCGACAACGGGGGCGGCGCAACCCCCGTCTTTTACCCTCGAATCCAGCCCCTGAGCCAGCAAACGTCCTCCACTCCACTGGTACAGCAGCTACAAATCTTTCTCTCTCTCCCTCACGTCCCTTTTTCTCGCTCCTCTGTCTCTGTTTCCCCGCTCTCGCATCTCGCGTGAATTCTCACCTGGCCAGGTAGCGAACAGCAAGGATATCCAAGCGATACAGATAACCAAATGAATTCGGAGCAATAATGATAAAAAATTGAAGAAAGGTACGGCAAAATGGACCAACAAGAAAAAATGGAATCGCATGCAACTTGAATTATGGGGAAAAATCTATCAACTTCTATGATTTATAAAATTTGATAACGGTTCGATTTTTGAGTTACATAATTGGAAATAACGTCTACCGCGATTCCATGGCACAATTATCGTGAGGGCTAAAATGGATCGAGACAAAAAAAAAAGAATAGCGATAAGTTACAGTTTAATTCAATTATTGTTTTTTGATACAGCCACCCATTATCTGCGAAATGCATGTTTTGTGACGAGAATATTTTACATATCGCTTTTAGGTTTCTAATTATTGAAAAATCCATTGTTTTTCATGGAAATTAGTCGGTGTTAGACTATTGTGACACTTTTCATCTTAGCACTCTAAGTGTGAGAAATGTATTTTTCTACCGAAATTAGTAAAAAAGTTTTTTCTGTATTGACGAAACTTCCTAAATCGTTAAAACGCTTTATTTTGTCCCTCCTCGGATTATATTGCCAGAACTAGCCAAAGTAATTGAACGACGTTGACGTGTTATGTCGAGTTATGCAATTGCATTAACCCGGGTGTCTTTTATTCCTGTCGCGCATTTGAATACACGATGTGACCGATAAACACCGGAAATGAAACTCGTCAACTGTTACCCTACACCGTGTTTTGATTCGTCGTTATAGTCGAGCCGCGACGAACCGCGAGCCGGTTATCGCGCCGTGCTTTTTTTCAAATAATTTTTAACACGGCATCCCATAGCCGAGAAGTCCCAATGTCGAGGATCTCGCAATTCCGTCCCGATGAACGATCAATTTATCCACAACGACGCATTTTCGCGAATTACTCAAACGTTCGTAAAAATATGTATTTTTCAAATGTTTTTCCACGGTTGCAAATAAGGCCGAAAAATTAATGAGATAATAAGACGAAAAGCCGGGTGAAGGAGAGCTAACAGGAATCGGAGAAGCATATTGCGTAGATCAATCGGAGAGCCAAGCGAGTCTCTACGGAGTGAAGACGTCTTTCGACAGTCGTCGGAAGTCCCGGCGTTTCGTTATGCCGAGACACAACGATGCGGAGAATAAAGACACGGTGGAAAGAAAGATGAGATGATGGAAATTTCACGAAGTTCGAGAGGGACGCGGAGTCAAGAACGTCGAAGGCGCACAAGGGACACGAGGAAGAAGAAGTTGCATCAACAGCATCCGCAGTCGAGTACCAATCCGCGTCTCGGCCACGCCTCGCCAATCCTTTGAATCAGCTCCGCCTTTCGCTACTAATTGCCCCTTCGGTTGTCTGCTGTGCTGCAGGCGTTAGATGTTACGGGGCATCACCGACTTACCGCACACGTTGTACGCCGAGCTTACGAGAGCCCGTCGCTTGTTTCTTATCCACACGACACCGTCATCGAGAGGCCGTCACCGTGATGTGAAAAAATGTTGAGATCCCAGCGTCGGGAACCAAAGGAAACCGACGTTCTTGTCAAGTCCTTGACGCACCCGCTGTATCCTCCTCTTAACTTTGACCCCGAACGAGAAGCGAAGACATGGGCAAAAGGAAGAGAAAAAAAATTGTTCATCCGAGCTCGAAGCGACGCGGATGATCGAGTTGCAGCCGAAAGTAGAATTCGAAGTCACGCTATCGCATACCAGAGAATTGCGCATAAAAAAAATAGATTGCGCGACTAATTAGTATGAAAATATTTTTCTGTCTCGCGCGGAATTTTTTTCGTCTGTAATGCAGCTGATTGAAGAATTTGATTTAAGTATATTGTGCAGAAATTGGACGACGAATAAGACAACGGCATTTTTTTCTCATTAACACCGCTTTACAGCGTTGCTCTATTTACCACAAATGATTCTTTGCATGTCTCATTGTCAAGAAACTATAACACATAGATTCTAATATAAGTTACGTGGCTTAAAAATGGTTCCAAGTCGTAAATTTGAATCAAGAAAATTTTTATATACATAAATTTGAAAAAAGGAGGTTTTCTTCACACTCGTCGCTTCTAGGTAATTAACATATTAACCACATAATTATTTATATGCAAAAATATACAATTTTTCGCTGCAATTATATCGAATATATCATAGATATATCTTGTGATATTATTTTTTTTCGATGTAGTAGAGCTATATGAACACTCGATAACTCGAGTAACTGCATGAGATCAATTTGTTTCATTTCATTTCTCATTTAACAAAGTCTCGAGTTTCTATCAACGATTCTAGATTGATATAACTGGATTTGGGGGTAGTAAATCTTGAAGGGGTAGAAGCGACGAGATTTTCCCTCGTTTATTTGTTCCGACTGTTTTAAGGGTTGTTTCTCGTCTCGCGTCCCCAGAGAGATAAAGACTAGCAGTGTATACATGTACCTCATAAGGGAGGCGAGAGGGGGGGGGTTGAAGCATCAAGATTCCCAGTAACAGCAGCAGCAGCAGCAGTGACAGAGGGGCGGCGCCGCGCCTCGCGATGGCCGCGTCTACCTTCGATTTGGTGTCGGATTTCCTCCGAGCCGCCATTTTCTCTCCTCCGTTGCCTCTCTCTGTTCTACGTTTCCCTCTTTCACCCCCCTCAGATTTACACGCTTCGTTTCGCTCTCTCCCGTTGTCCTCTCGCGTCCCTGAGGCTCTCTCCAATCCACCCCCTCCCGCGAAAAGGGACACGCGACCTCGTCGAGAAAGACAGCACCGTGCAAAAGATCTTCTCGTGTTATGTAGGTCCTACTCCGTTATTCCGATTTTCCTCCTCGCCAAAACGATCCTCGGAATCTCGCCTGCTCTCTCGACTGCTCTCTTTGCACAAACGTCCCCAGTCTCGAGATTTCCAACGAATGATCCACGCTCAGTTATCGACGATAATTTAGAACTGGGCCGAGGTCGCCACTCTCATTCCATCCTTTCCCGGTATTTTTACTTTTTCTCCTATATATATTTTTTTTATCCGCCCACCCGATGTCTTCCGGTTTCGCGTTTTATTAGACGAGAATTGCAGAAATAGCGGGAATACTATTACCTTTCGGAGTTGAGAAGGGTAAAGGGAAATGGAGCGGAGAATTCGTCAAAAGGGCAGAGATAAAGCACAACGGCTGTTGTACGGATAGAGTATTAGGTGTACGAGCACAGGTGAGAGTATCGCTATGTACGAACAACAAGGCTGGTGTTAGGGTCGTCGAGTGGGTGTCACGACCATCTCGGCTTTCAACTCTACTGCGTTTAATTGCATTCCAAAATGGTTCTGTGGAAAATCCATCGTAGCTTGATGTTACTGTTCGGCGATGCTTGCTCACGTTCAACCCTCTTTCTCTGGTGCTAACCTATATATACAACCCGACACTTTGCCGAACGGATGGGTTACCCATTCGAATCGCAACAAATCGAAGCTCCAATCGAGGGAGGCAAAAAAAGTAAAATTGTTTTTGAAGGGATGAAATCCAAATCGCTCTTCTGGTGAAAATCAAATGTTGATCTTCTGGTGTTAATTATGCTTTCGATGCCCGGCGAGTGCGGGTGGTAGGGTCGCTATAGTTAAAGGCGTACGGACAAGGAAGATAGGCCTCGCTATCGGCAAACCGTTGCGGTGTCTCGTGTTCACCTCGATGTGTTTCCATCCTTTATCGTCTGACCCCGAGTTACAAACAACTCTCGCTCTCCGTTGCGCATATACGTGTCTTCATTCGCGGCTTATTGTTTCTGAACGTTAATTTTTACACCTGCCCCGCGGCGACAACGAGCGATGACACCGGACGAGCGAGGAAACACGAGATGGGACTTATCGTAATCGACGATTGAATTCTTCCCCGTCGCCGCCTGCGTTTGTCTTCCTATTGACAATCTTATCGCGCGATTGAAAAAAAAAATGCTATTTTTATGGTCGAGATAAATATTTTTATAGGGAATTCGAAGTCGTTTTTATAATGTAATTTATTGGAAATATGCATTTCTGGTGCCACTCGGACGGTACGCGACGAATAGAGAGTCAGAAGAAAAAAGGCGAGGAGACGAGGGAAGAGGGGAAGAAAAGGATATGAGATCGTCATCGGATCAAGCCACAGGCACAACGGATTAGTGAACGTAATCCGCTGGTTATTTCCCCATTAGCGAGAGACGATCGCCTAGCGGGAGTGAGAAAGATCGGTAGCGAAGATCTTTCAATGTGGCCGAGGCGTACAGGCGTGAACACAGGTAGTCTACTCTCTTCTGTGTACTCTGGCACTTCGTTGCTCGGGACCCTCGAGAGCTAATGCCCGAAAATATGCTCTTTATGTGTCACTGGCCACTTTCTGCTCTCGCTTTTCGTGTCACCGAGTTTTCTCTTTCAAAATTCGTTCGCTGCTCGCTGGACCGTTGTCGAAAGAGATCAGAAGCCTCGATTGTGTTGCACCGGCGAATGCATCCCCTCGAGCGATGGTACTTTCTTTTACGAAGCTTTCGATAAATTGCGCACTGAAATAAATAACAAATTTCATCGTTGAAATAAAAATCACTCACTTTGAAGACCCAGAAAAATGGTTCGTCGTTATAATAATAATTTCCACTGATTGCCATTTTCTAGAAGCATTTGAACAGTGGTCTATTTTATAAGATTTAATTTTCTTTATTTATTCACGTTGGATAGAATTGTAAGAATTACAGATTTAATTGTTTTGCTTCTTTTATGAAGAAACAAAAAGATATGTACATTTCTAGCGAATCTCTTTATTTCTGTATCTATTACGAGGCCTTCGGTTCTATTATCGACTGATCGAAAGGTCCCAATCGAACGTCAATCGGCGATGTTTGTTCAAGTGTTCTGAATGATTCGATCGATTTCTCGGTGACTCGATCAAATATCAATTAATTTCAGCTATGCACATACGACAGTTGATGTCGTAGACCGTACTCTTGGTATGCCCTTGGTACACAAAAATATTGCGCTCGAAAAGGCGCCACTCAATCGTCTCTTTTAGATCTGGAAATAATGTCACTATTTAGAAAATTGTAAGGAATATTTATGCATGAACGGATACTCCAAATTTAACGTACAATGGCGATGAAAAAAAATTACTTTTGTACCGTAAAATTGAAGTAAATGAGAAAGTGATAGAATTCATTTTGAATGTTATTTCGATAGTATTGTTGGATATTAAAATATAGAATAGCACTGTAAAAACAATTGTAACTTTAATGTACCGGTATTGGAAGTTTTTACGCATAAATCAGTAAATTAAATTTGATTTACAATTATTGTGTAAAATTACGGTACTTTTAAAGTAACTTCAAAATACTTTGAGTATTATTAACTTTTATTAAAAATGGCATTTTCTCAGCAAATTGTTTTACCGTGGATTTTGCTCGTGGATAACCCTGTTCATCGTATCTTCAAAATGAACCGGATGAGTGATCACACTGTGAGATCCTTTGATCTTGTTCAAGATTCTTTACTCAGTATTCTATTGGATCTCGATGGCCTTTTGATAGCATCCAATTTATTCAAACCCACGCGTTTACTCCGTCCCTTTTTCTACTCGTCGCGATAAAACGATAGAAAGCTCGAGTTATAATTAGAAATACAAGCGGCAATACGATTTCAGATAGTAATCATTGACGTTTGAAAAGAAAGAAAAACATGAATAGACAATCTTTTTTTTTGTTAAAGGAATCGATCGTTAAATATTAAGAATTACGGTGATTGTCTCGATTGATCGGTGATTGATCGTGCGAATCTACGAATATGGTTGTTGAATTTACGTTCGCTTACGTAGATCTCGCGAGATGGCCATTTGTTCAAACATCCGTCACAATGTTATCAAACCCACGTGGTCGTCGTGGTGGGCCTCGATATAAATATATAAAAATGCTCAACGACGACAATCTCGGTACAAACTGATTTGTCTTCTCGTGCCCTCCGCAACCACGAACCATGAGTATCCAGAAGAATTTTTTTATTCTGACGCTCGTCGCGATAGGCGCGTGCATTTTCATTTTGCCGACATCCGCCGAATTGGTCGACAAGAAAATCTACGTGGTTCGTCAGTTTGAGAACGCCGAGAATAATGATCTCTTGATCGGTGTCGAGGTTGGCGTCAACGAAGAAGGCGAAGAAGTTGCGGCCGGAGTATTCGGCATTTTGCCGAGATTGTGGGAGCCTCTTTACAAATACGTACTTTCAAAGTTCGTACCCGAGAAGCTCAATATCGAAGAAGTAACCCTTGACGAACTTCCGGTATCGGGATTGATCGCGATCGCCAAGTATCGCCCACGTAAGTAGATCCAGAAAGAAAAATTGCGTCAAGATCATTTTTCTGAGAAGGCCGAAAATAGATTGGAATGAATTTCAAAAATTGCTAAAACTTTCATGGGTTTTTCAGAATTGTACTCCGAAATATTGCCTGTGCTGCTGGATCGAACTACCCCACAGACTGTAGCTGAAGTGCTTCCCGGTCGTCTTCTAGCTACGCTGACGCCCGAAGCCAAATCGAAAATCGCCCCCGAACATTTGGAGCAACTCACGAAACTTTACGCCGACATGAACAATTCTGCTTGAAGTGTATATTTAAGGATTAAAAAATTGAGTAAGATTAATCGGTTTTTTTTCTTTTCCTTTATTTATTTAGACCTCGTTGAATTCTCTTAGTGGGAACGTTTGTAGACCTGAAATAATGTGGTAAAAAACTGTAGAGATTCGGTTTGCCGATCAGTTTTAGTTTCATTGTAAATATGAAATTGAATATGCGTGAACAAATTATCAAAAATATCAAACTAAAGTTTTTTTTCATACAAACGTAACTTTTGTCTGGCGGCAAAATGAAAAAATCTCATTAGAGGGAACATCAAGACTGGGGAAGAGACTACAAAGTAAATGTTCAGGTGTAATAACAATTATTCACGGAGTTGAGATTATCGAGGGCTACGTCGAGTAATTTGCCGTTCGATCGTGAGTGCCGAATGCGACATGAGTGGTGATAAACGGAGTAGGCAAAAGGAAGCTTGTAATAGTTGCGAATCACCGATTACACGGTTAGTTAGATCCACCCCGTGATTTAGGGAGCTCCACGCTTCGACCGGGTAAGTCCTGCACCGACCATACACCGGAGGGTCGAACACGTATTATGCGTTCGTGTAATTTCAAGCTACGCGGGGATGCCATACTATCGAGTGCTTGTTTGGCTTGTTTGGCGCTCATACAGTCTCGCGAGGTTACGGAAATATACGGTCACACAGCGTTGATTAATTAATTGCAAGAAACGGATTATAGAGAACAATTTGCGTTACGATCTATAAAAATTAATCATCTTCTTATTTCGATTATAACGAATGCTGAAAGAATATTTATTTATGGATTTTTCATCAAATATTGGCCCGGCCAGCAACACTTGGCATGATTAAACAGATAATAATAAATAAATGAATAATAATAATGATAAACATTATAATAAAACTGATTATTATAATAAAACTGATCAATAAATAAAACTGATCATAAAATAGTTGGCACATTAATTGATATTGGATGGGAATGAGAAAAAAAGTATATTAAAGATATGTAACTTTACAATAAGTTCGGGAAAAATGGCAGTTCAAAAAACTCTAAAACGCCGGTATTTTTCGTTCAACGAAATAATTAATGGGGATTTTTTAAAAAAGCTCAATATTTAACAACAAAAAGCCCTAAAAATTAAAAGAATAATCAACTTCTGTACTTCAAACTGCGTTCAAAAAACTTCTTCACGAAGATGTTCAATAAATACTCGCAAATTGGCTAAAAAATGTACAAAGCCAGTTCTGTGATGAAAATGAAAAATCTATAAAACATAATCTGATATGCAGCCAATGACGAGAGAAAAGGGGAAAAGAAAAAAAATGAAGCTGTGAAAAAAAAAATGAAGACATCATCGGGGTAGGGGATGCCGAGAGCCGCGTCCAAGATTTATGGCTGAGGCTAATTATTATCGGCTAGGGGTTTGCGGCTAGCTAGCAGAAACATGTGCTCAGTTATACGCCACCGTGCTACCCTTGTCCTCGCGCTCGTGACACAACCTCCCTATACTATTTATAACTATAACTTTACACTACAGTTATAGTTATGTATATGAATACGGCCGCATATGCTCGCACGTCGACTCGTATCGCGCTGAGCTATGATGTCCCGTTACACCGGCGCAGATCTCGTGAGCTTCCAACATACGTGTCGCCAATTATGACGATCCCTGATAGATATACACGGATACGAGGAAGGGTGAGTCTTCTCGAGGGCTTGGGTTGCTTATTAGGATGAAAGGACACCATATTGCCTTCAGCCCAGAAGTCCAATCAACTCCTTCACTGATATACGCGTTCGCCACGTCGATGCAAGCCGATAATAAGCCACGAAAAAAATCTCAAACATGGTGAGATAAAATTGGTAAAAATGGAAATTCGAATGAGCGCGAAAGGTAAGAAAATACCAAAAAAAACGGTGCCGATTTGCTGAAGTCGAAGCACCCTAAAAAAAATTATGTAGTTGAATTGGACGTGATGAAAAAATAGTCCATATTAACCCGATTCTACGCGATATCATAAATTGTTTCGTTTCAACCAATTCGAGAGCATAACGCGGCAGGAACGCTTGCACGGGTACTAAACCAACGTTATCTCGCACCGGCCACGCGGCCGTGTCAGGTGAGTTTGGTGGGAAAATGTCAGACGCATGCAAGTTTGTGCTACCCGATCGTCTTTCGCTGACACGATCTCGGATCCTCGACTCTGGGCTACGATTAATCTTGAACGTCGTCGCGCATTGCGGGTTCGACCGGGGAGACTTGAGAATTCCCGCGCCGGCCACCGATGTGCAAGTCGTGCATCGTAAGCCCTTCTCCTTTCTCGTACTATCTACGTAAAGAGGAAACTGATAACGCTATCGTTATTTTTCGCGATACTCGGTTTAACAAATTTTTTAATATGTGTTGATAATTTAAATAAATCGAAACAGTGTAACTTTCTTTTATCGGTTTATGAATTCGCTTTAGTCATGTTCTTAATTTTTTACCGTACCAAATTAAGCAATTTTTTTTAAATTTCAATAAGATGTATAAATTATGAAAATCTTTAACAAAAAGAAAACAAATCGCTCCGTGAATTCGGTTGAGGGTTGTTTCCGGAGCCCGTGAAGACAGACGGTACCGGGATGGCCCGGGGCAAATGCGTCGAGCCATTTTCAGTCCTATTTCGCATGGATGACAATATGTTCCGGATTCTCTCTTACACGCTCTCTCTCACCCGATAATAATGACAGGAGCGTGGAAGCATTAAGAGGCGTTACAAAAGGCGCGGGACACTTGAATGCATGTCCCGAACACGGGGTTATACCGGCAGCTACACACGAGCGCCCGGCTCTCGAGGGGTTCGGACGCGTTTGGTGCGCGAAGAGAAAGATTTCTTCTCTTTCTCACTTACAAAAGAGCATCTGAAACGGGCGCGCGCGACCAACAAACCAGGCTCCTCGACGCGTTATTATGAACTCCGCTCTCGTACATCCCCCCCTTCTTTCTCCCTCGCTCGCCTTCCCACGTCCCTTCTTCTCGTACAAAATACCGACCCCTCGCGATGTACCTACACACAGCGGCAACCAATGCTCGCGACAATAATTTTCCGGCGTGACGAATGAACTCCCCGATGAGTTAAAAAAATATCGCAAACAGTACTTTTGATTGCGATACCTACCATTCGCGTATTATCAACTACGTTGGATCATAATTTTGCACTCAATAAAAAAAATCTTTGATTTTCAATCTACAGTTATTTATAGACATGTAGAGAAGAATAGTTTTTTTTTTAATTAATGGATCAATTTGATTAGAATCAATTACATTTTTTGTAGCAAATGTTTACTTTATTTTAAACAATTATTATGATTTTTTGTTACTATTTTTATATTTCATTGCGCTTAGTTTCTTTAAGTCGAGCAATGAAAGAAATCAGTTTGATTCTCGTTTACTTCTGCGAACCAATATGAATACTAGCGTCAAATTGCACGGAAAGCGCATTGCCGCATCTTATACAAACTATTTCGTTGGCGTTTACACGGGTATTACGTAATTCACGTAGTTCAACCGAGGATAAACACATTGTTGAATAGTTTGATCCGCGTGTTCAGCGACAATACAAATCCAAAGCGGATCAGGAGCGGGTAGAAAAGCCCGCCGACGTCGACGAACACGAGGCTAAAATCGCTACTTCTCGCTCTCGTTTCGGCGGATATCCGTCGCGTAAAGCGACGCTCCGGCTGCCGACGATTCTCGGTACATTCGTGTGCGTGGTTTACGAATTTAGTTTAGTCGCGCTTTCCTCGCCACCGTCGCTGCAGGGCCACGCTCGAGAGGGTGTCCGACGCACGAGGGGGTTGCGAGGGGTTCGGCGCACACGAGAAATCGAGTCTCGCGTTACATCATTGCCACGGTGAGATAAGCGAGACTGCGAGAAAATTTCGGGATCGAAAATAAATTATATATTAATAATGAATTATGAATGGATGAGAGTTCTTGAAAAAGGGAATTTTAAGTATAAAAAATGGAAAGAAAAAATCAATTAATACGGAATTATGAAAAGATTTAAATTATCAAATAGAGTAAAATTCAAATCATGCATTTTTTTTAGTTTCAATGTGATTAATAAAGGATTGCGAAAAGTAATCTCAGCGGGAGTATAAGTGAAATTATGAGATTTTTTGTAACATTTGAAAAAAATTTATCCATAGTTGCAAAAAAGTGAGATCTTGGAAAAGTAAATTTTTACCCGTATCAATAGTAAAAAAACTATATCAATATAGGAAGAAAAAGTAAAATTGGGTCTGTCTAAAAAAAGGCCAGCAATCTCTTAACTTTGCGACAAAAGTTTGCGACACGCGCCGAGCATAGAAGTGGGACGAGGAAACTGGCCGTTCTCTCTCACATAAATACGTTCACGTCCGTGCGAACAATACTGCTTCGAGTTCTTCGAGCTGACCGTGCAGGCGTTCATTCAAGGCCGTCGGTCTGTTCTCTTATCGCGTCTTTATCAGGAACAAAGAGAGGTGCAATCCACAGAAGAGACGAGACAGCGTTTGCTATTATTATTTCGACGCCGTGTGGGAATGAAATAATTGAGCGTGTCATGAATCTCGGAGATGTATTTATAGGACCGGTATTACCGGGAAGCAAATGGATCATCAAGACGACGACGTCGTCGCTCACGCGGCGTTGAACGTCTGGTGAAGTTGCATCTCTCGAGATGACACGTAACTCGATATCTGTGCGAGGTTCACAAAAGAGTCACGACCGATATGAAGATGAATATATATATAGCGCACAAGGATAAAGTTGAATAAATTATACCCTGTTTTCGAAGCCAATTCTCTTCGATGTGAAGTGACCAAAGTTCTGTTTGCAAAGGACGGAGTCGAAACCAGGCGGCGAAAAAAAAGGTTACAAGGTAGAATCTTGCACATTGCTTCCTTCTAATTTTCTACCTTTTGCAAAGCCCAAAGAGTTCATACATTTTAGAAACTACAATGAATCTCCGCTCTATATATAATCCTCAACTTTATTTAAGGACAGTCAATTTATCCTTGAAATTTGAGCCCGATATCTTCAAAAGTGCAGTCACGCGATTGTTGAAGAAAACCAGCGCCAAAAAACATTCAACATATTTCTCTCAACGACTTTTCCCGACAATTTGCAAGATTATAGTTCTTGAACGAAAATCTCGAAAATATTTTTTTTTTTTGCGGAAACAAAGCTTCTCTACGAGAAAACGGAAGAAATAACATTTATAGACTATTTTCGTGTATAATTTATTTCTCGTGCTGCGGTCAGCCCCTTGCCGGCGAGAGAGTTCCGAGTGAACCGCAGTCTTGTCAAAATATATCTTTATATAACACAGTACAAGAACACAGAGTGCCCTGTAGGTGCAATTTCATTATACCGGGATTTACGGTCGAGTGTCTCGGCGCTCAGGTAAAATCCTTATTGTACGTCTGGGGCGAAGCTGCAGTGTCGTAGGATAGACATTTGTTCGCACAATTCACAATAAAGCGACAAAGATGATGCCGGGTACGAATGTCGCCCTCGAGAGGTGTGAAATTCGTTTCAGCACAATCCGATATTTCGTGTCGCTGCATTTGCTTCCGTTAAATAAATCAATTTGACAATGTTTCATCGACAAACTCGATCTATCCAATTTTATCAAAGCACCGTATTTACTCGCTATTAGTTCAACAACGAAGCGATGCGATGATTTAACGCTCGTGCTCATTAATCGTAATTATTCAACGCGATGATTGCGATGATAACGGGAAATATAACTCGGCAGAGTGAAGAATTTTTTATTTTATGCTCTTTCTGAGTAGGGAGCAGTGTAATTGAATGTAATTGGTTGCGGGTTTGATGACAGATGCAAAACCCCTCGCAGCCTCCGCTCGCTGGACCGAAAATCTCTCTTGCTCGCACTCGACCGATATGCTCGATGGAAAACGTAACTCGCGCGAGAGGAGAGCGAGAGATAGAATGCCGGTAACGCGGCATGTAGGCGGAGGGGGATGGCCTATAATTTATAAACTAGGGGCTGTTTTGGGGGTAATTGCGGATAACGATGGGGCGTTGCGGATAACAAGCCGACATGGGAGTCACGAGACACCATGTCCAACGAAGCTATACGTTCTGTGTTCCCATCTTCCTTCTGCGTGCTCGCTTCAACGGCTCCGTTTCTCTCCGCCACGCGTATCGCACACACCGCAACCTTAAGGTGGTCATACGATCCAGCGTCGCTACACGCTCGTCCCGCGTACGCACACGAGATCCATACGTTTGGGCGCACATGCGAAAGAAAAACGAGTTTACGCCGAGTTACGTCGCTCGACTTCCTCGTTGCGCGGATAAGGGAAGAAACTCTTCGAAGATTATGTCCGAAAACATTTTTCTCTATTTCTTAAGGAGGAAAAATCGTGTCCCATGGATCTCGAATTAAAACTAATCCGTGCTAATCTAGAAAAAAAATCGCGGTTGTCGACGATCTGTTAAATCTCGTGGAAAACGCGAGGATTAAGGTCGACGCGCTAAGAGGGTGAAATAAAAAAAAATGGTGAGAAAAGAGCCGCGATAGGCGATTCGGATAGATACTCGTAGAAGAAAAGTTGAGTTCTCACTATTTCTTTTTTTTTTTTTTTTTTTTTTTTTTCATGAGTCCATCTTTTACGATAGGAGAGAAGAAAAATGCATTGGAGGTATGCATCTCGTTCTATGTAGTCGCGCGTTGTACTACTGGCTGCCAGGCGGATGCTCGAGCCTCAACAATGCGATTTGTTGGCGGTGAGTTGGGCATTGTCGTTGAAAATTCAATGGGCATTACGACAATAAGCCATTGACAATGTGCGCGTACATTGCGCAAAGGGCGCAGGGTCTACGAGCGTTCGTTTACCCCCACCCCAACATCCCCCTCGTGAGTTTCTTCTTCACACCTCTCCGATCCGTCATCCCTGTGTTTCCCTCTCGTCTAAGCTAGGCTTGACTGTACTTTTCACGCCCTTGCGGCATCCGCTCGGGGATTCGCGATTCTCTCATTTTCCGGACTTATGTTGAATTTCCTTTTTTTTTTCGTTTTTTAACGAGCCCGAGTGCGTATAATATTAGTGAAAGGTCGAGTCAAACTCGTATAACAGCCTTTATTTGATCGGTATACGATATAGTGTATACATTTATTATAATCATTGATTCATAATCGATATATGCGATACGCTTTTTCTTTTTCTGGCTAATGCATACGCAGCAACAAATTATTCTTTTTTTTTCTTCTTCTCGTTCTTCATATGCGTGTCTGTGTGGGTGTATCTTCTTTCGTCTCGCTACAATATTTGTCGGTTAACTTTTTTTTCTTTTGTTTCTTTAAAGTATTTCAACGGTACATATATTCAATCTCTTAATTGCAAGCAATTTGTTGTAAATCGTCGTCGTTACATACGTAATATTATTCATTGTGTATACTATTTTAGATATGTTTCCAATGGGCTTTATCATTCGGCCATCTCGTTTCGTCAATTACTCACGAAGACAATTCTCTACACGATCTAGCGTACGACCAGCGTCACGGTTTTCTCTCGTTTCTTTCTTACTCGTAAAATGGATTTTTTTTTTCGGACAATGTTGAAGGGATCATTTGGCTGCACTTCGACTTCTCATTTCACTGTGTTATCAAAATAACATTCGACATTTGACCCTTTGAAGATCGGCGCCGATAACTGAGAATTATTGGATATGTGTCTCGCATATATCAACGCAATCAAAACAATTCAGCGAAGAATAAAACCGTTAACGATCTATATGTAATTTTTTTTTTTCTTTTATGTAATCAATTCACGCGATGAGACACTATACGAGGCTGACAAATCAATATAGTTCAACTTTATCTTTTTCTTCTCCCTATTTTTTTCTCTTTTTTTTTCTTTTATTATATTGTTGTTGCTCAAACGACGCTGAAGAGCGTACGCATGACGTCGATATGTACACCACGATATTTCTACGATCTGCGTCTCTTTATCTTCTTTTTTTTTTCTATCATCGCTTTCACTCAACTATCGTATTGTATTTTTAATATGCACTTGGAAGACAGAGGTTTATATCGTATAATATTTATAAGTTAATGCGTATTTGCGTATATAGTTTTCTTTTTTCTTTTCATCATCTTCTTCATCATCGTCGTCTCTTTATACTAGTAGTTTGGTAATGATAATAATAACATGAGAATACTAATTAAGAATGTGTATATACATGTACACGCGAGATACGCGACATATGCAATCACACATCGAACACGCACTTAAATATCCGCAACGATATCATTGTTTAGCGTAAATGGTATGTATCATCAAAAAATTCATAAACCCGCAGTTATCCGTTCTGCGCGGTTTCTCTTCGTCTTTATTATCTCTTATTACTACGAGACTCGTCTCCTCGTCGTCGAGATGTATCCGTTATATATAAATACTCGCTGAGAACTCGAGGAAGAAGGAAAGAGTGATGTTTCGTTTCTTCGATCGAGACGAGACGGAGAGTCGTCTGCTTATCGTACACTATAGTCATAGATTCGACAATGAAAGTAGGGCCGATGATAGTAAAAGGTGGCCTTTCGTAACTAGCCTACTAACTTGATTTGATTTCTCTTTGTTTCTTTGTATTTATTTTTTCTCTTTTTTTAATTTTGGATATGTAATTTGGATATTTTGTTTTTTTTTTCAATTTTTTCTTCTTTCGATATGACGCACAATAATATCAGAAATATGTGAAGGACAGATATGTCTATTATAATCTAACATGAAGTACCCTTTCGTCGACAAGATTTTTCACGTTCCACGTTGCAATCGATCGGAAATCAATCGTAATGACCATTCTATATCAATTCGCGTGTTCGCGGGCAAGGTATATCGAAGTACCCGCTGAAACTAAACTGATAACTCTAGCCTCACTAACTTTAAATTGCATCGAACAGTTAAATCGGGTCATGGAACAGCCGATAACGGAATTTTCGACCCACGAGAACGTTGCCTTGATACCAAAAGGTATTATACACAGAGAAAGAGAGACAGAGAGTTCTATTCGATTTATCGAGACTTTAGGTATCGTTCGAGTCTTCCCGTTCGACCGTTTCTTCATCTGTGATAACTATAGTATAGGCAATTTCTTTTCGTTTTGTTTTTTTCTTTCTTTTTCACGAGCAGCGTTGATGATTCGATAATGGACATGTGACACAACTTAACACTGTATTTACAATAGTGACTGGATTAAAAATTCGTCTACCTTTATCGATAAAGCTAATAACCCTATATTTCATTAATCAACAAAACGAACGTCAACTACTTGTAGATTCGATGAAGAAAAGAGAGAGAAAAGAAATTCACGTAGGAAGCATAAGCGATTGACACTGGAAGATAACAATTGGAATAGACGCAATGGAAAAGTTATTCAAGAGTAAAACAAACGACGCGTAACGAGACTTTTTTTTATGTACATTGAGACGTGCGTGAGAAATGTAATTAGAGCGAGTCTCATGGGCGATGAAGCGTCACGCGAGCAACATTCGTATGTTAGTTCTTTTTTCTTCTCTTTTGTTTTATTCTTTATCTCCTCTTTTATTTTATTATTTCTTCTTCCTCGCACGATAAATCTAACTACGCTCAACGAAATATCTCATCTACAATGTTTCTCGTAACGAAAACGTCATCAGCTGCCTAAAGGGCTTCGCTTCGATCGTCGAAGGCTTTCCTATACATCTTCGCTCGACTATACAATATATATGGCAATCAGCAAAAAATCTCTCGCGCAATGCGCACTCGGCTCCGCGTCATCAGAGGACGCCGATATATTGACAAAAAGATTCGATTCTCACATTCTCGCTCCTTTCTCAATATCCTTTCGAGTTATAAGTATTATCACGCTCACAACGAAAATAGCGATTAATGGAAAAAACACGGGCGAATGAAATTTTCTTTTTTGCGTATTGTAACGCGGGTAATTTACGATCGACCCGCGATGCCCAATAAGCCTAACGATACAACCATCGGAGTTTGCGATTTCGGGACGTATCACGTTCGAACGTTATTTCGCGTCTCTCCCCTCGAGCCGGTCAAGGGGCGAGTGACAAATTAAATGACTATAATAATGCAATAGTTCTTACACGGATAAATTCGCGTTTCAATGATTGTGAACCGATGCACAACAAAATTGTACGATATGTCCTCGGATTTGTCTTTCGAATCGCCGTAAGGACAAACGATTCTTTTTTTTTATAAGACATTATATGACGCGATATGATAATCGTATTTTAACCATCCGAGTCTCGACGCCCCGCGAATAGGCGGCGAGAAGGGCCTCAATCGATCGCGTTCAACTTCTCGTTAATCTTCCGAATCCTACCGTTGTTCCATGCGAGTCCGACGATAGGCACCGCCCGAGTACTCATTACTCCATCGTGTCGTACTTAACTTTCTTCACCTTGAAATATCGATAGCCGGCGTAACCCGTGATAGTGAGCAGAACCGCAGCGGCGAGGGTCGAACCAACTGCTACCGGCGCCGTCTCGTCCCTTCCAGCCTGGGCGTTCAATAATTTACACGAGAAGTCCGCCGCGAAATCGTTGCTCTTAAACTTGAAGGGTTGTAGCTTCATGTCCCTTCGGAGCCGAGTCGAAAATGTCAATAAAAAAAACATGAATATTATAAACAAAATAAAATAAAAATATTACCTAATATAATCATTATTAATAATAATAATAGTTAATATTATTATTTATTTTAATGATTGAATATTATTTGATTTGGTTGATTGAATAAATATTATTCTAACGTCAAAGAAGGATCGTAGATTAGGAATTTCGCTCGATATTCACCTGAGAAAAAGTATTCCCTGATTCTTGCCGTCGGTCAGCGTAATATTGACCTCCTCGTCGCAGCTGTACGACTTTCCTACCGGCGTTGGAAACAGCATAGGGCTGTGCTTCTGGCCCGTACTGAGTCTCACGGTTTTATCTGAAACGTATACAATAAAGTGTAACGAGCAATTAACATTCGAGTTTGAGAATCGGCTCGAATGCGACGGCAAGAAAAGGACAAGGGAAACTCACTGGGCTGCTCGTTGTGCTCGAAGTGGCGCTCGCTGGAATTGTAGGTCAGTTCAATCTTGTCGACGTACCATCTCTCGCCACCGAGTGTCTGCGTGAAATGTGCAAGTTTTTTTTTTGCTATTATTTTCTTCACTCGATTGTGACCTTTCGCGAGTTAACCCACGGCCGATCGGAGCGACCGTGAGTTGCGCACGTTAAGGCCGCGCAGTCAAAGTAAGTGCTATTCGCGAATTCAATCGATCTCGGAGAAAAAAAAGGCCCGCGATACTCGCGCGAGTTGATGGCGAGAAATTAACCGATTTAACAATTCAGGAAGTTTTATCGATATACACACTCTCGCCAGTTTTGGACGATAAAATAGATTTGTCGAACTTGAGAGATACAGAATACGTGGAGGCCGAAATGAACCGCGATTCAGTCGCATTCAAAAAAGCGGTAAATAAATTTCTTTCGATGAGTTACTACCTTCAAACGCATTTTCCCATATTAAATAATATAGAATAACATTTTTTTGAAGAGAACTGTAGAATTATTGTTTTAGATAAAACCGATAGATATCGGCATTCCTATCTTTTTTGTATCGGATCATCTTAACCCAGACAATAAATTTGTTTACTTTCCGTTTTCATTAAAATTAAAAAATAAAAATTTTCATTAAACGTTTCTCCCGATATTTTCTTCAGACATCAATGGCCTGCATAATAACGACCAGAAAACTGGAAAATCAAATTTATAAATTTTAATTTATTTTAAGGTTGGTTAGTTTGCCCCATAATTTGACTTTCGCGGTTGTCCAATGTTGCCCCAGTCTCCCCTACATCAAGAATCGCACCCGGAAATACCTTGGCAAAGCTCCACAACAGAACGAAGGTGTTCCACTTCAGGATCATCGTGACGGAGTTCTCGCCGTCGCAATTTCCGCTAACCGTCGCCTCGGGCGGCACGTAAATGCTAGCAACCTGTAAAATAAAAAAACAGCCGCATCGATGACCTTTCCCGCGATACACTCGTTTATTCGCATAAGCAAATCGCATTCGCAAGCCTCCCGAGTCTTTGCTCGTTACGGCGATAGCTTTGGAGTAGTTGAATTTTTTTAGCTGAATTATCACCTGATCCTCGCCGAAAAGCGTTCGATATTTCACGGTTATAATTGCGTCGACTTGGAGTAGAATGCAAGCCTGTCCGTTCATACTGTTGAGACGATAAAGCGGCTGATTCGACGAGAAAGAACGCTGTGTCGTCGACGTAGTCACCGTGAGCGTCGTCGTACTCTCCGTCGTTGTCGGCAATTTGATTTTCGAATTCATCACCTGCATGGATAACGTTGCAAAAAAGCACAACCGGTTCAAAATTACACCGCAATCTACAGATACGCGAAGAAAGTTCCTTAAGATTAGAGTTATTGATCGTCCCTCCGTCCCTCGAAAAGTCGTTACCGAACGGCGATTCGGAACGGAGACGCGAACGGAAGGTGCCGATAACGAGAAAACTTCGATACTCTCGCCGAGCCAAACTCGACGCGTCCCGATAACGACCCGATAGTCGCCGTTAAACGCTAAGCCAGTTCCTCCGAGTCTCGCGCAATTTCCTCGAGCGTTTCGTTATTTTATCGGACGACGATTAAACGCGGAAATAAGTTAACAGCAAATTGATAGACATTCGATCGACTTATGATCGACGACGATTTAATGATAATTAAATGATAACAAGCTCCCGAGATATAACGTGGAAATACACTTTGAGAAGAGTGGAATGTTTCGAGGGTCTAATTTAAGGTGGTTAAAAAAAAGTTTGCTTTTAAATTCTATTGCTCAGCTACATTATTTCAATTTTCCAATGAAAAGTAATTTTTGTCGATATTTTTCACAAGTGCCTTAATGCCAATCGTTAAAAATTATTTACTATTTTCTTCTTTGCTTGAAATCCAAAATCAGACCGCTATTGGACAATATTCAATACTCCTTCATCGCGTCCGTATATCTTGAAGTTCGAGAACTATGTAATTTTTTACATAAATCATGACTCATTCATACTTTAGCGCGTGTGCCGCGAAAGAGAAACTTTGCGAAGGGGAATGCTCGATGAGCAACGATATATCAACATTTTGAAGGATACATTTTTCATGTAAGAGTACAATAAAGCAGACGAGGCAATGAATAAAAAATTGTTTTATCCTCCCCACACCGAAAAAAATATTTATCTGATTCAATGAAAATGCATTAGGAACGAAGCAATATCGAAGACATTTTTTCGAACTCTAAAAAATGTTTTTTGTCCCTAATCAATTTTTTTCGGAATCAAATCAATGCTTCTCCGAGTGTGGCTATAGAATTTTTGAAATTCTTCTAAATCACATATTTTCTCGTGGCGTTAATTCTAGGCAAATCGTTGACACGGCATCAGCTCGTTGGGATGAAATGGTCGAGCGATGCGCGCGAGAAACGTAAAAATATCTCGTACGAGCGTGAAAAAGAGTGTGTCCGTGCCCTTGTAACCGAGTCAGCAACAGGCTGACTCGTACAGTGCCCAGCGGCGTCTCATTAAAAAATAATACTTCGCTATTCCGGTACGGAAGCTTATCGCAACTAGATTTCCATTGGAGATAATTAACCCCTCGTTTTCTCGCTCAAAACCGAGCCAGCGCTCGTTTCGAACATTCGATCGTTCCGCGCTTTAGTGAATCGACAACGAATTGGAAGGGCGCAGGAAAACCGGAGAAAATGATCAATTATTACAAAGTCTACATGGAACAATACTCGTGTCCAATTTTCAAGATACGCAATGAAGTATTACGATTATAAAATAGAAAAGTTCGTAATGACGGCGCGAAGGGTGGACCGGAGTTGGAACTTTTCTGTTCCCGAGCGCGCAAAGTGCGTTTGAGAAAAAAAAACGAAGTTGTTTTTTTTTTCTTGGGCACGGATAAAGTTTACCCTCGTCCCAGCGCGGTTGTGTCTCGGGTGCGTGTTATACGCGCGTTGTAAATTATATATTCGTTTCTTGTCGCGTCCAGGGATTAAATTACCGGTGGATGCTACGCGAGGATATATATGCGTGTATAAAAAGTCGACGTGCGGGTACTCGCGTGTACATAGCTGAACGTGAGACATGCGGTAGTGGATAAACGGGAGTGGATAAACCACGATGGATCTGGTTAGTCGCGTAGGTGTGGCCATACACCGGAGGGGGTCGCATAAATTCGTACACCACGTAATGCTCCCGAGAGCAAATGTTACATTGGGCATAGGAAAGAAAGAAAAAAATACAAGGAAGAAAGAAAGGAGCGAGAGGGGTGGGTGAGCGGAGGGGGTTGGTAGTATGCCGCAACGATGTGTATGACGATAGTACGCGCAACTCAACCACGTTCGTACCCACCTACGCATGAAACACGGTGAATGTCGGTCACGTACCTAGAAATCCATTCAAATGATTGTATACGCTTCGCGTGAATATACAACGAAACTCTCTCGGCCCACGAAAATTCGTCGACGATACGATAATGAAATTCCGATGCGCTTCGGAAAATTGTCGCTAAAATCGCTACGATTTCGCTTGAAGGAAGAATTTTTTTATAACTTCATTTGACTCACTGGAAACTTCGTCGTGGTGGTCGCGAACCATCCGACAATGGCTCTCTTGGAAGGGCTCGTCGTGAAACGTTGTTGCTCCTCGAATTGCCAGGACGATGACGACGACGGGGTCGGGGTTGACATACCGAAGGCCGTGCTCAGGAGACAACCTACACGTCGATTCAAAGGGCCAAGGTAACTTTTTTAATTTATTCCATTACACAATTTCAAAAAAAATTCTCATTCGATAAAATTGTTTCATACCTTGGAAAAAAAAGAATGTAAAAAAATCGATGTGGTTCAAATGATAAAATAACGTGTCTCGGAAAATACAAAGAATAAAACCAGCGTTAGAAAATCGTATAAAAAAACATTAAAGGGAATGATTTTTTTATAGCACGAAACAATACATAATACATTGACGTAAGTAATATATATTCGTAATATATGTCTACGGGTTGCTTACAGAAAAGGAAGAATTCCCTGGACGAGGGATATAGTGCCATGGTGCTGTGATGAAGTTGAACTTTTTATTTTTTTAATATTTTTTTTTTTTCGAATTTTCGATAGATAATTTTCTGTTGATTTCGCGAACTTTTTATGTCTTTCTTTTTTCTTTGTTGGAAGAAATAACGCGATGGCCGCCTGTTAAAGGTCCCGCTTGGCCGATGGTCACTCGCGACTATCGCGTCTCGAGTCTCGCGATGGTTATGAGGGGGTTGTGGAAGCAGGAAGGCGAGAGTGGCGGGTTTGTCCCGACGATCAATAGGGCGAGCTTTTCAGCATGCGCTACTCGAGACACCGGCGTCGATGTCGCGGCTTCGCCAAACGACGGAAGGGGCGGAGGAGGGGGGGAGTGACGTAGCGGCGAATCTATCCATCTCCCTTTCTCCGTACGGCACAGTCAGAAATTTTCGCTTCATCCCCCGCGCATTGGCGGCGACTGACTGTGGTCGTGCGCGTACAACGGGAGAATTTCATTCACTGATTCGGTTCGAGAGCAAACACACCGCGGGGCATATTCCCGCGATCGACCTTTTGCCGTACTAATCGCCGCCCACGCAATTGCAACGATTCCGCTGTGACGCGGGTCGGCGAATATTTCAAACATCCAGTCAATAGTCGACGTTCAACCGTCCCTTTTTTTTGTAGATCCATTATTTGGGTGGCATTAAGGTGGCCGAAAGGCAAATCCCTACTATGCCCTTTGCAACCGAGTCGAAGTCGTTCAATGAAAACTCCACTCAAACGCAACTCATATATTTCTGCGGCTTCCGCGCGCGAAATCATATGTGCACGATAAGAGGCAAATTATAAGGCATGCGACAGCGATCGATTATTCGAAAAAGCCGCCCCGTACGTTTACACACTCTCCCCTTGGCGCATTTAGACGATTTCTATGAATTAAAATGATTATTTAGCGAAATGCAGAAAAAACTGACTCCTACCCCAGCTGGAGCCACTTTCGATGGAAACCGGTCATTAACTTTTTCACTCAGCGGTGGTGCACCAGCTTAGAAGATAAATGACCTACAGTCGAAGTAAGTTACGGTCGATAATGCAGGTTTCCTTTCATTTTGTTTATTTTGTTTTTTTTTTCTTTCATATCCTTGGCTGCGGGCTCTAAGACTGGCTACAAACTTTTTTCCCTCAATTCCGTCGATCACCTCGAGAAGATATTCGAAAATGGTATTTTACTTACGAAAACTCGAATTTTTAGAGAATACACAAAAACGATCATTTTAACGATCTTCATGACTTTATTTTTTTATTTTTTTAGACACGGAAGACATTTGTATCGTCGAACGATTATTTAGCAGCAGCCTTGTGGCAGTGGTCAACGTCTCATTCCCGCGTAAACTCAAGGTCTTTCACTTCAGGAAGGGCACAGAGATATGCAACTATAGTTACTCCAATACGATATTGGCTGTGAAACTCAATAGAGCCGTGAGTTCCTAATAAGCACATAAAAATTAATGAAGGCTCCCCAAACCAATCAGATAACGGATGAAAAAATCTCCAAACGTAGTTTAATTAATTAAAATTCATTTATTAATTGAACGCGATTATGTACACAGCGATTGGTAGTATGCCTGGAAGAGTCTCTTTACATCCATAATATACGGGATATGAAGGTGTTGCACACAATTCGTGACACACCACCGAACATTGCCGGCCTCTGTATTCTATCGATAAACAGCCACAACTGTTACCTCGCTTATCCCGGCTCGATTACGATCGGGGAGGTACAAATATTCGATGCCATTAATTTCGTGAGTATACATTTAATATTTTTCACGTATTCGTTTCCAAAATAATTTTTAATTACGAACGAAACTCTTCTAGTTCCGACGGGACGTACAGAGATGCGGGTCGATAAGTTCTCTGGCATTTAGTATGGACTCGATGTTCTTGTGTTGCTCGAGCAACACGGAGACTGTACACATATTCAAGTTGGAAGAACCGAAGGAGGCGTAAGTTAATTAGTCTCTCCAGCTACTCCGGCTAACACGGATCGATCAATTAACAGTCACTCGTCGGTGATAATTCGGATGAAATAAATGTTTGTTCAGGCCAAAGCAAGCTCCCGAGGAGACGCAAAGTTAGATGGGTTATTTGACAAAGGCAGTGTCGGCCTCGGCGAATTATCTGCCGTCTCAAGTGACCGATGTATTCAATCAGGGACGAGCTTTCGCGAGCGTTCATCTACCCTTCCACAGATTAAAGAACGTTTGTGCCGTCACCGAGTACGTGACTTTCTTTTTTCTTTTTGTTGCACGACCGTTTCGATATCGCGTATGAACTCATGCGCAATGCATTCCATGATTACGCACTGCCGATATTAATTCGATTTTTGTTTCGCTACAGAATGCAGAAGGTGCTGAGGCTGGTAGTGGCCAGCGCGGACGGTTACCTCCGTCTCCCTATCGCCTAACGAGGCGAGGGTCGAACCAACTGCTACCGGCGCCGTCTCGTCCCTTCCAGCTTGGGCGTTCAATAATTTACACGAGAGGTCCTCCGCGAAATCGTTGCTCTTAAACTTGAAGGGTTGTAGCTTTATGTCCCTTCGGAGCCGAGTCGAAAATGACAATAAAACAAACATGAATATTACAAACGAAATAAAATAAAAATATTATTTTATATTATCATTATTAATAATAATAATAGTTAATATTATTATTTAATTTGATGATTTAATATTATCTGATTTGGTTGATTTAATAAATATTATTCTAACGTCAAAGAAAGATCGTAGATTAGATATTTCGCTCGATATTCACCTGAGAAAAAGTATTCCCCGATTCTCGCCGTCGGTCAGAGTAATATTGACCTCCTCGTCGCAGCTGTACGACTTTCCTATCGGCGTTGGAAACAACATCATAGGGCTGTGCTTCTGACCCGTGCTGAGTGTCACGGTTTTATCTGAAACGTATACAATAAAGTGTAACGAGCAATTAACATTCGAATTTGAGAATCGGCTCGAATGCGACAGCAAGAAAAGGATGAGGGAAACTCACTGGGCTGCTCGGTGTGCTGGAAGTGGCGCTCGCTTAAACTGTAGGTCAGTTCAATCTTGTCGACGTACCATCTCTCGCCACCGAGTGTCTGCATGAAATGTGCAAGTTGTTTTTTAAATTATTTTCTTCACTCGAATGTGACCTTTTGCGAGTTAACCCACGACCGATCGGAGCGACTGTGTGCACGTTAAGGCGTTGTGCACTTTAAGGCCGCGCAGTCAAAGGGTTAAGTTCTATTCGCGAATTCAATCGATCCCGGAGAACAAAAAGGCCCTCGATACACGCGCGAGTTGATGGCGGGGATTAACCGGTTTAACAATTCAGGAAGCTTTATCGATATACACACTCTCGCTACTTTTGGACAATAAAATAGATTTATCGGACTTTAGAGAAATAGAATACGTAAGGCGGGAAATGAACCGTGATTTTATCGCATTCGAAAAAGCGGTGAATAATTTTTTTTCGATAAGCTACTACTTTTAAATGTGATTTAAATTATTTTCGTCGGGCTACAGATTTCCCCATATTAAATAATATAGAATAAAATTTTTCTGAAGAGAACTATAGAATTATTATTTTATCTATCGGCATTTCTATCTTTTTTGTATCGGATCATTTTAAGCCGGACAATACATTTTTTCACTTCCCGTTTTCATTAAAATTAAAAAATAAAAATTTTCATTAAACGTTTTTCCCGATATTTTTTTTAGATATCAATGCTCTGCATAATAACGACCGTAAAACTGGAAAATCAAATTTATAAACTTTCATTTATTTCAAGGTTGGTTCATTTTGTCCCATAATTTGACTTTCGCGGTTGTCCAATGTTGCCCCAGTCTCCCTTACATCAAGAGTCGCACCCGGAAATACCTTGGCAAAGCTCCACAACAGAACGAAGGTTCTCCACTTTAGAATCATCGTGCCGAAGTTCTCGCCATCGCAATTTCCGCTGACCGTCGCCTTGGGCGGCACGTAAATGCTAGCAAACTGTAAAATAAAAAAACAGCCGCATCGTTGACCTCTCTCGCGATACACTCGTTTATTCGCCTAAGCAAATCGCATTCGTAAGCCTCCCGAGTCTTCGCTCGTTACGGCGATAGCTTTGGACTAGTTGAATTTTTTTTAGCTGATTTATCACCTGATCCTCGCCGCGAAGCACTCGATATTTCACGAGTGCAACTGCGTCGACCTGGAGTAGAATGCAAGCCTGTCCGTTCATACTGTCGAGACGATAAAGCGGCAGATTCGACGAGAAAGAACGCTGTGTCGTCGACGTAGTCACCGTGAGCGTCGTCGTACTCTCCGTCGTTGTCGGCAATTTGGTTTTCGAATTCATCGCCTGCATGGATAACGTTGCAAAAGCATAACGGGTTCAAAATTACACCGCAATCTACAGATGCGCGAAGAAAGTTCCTTAAGATTAGAGTTATTGATCGTCCCTCCGTCCCTCGATAAGTCGTTACCGATCGACGATTTGGAGCGGAGACGCGAACGGAAGGTGCCGATAACGAGAAAACTTCGATACTCCCGCCGAGCCAAACTTGACGCGTCCCGATAACGACCCGATAGTCGCCGTTGAAAGCTAAGCCAGTTCCTCCGAGTCTCGGGTAATTTCCTTGAGCGTTTCGTTATTTTATCGGACGACGATTAAACTCGGAAATAAGTTAACAGCAAATTGATAGACACTCGATCGACTTATGATCGACGACGATTCAATGATAATTGAATGATAACAAGCTCCCGAGATATATTGTGAAAATACTCGTTGAGGAGAGTGGAATACTTCGAGGGTTTAATTTAAAGTGATTAAAAAAAAAGTTTATTTTTTAATTCTATTGCTCAGCTAGAATATTTTAATTTTCCAGTAAAAAGTAATCTTTGGACGAGCATTCGATTTTTCCAACGTGCGATGTTTTTAATTTTCAAAAATCTGGAGGCCGACATGATTTGTTTTACTGCAAATTGATATTTTTTTCTAGTCCTCAATGCCAATTGTTGAAAATTAAAACACACTGCTGCTCATTAAGTGCTATTTTCTTTTTTGCTTGAAATCCAAAATCAGACCGCTATTGGACAATATTCAATACTGCTTTATCGCGTCCGTGTATCTTAAAGATCGAGAACTATGTAATTTTTTACATAAATCATGACACATTCATACTTTAGCACGTGTTCCGCGAAAGAGAAACTTTGCGAAGGGGAATGCTCGATGAGCAACGATATATTAACATTTTGAAGGATACATTTTTCATGTAAGACCACAATGTACAATAAAATAGACGAGCCAATGAAAAAAAAATTGTTTTATTCGACCCGCATCCAGAAACATATTTATCTGATTCAATGAAGATGCATTAGGAACAAAGAAATATCGAAGAAATTTTTATTGAATCAGATCACTGCTTCTCTGAGTGTGGCTATAGAATTTTTGAATTTCATCTAAATCGCATTTTTTCTCGTGGCGTTAATTCTAGGCAAATCGTTGAAACGGCATCAGCGCGTTGGGATGAATCGGTCGAGCGATGGGCACGAGAAACATAAAAATACGTCGTACGAGCGTGAAAAGGAGTGTGTCCGTGCCCTTGTAACCGAGTCAGCAAGAGGCAGACTCGTACAGTGGCCAGCGGCATCTCATAAAAAAACAATACCTCGCTATTCCGGTACGGAAGCTTATCGCAACTAGATTTCCATTGAAGATAATTAATCCCCTCGTCTTCTCGCTCAAGACCGAACCCGCGCTCGTCTCGAACATTTGTTCGTTCCGCGCTTTAGTGGATCAACAACGAATTGGAAGGGCGCAGGAAAACCGGAGAAAATGATCAATTATTACGAAGTCTACACGAAACAATACTCGGATCCAATTTTTAAGATACGTAATGAAGTATTACGATTATAAAATAGAAGAGTTCGTAATGACGTCGCGAAGGGTGGACCGAAGTTTGAACTTTTCTGTTCCCAAGTGCGCAAAGTGCGCTTGAGAAAAAAAAACGAAGTTGTTTTTTTTTCTTGGGCACGGATAAAGTTTACCCTCGTCCCAGCGCGGTTGTGTCTCGGGTGCGTGTTATACGCGAGTTGTGAATTATATATACCGGTGGATGCTACGCGAGGATATATATGCGTGTATAAAAAGTCGACGTGCGGATACTCGCGTGTACATAGCTGAACGTGAGACATGCGGTAGTGGATAAACGGGAGTGGATAAACCACGACGGATCTGGTTAGTCGCGTAGGTGTGGCCATACACCGGAGGGAGTCGCATAAATTCGTACATCACGTAATGCTCCCGAGAGCGAATGTTACATTGGGCATAGGAAAGAAAAAAAAATTCAAGGAAGAAAGAAAGTAGCGAGGGGTGGGTGAGCGGAGGGGGTTGGTGGTATGCCACAACGATGAGCATGACGATAGTACGCGAACTCAATCACGTTGAATGTCGGTCACGTACCTAGAAATCCATTCAAATGATTGTATACGCTTCGCGTGAATATACAACGAAACTCTCTCGGCTCGCGAAAATCCGTCGGCGACACGATAATTCCGATGTACTTCGGAAAATCGTCGCTAAATTCGCTACGATTTCTCTTGGAGGAAGAATTTTTCTTTTTATAACTTTATTTGACTCACTGGAATCTTCGTCGTGGTGGTCGCGAACCATCCGACACTGGCTTTCTTGGAAGGGCTCGTCGTGAAACGTTGTTGCTCCTCGAATGGCCAGGAGGATGACGACGACGGGGTAGGGGTAGACATGCCGACGGCCGTGCTCAGGAGACACCCTACATGTTGATTCAAAGGGCCGAGGTAAGTTTTCCACGACGTAAAGTACTCCATTACGCAATTTGAAAAAAAATTCTCATTAGATCAAATTATTTCATCCCTTAGAAACAACAGAATGTGAAAAAATCGTCGTGGTTCAAATGATAAAATAACGTGTCTCGGAACACGCAAAAAATAAAACTACCGTTAGAAAATTATTTAAAAGAAACATTGAATGGAATGATTTTTTTATAGAACGAAACAATACGTAATAGAGTACAAAACACATTGACGTAACTAATATGTATTCGTAATATATGTCTACGGTTTGCTTACAGAAAAGGAAGAGTTCCCTGAACGAGGGATATAGTGCCATGGTGCTGTGATGAAGTTGAACTTTTTATATTTTAAATATTTTTTTTTTTTAATTTTCGATAGATAATTTTCTGTAGATTTCGCGAACTTTTTATGTCTTTCTTTTTTTTTGTTGGAAGGAAGACTGCGATGGCCGCCTGTTAAAGGTTCCGCTTGGCCGATGGTCACTCGCGACTATCGCGTCTCGAGTCTCGCGATGGTTATGAGGGGGTTGTGGAAGCAGGAAGACGGGAGTGGCGGGTTTGTCCCGACGATCAATAGGGCGAGCTTTTCAGCATGCGCTACTCGAGACACCGGCGTCGACGTCGCGGCTTCGCCAAACGACGGCAGGGGGGGAGGAGGGGCGAGTGACGTAGCGGCGAATCTATCCATCTCTCTTTCTCCGTACGGCACAGTCAGAAATTTTCGCATCATCCCCCGCGCATTGGCGGAGACTGAATGTGGTCGCGCGCGTACAACGGGAGAATTTCATTCACTGATTCGGTTCCGAGAGCAAACACACCGCGGGGCATATTCCCGCGATCGACCTTTTGCCGTACTAATCGCCGCCCACGCAATTGCAACAATTCCGCTGTGACGCGGGTCGACGAATATTTCAAGCATCCAGTCAATAGTAAACGTTCGACCGTTCCTTTTTTTTTGTAGATCCATCATTTCCATAACTTTGCTGAACATTTGTAGCTGCGATGTAGAAACTATGGAAAATGTTCTTGTTTTTTTTTTGTCGGAATTTCGATTCATATTATATGCGATCCATACGAACAATAACGTACGAAAAATAGACGAACAATGTGTTTTACACAGACTTTTTTTACAAGAATGCATAAGGAAACTATGTTACGAAGACAGTTTTCTGTATCAAACTATATTGAGTGTAAAGAAAATGTTTAATTACCCGTGCGTCCATTTCGTTTCCGAGAGAAATTACTGCCATCGGGGCGCTCCAGTTACATCAACCAACCACCAGCCAGTTTACTATTTACCAGTGGACTCGGGTGCTTTTTTTTGAAATTTTGCGGCACCGAAGCCCACGACCCCTGGCGTCGATAGCCGACATCCGAATAATCATCGAATCATTGTTCCACCGTTTCTCGAAAGCCAAGTCGTAACAGATGACGAGAGACGCGAGGATCACCATGACGACGGAACGACGGATCGCGGTCCGATGCGTTCCTAGTTCCATCGTTCCCCCTTCTCGCATGCGATCATCAGCTGTTCAGTTCAATATGGAATTCGTAGCAGCAGTCGTCAAACAGCGCGAGCCCTCCCCCGCCGTCTCGCTCACCCCCACTATCCGTACAAACGAAACTGACCAAGTGTTCGTTCACAAAAGTACCGTGGACGAGCGTCAAGAGCGCTGATACGCAATTATTCCTCGAACGAATAACCGACAAAATCTTACAGTTAACGTGTCGTATCGCGCTATCCGTGCCATTTGAAATACTTTTGCAGATGCCGTCGATACGACGAATTATCGCAATCAATAAATCGTTCGATCGGGAGCACGAAAGATCTGTTCAAAAATGCAAAGCGTATCGGGGCCAATGATTGTCGGGTAAAGCTAGGATCTCGTATGTTGTATCCAGTTGCGCCAAAGTCCACCAGGCGGAGCGACGATCGCTCTGGCAACTCGCACGTTAGTTACACCTACAACCCTCTGTGTCAGTCGGTGGGCAGGAACGTTCCCTGACAATATATCCTCACGCGAGCGTGCTATACTCGATAGTATATATATATATATACACGTATATATACATATAGATATACACATTAAAGTAGTAGGGAGAAGTAAAGAGTGTAAGAAAGAAAGAAAATAAGAAAACATCACAATCAATCCCGTGGATTAAATAAGATCAATCACAACGATTTATGCAAAATCTTGCGCACAACGTGGATGTATTGACGCAAGGACTAAAATACGGTATATCTGGACTCATGAACCTCGCAAATCAGACTGCCGATCCTCAGAGTGGTGTTTTCTATGTTAACTTCAATCAGGACTGCACGTAAGTGAAAAACAAAGAAAGAGAAAAAAGGAAAGAGTTCATATTCGGACGTTACAAGTGCCCGTCGACTATTCGCGTGTATTCCGTCATTCTCTCGTGAATCGTTCGACCGCTCGTCGAAATGTTGGAAAGGTTCTTTGTTACGAACGTGAAGGGGCGGTCATAGACGAGAAACGTCATTCAACGACGGTGCCCAAGGGGGATATCCGCGATCCCTTGTCCCGCGTAAAATGGAAGTTGCTATTATTTGCTGTACGAGAGTGTGTGTTGATACAGCGTCACCCCTTGCGCGTCTCGCATCGCGCAACTTTCGGGCTCCCCGATTCCCGATGTTTTCGTACGAGACTTGCGTCACCGGTCTCAACTCCCCTTCCCTTGCCATCCATTAATTGCGTGCTAACGAAGTAACGTCCAAGTTCGCGATGCTTTCGTAGCGGAATTAATAAAAAAAAAAAAAAAACAACAACACACACAACATTGCGTATCGCGATACCTTCGTGTCGCTATCTCGGTCTCTCCACCTTTCTTCGCCTCTTTCCTCTCTTTATCCGCACGTACGTCCGCACGTCTGTCCGTCTCTCTTATTGGCTCCCCCCGTTCTCGAGGCGTTCTGTCGTTATCCCCCACACGTCACGACACACGCGCTCGTGCGTTCGCCTTCGATGCCTTTCTAAATTTTTTTTTGCCCGCCATGCACACGCGCTATGCTGCAATCCGATTGCCTAACGCTCGTTGACAGTCTTTTCTCGTTTGCTGCCGCTGCACACAATGACTACACGAGATGATAATTAAGCGACCTTCGAAACGCGAAACACCATGGAAGGCACAGGTTGTCAACAACCTTGCTCCGATTGGCTCAATTTCACGGCGAAAATCATGCTTCGGATCTTAGGAGGACCTCGATACTATTTATCTTTTTGTTTTCGTTTCGCTGCGTCATTCGTCAATGCTTTTGTAGTGACAGCTGTACACATTTTTTTGAACACTCGCGAAATTTTTCCGAAATTATAGAAACATTTGTTTTTCAAATGTTTTTGTTGTAACGAGAAAATATCGATTCCGTTAATACGCAAGGGTGCATCGTGGGCGAACATGCCTTAAAACGATTCTGGACATACGCCCTTTCGTTTCCGAACGGTCGATGTGTCACAGCTGTGATACCACGCTATATCACGCAAAGGCGAGCCGACTATCTTGTAGCTGCAAGCCATTGCTCTTGCATTGATTCAAAATCATTTATCGCAATGAAAACAACGAAGAAAAAATCGGCCATGTCACAAGGTTCAAAGTCCGGCCCGCGTCGAGAGCATCGAAAGTTCGACCCGAATATATTTTCGTTGATTTTGTTTTTTTTTTCCTTTCAGATCCTTGGCTGTGGGCTCTAAGACTGGCTACAAACTTTTTTCCCTCAATTCCGTCGATCAGCTCGAGAAGATATTCGAAAATGGTATTTTATTGACGAAAAATTGAGTTTTTTGAGAATCCACAAAAACGATGATTTTGACGATCCATATAATTTTTTTTTTTTAGACACGGAAGACATTTGTATCGTCGAACGATTGTTTAGCAGCAGCCTTGTGGCAGTGGTCAACGTCTCATCCCCGCGTAAACTCAAGGTCTGTCACTTCAGGAAGGGCACAGAGATATGCAACTACAGTTACTCCAATACGATATTGGCTGTGAAACTCAATAGAGCCGTGAGTTCCTAATAAGCACATAAAAATCAATGAAAAGCTCGCCAAAAGAATGAGCTATAGGAAAAAAATCTCCAAGCGTAATTTAGTTAATTAAAATTAATTTATTAATTGAACGCAATTATATACACAGAGATTGGTAGTATGCCTGGAAGAGTCTCTTTACATCCATAATATACGGGATATGAAGGTGTTGCACACAATTCGTGACACACCACCGAACGTTGCCGGCCTCTGTATTCTATCGATAAACAGCGACAACTGTTACCTCGCTTATCCCGGCTCGAATACGATCGGGGAGGTACAAATATTCGATGCCATTAATTTCGTGAGTATACATTCAATATTTATCACGTGTTCGGTTCGAGAATAATTTTTAATTACTCTCTGATTGATAACTGACGATAAATCGTCTTCGAATTATTATTTTTCCCAGCAAGCAAAGACGATGATTCCTGCTCACGATAGTCCACTTGCGGCCCTCGCTTTTAGTCCCAATTGCACCAAAGTCGCGACGGCCTCGGAGAAGGGCACCGTGATCAGAGTATTTCAGGTAAATACTTGCGACCGTTAAAGAAAATAAATGATGCTCGATGAATAATCCGTTGTTCTCTCGAAGGTTCACGATGGAACGAAACTCTTCGAGTTCCGACGGGGCGTAAAGAGATGCGTGTCGATAAGTTCTCTGGCATTTAGTATGGACTCGATGTTCTTGTGTTGCTCGAGCAACACGGAGACTGTACACATATTCAAGTTGGAAGAACCGAAGGAGGCGTAAGTTAATTAGTCTCACCAGCTACTCCGGCTAACACGAATCGATCAATTAACAGTCACTCGTCGGTGATAATTCGGATGAAATAAATGTTTGTTCAGGCCAAAGCAAGCTCCCGAGGAGACGCAAAGTTGGATGGGTTACTTGACAAAGGCAGTGTCGGCCTCGGCGAATTATCTGCCGTCTCAAGTGACCGATGTATTCAATCAGGGACGAGCTTTCGCGAGCGTTCATCTACCCTTCCAGGGATTAAAGAACGTTTGTGCCATCACCGAGTACGTGACTTTATTTTTTTCTTTTTGTTGCACGAACGTTTCGATATAGCGTACGAGCTCGTACGCGATGCATTCCATGATTACGCACTGCTGATATTAATTCGATTTATTGTTTCGCAACAGAATACAAAAGGTGCTGAGGCTGCTAGTGGCCAGCGCGGACGGTTACCTCTATGTCTATAATCTCGATATAACCGAGGGTGGAGATTGCACTCTTCTGAAGCAGCACAGGTTCGTCATCATCCTTCAGTATCCTCGCGATAAAGTTGAAAATGCGCTTTTAATCATGCCCATATTCCGAACGCAGACTAGACGGTAAGCAAGACGAGGTAGATTGTGCCAGTGTATCGACCGTGGGCGCGGGATCCGGCGAGGCTGGCGCCTCGGCCACACCCGCCGCGCCGATAGTACAAAATCCAGGTATCAAATTAACCATTATTCGACTTTTTTTTACAATTATCATACTTTACTTGGAATACTATTTGAGACTTGGTAGAAAAACAAAAAAAGTATACATTAACTTTTGTGTCGCATGATAACGAAGCGAGGCGATTCGCGATTACATTCAATCGCGGTCACATGCAGCAAAAAATTTGGCAGCAACCAATGACGTTCGAAACGTGTCAGAATCGTTGAGACTCCATTGATACTCATTGTCACGTTTTTTTTTTTTTTTTCAACGGATAAAGAATTTTTATGAGAGTATATATAACGTTATCGAAAAAAAACGAGTCGATTCTCGGATGTTTTGAACAGAAGCGGATGATGCGAGAATATAGTATCTTCCGCCCGTGTTTTGCCACACACGCACACACAGAGTGGGGTAATCGCGACTGCCGTCGATACTGAGCGGTCGTCGCGTCGAGTTTCGTGTTTTCATACGTTTCGTATGATTGTTGAATAGTTGCGAACCCGGAACTCGACGCGATTTTGTAATATTGCGGCAGTCGCGCGTGCTCGCCGCAACAGACTATCGCGTACGAATCGGAGAAATAACAGTTGTTTTGTTTTTGTTTGATTTTGATCGTTCTTCTTTTTTTTTCCTTTTTCTTTTACCAAAATGCATGACTCCGTTCACGTTGCAAAGAGACGGATTATATATACATAATTATAACATTATCGTATCCATATATATATTATTTATTACGAACTTTTATCGCTACTCGACTTACAGAGCGATACGTATAATTATCCTTTACCGATTTAGTTTATACGTTACTTGCCGCCAGAAATATAATGCATTATCCACTTGAATTTTTTTTTCTCTAGATATAATGTTGATATAGCTGTCGCGCGTACGTTATCTGCATTTCACCGTATCGGCGAAGCTACGATGATCCCGGAGCTCGTTGTCGGTTACTCGCGATTTGCAAAAAAAAAAACGCGAGAGACCATCGAACTCCGGGACTAGCGTTAAATTCAGGGACGTGCATAATTCAGCATTCCGGCTACTTTGAAAATTGCGCTATTTCCACGCGACAAAGTAGCAGGAAATTTGTATTATGCTCTTCGTCCCTGCCGACGGTGCATAAACGCTGAATTAGTCGATTATCGATCTACATAGAGTTCTTGCTTGCTCCCGTAAAGAAAAAAGACACGAGTAGTTAGCGAAAATTTTCTTTCAGTTTTTCTTTTTATTCCCTATATGTGGAGAGTGCGTGTGTGCGCGCTCACATCGTTTTGATACGAGAAACAAGCCCGAAAAATCAATAATTTTTGTTATTGAGAAGAAAACAGGAAAGAAGTGCCCGACGCGCGAACTTTACACTCGCTTCTTCTCTCGCTTCTTTAACTCCCTCCCCCCCTTCGAGAAACCCCCCTACGTTCCCCTCGCTCCAAATCGGACTGCCGAAAGATTCTCGACGTCTGGAGAGGGCAATTTATCGGCCCCGGATACTGTTGACCTCACTTGATGTATAATTTTTTCTTTTTATTATCCGCTGAAGCCTGCATAAATAGCTACGCGGGTGCGTTGCGCGGCCGTTCGCCAGACTCCATGTCAGGTACTGGTATGTCCTCTATTCACCCCCTTTTTTTTCTTGCGCTCTCATCTCTCTGTCTACTTCAACGAAAATTATATATTAAAAAAAAAAAGCAAAACCACCCACGAACACACAGTTATCTCATTATTATCGCCCGGTTAACCCGCTAGAGGGGTTCGCCGTCTTTATCGCCTCATACAATCTTATCCCTCCACTATTCTCACCGAGACGAGAGGGCAACGGCCTTTTTTTTTAAATTACTATACATAATGCGTGATTAACAATTTTAACCGCACACACAAACACCGCGCGAATACGGTGTGGTAAAGAGGCACAGCCGCTAATATAATATTGTACAGAAGATATCATTAAAATAAGAACGAAACGAAGTTTAACGATTGGCCGAGTCGGAGATACGCGTTACGAAAGTCGCGTGGGATGAGGCTCCGTCCCATGGTAATAATTATAAAAAAAACATGATAATCGATATAACGTTTTCTGACGTGCGAGTTTACGTATAAAGTAAAATTACGGATGAAGGGTTTCTTGTTCTGTCCCCCGATTGATTTTTTGTCTTTTTTTTCTAACGACCCTTTCTCCCCTCTCACCCCGCTCCGAAACCTCTGTCATTCGGCGCAACTAACTCGTTTTCACTCTATCGCTACTTTCCTCTTCCCCGTTTCTTTCTCTTTTGTCTTCAATGAAATTTATTTACTCGTTATTCGCACGTATGTTCGTCCACTGGTGGAGGCACGAAACGCGCATGACAATCAATCACGCCGCTGACGCCGCATGCTTCGGATCGTGAAAACGTGATTTTAAACAAACTTTTTCCTTCTCTTCTCGCAATCCACTTCTCATTGCCTGCAAGGCCTATCGGTTACCCTCATTCTCTCTCTCGCTACTCTTACTCTTTGCAAAGCGCGGCTACGATAGATCAGCGTATACCGGGATGATTTGCGCCGATGAACGATTATTGCGAAGTCATTCGCTTCGCGATCATTCGTCGGTGCACAAATCCCACATTTGCATGCCAGTAGTGTACATATAAAGACAAAAGCGTTGAAAATAATGAAAACCTCGTTGCACCGAAAGAATAATAATTGCCTAGCAATATTCTGTAACATGTAAATCTTTCCGATGTATTTCTTTGTCGAGGAAATCAAGCCCAACGTCCCTTCGATAGTTATTCGGCTATTTATTTAGTTTATTATCGCCGACGTCCTCTATATTGCCGCCGTTGACTCTCGGTCTCCTAGTTCGTTCTTCAGCAATGTAGAATTTGATTCCCGGTAAAAACAAGAGCCTATTACCTATCTCTTCTAACTATTTGGTACACGACTTTTTATTTCTCTTGCACATAATCTAGAAACGATTCTATTTGCCTCTTCTCGCCTAACAAAGCTTGACACTCGATGCAGGCTGGGTCATCAACCATTACTTATCAAAGATAAAAGAAAAGAAATTCATATCGTCCGGGGATACTCTCATTCGTATTGTGTACTAACGAGTCATATAGTCTAATGAAGGAAAAAAATGGATTTTCGTTTTTTTTTTTTTCGAAGGGGGGGGAATATTTAAGCGCATTGTCATATTTGAAATTTCGAACGGCTTTTGTTCCTCGCAGTGATTCAACAAGAACGGACACAATCGTACGGTTAATGCGGTGATAAACGATTTTTTAGAGTCGGAAAAGTATCACGAGATGATAGCAGCTACGGAGAGTCCACCGAAGGGAGGCGGTACCTTTCGGTTGAACGACGACACGGAATTTCCGCCGGTTACGCAAAGGACCGATTGAAGCCGTAACGGATCACAACGCATATCAAAACAGAAATGAAACGAAAAATGAAAAAAATGGAAAAAAAACATATGTTAATGCAATCGGTCGAGAGAACAGTCGATCCCAACAGGGACGCCCGCGTGAGGAGAGATGCGCTCCGCAGAGCTAAACGATGACCGGAACGAGCGGGGAGGACACAAGACAACCGACTTGCGGACAATGGATTCTTGTGTGGCGTGTGGTTGTACCAATTCGTATCCTTAATCCCCACTACTCCCCCTCCCCTTGCTGAGTCTAATTTATAAAGGTGTGAAGAGAATGTAAAGCGTAAACAGGAAAAAAATGAATGAGAGACCCTCGTTTTATCGACTCCAACGTGTGCAACATCGTATTTCAATGATACGAACTTAAAACCGTGCGCAGTTGGGAAAAAAAATCCGGAATACATGTCGGCGCGATCTCGTAATCGCGGAAAAAAACAAAAAAACTTAAAAAAACATAAATGCAAAAAAAAGAATCACAAAAACATTCATTAAGAGTCACGCGCACTCTTTTCTGTGTCTTTAATTTAATATATTTAGATTGTTCGTAACTCGTAAAATTCACGGAAAATCGGTGCCAATAGCTTGGAAGCCCAATTATCGTCGGTTTCTATGCGGACAACGATGCGCTTTGCGAATGATTTATTTGTACATTTATCCCTAAGGGTTAGGAGCTAATCAGTTGGGTTTTACCTTCTTTTTTTTTTCTCTCGTTTGGCCGTCGACGCCGCTTCGAGCGTCCTCGGACTCGTGACTATTCGAGATTTTTACCTTAGAGACGACAAACAAAAAAAAAACAAAAAATTCTCTTTCTCAACAGCTCGAAGAAAAAAAAAGGAAAAAAAAAATCGTACGCGAGTACAACTTCGACGCGTCGGTGAAATTAATAACACGCCAGGCCACAGTCAATAGATCCACAATGTGTCCTTCGACAGTTTTGTACTAACTCGTCTTGTTTAGTGAATAGTTTTACTTTTATAAAAATGAAAATAAAACGCTAATAACCCATGTACATACACACGAATGCTTGTGCATTGACGTTATTGCATATATTATTATATATTATAGTGTCTAATTAATACACGAAAACATGCTAATGTAAAAAAAAGAAAAAAAAAAGAGATGAAAAAGAGAACCAAAAAACAAAAAAAAAGCAAAACACTTAGTAATTTTTTTCGTAACTCCTTTTTTTTATTATTAAGTTCTTACATCTTTTTTGTTGTACCTCTTTCGGTTTCATCCACTCACAATCGTCACACTATAATGGACGCGACAAAAAGCGACTTTACCTCGCAGCAAATTACGCGATAGGATGCGAATTAGAAGAGAAACGAAAAAAAAAAGACAACATATATATAGAACAGTTAAGAACATCCGATTCATTGCAATTTTGCGCCTTGAATTAATGCTGAGCCATCGAAAGAATACGTGGAATTAAATTACACTTCGATCGCAGCGAGGAGCATGCATCGACAAAGAAACAAAAACGAGGGAGAAAAAAAAATGAATGCTTTCAACGCGAATGAGTAAGGATAATTTTTCTCGGGTACCGTATCACTTCGAGAAAAAAAAGGGAAGTTTTTTTTTTTTGTCTTCACGTTCACCTACCTAATATAATGCTGAGACGGGGGCGTCTCATTATCGGGATTAAAACCGTCACGAGCGCGACAAACGTCTCGGGAGAGATCGTTACAAACGAAAAATACCACTAGCGCGCGTAGCTTAGGCTTGCGCGTATTCATTTTTTTTTTCCATGAAAACTCGTTCTACAGTAACGAGAAATAGACTTTTTTTTCGAAACAGTGACGACAATTAACAAAAGGGTCTATCTCCGATGACACCGCGTGCGCATTGTTAATATGTTATAAAAATCTAAAGCGATCGAGTGATGTATCGAGTGAATTCGTCAATGAAACGATCAATGTTTTTCAATCATGGCTCGCGAAGTCGCGGGTAAACTATTGCGATTCCCTTTCTTTTATCACGTATAAAACGAGATTGAATGACGTTAGAAAAAGTTTACAAACAATGAATGATATTCGTCCTTCGCAGATTCACAGAGATTTTTTTTTTTGTATGTAACTTTGAATTTTACAGTTAATTGTAATGAAAAGGGACGAGGGATAAGTGAATGCCGATCGAGTTTCGCGCGAACAGGCGGCTTACACAAGGACTATCGAGTTACAAAGTGGCATGGTTTTCGATCCAAAGCGACAAATATCCGCTCATATTAATCACCCGGTGCGAGAGCTCGTTATCGTCGTTCTATCGTGTCCCTCTCGTACACCTCTTGTGCGATAGTTCTCTCTCTCACGTGTTTATACTCGATACAAAAATCGTTTTCGGGTACACAATTCGTTTATTCAGATTTGTCATTATTCTCGTTTGCTTGTTTGCTTTTTCCTTTCTTCCTTATCTCATTGATGAATTATTAAAAAAAGAGAAACACCATTGCTGATGTGAAATTGTACGCGCAAAAGAACGGACAGGCCCTTTCGTCGTATGCTCACTGCGCCGGGATACAGAGGAACGAAGACTTAACTATATAGATCGTCGTCGCCGTCGTCTTGAAACGTTTGATCTCCTTGCGTCGTGTCTTGCGGGCCGCCCGCCGCATTTTGAGGAAATCTGCAACGAGACAACGATTCATCAAACAGTTGTCATTGTATTTTAATAGTGAATTTTGTTTTTTTTTTCTCAATAAATAGATCGTCAATTGCATTCGACAGAATTACCTGAAGTTGGTACCGAATCCTCGCGACTGTTGAAGCGTCTGCGCGAACATCTCGTACTTTCGAATATCGTTGTCGGATACCGAGCGACGAGCGAACCTCATAGCCTCCTCGAAGTGAGCCCGCGTTATCTCCGGCACGGGATCGTCCTCGTCCATCTGTTGAGAAAAGCAATATAACGACATGATCGCCCTTTTTTTAGCCAAACAGGCGAATTATCGTCGGGCATTCGTCGCAACGGACGGAATACTCACGTCCATCGACACCGAAGGATTCGCCATTCGTTCCTTCTCGCGGCGTATCTCGGTCTCAATGCACTGCCTGATTGCGAGTTTACACGCGCGCTGACATATCTCCGTCAAATCGGCACCGGAGAAGCCGTGCGTGACCTTCGCGATGTACGTCAAATCCACGTCCTTTGCCACCGGTGATTTTCGCAGATTCGCCTTGAATATAGCCTCTCGGGACTTCTCGTCGGGCAACGGGATGTAGATCAACTGATCGAGACGGCCCGGTCGCAGAATAGCGGGATCGATTATGTCCGGACGATTCGTTGCTCCGATGATGAATACGTTCTTCTTCGCTCCCATGCCGTCCATCTCCGTGAGAATCTGATTGATGACGCGATCGGCCGATCCACCGCCGTCACCGACCGAACCACCGCGAGACTTTGCGATAGAATCCAACTCGTCGAAGAACAACACGCAAGGAGCCGCCGATCTTGCCTGAAAATAGTCGATGGAATTAGTCGAGGTAATAACAATTTTTTTGTGGTCGATAGAAAGTATCTTCGTGGCTTTGAGATTGATTTACCTTGTCGAAGACATCGCGAACGTTGGCCTCGGACTCACCGAACCACATGGTCAAGAGTTCGGGTCCCTTGACGGAAATGAAATTGGCCTGGCACTCGTTGGCGATCGCCTTGGCCAACAGTGTCTTACCGCAACCGGGAGGGCCGTAGAACAGAACACCTCTGGACGGCTGCATACCGAACTTCAAGAATTTGTCGGGATGCTCGACCGGATACTGTAAAACAAAGAAACAATGGTTTTTAATCCAATCGCAATCAATCGGGTATCAAAAGAATTGACTTACTGGTTTAACAGTAAATGGAAAGATTTGCCGTAATTACCTGAACCAATTCTTGGAGTTCCTTCTTCACGTTCTGGAGACCTCCGACATCGTCCCAAGAAACTGTGGGCACCTCGACGATAGTTTCGCGAAGAGCGCTGGGACTGCTCTTGCCCATAGCGTACTGTGGCAAAAAAAGGTAATTTTAGCAACAATAACAAAATCGTTGTTGAAAAGGTGAAGTAACGAATGCCATACCTTGAAGTTCTCCATCGTGACGGCAAGAGAAGCCAATACTTCGGCGTCGATCTGATCGTCCTCCAAATCGATCAGATCCATTTTCTCGCGAATTTGCTGAAGCGCAGCCTCGGAGCAGAGCGATGCCAAATCAGCACCAACGTGTCCGTGACTCTCGGCGGCGATCTATTAAAAGTTGTTCGAAATACATTTAAAATACAATATTCTATAGAATTCGTTGGTTAAGATTTTAATTAATTATTTATGTATTTATTTACCGATTCGAGCTCGACATCATCAGCGAGTTTCATGTTCTTCGTGTGAATGCGCAGAATCTCCAAACGACCAGTGGCATCGGGAATGCCGATGTCGATTTCACGATCGAATCTTCCGAAACGACGTAGAGCACCGTCGATGCTGTTGGGCCGATTGGTCGCTGCCATTACGATAACGTGAGAGCTCTGTTTCATTCCGTCCATAAGAGTCAACAGCTGCGATACGATACGCCTCTCGACCTCGCCGTGAGTCTACAATAGAAAAAAAAGAAACAATCATACAGTATTCTTTCACGGCCAATTGAATTTCGAGCGTTGATGAATTTGCAGAATCTTTACCTTCTCTCTTTTCGGAGCAATAGCATCCAACTCGTCGATGAATATGATTGCCGGTGAATTCTTCTCGGCTTCCTCGAAGGCTTTGCGCAAATTGCTCTCGGATTCTCCGGCAAGTTTGCTCATGATTTCCGGACCTGTGAATCGACGAAAAAATTAGTACAAAATCGTCGGAATAATATAAATTAATTTGAATCGAACGGGGTACTTGCCGTTGATGAGGAAGAAGAAAGCTCCAGTTTCGTTGGCGACGGCGCGAGCGATCAGAGTCTTTCCTGTGCCGGGAGGTCCGTACAACAGAATACCACGCGGTGGCTTCACTCCGATAGCTTTGAAGAGCGACGGATGTCGCAACGGCAATTCAACCATCTCCTTTATCTGTGCCAACTGCTTGCGCACACCACCGATGTCGTCGTAACCAACCGCGTTCAGAGCCTCCTCCTCTTCCTGAAAGTTTGCATTGAACTCGTGAAATTTACGAATCGATAGAATAATTATAGTCATGATATTTTTTTCTCGGTTTCGAGGCTCATTTACCTCGCGTTTGATCGGATCGCCCTCGCAGTGAATCACCGTGTCCGGAGCGACGATGCAGTATGGGCCCGGATCGGTTTCCACGACTTTGAACTCGACCGCACGCATACCTCCGCGAACGATGAAGTTGTCGTCTTTGTGAATCGGACGATAAGCCTCGAGGAAGTAGGGCTTCAAATATACTTCGAAAATATTTCTGATTGAAAAAAAAAAGAAACGAAGGTTAATTATTGCCGTAAATCGATTGAATATTGTTAAACCATGATTTTATAAATGGCACTATTTTATAATGGCACCACTAAAAGCAGTTAACAAAATTCACTGACTGTTCCCTGCAAAAATATATAATATTTCCCCGACCAAAATTTGAACACCGCATAAATACAAGTAATTAATGGAATTCTAAAGTAATCAATATCAGAGAGAATTATTGCAATTTGTGGTGATTGGAAATAATACATTATTAATTCAATGAAATTTAAATATTATATAATATAATTGACTGATTCATTGATATTAATACAGAAAAATTATAGAAATTAATGACCGGATAAAAATTTTTAATTTTTTTTTTTTTGTTTCGTTCTGCAAAGGACTCATTGTTGCGAGCCAATATAATAATTTTCTGTCAAATTCCAGATTTCTCTGACCATTTATTTATTCTCTGCCATCCCCAGGGAAAAAAAATTGTCGAAATATCAAATACTGTTGTATCGATAATAAAATTTACCCGGTGAGTCCTTCGACTGTGTCGTCCATTGGCAACACATGAATACGTTTTCCGTACTTGACATCGGGACACGCTTGGACCGACACAATGTCGCTGAGACGAACTCGAAGATTGTTACGCACGACTCTGTTCATGCGAATTTTTTCGTTCGGACAAGTCTCGTCCGACAGCACTATGCAGACGGTCTCCTTGCGTCTTTTACCCTTGAGCAAAACAGTGTCGCCGCGGAACAGTTGCAACTCGTCCATTTTCGCCTGAGACAGGGCAACGACAGAGTTGTCATCGTTGATCGCCTCATCGACGAGAAGCCTGTTTGGCCTGTCCTTCTTGCGCAGAATCGCGGTTGCTAGATCCTCACTGAAAAAATCATACACCAAATTGTTGTTAGTATTTGATTGTTTACAAATTTTCTTGCGATCAGCTGATTACATGAAGATTTTCTCATTCAATTATTATATTTTTTGGCAATTGCATATTTTTCAACTAAACGAAATTGTGTAATTAAATGATTAATCAACGAATTTTCGATTGCACAAATGTTCCTCAGTTGTTGCAGTGAAATCAATTAATCAATGATGAATAAACAAATAAATCGGCAGGTCACGCTCCGAAAATAATCCGACACAGATAAAGACACGTACACGCTCATGATTCACGATGATGACAGCAATAGTGATGGATTTGAGAAAAAATAATAAAAAATAAAAAAATTTCGAACGAAAATCTATCGAGTTATGTCGACATTGTGCATGACGTGGCTATTCACGAGCAATTTTGCGATCGCGAAGATTTTGGCTCCTCTGTCATTCTCGAAAGTTCTGACGATCTCGCGCGAAACAAAATGTTCGCACGGCAAAAAAATCCTTTTGTCACGTTACGGCGGGCGGCCTCTTGGCCAACAGCCATATTCGCGAAGGGGGAAAATGCTAAGGGGCCGCGACTGATAAATATAAGCAATCGATCGAGAAAGTTAATTCGCGCTCTCGATGATCGACGATGACAAGAGATTTCATCGCATATTCGAATGAAAAAGCGATCGAGTCGATCGTCGCCGGCCATTTGTGAGAAAAAAAAAAAGAAACAAAATTCATCGGTTGTAAAACAAAGCCGCTTGGTCGACATGATGACAACGTGAAATTGAGGGGGCTGCCGTAGCGTTTCGTGTCCCTACAGTGCGGGTAAACCGTCCAACGAACCCGTCAAGCCGGGATTAAATCGTTGCGATGAAATTAATCGGAGGTACGACGAATGATTTACGATTACCCTTCGCTATTGCGACAATATACAAAATTCAATGATTCTCACCTCTTTCCCTCAGTCATCTTGATATCGTATTATTCACGAGTAGAAATTCACGTAGTTACGAGCGAAATACACGGTCTTGACTGTTCGCACGAGTCACCACGACAGCAGCCAGTCACAGAGCCAGGCCAAAGCCAATGGGCTCGACACTGAACGCCGTCCGCTTCGGGCTTTCCACAGTGCTGGCACGCGCGATTCGATACTTCGGAATGGCCAAACTCGCGGCGCTAAAATTATCTCACGCCGTATTCACACCGCCCGTACCGCCCCGAGGGTTTTTGATCTTTTCCAGCCGCAATTACGGGGATGACGTTTTTTTAGCGTTTTTACGAACGTCTCGAGAGAGCACAATATTATTTTGCCGTAACGTCGTCTTCGCCGTCGTTCGCGCGTACGCTCCGACACCGACTGTCGATGGTTCGATAAATATACGTTTGCGTTCTTCAATTGTCAAATTGATCAGCAATGGCCGGGATTAAAGGTTATACGCCGTGTATTCATAATCATCGTAGAAGTATGCGTCCCTCGCGATCCCCTCCCGAATCTGTTATCGTCACGAGAGAAATGTGTCGTAAGAAGACGTACGATTCGCGATACGATGAGACAGAAAAAAAGTTTTGCGTATACACGAAAACATAACCCTTCGCGCGAAGTCTCACTTTCGTTTGTTTAAACTGCGTGCTGGACATTGTAGCGTCATCGCGTGTCGTTTACTTTTCTTAATTCGATTAACGAAAAGCGATATAGAACACGCCAGCGATCTAATTGTCGCGCTGTTTCATTAGATCAGTCAATCGAAAAATTTCGGCATTGAACCAACTGTCTCGCCATGAGAAGTATGTCTCCGAATAATTCTTGTTTCAATCGCGATATACACAAAGTGCAAACAACAATCGATCGTGTAGCGATAAGATTGACTTGTTGCAGTAAACATTAAGTATTTTGGTTCGTCGAATCGTTTAGTCGATAATCTCGTCGATGATTCATACTGTCCAGTTATACCGCAAATAAATCTGTACTCTCTGTATGAAATGGATATATTTAATCTCGATGCATTTCCAAAGTCCCAAATGACCTACGCAGAATAGTGTACTCAATTTACTCGATAACGTGCTAATCAGTTTTTTCTCTGTTTCATGGCACTTTCATGGACTCGACTTCGAAATTACAGCGTGAGTACCTGCAACAATGTTTTAATCTTCTCTAAACAAATTTTTTGTCAGGAACGAGTCATTTTTTTTGGGCACTAACAGTTTCCAAGTTCGCCAGTGTTTAGGCACAATTTGTTTATCTGTTTATTCATTTATTTATTTATTTATTCATTCATTTAGTTATTTATCCACGCAACCATTTATTTATTTATCTATTTATCTATTTATTGTTGTCTTATTTTCTTATTTATCTTTTTATTTATTAATTTAATGATTTGTTTATTAATTTGTTCGTTCATTTTTCATATCAAATTTAACTATATTCTATTCATCTAATTGGATTAAACATTATTTTCAATACTACTTTCATTTGTTGTTGATTAAATTATTAATGCCAGCTGTTTTTATCATTTACAGATTAGTCACTTTGGCATTCGCCGGCTCGATCGGGATGACATTGGTCATCCTGGGCTGCGCGTTACCTGTATATAAGTGAGTATTTCCTACAGTCTTCCTGTTTTCTGTTCGTTTCTACTGAGCCCAGTATTAATAAAAAAAAAATTTTACAGCGTTTGGTGGCCATTCTTCGTTGTATTGTTCTACATGCTCGCGCCAATTCCAACGCTCATATCGCGCCGTTACTCGGGAATGGAATCTTCGGGTGGCAGCAGCAATCCATGCCTTGAATTAGCAATATTCATCACTTCCGGCATCGTCGTTTCGTCGTTTGCTCTGCCGATCGTTTTGACCCGTTCGCCGGTCGACCAGCCTGTGGTGGGTATAAAAAAATAAAATAGGATCGTTAAACGCGAGAAAACGGTCTCACATTGCGAATAAGAATGTTGGAAACATTTCACTCACGGATTGAGGAAAATTTATGTTGTCATTTGAATACGATTTCTAATCTCATAGTTTTCTACGAAATTGAAACGGTACGCAAAGAAAACTGTAGGGGAGCGATTTTCATGTTTTAATCTCGTGTGAAACTATGAGAATTTCAATGGGAGTCAGAGCAGCAACGTGTTTTTTTGGCAATAGCCAATCGCTTCTTTTACCGAGCTATATTTTCTTTGACAAGCATTATGAACAGAAAAATATATGTTGATTGTTAATCAATAATCGTTATGCCCGCAGATACAACCGGGAGCCTGTTACCTGACGCTGGCCGGCAACGTCGTTGTTTACCTGACGCTCGTCGGTTTCTTCATGACATTCGATCAAGACGATTCCGAGTACTCCATGTGGTGAAGAATCTCCCCGCGTAACGTACTTACTTGTTACGGTAAGACGCAATAAGCCCCGCCCTCAACGTTCACGATCGCTCGATCCATTCAGTCGTGGGACTTAATAACATTGCTAATCGACATAGTATTTGCAGATTTTTTTTTACAAGATATAAGAAGGAAATGGAGTCCGCGCGCTGTGCATCGACTGAATGGAAAACGCTTTAAATTTTCTAACTTAAACAAAAAGAAATACCATTAATCATCTTATTTAAAAGGAAACGATGAATGAACAAACCAGTAACAACGCCGTTTACGTGGTTGTGAGATAATGCAATTAATTACACGGAGAGAAAAAAACAAACAAAAAAGAAAACCTTTGTAAGACGTTTAGACGATAGCTAGTGTGATAGAAGACAGTACTCAATGTTAGCAGAACGTAACATTTTATATTATACATACATATTATATATATATATATAAATAGAGCTATGAACATTTGATCGAGAATTAAATTATACGATTGTCCCTTGATCGACGTGCTGCGTAAACAGTTTGCATTTATTGTGACGTCTCGAAATAATCGGCTTGGCTGCGAGAAATCAATGGGGAAAAAAAACGTAACAATTATTCAGAGCTCGACCTGTAATGCCGAAGAAATTATTTTATTTGAAAGTCTCCCGAAGAGTTTTTTTTTTCTAAAGTAATATAATAAACGCAAATTTGCAATATTGTCGCCTTCTTTCTGTGATCGTCGGAAGAGTACGAGAACCCTTAACGTGTCGTCGTTATTCTAATCGCGAACGACGAGGTGGAACGGACGGAGAGGAATTCTGTACGCCCGGCAACAGACCTCTCTTATCTCGAACACCTGCGCCTCATTATCGGAAGGTTCTGATAATACTAATTGCTCGTTATCGCGCGCAGCAGGCACGGCGAAACATTCGCGGAAGAGCGAAGACTCTATTTTATCCGCAGCTGGTTACGAGGCGCGGTATCGACCGTGAGTTTTATAGATCTCACGGGTGAAAAACGCGTTCCGGGGATCGACGATCCCCGGAACGCGAGGATCTCGCGACGGCAGACGAGAGTGTCGATCCGCACCTCGTATCGCGTGAATTCACGGTTTGACAGATATACACGTCAGTCGCACAAAGGATAACAATGGAAAAAACATAGATAATGGAAGAAAGATAAGGTCTCAACGATCGTTCGAGAGGCTCCGGGCCCGGGTGGAGAGAATAGTCGCTGAATTCGTATTTTTACTCTAATTGAGTTACAATTATTACGTCCGATCGGTGGCTTTATTACGAAGACTGAACATGATCGAGGACGAGATTGCGACGGATCACACGTTCGTCCCATGCGCCGAAACGCCGGGAGGCAAGTAAATCCGTCAAAAAATTCGAGATCCATAAAATAATTTTTTTCTAGTTTTGAATTTTTTTTTTAAAGGTACATCACAAAGTTCGGTGGATTCCAGCGGTGCATCGAATGCGAGGAGCAATGAACAAGTTCCGATCGATGGGCCGTCTTACAGCCCAACGGAGCAGAGAATTCACGCTCAACACGCCAGGCATTTACCGTCAAGAACTCTGGGTAAGGAATTCCGAAACGATGGATTCCGTTAATGTTTTTATTAGGAGATCTTGGGACAATACATTTTCGGCAATATTTTTGCAGCAATTCTGTCGCAAGCGAAGCACGAGAAAATCACAAATGTAGCATCAACAATCGGTTATGGGACACTAAGAGTGCCGAGGTCTGCTCATTGGCCGGTGGAGGAACACGCAGAAAGTATAGCGAGTCACATGGAGCTCGACGACGAGCTTATGCAGGACGATCCGATATCGGAGATGCGGAGAATCGAGACTCTGAGAGAGATGCCTCAGTGTCTGACCGTTAAAAGAACTATCAGGGCGAAACTTGCAATTTCCGTTAATCAAAAATCCAAGAGAAAACCTCTGAGTTACTGGAAATTGCTCAAATACGCTATGAGCATCAGTTTCATGAAGGTAACTCGATTGTTCGATCAATAATGAAATTGATCTAAATTACTTGATTTAATATATTTTTCGATTATTTTTTTACAATTTTTTAAATATAATTAATGATAATAACGAGTAACAAAAAATAAACAAAATTATTACTTTTATTTATTTATGTTTCTAAAAAAAAAATTCTGAGTGAATGATTTATTCAGTTATTATTTTTTTTTTTCTCATTCGATTTTCATATTACAGATATATATCGCTACAAAAGAAGTGACTTCTTCGATCGAGCTCTGGTATCACGCGATCCGAACTATCGAGGGACACTTCGGTAGCGGTGTCGCGACTTATTTCAAGTTTCTTCGATGGCTGTTTCTCCTGAACTTGATGAGTTGCATCCTCAGGTAAATAATAACTAGAAATACGTATTTTTTCGTTTTCAAAGTAGCCTCCTAAATATTCTACTTAATCGTTGTGTATTTTTTCAGTATATGTTTCATCACGGTGCCTCAATCGTTCGTCAAAGCAGCCGACAACACGAATTTCAGTGCTTGGGACATCTTTATCGGCAACGTACGTGAATAAATCTCGCTACGATTCCACTGCGAAAATATTATTACAACTAACATTTTTTCTATTTCAGGGCTATCTGGAAAATACAATATTATACTACGGCTTCTACGCGAATGAAACGATAGAAGTTAATCCTGGCTACAGTTACAATATTCCTTCCGCGTATTTTCTGACTCTGCTGTGTTGTTACGTATTTACGTTCATTCTACTGTCGGTGAAGTGAGTATTGTTGAACATTCGCGAAAAGGAGTTTAAAGACTTAAAGAGTCACAAATATCAATTTGTTCCTCGTCTTTTCAGAGTCGCCAGATCTTACAGAAAGTGTTACATCGAGACGGCCGGTGGTATTCACAATCTCTACGCTAGCAAGATATTTTGCGGCTGGGACTTCGGCGTAGCTTCCTACAAAGCGGCTGATCTGTGTTCGGCATCGATTTATCGCGAATTGAAGGAACTATTGGCGGAGGCTAACAAACGCACGCGGCCACGTTTCATTAAGAGGCTCGGAACGTTTCTGTATCAATGCGGAATGACGATTCTCGTGCTTGCCGTTATGGCAGCCATCGGAGCATTGCTTTGGACGTTGCTCGACAATCACGAGGCGCACGACTCCTATCCCTGGTCGTTGTTGCTCGTGCCTTTCGTTATCACCTGCATAATGAACGTATTTCCCGCGGTTATCTCGCTAATGGTGAGTCAGAATGTTATCCTGAATTTATGAAGTATAAATTGAAAAACCTCGATATGAATTTGCAGGTGAAATTCGAACACTACAGCAGCAAACGTACAGCCCTGTACGTGACAATGATCCGAATCTACACCATGACCGCAATCGTGATCGGAACACTCTTGGTTTACTGGCTCTCGCCCAATACTCGTGATTGTTGGCAAACCGACTTAGCGCAAGAGATCTACAGACTCGTCGTTCTGGACTTCGCGATCTCGATCGTCGGCACTTTTCTCGCCGAGGCTCTACGCCACAAGATGCACTCGATGTTTTGGACGAAGATCGGAGCACCGAAATTCGAGATTGCTCGAAATACCCTCAATCTCATATACAATCAGATACTGTTCTGGGTCGCTTTTTACTTCAGTCCACCGCTGTCGCTGCTGATAGTCCTGAAGATGATTCTTACGTTTTATATAAAGAAATTCGGGCTGATGCGACACTGCGATCCGCCCTCGACGCCCTGGCGCGCCGCGCAGACTCACACGCTCTTTCTCGCCCTCGCTTTTCTCGGAATGACCGGCGTTCTCGTTACCATTGGCTACGTTATCACGAGCGTCAAGAGCGGTGGCTGCGGACCCTTTCGAAATCACGATTACACGTGGGAAGTCGTTATCGACAGTGTTCTCAATCTTCGGAGGGACAGCGGCTTCTGGATCGTTGTCACGAGCATCGCGAAACCCGGAACCGGTGCAGCTATTCTTATAGCAATGTCGTAAGTTATCGTCGTAATTGAAAGAAAAGATCTTCTCAGAAAACGAAGTATCTTCAGTAACATTTTTTTTTACTTCAGCACGACTGTGTACTGTTTGCGGGCCAAAGCTCAAGCGAGCAAGGAACTGGTTCACATACTTCGTGAAATGCTCGTCCTACAATCTCGCGACAAGGAGTTTTTGCTCAAGGAATTCTCCAAAGTGGCCGACGAACGTGAGTGTCTTCCAGATTGATTTTTAGACGAGACTTGTGTAATTATAATGCGAAAATAAAAAAATGTATTGTTTTTCTAGATTGGCTGAGGCGGCGAACGAACTTCGATTTGAAGCGTGAAAGTTCCGCCGCTGGTCTCGGACTAGGTATCGAAATGTCGGAGATGCCCAAAGGCAGATCGGAATTTCTTGCATCGAGGACCGCAGGGATACAGGCAGCGGGAGATCAAGGAGCTCGCGACGATTCGGCGCAACTCGGCAATCCTGGTTCTTCAAGAGATTAAATGTATCCTCTAATACGACTTGATGCATCCAAGCCTCGTGCCATGAATATCGCAACAACCGACCGGCGAGCTATACTATCAATCATCAAGTTTAATACTTTATTTATACACTACCGAGATCAAACACAAGCTCAGCTTTCCACAGGTGCCAAAAAGTATTGCCACGAATCAAATCCTAAATATCTCTTAAACACGATTCCTATCGAGAAAAAACCTAAAAACGAACAAAGTGTAAGTCAATGAGGAATTAAAATTTTCTTGATCAGCCAAATCCCTATTGAACTCAAAAGTTGTTACAGAGATTTCGTTGATTGAAAAGTTAGCGATAGCAACTTTTCGCAAAATCGACCTTAAAATATATTTTTTTCAGATCACGAATCTGCATCTTGCTTTACTCGTAACTTTGTATTTTGTACGAAAATTTACCTTACAATGATAAAAAAACATATCATTTTTGCCGCTGCTCCTAGTATTATACACAAAACGCGTGCCAAATAAGCATCAGAGACTACAAATGTATTAACTGTATTTTGTATTTTATGAACTGATTATCCAAAGTGAGAATAAATATAGTATTTTATCGTTGACAATCGTTGACCTTTTAACGGGTAAAATACTGACCGCGCTTATCCAAATTAGCATCCTCAAAAACCGTTTCTATGGTTACGGAGTTTAGAGTCGAGTAAACGACATCGTTGCCCGTTTCTATTCATCGCCACATGACTTTGACAGTGACAGAAAATGAGGGCTAAAGTATGCGTACCGAGTCCTTTTGCAAAACACAGTGACGATAATACGCGAACGAGATGAGACTTGTGGAGCGCCTGAGAAACGGATGAACCTTTTTACTTCAGGTAAAAGCGAGTCGATTGCGTTTTCTCGCTTGTTTTTTAACATAGAAAATATCATTTCAGGTTCCCAAGTCGAGCTAAACAATAACGGATGGAAAAATGAAGAAGACGACGCTTCGAACTCCGTGGTTGCCGGTTGCGGGCAACGATGAAGATCAGACTCCGACTAAGCACATTCATCGAGCTCATCGTCAGGAGGAAACGGCGCCGATTCTGCTGGACGAGAGCTGGACGAAGAGTGCACCTTACAAAGGATGGTTGGACGACGCAAGACCGATGGAGACTATTGGAAACGCGTACACACCTACAGCATCCAAATTTCGCGTTCAAAAATTGAGAAAGACCAGCGCCAGACCAACGCGTCCCTTGCCCTTCGGTCCCGATGGCGATCTCGTCTACCCGCCCGTGGAATATGTGCGGGCCCGCGAGCGCGAAGCTCTCGAGAAACAAGCTAAGCGATCCAAGATACTGGATTGCGAGCCGGAAAACGTCATCAGTCTAGCCGCTTTGGCCGACGACTCGTTCCTCATACGAAAGAACGCCGCGAAAAGAAACGCCGAGATACTCAAACACAAAGAAGTCGTCGCGAGGAAGAAAAGAGAAAAGGAAGCTAAAATACAAATGGAAAAAGAGGTAAAGAACTTTTTGCCAAAGACATTGTTCTTCAAAATACTAAGGCCGTTTGATATCCTTTCCAGATGTTGGTGAGATTGGAAATCGATCGACCGATCTCCATAGAATCTCAGCGTTGTCAGCTTATCGCCGCGGTGAAATCGGAGCAGGAACGCCTCGTTCGACCTGAAGATATTGAACGCATAGATTACTTGAGAAGATGCTGCATAGCTGACTCTCAACTGGAGCCCTACGATATCACCAATCTGCGAGAAGCGAGGAATCGATTAAACGAACGTTTGCGTAAACGTCGAGAGTAATAATCGTTCCAGAAATAAGACAATGCTTTTTGGCAATAGTCAAAGAAATTTGAGAGTAACCAAGTAAATTTGCAGTTTCAACACTCAGCTGAAAGCTCTTAAGCAGGAGATCATCGAAGACTACAAGCGAAGTATGAGGTGTGCAATCGTTGACTACATTCTCCGCGATCCAATGGAACGAAAACGATTGAACGTGCAAACAGTGCCGGCCAAATTTCCTGTTCTGACGATGCGAGCGCCGGTTCCTTGGCAACAGGCGAAATGTATCGCGGAACATTCGGCAAATTATAATCTCTTTATTGGCAACGAGATACTGAGAAACATCAGAGACTTGTGGTTTTCACGGTACGTTGATAGATTTTGTATTTTCCATCAAAACGCATAAATTGACATTGGATTCGTCGTTACAGATACAGCACAATGAAGATCATTCAAGTAAAAGACTTCGGCGCGCTCCCGGTGCCCGCATTGAATTTCGAAACGAAAGTCGATTCTCTGTGCTCGCTCGCGGGCGAAAGGCTCTTGAAGGAATGGCTCGCCGACGTTGCCGAGTTATTTCTCGAAAAGAAACACGCCTGGTCCAACTACTTCGAGACAAAGCCAAACTCGCCGACGGCTCTGATCGAGAAATACTTTCGCAGCGTGAACTCGCTTCTTTCTCGACAGTTGCGAATAATGGTGATAGAAACTTTGAAGGAAGTCAAAGAATTCTTTGTCCAATACAGAGACGGAAATTCGTTTGTTAACGATTATGAGGACTTGATGTTTATTCGGTGCGTTTTTAATCTTGTACAAATGATAGTACTTTAACGAGAATAATATCGAAGCATTTTCCTTATCGTAGAACGCCGTTCGTGAGGATTTCCATCCAGCCAGTCGAGAACAGCAAAGAATTACGTTTGAATCCGAGCGTAAGCGACATGTACGATGTCGTGTCGAGAAGTTTCGACAAAATAATATCCGTCGCATCGAAAATACCGACGATCGAGACTATACTTTTTCCCGAACTTCCACGAGCCGCTTACTTGTTTCCCCTTTCTCGGAAGGAACCAGCGGTACTTATTGAAGAGCTTAATCCTTGGAATACTCAATTGTTGGGTTAACAGTTCTACGATTGACCGTTTTTATGATTTGCAGATTGAAACGATAATAACCGAAGCTCTCGACTCTATAATGGCTAACGAAGTTGGACCGCGCTTGTATTTGCGATCCTACGACGAGCTTCTGTACATCCAGGACGGCCAGGCAAGTAAGAACCTCGACGATTACTTCATGACGGATCCGATACCGTCGTTGCGCGAATTTGGACACAGAATCGAGAGTTACGATGAACTTAGGCAACGGATTTGTTTGTTCAGAAACAAGGCGAGTACGCACTGGATTTTTTCAAGCTAATCTCGAAACTGGGCACGATGTTTACAATCTTTCAATAACGAAATGTTTCTTCAAATCTTCTGCAGATACCCTTGAACTTAATTGAGATCGATTGTACGAACGTGAACGAGGCAATGCGAGTGAATCTTCACGATCTCCGTACGAGGATATGCGATCATTTTCTCACCGAATTGCGAACGAACAATCAAGAGCTCTGCAGCATATTCGACTCGATAGCTGATCGTATATCAGGAATGCCCGAAACGACGCAGGAAGTCGTTGATCTCTTCAACTTTCTCTGCGAGAGTCGCGACACGACGATGTTCAATTTGCGCAGCAAGTTGGCTCGTTGCGCTGAGCTTATACTCTTCCTCTTCGACTATCAACCGCCGATCGACGAGGATATACAATTTAACGCGCGAACACTCACCTGGCCGAAGGAAATGGAAACGGTGATGGAACTCGCGACCGCTCGTCTGAACATGCGAAAGGAATTCGTCGAGGGAGTTTTGCGGATCCGTCGTGACAATTTCGAGCAACGAATAAACAACATGCAACTGGTGATCGATCAGTTCAAGAAGAAGGATCCGCCGGTTCTGACGATGGACGAGATGGAACAGGCTACCGAGGAGATCGAACAATTGTCGCTCAGCATGGCCGAGATAAAGAAGGAAGCCGAGCAGATAAACGAAGAGGAGGGTCTTCTGGACATGGAGTTGAGTCCATACATGACGCTACCCTCCATGACGATATCCGTCGATACCTTCGACAAGCTGTGGCACACGGTACTGAATTTCCACAAGAATTACGAGAAGTGGTTCTACGGTCCTTTCCTCGGTCTCGACGCCGAGGAGGTCCGCAACGAGACGGACAACGCGTGGAAAACCTTGTACAAATTGGGTCGCGGCTTGTCGGACATTCCCGGAGCCCGCAGAATCGCCGAGATGGTACGCGGAAAAGTCGAGAAATTCAAGCAATTCATACCGGTGCTGCAGACCATATGCAATCCGGGATTGCAAGCTCGTCACTGGCAACAGATCAGCACGATTGTCGGAACTCCCATAGTACCGAGCGAACAGAGCAGCCTCTCGGACATGATAGATCACGGGTTACCGGTGTTCATCACTAAACTCGAGGAGATCTCATCCGCGGCAACGAAGGAACACGGTCTCGAGAAGAATCTGCGCAAGATGCAGTACGAGTGGGTCGAAGTATGCTTCGATCTGACTCCTTATCGCGAGACCGGCGTTCAGATATTGTCCGCCGTCGACGAGATACAAGTTCTGCTGGACGATCACATACTCAAAGCTCAAACGATGCGGGGCTCGCCGTTCGTCAAGGCGTTCGAGCACGAGATGCAGAGCTGGGAGGAGAAATTGATAATGATGCAGGACATAATCGATCAGTGGTTGACCTGCCAAGCGACGTGGATGTATCTCGAGCCGATATTCAGCAGCGAGGATATAATGCGACAGATGCCAACCGAGGCGAAGAATTTCCGTCGCGTCGATAAAATATGGCGTTCGATAATGGCTTACGTTGCGGAAAACAAAAAAGTCACCGTTGCCACGGCGATGCCGGATATGTTGCAGCAATTCAAGCTCTGCAATACGCTGCTCGAGGAGATACAAAAGGGTCTCAACGATTATCTCGAGAAAAAACGCTTGTTCTTTCCCCGATTCTTTTTCCTGTCGAATGACGAACTCTTGGAGATACTATCGGAGACTAAGGATCCTCAGAGAGTGCAGCCACATCTGAAGAAATGCTTCGAGGGAATAAGCAAATTGCGTTTCACCAAAGACGAGGAGATAATCGGCATGCTCTCGGCCGAGGAGGAGTACGTGCCGATGAGCGGCAAGATTTATCCGGCCGACGCCAAAGGCATGGTGGAAAAGTGGCTCTGCCAGGTTGAGGAATTGATGATCATGTCGTTGCGTGACATTGCTCAGGACAGTATAATAGCGTATTTCACCGCGATCCGCGAGGAATGGATACTTTCGTGGCCGGGGCAGATAGTTCTCTGCGGTAGTCAAGTGCACTGGACCAGCGAAGTTTGCGACAGTTTCGAGGACAAAACGACACCGGATTATCTGAAGAAATGCAGCGATCAAATCGACAACACGGTCGCTCTCGTTCGAGGAAAACTCGAGCCAGGATCCCGTATTACTATGAACGCGCTGATAGTAATCGATGTGCACGCTCGAGACGTCGTGAAGATGCTCGTTGACAAAGGAGTCGATAACCCTATGGATTTTAACTGGATATCGCAGTTGCGTTATTACTGGCTCGAGGGAAGCATCGTCGTGTCGATGATAACCACGGACGTTGTTTACGGATTCGAGTATCTCGGCAATACTCCGCGTCTCGTCATCACACCCTTGACCGACAGATGCTATCGAACTCTGATGGGAGCATTGAAGCTGAATCTCGGCGGTGCACCGGAAGGACCGGCCGGCACTGGAAAAACCGAAACGTCGAAGGATCTCGCTAAGGCCGTGGCCAAACAATGCGTCGTCTTCAATTGCTCGGACGGCCTCGATTACAAAGCCATGGGAAAGTTCTTCAAAGGATTAGCGCAATCGGGCGCTTGGGCTTGCTTCGACGAATTCAACAGAATCGAGCTCGAAGTATTGTCCGTCATAGCGCAACAGATACTCACGATACAGATGGCGATCGGTATGAAGGTCGAGAAATTCATGTTCGAGGGAACGGAGCTGAAGCTCAATCCGACCTGCAACATCTTCATCACTATGAATCCCGGATATGCTGGCCGTCAGGAACTTCCGGACAATCTGAAAGTTCTCTTCAGAACCGTCGCGATGATGGTGCCGGACTACGGAATGATCGGAGAGATAACGCTGTACTCTTACGGCTTCGTCGACGCCCGCAGTCTCGCCGAGAAGATCGTTCACACGTACAAATTGTGCTCGGAACAATTGAGCTCGCAGAGTCACTACGACTACGGCATGCGAGCGGTAAAGACCGTATTGATAGCAGCCGGAAATTTGAAATTCAAATATCCCACGCAGAACGAATCGATTCTCGTTCTGAGAGCCATAGTCGACGTTAATCTTCCGAAATTCCTCGCGCAAGATGTGCCTCTTTTCAACGGAATCTACAGCGATCTCTTTCCGGGTATCGAACTGCCGAAACCCGATCGCGACGAGCTCATCGATCTTCTCAAAGCCAATCTCGAGAAGAGGAATCTTCAAGCGACACCGTGGTACGTTGAGAAGATCATACAGATCTACGAAATGATTCTCGTGCGTCACGGTTTGATGATCGTCGGCGAGCCGCTCGGTGGAAAGACTCAAGCTTACCAATCCCTCGCCGAATCGCTCGGCGAATTGTCGACCATCAGAAGAGCAACGCTTCGAGAGTACAAAACTACTTACAGAATAATAAATCCCAAAGCTATCTCCATGGGACAGTTGTACGGTAGCTTCGATCCGGTTTCTCACGAATGGAGCGACGGCGTTTTGGCGAATACTTTTCGTGAGTTCGCTCAGCCACTGTCGAGCGATCGCAAATGGATCGTATTCGATGGCCCGGTCGATGCCGTGTGGATAGAAAACATGAATACGGTACTGGACGACAACAAAAAACTGTGCTTGATGTCGGGCGAGATAATTCAGATGTCGAACAAGATGAACATGATCTTCGAGCCCGCGGATCTTGAGCAAGCCTCGCCGGCGACTGTGAGCAGGTGCGGAATGATCTACATGGAACCGTCGCAGCTCGGCTGGCCTCCGATCTTCGAATCGTACAAGAAGAATCTCAAGCTTAAGTTACTCGTCGAGCAGTACGAACTCGTTATCGAGCTAGTCGAATGGCTCACCGATCCGATACTGAGCTTCATCAGATACAATTGCAGAACGTTTGTCGATACCTCGGATCTTCACATGTTCTTGGTAAACGCATCCTTAATGTTTTTCGAAGTTATAACGGCAATTGTGTAAACATCTTTTTTTTCAAGGCTTTTACAAGATTGTTGAATACGATGCTCGAAGGAGAAACTCAAGTCAGCACGGTGTGGCTCCAGTGCGTTCTCTTATTCAGCATGATATGGGGACTCGCTCCAACCCTCTTGACCGATAGTAGAAAACTATTCGACGTTTATTTGAGGAAATTACTTCTTGGTAACGTTGAAGAATATCCGAAACCCAAGGCTTTCAAGCTAACTAAACAGCAGCTCTTTCCCGATCGAGGAACAGTCTATGATTGGGTTTACGACAAGAGAAACAACGGGAGTTGGATATCTTGGATGGACACCGGGGTTCAAGTAAATAACTTGCAATCTTGTCGAAAATCGGTTAATGAAGAAATTGACTGAAAAATTATCTTTTCCAGACCGCGCTGCCAGCGAACGCGAAAGTCAGCGAGCTGATAATCCAAACCAACGAGATGTCGATGCAGCGTTTCTTCATCTCAAACTTTCTTCAACGATCCATACCGATATTGTTCGTCGGCCCGACGGGAACTGGAAAATCGTCGATCGTTCTCGACTATCTCTTGAATCTTCCCAAAGAGAAGTACGTGCAGAACGTCGTGAATTTCAGTGCTCGCACGAGCGCGGGACAAACCCAAGAGATAGTTATGTCGAAGTTGGACAGAAGAAGAAAAGGGGTTTACGGCCCGGCGATGGGAAAGCGTTGCGTACTCTTCGTGGACGATCTTAGCATGCCTCAGAAGGAAGTTTACGGCGCTCAACCGCCGATAGAACTTCTCCGACAGTGGATAGATCACGGCCACTGGTTCGATCCGAAAGACACGGCGATGTTGTATCTCGTCGACGTTCTTCTCGTTGCCGCGATGATACCGCCGGGCGGTGGATCGAACGTCGTCACGCCGAGGCTGACTCGTCACATGCACATCATCGGCATCGATACCTTCGAGGACGCCACACTAACGAAGATATTCACGTCGATACTCGATTGGCACTTTGCCAAAGGCTTCGACACGAGTGTCGCGCGACTCGGGAAAATGATCGTCTCCGCGACGATGGATATCTTTCACGAGGCCATACGAAATTTCTTGCCGATACCTTCCAAGAGTCATTACATGTTCAATCTTCGCGACTTCAGTCGCGTTATAGGCGGCATCGTTCTCGCGCCGGCCTCGCGCATGCGAGATCCCGACAAGCTTATTAGACTCTGGATTCACGAGGTCTATCGCGTCTTTCACGATCGTCTCGTCGACAGCGAGGATCGCGAGACACTGTTCGAAATGGTGAAGCACGTCGTTTACGATCAGCTACGTCAGCCCCTCGACAAAGTGTTAGCAAGCTTTCTGAACGAGGGCGAAACATCGATAACGAGTTCGCACATTCGCGATTTGTACTTCGGCATGTACATGGAACCTGACGCCGATCCGCCGATGTACGATCAAATTACCGATCTCAATGATCTCCAGGAAAAAATGGAATACTATCTGACCGAGTACAATATGACGTCGAAGACGCAGATGTCCTTGGTACTCTTCAGATACGCTATCGAGCACGTATCGCGAGTCTCGCGAGTTCTCATGCAGGACAACGGTCACGCGCTTCTTGTCGGTGTCGGTGGTTCCGGTCGAAGCTCGTGCGCAAAATTAGCCACAAGCATATCGGAGTATCTGATCCATCACGTCGAGATAACGCGAAGCTACGGCCCCAGCGAGTGGCGCGAAGATCTGCGAAAGCTTCTTCTCCGCGTTGGCAACGACGGCAAGCCGACGGTGTTTCTCTTCGGCGACAATCAGATAAAGGACGAATCTTTCGTTGAGGATATAAACATGATATTAAACACCGGAGACGTGCCGAATCTCTACGGCACCGAGGAGAAGGCCGAGATACTCGACAATATGATGAACATCGCCAAAGACGTCGGCGGCGGCAAGAAAGTCGAGATAACACCGATGACACTGTACAATCTCTTCGTCGACAGAGTGAAGAAATATCTTCACGTCGTGATGACTATGTCGCCGATCGGCGACGCTTTCAGAAATCGTTTGCGAATGTTTCCGTCGTTGATAAACTGCTGTACGATCGATTGGTACACGGAATGGCCGCCGGATGCTCTCGAGAAAGTCGCGCGAATGTCCTTGAAGGATCTTGAAATCGAGCCCGAGGTACGCGAGAAATGCGTCACCGTTTGTCAACAATTTCACGAGAGCGTTAGACGCGCGAGCGAGGATTACAAGAAGACTCAGCGCAGAACGAACTACGTCACACCGACGAGTTTCCTTCAATTGATCAAATCGTTGTACAAGCTCTACGGACAAAAAGTCGAGCAGATAAGCTCGCAGCAGAATCGTTACGAGGTCGGTTTGGAAAAGCTCGATTTCGCTGCTGGTCAAGTCGCGGTGATGCAGGACGAGTTGCACGTACTTCAACCACAGTTGGTAGCGCAATCGCAGTTGAGCGACAAATTGATGATAAGAATCGAACAGGACACGGTCAACGTGGAGGCGAAGAAAGAAGTCGTCGCGGCCGACGAGGCACTGGCGAACGAGGCAGCGGCTGCAGCGCAAGCTATAAAGGACGATTGCGAGAGCGATTTGGCCGAGGCGACTCCCGCTTTGGAGGCGGCTTTGGCCGCACTGAATACGCTGAAACCCGCCGACATAACGATCGTTAAATCGATGAAGAGTCCTCCGGCTGGCGTGCGCCTCGTGATGGAAGCTGTTTGCGTGTTGAAGGGCGTGAAACCCGAAAGAGTACAGGATCCGGTGTCGGGTGGTACGATCGACGATTACTGGCCATCATCGATCAAAGTTCTCGGGGACATGAAGTTTCTCGAGCATCTCAAGAGCTTCGACAAGGACAACATACCGCCGGCGTACATGAAACTTATACGCGAGAGATTCATGAACGATCGACGCTTTCAACCGGAAGTCATTAAAAAAGTATCGACAGCCTGCGAGGGTCTATGCCGATGGGTGCGAGCCATGGAGGTTTACGATCGCGTTATCAAGGTCGTGGCGCCGAAGAAAGCCATGCTAGCCGAAGCGGAGGCCGAACTCGCCGCTCAAATGGAAACTCTGAACGCAAAGAGAACTCTGCTTCAGGAAGTAACGGACAAGCTACAGACGCTCAACGACGAATTCGCCGAGTGTATGCGAGAGAAGAAGAAACTCGAGGATCAGATTGATCATTGTATGCAAAAATTGGACAGAGCCGAGAAATTGCTCGGTGGCCTCGGCGGTGAAAAGAGCAGATGGAGCGAAACGGCGGCTTCTTTAGGTGCGAGTTTGGGAAACATGATCGGTGACGTTCTTCTAGGATCGGGAGTCGTTGCTTATCTCGGCGCATTCACCGTCGAGTATCGCAACAGTCTCGTCGAGCAGTGGTACGCCTGGTGTAAATCCGCGGCTATTCCTTGCGGCGAGCGTTTCAGCCTCACGGATATTCTCGGCGAACCCGTTGAGATACGAGCTTGGATGATAAACGGCCTGCCGGCTGACAATGTTTCCGTGGAGAACGGTATCATCGTGAAGAACGCCGATCGCTGGCCGCTTATGATAGATCCTCAGGGCCAAGCCAACAAGTGGATCAAGAACATGGAAAAGCAACAAAAGTTGATGATTATCAAGCTTACCGATCCAAATTACGTGAGGATCATGGAAACCGCTATACAATTCGGGCAACCGGTACTTTTGGAGAATATTCTCGAGGAGATCGATGCGATTCTCGAGCCTGTGCTGCTGAAGAACGTCTACAAGCAGCAGGGCGTTTTGTACATGAAGTTTGGCGAGAATGTTCTCGATTACAACGAATCATTTCGCTTGTACATAACGACGCGACTGCGAAATCCTCATTATCTTCCCGAAGTAGCGGTCAAGGTCACTCTGTTGAATTTTATGATAACGCCGCAAGGATTGCAAGATCAACTGTTGGGAATAGTCGTAGCGAAGGATCTGCCGAGTCTGGAGGAGAAGAAAAATCAATTGATCATCGAGGGCGCGAACAACAAGAGAATACTCAAGGAGATCGAGGACAAGATACTTCAAGTCTTGTCAACGTCGGAAGGCAATATTCTCGAGGACGAAACGGCGATAAAGATACTCTCGTCGTCGAAGGTATTGTCCGAGGAGATTCAAGCCAAGCAAAAGGTCGCCGCGTTGACGTCGACGGAAATAGACGAAGCCCGAAACGGCTACAAACCCGTTTCTCGTCACGGAGCCATTCTGTTCTTCTGCATCTCCGAATTGGCAAACATAGATCCGATGTATCAGTACTCTTTGCCGTGGTTCATTAATCTCTACGTGATGGCAATAGCGAAGAGCGAAGTATCCACGGATCTTCAGCTGCGAATGGACAATCTCAACAAATTCTTCACGAGAAGCATATACAGAAACGTTTGTCGCTCGTTGTTCGAGAAAGACAAGCTCATATTTTCGTTGGTACTGAGCGTCGGTATTCTGAGAGCCGACAACAAAGTCGAGGAAGATCTTTGGAATTTTTTGCTAACCGGCGGCGTGGCTCTGCGAAATCCTCATCCGAATCCCGATCCGAGTTGGTTGACCGAGAAATCTTGGTCGGAAGTTGTACGAGCCAGTTCTCTCAGCGGTCTGCAGAACTTGAAGAATTCCTTCGAGACCAATACGGCGCAGTGGAAGGCTTACTACGATTATTCCGATCCCCAGGAACATCCGTTTCCACCGCCGTTCGAGAAGCAAACCAACGGCGAGATGAAGAAACTCGTCGTGCTCAGGTGCGTGAGACCCGACAAGCTCGTTTCGGCTGTGCAAAATTTCATCATCGACAACATGGGCCAAGCTTTCATAGAACCACCGCCCTTCGATCTTCAAGACGCCTACAACGATTCCAACAACGTCTCGCCGCTTATCTTCATTCTGTCGCCTGGCTCGGATCCCATGGCTGGTCTGATTAAATTCGCCGAGGACAAGGGCATAGTGAAGAAAAATCTCATGACAATTTCACTCGGTCAGGGACAAGGCCCGATAGCCGCTGGAATAATAAACCGTGCTATAAAGAGCGGCGAATGGGTTGTACTGCAAAATTGTCACTTGGCCGAGTCGTGGATGAAGGAACTCGATCGCATATGCGACGAGGTCATAACCACCGAGAGCACACACGCGAAATTTCGAATTTGGCTGACGAGTTATCCGTCGAAGGCGTTTCCAGTTTCGATACTGCAAAACGGCGTGAAGATGACCAACGAGGCGCCGAAAGGATTGAAGCAAAATTTACTTCGGAGCTATCTCAACGATCCGATCTCGGATGACGCGTTCTATCGTGGATGCTTCCGTACGCTGGAATGGAGAACTTTGCTGTTCTCTCTCTGCTTCTTTCACGCCGTTGTTCAGGAAAGACGAAAGTTCGGCCCTCTCGGATGGAACATACCTTACGAATTCAACGAATCCGATTTGCGCATAAGCGTACTTCAGCTTCAGATGTTTCTCAACGACTACGACGAAGTACCGTTCGATGCCCTGCTGTATCTCACCGGCGAATGCAACTACGGTGGACGAGTGACCGACGACAAAGATCGAAGACTCCTCAATTCTCTACTGAAGAATTATTACAATCCTAATGTCATTTTGGATTCTCAGTGCGTAGTTCGCTTGATTCAAAATAGGGAAAAGAATTTATATGGAGTTATTAAACGTATAGTTCGATGTAGCCAAACAAATATCCAGTTATTGTAACCAAATTTCAGTTGACTGAAATACTAACTGATAACAAAAGTAAATAATAATTCGGTCAGCTAATATTTGGTAACAATAACTAAATATTTTGCCTTATTGAACTAAAGATTAGTTAACTACAGATAAACTCTTTTCTTAGTTAAAACATCCCATCGCAAAAATGATTCTTCTTTTCGAGTCGAACAACAATTCTGCATTTTTTTCCAGGTACCGTTTCTCACCGAGCGGACTCTATCACATGCCGATAGACACGGATCACTCAGGCTGCGTCGACTACATAAAATCCTTGCCGCTGAATCAAGGCCCCGAAGTTTACGGTCTTCACGACAACGCCGATATAACGAAAGACAATCACGAAGCTATGCAACTGTTGTCCGGAGTTTTGTTGACCCAAACGCAAATAAGCGGTATCGCGGGCGAAGCCGATACCGAAACTATGGTCTCGAATCTAGCGGCGGATATTGTATCGAAGATGCCGGATCAATTCGACATGGAATTCGTCGCCGAGAAGTATCCCGTTCTTTACATGAACAGCATGAATACAGTGCTGCGCCAAGAGCTCATAAGATTCAATCGTTTGACGGAGGTGATAAAGCGAACGCTGAGGGACGTGCAAAAAGCTATAAAAGGCCAAGTCACGATGTCGCCGGCCCTGGAAGAAGTCTTCAACAGTATGAGCATCGGAAGAGTTCCGAGCGTGTGGGACAAGAAATCGTATCCATCGTTGAAGCCTCTGGGAAGCTACGTGAACGATTTGCTAGCGCGAATCGAGTTCCTGCAGAGCTGGATAGACAACGACGCTCCCATTGTTTTTTGGATATCGGGATTCTTTTTCACGCAATCCTTTCTCACGGGTGTTTTGCAGAATTACGCGCGACTCCACAAGATACCCATCGATCATTTGGACTTCGAGTTCGAGATCACGCGGGACATCGTCACGGCAAACGAAGCACCGGCTTATGGAGCATTGACCAGAGGACTTTTCCTCGAGGGCGCTCGATGGAATCGCGAAACTGGCGAACTCGTGGAATGCAAACCCAAGATAATGTTCGACGTTGTGCCTATTATTTGGCTGAAACCTGGCAAAAAGAAGGATTTCGTAATAATGCCGTCGTACAATTGTCCGGTTTACAAGACCAGCGCTAGAAGAGGCGTTCTCGCGACGACCGGACACTCGTCGAACTTTGTCATGTACATTTTAATTCCGAGCGATATAGACGAGTCCCATTGGATCAACAGGGGAGTCGCTTGTTTGTGTCAGCTCGATGACTGAGATTTTATGAAATTTGTATACTATTTATATTGCCTATCCGAATAAATTTGTATTGAGAAAGAAAAGTACGAAATTGTTGAAAAGGATATCGCCGATTTATTCTCATGGCGATTGGCCGCGTTACGAGAGAAAAAGTGCAAAAGGCGTGAAGAAAAATATGTTTTCTTCATTATTTTCAAACGTCTCGACGCTAAAAATGTGGCTTTATGCAAGCATTGGAATTTTTCATTTGCTACAGTATTATTAGAGAAATTCCATTTGTCGTTTTTTTATCAAATAAATTGGATATTCGTGGGCGATTTTCTTCTAAAAGCTAAACAAGTTTATTTCTTCGATCGTGACGCTCATAACATTACCGATCGAAGATCTGGCACACAACGTAAGATTTACTGACCGCCTGAGGAAATTACCGATTACTCCCCACCTCCATGGATACACAGGCAGGATTCACGAAATATCTCCGCAAGATGACTGTGCGTGAGAATTCTTCCTAGCATGATATAGCGATGCGAACAAGGCGGTCAGTTCGTTCGTTGTCGCGACAGTGTATTTCTTTATGACTCTCGTCAGGAATTTCTCAGTTGACGAAAATACCATTACTCACCACTACGCGACAATTTTTTTTCTTTTATCGTTCCAAGACTCATGTACTTTCCCCGGAAATCACATATTGGGAACGTATTATTATTCACAGCCGATTATACAAAACGGAAACTCGTATCAAAAGTATTAAAAAATCATAATTGTTTTTTCCGTTGACAATATTTAATTACACTTATACTATTTTGCTACTGTGATTAGATGAAAGAGCCCTTAATTCGTAAAGATTTTTTAACATAAATTAAGGGAAGTATATTTAGTTAATAATAAACAAAAAACAAAGTTCGAAGTTTCTCGATTTACAAATTTACCGCCTCGCAAGATCAATCGTCCGTGCTTCTAGATATGTCGGCCTCGAGACTTCCGGCATCTTTTTGTCTTCCGGTTCTCCCGAGCAGAAGACGCAGTACTTCGTGAAATCGTTCGCTCGAATCTCCCCGCGATGTTCCGTGAATCGAATCGTCTCTCCACGTACGCCTAACACTCGCCATGTCATCGTGGAATTCAAACAATCCCTAGACATTGCGCAATTCCGACATCTCGACGGATGAAAATTAATTCCTCGTGAAACACGCTCGCGAGCATCGTGTCGTTGAAGTTTGAACGTTGCGGTGTCTCGCGCCTCCGAGAGTGGTGCTTCTCTGTCACGTGGTGGCCACCCACGTTTCGGATTGTGGGTAAACAAGGAGAGGAGAGAGAAAATATTTGTGCGCGTGTATTGTATCATCGTGGGGTTATAGGTGGAAGGAAGATCGTTTCGTTCGTCGAGGCCCGATTAAAAAGTTAAACGTACCCGCGTACGCACAACAGCGTACGCGTCGATTTACACGCGATATTTCGTGTAAATCGCGAATTTTCGTTTAATTTATTCGTTGCGCACGGTGCCGCGGGGCTTGCGAGAATAATAAAGTCAACGAAGAGCGGAGAGGCGAAGTGGGAAGAGCGAGAGAGGACAAAGATCGAAGAAGAAAGTGCGAGAGAGAGGATTACGAACGATTGAGGGAGCGAGGAGGTGGGAGGGGATAGAGACACGAGTTTTTGGTGTGCGCTCGGTCGTACAGGGGCCGGCCATATTACACGTCGCGGGTTACGGGACGCGAAAAGATCATCGCTAGTGCGGTGCGTGCACGGTGCTTGGTGCTGGCCGTGCGTACTGCGGTGCGACTCTCTGTTGGCCTCGTACATTAAAACATTGTCGAGATAGTGAATAATAATAAACACTCGAGCGTGCGAACGAGAACGAGAGTGTTTGGTGAAAAGAGACGGGAATAGTAAACGTTGAATTTTCGTATTGGCGAAAAAAATTCGAAGTTTTTTTCAGAGCTCAACAACGAGAGACCGTACACACACGCGTACACGCGACACACACGTACACGAAAAAAAACTCCCGAGTGATTTTTTCTTCATTAACGCACGAGAAGTAGTAAACGTGGAAATTTATTTTTTTTTTGTTTTTTTTTCGTTCTCACGATCAAAGACACTTTGACCGCACGATGTCTACGTACTCGAGGACACAGGAGAGCGACGCGTGGGCGCTACTCGCCCTCAAATCGGCACCGGCAAGCCCGACGAAAATGCAATGGAATCCCGAATCAAAGGGTGCACCTATAGCACGCCTCGAGGGACGTGAATTCGAGTATATGGTACGACAGAGACGTATAACCATCGGGCGTAACAGCAGCAAGGGCGAGGTGGACGTTAACATGGGACACTCGAGTTTTATATCGCGCAGACATCTCGAAATTTTTTACGATCATCCGTACTTCTTTATGACTTGTAACGGCAAAAACGGGGTATTCGTCGACGGTGTTTTTCAGCGCAAAGGGGCGCCAGCCTTTCAGCTCCCAAAGACGTGAGTATTTACCTTCTATCATTGTTATTATTTCAACGTCGGTTAAACAACCGGCAATTTTTCAATCGAGCGTACTCCACGCTTACTACGTGAGCTACTATAACCCAATTTTCTTGTTGTGGAAACTTCCTCTCCGTCGAGCGCCCTCGATTGTGTCTCGTTTCGGCGCTGGTAGTTCCCAACGCGTTTCGTCGTCTCGCATTTTTCATTACTACGCTCGACGACGCGATTACAAGCATGGTAGATGTAAACAAATACCGCCACTGGCTACAAAATCGCAGAGCCGCTGGTAATGACGACTCGTAACGCTTTGCCGTTTCGACGATTCGACAACATTTTTTATCGATTAACGGAGCCACTCTTTGTCCGACGGACCATAATATTTACTACGCTAAATTATCATGGCTATCGGAGAGTTTCGAAAGTCATTCCGAGTCTTGCATCATACGGCACAACGCGTCTATAACGAAAAGAATAGGGCCACGTTCGCGCTCGAGAATATTTTGCAAAGCGGCGAAAGTAAATCAATTTTATTCGAGTCTGTTTACCAAAGTTGCGCAAAAATTGCCTAGCGTCATAAAGACGCAAAGATTACTTGTTTCGCGAGATAACGAGCGTTTGTGTTTACGTCTTTTCGTTCATTCAACAGTCATCCGCGTTTCAATAACTTTCGGTTGACTGAAAAGAGAAATAACAAAAAAAAGTCCGAGTTTCTGTCATAGGAATGACCTCTGGTAGTATCTACCTCTCGACACAACGAAACATGTGATAAGAAGTGTAAACAGAGAGACTTTCCGTGCGTCTTCGGCGAGGCACTAAAAAACTAAATTTCTCGGAATCGCGCGTAAATTCACGGTTCTCAAAGTGTAACGAAACGTGTACCCAAGAACTTCGAATTCGTCAATTTGCTCAGAAGAAAGAAAAACAAAGCAAAAAAACAACCTCGATTGGTATTAATGTTCTATTACTACTTCTTCATACTAAAAACACGAGAAACTGTGCCTTATCGTGAATACAACTAACGCGTCGAAATAAACGAATTCTTTTGCAGGTGTACATTCAGATTTCCAAGTACGAACATAAGGCTGGTGTTTCAATCGTTGGTGGACGAGCAGGAGCAACCGAGCAACGTACGCGTGGCATCGCCGCCGAAGCAGAGAGCACCCTTGCCGCCGTTGCGCATAAACATACCGGACACCGGTTACAGCAGTAGTCCGTTCCCATCGCCAACGGGAACGATAAGCGCCGCTAATTCGTGTCCGGCGAGTCCGCGCGCCGGTCAGAGTCGTCGCAACATATCGGCCGATTTGCAGATGGTCGCGGCGTACGCGGCGGCGGTCGCTCACGATCCGCAAAACTCGAGTATCGAGAGAAACGAGGTTGGACAGAGTTCGAGTCGACAAATGAGCCCGGAGCCGGGTATCGAGCAGCGTTACAGGCCCGGAAGCGGTACGGGCGGTCCGAACGGCACGGCCGCTCACTACAGTCCGCCGAAAGACGACTCGAAGCCGCCGTACTCTTACGCTCAGCTTATCGTCCAAGCGATCGCATCGGCGCAGGACAAACAGCTCACGCTATCCGGCATTTATTCGTACATAACGAAGAACTATCCGTACTACAGAACGGCCGACAAGGGATGGCAGAATTCTATAAGACACAATTTGTCGTTAAATCGTTACTTCATAAAGGTACCGAGGAGCCAGGAGGAGCCGGGCAAGGGATCCTTCTGGAGGATAGATCCTCAGTCCGAGGCGAAACTCATCGAACAAGCCTTCAGACGGAGAAGGCAGCGGGGAGTTCCGTGCTTCCGCGCGCCCTTCGGTCTATCCTCGAGGTTTGTCGCATTCGTTCCACGCTTGACGTCGCATTCCCCGTTACTTTTGAAAACAACGAATTTCGCTTCTACAACACCGTTTACGAGGGTTCTTTAAATTTTTCACGTCATCTGACCTCCTTAAACTCTGTTTGGACAGCTGGTTTTTTTTGTCGCTAACCGTGGTTGCCATGCTCTTTGGAATCTTAGATAACGCCGCCGATTGACATTAATTGCCTCTCGCGCTTGTATCGAGGTCAATTTTGTTACTCGTATCTTCTCGAAATCTCGTATAGATCGTCAATTTAATATCATTCGTTTTGTAAACAAACAGAAGCGCGCCGGCATCGCCGTCCCACGTGGGTATCAGCGGATTGATGACACCCGAGTGTCTGAGCAGAGAAGGCTCACCGGGACCGGAACCCTACGCCGATAGTTCGGTGCCTTCGCCGGCGGGACAACTGTCGAGTCAATCGGCTCCGGGATCGCCCGGACATCCGTACGTTCCTCCGCCGCCACCACCCACGCATAAGGGACGTCTTATGCAACAGATCACGCTAGTGACTAATGGCGTTAGCGGTGAGACTACGAGAGAAGGTATACAAACACTTAAAGAAATGTTCACGATCAAACATTTATAACGTTACGTTAATCGACTAGTCGACAAGTTAACAAATTAATCCAGTAACGATCATCGAAAAACAATGATTTCACGGCTGTTGTGATTAAGTTTTAAAAAATCCTCTCTGATTGAACTATCGAAGTTTCACTCGATCGATATGAAGAATTAGTTTGGCTCCGACAAACACTACTGACAAAATTTTGAATTCCGTTGAGACCTTATCTTGTCTCTGATCGTTAAAGGGTTAATATTGTTATCTTCGGCTGTATCGGCGATAGTTATCATATCTTCGTAGTATCAGATTCGACGAATACAAAGTCTATTTTCGTGAGAACGATGACGAAATATGTCTAATGGAGGCGTGTACCCGTGCTTGTAGAAAAATATTTGGTGCCTGGAAACGTGGTGGAGGAACACTCGTTATCGCCGGCTGGGCAGTACAGTCCAGCTCCTGTTATTGTACAAACAACATATAATTACAGGTATGAATAAAACCGAAATTTTCTTGGAAATTAGTCGTTAAATAATAGTGGGATCAAAGACAAATATTCCCTTCGATTTTCAGTGGAAGCTTCATCGGCCCTGACGCAGGCGTCGGGGTGAACAAACGGGCTCACGAGGAGCCCGACAGTTCGCCAGGCTCACCGGCGCCTCTCGCCATCGTCGAGAGTCCCGAACCACCGGAGCATCAGCAACAACAGAAACGTCAGCGCGTGCACGACGCTGATGATCACTGAACTATTTACCCCCTCTAGCCTCTTTTTATGTAGGACATTGTTACATTACAATTTATTCACATTTATCGTCAGACGAATCGTTTCGCTCTTTTTTCGCTTATTCTCTTTTAATTTTGATCGATTAACACACACACACACATTACAAACAACAAAAGCGTATACTCGTTGCACACATTGAACGCGCGCGCAAGACAGAATTAGTAGATTCGTGAGTCGAGGATAGTGGAAACGAAGGGAACCGTGATGACTGATAAAGAGAAAAAACAGAAAAAGAAACAGTTCAATGCTCAAATCTCGAGGCAACAGTCTCGCGCTGTTATTTCTCATTCTATCTCACAGTATCTTTTTCATTGCGATTATGTAGAACGTAAACATAGTGCTTTTCCGACGCCTCGAAGCGAGATTCACGGCAGAACGAATGCGCGCACGTGGCCGGGTTTTTTTTCTTTTTTTTTTTTCATCGCACGAGATACAGCTTTGACGATGCGCCTGACCTTTACGTAGGAAACCCTTGTCTATTCTTACACACGGCAAATGACCAAGTTGTTATCTTAATTCCCGACAACAGCTGCGGAAAAACTCGGTGTTTTTTTTCTTCTTTGAATCGCATACGCGAAACACGTAGCGACGTACGGACACATACAAAACGAAACAAAGCAATACGATACAAGAACAACGACGCAGGTTTAAAAAAATACTTTTTCGGATAGTCTCGTTTACTCGATCGTCGGAGATTGCGGAGTATGCGCGGTAGTATTTTGAAACGCGTAGCCGGCTAGATAGAGGAAACTTTCGTTAAACGCACGGGGCAACTATTAGACGCTTTCGTCGCGAGATGAAGAAAAAAAAATCGTACTTATATTGGGAAAGATAAGTGAACGCTGATTTAGGCGAATGTCCCTGTGATTGATATTGCGAGATTCGGTATTCGACCGGGTAATCGATACAAGAAGGGTTGACAAATATATTTTTCCGATCTCATTGCCGTCGTAGATGTATTTTCTTAGCTCGCGAATCAGATATCGGACGATTTTGTCATCGAATCGGTGGTGGGATGAAAAATCGTTCCAATTTCGTCGATTACTGGGACATTCTCGTTGTGGCAAAGAATACTCGCTCTCTCTCCTCCAGCCCCACTTTCGATTTCTCGCGTTGACGAGCCGTTCAATCGCATCGCGTTCGCGCTCTCGTGCTTTAGATTAGAAGGAATTCGTAAGAGAAAGAAAAAAAAAAAGTATATCTATCGGTATATATATTTCGCGTAGGGCGTTTCATTCTATCGCCAACGTTGCAATAGTGCATTTACGAGAGTTCGAGATGATTTATTTTTTAGAATTCGTAGAACGCGTCTCAAGAAATTAGCGTATTCGCATTGTTAGCAGCCGTTAGTAGAGAGGCGAATAGTCGCGATGATTGTCGCATGCGCGATATCGCGTCGCTGTGCTCCAAAACCCTTTCGGCATTGAAATAACGCTCTCGTGAAACTCACACGGCCTCGCGGGCACCGGTAGCGCGATATTGCAACTCCGTAACGATTTTCCCAATATAAATACGCGGCCCACCCCTTTCCCGAGCTATTTCGATGATATATATGCATATATATACATACACATAAATGTATATATCTATTCGAAGGAAGTAAAGTAGCTATTGAATTTTCGAGTCTCGTCGACGAGTATAATCATCAATAGAAACGACACAAACAAAAAAGAAAACTCATGTTTTTTCGGTGATCAGAGGTTGACCAGCGACAACGTGGATACGGGTACGGACGAGAGTGATTAGCCGTCCCCGAGCGAAGGAAAATGAGAAAGGGCTCGTCGTGCGCCGTGGCAACCGAGTCGTTTGGATGCGGAGGACCGAAGGCGACTCTCTCACACACATTGATGGCGATCGGTGCGCCGGGTACCTGCAAAAACAATATTATACATTACTCTTTCTTTTCTATTCTTTCTCGAAATCGCTAATTTCACACACAATCACGAAACACACTTATACCGATACTGTTGCGCGCGGAATTTTTCCAACGAACGGTAACGCGCGTCCAGGGACAGGCGAAAGTACTCTTAGATCACAAAAAAAAAATTAAGACACCGACACCGGTGTGGATTTTCGTCTGATCGGCTTTTTTAAATCATTGCAAATCTTATTTACGTTGGCAACGTAAAAGAGAATTTTGAATAAAAAAGAAAAAGGTGAGATAAGCCTTTGCCTATTCCTGGATGGATGCATGTCGCGTTGTAACGAGCGAGCCGGACGATCACCTCGTAGTGTGACGTATATTTGTTATATATCTGGAAACGAGGAGAATTCACTCCGATCCGAAGGACGAGTGACAAACGAGAGGAAAAGCCTAAGCGAACGAACGCAACGCTCGACGTTTCGGTAACGTTGGCGCGTTTGTTCATTTTGAAGAAAAAAAATGCGATTCTATCGATTTAAGGAGAAAAAAACGACTTTTACGAAATTCGTTGAGAAAATTTGACTACGGTCGAGAGTCGATAGGCGTTCACACTCGGTCGAGACCTTTTTTCTTGTCCTTTTTTTCCCTACCTACCCTCCCCCTCGTCCTGCAACCAAAGTTCCCACAATTTTTTCCTCGCCTTTTCGACCGTGATTGTACTATATAGGGCTAAAAAAAAAACAAATCATACATTATATACATCTATATAATGCATTATTAAATATACTAAATATATTATTAATAGTATGTTACGAATGGGGTACTCTGAGTCCCCCTAGTCCCTCCCTTAGGTCCCAAGAAAGAAAATCTTCCCATCTTACCCCCCCTTTGTATACCCGACTAAATACCCTCGATAAAGCAACACGATTTTTACCCCTCCCGCTTGCCCATTGAGAAGAAAAAAAGAAAACGTAAAGAACAAAAAAAACCTTAAGCCTCTTTGAAAAATGTCCTGAACGAAGGGATACCTCAGGAAATGACGTTTAAACTTCGTGCAAATAAGACACAGTATCGTGTTATCATTTTTCGCAGGCAAACAGTCGTTTGATCGTGGGAATTTTTGTAGAGAAAACAAAAACGAAAAGAGAAAAAAAAAAATTAAATGATGCAATGATAATACAAATTATTATATATACGCCAAGCGACCTCTATTTTTGTGACGATTAGCGTAAAGCATAATGAAGAAAAAAAGAAAAAGAATACTGAGAGAAACAAAAAGTAATGCGAAGTGTGAATTTTTGGATTTACCTATATAGAGACAAAAAAAGAAGTATAAAGTCGAGACGAGAGGCGTCGAAGACGGAGAGGGGTCGGTGATTATTTTTTTTTTACTGATATGACGTCGACGTACGATCGGCATCGCGATTCGTTATACATCTATTATTTTTTGGTTTTCTTTTTTCTGTTACGAAAATAGAAATAAAAGAGCGAGAGGAGTGCCTAAGTTACGATAATTTTATAATTGTTTATCCGTCTATGATCTTATTTTCACTGAGCCGTCTCGAGTGCCAGAGCCAGAGAGAGAGCTCGTGTCGAGTCAAGTTTAATCGTTGTATAAAAGAGAGAAAAGAAAGATAAGAGTGCGCGGAGAAGTAGCGTGAGAGTAAAAAAAATCGCCCGTGTTTGGAGTACGACAAACAATCCATTGATAAAAGAAACAATAAGAAAAAAAAAACGAAGAAGAAGAAGGAACTGGCTTATCAGTGGGAAGCGTCGATATTGCCTTTTGTCGAATATAATATTTCGCGTGGAACAAAAATAATTCGCCGTCGCCTCGTTGGACGACGAGAGAAACACCGTGCACGGTACAATAAATAATAGATACACAATAAAGTGCACGTCGGTGTTAACACGTTCGTACAAACAAACAAACAAAAAAACGGTGAAAAAAGAAAACAAACAAAAAAAAATGAAAATAATGATTGTAGTAACGTCGAGGCGGGATTTTAATCGCCGTATCGACATTGTGATTCTGTTCGCCTGCGGAAACAAATGCGTGTGACATAATGGGGGGGAATAAAAAACAAAAAACAAAAAACGAAAAAAAAAAAAAAACAAGATAGTGAACAAATAACATAAGACAGTTTAATAATTAACGTCCTGTCGAGCGTATTAATTGAGAGGATAAAACAACAACAACAAACAAAACAACACAATTTAACAAACCCATTGAAATACAATTTTCTTACCTAGGTAATCGAAAACTAACGAGAGTTATATCGGCGGTTAACGAAGAAAAAAACAAATAAAACATTGAAAAAATAAAAAACAATTAATTAAGTATATGATAAAACTAGGTTGGCATAATAAAATGAATTAAAAAAACAAATAAACAAAATGAGCGATCGCTTGACATGAGCACCGTTCCCCATCAATTACATTATATATTCGAGCGCAAACAAACAAACAGAATCATGTAACACCGAATTGGTGGATTGTGTATATTAAAAATGTAAACAAATTGAATGCGAGTGAGAGAGAACGAGAGAGAGCGAGAGAGAGAGACAAAAAAAAACGAAGAACGTTGATATTGTATTTATTATGCGCGATATGTATTATTCATTTCGAAGATGCTTCGTTGCCCGTACTTTGAACAGTGTAAAACTGCTCGCGCGTTCGCTCGCGGCAATCGCGTGTTGACATACTTAAGTCACACACGCCGAAAAAAAAAAAAAAAGTAAAAAAAAAAAATCCACGAACACAAACACACGAAACACACACGATACCTTGAGATTGAGGAGAATTATGGATGGTATGATTGAGAAAGAGATTGTTGATATAATGTGAGTGAGTGATACGAGCGCGACGAAGGTAAACGAGATTTTGCGACGAGACAAGGAGGAATATGAACAAAGCTAGAAATCATTGTGGGCTTTCGGAAAAATTTGAGAAAAATATAATGGATTCCAGACAATTCGTTATTGTTACTTGTTTCATTGTCATCGATCTACATACGCGCATACGCATACATACATATTTTTTCTTTCGTCACCGAATTTACAAGTTGGAAATACAAATTGTTATCTAGAAACAGTGACAATAAAATATAGATTACAATTGCAATTGTTATCTATATTTCGCGTGCCGTTTCGTCGATGTAATTCGAGTTTCGTGCTCCCTCTCGCGTGCGGGATTTCGCGGTTTTGGCAACGTTATAACGAGAATCGCTGAAGGTTGTCACAGCGACTCGGAAACGAGCAGCAGCGAGGCATTTCGAGGCTCTCCGTGTCTTGTCCTCGTTTCGCTGGCTCTCGAAACCTCTGTTGTTTCACGGGCTCTGTTTCAACTCCGGTTGTTTCAGCATCTCTGGCTCCCGGTGGTTTCCACCGACAACAAAACCCCCGGCGAGGGCGGCGGCCCTCTAGCAGCGTCTGGAATTGTCTTGGGCGCGCATTGCGAGGGCTCGAGAAGCATCGGGGAAACAGGAGCGGCAGATGATACCGCCGGTGAATACGCGACAAGCCCCGGTACACAAGCCCGCGCTCCGGCTGCCGGGGACTCCGACGACTCGAGATAATTGCGCGATGCAATTTTCCACCCCTTTCGCACAAGGGACGACGTTTCTGTCACCGCTACGCCGTTATCTCAAGGGAAATACAGCGTTCGTATGTGTGCTTCTCCGTAAAACACGCAACTCAATTGCAATTTTTCCTTTACCGTGTTTCATCGTAGGTCCGAAATAAACCTAACTATTTTAGAAACTCGACCTCGCTCAGTCGCGGACGAGTTTCTAAAATAACTCTAAAAAAAGAATAGAATTGATTATCGATTGGCTAATTAATCATTGAATACATATAATCAATCGAATTATGTGATTGTTCCTTTTCGTTTGGGATAAATCGGGAAACAAAAAGACTAAATAATTGATTATTCGACCGACGACAGAAACTGTCTTCTCGGAAAATTCTCTGCATCGTCGATGGAATAGTCGATCATTCAATCGACAACAATAAATAAAAATTTCCTGATTTATCGTCTCAACAGAAAAGAGGAATAAAAAATCAATTTAACTTGTCGAGTTTGTCTCGGCGAGTCTGCCGAAAAAGCTCGCTTTCGTCGCGTCGGCGAAAGGCGAACAGTCAGACCGGAAGCTGGGAAATTCTCATAGCCAGAGGCGGCGCTATAGAAGTTACAGAGAAGATAGCTTTTCTCGTCGTCTGTCGGCTCGCTCTCGTCGCCGTCGTCGTCGTCCGGCTGACGTTTCTATCATTCTTCGGCTTCGGCGGGGACCGCAATCAAGGAACCGGAGGGATGGGGGCCCATCCGACCGCGGCTACGAATCGCGGCCGTTTTACTCTCACTTTTTCGTTTTAATAACGGAAATCCACCACCGGCGGATGACAATGACGGATATCGTCGGTGAACACTGCGCGCGACTTTCGCCCTCCCGTTGAATTTATAGCAGAAATCTACTTCGCCTCTTCATCCCTAACAGAAACCGCGTCAGAAGAGAAACTCGCTTCCATACGGATAGGTAGAACAAGAAGGTAATGCACATACGTTTTTATTATTCGCCGGCATTTTTCGCATCCCTCATATTCACGTTAAAAAAAGTATGCAAAACAAGTTCGCACATAATTTCTTCGCATTGTTTTTTACGGCGTTTACAAAGCTTCTCCATCAGAATATTGCCCAATCAGCTTTGGCAGGCGGTATCTTAATTGACATTATTTTTATTAATTCGATTTGGTTCTAAACACCAGCAGAAAAAACACAGATGAAGGAAAATTTAGAAAATCAATACAATGTGCATTCCAAGTGATATATCGAATCACTTCTACCGTAAAAAAAAACAGTCTGGGTCGTAAAATTTACGTGTTTCGATCAATTCACGGAAAATTTTATACTGATTATCGGCGAGGAATCGTTTATTTATGTAGACATTTTTTGTTCGAAATCCACCCCATTTCAAGAGTTATCGTATTGTCAGCTATTTTGCAATAAATTTGAAGCCGCAGAAAATTTAAACGACCGTCACGATTTTGAAACAAATTAAATACACGTTGAGGAGTTACCGCAATTATGATGATTATTATTATTATGATGATGATTATTATTATTATTGTTCCTATTATTATTGTTATTATTGTCATTATTATTATTAATAATAATAATAATATTTGATGCCCACGTGGAATGTTTGACAAAGTTTTTGAGGCGACAGTGTTTCATTCGACGGTAGACGGTCCGTTGTGTATTCAGAAGGGAATACATACTATATACAGTTGTACGGAGCCCATGCCATCAGATGAGAGGAGAGTTTGCGAGGCTTCCGCACTCCGAACTCTCCCGCCCGGGGGACAGGCGTGAAATATTAAACGCTTATCCCTCGTCGTGTTAACTGCCACGTGAATGAAATTGATTCACCCCACGTCCGGCTGTGCGGGCGAGAACAGCGGCGGTGAAACCCTCCACGGATCCGCCGGTTGTCAGCTTGGAAAAGCATTTCGTTGTTAGAATTTAAGCCGACCACCGATGCTAGCCCCCCCCCCCCCCCCCCCCCCCCCCCCCCCCGGTCTCTTCGTTGCGCTATGCCGCGACTGTTGTAACAACCCACTATAGTCTACTATATTACTCGGAGGAAACCATGGGACGTGTTGATGTGGTTCGTCGTTTCCTCTCGAACGAAAATTCTAGGCTTCGAAACTACATTCAACCGCGGAGGCTTTCTTGCAATCTTAAACATCGATAAATCTCTTTCTTCTCGAATTGCATGGAAATTGAATTATTTCCGCGACTGCGTAAACAGATTTATTTATGCGAATGGAATTTTTTCATTTTGCAAGTTCGTGAAGAAAGATTTATCGATGTTTGGATTATAGAAAAGTTTCGAAATGGGATCGATTTTGATTTTCATTTTATTCATGAATTTTGTCGGACTGAAACCTTAAACGTCGCAGACCCACTCCATCATCGAGCTTTGCTTATAATATTGTCATCGATTAACTTTCTTTGTAAATTTATGAAAATTGCATTATTTGCATTTCCCGATGTTCAGATCTTTAGAAAGTTTCGACGATGCTCGGAATTTGTATTTTTTTATAGCTTTTTTTTGGGAAAATATTCTTAGACTTTGTAAATCTATTTTCTATTACTGGGTTTTTCTTATAATTTAAACATCGATAAAACTCTGCGATTTCTTCGTAGACAATATAATCTCCATAAATTCGCATGAAGAAAGTTTTATTGATATTTAGATTATCAGAATTTCCCGAGAATACAAAGTTAACGATTTTTTATTGAATTTTTGAAGTCTTTTTGTTATGAATTCATGCAAACTATCTTATCAGATATCTGGATCTTAACATCGTAAGAATTTTTAATGCCTCGAATAACATTATTCGCATAAACCCGTACGAAAATAGATGCAGCATATCAGAAAATCGAATATTTTTCGACTGTTCAAAATTAAAAATCCGATTGATTTATTTATGTTTTTCGTTGCTCTGCCAGTCCGGCCAGAATCGAAGCTGATTTACTCGATAAAAATTGAATCCTTCGCACAGAGCATAAACGATGAGGTGTATTAAGGCTCGGTGTTGCGAGCCTCGTGAAAATCGGTTTATCGGATCACGAGCTAGACATATTTCAACGGTCGAACCGGTAATATTCCACAGATACGTGTATGCGTAGGGAGATAAAAGCGAGTATAGATGGGATTATACTATTGGCGAACGTTCCGTGTATGCATAGACGATGGGCGATACTAAAAACGTCGAGTAGTCGCCTCTCACCGTGCCGGACGGTGGATGTAGCGAAGAAATGCGATTTTCCATCGTCTACGAGAGCTTTACGGCCGATTGTTTCGATGCCCGGGCAAGACCGGTTCGCTCTCGCGAAAGCGAGAGGGGGTGGGAATGCGAGCGGAGGGTGAGACCGAGTGAAGGGGGGTGACTCCAATGATCTGGAATTGTACGAGACGTACATGCGGAACGGGGGTAAAATCGAACGATCGTCGGTCGGTGTGCAATAATGGCGGGTTACGTGCAGGTGCGGGAGAGGTGAAGCGAACAAAGAGAAGTGGCGACGGACGGAACGAAGCGAACGGACGTTATAGAGGGTTTGAACTATATATCGGATCCGCGAGAAACAGAAGGTCTTACGGCGCAGCGTTTTATCGTGAAAAAGCGCGCACAGATACGCCCTTGCGTTTCTCGGCCGAAGGGCAGCTATGGAATCGCTGGGAAAGCGAGAGGATTCGTATAACCGTGAAGGCGAGAGAAAAAGTCCGACGTTCGGTTGAGTCTCGCCCACGCGATGTCGGGCATGGAATCGCGTCGACGGAGGGAAGCGAATGGGAAAGAGAGAAAACGCCGAGCGAGAGCGAAAAAGCGAGAATGGTATAGATTGGAAGAAAGAGCGAGATGGAACAATACACTGGGTTTTACCCATTGGTTATGGATCCTTACGGGCGTTTAATCCGTAATGGCTCGAACGTACGTGACCTGACTTCGATAAACGCGTAGAGAGCGGCCGACTCGAGAGGTATATATAGGAACATGAAGGATATATAGAAAAAAAAGGAGAAAGGGGAAAAAAAATCTCCGGAAGCCCGGCAGCTCGAGGACTTGTAATGCACGTGGCTCTCGTGGTTTTCTTTCCTCCATTCGTACGAACGGTAGAAGCCCTTTTTTTTTGGTATTGTACTACAGGGATTGTTCTCCCGCTATAGTGATCTTTGCCAGCAGTTCATTCCGCAGACTCTCGAAAAGTCGAATGAAGTAGAAAAAAAATATAATAGTCGATATAAGGTAAACGGTGCTGACACGCAGAAATTGTCCTCTTTCTGCACTGTCTACTATAGGCATTAAATACAGTCGGGAGCCACCGAAAGGTACAGCATGATTCATAAAAAATATCGATACGTTCTTTTTCATTTTCTTCAAGAATTAGAAAAAAATTATCATGAAAGCTAAGATTGGATTTCTTAAAACATCGTTTTTATAACAATAATGACTTTTATTTAAATAGAAGTGATTAACTAGATTTTCATTCTGTACAATTGATTTTGTAAAAAAAAATAATTCTTCCAAAATAACATGGTCATTTAGTAATTTAAATTCTTTAGTGTATTTTCATGATTTTCAATACTATATTGTTATAAAAGAATGCCATTTTAGTTTTTGTAGTTGAATTTTCATTGTCGGTACCGAACAAGAAAAAACAGCCACCATATTCATTATGAATCGTACTGTACACAGAGCTCGCAGTTGAAAACGTACTGCGCCCGTATATATGCTCTTGGCTCCGTTAAACTTTTCCGATCTCGAGACAATTCGGAGAATATCGCTGGGAAAAGCGCATCCCGTGCAGTTCAAAGAAACTTTCGGAAACTTATTGCCAACCGGGGCAGACTGCAAATTTGGATATTCGAAAGTAGTTTCGTTCGAGCTTCTTAGCCGGCGTTACGTATTGGTTCGCATTGCCGTGGACGCGCCATATATACCGTGTACATTCGTTAAGTTTATCCACTCCTCCGTTTCTCCGCTACTCAAGAAGCCTGCTTTCTTTTTTTCTTCCCGTTGTTTTTGCTAATCCAATCAAGTCGCGCGGTATTTGCCGGGGCGATGATTAAGTTCGAATTGGATTAATTCCTGATTGGATCGGACAGTTTTTTTCGCGTGTTTTCCACGCAAGGTATCCACGGCTAACTCTTTCTCGTCTTCGCTCGTTGTCGTCGTTTTGGAACGTCCCGTTATCCGGGCGAATTGGAGCCAACGCGGCGCCTTGTTCCTTTTTCGCGCTCGTCTCGCTCCGGAACCACTTCACGGTTGCAGTTTCTTTTTTCGACGGGCTATCGAGGGGACATGGACGAGGAAGGATAAAACCATCACGGAAACTGAAAATAGACGATGGGAGAGATGGTTCGTTACGTTGGTTCGACAACGTATGCGCTGATCCTTGGTTCTTTTTGTTGCCGAAACTGTGCTAGTATCCATCGTGTCTCCCTTCGCCTGTTTCTTCTCCTCGGAACAGATAGCAGAACTGTTCTTTATTGGTGTTCCGATTTCTGTCACTGGGTGAAATAAGAGGGTCGAGCGCGGAGAACGGATATAGGAAGAACGGTTAACAGGATATAGCGGAAGCATAGTGGCTTGTTGTACGGGGGAGAGAGGGGGATGAGAAAACTCTCTCGTGACTCCTGGCGCGCTCGTATCCGACGTTAAAACCCTCCCCGAGCCTCGGAGATCGATAAATACCGAGCACGAACGAAAATTGGGACACGAGGTCGAACGAGCCACCGGTTCCACGCGCTTCCATTTGCCAATCTCTCATCTTTATCCCCTTTATTCGTTGTTGCCGTTTCTAACCCGGCGGGCACACACACACACAATAACACCGGCACGTTGCTCTCGAGTTTCGGAAACCTCATAACGCTCCAGTGCCAATCACGTGTTTCTATTGATCCTTCGTGTATTGAAGATTAATTACTTTGATTGTTATCGAATTATCGGTATCGAAATCGCTCAGATTAATTACACTATTTGCCGTTGAATTATCGGCGCTTTAGGGATGCAGATTTATTTTTCTGAATACAAATTTTTAAGGTTTTTTAAATCTTAACTTTGTTTTATTTGTGGATGCAAAGTCACAAATTTTGGATATGAGTTCGGAGGAACACTCGAAAATCTTATATTTACGCGAATTAAAAAACAAGTTATTAAAATGTGTGCGAAAAAATGTACGGTTCAACTTTGGCTGAAAACAGAGTTAGTGTACCGGATAATTCGTTGAACAAATTTTTTGTTAACCACTTTGCTAACACTCTTTCAGGATTACGATGATGCAAAATTAATGCTCGGAGTGCCGACTGCAATTTCAATTTTTTTCATCTTCTTATCCGATCGGGAGTTCTTCGAAATTCACTCCGGCGATGGAAACGATGCACCCGGACAGAGCCCGCGGTCTAAAAATTTAATCGTGTTTTTCCTCTCCTTCTTCGATTTTTTTTATTGGTGATCGGATTAAGTTCCGTGGTTTCGCGTGATTATCGAATGCGCGGAATTGGACACAGTCTCAATTGAGTAGTATCTCATAACTAGTACCAATCTCGTGTTTATCGATTATTCGAGCATCGAAGCTTCATTGCTCTGTTTCTTATTGAAATATCGTTAACGGAACGATTCAGATGAATTATGCAATATATTATTGAATTATCGTTTACAGAACGAATTGCTTTTTTTTCCAAGATACAATAATTTGCGGTTTTTTCTGACGGGGCGCGATACGAACACAGACAGTCGGGAAGCTTCGGCCTCGATCCACGCTCCTGGCTGAAAGTTCTCCCGTGGCTGTGCTATCGGAACAGCTCATTCCTCCATAACTCTCGTATAAGTTAGCCCCTCGTGGTAGATAGGTTCGCGCGGCTTCAACTCCAGACGCTAGTACCAGAGCAGTGATATCGCGGCCCCGGTTATACGGATGCGCCCCAGTCATCTTCTCTATATAGAGACTTCCCGGGCTTCCTCCCGATATTGCTTTCGCCTATGCCGTTTCGAGGTAACGCGTTTTCTCTGTCATTCTCACACTCTCCACTTTTCTACGTCGTTCGGCTCTCGCCCGCCCCGGTACTTCCATATTCTCACCTCCGTTCCCGTTTAACGATCTCAAATGGAACGTTTCTTCCGTGCGAAAGAAAAAAAAATTGCTCCTCTCGCCGGAAACCTTCGTTATTCATAGAAAATAATTGAAAACACGAGCGAATAAAACGACGAGAGAAACTTTTTGCTCCCTTCCCTCGTATTCATTTTCAATATGTTTTTATTTCTTTCTCCGGCAATTTTTTTTCGTTTTTTTTTCACGCGTTCGACTAACATATTGTTGATTCTCGGATCTTTTTTTATTCACGAGGCAATTACTTAGGCAGAGTGCTCCGAGGATTTATTCGAGCGATTATTCGGGGACAAGGAAAGTTAATGGGACATTAGTAATTCAGTTACAACGGCGAGCCGCGAAATAGGTGAGATTTACGTAGCGTGAAAGTAGAGAGGTCCGTCTTTCGGGTTACCCGGCGAGGAAGAAAAGAAGGGCGTCTCACCGTGATAAATCAATGAGATTTCGTTAATTCGCGGGTATTCCGGAGACGGCTGTTTTACTCGACGAATTTTTCTGCTATCCCGAAAACGCGGCGCGCCGCGACGAGGAAGAAAAATCATTTTTCCGAGAAGACGAGATATCGGATGCCGCGGTAAATGGATTCGGGAAAACGCATTTCCGGTTGCCGGGTTGCGCATTTCCCCGGCGAAAAATCTTCGTTCGATCGGAAAAAAACACGACGTTGCAACGGAGCGAGGTCCCGAGAATCGCGAATGGGAAAAGCCAAAGTCGGAGTACCGAAAGTCAGGGGGGAGAGAAGTCGAGAATCCGAGATACGGAAAGCGCAACGAAGATGATAAGAGAAGAGTAAAGAAAAAAGAAAGAAGGAAGAAAAGGACTACCGTAAGGAAATGGGGAAGGAGGGTTCGAGCGTACCGTCGAATAGAGAATAAAATAAGAGAAACTTCGATATAGCTTCGGTAAGGAAATGGACGGAGTAGGAAGAGATACGAGTTTTCTGGATGGCAGAAGAACCGGGGGATGTTGAGCTTTCCTTTTGTTTTCGTAAGCATCGCTACTCTCACCCTCTTTGCCTCTTCTTTACTCACCCTATCGCTACTTCTTCTCAAGGATCTGCGTGACTCGAGAGCCTTTCATTCTAGTCTCACTTCCACGCGTTTTATTTTATTTTCTTTTTTCTTTCGCAACTCTCTATCTCTCTCTCTCTCTCTTGCCCTCTATGGGGTTTCTTTATCTTTCTGTATTATAGATCTCCGAGGTCGTTCCTTTGCTCTGCGTCTCCCGTCGTCTTCCTCTCTTCCACGGCTCGCCTCGTCTCGGCGGCGTCATTGAAAAGAGAAACATCCAGCGCAGACGAGAATAAGGTTTTGGACGTCTCCTTCCTTCGCGGCCTCGTAAAATTGGAATTCCTTTGAAAATTCCAGACTGCGCGAGAGAGAAGAGAGTCCCGTTGATAATGACGACGTGGAAGAGACCACCTTCGGCCCTCTACCCTTCACCCATTCGTGAATGCGCCACTTCTGCGGAACGATAAACGAGACGCCACGGCATAGCGCTCGAGATTCCTCATTGCATTCGCTCCTTCGCACTGCATGACGGTATCTTTCACGGCTCGCGCCGATCTCGAGGACTACGCCGAGCGCTCGAGAGGTCTCGATCGAACAACTCGGCCGCATGACGGAGATGCTTCGAGAAATTACTAGTAGAAAATTCGAAAATTCTACGCGCACGTTGCTGATACTTTTCTTCCGGTCCGCGCAATGAATTTACAAAAAAGAAAAATACCTTGGGCATTTTAAAGAATTTCAACGATGCTCTAGATCTCGAGAAGCGGACGATACTGCTCGGGTCTTCTTACGGGGCGTGTACCGTTAGTAGATCAGGTAAACGATAGATTCAGAGAGAATCTCGAGTACTTCTCAATGAGATAATAAACTGAAAAAATGTATACCATAAAGAAGGTGCAATATTGATTGCGCATAATACTTCATCATAGCATTTTTCAATAATTTTCAATAACCTTCAACAATCAAATCCTGCTATTGTAAAAAATGAATGTCCAAAGGACCTTCTATATTTTTTACTTTTCTCACATTTTTTTTTTGTCGACAGGCATTAGAATTTCTTTATGAATCCTATTTTTGGCTCTTGGATAGCAAGTGCAAAAAATGTCGAATTTTATATTTCACTGTCCGAAGCGCTTGATAATTTACGAATTACGAAGCGGTAATAACGAGAAACGAAAGCTCCAGAAAACCGAAATTGAGTTTTTTTTTTATCGAAATTAGCGCAAATCGATAATCGTTCTGCAACAGCTGAACAGCTCCATTTCCTCGTGTACACAGTAATTACGCGAGCAAACTGCTGCGACTCGAGTTCCCAAACCGCAGTAATATTTCCCAATGAAAAACGTGAATTCAAATTACCCCATCAATCGCGACGGACACGATCGCGGTGCAAACAGCCTTTGATCATTATAATTCGTCGCCGTCTGTATCGGCGATCGAAGTGTTTCTCGCGTTTTTCCCCCGTGCGTCAACCGAGTATCGACAGACAAATTGGCACTGAGCTTCCGAAGGATGTATAAACATAGAAACGGCTGATCCGCGAGAGCAAAACTCGCGAGGAACTTGGCGCACTCTACGATTAAACGCTCCGCTCCTAACTAACTTCGTAAACACTTCTACTCACGGTAATTTTCTCCGCTCGCGCTTCGAGACTGTGGGGAAGATTAAATTGCTCTGAGGGGAATCGTTGCGGGAAAGGGCTCGAGCGCTTCTAAGGTTTCGGCCGTTGAATTCGCGGAAAAGGGTTAATCGCTCGCTCGGAAATATATTTCCATCGTTCTTTCGCTGTTCTTTATAACGTTCCGAACTCGCCGGGGGACGAGGGATTTTAAGACCAGAATCGCCGTTTTTATCCGACAATTCAATGATACCGACAAAACCTTCACTCAGTTTAATTGCAATTAACGCGAAAGCTGTCTTCAAAAAAAAAGCTTGTTAATATTTCAGAAAATACCCGAAAACGGGCAGCTGTGACCTCAATCGATGTTCTCGTTAAAACGAGTGTGATGCGGTATCGAGATGGCTTTGGGCGAGAATTCTTCGGCGGCGATCGCGATACACTGCGCGGAAGTACGTGAAAAAAATGATGAAATCGCGCGATAAAAAAACACTATCGACAGGGAAAAAAAAGGAGCGAACAAACACGGCCCAAGGAGGTCTGGAATGCAAACAGAAGAATAGAATGTGATCGCGAACGAGTGGTAGGTAAATATAGAAAATATGGAGGAGAATCGAGTAAATATGAGTTTGGGCTATCCTAGCTCATGGAGGATATACGGCGAACGAAGAAGAAAAGGACGAAGAGCGAGGAGAAAGAGGAAGTGGGATGGAAAAAAGGTGTGGGTAAACGAACAAACGATAAGGAGGCTATAATAACATTATCCGTTCTCGGATACGTTTATTTATTGCAGAAAATAGACGACGAAAGAGAAGAGAAATTCAATTAGATATCGGTATTCCATCCGCAATGCGAAACCGGGAGAAAACCGTACACCGGGAGCTTCCTTGCTTCCTATTCTCTTTTCTCTCACCTCTTGCGTATATATATATATATATACGAAAATCGTTTTCTTTCGCTTTTTGCCAGGGCTCGACACTCGCGCTTCGAACGCCCGAAGGCACGTCTGATCGATATAGCCATTCGCGAGTACCGCGGCTCCGGAGGTCCCTTCGAGATTGAATTATTATCCACACGAAGATGGATAAACGAAGGAATATAAGTTTCACGAAGAATGACGTCGGATAGGGAATCGGACCAGCGAGATAAAGGATAGCAGAATCGTAAAAAAAAAAATCCCAGAATCCCATGATAATCTATCAGTCGATCAGTTACTATATAGATCAGAATAAATCAGAAAGTCAATCTTGGATGTTGCCGGTGAATTAATCTTCCGTTCATTGTCGTTCGAGTTAATGTATTACATCTAGTTATTTTGTTTTTATACTTACCGATTGTATATTCGAATTTACGGAATCATAAACTTGACTGTTGCATTTTCAAAGTAAATGGAAAAAACCTTCAAAAAAAACGTGATAATAATAATATTCTTATAACAAGTAACATTATTTAAACCACCGAGATTATAAAATTGAACAACAATAGTTCGGGTTCTTTGCTTAAATAATTAAAGCATCAATCAGAATAAACCGTAAGTTTTAACAAATCTTTCACTTATCTGGCGAATCTTCCTCCGGCTAATCTTCGCCGGTGTTAATTTATATTTAACTAAAGCGAACTAAACGGAGTAGCTTAAAACGAAAAAGTTTCGAGCAAGCTAGGAGAGAAGAAAAATCACCTCTCAGGAATACCGAATCCCCGAACGCGCTTAATCCTTCGGGCTGCGAAAAGCTCTCGCAAAGCGTCCCGGAGCTGCTCTGAGGAGTCCATAATTGAAGTACAAATCCTTGAGACCTCGAGAGGATCGAAGAGGGCAAAGACCCCGGGCAAGAACGAATATATACATACATATATATGTATATATTGCAGCTGTAGAGATCGATGATTCTATGAGTAATGAGATGAAAAGTGTGAGTGAGGCCGAATAGTAAGTTGAGCAGAAGTGGAGGTACAAAAGAATCTAAAGAAAAGCACGAATTGAGTTGGTCGAGTTTCGCGAATGCACCTTATTGCGCCGCTTGCGAAATACGCCATCGAAGGAACCAAAAGACGGCTGGTTAATCGTCTCGGCCCATAATTCGCTTCCATCCTGTTAGACCCTTCATCTATTCATCGGAACGAGCCGTAATTCAGTCGTACACAATATCTTTAGGGCTTTTTGTTAATTGCAAATGATTAAGGTACAATGCGCTGGAAGCACGAAACTGATAATGATCCATGAAGGTTGTATGCAAGACTAGCGAGAATAAAAAAAAGTAATTTATCCGACTATTTCATCCACCGAAGAAGCCAAGAACCAAGTAGGTACTGGTGATTCTCGGTTGCTCCGAGGGTACGGCACGATCTGCGACTCGAATTTCGGATGAGAGAACGCCACCGGTTGGGAGCTACTCCGAGTTTGACAGGAAGCAGGAAGGAAGAAGCGTCCACGGTGGAGGAGCTCGATGCTAGAGGATTGCCTCGTCGTGAGAAACGGAGCGAAGAAGCGGAGCGAGAGAACGAGACGGAAGCACGGAAGCGAGGCTGGGAATGCGCGCTAGGCACTTGGCGTATAGCGTAGACTGGATGCAAGAAAGGAATTGATATATAGCAAGGCGGAGTACGGGAATCTACACACATATATATACATCTATTGCATATATACGTTCAAACAAAAAAAGGAACCATGTACACAGCACGTGAATTTCAAACCGGCAGAGTGCGACATCGCCAAAAGGAAGCGATAGAGAAATCCCTGCGCAAACCGGCATAATCGAGCACCGAATACCGGAGTGGAATATTGTTCGACGATTAAAAAAGAAGGAAAAAAAAACAAAGCGTCCGCGAACAATATTCCCGCGAGTAGTCCTGGGGTGAAAATAACTACCTTTTCATGTATCGCGCTCGTACAATGTCGAGCTGCATTTTACAATTCACCGATATTTATGAGAGTCCGAGGGATTATATACGGATTACATACACGTCGACGCGCAGCGTATGTTTATCGTTGCCGGGTGGTTGTCGGGAATTATATGGTAATACGGGCTCCATTCGTCGGAAGTTGACGCCCATTCGCGTTGCTAACCACAGTAGTTTTAGAAGAGAAACTAAAAGCCAGAAATCCGATGGGGCATAACGCGGTGAATTAACTGTGAGACGGTGCTAACCAGTGCTAAAACTATGTGCTACAGTCAGTTGCTGCGAATATTACAGTGGAGAGGATGATGGTAAATTTAATGTTTCCGGAAATAACAAATTGGCAACCGTCGTAAATTTCAATGGAAGCAAGTCGTTTTTTCGGCAGAGGAAAAGCGCAAAATTGCACGCTTCTTTCGTTATATTTTGTTTGCATTCAGAAACCTTTTACAGTAGTGGGGTTGCTAATTATCGGGGTTCTTAGCGAGCCAACAAAAAAGTTGTTTTTCGCCATATCCACAACAGCACAAAAGCTATTCATTGAGCATATGAAATGCACATGAAAAGCTCAATGTTTCCATCTGGGCAAATTTCAATTCAGACATGGTGGGAATGTTCGCTTTCAGCAGCTAATATACGCCAGTCTGTAAATTTACGAAACATTCTTTAAAATTCCAACGCACATTTTTTCAAGCTTTATTAAATGATTCGTGCATAAAAGCTTGAAATACCGGTTTATGATTAAAATGTTCCATTAATTAATTGTCAAGAATATTTGTTGAAAATATAATGCATCGATACCAGATGTTTCGATGCATAAACTGGTGTATTGAATTCTGTAGTCGATACTGTACTTTCAATAATTTACTTTCATTTTACTTTAAAGGTAATCTTACTTGAATAATTTGCTTCAACTTTACTGTACAAAAGTACAATTCTTTTTCATCGACGCTGTACATGAATTTCAGTGTATCTGTTTATGCATAAGAATATCTAATTTTCTTTTTACAGTATGCAAACTCAGAGATTCTCGGTTTGCGTCCGACGGCAAGAAAATTCGGCGCGCTTCGTAATTAACGAGCGTGCAAAAAAACGAGGAGAATCGGATTGGGCGAAATACTCTACGAAACTGTATACTGCAGTCAACATGCGAAATTTCTTATCGAAAGACATTCGCGCGATGACATGCATACGTTTCCACCAAAAGTGTCTTTTTTGAATTCCAAACGAGAATATCGGATACAACGCAAGCTACTTCCGAGAACTCGATGGGGAAGAAACCGCGTCGAATGCGAGACCCGCGGGTTCGTTTCGAGTTTATAATATGCTCCGACTCCTTTCTCACTCTTCGCTCCATTTCTCTTCGCTCCACTAGCATTTTTTTTCTTCGTGTTTTATTTTAAGCGAGCGAAACGAGTCGAGTAATGCAAGCTCGAGAACTGGCAAATTGTGCATCTCTGCGTCGCGTGTGAGGGAGGAATAGAGACGAGGATCCTCATAGTTCGCGTTCTTTTTGTCGTTGTTCTCGTCGTCGTCGTCGTCGTCGTCCTTGCACGCAGGAGAAGAACGCGGAATGGACTAATTAAAGTTGTTGAAAGTCAGACAGCCCCGGAGAACCTTGCCCGGCGCGTCGTTCAACATTCTTCCACTTCATTCTTTCTTGTTTTTTTTATCTTCCTTTTCTACCCCACTCTAAGCCTCCGCTACCCTACCGCACCTTCGCTACTACTGTGTGCTGTACACTTTCCGTCTTATTTCTTCTCCAGAGCTTGTACCCGTTTGCTTTTTTCTTCTTGTTCTTCTCTATCTCATTCGAGATCCCTTTCCAGTCTCTTCCCTTACCCGTCTTCTTCGTCTTCGTTTGAGTCTTTCTTCCACTTTCTTTCGGTTTTTTTTCTTGTTTTTTTTTTTTTTTTTTTTTTTTCCTGTAAAACCGTTTCTTTCTTCCAAGCTCGAAAGTTTACGAGCACCGAGAGGGCCGGAAGTAAAAGTGGAAGCGAGAAAAACCGGTGGCGGCACGAGGCTCGGGGTTCCTCTTCTATATATACAGAGGAACTCTCTGTACGCCTCACTTCCCTTGCCCAGTGGACTCGAACGTACAATCCCCGGAAACGACGAACGGAAGTTTTTCCTTCGACTCGCTCTCCCTCCGTCCCTATGCGCCCCTCCCCCCTTCAAGAGCAACGAGAGTCTTTGTTTGCACGGGAAAAACAGAGTAGCCACACTTAGCGACTCCATCCCCGCTTTTCCTACAAGAATTCTCCGTCTCTCGCCGTTACGTCTGTTTCGCCGTTGTTGCAACGCGTCTCGGAAGTTCGTCTTCGATTTTTCGTGCAAGCGCGCGCCCGTCCTTCGCTCTCTCATTTGGTCCCTTTTGTAATGAACGAGCGCACGCATCTGAGCGCGATAGTTTATTTCATTTCATTTTCTTCCGGCGACGTTTCGCTGCCGGGCGGAAACTGCCGCGACTCGTGGAAACGGATCCAAACGTCGCTTCCGTGACGTTCCGGCGCTTCCGAAAAATCCTTTATCGTACGCCCTCGAGTACCGGAAGTCGTCGGTCTTAATATCCCGCGCGCAGACCGTCGCTTGGCGCTCGGGGCTTAAATTCCATTAGACGGATAATTCGGTATTACGATATAACTCAATTCAACGAAAAGTTTTGGCCCTCGTTCTATTCAGTGGTAAATCTCCATCCCCCTCGCTCCATTAATGAAAATAGTGAGAACAATTTATTTACCGTCGTTTGAGATTCGTAAAAATCCAATTTTAACAAACCCCAATGTTAAATTTAGCGAGGGACGTCGATGCAAAATGTTGACGTCGTAAGCTTGCCTCGCCTACCCCTTTCACGAGCTTTCGCTTCCATCAACAATGGAATTATCGAGTCTAGCTCGTTGAGGGGTCTGAGTGAAAGATCCGCTGGTACATATACATGGGCTGACGTGCCGGAAGAGCTGTTATCACTAAAGCTTCGAGCTTCGAGCTACTCGCGCGAAGGGACGGAACGAAAAAAAAAACGTGAGTGGTTGAGCAATAAAAAAGAAAACAAAAAAAAAGCGGCACTGTTGAGCGAACGTGAAACTGGTGCCTCAACGACGGGACACAACTTTCGAGCTAATCCCCAATTTCGTTGGATCAATTCTTGGCAATATCGGTCGGTCGGACGGTTTAACGCGTGCGAGCGCCCGACACTCCCGGGAATTTTCATTTCGTGCCGTTTCGCGACTACGAGAGAGCAGGCCCCGTCTATACGCGCGACGTCGCGCGTTATATGTACAGCATAAAACGTTGATAGTTTGTATCATTATAGCTGGTAACTCTCGAGTGGGCCAACGGCAAAAGCTCTCAGTGCCTTCCGCGGCCCGGAGCCTGTGGAGGCAACGATATTTATGACCCAGCAGCCGGTGAAGCAGCTACGCGAGAAATTACAAAAAATAAAAGATAAGCTTGAAGATGAACAGTGTAGAAAGGGCGAAACGGAGAAAAGTATGAGCGAAGAAAGTGCCGAGGGAAGGCCGTTTGAAGGCGTCCGGGGGATGGTGAACCTTTCCTCTTTTTTACTCTTCACACTCTTTACTCCACCTCCCCCTACCTGGCCCACCCCCCGAAACCCACCCCTCTCTCATCTACCCTTCGCTACAGCTTCCTTTCCCGGGCACTTTCATGTCGTTTCCGTGCAAATTTTCTCCGGTCCAACGTATTTTCTCTCGCCTCGCTTCGGTACCCCACTTCCGGAAAATCTCGTTAGTCGGATCATCGAGGAAGAATATTTACACGAGCTCTCGGGTAATCGAGTTTATACGCTCGGGAGCCGACTGACTGACTGATCCCGATGGCATCCGTCGGGCTCGTGTTCTTAAACGACGCATTCGCGCAAAGATTTCATTCCCCTTTTGCAACGGGGCGATACGTATATTCCCGATGTGGTTCATAAATATCAAGTCGAAAAATAATGCCCGCGGCAGTGTACCGCGGGCGAGCGAGAGATGAAATAGAGGAAGGGACGCGGCCCGGCTCGAGAGAGCCGAAGCTGCGAGCGAGAATATCGCGATATTAAATAGGGGATGCGGCTTGGTGGTGGGAAAAACTTTTTAATTAAAAATTACCGTCGTTCGAGGTGCGGGCGCGCTCCAGATGTATATCTCCACCCAGCTGCGCGCGGGTATATACACACTACCGCGCAACACGGTAGTAGTTATCCGTGTTCGTCGGACTCCGCTTTCGTCTGAGCCTGTGCAAAACCTCGCGAACACACCCGGGGAACGTTAATGGAAGCCGCTGGCCGAGTGGGCCGCCTCGCTAGTGGAGCTCCATCGTGCTTACCGTGGCCCTCTTTCGCCTCTCTGCTACCCAACTTGGACATGTTTTGACGGGCTGTCGTGACGTCGTCGAAAGTTTCAACGCCAACTTTCTCTGTCTGTCTTGCACACTTTATTTTTTTCTACTTCTTCTTTTTTTTTTTCACTTTGGCACCTCCTTTTTTCGCTCGGGTCGTGGTCCATTAGCATTCGCTCAATTAACGCCATCTCGCCTAGAACCTACGGTCTTCTCGGCTTTGTTTATTTTTTTATTTTAATTTTTTTTCACTTTTTTTTTTCTCGCGCCTCTCCTACCACGTTCTTCTTCACCTCGTTGAGTATTCCAACAGCCGCTGGAGACAGTCGACTGAGGGAAAAGCTTGAGAAACGTTGGCGGTGAAAAAAAAGCACGTAATCCGCATCGGGAAGATATTTTAATAATCTCACGAAACAACGAAAAGCTTCGGGGGCAAAAGGGGCGAATCATTGAGGCGGTTTCTTCGATGATATTGATTATCAGATTTTTGTTCACTACTAAAGATAAAAGAAGGTTGCTATGAAAAGAAAATTCAGAGTGTGGAAGATTCTCTTTGAACGACAGTATTTTAGTACAGAATCGAATCGAGACCAAGTGAATCCAAAGTGGCTCATACGAAACCGAAGTATACGTATAGAAACTTAAATTATTCATTCCCGATTCTAAGCGGGGCTTTTCTAATTCGCGTTAGAAACGAAGTTGGAAGTTGCTCGAGAGAATTTTTAGGCTTGATTCGGTGAATATGTATTTTAAAATGGATGCACGATTCAAATATAGTTTTTTACCGCAGCTATTTAGTAATATTAAGTTAGGAACACGTAGATCTTAAAATTAGAGTTTAAAAACTATCACCATTTTTTTATTCACTGCGGATAGTATATTTATAGCCGACAAACGCATAGTTAGATAAGAAGAAATAACTGTTCATCTGATAGTTGAGCTGAGTACTTTTTAATTGAGGGAAATTAATATTGGGAAAATTTGTTGATAATCAATAGATTTCACATGATTTAATTGAGGTTTCCTAGTATAATAACTAAATATTTAACATTTAAATAACCAATTACTGTTCAATGTCATACGAAAAATTGAACACATGTTCTTTAATGCAATTGTATCGTGTATCATTTGCGATAGCTGATGCGAAATTGCCCGGTCGAATTTCCGGATCAGCGGATGCCGAAGCCGGTTTGCACAATTAGATAGTTTCGATCAGCCCTGCAGATGGAGACCCGTTATGTATGCGGCGGTACGATAATTAGCAGCCGCCACATTCTTACCGCTGCGCATTGCCTCAACGATCTGAAGCCAAAGCCTGTTCACCGTACGCGATGGTATTACATGTATCGGCCATAACAATGCTATCGTGGCTAATATCGCCAATGTTATCTCGGATCCGAAGTACCGGCCGGTGATTCCAGAGACAAGAGAAGCCGAAAATGATATCGCGATTTTGGTCGTAAGGATTGCTCTATCTGCACAGTTTTCACGCAGTGATAATCAAATTAGCGCTCATACGTAGGAGAAAATTAATTGTAACAGAGCTCGGCAAAATATCGGAAACTTGGAAACTGCCTTACCAAATTAAATTCACGACACCGTTAAAAGACTTGGAAGTTTTTATATATAAACTGAGAGACAAATATCCCCACTACATTGAAAATAACTCCCTGGGGGCGAGTCTATGTATATAGTTGCTATTAAAAGAGATTTCGTTAGTTGAACTATAATTACATTTGTCATGCATTTTTAACGGTATTACCATACCTATAAAATAGAGATGTATTCCCTGGTAAATATTTTTTGTAGTGAAAATCACTGTAATTGGAGTGCATTATTGGAATTAAGGAAAATTACTTTTAGCGAAAATTAAGTGAACTATAAAAATTAAAGTATCGACTGGAATTTTTATTTTAATTTTTCTTATGATAACAATCATAAATCTCGGTTGGGCGAGATCCAAATTGGCCAAGAACGTTTATTTTTTATCAATTTTTTGTTCCTGCTATTGGCTTGCTGTAGAATTGATCTGAAGCAATGTTTTTATTTTTTTGGGGGGATGGTTAAAGTCCACTTGTACCCGGAGTAGAAATTATCAGTATTGTGACCTAAGGTACCGGTGAAGCCACGATAGCGATGATGTGTCCGGATGTCTGCCGCTTGAAACTTCATTGCAACTCTCGTGCAGAATAAAATTGGTATTCGTGCCACACAGCGATGGGGGCGCGAAGCAATTTTATCGTAGAAATGTTATCGGAGAGAGAATGTATATCTGCGATAAATTATTTCGCGAAAGTTGCTATGATAATTCCGAACAACATTTCCATACGGCACATCAGTTAACTCGTACACGCTGTCGTTGCGTGGAACGCATGGTTAATCGCGAATCCCGCAGGGCAAGAGCTTTCCTCCGGGATTTGCTTCTGTCACGAGTGTTCCTGGAATGGAAGGAAGGAACTCGGCACGTGATAACTGCTCGCACGAGCGGCGGAGTGTTTTGCGCTCGCTTCTGAAACTAACGAGTACAAAGTTTTTCCCCTGCTCGATCCGCGGTTACCCAACTCATCTCCAACGAGACGTCGGGCTTTCGAACTTCAAAATTTGCCGCTGTCATTGTGATTTCGTTTTTATGGATCTTTTTTCCGCCCTTTTCGCCGCAACGTTCTCATGGTGGAAAACATTTTTTTTTTGTTTTTTTTTAGTTTACCACCATTTCGACGTCCTGTAAAAACTTGATAAAACGTTTCCCGAACTTTGGGCAAGATCTTATGTTGTGGATTTTTCGGTACCGGATAAAAAGGAAAAGTTTGATTTTGCGGAATAATAATTTAATACTAAACTAAACACGTATGAATTTTTTCTGTGACCTTCGTCACAGTAAAAAAAAAAAGTTGAATACTTTGCCTATAGCCAAGGTATTTTAGCCCATCACTCTCAAACCTGCAGATTATCTTGCTTCTGACTGAGCCCCGAAAATATTGCTTTTGGCGTTAACACTCTGCCAGTAATTGAAGAATAATGCGATTCAGGTTGATGTTTGCGGTCAGATATGTTTAACTTTTGACCGGCACCGAACCACGTACGTGTATAATTAAATCGTGGCTGTTGCGAACTTCGTAGTACATACCATACGTGATGCATTACCATACTATGGTAGAACGAAGAGGTAGAGATAGGCAGAGTATAGAAGTTGAATTATTCAGTTCGCTATTTCATAAGCTTATGCACCGACACACCTGCTCTTCCATCGATTTCACGGGAAAGCTCATCAAAGAGGAAACTCTGCAAGCCTCTCTCCTTTGGATACATCTTTTCCATTCTCTTGAGTGTTCCCATCACACTGCGCTCTTTCATCGTGCACGTATAAGTGAAAGAGTTGTTGTTTTTTTCCAAAACATTGAATTCCTAATCGGCGCTTCAGTTTTAACGAAACGATGTATTAGAATTATTTCGAAAACGAGGCATTTGGAAAAAAGGATGGTGCATGCAATATAAAAAGGAGTGTGAGTGAGCGAGGAAATACACCGGAAATACAGAGAAAGTACAGCAAAGATCGTTCTTTTGCAATGAATGCGTGAATGAAGAAGGAAGAAAAAAAAAGTGCCAAAAAGGACTAAAGGAAGGATAAGAGCGATAATGTGGAATGGAACGAGAGCGGCGACGTCGAGGACGAGAGTCGGAACACTCGGTCAATGCCATCACCGTAATGCACGTCGGTTACGGGCTCCTGGCTCTCTTCATCTCGCGAAACGGAGGAAAAGAAACGGATGGCGATTTGCCTAATGAGAAGATGGAGATTACGACTTTCGCAATCCAGTGCTTGGATATATCGTACTTGCCAAGAGCGGCGAGCACGAAAGAGAATAATAAAAAAAATAAGAAAAAGCGACTGAGTAAAAAAAAAACATAGATGAGAGTAAATGATAGAAGAAGAAAAAAAGAAAGTGGAGGAAACGCCAAATGGAGGCGAAAAAAAATGGTGATACCGAGATGAAAGGATTACGTTAATTAAGGCGATAATTTATACTAAACGGCACGATATACATCAACCGTCGTTTGTGTCCTTTCCTAGATTAAATTTGACAGTGGGCAAAGGTACAGAAGCTAATGTTCGCAGTATCCGTGTATGAAAAAGTCGAGTTTGATCTTTGGTATTTGTCAAAGAGAAAATCAGGGCAAAATGGGATTCGAGGAAATATTGGGGATACGACGATAAATGTGAATCCAGGATAGACAAAAGCTTCGGCTTCATCCCTTCTGAAAACATTCGAATCTCAAAGATCCAGCGGTAATACTGAATTTTTTCGAGTCCTTGCCAATAACGTAATGCCCAGCGTTAAGAATGTACCGGCCGCTAATTATTTCACAGCCGTATGGCAGTGGCGACTGACTTGTCAGCTCTTCCCGAAGGAGAAAAAGTACTATTTTTCGTCCTGACCGGCTACTTTTCTTCCCGATCGACTTCTTCTCGACGGTTACGAATCAGTAACTTTAGACCCGCGTCGCGGGCACAAAATATCGGCACTTACGCGTAATGGTAAGAAAGAATTTATTGAAATTTGTACAGATATGTGGACAGTGTACGTATGTTTTCTGATAGATCTTAACTTAGTTGCCGATGATGGACCTGATCCAGCTTAGATAATGGTAGACGTTTACGTAAAAGACCGGAACACGGTCAATGTTCCAACTCGAGGATACAAGACCGATGACTTTTCCATTCGATACAAGGGGACTTCCGCTGTCGCCCTAAAAAGCAAAGACATCATTAGTACGTTGATCGGCGGCATGTATCTCATTAAATACGATCGTTGATAAATTACAGGAAGACTAGTGCCGGAAGCTTGCCGCCCGCAGAAACGTCCAGGTCTAATGGGAGTGTTGTCCCACTTGACGCATGCCGTATCATCTACGACGTCTACGTAGTCGGTCTTGAGAGTCATGGTTTCAACTTCTTTCGGTGATACACTTATTAAGCCCCAACCGGCCACAGCACCGCGTTGATAATTCCTTGGCGGTGAATTTGGCAGAGGAATTGCAGTCAGTCGTCCCCCAAGTGGCAAGTCTCGATCGAGCTGTGGTAACATACGTTTTGTACTCCACACAAATAGCATCAATCACTTATCAAATGTAGAGAAACTGACCACCAAAATAGCAATATCATTGTTAACTTGTCGGACGTTCTTTATTTCCGGAATGAAGCCTGGATAAAGAAATATGTTGACGACGTTTGCGTAGATAGCGTTGCGATCCCGAAGATCAGTCATACCGCCGCGAACGGTCATGTTTCTCGCAACCTTGCCGTACGCGCAATGCCCAGCGGTAAGAATGTGTCGGCTGGTAATTATCGAACCACCGCATTCATGAAATGGCTGAGCCTCGCCGTGCCAACTCCCGATCGAAACTATCCATGTGAATACTCCAGGCTGAGCATCCGTGCCCGAGGTCATCCGACTCGGTGGTTTTGCTTCAGCCACTGCGCGTGGTAGTAAATGCAATTGCATTATTAATTCGTACATTAGTTTACATCATTTCAACTATACAAGTTTACGTAGTCTTTCGCTTACCTCCGGTTATCGCTCCAATCGCCAAAGCGAGTATAAAAAAGAATTGGTTTCTTGAGCTCGACGACATTGTGGCTGCTAAACAATTTTAGGTAGCTCCGGAATAATTCACCCACTTTATATAGCAACAGGATCACGTAAAAATCGACATCTAACTGGTGAACATCCGGCGGAAGATATCGATAAATACAGACGTTTTCGTCAACGCTTTTTAAATATAGCGGTATCCGAAATGATACTTTACTTAATCGTGCGGATTGATGAGTATATTAAACTGTAGTATATATAACCTACAATTTTTAAAACCACCTGTGCAAACTTACATGTGCCATCGAAGCCAATGTTTCCGGCTTGAAAATTTTATCCACGCAGAAACAGCCGATGGCGATTGCGGTCTTGCTGAGCAGTCGTTTACACAACGAGGCAAAAGGAAGTAATACATGAAGGAGAGCAATAGGACGAAAGGGAGCGCAACCATCGGGTAATGAAAGTGCGAGTGGAAAAAAATCGGGCCGGTGGCCAAAACAGTGTTTATAAGATCACGAGCTATTTTATTCGAAACTGTATGCGCAGAATTTACGTGTACAGTAGATCAAAGTGGGCGTCCAAAGCGCCGAAGACGATTCTTCCTGTCGGGATTCGGGAACGTGCCCTTTAAAATACTTTGGAGACCACTTGACTTTGGCATCATTTGATTAGAAATCAAGAATCAGTGCACTCAATTCGAGCATTTTCAGCTTATTTTTAGCGAAGCGCGGCATCAACGATGAGAATCGAGAGAAAGTATGGCGTTGGTTCGGTAATTTAGAGAGTAGTCTTAACGGGGCAAGGCTATAGAAAAATGGAGATTTAGTAGTAAGCCACAAGTTTTCGCTATTATTTACACATAATAACATGGTTTATTCGACGGGGTAAAATGCAGCCGTATAGAACGGGAAATGTGAAGCCAAATAGAGCGTAACCTGAAAATGAATGGAAGTGCGAATAGGGAAAAAACGGACTAGTGGCAAAAACCAATATCGGTTCCTCGAAGAGATTGAGCTGTGTATTTCAATTGATGACAGAGTTGATCCAATCACGGTAATGATAAACGTTTGTATAAGTATCTGGTATTCCGCTATAGCCCCAACCTGAGGATACAACACCGATGACTTCTCCCCGAGATACAAGTGGACTTCCACTGTCACCCTAAAAATCAAAGGTATCATCAGTTCTAACTCATTCCTAGGCAACAACAATGTAAAAAAAAAATAATAAAATAATTGATTTCTTACACTCAGAATATTGCCACGATCTTGGAGTCCGCAGAAGAATTGCGGGAGAAGGGGTTTGCGATATTTCCAACATGCCTGATCGTCTAAGAATTCTACTTGGGCAGTTTGGAGAGTCTGAGGTCGAACGCGTATTGGGTCTTCTTTGATGTTTCCCCAACCAGCGATTGTAGCGCGTTGATGGTTCTTCGGCATTGTTTTCGGTATCGACACTTTCGTTAGACGGCCGCCAAGACTCAATTCTCTGTCCAGCTGTAATTCGACAATGTTCCATACGCCATTTTCATTGAATCTTTGTATATACTTCCAAATGAAAGATTACGAAATAAAAACTTACCACCAAAATAGCGATATCGTTCTTGATTTTCCGTACTTTCGGTATTTGCGAAACGTAGTTGGGATTCGTGATAATTCTTCGGACTCGAGCTTCGACGGCATTAGTATCGCGAAGGTTTGTTATACCAGCACGTACACTCAATTGACTAGCGATCTCGTCACCAACGCAATGGCCAGCGGTAAGAATATGTCGGCTGCTGATTATCGCACCACCGCAAAAATGCGACGGGGTATAAGGGTTCCAAATGCCGATGGAAACTATATAAGTGAATACACCGGGCGCAGCGTCTGAGCCTTCAGAAACGCGACTCGGTGGTTTTGCATCGATTACTGCGAATTGTAGCAGACATGATTAGTTTTATTTTTATTACGGTCGATTTCAAGATTCACATTATGCAATAGTTATGTGTTATTTGATGTACCTCCGATTATTCCACCGATCGCTATTAACGCGAACAAAAATGAAGAGCGTTGATTTCTTGAGCCCAACATCGCAGCGACTGTTCGGTAACTTCTGATAATCCTATTACGATCGTTTCACCTTATATAACAGCGTGTTGTCGCGTACGTCAAAGATGCTCAAGTATATATTTATAAACGTTTCATCGCCACAGATGCGATGAGTGTGAAAGTTAAAGTAATTCTGCATAAACATGAGTTTAAACGATTGATGTTAATCTGCGATTTCCTATTTCGTGTGCACCTGTGCAAGCTTAATCGACCAATAAATACATAAGTTTGCTGGTAGTTTCATTCATCGTTCATTAACTTCCGTTTTGAGAAACGCGCTTTGACGCATACCGCGTGTGCGTCAAACCCCATTTTTCCACCTCATCAATTAACTTTTCGACGATAATCGACGGAAAACGTTTTTCTCCGCTCGTGAGAGAACTTTTTTCCCTCTCGTATCGTAATGTACTATTATACAAACGAGGGCGAATGAGATAACAAAAATATAAGTGAAACAAGCATAATATCCCGGGCACCAGCATTTCATCATAACAATCTTATTGTTGCGTTATTGCAAGATCTTGAGCATCAGCGCAAGTCTACGTAACGTTGCATAGCTGTTATCAATTGTATTTTACTAATTCTTTGGTCGAATCGATAAGATTTCGTTACATGCCATTTGTGTGTACCTCAAATTTTCATGACATTTTTGGTCTATTTATTATTAATAGCGATCTCTGCGATGCGCTTAAAAAGTCTTTTGGATTTATTGGCGGATGAGATGACATGTAATAACTTCCTTCGAAGTGTACAAATATGTCGGCAATGCAGTATTTTATCACCTTTCAAGAGCGTTCTATTAACGGCGGTGTTTATTAGCATGATATAAAGATAACGATGAGCGCTGCATATCACGTTTACACGCTTCGCCATGCTCCTTGTATTTAAATGTATCCACTCGCAAAGTGTGTGGTAGATTCCGTCTTGGCAGCTTGCGAATATTTGCACAATGCTTCAAAGTTTTACCAATATTTGATGGCAAACTTGAGGAATCCGCTCATTGTAAGACTGTCAATTTGACCGTAGCCAACCAATTGGAAAAACAGTGTTCGTCGAATACACTAGTGGCAAGAACGGTGTTCATAGCCGCGAGCAGAGAGTTTCTACGTTCGTTTTCTTGGCGCAGGCAATCCGCTTTACTAAATGGAGTTTCATTCAGAGCATGCAGATATACAAGAAGCGTGTAAGTTTCGCTGCGTATCTGTGCGTCGAGAAGATTGAGGTGTGTATTTCAATGAATGACAAAGTTGATCCGATCGCGGTAATGATAGACGTTCGTATAAAAGTCGGGTACATGGATACCCCCGTAACCCAACAATACGATCCCGATGATTGTTCCTTCAGAAAGAAGTGGACTGCCACTGTCACCCTAAAAATCGCGAACATGGTTTATTCGACGAGGTAAATGCAGCCGCATAAAACGGGAAATGTGGAGCCAAATTGAGCGTAAGCTGAAAATAAATGAAAGTACGAATGGGGAAAAAACGAAATAGTGGCAAAAAGGTGTTCATAGTCAGGAGCAAAGATTTTCTGCGTTCGTTTTCCCAGCGCAAGCGATCGCTTTACTAAATGAAATTTCATTCAGAAGTATGCAAATATACAAGTAGCGTTTAGCGTACGCGCGTCCGTAGCGTTCAGTGTCACTGAATATCGGTTCCTCGAAGAGATTGAGCTGTGTATTTCAATTGATGACAGAGTTGATCCAATCACGGTAATGATAGACGTTTGTATAAGTGTCTGGTATTCCGCTATTGCCCCAACCTGAGGATACGACACCGATGACTTCTCCCCGAGATACAAGTGGACTTCCGCTGTCACCCTAAGAATCAAAGTTATCATCATGTAACTCAGTCCTAGGCAGCATCAATGTTCAAAAAGCAAAGTAATAAAATAATTGATTTCTTACACTCAGAATATTGCCACGATCTTGGAGTCCGCAGAAGAATTGCGGGAGGACGGATTCCCAACATGCCTGATCGTCCAAGAATTCTACTTGGGCAGTTTGGAGAGTCTGAGCTGGAACGCGCACTGGGTTTTCTCTGATGTTTCCCCAACCAGCGATTGTAGCGCGTTGATGGTTTTTCGGCATTGTTTTCGGTATCGACACTTTCGTTAGACGGCCACCAAGACTCAGTTCTCTGTCCAGCTGAAATTCGACAATGTTCCACACACCATTTTCATTGAATCTTTGTATATACTTTCAAATGAAAGATTACAAAATGAAAACTTACCACCAAAATAGCGATATCGTTTTCGACTTCCCGTTCTTTCCCGACTTCCCGTATTTGCGGAAGGTAGTCGGGGTTCGTGATAATTCTTCGGACTCGCGCTTCGACGGCATTTGTATCGCGAAGGTTTGTTATACCAGCACGTACACTCAATTGACTAGCGAGCTTGTCACCAACGCAATGTCCAGCGGTAAGAACATGTCGGCTGCTGATTATCGCACCACCGCATATATGAGACGGGGTATAACCGTTCCGAACGCCGATGGAAACTATATAAGTGAATACACCGGGCGCGGCGTCTGAGCCTTCAGAAACGCGACTCGGTGGTTTTGCATCGATTACTGTGAATTGTAGCAGACATGATTAGTTTTATTTTTATTACGGTCGATTTCAAGATTCACATTATGCAATAGTTATGTGTTATTTGATGTACCTCCGATTATTCCACCGATCGCTATTAACGCGAACAAAAGTGACAAGCGTTGATTTCTTGAGTTCAACATCGCAGCGACTGTTCGGTAACTTCTGATAATCCTATTACGATCGTTTCACCTTATATAACACCGTGTTGTCGCGTACGTCAAAGATGTGTTGAGTGTAAAAATTTAAGTAATTCTGCATAAACATGAGTTTACCCGATTAATGTTAATCTGCGATTTCGTATTTAGTGTGCACCTGTGCAAGCTTAATCACCCAATGAATAGATAAGCTTGTTGGTAGTTTCATTCATCGTTCATTAAGTTCCGCTTTGAGAAACGCGATTTGACGCATGCTGCGTGTGCGTCAAACCCCATTTTCCACCTTATCAATTAAATTTTTCTACGATAATCGACGGAAAACATTTTTTGCAGCTCGTGTGACGGCAACACTCGTCTTCGACTTGTGCTGCGACCGCACACTCGTGAGAAAACGTTTTTTCCCTCTCGTATCGTAATGTACTATTATACAAACAAGCGCTAATGATAATAAATATAAGTGAAACAAGCATAATATCCTGTTCTTAATTGAATTTTACTAATTCTTTGGTCAAATCGATTAGATTTCGTTACATGCGATTCGTGTGTACCTCAAATTTTCATGACATTTTTGGCCTATTTATTATCAATAGCGATTTCTGCGATCCGCTTAGAAAGTCTTTTGGATTCATTCGCGGATAAGATGACGTGTAATAACTTCCTTGCATTGTCGCCAATGCTGTATTTTGTCACTTTTCAAGAATGTTCTATCAAGCGTGGTACTTATTAGCCTTCATGATAAAAAGATAATGATGAGCGTTGCGTATTATGTTTGCATACTTTGATATGCACTTTGTATTTAAATTTATCCACTCGCAAAGTGCGTGGTGGATTCCGTCTTGGCAGCTTCCAAATATTTGCACAAAGCTTCAAAGTTTCACCAATATTTGATGGCGAACTTAAGAAATCCGCTCATTGTAAGACGGTTATTGTGCACTTGATTTAATCGTAGCCAACCAATGGAAAAAACAGTGTTCGTCGAATACACTAGTGGCAAGAACGTTGTTCACAGCCGCAAGCAGAGAGTTTAAACGTTCGTTTTCTTAGCTCAGGTAATTCGCTTTACTGAATGAAGTTTCATTCAGAGCACGTAAATATACAAGAAGGCTGCAAGTTTCTCGCTGCGTGTCTGTGCGTCCAGAAGATAGAGGCGTATATTTCAATTGATGACAGAGTTGATCCAATCGCGGTAATGAAAAACGTTCGTGTAAAAGTCTGGTACATGGATATCCCCGTAACCCGAAGATACGATCCCGATGATTGTTCCTCTAGATACAAGTGGACTTCCACTGTCGCCCTAAAAATCCCCAACATGATTGAATTCATTTTCATACTCATGCAACAACAGCAGTAAATACGATAATCAATTTGTATTACATTCAGAATATTGCCATATTCCTGAAGGCCGCAGAAGTACTGCGGGCCAACGGGCTGGCTCCACGTCCGACATGCTTCGTTGTCCAGAAACTTCACATTGGCAGTCTTGAGAGTCAACGTCTTATCATGTATCGGGTCTTCACTGATACTGCCCCAACCAGCGACAGAAGCGTACTGATGATTCTCCGGCATTGAATTAGGTATCGAAACTTGAGACAAACGCGAGCCAATTCCCAGATCTCTATCCAGCTGAAATTAGATCAATTACGTTTCCTACAGACATTGATTACGCTTGAATGGACACTGCAACTACGAGGAAACATACGACCAAAATAGCAATATCGTTCTCGTCCTCTTCTTCGTGTGCAACGTAGTCGGGATGAAGGATAATTTTGTTGATGTTAGCTAGGACCGCGGTCTTATCCCGAAGATGTGTGATACCTCCGCGAACGTTCAACGATCTCAAGTTCTTGTTGTAAACACAGTGTCCGGCGGTAAGAATATGTCGACTGCTAATTATCGCACCGCCGCATACATGCAGCGGATAAAATGAACCGTATCGAATGCCGATTGATACTATCCAATTGAATGCACCTGATTCGGCGTCCGAGGCTCCAGAAATTCGGACGGGCGGTTTTGCATCAGATACTGTGAGGTTTAGCACATATAATCGCATTAATTCATACAATATTGGATACGCGAGTGAGAACTAGTAACTAGTAATCTTTGGCTCACTTCCGACCATAGCTCCAATTGCAATCAAAGCAAACAGAGACGAGATATTGTTTCTTGTGCTCGATGACATCGTAACTGGTCGACAATTTCGCCAGATCGAAGCTCAGTTGGATACGTTGTATAGCTGAATAGTGGAGGAAACTGACTGATAATCGTTAGTTACTGCTGATGAGTGAATGCAGATTTATACACGTTTTGTTAATACAGCTGTCGTGAGAATCATATTTGATTAAATCTCAAAAATCCATGAGCACGAAGGATCATTCTTAATCCGTCATTGCTCATTCGGAGAACATCTGTGCAAGCTTTCATGACGTTCGATAGTCGTTACTTATTGATTTTTATATTTTAGTTTTCCTTATACGGCTAGCGGCGCTTCGACGATGACAGAGTTTCGATAATTGGAGACGCCGTGTTCCAGTCTTAATAATTGTAGACGTTTGTGTGGAAATCAGAAATGTCGACGTGATTCGAACCGGTGGAGTCCGCCCCATAACGATGACTTTTTCTTTGGATACGAATGGACTTCTACTGTTACCCTGCAAGTACAAATGATTATTTAATTCCTGGTAGTCTATGGGTCAGCAATCACGTGAAATTCGATAATTTGTATACTTCCAGTTTATTGAAGTCCATCAACATTGACGCGCGAGAAAGAAGACGAAAGTACTTCGAGCATACCGCGTCGTTTGAGTTCTCCGTATTGTCACATTTTCGACTCAAAATTCCACACTTATCGGGTATACACTGATACTTCTCCAAGTAGCGACAATTCTGTGTTGATTATTTGTTAAGAACGAATTTGGCACAAGACCTTTGGTCGAGCATTCGCCAAAGTTCAAATCTAAGTTGCTAATTAGATGAGGTACACAAATATAATTAATTGCTACCGTTTGGAAATGGTAACTGGAGAGAAACTAACCGCCAAGATAGCGATGTTAATTACGACGGCCTGTACGTCATCGATCGCAGGCATGTACTTAGGGTTGATGATAATATCGGAGACATTAGCCACGACAGCGATGTCATCATGAAGTTGTGGGAAACCACGGCGAACGCTGAACATCAAACGCGTTCTTGTCTCAAACGCAATGTCCAGCGGTTAGAATATGTCGGCTGCTCATTACCACGCCACTGCATGAATCGGTTGAGTAAATCGGATACGGAAAGAATCATACCAAGTGAATACATCGGATTTGGCGTTTGGGGCCGGAAAATTCGGCTGGCTGGTTCCGACTCAACTACTACGCGTGCTTGATTCGGCTTATCTCCAATTATTGATACGATCGCGGTCGAAAGGAATACGATTAGGGAGTTGATAGGGCGTATTAAGGAATACGGAGTTGTATTCATGAGGAGGGTGCGTCATTATCTCTTCGACCAATAGCAAGATTTAGAATTTTCTTTGAAAAACTCCTTCAAAATCTTACTTTTAGCTGAGACTATAACGATACACGTGCTTTAAGCTCCACGCCATACTGAATGCTTACAACTGCAGATTATACCAGAATCAGTATCGAACTGTGATATATATGTGTCATTGCCGACTTTATTCATATTTACCAGTGCTTAATAGATACAGCTGTCATTAGAATATTGTGTTAATTTTGAGAGGTCATGAGTATGAAAACAATATTTGTAATAGGCAGTCGCGCGTTGCGAGAACATCTGAGCAAATATACACGTGTCGTCTGATAGTTTCATTCATCGCCAAAAGAAAAACTTTGAACGAGCCTTGAAGAACGTTTGATGCTCGATCAAACATGTATCCGATTGTTCCGACTGTTCCAATTTTTTTTCGTATATATAATTTTGGTGACCCAATAATAGCGATAGATCAATGCCAGTTTGAAGAGCGTATGTGCAAGATTTAATGGAATTAACATCAGTCACTCTGAACGTGACACAGATAATTTTGTTATTTTCGTCACTTTGTTTATTTCAGTAAATGTATTAACGATTGCAATTGGAGTCGATGGTTTTACTCATGTTATTAATTAAAACGGAAGGCAAACAAATAATTACTGCGTGATTGCCTCACCGATCCATTATCAATTGAATGTACAGGAATAAGCAGCGTCGCGCGTTACATTGCCTTACTTCGGAACGGATCTGCTTTCGAAGTTATTCACTCGAAAAATGCGGTGCGGTAGATTCCCGAAAAGCTTCAGGATGTATACTTAGCGCCGTTCAACATCTGACCGGACGTTGATGGAATCCTTTAGAGACTCACGATTCGCAAGTTTGATTTTAGTGAAGTCTGTTCGAGCATTCTCGGCTCGCACTCTGTAAAGAGGCAGCGTTTGAAACGAAAGAAAAAAATACAACATAGCTCCGGCAATGTAAAGAATTGTAAAGCCGGTACGGAGCGAGGCGATATAGACATAGAGGTGCAGTGGAAAGTCACCGCATGCGATCAGACGAGTGCTTCTCGAGAGAAGAAGAGAGAGCGGAATGGAGTACAAAGTCGGAGCTCTGTTTCTGGCGTCATGACGGACGACGAGCCGGCCGAGTAGTAAAGCCCTGTGTGCGATCAGACAAGTGTAAAAGAAATGGAAAGCGAAGTTGCAGTAAGAGCGGAGTATTCGTTGGATTACAGCACGGATCCGTGGTCAAAGTATAAAGAACGCCGCTGCTTCGGATATCCTAGAGGGATCCAGAGGAAGACGAACGTTTTAGAAAGCTTTCTGGCTCCGTTGAAAGTCTGAAAAGTCTCCAGTTCTTCCGAATGTTGCGAGCCGGACAGTGTATTCGGCGTACCGTTCGATAATTCGGCCGGAGACTGGAAGGGAAAAGGGAAAAGAGAAAAAAAACTAAGCAAACTTTTTAACTTTGATGAAACTGAAGACGTTTCTTTCACGGTATCGAGCGCGGATGATATTTTTTTATTACGATTATACTTTTTTTAAATGTAGCTCTCATATTTCACTGCCCTGATATTTGCGATGGATATCGAAAAAATAGACTTAATCATTTCAGAAGCTTGTCGAGAGCAAATCTGTATGCAATTACGAATTAATCTTTCATATATATCAGCTTCACACCACAGACAAGCAAGGTTGTGTCCGTAATAACGAGATATATATAGCCCAAGCTGTAATCCAAGTGGAAGAAATTAAAGATAATTGAATAATACCAGTGTAATGTCGAGCTAAAGTTGAAGCCGAGCAAAGTTCGCATAATTGTATTTGAAAAGGACCGCAGGGAGTGTAAGAGGGGGGGGGGGGGGGGGGCTAGGCTGGGCGGGAAGGGTGTAAAGCATACCAGATATAAGTTATAACATTGGAAATTCGTCGGAACGGTTGTACCACGACGTCGGCCCTTGCGAACTTTCGTTCTCAATCCCAGGTAGAACGACGAGGGAACCGTTCCCGGGAGCTTAATTAGTAAAGCCCGGGCTGAGACTCCTTTTTTTTCCCCTCTCATCCTCTCTACCCTTTTCAGCTCGGCACCATCGTTCCCCGTTCGCGGAAGTTGGGTGAGGCCATGAGCCGACCTTCCGGCACCTGCCAAGGCTTTCGCGAAAACGGCACACGCTCCGCTGGGAGTTTTCGAAGCGCCTCGGCTGTGCCCGTCAGCCTTCTGCCCGGTTGCCCGCTCGCTTACTTGTTGGGCCAACTTTTAATTTTTATCGCCGCAACGAGAAAAAGGCCGCGGGCCACGGAGGGCAAGAGCCACTTCGTCGGCAAGCAAGAAAGAAAAACGAACCCGATGGACGAAGGTATGAAAAGAGCGAACAAGCAGAAGAGAAAAGAGAGCGTGAGCGCGAGACCATGGCCTAGGGGGTTTTAAACGAAGGCTTCCCTCCCCCGATATTCTTCTGCAGTCTTGAATCGATCCCGACAGCTTCCTCCACTCGGCTTTATATCATCCAACATATATCCTTTCTTAAAATGCTAAAAATAATATCTACTAACCGACGGCTCCTCGCTACGAGCGATATAAAGTTACCAGGGAATTTTTTTTCTTCTTTTACCACCGACAGATATTATTATTGCGCCTCAAAATCCCTCGAGGGACATTTTATTAGAATTCCTGGGGAGATTCTCGCTCGTATACCATACGAGATACCTGCCTCGCTCGTGTGGGAAAAAAAGTCACATACTTCATACCATGCAGATAAAAGAATTAGAAGGAAAAGAAGAGAAAAAAATCACCACTCGAAAGTCAATAGACGATCGTTTTAAACAATCGAGAGGGTTGGCCGCAGACATATAAATTTCTTTACGCCGGCGTCAGTGTAGCCAGCGTATCTACTACATAGTGCAGAGTATATATGCCATACACACGAGGAGAGTACGTGCTCAGAGCTTTTTTTTTCCCTCAGGAGGTTACCCCGCGAGCAAGTGAGATATAGAGTAAGCAGCCTGTCGGTTTTCGGGCTGTGGGATTGAATCGCGCGACCTCCTCGCGCCCCCGCGATATCGATGGCTCGGTCTGACTGAATTTACGAGGGGGTTGGGAAAATTTCGATTCGTCGATAGAGAGTCGGTAGTCGGTTGGCCGGCCCCGTCCCGCGCGCTTCCACCTCGGCCCGCGATGGCGAAACTGCCCGGGAGAAAGTAACGCTGCAAGCGCAAGAGAGCGAGACAGCGCGCATATAACATTGGGTGCTTTTCGAGCGGAGGTAAAGCGCGACGAGGAGCCGTAGACTCCGTTGGTTGGTAACCGAAATGCCCGAGCTCTCACACGCCGGTACCGTCCGGAGTTACGGCCCTGCCTGACGAGCCGCCATTTGTCTGCGTGACAAATTGCTAGTCGCAATTAGTTACCAAAGTTTCGGACCGGATGGCCCAGGCGTGCTGCCTCTAGGTTCTGGTACGAGCTAACGCTTCCATCCGTTCCCCAAAGCGGCGGGGTCGAAATTTCTCCTATTCGCTGCAACGTCGTTCCAGCTTCGCTAGGTTCTGCGGAACCTCTCTTTCGCTCCTTTATCCGCTGCCGGTTCTTCGTTCCACTCTCGTTTTGTCGCCGAGCACGCCTCCCGCCTTCCGCCTCCCTCCCTCCGTCCATCGCTAAGCATCGGGCGCGAGCTTCGGTATAAGGGACAAAAAAAAAAGGTCCAGAGAGCCAGAGGCAAAGCCAGCGGAAGCGGAACAGCAGCAGCAGCAGCGGCATCCGGGGAACCCAAGGCAAAAACTACGTACCGTGAGTTGTGAGCCTTATCTGCGCGACGCTCAAATGCTCTCCAGGTGTCCGTGACGAGTCCCTAGCAATAACGTATATTCGGGATATCCAAGCCCAGCGAGCGATAAAGTACGGATAAGAGTAATGGATTCCATTAACCTATGCCAGTTATTCCACGGTATATTATCACTGCTCTACTGAATATGTCAGGCGTTATAAATCCGAATATGTTATGAAGGCAAAAAACTCGAACGAGAAATATTTTATCCATCCTATTAACGCTTCGAGGCATATTTTGGCTTCTAATAAGAATGTGGAAAAAGATTAAATGTGTTAGTACCGCAAAGTTCTACACATCAATTGATACATTAGATTCAATGTACAACAGTAATGAAAAGTTAATGAACTTCCACGGATAAATTTGAATAAATTATCGGAGTAAATGTAGTTCTACTACAGCGAGATTAAAGCGAATTATTGAAACGATGTATCTCTACGATTCTATATATACCGAACATCAATTTTTCATCATAATGGGACATTGAATTTATTGTACCGGCTTATGCATAGTAAATCCCAGTAGCAGTACTCCAAATTTTTAGCGAATTCTTTTTCCGTTGTACCGAAAATATTACTTTCGATACCGCGATCGAAAGAATTTGGGCAGCATCCGTTAATAATGTTCAAACAAATGTCTGTTGGAATTTTAAGCAATTTCTGTAAATAAAAAAAAATAACGAAAAAAAATGTTACTTTGAATGTATTAAAATTCACAACTTTCGAAAATATTTTGTGAATTTACAGACGAATGTTTTTTGATGCCCGGACGATGGTTATAATTTTTTCGTTCCCGAGTACATTTAATTTAAGACTATTTTTACAACGTGAATCCCCGATGTTGTTTGGAGATTTATTAGAATAATTAAATCTGAGCAAAAAATGGACGACACTTCATCTTGACTCATGGTGCTGCGTTCTTCGAATAACTTGATTCGTATACGGCCACTACGCTCGGAAGCGGAATAAATAATGCATTGCAAAATCTGTACCAAAAACCGCACCGGTCCGATCTCATAACAGCATTAATATTGATGTCTCGGTATGTGGGTCGAAGAACTTTGTTCCGTCGGAGTCGAGAAAAGTGAATATAAACGAGGGTAAGTAAGAACGTCTCGTAACGGAGAAACGCCTCGACCTTTGGACTAATTTCGACGTTACAACGTAACATATTCTAGCCGCTGGTAACGAGAACTTGCAGCGGGGTTGTAACCGCGACGTTTCCACAGTGAAAATTAATTCCGACTCTGCAGAGCGAGCCGATGGCTGATTCTGGTCTCGGGCTTTCTTCGGCTCTTATAGCGCAAACAGCGCGCACACGTTTTCGTTTCTTTGTCGTCAAACAATGCTTTGAAATTTATTCACGGGATACTCCCTCCGGAGTTTGCAAGCTCTCCGCGCCGCGTGCATCACCGCCTCGTTTTCTTCCTGTGTTCACAAGGATTTCCGGCTCGGAGATCCCGCGTCTCGATTTACCCCGCTGTGTGTACGATACGTGCCGAGCGCAAGTCCGGCGTATGTGATTAACAGACGTTCGCGAGGATCAAACGATCTCGTCTGAAGATCAACGCTACCTCACTAAACCATGCAACCAAAGAGCTACAACCGCTCAGCGCCGAGAAGCATTCTTTGGCGTCGATTTACCAACCGGTTGAGCGATTCATCCTGTCCTCCGGGTGGGTTCACTTTTTCACCCGTGAAAGTGCCTCAAAGCTTGATATAAGATCTTGCGCGAGGAGGCATTGAAGTTGCGAGAAAAAAGGAGCCAACAAGAGGACGGGAATTGCCTACACGAAGGAACGCTTAAACTACAAAGAGTACCTGCGCTGAGTTAAGAATCGACGAGTGGAGTCACAAAGTAGACGTCATAGCGACGATTTCTTTTTACTCGGTAATAGCTTTTAGATTTTTTTTTTCATACCTTCAATGGCTAGCGTTGCCAAGTAAATGCGCGAAGTTTGTACACTTTTTGTAATCGATGAAAACAGCATTTTTGTAAGTGAAAAAAAAAAGTGGCTCGATACGAGTCGTATCTTGTGTTTATTTGACTTTATTGAAGCCAATCGGCGATGCGAAGGCTTGAAGGGTCTCTTCACGTACGAAATAAAATGGTATTATAAGAACGAGAGTGCTACCTGGAGAATACCTACGCGGATGCATGTATAAACTGGCCATTTATATTCCAAACTGGCAGCCGGCTAACTGTACCGATTTCGTCCCTCTCCATATATGCATAGATACGTACATGGGAGTATACGTAGAGGGAGCATCAACGGCCGAGAGAGCTAACGGCGCGGAGCTATATACTCGCCCTGCGCCTCGTAAAAGCTCGTTGATTAAGCCTGCGTGCGGCGAGTCGTCGTTGGACGATATGGCCCCGGGGCTCTCTCGCGCTCTCTTCATGTCCCTTTTCCGCCTTTCTTCCTCTTTCCCCGCCATCCGATACTCGTACAATACTTGTTCATTCGCGAGCGAGTTAATTAAACGTTAAAGGGGGGACGATTAGTTAGCGAACTCCTCATGTTGGATGGAAATTTATTGTATCCTCGGTCTTCCACACACGCTAACCCGAGTTCATCATCTTTTCATCTCTCCCTTACCCGTCTCGCATGAACCCAATCTCACTTATTCGTATTACTGTAGGGGCGAGCGGGGCCCAACCTCCATCCGGGGCAAAATGAGGACATACAAATGAAAATATTTTTTTTAAATCAGGTTTCTATTTTTAAATAAATCATATTGGAAAAATAATTGTCATAATATCGAATGAAAAATTGAGATTGAACTAAATATGAAGGAGATTGGATTCGAAAAAAAGTGGGTTAAAATGTTTATTTTTTAAAATATATTTTTATGATTTTATATGAATTCTCGTTAAATTTGCCATTAAAAAAAATTCTTATTAATTTTCCTACTTCGCTTCGTTTGTGCCATCGGCCCATTTTGTCTCCATGTCCATTTTGCCACGGAGTTGCCTACATGGAAAGTGTATTACGTTCTCGAAGAAACGACCGGGTCTTCCTGTTACGTAGTTCAATTATCCCAGAAGCGTATTCGTGTCACAGGAAAAACCGTGTGTTCGTGCATGAGTAAATATCATCCACGTTCGTGCATCCAACACCGAGGGGATCATTGAATGATCTGTAGGAGGAACGAGTAATTTGAAGTGGAGGACCAGAAGCGGGATTGTATACTATACAGGGCTAAGTAGTGAGCAGCTTGTTCCGGGGATTAATGGGTTTAATCTACTTAATGTACGGCCACGTCTCGCCTCGGGACGAGATTTGTCCGGGACGATAACATTGAATTATTCAACTTTAGTAAAGGATGTAATTAAATAATGAATTGATAGTATGTAACATTAATTGCTCTCCTCGACTCGCGTATGTGTCTGTTATCATGTCGAGAATCTCGCATAATCGACGCAAAAGGCACATATTGATTTCGACATAACGCGCCGAGTTGAAATTTTCGATCGGCGTTAGTTTACGACTCGGCTATTTCACCGTGGCAAACTATTCGCTTTCTCATATCGTTCGACGAATTAATGGTTGCGTATATAACACACGTTAGAGCGCGAACTCTGCCACAGAGCTTCGTGGACTATGTGGAACGTTTCGATTTCCAGTTTGCAACTCGATTCAACAAAACCGCCAGCTCAAACATTTAAGGTAGGAAAGGAAATCGGAACCTACTGAATAAACGAGCCAGCTGGTACCCGAGCGTTCCCTTCGCGTTTGCGGTTCACCCCGTGAAAATTATCCGTACGCTGAAGCGGGCTTGTAATAATATGAATGTACAAACTGGACGGGGGCATTTGCATGTACGCACAAGTTATTGAATTTCGTATAGAATATACTATTAGTATCTATGGTAACGAACATCAAACAACGACCGAACGACGAGTTTGCGCTCGCTTCGTTCACGTTTGTATGCCATCGAACGTAAAGCCGGCGGAGGATACAGTTTAGTAAACTGCTCAGTACAACACATCTCATTACAGCGAACAATAACAATCAACAATCGTTCGTTACGTGAGCTATACACTCAACTGCTCTGTTACGGCCACACTTTCCTGCACGCCATTCCTCACTCGGAGACCCTTTACGAGCTTGGCCGGTGGTCGACCAACAAAGATATCTACGAACGCGAGAGCTATTTGTCCGTTCTCCGAGTTCCGTTACGACCAGCCCCTCGCACGAGCGATATTTGTCACTGCGCTCACTCCTCCGTGTCACCTAATGTACCTATGTGCTTGTGCGATAAGAACCTTCGAAATATTCCATGTTACATACATCGATCTGGCCACTCGCGAGCTATTGATTGTGAGAAATAGAAACGACTTTGTTGTCTGATCAATAAGTGATATTTCTCCTCAAGTAAATTGACGGAACATTTAATTGCCGAATTAAGAGGACGTTTCGCACATACACTTCTTCGGGTGCACCAGTTTGTTCTACGTCTGATCTGAAATCATCCGAAACTACTGCGACAAGTCGTTTTTGTCTGACCTGCTAAAGGCGTTTCTATCTAGTCTCGACGTTTCGGGATCATTATGCATGTCTGACCTGCAATTTCTGTTACTACTGCGTAGGTTATCACAGTTTAATCTGTTAATGACGTTTCTACCGTCGCTACATTTTGTATCCGAGATCAGTTTCGGCTTTCACGAATTGTTATTTACGTAGGTACGATGACATATTTATCTGTCGCTCTATTTGTCTGATCTGGAATAGCCGGTACTGTTACATCCGCTACTACATGTATCTTCTTGCCACTAATACAAACGTATGTTAACTCTCCTGTTCGCTACATCCTATACTCGTGTCTATACTTTTGCGAAGAAGCTACGAACATCCTAGTGAGCGTTGCAAGTTCCGTGCAACCATGAAACAGCTATGTGTCTACCATTACTATACACTGACAGGCTCCGTGCCCTCGGCAGTATACATTACTAACGCACACCAGCTGGTACGGGTTGCAGCGCCGTTACTACAATACGATTTACGACGCTGCTATTCGGTGAGCCCGAAGCCTCTGACTCCCTCGAGTCGACGCCATCGGACGGGGGGGTCCCGCAAACCCGAGGTCATTAATATCCTTGGGCTCCTCGACATTTTGTCGAGGCCCCTCTCTCGACACTCAACGGGCCACTCACCGAGACTCTCCGCTTCCTCGCGCTCGACAAACTGTGCGTCATGCCTATCCAATCAAGATCTCCTATACATAAGGGGCTAAGTAGACTACGCATTTTTTTCTTATTTCCGTTGCATTATTCATATAGGACCGGAACGGAAGTTCTCAATTGAAAAATAAGAGAACGAACTTTTGTCTCAAGAGTCAGTTCATTGATTCGCATCGATAATTGGAGGATGGTTCGGATTTGGAAACCAATGTGTGCCAATGATGCATTGCCCCGATGAAAAGTACTGTTGAATTTTCTATAGTTACGGATTCGCGCGTATGAAACGGTGAAGTGGCGTAAATAGTGCCTACGCGATCGTAGCGAGATAAATTATAAACGAGCATCGAGACCGATTCGTCCCCGACGGGGATTCGAAATTTCTGTCAATTAATACGACAATGGAAAATCAAAGTCAATTTCACACACCGAATGAGTCGATCGGCCCCTATGGAAATAAACGATGGGAATTATTCAAAATTTAGCCACGGCTACCGGCAAAATTCGGCGGAATCATTGATTGCGCGCTTCTGTGTCCGGTTTGTAAAATATAAAATATTGTTTTGTCGCCGACAGTACCTTCTCGTCTCCAATGAAATCACGATTTGAAGAATAAAACGGAACAAATGCACTCGCGGCCGCATGCGATGGATCGCCAAATCGACGACCAATTAGTATTATATCACGGACCGAATAGGATTTAATCGATAGCGATGAATTCGCGAGCCGCACCAGTCGACCTTTCAACTTGCACGACAATTCCTTCGTTATTACGTTCACCAACTACGCGTCGGACTATTGATTAATATAATTATGCCTCGGCTTCGGTTCTTCAATTGCCATCGTTATCCCGTTCGTTCGACGATCCTTCATTTCTGTTTTTTTTTTCTCATAAAAGTCAACGATATGGCCATTTTCCGATAATTTAGTAACGAAATTAAATTATCGATAGACAAAAAAAAAATTAGTAGAACCAACTCTTCACTCTTATTTCACCGTTCACTCAGCTATTATCCGCGAGCTCTTCAAGGTCTATCTCTATTGCAATAAAGTGTCTGTCCCCATCTTCATCTTCCGTATTAAAGCCACGAGCGAACTTGCAAGTAAGCTCCACCGTTCTGGGTTCGCGGGATCTCAAAAACCCTTTTTTTTTTGGGTTTGATTCGACTGACGAAGGCTCGTTTCATCAAAGATGGTTCCTCCGAGTTTATGCGTTTGTCAGACGCAGTCTAAGTCGTTAATCTTCAGACAAATTCGGATTATATAAGCATGCGAGTAGGTTTACGAAGGGATGAAACGGCGCGCTGTTGGTCAAGAGTACAACGCTTCAATTATTCGCGATAACAACAATTTGTTTCGCTGGAAGATATACGAAGCTTTACACGAGAACAGCGTACGTCCTTGCATCCGTTCCGCTCGACTCGATGGTACATCCGTTGGCAGAGTTAAGAGAGAGAGAGAGAGCGAAACGTGGCTCTTGGCTATATAGTAAATGGACCTCGTAACCTGGTATTACTTGTTATCGGTTACGGTTCTTGTACGTATGCACTCGGTTAATTATCGGAACAAATATAATTGGCGAAGCGAGAAACGGGAACAATAGGCGAGGGAGCGTGAAAATACAAGATCCCTCTCGACGCTCGAAACGTACACTGGTTAGCTGCCCTCGCTTTCATTTCATAGACACACGAACATACGCGGCGCTTCCCCATACGCGATAGTGCGGCTTCGCGCACGAACGATGATAATAATAATTTTTGTGCCTCGAGCCCGTGAATTCCTAAAAGGGTCACTCAATTAACTTGAAATTGCCGAGCAAATATTTGGCTTTTGTTCCCCCTCAACTTCTATTTTCCGTCCGTTCGGAGCTACAATTTTACACGAAATTGTTCGAAACGAAGTTCTTCTCGTCGTGGCATGTTAATAAAAAAAAGTTATAAGAATGCGCGTGTATCTATAAATTTTCTCATTTCGTGATGACAAACTACTCTCATCTCTGTCGTCGTGGGCTTTCTACCCCCTGAGCGATGCACTCCAGAGAATTCGATTTGCGGTTTAATAAAGTGCAAGCCGTTCTCGTTCATTTCGTGCTTCTTTCGCTTTTTTTCTTTTCGTTCTTCCTTTTTCTTCCTCTTCTCACGACTCCTCGACGGCCGTTGCCATTCTTGGAGCTCGAGGCAAGGATCCGTGGCCAGTAGCAGATGCATCAGCAGAAGCTCAGCTCAGTTAGTTCTCTCGAGAAGAAAAATATGGAATGGATCGGTGCCGTCACTCGCCTTCGTCCTCTCCCCCTCGCGGTGCTCTCTCTCCCTTCCCTCGCACAAGCGCAAGCTCAGATTCGAAATGGTTCGGAGAACCTTAGATCTCGAGGGCGGGAGAGGGGGCTGGAGCGAGGGGGTGCAAATAACGAGATCCCAGTGAATTATGGGAAGCGTTTCCGCGGTACCACTACTGGCCGATGTGCCACGCAAGGGCGCCATACTTCTCGTCTCGACGTTCACATCCCATATCCCAAGGACATCGATGTCCTTCAGCGGGAATCAGATTTTTCATCTACGTGACCCCGCCAACGTTGTTCATCCTCTCTTCGTGATTCTCGTTCCATTCCGCTCCTCTCCTTGTCGCTTCGTTTTTTTTTATTCCGGCTATTCTGGCCTCGCGTGCCGTCTGGCTTAATCTCGACTTCTATTCCTTATTTTTCATTCCCGCCCGCCTCACTTTCTCTTCCCGTCTTGCCTGCGATTCCATCGTCTTTCTTGCACCGCCTACTATCGCGTTGCGCATGACTTTGTCTCGCTTATCCGCCGGTTCACTTTCCTTCTTTGCTCTTCTTCGTGGTTCCTTTCATCTATTTTTCTCAACGCGACATCTTTCCCAGGGCTCACTCTCGTTCCAACGTTTTTCCGCATCTTTCCGACCGTACCGTCGTGTGCGCGCGTCTCTTTTCTCACACACCGCCAACGTTTCGCCCTCGCATCTCCCGTCTCGGGGTTGTGCAGTCCCCGGTGCCAAGATGCATCAGTAGAAAAGACGTACGACCCACCACTGAGAGCTATGCGCGTATCTGTACTCACTCTCTTTACATTTCTCTCACTCTCGCCGTTTCACTCCCCCCCCCCCCCCCCCCTTTTTTCTTTCGTTTTACCACTGATATACGAGACACACGCGATTTCTTTCCCTTCGCCTTTGGAACAGAGGGACGAGTGGAACGGGAGAGACGGAAACAAAAAAAAACGAATGGAAATACTCCATCATGATTCCGCATACAATAAAAATAGCGACGTCATTTTGCAATATGTGCTTCGCGAACCGGAATATTTGTGTTCGAAGCGCACACGGGACGGACTCGAGAGAGTGGCGTAAGTAATAGAAAAAAAAAGACCTCACCACCGCGTTAGTTATGAAAGGGGATGAAAAATGAAAGAGAACTTTCATCGATATGGCAACGGCGCTCGCAAGGGGATTTCTAACCACGCGAGTAGCGCGATTTCCAAAGCCCTCTCGCGTTCGCCGCGTTAGATTCGAACGCGGAATCCAATTCCAGCCGAATAACGCTAAAACTAGCAAAACAAACAGCTCGTCCACCTCGATACCTTCCCATGGAGTAACCCCGTATAATGATCGGAACTCGAGTTACCGGTGCATTATTAAGGCTGGCCTCTCGTTACTCGAAATCAATATCGTGCCCACCACTCTCGAACGGACACAAATATTTCCCAACAAATTGGTTTTTGTTGTTTGTACAAGTTTTGCTTCCTTCGTAATTCTATAACGGGACCGACTGCAACAGCGAGGCCGTTGTTTTCCATCTTCTGGATGAACTGTACAATAATGTAACAAACTTTGCCAACACGATGGGATTTGTTAGAGACATCAGAATAATAAAAGCAATCATCGGGAATTTTTTTTATTCGCCGAAGAACATTCACGGAACGAAGGCACACGCGTGAATTTTCCGAGAATTTTTTATACCATGTCCCATGATGATTGGAAAGGGCGAGGCGTTGAGTCGGGAAAGCACGGTTTTTTTGTCATTTATAAAAAGAAAAGGGCGAGTCGACGAAAAAAGGTCTCGTTAAATTAGCCGTCGTGAGACTGACGGCGTTTCGTCGTTAAACTGCTTAATTACTTTGAGTTATCGAACCGGACATCGGGAGGGTTAGTCCGATCGAAGAAGAGAACCGGAGACACGGTCGAAGGGAGATCTCGTGATGAGAGAGAAATCGACGGCCGTCGGAGTAACGGAACGACTACACGTGTATATGTCTATATATAGCGTAGAGACGGAGCGAGAGAAGGGGGGGAGGGGGGAGGCGAAGGCATCGTGGAGGGCGCCGATTGCCGACATCCTGAATGATTAGCGAGCTGTCCGAACGAGGCGAGTAGAGAAGCAAGCAACGTCGGATTGTGTACAAAGTGCACACTAGGCATCAGAGGCCGTGTTCTCGGCAAACATACCTATATGTATACCGCCACGGCTTGCGATGAACCTCAACGGCTTACTGCACGATCGCGCTGCTATAAGTTTATCGTGCTCCATTTACCGCGCAGCCATTGTCAGGGGTGGAGGTCAGATCACCCTCATCGACTACTCGCACGGGTACAGACGTTTCTGACTCGGAGCAAATGTACTTTTAGGTACTCATCGAGCATACGATGATGCGGTGTTCGCAGTCTGAGTGCCGGATCTCGACTTGCCGCAAGTATGCGTCGTGTTCCGCTTCTAGTGCCGAGCTAGATATAACCTTCCGCTACAAACGCACACCGATCATATCGTACCATAAAATAATTACTGAAAAAAATGTCTTTGACGAAAATACAAAATGGTTTTTTCGAGCCATATACAGGTCGATGAAAAAAAAAAGCGCGTTAAAAATGTCCGTGAAGGTTTTTCGGGTAAAAATAGAATCCTACCGAAAAACCTATTGAACTTCGATTCCAAACAGGAGAGCTCTGTCCATTTTTTTGGGGCTCAACTCGAATCCGATGGATTTGGTCCAAAGTCAAATGGTATGTTTAATACAAAAAAAAAATATTCTCTCCGTATCATATATTCGGTGCATCGATTCGGGAGAGGCTCTTCCAGTGTAGGATCATCGCATGCATAGTAACTATCTACACAGTGCCTATATCTACAGAAAGTATAGGAGGTAGAGTTAATGTAGGCTATACGGGATTCGAATGCGCTAGCGTACGACTTTAATTAGACGTCCGTTTTGCGGTGATGCGGTAGCTGGAAAGGTGGAAGGGGATCGGTGGGGGAATATAGAAGGTGGGCTCCTGCTACCACCATCACCTTCCCTTGCCCGAACAAATTGGAGTCTAATTGGCCCGCAACTTCGGAACGCCCGCGCGAGTCCGTTTTCATTGAAAGTTCCTCCCCCCCTTTCCACCCCTGTCTATACCTCTCGTTCCATCTTCGTTCGCCTCCTTCGAACAGTTTCTCTTTCTCTTCTCCCTGTTTTTGGCTTCCCTCCGTCTCACATTTAACGGCAAAGAGCGAGCTCCCAAGTTCCTGCCTCGCTCATTCGTCTGTGACTGCCTCCTACCTCATCTTGTCTTATACTCCTTTCCCTCCCCAGTCTCTCCGACCCTTCCCGCCTTGGTTAGAGAGGTGTGCGCATCGCGAGCACAGTATTGGAGTTCTCGAGTTAACGACGCAACGCCAGACAGGCAATTTTGCGTCAACGGGGGGGACGGGGCAACTCGGTCCCTGCGAGATACAGAGACTCGAATAAAGCTGAGATACGCAGAGTGCGAAGTTGAGACGAGACTTTATACCGGGCAAAGGCGGCTTAAAATCGACTATACAAATTTCTTCCTCTTCTTCTTCTTCTTCCACATCCTTCCTTAACGCGACTGCGTGAGCATAAAATCAAATGTATTTACCGAGAAAGTGTATATTTCTCTTAACCGTAGACGAAAGTGTTGTACCTGATCCTTACGGTCGCTCGTTTCTCTATTTACTATTACAGTTCCTGTTTTTTTTCTTCTAGGAAAGTCGTAGTTAGTCTACTCACTTTACGACGTTCCGTACGAATTTTAGTATCCATAAGGAGTCGGGAGAAGGTAAAGCACTCGGGGTGGCATTACTCCCACTGCGCTGTTTAGCGGCCGAGCAAACGAGCGCGGTTTCCCTCAGACGAAGGGTGAGAAATTTCGCAGTGTGTATAGGATGACGCGAGAACGGAGAAGGGGATCGACCCAGGTGGCGCACGTGGTTTAACGCACGTCGGTGCACAGGTGCGCTCTTTGCTTCTACGGTTTTCAGCGTTTCGCACTTAGCCTTACACGAACCGAGAAGTGAAACGGGCGCAATGCTTGGAGAGTAGGAGGAGGACTCTTGGAGACCCCGGCAGTCTTGCAGCGAAGAAAAGTGTCGAGCTAGACTAAGCCGGCACGTAGACGTAATTTACCACGCATGCTTAAAGAAAAAAAAAAAAAAAATACACGAAAGAGAACACGGAATGTGACTCAGAAGTCGCATTGAACTTGTATGTATAATTGCGCCGCGCTCCACATGTAATTGCTGCATTGAAAATTTCTTTTTTACCCCGAGAACACGACATATCGCGTACATTGTTCGCGCACTCAACAAAACGGAGTGAAACACGAAGGGACGGATGTTGAGAAATTTTTCATGCTCGATTATAAAGTTCTCTTTATCGCATAGTTTCGTCGCTATGTGACCGCCGAGCGATACGACTGGAAGCTTTCGTGAAACCCAATTTTCGTGTTTGTCGTGACGAGAAGGGGGTAATAAAAAAAATATGTAAAGAAAATTCCAAGGGTCGCGAAGGGTGAAAACTATTTTTCAGCGAAGATATATTTCGTGCCCTCTCGTGCTTCCAGACGTTAGCTCACTCGGCGCAACGTAGACGAACGAGTTATAGTGGCGCGAGGCTTTGGATGCAACGTCGTAAAACTAAGTGTGTGCTTCTTTGACGTGCGAGGAGAAGACAGCGTAAGGAGAATAGCGAGATGGATGAACAAAGATGAAAAGGGACATGGATAAAGCAAAGACACGGATAAAAGAGGCGCGAACGATATTTGACGAGTTTTTAGCGCGCGCAACACAGAGGAACGAGAAGTCGAGTTAGGCAAAACTAGAAGAACGAGAGACGCGGTAGTTGGGTCGGTGTGCGAGAAGCTTGCGATGGCGTTGGAGTGCGAAGCGAGAAACGAGATTCTCCCCAGCGCGACACACACACCCTCGATTTGGAGTCCCAAAGGGGAAACAAGTATAGTTGGAGTGGGTTCTCCAGTCTCGCGTATACCGGCGAAATTCCACCGAGGCAGAACTGCGGGAGAATCGCACCCGAGAATTTGCAGGCGAAGTGAGTCGGACTCAGTGCTGCAGCAAAGTCTCTCTTGCGGGGACCATTTCAACCCTCGCTTCGTTGCGATACACCGAGTACTTTCTCGCTCCCGTAGTCGTGCAACCGACTCGTGTGTCTCGATATTTCGAACCCCAATTCACAACATTGATGCCCTTTTCATTCGATTTATTCGCTCTATTCAGGTTGCCGATGAGTAATTCCATTAAACGCTTGAGCTCTAATGAATTTTACATGAATTTTCGGACACTGATTGATGATAACTTTTCGTCTTCATGCCGGGGGAAAAAGTTCCAAATGCGAATACGCTTTTCGCAAAAAAATATTCTGCAAACGAAGGAGTCAGATAAAATGAAAAGATACATAAGCCATTGAAGTTCCAGAGTTGGCGACGGAGTTTCGAGAGGGAAAGCGAGTTCCATCGACCTTGTCGAGAGGCGAGAGAGACTTATTTACGAGGGAAGTACACTCGAACTTCTTGTGACTTGTCGTGAGCGCGGAGAGCTTCGTGAGCACAAGAAGTTTCGCGGCCATAGAGGACAGGATAAATGTGTAGGGTTCGAAATGACGTTCAACGGTATCAAACGTGGGTGCGTGCAGGGAGGACGGACCAATGGTTCATCGTGGGTACACCGCAGAGCGAAGAGTGTCCGCAACGACGAGTAGTCATCTCGACCTTTGATCAAAACCGCGAGAGTTCACTCAAGGTTCCCGCCCCCGAGATAATTTGGACGGCAAACGGCGTTTATTCAGTCTCGGCTAGTGCCCGGTACCCTCTTGCAGCCACCGACGTTAAAGCTCGGACTAATTTGATGCGTACGCGATTCCGCTGTTGGTCGAAAACGTACGTGGAGCGACCGAACTGGAGCTACGAGGTGTTGCGCAAATTAAATTCACGGAGAAACCCTCGTCAGGCTATTCCCTCGACCTCGGTCACGGCGGGTTGCTTTTCCACGTTCCGACCGAATCGTGATTCGCTTTTGCACAATTCCGGACAAGAGAAGCCCGAAAACTACTACACACGTACACGGTAGCTAGCCCCAAAGCATGCTTCGACAGTTTACCTCGTTTCGCGTCGAAAACGTTTCACTTATACGCCCACACTTTTGTCCCACGTAGCGCATAAAACGGGTCTACGGTCCCTTTGCATCTTCGAGGAATTTCGATTGCTCCGACGAGCACGAACATTCCACGAGATGAAGCTTCTCCATTTCGACTTCAATTGGAAGATTCATGAGATTTCGTCAATTGTCGCGATTGATGGATTGGTTCCGACGATACGAACGTAGCTAGTTAAGAGACAGCGCTCGACGGACTGCAGCCGTTCCCGAATCTCTCTTGTCCCTTTTCCGTCGCGGGTCGAACGCTTAAATGCAGGAAATTAGTTTGTGTACTGGGGGGCGACGTTTCAGTCGACGGTATAAAATCTATGTATAGGCATCAGCGTACATTAGAGGAGACCGGGGCCTGTCGTAACACGGAGCAAAGTCAAACATGCCCTGTAAAAATTGAAGGTTTAACATAGTGTCTATGATTTTCTCAGGGATTATTTTTCATGGCGCTTTAATTAAATGGCGTTTTTTTAATGGATTCTGAATTTTTTTATTTTGAATTAAAAAAAAATACTTTCAACCTTTTCCGTGTTGCGAATAACTTCGGTCGTCCCTACCAACGTTGGGTCGATCGCCTATGTATGCACGAGCTTGTATTAGCTTCATTGGGTTCAATATCTCGCTTCGAGACGCCGTTTCTCGTCTAGTCCCGGCGCGGCCCGACTGCCGATAGAAGCCTAGCGATAGTTTCATTCCACAATCTTCTCTTATTCTGTACGAAAATTCACGAAAAAAAAAGATACTGATAAACCCCAACGAAACATTGGGCAGAAACTCGTCATATTTCGCAGCGGTACAAAACTATCAATTTCGCGCTTTCGACGATATGTCATTCAAGTTTATCCCCGTGTTTCGTTGTAGAAGTTGGAAAAATAACGGGAAATCCATCAGTGCCGAAATTGTATTCGAAACCGTCGGGTACGAATGATAACGAACGAGTGAGACTGATTCTCCATTAAGCGGATGAGGTCCCATGAATAACGGGGAATCGTGATGAAAAACGGATGGACGCGATTCTCATAGCGATAGCGACAAATATAAACGGATTTTTTAACGAAAGATTGAAAAAAAAAAAAAATTGCTGAATGGATACAAAACATTCGATATCAGTCCTCGTGTCTGGGAGTCGTGCCACCCCGTCGTCGTGTTTTGCACCTCTGCAAGCTCTTCGGCCTCGACGCGTCGAACAAATTTGTGCGAGCACTCGAAAAATCGCTCGTTATCGAGGCGCGTTTGCCGTCGAGTGACGAAACGCTTGCGGCGAATCCGAGTTGACTGGGGTATACGCAAAAAAATGTTAAGCGCATTTGCGCGTACGCGTTGAGGCCACAAACGATTGCCGATATAATCGGTGACTCTATCGGTCGAGAAGGGGTTACAGTTGTTGGGTTCTAATGTTTACGTTGTGTAATCCTTTAGAGCGCGAGAGTGATGCGGCAATGCCAATAACCATTGATCGATTGACTCTTGGGGGGGGAGGGTTACCTCGACGAAGTGTTTACAGTATCCATTCTACGGCTGTCCACCATCGCTAGTCTGCGCGATGAACGAGTATCTATGCAAGTGCATTCGACTCTATGTACACATTGTAAATTCCGTTACAAGCGCTATGCGGCGTTTTACTATCACGATAGGCGCCACATACATACGTAAACGTATTTGCGAATCGGTGTAGCGCTAGAGGCCAATTCACATGGTAACAGCATCTGCGAGGCTTTATTTACACGTGACGCTATCGAAAATCCCGCACAGTTCGGGCTCGCCCACTCGTTCGTGATGCGCCCCTTGTTCAGTATCGTAATTTACTAATTGACAATTGATCAAACGGGTTTACCACGTGGTGTGATTCATACTGTACGTACGGATAGTACGGTGCGTTCCGTAGTGTTTAGCGCAGACGGATAGGAAGCTTCGAACCCGAGCTCCATAGCTTCCGTCGATCCAGCACCTCGTATGGCTCGCTGTAGCGTACTGACTGGCTCCAAACAGCGAACACTAAACCACGGTCAATCCGTGTTGGATAGCCGCTTCTATCTCGTGACGGTCAGCCGGGCCGATATTGCGGCAGCCAATCTTCGAGGTCGCCTCCACTTGTTAACCGGATGGAATTTCAGGTTATTCCAGGGGTCGCAACGCCTCAAATTCTCAATATCGATCCAAGCTCAGAGGAAGTGGCAAGCATCGCAATATTATCAGATGCTATCGTTTTTTACTTTTTGGTACTTTCCGTATTAACCGATTTTTTTTCAATAGATGATTCTGTTTTCGCATAATAATTCATGTTCTAACAGAAAAATGTGCATGTACAGTCGTTGTGGCGCTTAACATTAGGATAAACCTAATTTCAATCTGTAACTTTATATATACAAATAAAAATATATTATTTGTTGTATACAAAATAATATATTTTAGTTCATATAGCAATAGGATTGTATAGTGTAAAAGATTTCTTGTATTTTGTTCTATTCAATAAAGGAATGAATGCAAATAGTTATTTTTATTCTGCCTCGCAGCTTTGGAACGAGTTTTTTTTTCTTTTTTCATCGTTGACACGTCTAAAGGTAAATACAGAAAAAAGAGGAAAAAATGCCGTTCTGAAGCTGGGGCGTTCTAAATAAAAAAAATTGAATCCATAGTCACTGCATCGTAACAGATAAATACAGATAGTATTTGTATTTTATTTATTTTACTTCGCATGAATATGTATATATGCATTTAAAAAGCTATAGTATATTTCTAAGCTTTAAAAGCTTTAAAGCTCGAAAAAAAATATTGTCGAGTATTTGAAGAAAAAAATGCTTGTGTCAATAAATTGAATTTTCGTAGTCCTAATACAATTTGAACGCAATAATTTAAAAAATAAGATGCTTCGATAAATGATAAGAAATTACCATTTATCGCTGCATTCACTGCTGGTTAAAGGATCAAATATTTCCAATCAAGCTCGGCAGTGCTATTGAAGCGTGTAGTGCAAGCGACTGCGAGTAGAGAAATAACTTATTAATCGAAGTTTGATTAAGCCCGAGTTAGTTGAAACGCCCGGCGTATACACGGGCCTGTGAGAGATATTACTGTATTTCTTGTTTGTAGAAAGTGACCATCTTCAATATCATCTCAGCGGCAACGTCGAAGGGAATCTGCCCTCGGCGATTGCACGATCCGATATTGCCGAAGCCAATCATGCCGATCCCTTTAAAGCTCTCGCGAAGGTCCCGGCCAGAGGAAGTGGACACTGTATCGATGAAATCGAACAGACTTAATCTACCATGTAAGCCCACAAGCGCGTTTCTCCAGCAGATTTCTCCTTTGATCTATCTCGTTTATGCAATATAAATAACGCCGATGAGATTACACGCCGCTAGTTTGGCGACTTAAAACGCTTTGTGCACTGATAGACATTTATTGCCATTGCAAAAATAGGATGGAGACGATTCGTCGTATTTCAAAGGAACTTCGAGCCGCTCGACAATAGGAAACCATCGGATGTGGTCAGACGCGGAATGAAGTCTATGCATTTTACTTTTTCATTTTTCGCATCCGATACAGCTGGGAAGAATATTGGAAACAGCGGCTCGTTGATAAAATGATATACGATCGTAATCGAGGTTGGCTACTGATGGCCTTCCGATCGTCGAACGATTAATCTCTCCAAGGAAATCTCGCGTCCTCTCGGAAAAGTTTGCTTTTCCCTTTTCTCTGTTCTTCCCTTTTTTTCCTCTCTTTTTCAACGTCCACCCTCCCTCTCCATTTAGCTCCTTCTATAGCAGTGCTTTACCTCCTCCGCAGTAGTTATTTCGGGTCGTTAGAATCGATAATCTCGCTGGGGATGCTCGGGGCTCCGAAGAGAGCGACCCTCTCTCGCCACTCGAGAGGGTACAGAAAGCAGCGAATCGTGATAGAACCGTCCGAGGATTTTCGCGCTCACGACCCCATCCCCGACCGATGAAATAAACAAAACTCTCTCGCTAATGCATTCCAATAGGTTTAACACGCCCGAATAGCAATTCTCGTGTGAGAGAAAAAGAAGGTAAAAAAATACGACATTGAGTAGCGTGACTTTTAATTCTTCGATGAGAAAAAAGAAGAAAAAAAAAAGAACTGTTACGATTTTATCGTTTATCGCGTGCTCTGATAAAATCAAAAGTGTGGAAAGATTCCGGGCGCCGTTTTTACGTTACTTTCACAAACGTTGCTCGTTTCTGACCGCACAACGGGTATCGCGAACGTTCGCGTTAACGTTTCGCTGCCGAAGAAGGAAATTCGCCGAAGAGCACGGGGAGTAAGATAATGCGGGATAGAAGCTGCGAGTAAGAGAGACAGCGTGGTTGGCAGCGGAGTGGATAGAGCTTGCGCAAGCTTCGACCCACCGCCAGCCGATCGGACAGCAGCAGCCACGCTGAGCTTTTGTGCCGCGGTGGAACTCTCGGTGCTGCCAGTCGACGGCAAAGCAGCAACTCTCAAGCGGCTCGGTCGTTCGTCGTGATAGGACGTTTACCGCGCGTCCCGTGTATATCCGTGCAGTCGCTCTGTATTTACACTTTTTTTCGGTTTGCCATCTCAACGCTCGGCTCGAACGTCAATATTTGTATGCATATAATTCCTCGCCTGGGTGTTGACTAATTTTTCATCGAGTCAATGAATAAATAAATGAACAATCAACCAAACAAACAAACAAATCGATAAACTTTGGAATATTTTTTTTCGTACTCGAGCGATGATGAGTGATTAGAAAAAAGAAAGTGTTAAGTTAAATTCCAATCGTCATTCGAAGAATCATCGGTTGCTGGGATTATTCCGATTAAACCTTCGAGTTTAGTCTAGAGAATTTCAAACAATCGGCGCAAAGACTGCTGGAATTGGATTGGACGAGCAAAGATACAGGTGAATGAATTTCTTATAATATTTCGATTTTTCTCATCAATCTATTAAAGTTTCGTCGAGGCTTGGACAGTTGCTCATAAATGGTCTTATGAATTTGTGTATACTACAAATTCTAACGATATCGGCGACTGGGTCATTCATGCCTCATACATATCTATGTAGGTAGTGGCGCTTAATGAGACGTCGATGGAGTAGGATCGTTCGAGTGGAAAATAGTGTTTCTCTATATCTATACCTGGTTGATTTTCGGTGGGCGAGCGAGAGAGAGTCCCGTTGTACGAGGAGCCTCCTACTCTGATTGTTCGTGAGATTGGGTAGTTCGGAGCATTCGGCCCGAGAAGCATTTGCGCTCTCGTTTGGTTGTTCGCGTGCGAGGGTGATTTTGAGGTCGGACCGCATTCAAGACTCGGCAGAATCAGGGACTCGCTCGTTCGCTTCGGGGCTTCCTATACCAATGTAGATTCTAACCGTTGCCTGCTACTCTTGCTACTGCTGCTGCGTGTTCTTGTGCTCTCAGAGGGTGAGAGACTGACGTCAGCGCGGTCTGTTACTTCTCTCTGCTTTCGCTTCCCCTTAATTCAACCTCTCTCGCTCGCTCTTTCGTCATCCGCGGTGCTTGCTCGTGAGAATTCTAGGCTCGCGTGTCGCGACACATTGCGAGACATTGCGCCGACGAGAGAAGGGGTGCAAACACGTTCGCCAGACCCTCCGTTCTGGTCACGGTTCAACGATTCAAGAAACTTGGACGATTCATATACATGTATACAATATTCGTGCAGGCCCGATCGTTATGCGAATACAATGATCGCCAATGTTTCTGACGATAACCATTCAAAGAAGCTCGTTTCGTTTGAAGGAATTACGAGTATTACGTTCGTATACGTATCGATTGCTTAGAATCAAAAGGGCGCAACTCGTGGACTTGGGGATAAGCCTCACTACTGTTCATTTCGTAGCCATTTATACATTGGAAGCAATATAAACCAATGTACATGGAAAACTAAAGATTTATATTCGACGAGCTTCCCGGAGATTGCTTTTATCGCGAATAAAAAGAAACCTCTAAAGTATAATAATTTTGTTCGTGGAATCGTGTCGAGTTAAGGCTCTCAACGAAGTTAATTAACCGTTTGTGTCACCCCGTTTTTCCCGGGTTGCTCAATTACGGTCAATGCCCATTGCAGAGTGAAATCCCATTTTGCTTTTTTCAAGAAAACGATTTTCCATTAACATTTTTTCAAATACGTAGAAAAACAAATGTCCGTAACACCGTTACATGAAGAGCGTGGGCGCTTTATATAATCTAAAATAATAAAAAAATGAGGTGCAGCAAAGCTTCGGTTCAATCAAAGTTATAGAGAACGAACCGGAGAAGGGTAAGGGGTTGGGGGGAGGAGGTTGCAATTAGCTGGGCTGTGGTTACCGGTCGGTTCAACGACTAGCGTTATGCATGACTTGATGAATTTCGCCCCTTCTCCGAAACGCCCACGAGCTTTTGCTATCCACGCTCGAAAATGAATAATTAACGAGGTTTACTCCGCGTATTTAAAATAATTATTCCATATCCACGTACAACGCGTCTCACCGATATTTCTCTCTCGATCCGCGTTCAGCTTAATCGACATTTGAACTCGCATAATTAATCGTGTGCATTGGAAATAACAGCCCGAAAGGTCCGGCCCGGAGTGCCATTATCGATAGAAGTATACGAAGAATATTTAAATTCCGAAGTGGATAAACAGAAAATTTGCGATATCGGCGAGCGGCTAAAATTGATCGATGTATTTATATAAATTTTCAATGAGATTAATTACGTGTACTTCGTGAACCGATATAAATATTTAGTAATTTTTAAAATTCACGAAGGAAAGTATTGGTGGATGAGAAAGTGGAGAATTTAATTGTATTTGAAAAAAAAAAATTAAACCCGGTCGGCGCCGTCCTTGATCGCTACCAGAACGAGATACAATGGCTCGTTGGCGTTACAACAAGCGTCGCGATAACCCCGCGAACTCCGTTGACTCTCGGTGACTCCATTATCCGTGAGCCCCGGTGGAATCGGTTGACAACGAGAGACTCGATTAAATTTCCACGTATCGCCGATATGTGCACAGGAACGCAAAGGGCGCGAAGCGAACGGAGAAATTACGTCAACCCGATACCGGGCTCGTGTTTTCCGCTTTCACCGACTTCGCACTCTCAGCCACCGTGGCACGCTCGCTTACACGTTAATTCAATTCAATTAAATTTCGTGGAAAGGTGCGAGAGGCAGCGTCGAATACGCGACGCGGCGAGGCTCTGACAGTTCGCGGGTTCGAAATGTTGCTACGCTTACTCGAAATTACCTTCGAAGCTCTGTAACTCAATTCCGAACGATTCTCGATTTGTTATTGCACCGTCGAGCAGTCACGCTCGATCGAGTAAATGTACCCCATTTGTCACTATATATTTATTATGTTGATCTTTAAATTTGTTTTTTTTTTCATAATAGCATGGCGATTTTTTAAAAGTATTCATACAAATTCGTCGAACGATCTATTCGATATTTTTTTTTTATTCAATAAATTCTGTTTCATTACTTAGTATGTGATGGCCATAATCTGACCGAGTGTGACTAAAAACGGTACGTCTACCCTGCCAAAAGATCTCGCCTCTTTCTCCGTTATTTTTGCCGCCGAGTCTTGAGGGCATAGATGCACTTGGGGTCTGGGAAACCCCATAGCCCGAAACATTCCAAATGTCTCTTTTGTCTGGAAATATTCCAAGTCCCTCCTGCCGGGGCCGAGCATGCTTCCGAAAGAGGGAGATCGGAATGGAAAAAAGAAGAAGGGATTAGCAAGGGGATTAATTATTTCTTTATCAATAATACCGTAATATCGTACAGTAAATTTCAGATGCGAGGGGTGAATATTATGTAGAGTCAATTTTTCGGGACGATAAAGTAATTGTCGTGTTTTAATAAAGAACGGGGCATTGATCCAATCGCGGTGCATCGGTGTACGAGAGAAAGGGGGAAGGGGTGGCAATGTTCCCATAATCGAAATGTGTTCAACTTGACTCTCGTATGTATATTAGCACCGATGTATTTACACCCGTTTATCCCCAGAGATGAGCATGGGAAGAGAAAAGCGATATCGCTCTTGTATGAATTACCTATTCGTGTTATCGGATCGGCCAATTTTCATCGCTTTATTAGTTTACGTTAATAATCGGGCCGGCGGTATCGTCGAGCGAGTAACAAACGGGTATGAGTTCGGTGCGGTTATAATAGACGATCCGACATGGGGACAGAGAGAGAGAAAGAGAGAAAGCACGAGAAAATTTCATGAGAATTATTTGTATTCTATTAGTTGATACGTTAAAACAACGATCTCATTTGCTTTGGATACCCCTAAATTGTCTTTCAACAAAATTTGACCGCTCTGTTGCGAATTATATGAAATTTCCCAATGGCTGCATCGCGGCCTCTTCTCGCTGCATTTTGATCGACAATTCAATTAACTTGCAGTAATGTATTATCGCGAGCGTTGTTTTAATATCGTCCTTTCGGAGTGTTTAATTTTCAACGCATAATTTTATGCGAATATCTGCATGAAATTATAACATCAATTGACCTCGCGCCAACAATCAACCAATTGAGATACAAAAATGAAAAATAATAGGAAAATAAATTTTTAAAAAAGACATTCTTGCGTTAAATATTTTTTCCTTCGCCGACGCCATCCGTTGCGGTTTATTTAATCTGGAGACTCGTCGATCGTGTCCTTCGAACCCGACGAACGAAGTACCACGAATAGCTGACGCGAGACTTTCTAAACGAACTGGTTGGAAAATAGAGTTTCGTCTATTTCCGTTGCGATCGTCTCTCGTGTCGTCTAACAAGCGTGAAGTAAAAGGAACGGGTGAGCCGAGGGAAGATACTCGACGGTGACAGGATGCTGTACATATATATATATATATCTATATATGTACTAAAGCAGACAGGTACGGGGTTTGGAGAAGGGATCGTTCTCGAACCGCGAAAAGCTCTCCAAGCTCCCTCGGATTCCCAGCCGCCAAAGGGTCAATGGCAAAGTCCAGTCAGGGTCTCTATCGTTTCGATCTTTTTATTTCTCTCCCATTCCCAACCAATCTATCTCACTTCTCGCACCGAGCACGTATTCCTTCTCGTTGCCTTTTTCACTCTCGCTCTCATGTCCCGAACTTTCTGGCGCGCTGGCTTTTTCGATTTTCGATCGAGAGAGAGTGTCGCGGCGTGAGGAACATTGATGAAATTTTTTTTTGCCGTTTCTCTCCGAAGGTGACAGTAAAAGTGCGACGAAATAGCTAATATGCGCACATAACGATCGGGCGGTATTGCTGCAAATTCAAACCAGCGGTCTCGACGAACGAGTATACCACGGATGCGCGGCACGAGCGAGCGATATCACTAAATTGCGAGCGAAACGCGAAATGTTGAAAAAAATGGGGGGGGGAAAGAAAGAACATCGATGTTATCACGAATTGCTAGCTCGTTGGACCGGACGGTTTGGGTAGTGGTCGATCTGTCGGGGCGTCGATCAGTGAAATCGCGAATGCTATCGCTGGGGCGGCGCGTCGAGCAAGCTTTGCTGATCGCCATCGGCTACAGATAGAACGAAACGTTCATCACGAAGCGGGTTCATTCGGCGCCTTCGCCGCGCCGAAAAAACTGAGCGATGAAACAGTTTGTCCATATCGACTGCGCATATTTGCAGTTATATTCGCGATAGAGCTTGAGAGAAAACAAAAAAATTATCCATCCCCACAGAAAAAAACGAGAGTTGGACGGAACGGAGAAAAAAATGGCACCCGAGGCGTGCACACGTCGAGCCTGTCGTCGATTGAGCGATTTTTTTTTTTCGACGCGTAATAAAAATCGAACGACAAAACTTTGCGTACCTCGGCATTTCCGACGATTTGTCAGCGTTAGAAAACAATTTTTTCGCTGACATAAAAATATTTTTCGTTCGAATATTTGTGCCATGTTTCAGCTTTCCTTTATCGAATACTGCTATATATCCATAGCTGTAATATACTGTATGCATATTGGAATACAGGCTCTCTCTACGCCGGGGCTCTATTCTATATGCATACATAGTATATACTCGGAGTCCTCGGAATTGCCAGTGAATTTTGCAACGTTATATTCGTTTCCTGTGGGCCGCACTGCGAGAACGAGAGTGTGAGAAGAGGATAGGAATTGCGGGACCGTTACATATCCATATACGTGTGTGTGTGTTTGTGTGTGTGTGTGTGCGCAGAACGTGGGCGGGGGGAAAAGTTGGGTCGTATGCAAAATAGATACTGAGCTTCCGGACTATCTTTCCCTCTGGCTATTTCCACTCTCCATCGCCCAGCAATGTTTGCGAACCCCCAAAGAGTTTATAAATATAAGTTCCCGAACGAGAACTCGTCCTTCAAGCCTCTTCGGCTCCTTCCTTCGACGAGAAACGAATATCAAATAATGCGGAATTATCGGAAAGAAGTCGTATCGAAGTTATAGCCGCCTCGTTTCGAACCAATGCGTTGGAATGAACGATTAGAAATAATATGAAATAAATAAAAAGATTTCTTTTGTTCACCCCAAGGTCAGGTAACTCAGTAACTTCTCAGTAATATACCGTTTTATAATTGTAAACTTCAGTTCGGAGTTTCTAAAATTGACAAAGTTATAAGCGATTCACTGAATGATCTTCCAACGATCAATCCAAAGTTGAAACGCGAGACAGGGTTGTCGATATCGGCTGTCGAAATATCTCGAACACGGTTCGAACCGGTCGCCTTCTTATTTTAACACGATATTGTTGGACACTTTCTCGATTGAAGCACGTTCTACGTGCTCGTTCTCGATTTTTTTCTCCTCAAGATCTCCTTTCAAAATTAAATGAAATCGGTAAAAAATGTACGTAAATGTAGTGAAAGTTTCAACTGTCACCAGTTCGTAAAAAAAACAAAGGCTACGTAGCCAATGCTTTTAACGCGATATTTTATGAACTTTGATTTTTTTATGATCATCCGGCTCTCCAGAATCGTGACGACGACCACACGATTTTTCAAAATATTCATCTTACTCCGGCCACGGTAACGGCGCTTCCGGTCGACGAATTTTCACAAAAAAATCTGGTAAAGGATTTATACTTTCGAATAAAAAGAAATTAATGAAATATAATCCATTATTTTCCGTGAATTTTTATATTAGTCTTATTCGCTTTTTCATTCGTCTATTCAGCTGCCGAATTTTTAAATCCGGATTTTTTAATCCTCGCTCTCTCGGGTACGATTTTATTCGCGCAAAATTGGAAGTAGCCTCGCAAACGAGAAACCGAAGGATATAAAGAGGCGATGAACGGAAATCTGCGTGTAGAAACGAAATAGAGAAACATTGGCCGGCGCCGATTTCACCATTGTGCGACGCGACTACGAAACTGTTCATTGAACAGAAACGAGTGAATACAACCGCGCGCATTACACTAAAGCAGTGCGGGCACCGCGTCGGCAATTGGTGTTAGTATTGGTTTACGGTTCTCTGACGCCGGCAACAGAGTAATTCACTGAAACGCTGAATAAAACGAGTGTTTGCGTGACTATGCGTGTATGAGGATTGGGCGTAGAGCCGAAACGAAAGAATGAACGGGGGAAAGAGGCCACGCTGAAAGCTCAAGCCCGGGCGATGGCTCGCAAAGAGCCCCCGCACGAATCCGGAAACGTAAACACACTTTTGTCGGGCGTTTTCAATCCCGTGTAACAATTTTTGTTGCACTGTTAGCGCCAATTTTTTTCACTTTTTTTTTTGGGTGGATTAGTTAGGCCGCAATGCACTCGTCGAGTTAGGCGTTTTCATTTTTTCTTTCAAAAATGGTTGGATGAAAAAAAAAAAAAAATCTTTGGAACCTTTGAATCATCCGATTCATATAGCCCATTCGTTGGGCCCCTTTCCGATGTCTTTTTGCAGTTTAAGGGTTCAAACTGTTTGCATTCTCTTCTATGCTTCCGCTCTTTGTGTTACACGCGTTCATTGTAGCGTCAACAACAAAGCGTTTCGTTCAATAAACGACGAGTGGATTATCCGTATATATATATGCTGAATACGTTGGCGTATGATATAAAATAAGAGTGTCACAGTTTCACGGTCATTTCTCTCGCTATCTAGGTTTCTCATTCTCGTTCTGGCGTATCTGCGCGTTTTCCACCTCGAGGCGTCCGCTCGTAAAGTGTTTGGGTCTCAGTATGCGCGTGAGAAGTCGTCGTCGTCGTCGTTGTCTTCATCGTCCTTACTCCCTTTTCTCGTATTTCACCGTAGCAGTTTGCGCGAATTCCTTCCGTAAATTCCTTTTTTTTTTCTTTTTTTTTCATTCTTTTTTTACGAGACTCGCGAGAACGCCAGAGGGAGACGACAAAGTTACTTTGCGGTACTTCTCCACGGCCCGGAAATTATACTCCAACGCGTTGTTTGCTCCACAAGATTGTCTTGTATCCTCAGACCTCTTCGCCGAGACATCCTTTCGCTGTGCCTTCATCTCCTCTCTTTCTTATCGCTGTGTTAAAATGTTTGTTTCCCCGAAGAAAAATGTAACGCAGATCGCGGCGATGTTTCAATTGTCGGTAACATTATTTGTAGAAAATAAGAAATTTGTGTTTACCGTTTCGCCGACGCATTTGCCGATTAACGATGAAATTAAGAGCAATACGGATTAATCGATTACAGGTGGCGATCGCAAATGAGGCTGCAGGCGAGTAAGGAAAAAGCGGTCTGACAGCCTTTGGGGGGTGGGGCAGGAGGAGAGCGGTGGCTGGGAAAGGATGCCTCCACTCGCAGCTGGAAGTTGGAGTTTATGGTGGGGCTTCTTCGGTCTGGCTCTGCTCGTCCTCGCCACCCCGAGTCCCGCTGCTATTCGCAAAGGTAAGCCTTTAATCCTTTCGCACATTCGTGTCTCATTGGGTATACGTACGTACGCACACACCTATGGATTGTGCAACGTCCATACACTCGTACGGAACGGTATAGATCGGAACACATACGCGTTCGCCGTAAACCGTATATGTATATGGGCTCGAAGTCCGCGTAGGTTGAACACGGTAAACAGAGTAGAGAGTACTGTTGTGTACATATGTATACCCTATGAAAGCCTCGATGTGGTCATTGTTGCTCATGCCGCGAACGGAGCAAACGTGGCATTAACCAAACTAGCATCAGGTTGAGTGCTCTATCTATACGCGATACACGTGCTTCTACCGATTCCGCTCTGTCTGGTCACTTCTGTATGGTTTTACCTATATATCGAATAGATACGGCTGACTCATTTACTTGAAAGCCCGCGTCGGGTATTTCGATATTCCACTTTGCAACGCCAATCTCTTACTGTGTACCGATATACACGCGGTACGAAGTAATTGTTATTGTACGCGTCTCTTTACATACGTTTTCTCGTTATTTCGATAAATGCAGCTCGATGAACGCGATCCAATTGATCTTATGGCTTGGACATATTTTTGCAGACGGAAAATGTCAAGAAGAAATTAAATGTACTTGTAAAAAAAAATTGGTAAACATATTACGTTTAGCGAAAATTATAATTGAACAATTTTTTCAGAGAAGCTATTTTAGCTAAAAAAAATGACTAATGTGGGCTTCAAATAAAAAAGTTGTAAAGAAAGCTTATTATAGTGCTATTTGAACGGTTCGGATTATAAAAATATTATGAAATTACGTTTTTATTCTACTAATAGTCCTGATGGGAATGTGTCGCATAAAAATATTTGCCAGACCGGCGTGTTTGCCGCTGATATACAATTTTCAGTGAAACTGACCACCAGAACCAGAACCAGAAATGTTGAACCTTCCAACGATTCTATGGACTGATAATATTGAAATGAAAATCAAAACTACAAAGGATTTGGAATACCTCTAGAACCTTTGAAGTAATTATATTTGATAATTAATGGAAAATGACAATCGACCGAGAATGGGAGTACAATGAATTTTTCTTGACAATACGCGCCCTGCGGCTGTGCCATTGAGTTGTCTGCAGCTCTTTAATTATGTGACATTTTTGCCTGTCTACTTCAACCCTTCGGAAAGCCGCCAACAGAGAATATTATTTCGCTCTACAATCCCTCTGTCTCAAAGGGGGTGCATTGTTATATCATCAGCCGAAAGGGATTTGGAGAAAATTTCAAAAACTATCCGATAAAAGAAAAAATCGAAAATCAACCCCACAGAAGGCACTACGAACGTATATTCTTCATAATGATTATGCAAAAAAGTTATTGAAAAATTCACAAAAGAAAATGTTTAATGAGTCATACGAATCCTAACTTTTTAATAACGTATGTTGAATCATTAAATTTTCTGAAAATATATGGATTCTTTTCGTATTAATAATCGTAATCGAATCGAATCGAATCGTTCTTTTCGTAATGTTTAATGAGTCATACGAATCCTAACTTTTTAATAACGTATGTTGAATCATTAAATTTTCTGAAAATATATGGATTCTTTTCGTATAGTCCTAATTGCATGTACTCTCGATAATTCACGCAACAATTTGTGCGAAAAAAAAGTTGGTTTGCCCAATGATTCGCCGAACATTCGACGAATTTCTTGGTAACTTTTTTGCAGTTTTAGTACCAGAAATGCATCTTCTTAGGACTTTTCACAAGGTTGATTTTTTTCAGATTTTTATTCCTTTGCGAAATATCCGAAATTTGTCAGGAGTCTCATATTCGACGGGAACTGTAGCGATTATCTCTCCTCAATATTTCGGGACCCCTCTAATTCACATCATAACGAAATTCACTTCTTATCGATAACGAATGATCGACACAAAAATGCACTTTACGTTTTTCCTTAAGCTTCGATGTTTCGTGCACGACTATGAATCGAATCTCTACTTTTCGCAAGAAACGTTATAATAGAAGTTTTAAAAAATCGAGTTTGTGCTCCATTGCGAATGTGCTTGACGTCACGACACCGACCGAGATACGATAAGCTTTTCTTCGTAACCCTTATTGACGCGATTCTCACGTTTCCGCCTAGATCCCAATCCACCTCCCCTCGGTAAAGCTTATTCTTCGAAGCTGCGCTTACACGACGAACGAGGATAGAGATACATGAAACCTGGGAACAACATTGCCTCTTTCTTATTTCGCCCTCGCGGCGACAAAAGTTTTCGAAGCTAGCAACGAGCGGCGGCACAGCCGACGCTCGTCGCGGGAAGAAAGGAGAAAGCGTTATATATCTTCTGAGAGTAGAAGCGAAGCAAAAGGGTGCGCGAGATGAGGGGAGGTGGAGGATCGACGGGGCGGACGCATTTGGGGATTTCGAACTTTAGACTCGGAGCGATAATGCTCAACCTCACCCCCCGTTCTCTCCCCCGTGAAGCAGAGCTTCGCGAAACTTTCGTTCTCAGGCGACGGCTTGTTCGCTCGGTACAACGCGTTCTTACCGCACGTCAGAGCCTCTCTATCTATCTTGTGATCCATATACGTCCCTTGTTTTTTCCTTCATCTTTCTCGTTCTTAGTTTACAAAACCTCTCTTTGCCCTCAACTCCCCCCCCTCGCGTCACCCACACGGACGGGGCTAGCAAGTGTTATGTCGGGTTTTCCAGGTCGGCAATGAGGGAGAGAGAGCAGAGGTTGAGGAGCGCCAACGTCGCGCAGTACAGAGAGGAATCCGTCTCGATTTTTCTATCCGGATACTCGAGACCCTCGGCTCTCAGAGTCGCGGCAACACACACTCGCTAGGATTCTTCGGCTTGCCAGCTTCTCGCTTCTACATCCTCGCGACGCTTCGGAATATGTCTAAACCTCTCTTTACTTCGACGGCTCAACTATCACAACGCGACGGCACTGTTGGAAATGGCTTTGCGACTCGGCGAGAATATCTCACTCTCTCCTGCCTCTCGCAAGCTCTTTTCTCGATTTATATATCGAATTCGAATCGTGGGAAAGGGAGGACGGGATACTCGCCACGATATTCTCGCTCCGTTGCGGATATAGTGGATGGAGGAAAAATTGTGAAGAAGAAATTCTTCTTTCTACCATCTTCTTTCCGTAACCTTTTCATACCTCGTGACTCTCGAGTCTCGAATTTCGTGATCCCACGGAGATGAAGAAAACTCCGAAAGGGGGGGGGGGGGGGCAACTCTTTCGTATTGTCACCAAAATGCAATTGAAATACCACGGGGATTAGAATCTCCCTGACGACAAAATGTTCGCTATAATCGAGTCTACTCAAAAATTTTCAAGATAATATCCTGACTCTTTTCTACTGCGTTTTTTCTACTCTTTACCTTTTTCATACATTTTGAAAAATAATATCTTTTTTTTATGGTAAGATAAAAATCAAAGTCAACTACTATAAAGTTCGATGACTCAAAAGTAAAAGTAAAAAAGTATAGTACTTTAAAAAAAACGAAGGAAGAATGTGCCGAGTATAAAAAAAAAACTTTTGGGTAGTTAACATATCTGCGACCTACGGTTGGACGCCGATTATTTCACCATTTTTTTTCTCTTTTCGAGACAATTTCTTTGGAAATGATAAAAATTTTCTAATTAAAAAATATATATAGTGTATTTGTAATTTCATCAAATTATAATGTTGGAAAACAACGATTGTCCGTTCACGGAATGTCGAAGTAACGGACAGCAAGAATAGTTGTACTCAATTTAGAGCATTGGTGAGAGCTACGATAGTTCGCGGTTGTCAATCACTCCAGGACGTTTCTATCGATACACGACTTCTCGTATCGGCGGTAACGAAAATTGGAGCGCTTCGCTCTCGTCGAAGTTAACAGAGACGCGAAGACGTCCGTCATATCCGGACGTCATATAATTTCCTCTCGATATCGCAGTTTCGACTCCGAGACATATCCGATTGAATACCGGAATCGGTGCGGCTCCGCTTTCGCAAGCCCGCAGCGATGTCACGTCTGTTTCTGCGACTCTCTGCTCTAGATCGAAACTTTTAATTAACATCTCATATTTATTTACAATCTCGAGCAGATAGAGTCGGCGTGAATCGGAGCGACCGCTGTGCCACACGGCTGCACGTTGATAGACTTCAACTCGGATGTTTCGCCGGTAACTTTGAGCCAAATATCCGAATGCCCGATGAAGTATCCTCGCGAAGAGCCTAGGATTAATACATCACCTCGTGAATTTTCCCCGTGCGATACTGTCTCGCACTCTCTTCGGAATAACGAAGATGAGAATGAAGCGGAGCACTATGCCTATCTCAGGAAGATTAATATTTCAGACATCGGGGAAGCGAACGAGAGCAAAAACGAACTATAGAGCAAAGAACGAAGGACTTTCACGTTTTTCTTACTTTTTGTTTTTAAATCCTCGCATGAAAATTGCACGAGAGCGCGAAATCCCCGTTCAGCTTCGCGCAACTTCAGCAATTTCCAGACGAGAGTCTTCCCCACTGGAGAAAAAGCTTTTCGCCTCTCACATCTTCTCTCGTCTCGCGCCTCTCACCGAGACAGGGCGCCCTCGCGCATGGATAATAAAGTAACTTCGTTCGCGTGATTTCCAACCGTGCACCAATAAAAGCACCCAACAAAAGAACCGAAAACACGTGAACCGCGGCAAAAAAATCGGAAAAGCTGCGAGGGTAATCCAGGAGAATCTGAGAAACAAGAAAAAACCGTACCCCAGGAAAAAAACCCATATACCGACTCGGCCACAGCGACGAAAAAACGAGCATGGTCACGGAACAGCGGGAATTAGCGCAAAAAAAAGTGGTCTAAGCGGGAACTTCGCGGAAAAGAAAAATGCGTGCCGGAGTCGCGCGCGGGACGAACAAGCTCTCGGGCGTTAAGAGAACAGTGTTATATACCGATGTCGGGTGATCGTGAAGTCCGGTAAAGCGCGAGAGGCTACGTTAACATTGTACACGTACGTACTTGTAATCCTCGCCTCGTAAATTAGGATCCCGAGGGGAGCGGCGGGGTAGTCGGCGGGTGAGCCAGAGGAGGAAGGGGGCGGGCGGTGTAGAGGTATGTTTTGGTACAGGGTCGAAGGGGGAAAGGGTATGTCGCGGCGTTAAGCCGTGAGCTTATGCGATCCTTTTAAGAGGAACGTAATCCACATTCAATGCTCGACACGACGGTTCGTGGGGGCGTTCCGTGCCGCGGACTTTAGCCTTCCGGCTGGTGTGTTACCCGCCGGTATGCCCATAGTTATACGCGGTAATGCGTCGTGTGTTACGTGAACGTGTGCCCAAACACTAAACCACTATCCACACTTGGTTTGTATAGACGGCAGAAACTAGGGAAGCTGGGCGATTACATGTGTATATGGGCAAGCGGCGTAGTACGTTGATACGCGCACGCATTCGTACAGATACGAAGAGGCTGCGGGGGAGAAGCGGGAGAGCGATGGGGTGGCGAAGGGGGCGGCAGAACCGGAGGGTTGCAGCGGCCCGGATTCGAGGTGAAAAGTGGGAGGGAAAGGATAGCTCTACACACGTAGTTGTGTAACAACAAGAATATGACGGCAACGATGTACGTACGTGCGAGAGAGTTCAGCAGGCGTAACATTTGCGCCGCGCTTTATACTTACTGTACATGTGGAACGAGCGATCCTACCCACACGTCGACGTGCACAGGAGAGCGCGAATCCGCAAGTGCAACGACCTGAATTCCCAACGATTTTCCCTGCACGCCAGATGCTGGTGTAATCGGGCGAGTATAGCGAGGGCAACAGAGAGAAAGAGGCGTGCTCTCGTAAGATAAAACTACGTGATATATATATTACGCGACATTTGTTATATTGTGCGACGCGGCATTATGGATTGTGAGCTTTGGCGGTACATCCAGACGCCCGGCGGCCTGTTAACATTTTATTACGTTTCGTTTTCTATTTGGAGGTTTTTTTCGGTTATTCTATTTCTTCTATCAATACTGCGAAAATTAATTACAAATAAAAATTAGGTGGAATCTGTGGATTATTTTTTTAAATAATTTTCTTATAATTCTTAGTACTTTTCGAAAATCCGACTTTTCTCAAATGAAATTTCGTGATTTTTCATTTTAAAAAACCGTTAATTAGTCAAAAATATCTTTAAAAAATATGTTTCTACTTTCGAAAATGTTTTGTAGGTTCGCTAGCTAGGATATTGTAATTTGCCAATTTTTTATCTCGGACTGCATAAAAATTACCATTTGCATCGTGCAAAAGGGATGGGTGTTCGGTCAACGAACTACCGGCATATTCGGTCCAGTTTGAACCAGTTCGTTTTTCGTTAAGAAAACAAAATACAATTTGTCCTCGTATATTCGCATCCCGTGGACGCTATTCCGTTCGCTCATTCTTTTCTGTTCTCTCAGTCTCTTATTCGGTTCGTTCGTCTTGTCGGCGAGGAATCCCGAGGAGCCTCGCGACAACGACGGGAACGTCCATTTCGCGAAATAAGATCAAATGCAGGCGTTCCCTACCTCACGGCATTGGTTCTCTCCGTCCCGCACTTCTCATACTCCCGAAGGTCTCTTTCGCTCGCCCGTTTCCACTTCCACGGATATAACGCCTGGTCGGCGAAGCGACCAATTGAATTGCTGGCACTGAAGATTCAATCGTCTCTCCGGGCTCCTCTCTTCTACTTGCTTGCTGCGGCGATGGCTCGGAGCCACCGAGCGAACCTGAGAACAATAAGAATCGTAGAACGTAAAAGAATAAGAGGGACGAAGGACGCGGGAAAACTTGAAAAGATATCGAGAGTGTACGTAAGCCGAGAATGAGAGTCGAAAAAAGGGATGAAACGGCAAAAAAAAGAAGAGAAGAAAATGAAAAAAAATGAAAAAAATGTAAGGTGAAAGCGACGAAGAGACGAAAATCACCGTGAGGATAGTTCTCGAGCGTTGAACGAAAAGTTGTCTCTGGTGATGGTACGAGGTGAACAAAGCTCGGAAAGCTGAGACAGAGGGAAAGAGCGAAGAAAGGTACGAAATAATGGCGGACCGTGGAGCTCAGAGAGATGAAACGAATGAAATTTTGTCTGGCACGTGATGGCTCGTGTGACTTGATAACTTTGACATTCGTATCACGCTCTCGCGAATATGTTCTAACATCGATGTGCTCTATATGTATGAATTTTTTTTTATATATTTTTTATTGAATCTACCGGAGGCAACGGAAATGGAAAAAGCATCTCCGTGAGATATGAGCATCTAGAATCAACTTATCGGCCGAGTAGAAAAAAATTGTGAATAAAAAAGTAGCGACTGAAAAAAATTCTTGTCTGCAAAAAGGTTAAAGCGGAAAGAGGAGTGTAATGAAGGAACGGTATTAACAAAAGAGAATGGAATTTTCAATTTTAACGAGTTTTCAAGCGTTCTTCAATTTTTGTCAATTAATTTTTTTATCAACGCACAGACACTATAGGTTTTTTGTCAAAGGTGTGAACAGTGCGCACTTTACTTCAACGTCAAACGCACCGTACTTCCCCATCCGGTCGAGTGTTATGAAAAAAAAAAAAAGAAATTCTCGAGCTCAAAGTCGAATGTCAGGTTCACATAGAAATTGAAGCTGACTTTATCCCGCTATCGATAGAAGCGACTCACGATACCCATTCCAGTGGCTGAACTCGGGGCTATCCAAGCTGCAGAATCAGTAGGAAAGCTATAGATTCACATATAGTCAGCCGTATACTGTCGAGCCAACTCCCCGGGGTCTCGTTCGTCCCGTGAACTTTCCATTATACACTCGCGAAGTCCGACGGTGTGGCGGAGTGTGCACGCGGAGAATACAACCCTTTATTTATAGGGGTGCGATAAGTCAGGTAGAGCGCGGGGAGAGGTGCTGGCTAGCTCGGGACACTCGCGTAGGAGCCCCCCCGCCCGCCTCTCCGTATACTGTTGTGCTGTGGCTCTGGCTACGGGGGGTTTCGACGTTGCTTCGTTGCGCCCGTTCCGCATCAGGGGAACGAGTACGTGTTTGGTCAGACGTGAACTAAGCTCCTGGGAACGATACGTGACCTCTCGCACGATGCACGAGAGACGTTGCCGTTTGCTATGTTCCAACGCCGGGATATAGTAACGAATGGTTTTAATTCGCAACATCGCATCGTCAGTATTGTTTTTCGCATTCTTCCGTTTCCTTATCGGTTGTAAATGGCCATCGAGCGCTTTGACGCTTTAGCGAGACTGTAAAGTCCGTCGCGAAGCCTCTTCGTCGCCCTCAAACGCGAGCGAAGCTATCTCGGTATCACTTGTATAATAACGACGAAGCATTTATTATAGGATCGATAATACCGCGAAGATAATTATGTACTAAACTAACGTTGTAACGCTGTTGTAATTAATTGCTCGCTTGGGGATGAAAACGAGGTCGAGGATGTTGTCGGACCTTCAGTCGCTTCGCTAATGATGTGCGAAGTAATTGAATGGAGAACAGTTGCGGATGTAACTACGATCAATTACCGTTTATGAGCATCGCGCGCGGAATTTATCGTGAAGAGGATTTTGTCCACGAGTAACAAAAGGTATTGAAGTTATTTATTTATTAATTTTGAATAGAAATATTCCAAGAATCTATACTTTCAAAAATTAAAGTTGGTTACTTTTACAACCACTTTTTCATTACTTTACAATTAATTTTTTTGAAATTGGCGAGGGAAAAAATTATGAATCTATGCGATCCAGGTGATAAAGCAGTTTGTTGATCGAATATTTTTGATTTCCCAGGTTTGTAGAAAATATCGCACCTCTTCGCTTCGACTATATGTTCACGCTTAAGCGGTACAGTTATTGTAATGGCCCATGGATTGAATAGTCGTAATCCAGTTTACGAGATCTGTACATTAACGTCAAAATGTAAACGGCGATTGGTAACAGATGGTGTTATTAATTTATCAACAGAATGCATCCGATGTGTGTTCGACTCAATTGTATATTCATCGGCCTGTCAAAGCCGACAGTGTCTCTCAAATGAATTTTCGTAATATCGAGCAGCAGCTGGGTTGAAGCCCCTGGCTTGTTACGCGAAACAAGTTATCCGAATATTTCGAGCTCAGCCGGCGAGGGATGTATCAATTAAAATGCAATGTCTCGCGAACGATTTTTCCCCGCGAGCGTCCGCTGGCAATTTCGCGAGAACCAACTAAAAAAAAATGCGATCGAAGGAGCAAAGGATGAAGGGGTATGAGTGAAAATATAAAAATCGGGAAAAAAACGGGCAAACGATTTTCATGTATCCCACGGACATTCCGGAATGGCAGTTTTTTGTTTCGCATCGAATGGGATAGAATTTCCTAGTCGCCCGACGTTGTACCCCATTCTCTTATTTTTACCTCCAATTTCTACCTGCGCCGTCGTTCCCAACGCTAAGCTCGTTCGATCGAAAAATATTCGTCATCGAGTCGACGGAACACGTTTTTTTTTTTGTTTTTTTTCATTTTTATATTCGCAAACCCGACTGTATTTCAATGCGTAGAGAATCGACGGACTTGTTCGTGTGAATTTGAACGATCCATCATCAAGCCACATATCTCGGGTATAGATCGATGAAATCGAATATTCATTACGCCGACGATAGTTCGCTGAGTCGAAAACGTTCCATCTGAGGGCCTTTTTACGTGTGATTATTAAAAAGTTATAATTGACGTTTGCGCAAAAAAAATCGGCAAACAGAAGGTCGATCATCGTTACTGACTTCGACGCGATGGAGTTATTCCGTCGACATGTTCGCCGCGTTACATCTCGCCGAACCAGCGTGACCCGGCAATGGAGATGGGACGATATCCCGTTATTCATTATTCGCGTTTATTAATCGATGGATTAAATTTGCTAATCACCCGGAGATTCATGCGCCGCCGTTATCGTCCTCGGTAGTTCGCAAATATCGCCGAATGGTCGCTCTTGATCATTCAGCACGAACGGACTCGTTAATTCCAACGGATGATATGCGATAGAATAGGAATTTCACTCGGACAGCGATTAAAATTATTCATCGGTAGCTGCAGCGACACCATCTGTCCGAAGCGTGCCATCAAACATGTACGAAACCGCGATCCCGATCGCTCCCGCTTCGGTTCGTTCGTTCGAAGGATTTATTCTCGGAACGTGCACCGAAGTTGCAAGCTCGTCGAACTTAATAATAAACTATTCGAACAGCCAAAGCGCTTCGACGTCCGAAGGATTTGCAAAGATCTACTGACAAGTCACGTAATTTCGACATCGATCAGCCACGAATCATATGCGACAGTCGGAGCGTTTAATTTTCGGTCCGATACGAGAATAAAAGCCGAGGCAACAACTCTTCGCGCTTCGCTGGAATCTCGTTCTCGTAGTTTGAAATAACGAATTTTTATTGTTCACGGGGGCATTACTGAATAAACGATGCCCACATAGGCTCCACAGGGAACGTTGAACCCATCCCGCTATCACTTATTTTTTTTTTTTTTATCATTACCCACTCGTTTCCACTTTATGCCCGCGGTCACCCATTATTCCGCGACCATGGAGGCGGGAAATGTGCAGATACGAGCCTACACCCCCGATCCTCTACCCCTCGTAATTTTACTTGTATATGCGGATGTATACGGTATATGTACGTAACGTCGATCGGGTTAGCCAATGCTAAAGAGGTAAAGTAAAAAAATATGGGTAGTTAAAAGAGGGGCGTGATGATAAAAAAAAAGAAAAACGAGGGCATATGTGCAGTCCGATCGATCGGCACACGGTGGTATTCATCGGTACGCATCCCGAGCGTATGCTTTTCTATAGCATCCTCCCATCCCCGCCTGGAATGCAACCCCTTTCAGTCTCGTATTCACTATGCCGCCCCTCTATTACGTACGCGAAAAGAGGTTACTCGCTTTTTTCCTACGCGCACACGCTCCTCCTTCGTCTCTCGCCTCTCGTGTTTTTCCTGTTTAGCACAGTGAGATGTTTCATTTGCTTCATATTCACGTTCGTGCTATTTCATACGATACTCGAATTTTCACGATTGTGAAACATGGTTATAGAAGGAATCAGAATTTAAAGAGAAATCATATGAATATGAAAAAATCGTGAACAGAACAAGTTCTGAAGAAATTTTTTTAACAAAATTTATTTGTCATTGAGCATAAAAGTCTCACGAATATAATCTGCAAATAATTAATAACTTTCTTACTCTTCATTGTTAATACAGATTCTTCAGTTTCGGGGGAAAAAAAATGTTATTCGCTCATTTTCGTGCAAGCTTAATTCCTGCCGTTTTGCACCAGCGGGCACTCGGAATGAATGAAACATAAAACCGTAACTACTCATGTTTGATACTTGAAAAAAAAAAATGATATAGATTTTTTGAGAGGTACACAAAATTGCATACAAAATGGTTGAAAAAGCCCGCACCCTTGCTTTGCATACTCGCAAGACTGTTAATACAGATTCTTCAGTTTCGGGGAAAAAAATGTTATTCGCTCATTTTCGTGCAAGCTTAATACCTGCCGTTTTGCAGCAGCGGGCACTCAGAATGAAAGAAACATAAAACCGTAACTACTCATGTTTGATACTTGAAAAAAAATGATATATATTTTTTGAGAGGTACACAAAATTGTACACAAAATGGTACGCAGTTGAAAAAGCTTTGCGCCCTTGCTTTGCATACTTGCAAAACTGTGTTAAGTGAGTGCCGTTTTTGAAAAACCTCTTAATAACGACTCTCGTTTCACACGTGTGACCCTGGTGGCACGAGGCAGCGCGGTTCAAAAGCCGCGAAGCTCGAAAAAATAAAGTTTATCGACTTTCGACGCTCGTTTCCCGAGAATAAAACACCCTCGGAGGTGCAACTGCCGCCGCTGGGACGTGCAAAAGCTCTCCGCGCTCTCGAGCCGCATCGCGCAAAGTCACTACGAACTTTGTCGATTAGGATCCTCGATGGTCTCGAGTTTGATTAGAAAGACAAAACCGAGAGGAGAGAGGGAGAGGGGAGGAGGGGTCTATGACCCATGGGGGAACTGTGTAACGAGCGAAACGAGTCGCCCCCGAGTGTGTGTGCATTATCGATAATGAGAATGAATTAATAGCCCGACGAGGGAGTGAAAACTTCATCCGACCGTTTCAACGTTATTTGGGACGGCTCTCCCATTATATCGACGAATTATTTTCCGTAAATAGCAACGAAGTATAAATGCTCGAGCGAGCGAATTGTTTAACGTGTTTGACAAACAAACGCAAAGATTTGGGTAAACATTTAAACCCGTTGCCTCGACGCCCCGGATTGTTGAGCGAAGCCCGCACGAATGTGTTGTATAACGTTGCAGAATGGACGGGGCTACTGCACCTCGTAAAACGTGCCAGGAAATAGACTTGTAAAGGCGAGAGACGAGAGAACGATATAGATAGGAAAGGACAAGCCCGTGGAAAAGGGACGTCAAGGATCTATATATATATATATATATAGAAGAATCGACAAGAGTCGCGGTGTCTGTATTTCTCGTTTGAGTTTTATCGAGGCGATGCACCCTATCCGTCCTTCGTTCAACCGAGTGTTGCATGTAAGCGTGTGTGTCTGTGCGAACTATACTGCCGAGGTATATCCTGTCTTGCTTTACGATCCCGTTGTACCGGCCGTTAAAATAAAACGCGCGCGGCAAGCCGACTTCCGGTGGCGCGTGCAGCCGTTTGTAACCGTGTTCAACGGCTATCCTAGAGACAGGACTACGCTGTATAGCTGTATATATCGAAATGTACTACGCCGTTGGACGTACAACAAAAGTGTGTTAAAGCTATCCTGTAGTAAGAACTCGCACAGCTACATCCTCCATGTTCCATTCCGTTCTCACTTCCTTTCTCCAATTTTCACTTCGCTCTTTGAATCGCCAACTTCGCTCGTTTCGTAATGATTTCGCGTGTCGCTAAGCGTGACAAAACTGGCTCAAAGTACGCGAGATACCAAGTTTATCAGTCTCTGCAGAGACGGATATTCTTATCCGCGAAGTTACAGAAATACACTCCTCGAAGATGCATCAGACTTCGCGCTAATTACCGGAGACGTTGAATATTCAATGAGCGGCAATTTAATTACGTGTCGAGGTTTATTCATTGCAAAAGGAGAACCGAGGGAAAGATGAGATTATAAGCGAACGGAAGTAAGTTTGATGGCTATACGCGGTATACGCAAAGTATCGAGATAAGTTAACGTGTAAATTGTATCTCGCAGGTAGCTGCGGAGACACACGCGGCCGTGTCACCGCGATGTGACTCCGCCACGTGCATTAACCTTTCGAGTCTTCGGAACCGGGGAGGAAGATGGTATATCGCGCACCGTGGAATTGCTGAACTCGACTCTGTTATCTCGCTTTAGGAGTTACTCGAGGGTTAAGCCCTTGAGTCCACTCTCTGTTCGCGTCTTCAAAGCTTTATACCGCCGTCGTTCTCGCGACTGTTGCTCTCCGCAGATATCCGCTATTCTCAACGATGGCTCACACACAAGCAGAGCGTATAATGAAACTCGGGTTCATTGCAGTTGAAATAATTTGCAGAATGAAAAAAAAAAAAAACACAAAAATGCCGTCGACCGGCAGTCAGGTATTCGTTGAACTATAGAACGCCTATTATACTGGTATAACATTCTCGTATACGTCGATAGCAAATCGGATAATAGATTCTCTCCGGAGAACGCATAATCGTGGCAAACTCCTATTCAGCCCACTCTCGAATCGAATCGATGCCAGAGCACGATGTCAAATGTTTAAGTGGAAATTTGCTCAATGCGCGTCGACACGTTTGGCGAAATCGCGACAGCCGTAGACGTCGACAGAGAAACGGGAATAGAGGCGGTGCGCGATCGGGGAGGTATGAGAAGGTGTCGACGATTTGATTTGCAAATCGACACTGCAGCTATCGACGAAGTAGGCGCAATAGAGGGTATGCAGTGCGAAACGTCGAGGGTCGAAGCATGGATCGGGGGCGACTGAGAAAGTAACGACTGCTGGTACGGAGATGAAGATGTTAGTCTCGTCGTCGAGTGGATACTTGCAACCCGAGTGATTCGACCCTCTTGACGTTTCAAGAGTAGAGTCGATGGTACCCGTGGAAAAAATTTGTTTTATTCGATCGAACGATGCTGTTCACTGTGCAAGAATTCGCTGAATCATTAAGTCGATCGTTGGACAATAAAACTGTGTTTTATTGAAAGAGTCCAAAATCTATTCAGAATCAGTTAAGATGTAATTAAATTCGAAAAACTCGGTTTGAACTCCGTAAACGGATGGATATTCATGCTCATATCGGTGGTTAATAAACAAATTTAGCCTGGCCGGTATTACACAATGGCCAGCGCTATTCTCTTCTTCCTTGAAATACGATAATTGACACAGTAAAACGAATGGCATATGATAATCAAGGCTCAGCGACGAGTTTCACATCGATAATGCGACATTCACTCGATCGTTTATCGACAAAACTCCGATGCAATTCGATTCGGTGCCTGGATGGGATTTACGAAAGACAGACATGCCAGTAGCTCACGCTCTCCAAGAGGTCGAATATCGATTACTCCGGGGCTCCTTCAAAGTTATTCTCACTCGGGTTTCCTTCGTTCGTCGCGAACTCCCGAGGCCCTCTGGCACGAAGGACCTTCGACCTACGTTCGTCCTTTTTCCACTCTACCTTTCCGTTTCTCTCTCTCTCTCGCTTTGCGCTGTAACGTTTCAACCCCTTTCGAGACTCTACGCTCCCATACATTCTCAGCGTTAACCCACCCTCCTCTGGCCATTTGTGCCAGGATCTTGCCCGCGAGACGATAAACGAGGGGATGATTACAGCCGTAAGTTTCCTCGCGGTGTAGATGTATTCTCGCTTTACTCTTGCGTCGACACTCGCTCTCACGTTCTTGGATGGTTGTGGAATAGGGAGAATGATGAAAGCCTCCAATCGTACGGTAGACTACGTCGAGTTTCGGAACATCTGTCACATCCTTATACGCAATCGTAGTCAATAAACAAATGGCCTCATTTCGCTCTTGAGTGAATGAAGATCCTCCAACGGTCATGACCCATGACGTTAAACTAGGAAGATCAACTAGTTCCAATCTCTCTCGACCGTTTTCGAAATGGAAATCCACAAAAATAACATTGTTCTTGAGTTTAAAAAATTGAAGACATATAAAGCACAGCTTTGTGATCAGCGAACAAAAATACACACTAAAAATCGAAACGCATTTCAACCCATTTTGCTTTCGACGTTTTTGCTTCTCGAAAGAATTATGGCAGAACGCAGTTGCTTAACGCAATTGACGGAGTTACAAAAACCTTCTTTCAAGCCGTTACGGAACATTGAAAAACGTAAAAGACTCGTCATAAATGGTTCACGTAATAAAAAAAAATGGATCAGTTCCAAAAAAAATCTCGACTGGATATTTTCATGATTCTTTTTTAACGCCGACAGCGAATCCGCCAGCAGTTTTGGCGCGAAATCAAGTCGGACATTGGTAATCGTAAAAAGAACAATATTTTTCCCGTCCGTCGCCGAATGCAGCGTCTCATAAACAGCTTTCATCTTCGGTCTCGTGTAATGGCCTCATTCACCGGGCATAGTTTATTACACGGGAACAGTGTAGGCCTGTATTTTTTTGCGAGGTATTTGAGACCTCCCGCGGGCGCATCTTACAGAAAATAAAATAACCGGCGCTATAACGTATACGATAGTTAATATAGAATCGCCTAGCAACGGCACGTTGCACGAATTGCACCGCCGCGTCGCGGTAACATGCAGTATAAAAAAAATACGATATTAAAGTTAAAGCAAGGAACGGCTGGAGAAATGCCTGTCGCGCAGAAAGTAAGAAAGTAAGAAAGGTTTTCAGGGTAGAAAACTGTGGCGTTACAGTGAGTCGGTAGTGGTGTGTGTCGTTGCGGACCACGTCGAACGTGTTTCTGCATTCCAAAGGCGGAGAGGATTCGTCGAGCCGACGGCCAGCAAGCCACGTTTTGCCACGACCACGACGTGCCCTCGTGCCGCGCTTTCCACCACGTCGCCCTCCAGACGCGAGGATCTTATTACGCGAGCGAACGTGTAGCCAACGTTGAGTCTCGAATTACCTTGCAGCCGCGCGCCAGTTTCTTTCTCTCATTTTTATATACATATATATCTGTTTTTATTTTCCTTTTCTTTTCTTCACAGTTCCAAAGACGTCGGTTTCACTTATTCAAGCTTTCGTTTCTTTATTCTATTACCGAGAAAATAACGAGATTGTTTCAGTACTTTCTTGTCTTTTCTGAACATGCATTCCATGTACTCTGTATTACACCGCAAAACAGTTTTTCGTTTTTCGACCAAGAAATAACATTATTTTATTTTGCTAATGATATCTTGTTTTTGTTTCCCGTTGCAGCGGAACGAGATCATTGTAACAAGACAGTCGACATCTACGAGGACGTTTCGAGTCCCCCGGTGAGCACGGCTACGTGGGGGAAGCCATTGACATGCTGGTACAGATTTCGAGCTTTTCGCGGCACACCGCGAGACTGGATACTCCGGGTGCGCTTCAAGAAATTCAAGGTCGGAGTTTTGGCGAACGCAACAACATGCTCCGGTGGATTCCTTCAGGTAAGATCGTCGGGGATTCGATGACCCAACAATTTATCGGGCTTTCGGACGATTGAACTTCGATATGTTTGTTATTGCAAAGAGGTTTGATTGATCAAAGAAATTGCATTTGACGCGCGCGATTCCCTTTGATCGGGTGGGTTGCTAACAGGGAAAATTTCATTGACGAACATCGGTTGCACTACGTTGGTAAATGCTGTTGCTCAGCAGCTGCCCGTCGTAAAACAGTAACTAGCAGAACCGATAGAGCGGCATGGAAGGCCAAAGGGATGGCGAGTGAAACGGGAACGGGTTAGGAAGAGAGACTGGTCCGGTGAAAAGGGATGATGGCGTTTGATCACTGGCGTGAGACACTGCCGGAAATTCGATCGCTAATTATTCAATGGGCTACTGGAGGTCCTGCGGTCCTGTCCGGTACGTATGTATACCACAGATAGGTAAGGGAGAGGGGAGAGAAGGGGATGGAAGGATATAGGTACTGCACATGGAAGCAGAGACCATAATGCACCGGTGCGAGAGTGACCGCAGGAGCTTCTCTCGGGTACAGCTCAACGGATGTGCGAGCGTTCGCCAGCATCGATCTAGCGCGCACGACACGCCATCGCCGATAACCACCGCTCGCGAGTATTCCCGTGCCCGAGCGAGCGTTATATTGCCAGAGAATCGAATTAATTTGTACTGCCGCGAATTCCAACGAAATTCGTTGCTCCACAAAAGAAGCGTTCGGGAGGAAAAAAATACACGCATACACACAAACAAAAAATGAAATTGAAAAAACACCCTTTCACGGAGGGAAATGGGCGCTGCGAGCTTTTACAAATAATTAACGCGTTCATCCCCTGCTGCCTTTTCTCCTCGTCTCGACACATGTTTTTTTTTTTTTTTTTCCCTCTTTCATTTCTTTTTTGCCTCGTTCGCGCTCCATGTCGTTTCTATCCCACTATCTTTTTAATATATCCACTGCTACATCCCTCGTATCTGCTTTCGTCGAGTAGCGAAAAAAAAAAATGAAACTAACTAGAATTCACGTTACCTCGGTAACCAGGAGGTCACCCCCGCCCCCCGCGCCCAACGGCAACGGCTAATTCCACTAATTAATTGCGTCATTTCGTTCCGGTGACTCCCGAGGCATTGTGAACCGCCGCAGGCTCTGTTTTACCTTCAACTACCTAGCCGGATACTCATTGACGGCAAAGCTCATTGGCTCGTGACACTGACCGTCGGCTGGTCTCCGACTCCATGCACATAATGGGGTATTGTTTGAGCACTCGTTTTTCTTTTAATGTTCAGAAACATCGAGAATGAGAGATTGGAAAAAAATGTAATCCTCGGTAAAAATTATTTTTGACTAACCAATATAATAATAAAGAAACTCCGAGGGACGTGTGGGAAATTTTGTTTTTAAAGCGTGCATAAACTAATATGCAAAGCTTTTCGTTTTTCCCTTCAGCGTTGACTAAATTAGTTCTTTTTAAAACAATGAGCGATTTTAGTCTATTTTTTGAGCTCCGATTTTGAGCTTCGATTTCCGACTACCTTTTGTACTACTTTTCGGAGATTTAAGCAGGCGATGAGAAAATTCGGTAGTCGCACGGTTAATCGGAAGCCTACTAAATTTTTATAATGTTTAACAATGATCCATCCGTCTTCCACAATCCATCTTAATGCATATTTCGATTGTTTTCCTTGGCCAGAGTGGTGGCCGAAAACGTCGTTATCGCTGCAGAAACGAGTGTATGGCTCACAGCTAGCCCGATGCCTTAACGCGTTCGGTACCACGGGCTCTTTTCCAGTAATAAATCGTTATTTTTCCCCGGGTTGCTTTGACAGCGAGGGATTTTTCGTAGCTGCGAAACGCGCGAGGTACGTGGATAGAAAGTACGAGCGCAAGAGAAACATAGAAGGGGTGAGGGTGAAACGAAAGAAATGTCGGGGAGCGTGAGAGAATGAGAAAACGGTACGAGAGAGAAATAGAACGTACAGAAAAGGCGGCGACGGGGAGAAGCAAAGGGTGGAAGGGTGGAACGATGTCTCGGGATTCTCCCGTGTGTCTGGTGCACACGTTGCGAAATCACTGGCGCTTTTCTTCGCCGATGGATGGAATTTGCTTGTAATTTTTTACACTACCTATTCCTCCGCCGTTCGCTCCCTGCGCCAACTTTTATTCCGCACGAATTGTTCTATTTTCCTTTCTCCCATTGTTCTTGCGACCCTTTTGCCCGGCGTGCCCTTGGGCTCTTATCAATCGTTTCGAGCAGGGCGCTTCGTTCCGGATGACAGTCGCTTGAATTTGTAAATGGTCGACTCGCGTTTAGAATCGAGATATTCGCTTTATTCCGCTCGATGTTCATCGCTCCCGTTTTTCATTTTCGACTGATTGACTTTCCGTCGCTTGGGGAAACTTTTGATTGCCATTCAACGCCATCGCTGAATTTTTTTGACGTTTTTGAAATTGGATTCTCTTCTCTAATTTTTTTATTTTTATTTTTCGTTCTTTTTTTTTTTTATTGTGCGCCGTACTTAGCAATCTGTCGTCACGCTGGACGCCGGCGTCTATCGTGTTTCAATGTCGACGAGATTGAAACTTAACTCCCACTGCTGTATTTCGCGCTGTAATGAAGAATTGTTTTGCAACAAAGTCGATGGCACAACGAGACTCTTGATCTATACGATACGTCTCGCTTTCGTTCTCCGGTATCCCGATAACTCGGTACCACGAATCCGTAACAGCTTCGCGTTTCAAAGTTCGCAAACTCGAGTTTCTTCTCGCAACAAATCCACGAGCGAAAGCCCTTCGCTCCCTTGTTAAATATCAGAATTAATTGCTTTGTAACTTTCGGTGGTACTCGGCGGAAGCTCGAAACTTTTGCGCATAGACCGCGAGGCCGCAACCTCACAAAAGGGGTTTTGACGTTTCAACAACTTTCGAAGCTCTCCGTGTCAATATTGTTGCGAAAGGTGCAGAAGTGGCGAATGTGGAAGATCGTTTTTGCACGCTTATTAATTAATGAAATAACTAAGTTATGATGGAATTGTGGAACTAACGTCCGGTACGAAGCAATGCTAAAATGCAAATTGAATAAGAGTGGAATTGAAAAGTACCAGGTAATAAAATTAGTTCGAGGCATTCAGGAATTCAAGCATATTATTGAAATTCTGAACTGAAAGCCATTATTTTAATTACTTTTTCGCTGCAAGATTCGAGCTTACGTTCGCGATACGCTGTTCCGGATGTATTTGTCTTTGACCGCGCTGCTCATTTCTTGTATTTGCCTCGGGCTCCGGCCGGAGCAAGAAAAGCGAGATATCGGCGTCACGGACTAGATACACATCGCGGATGGAGTTTGGAGACATCGACAAAAACGACCCTTGTGACTGCTATCTCTCGCTGTACCTTATCGGGTATTGATCTTCTGGACTAGAGACGACGTGAAACTCTCCGTCCCAGGACCGCAAAAGCCGAAGCAGCAGAAGCCAGCCGGCGCGATGGGTATAAAGGAAAGTCAGAAGCCACTCGTAGTTCCAGCAACGATTTTGTCCTTCTCTAGGTACTCGTTTTTCTTCCGAGCGTTTCCTTCCGCTTTTTCCGTACTCTCTACGACGCTGTACCGAGTAACATTTTTCGATTGTTCCCTCTAGCCTCTACTTTTCATTCCTCTTTTATGCTTCATGCTTGTCTGTCTCTCTGGCGATACCACGAGGCAACTTCACCGTGGCAAACCGTTTGTCAAATGTATATATATATATAAATATATAAAGTATATTATATATATATATATATATCTATACAAGCATCCATACTACTACAGCCGTTGCTCGGTCCTCTCCGTTTGATTAAAGAAGGCACTCGTGACTTTTCCAGTGCCGAGAGAGAGTTTTCGGAAGCGTGGAAAACTCGTTTCGCTTGTACGGGGCTTTCATTCTTTGTTCTTCCTGTTTGGCGTTTCTCGCCGAAATTAAGACGGAGCAACGTCGGAAAAGAGGCGACTTCAGTAAAAATAGAGAAAGGTTTAAGAAGCGTAAGCGCTCTCGATTAAAGTTATAAATTGAATGCTTCGAGTGATTGTTGGTTAACTAGTTACATTAGTGTACCGCGAAAGAGACCACGAGGGGTGCGAATACATTTTTCGCTCGACTATACAACGACGCGCAAACTCGACGATGAGAGAAAGGCCAACAGGACGATACAGTATCGGAATCGGTTTATGGAAATGGTAGAGATCGAGGAAACCCTTCAATTTTCGTATACGACGTTGGGTTTCGCAGAATTTTGAAATCGGTATCGCGCGAGACTCGCAGGAAACGGGGAAGAAGGGCAAAGGGGGATGAGGACGGAGCTATAAATGTCATGGAAGCGATGACGTATCGCGTTTTACTCGGGTATCGCGCATTTTCCTCTTCTCTTCCTGCTCCACAATTCCCTTCCACCGAGCCGTCCACCTTTGCCTTGCTATTAAATTCAAATCGAGCACAGCCATCCCCGACCACCCGTTTCCCAGCGAAACTCTATCACGAACATACGGCCTTAATTGAAAAGGGCGTTGCGCATATAAAAGCAGAATGCGAACGTAATGCCCCCCGACGCCGCATTCGGCGATCGGATATACCGCCACTGCGAGAAAGCTAAACTTTAACGACGTCGTTGAGCTCCGATGCCATTTACCTCTCGCTGCTATGCGACAAAGAAAATAAAATATGCAACGAATAAGTAGAAAAACGTAAACCCCAAAATCTATCGCAAAAATGCTACATGTTTTTTGCTCTTCATAAGCGTTGAATTCGACGCTTTTGATAGTTTCGATCGCGTGTCGAAGTCCTCCTAAAAGCCTCCGTACAGCTGTTACATTGGCCCTTTTTTTTTACCGAAACACCACTATAAAATTCACTATTTTGCGGTACCCGTCAGCGGCATAAAACTTTCGCCGCAGGAAATAAAAATCCGAAGTAGGCTTTCGAGGGATAATTTCAACGACGGAGCGTTGCAAAATTTGTTCATACTTCCGTTTAAAGGGTACAGAAGCTGTATTAACGCGCAAACGACACGGTGCATTTTCCCATGAAGTAAAATATAGCCGTTGGGTAACATCGATCAAATTTGGCTGAAAACAAGTTAAAATATTTGCAAAAATGTCGGATATTCTTTCGCTCGGTAAATCACCGCGTCCACGCCGCCGTTTTATTTTTTTAAAGTTTGATAGGTATGTATACGTTGCAAACGAAAAATTGATAAACAGTGAGGTAAACATTTTTCCATGCTTTTTCGTCCAAAACGGTAATGGCACCGGGTACACGGTAACTGAGTGGTATATTCGCATGTGCGTGCAGTATCCCCCTCTCAATGTCGTTTATAGAATCATATTTCGTTGCCCGGACGAAAATTGCCGAGTTTATATTTAATTCACTGGGTAACTTTTTTTTTTCTCCCTTTTTTCGTTCAATTTATGACAGAGGGTTTCGTACGGGCGGCGCGAGCTCACCGAATTCCCGAACGGCTGCGATCCGACACCGTAAATTGGTACGCCCGAAATATTTTTTCGCGATATACATACATATACTGCTGGATACCGCCACAGAGAACGAGGGATTGGGCACGAGCGAAAAGGCGATAGATTGGTTCGAGGTAGAAAATATTTATTTTCAAACGCTTCCCACTGAAAAGCATAGCACAAGGGTGGAGGGAGCGAGAATGCAGTGGATAGGAGAGGCTTTTTGATCGAATCAACTATTTCTAATTCCCGTGGAATCCGAGTTATTCTGTACTCGGGCTGCAAATGTTGAAACCACTTTCATTCCCGCATATCGAATCGATCCTCGCTCTACAGCCTCTCTCTTTAACCATGTCTCTTTCTCTCTCGGATGTAATTAACATTTTCGAAAACGAGAAACGGACAAAAATGAATGAGCTACACGAGGGGAGGATAGCAGAGCGCGAGTTTCGAGAATGATTCATGAATAAAACTGTAGTGTGTACAACAAAGATCTACCACTTTCGCAATGCGTCTTCTCGTTCCCGAGTAGCGTGTGCAGATGCGCGAGGTACACAGAGCAAGAGAACTCGAGGATCTCGAGAGAGGAGAGAGCACGGAGAGGGAAAGGGATTGCACCGGAAGTTTGTATGGGTCGGGGGGAGCGTCGCGAAGGAGGAGAGGCCTGCCGAAGATTAATGACGCACTGCTAGTGGCACACGACGGGGGGTAGCGTGTCCCAGCGTTTGTAGAGAGCCTCCAGCACTACCCCTATATCTTATCCCCTCACCTACGCTTCGAATTCGGTCCTCCTTCGCTCTCCCGCCTCGCAACACGTTCCCAAATGAATAATTAAGAACGATGCGGGCTCGGCCATAATGAAACCAGCCACTCGCACACGTCGACTTCCTCGTTCCATCCCTGTTCCTCGCTTCACCTGAAGCGGAATGAGGGAAGAGGCTTCACGAGAAAACTCGCACGGTGCCTCATTTCTTCTCTCATACTTCTTCATCCTTTTTCTCTCCGCCCTCTCGTCCATGCTCGACTCCCACTTTCAGTATTTCTTGACTCTTCCTTTCGGGGCTTCCCGTTTCTTTTTATTTTTTTTTATAGGCTCCCTTCTTTCCTCGAGAGCCCTCTGCGAATTATGCATAATTTTATGCCCAAAGTGGCCGCCCGCTACGTACTTCACTATTCGCGGAATGAAAGCACATGCGGAGAATCTCACGGTTCGAGGATGAAATAAAAAGGCTTCCGCAGCGCGGAAGAACTCTTTGAGCGTTGTATCGTGCCGACGAGAGCTCGCTCGACAAAATATACATCTTCCAGTCGAATCTTCGACGAGATAATCGCATTTTCCACGAGTTAATTTTTGCTCGGAAATTCGCGACCGACGAGGCATAATTTTTTACGTTTTTTTTACGCTTCGTATGAAAAAGTGACTGTGGAAAGCGTCAGCCGCTCGGAGATGCGTTCATGAAAACGGAGTATCGAGGTGAGAGGTCCGTTGAGAATACCTGCGAAGCTTCGCTCGGTTATGCAGCGCGTATATACCTCTATGCATTTCGCCATGTATATATAATGTAATTCAGGTTGATACAGCCAAACGTTATATCTTTTCGCGAGTCGAGCCAATCGCCTTATCGTTCTCACGTGTTCGACTTTATGAAACCGACAATCCAACCGGACGAGCACGATTTCTATGCCGAACGGTATTCGAGAAATTTCAGATACATTTAATGCGTCGAATTACTTATCCGCTTCAAGCGCGATAGCGGAGATACGAAAGGACTTGAGTTTTTTCTCGTTCTGTCATAATAAATGCTTTGTTTCCATGGAAATTTTATTCATTTCAATCAAAACGTCTCTTAAAACTCACAAACTTTTGAGAACCTAAAAAAAGTTAGTGAGTGGCGTTACGATTACAGTCGTCTTTAGAGCTATTGGAGCCTTCACGAATCAATAAATTATTATCGGCCGCATTGGCGAACCTTGCGTGTTAAATGCCGAAGAGTAAAGTTTATAGAGTGATCGACAGTCCATTATTTTATGAATGAACCTCTCATCTGCGTTCTAAAAAAAAATCATGGCCACATCGCTCGGTATTGCCCTATATCTTCGATTGAGATTGGTTGCGCCGGTAGACGCTCGGGGAATTATACGAGCCGGACTATCGCAGCCCCGACGCTCACTTTTCACGCTCCACGCGTGACTGGAATACATCAGACGCGCACGACTGCACGTCGAGTGCCTAACACCACCGTGGCCTCGTGTGCACATGCATATCTTGGCACTCTCGGAGCGTGTGGACCGCTCCGCTCGAATCGCGTATGCCCGTGCGAGCGGCCATACCGGATGCTAGCTCCGAAATCCGATAGGTCACACAGGACGTAAAGTTCGCGAACTGACCCGATAAGATCGGAATTGCATACTCGAAACACTGAACGATTCGGTCACTTTTATCTCAAAAATAGTCACCGCAAGAAGTTTTAGCCATTATATTTCGTTTAACTATCGACCGCGACATTTTATACCATTCGCTCTTTCCCGACACGGGCGAGTAGTAGAACCTCAGATAAATGCGACATCGCCTTTCTCGCGAGAATCAATTTTAACCGCACCGTCGTAACAGAGCTGTGCGGGTAGCATAAGCCGAGGGCTTATCGTCAAATCGATTCATAATCGAGCAGACTGTATCGAGGGTCGTGAATTTATTTTTATATCTTTACACATATATATATCTATAATAATAAGACTTTTCAAGAATGTAATGCTCCAAGAAGCTGCAGTTTTAGTGCCGCTTTCTTTGCTCCGGATCTCCTTGGCTTTCCGAGCTTCGCGAGCCGATGAGATCAAGCAGGGACAAGGGTGAAAACTTTTTATTGTTTGACTCTGGCGAAGAATCGAAACGACTGCGGCAAGCGGGAGTTCGTAGGAAAAAAGGAGGAAGAAAAAAAAATTAAGTCCGCAAGCCGCAGCGAGGGAAAAGGAGCAGAAACGCGACCGCGGGTACGAGACGCGAGGGAAGTTAGGTTCCCTCTGCGATTGAAAATCAATGAGCTCAGAAGTGCGAGGTGCAGAGACCAGAAGCGCATATATAGCCAACAACCACGGATAGTATTTATGGATTCGCTGTGGTGAAACTTGCACGTACCTATCCGACGGCAAAGCGAGAACGTCGGAGAGTCCAACCCCCGAGACTACGTGCCTTCGTGGAGGTGATGCCGCTGGGTTTCTCCTTCGCGGCTATGCGAGTCAATAGTGCCCGCGTAGGACGGCATATATACACTGGGGCGCTTCTGGCGGTATCCAAGCTGTCGGAGTGGGTACACAGGCCCGAAGACACGTACACACAACGCAGCTGTACCCGAAACGACGTCGTCTTCGTCGACGTCCACCTGGCCCAAGCCATCAGCCTCGTTCTATCGAGCTTCGAAAACGTATCTACGGACGTCCCCGACCCTCCGGGCGTTTCACGACCGCATATACGCGAAATCGACTCTCACGTACCTAGACACACACTCGTCCGGTATTTTCATTGAATTTTCTTCGGTCATCGTGTCATCAACCGAGGCTCTTCCTGCTTTTACTATCGACCCGTAGCCTCTCTTACCCTTTCAACGGGCTTTCATTACGATTCGCATTGATTTTAATTAATTTCGTTGGAAGCACCCGACACGGAGTTTCGTCGCTTTCTCCCTTATGGCATAATATTCTATCTCGTGCTCGTTAATAAATTAGAAATTGTAAGAGACCCATGGAGCATGAACAGAATTTTTGCGAAATTATATCGTTCCCTTCATAAATTTACAACCGCAACCGCGGCGCTTGGATTTAGGATACAGTGACCAAAGTGTACGAAATTCGCATCTGATTCATATTGATATATATATACATGTATATTTATACAAGTCGAGAGAGGTTTTACGTTGCCCATACGAATTCATTTAAATACTCGGTTCTCGACTGTGTACCCCTTTCTTGCCCTCTCGACCGGCTACCAGAGCAAATACTCACTAGTGTATTATATTGTGTGCAGTAGTGCGGTATTGCGGGCCATGTAGCGAAGTCGGATTTCGTACTTGGAAAAGGATTTATTTTAACGCAGATTTATTTATAACACGTATCTCGGGTTGGACGGCGAGGGCGAGGAAGAAGCGCCGGGAATGGTCACGACTCTACGCGGCGACCTTCTCGTATTCGTCGCGTTCGCTCCGCTACCATCCCCTCGCGCGAATCTCCGCGTTTCATTTCCCTCCGACTACTATTTCTCGTTCTTCCCTCTATTTACATACGTACCGTTCCTCTCATTCCCGTTTCCCCAGAACGGGATAATCCTGTTTACATATTTATTATAGAGTCGAAGACAACCCCAACTCCCGCCGCAAGTTCGTAGTTTCACGCGAAGTTTGCACTAAATCCTCATCCCCGTGGCGCGCACGAAATTTTCGCATAAACGTGTCTATGTGTACACAACGTCGCGGAACGATACGCGGTATATTTAACCGGGGTGTATGCATATGAACGAATGTAATACCGCCTATGCGTAAAGCCTCCGCCGCACGAGTTTACTTGAGAAATGATAACGTCAGCGAGCCAGACGACGATTATACGCGATTTCGCGATTATTCATTCGGTTAATTCGATTAAAACGAGAATAAATGATATTGGTGTCACTTCGATAATCTTAACGGCCCGACCTTGTCGTGAAGTAACTCAATTAAAGAGAAAAAGTCATCGCCGTTGTCGTGCCGAAGCCGCGATATCAACGCCGCTACGACCTTTTTCTGTCTCGCGTACCCCGAAATAATGAAATATGAGGGATCTGGCTATGGTAATTCTCGGTAATTATCATAACCATTATACCGGGTAATAAATGAAGACCATTAAGAATTAATTTAATTAATTCGCGCATAATCGCTGCAAGCTCACGAATTATTACAGCTATATTCTGACCCATTTGAATTCCGAATTTAAACGTTCGAAAATATAGAATTCGTATGAAATTCAAGGGTTTAACATGTTTTTCTATTTATCGAAGCGAACATTTTTTTTTTTATTCCATTGTATTTAAATCGTCGTCGTCATTTCGCTGAGAAAGCCGCATCAAATGTGCCCTCTGTTCAACGATATTTGCGGATAAATAAACGACGTCCCCGGCGGCGTATCCGTCGGTTTACGCCAGTCAGAGCTTTTCCCCACGGAGGTCTGTCGCTGACGCGTGGTAATCGACGTCCACGAGAGATTCAACGAGCCAACGCTACTGCGAGCGCATTATGCATTCGTCTGGTTGCAACGGCGCAAGAAATTGGAGAACGGATGCTTTCGCCACAGATCCAAGGACAAATACGATCTTCCAGTGGGAATTCCATTAAAGATTTCCGATTTTTTTTTTTCGGAGCTTCGAATTGTTACAACTCGACAGAGTTACTTTGATGAAATAGTTGCACTGAATAGAAAAAGGGACAGTTTTTCTTGTTTACGGGCGAATTACGTATATTTGAAGCTCGTTTCGTGTATCACGCGAGTGATCATATTCCCGCAGGCTTGCATATTCTCGTTCCGCGTGCGAATGAGTGTGAAATTGTGAAACGCCGCGAGTCGACGATCTCGCGAAGTCACGGACTCGAAAAATTCGTCATGCTGAGAATCGTCGGGATGGATATCCTCGTTAGAGGGAAAAGGGGAAGCATTTGGCGAGCTCTGCCGTGAGAGAAGTGGAACGCGATGCGAGGAAAAGAGGGGTGAGAGAGAAAAGTAAAAAAAAAAAACGACGTAAAAGCGTTAGAAGAAATCTCGACGACAGACTCGAGGGTTGCCAAGTTCGAAAGCTCGACGTCTCGCGGGGGACGAACGAGAGAGGGGCGAGTAACCGCGGAGGGAGGAGGGGAGAAAACCTCATACTCGTTGGATTCAGCAACGAGCGCGAAAGCTCTTCTTCCGCAAGAGAACCGGGCGAAATACCCCTCCGTTCGTACTCACAGTCACCACGTCCCGAAGTCTCTGCCTCCTGTTCGAGGACCACTCGTGGCAGAAGCAGAACCCGAAGGAAATCTCCAGCCCGTCGGGATTTACGATTAACTATGCCGCTCACGCAACGAAAGCGTAGACGAGTTAACGGATGCGTCGCGTAGTAATGTCACCCGGAGCTTGAATTATTGTAGCTGGTTCCAGTATTTATTGGTATTATATTCATCAATTGCTAATCATGATTTTATAGATTGTCACAGATACCGTTTGGCGAATTGCAGGACAATTATAAAATGTATAATATCTTTGAGGTACGTGATCCAGTGGAAGTACTGCTAGATTTTGTGATAATCAGATTTGTGAAGTAAACCGAAACTCGAAAATGCGATACCGCTAAGTTCTTGAATCATTCTCAAAAGCAAGTAAACTTCCATCAACGATTCAAAGGTCGCAGACCATATCGCTCGATGAGTTTGCGAGGATATTTTGCCAAACCGTGAAGTCGGTGCGCAGCCCCGGCCATCTGAGCGGTTGCCGACTTGGCAACTTTCATGGTCGCAACTTATCGATCTCGCTTTGGTAGTACTCAAATCTGCGCGAAGCAGTAATTATAAAAAAAATTGTAAGCACATCTTGCACTCGCGATAATTATATGTGAAAACATCTCTCATAGGTTTAAATTCGGAATCAGCCATTCGGCTTGTTTTTTTACTCGTTTCCAGAGGAGCCATAAGACTATTTGAGGAACCTTTGCATTTTCACACAGTCTTACGAAAAATCGTACCGTACAGAATATGTACGAAGCATTCTTGAACCGAATTACTAGAAGGACTGTACCGCTTTTCCGCTTTTCCTATTTGAGCCTCGCCAAAGATCTATACGCATGAAAAATTATCAACTTCCCACAATTGGAGTCGACTACACACCGTTCTAAAACTAGCAATTGAAAAGGAACCGATCGCCAAAACGACGATAGCGTTTCTCCTATCACGTTGACCTGGAAATTCTCGAACGTAATCGTAATGCGTGACAATTTTGGATACACCGGTCACCATAACGTTGTTATCTCGAAGATATGTAATACCAGGGCGAAAGCTTAATAAGATCAAATTTCCGTTGTAAACGCAATGAACGCTGGTTAGCACATTTGGCTGAGAAATTCATTATAACGCCCCACGTATGACGGTGACGAGCTCCGAACAAGCAAACGAAACCCTAATTGAAACTACCCAAGGGAATTTACGGGGTTCGATGTCATAGCCTCCGGAAATTCTACCGGACGGTTTTCCATGAGCTACTGGGAGCGTTAGCAAATATAATTGCGTTAATTAATACATCCCTTGGTACGATTCGAGACGATAAACTCGTCGTGTTTTTTGGCTTACTTTCGACTATGACTTTGATCGTTGTCAGCACGACCGAAAACGGAGTTTGTTGCTCGTTATCAAGTTAACGACTGCGTAACGATTTCCGATAAATCGAAGATAACTCGCCAAATACATTGAGGAAGATTTCCATACTCGCTGACAAAAAAATCGTCCGACTGTAATACGTGAATTAATTGTCATTTCACTCTTTTTCATTAACAACATTTTATCATTGCACTGCTTTTCCAGTCGAGGGTTTATTGATTTTTTAATTTTTCTTTTTTCGAAATATAGTCACGGATGCAGCGAGCCCAAGAGTTCGGATATCATTATATCGATTCCATTTAATATATGTATATTCTATACTCATGCATAATCCATACAAAAAAAAAGTTATAACGAGGCTGCGCGCTCGTTAAATATTGATCTTTCGAGAGTTTGTTCGAGTGTGCACACTCGCCGAGCGAATTGGGTCTTCGGCAAATTTCACTGCAGCGGAATAGAACGAAATTTCGAACGAACTTGAACATCTCTAACGGTGAATACGGCGCGTACACTCTCTCGCGTTGAAACGATAGATACAGCGAGCGCCGGCAGCCCAGGACTGCGAGTGTAACGAATGCAGCATCGCTCTTCCTCCATGCGGTGAGAGGAGTTTCGCGTTTTCATATCTGTCTATATGCATATCCCCTTCTGTGCCACAGGACTCCGAGCATAGCTCTCGCGTTTCGCAACGACGCGTGTTTCTGCTCTGCTTGCTTCGGCCTCACCCTCCGCACCCCCTTTAGCACAGCAAGTTGATGTTACTTCGTTAATCATCCTTTGTGTCGACTGCACTCTCGCGATTGTTCCTTGCGGCTCGACGGTCATAACGAATCTCTCCTGCCGCTTTACGCTGGCTCGTAGCTCTTGTTCACTTTCGTCGCGCACACACGGATACACATACAAACGCCCACTCTACTATATAAAGACGGCCTCGGGCGTTTCTAATACACAAGACGAAATTTTCTTGCGCGATTTCGAGTGGAATCTCCGAGCCACTGAAGCGACGAGGCAAACGCGAAAGGCCGGCAGAACGGGGAGGTGGGGAGGGCACATTGATACGAATTTGTACGTACATCGAGTGCAAAGCTATTCGAAGCATATCGACACCCATCGTGAAATATATTTCAATCGAATATTCTCACGGGATTGAGAGAACCACGAAGAGTGATTGCACCGGGTTTCGTTATCATTTTTTGTTTTCTCTGCTTTATTTATCTTCGAGCTCACGGTTGAATAACGACGAACAAAAAAGAAGGGCAAAAATGGGTCGGTGTATCGCCGGATGTATGGTTCGTTGCTACCCTCTGCCGAGCGGTCTGTTAGAGAAATGTTTTTATCCCCTCTGCTTCGATGCTCGATTGAACAGAGACAGGTCGGTAGAAAAATTGCACAACTCTTGGAAAAATATTTTATCTCGGTTATGCAAACTCGTGTGAAGTTGTTTTTTTCTCTTTTTTTTCTTGGGGCTTTTTGCCCGTGAATGATCTGCGGGTATAAATGAAACAAATCAACGTTCGTTGATTTGTCTTTGAGCGTCTGGACGGTTTAATAATATTTCGGTACCGAATACAAGCGCAGACACAGTTTTTGTCCGAAGGAGCGTTCAGATCCATTAAACCGCCATTGAATCCAAAATTTCGTGATGCAAATAGCAACTCCGTGCACCGAATTCGTCCTGAATCGCCGGGCAATGCTAATGAGTAACGACAGCGCGCCAGTTTTGACATTCGGTTCTATTTGCGCTCGTCTCTCGCACTTCGAGTTTCTCTCGCTTTTCCTCGAAACCGCAGTCCGTTGAACATCGAAATCGAAGTTCAAGTCGGCGCGCAAGAAGCCAAACGGGAACTTTCCCATCGGTGGCTATTTGAAGATGACGATGTGGTTTGGGATCTTTCGTGTATATAATAACGCTTCGAAGATCCGGTTCATAAACAGCGATATTTAACTTCACGTAGATAAAATGATACAATTCGCGAAATAAAAAAACAGTCGATTATTATATCTCATGGCCGTTATTTATACCGCAGGTCACTGAAAGCTTACGGAGCCTTTATTACCTGGGCTGTAGAAGGGCGAGACAGAACCTCTTTTTCGTTCAGTAGTAGAAAAGTATCGTGTATATCGATAAAACTTCCTGAATCACGAAACTAGCCCATTTTGTCCAATCTATTACCGTGTCCTGTCTTATAAATCGGCCAATGCTCGCAAAAACGTTTATAATGCCCCGAATAAAACGCAATACGTTCATAAATCATCAAATTTCTATCGTCGTCATTAGTAAACGTCGTGTGTCATTTGTGAATTACAATTTGCATTGTTTTCATTTTGTTCTTATTTCATCTTTCCCGTTCGCTCTTACGACGATAAATCAACTAATAGCGTGACTCGGTTCATCCCCGATCCGTGCCAATGTAAAAGTTTCGTTCATACACGAACCGGTACTTCGGTCCCTCGATCGCTTCAACGAGATTATGAATAGCTCTATTAATCCAACGTCGTGTCGTCGTCGTTGTCGTCGTTGCTCCGTCCGGCACGTACAACTTCCTCTCTCGCGCCCGGCTTATCGCGATCCCCGTGTACGCCAGGGCGCGTGACGCGCCAAACCACCACCGTCGCTCGTTTCTCCTTCCCTCCCTCTTACTTTCATCCCCCATCAATTTTCGTCCTTTCTCGTTTAACCCAGTGCGCGAGAAAGCTCCGCGCTTTCTCCAGCGTCGAACCGCGCACGGATCGCGAAGCGTTTTGTGACTATTGAATTTCCTTCGGTGTTGCGCGCGGGCCTCGAGCGTAGCCTCGTTTCGTGATGGCTAATTAGCCTTAAACAACGAGGCAAACGAACGAACATCGAGAGCCAGAACGAATATATCGCGCAGATACGCATAGGTAGAGACGGCCGCCGCGTTCTCTCCAACGTCGAATGGACCGGACGTGCGCGCAAGCCACCATTGACGCGTTGAAAATACCTCCAGCTCTAACGCTCGCAGCAGGCATCCCTTCTCCGAGCGTTATGCCGGTACACTTCAATCCCCGCTTTTGCTCCCTCTCGGTGAACAATCTCTACCAACCATTTCGCAATTCCCTGCAAGCTCGAATGCGCATACCGTACATATACTATATGCATATACAGGTATAGTATACATACATATGTAGAAACTACATTCTATGCGAACCATTGCCCGCGTTCGTCACCTTCCTTTCACGGCTCTCCGTGTCTCCCTTTCACTAACGGTGACACACCGGATTTCCGACTTTACGACCATGCTCTACAGACCAGTCATCGACACTGTGCTATCCGACACGTTGGGCTATACAAACGCCATCGTAGTTTCGAGTTTTCGAATCGAGACGTCCGAGCGCAAACTCCATACCAATCCAACATCAATCACATTAACGAGCTCGACGCAGTACGCTAGTGTGATGTAATAGTGTAGCTATCATCCGTCATTCGAATGACGGTATTGATGCCTATTACAAAATTTACAGAGGCCAACTGAAATAGGTGTTAATGTTAAGTTGAGCGCCAGGGCACGTTGATCCAAACTCTTATTACGATTTGACACGCGACTAAAAAGGTGGGTGTTCGACACTGCCGAAAAGTTGTCCTTTCTGTGTCTGTGCTCGTCCATCATCGAAGCCGATGAACGGGACGAAAATGCGCGGTGGTTTGTGATTTGTTCAGCCGTTCGTTTGCAGAGTATCGTTTACTCACGGATCAGCGCATTCCCCCACCTTTGCCCACCCACGTCTACAATATTGTTTACTTTACAAAAAAAAGTACTATCCAAACTTTTGATTCTTTTACAGATAATTTTGTTAATAACGAAATGTTTATTTTGCTTTTTTCCTTCCAACGTAGCGGCTTACTTGACTAGCCGAAAATTTCTTCGTTAATTAATTTCATGCTTATCCCAAGTGTGCGACATTATTTATGCATCACTGCGGTGTAGCGAGTCAAAGGGCTAGACGACTGCTAGATATAGCAGTTGCGAATAGAGTCGTACGAGGTCACGCCATTATGTTTGGGCGCACGTGCACCGGGCCTTATCACGACTTTCACGGTACAATGGTCAGCAACGTTGGGGGGAAGGAAGGGTTTGTCGGTCTTGCCTCGATAGAGTTCCGACCGTTCTCCACGCGTACAATGTCTTCGTGGACCAACGGCGAACATGCCATTGTATTCGAAGATCTATGGCGCGCACGAGTGCGATAATAATTCCAGCGCTCCAGTTCAAGCTTTTTGTTTGCTGCGTGATGCAAGTTGCGACATTAATGTATACCGAATGGCGATTACTATTTATCCTTCCATAAATGGACGCGACTCCAGTGCCGCTTAAAACTGAAGGAGAACGTGCGGAAAATGAAAATATGGAATTTTTTTCCACTCTGATCGCTATCTTTTATATACGAGAACCATTATTCAAACACCGCCGGGGCGAAGTCCCATCAGCTTCGTAGCGGATTTTCGGAATACAAAATTTTCTGCCGGGCTGCATATTTCTCGCGCTCGTTGTGACACAGAGGGTTTTTGAAGTTTGCACTTTAAAAGCGTCGCGAGCTGTGCACAACCATTTGGCGGACTTGCGCACTCCGCTATACGAAGCGGCCTTTTCCTCCGCAGTGCAGGTCCTTCGGGATAAGGTCTTTACGAGGGAATTGTGCCCTTCGCTCGTTTATTATTCCTGCACACTCCACGGTCTCGTTTCACGCGATCCTTCGCATTGTATGGTGACTCGTGTGATATACACACATGTACATATATATCGCATTGCATATCGCATATGCACTGCACGAGGGCAATACCAAAGTGGGCCAACCCTCAAGAGCATTCACACAAACGTTCTCGGCAAATTCGCGGCCGTGAGTCTTAGAAAGGCGTAAACACGAATTGGGATTACGAGCTAACACCGTCGTGATTTACGTCCGAGCGGTGAAAAAGTCGCGGCAATTTTGAAGTGGAACTACGCGGAGAAAAAAAAGTCGAGTGTTCTTTCCTTCTATTTCACTGCAAGCGAGCTGATTTTCCAATTTTCAATTGCAGGCCTCTCCATATTTATTTCTCTGCGCCTGAGCAGTTTTCCTGTTGGCTTTTGGGCTCGATATTTTTGTTTTGTTTTTCCTCACTGTATGTTTCAGTGTCGGAAGCCGGCGAAATGAATACAAGGTACAGTGGGCAATTAGTATGCTACAGCTGATGGAATAATAAAGCGAAATAGAGAGTGAGAGAAAAACCACTGAAGCGCCTTTTTTAAATTTTACCGCCGAGGGCGGTATGAAAGTACGAATGCGAGCGAGACAAGAGTCGAAGAGAGATTCTCTCATGCATGAGACTACGCGTTTCTGTCGGAGAAACCCCATTAAAACACCATTAAAAACCTATTAAAAGCTTGGAAAATACGGCTTCGTCGTACCTAAATCGCATTGCGAGAGGCACGGGGCGACCTCGGCTCCCTTCATACACCCTCGACGGGATCCTTCGTCCATTTCCCTCAACATCGCAGGGCTCTGCGTGAACCGCGAACGGACCATCGTCACAAGACCACTACAGATGGTACGGCGGAAGTAGTGCGGCATGTATAGGTATTCGCGGTACATAAACCTACTAATACTATCAAGCCGGAACGAAAGCCGGCCAATTTCGCGTACAGCGATTCAACCGGAGAAATCTCCGTCGCGAAATCCACTTTGCTGGATGGTCTATAAAAAAAAAAGAACCACCCGCACCGCAGGACGAGAACCAACGGAATGACCGCAAAATTTCCGAGCACGTGGGATATTTCATTAGATTTTAATGAAGTTTGAGGTATCTCCGCTGGAAAACCAAGGAAGTCCCGGGGGAAAATATATACATATTTTTTTCTTACAGTGGTTCTTCACTGCATGTTAACACAGCTCTTTATCGTGTGGAAGCTGTAGAAGGATACATATGCTGTTCGGAATGGTGTAAAGACTACCTTTCAGTATACCCGGAATACATTCGAATGGCTTGAGGCAAACTACAGGGATGGTCGACGTCCGAAAATAATTTCGCTTGACTCAATCAAGCGAAGGGTTTGTGTTCCTTGTTATGGCTCCGTTGTCGTTCCTCTTTCTCGGGAAGGAACCGGATATAACGAGGAGGAACCGTTACATTAGTACGCAGGTTGGCTGTTCGCAGGATAAAGTAAACGTGCGCGATAGGAACGTTTCGGAAGCATAGAATGCTCGTGCTTGACAACCCCAACGAGCCGGGAGGCAACCCCGAGGTGATACGATAATGCGCTGAAACTTGAGTTAATGACGCCACACCGGCACGCGTGCCGGATATTAAATGGGGAACCGGGCCCGGGGCATCGGAGAACGATAACCATGACGACGGAGAGGAGCTCATTCTAATAGCAACTTGTAGAATTGTAGCCTCGCATGAAACTATAATACTGTAATATTGATCTGCGTGGTCAAACGAGGTGCGCTAACAGAGCGATATGTGGAGATTTCTAAATCCAAATGAAATTCAAAGGCAAGCCTTCTTTGAATTGAATATAAAAAGCGTTTAATTCTCTGGATTACGGGATCTTTTTCGTAACAGAAGTATTTGGAGCTGTACTTTCTGACGCAATTTTCTTGTATAGTTTAAACCAGTCGCCTAGTCTAACCAGGATTCAAGGTAAAAAAAATGCAAAGGTAAATGCTTCAACGTCGGTTTTTTGTCCATTTGTCTATCAACACTTGAAGGTACCCCACAAATCTTCTGCAATGTAATAAAAATGAATTAAAGGTGCTACGGGCTTTAAAGTCGAGTAAGGTAGGACTGCCGCAAATGCTTGGCGTCGAGACACGGTCTCTCGATGGTAACGACAGCGTCAAGTTGAAGACGTCGGAGAAACTTGAGTTAATAAAGCAGCATTCTCTAAACCGGATATTAAATGACACTCGGTGAGTGGTTCCGTCAGGATGGCGAAAGCGAAGAACCGCGCGCTCGGCGTTATTCGACGCTGCAACGTAGAATAAACCGAATTTATATACAGCGGAGCGTAAACTTGGGTATACATTTCGGGCAAGGATGTACATAGCGGACTATATACACAAATGTAATATACAGTTTAGTATACGATGAGAGTTCTCTGGAGCGTTGGCTCTCGAGAGTCGACCGGAAGCTAAACTAACGTCTACACGGTAGACAGTAGGTTTAATTTACTGCGCGCGAGAGTGGAGTCTCCATCCTCTCGCAACCAGTTCGCCTAACCAGTTCCAAATGCGTTCGGAGATATCCCGAGAGCAGGACGCACCCCACGGGACACGCCGCAGCGTATAATGACGGAGAGAGTAACGGCTCCCAAAGTACCGGCTGAATTAATTTCACGGTGAATCGGGCGAGCGTGCCAGTATAGGTTGTTATACCGTTGACTATATAATACACTCGCTGTATAACAAACTAGTATGTGCTGTACATGTATATAGGACACTAGCTGCATAAGCGGCCCAGTGAGCCAAGTTTAAACCGTGAGTGACTGGCGACGAAATCTTGCTATCGTAACGCAAGGGAATCAAGAACGCAGAGCCGAGAGTTTCTCAACTGAAGTGAGATGAAACTTCTGCTTCATTTAACTCCTAACTCTCACGCTGATGATTCCTCATTGGCGTTTCGAACGTGCGGGGCATCGGGTAGCGCGGATTCGCAACAAACTTTCTCTCGATTTGATCCGTTCGCTTCCAGTGGCGACGCTCAAAGAAAATAATTCTTTTACTCTCACGGACAGTATTTGGGATCAAATATTGAGATTAAAATAAGATAATTTACCAATTCGTTATAAAAACGATAAAGTACGTGGGAACAGTCTTTGAACGCCGATTGAATTTTTTTCTTGAAATAAGTTTTATGAAAACTTTACACTTTTCCGTATTTCAATAGAGTTGCGGAGAAATGAAGGTGTCTATTCGGAAAAAATTTAATACTCATGATATATAATGTACATATAAATAAATCATCAGGTTTTATATAACTATGCATGCACCGTTATATAAACAACGATGCACGATGCACTGTTGTATACCCTGTGGATTAATATTTCGGTAAACTTTATGAACGCGCATATACTTCAGCACTATGTGAAATGGATGGTATTTCTGGATACAATTGTGAATTGAAAGGGATCCAGCGCGTTAACAAGTAGAATTGTTATTATTCATACGAAAATATGTAAAATAATTTTTTCCCGAGTATCTGGTTGCAAAAAAAATACATGAAGAATCATCCGGTGAAATCACAACGTTTTTTTAAAGCCGCTATAGATTTATAAAAAAACATTGAATGCAAAAGTTTCAAATTTGAGAGAAATACGAATGAACGTCGAAAACTCTGGGCTTTGGGGAGGGTAATATTTTCCGTTTATTTCCGTACGAACTGATTGAAAAGCTTCCAAACACTGGCATAACTCTCGTTTATTTTGATGTTCCAGATAATCGACGGCAACACGAAGACCGAGGTGAACAATCGCAAGGATCCCGGGTTGTTCTGCGGCGAGTCGGAGCAGCCGCAGACCTTCATTTCCGAAACGAGTTTCGTGCGTGTGCTCTTTCACGCCGACAACTTTACCGATCAGACATACTTCAGCTTCGATTCCCGAGCTGAGCAACAATTCGAGGTTTACCTTCGTTACGGTCAGCATCCCGAGCTGTATCCGAACCGTCGGGGCGAAATAGTTCCGGGTAGTTATTGCGAGCGTGTATTCAAGGATTGCAAGTTGCAAACCTGTTACGTTCAGAGTCCCGCCTACCCTGGTATATATCCGCGCGCTTTGCATTGCAAGTACAGATTGAACACGCGACAACCATTCATCAAGCTGTACATCGAGAATGAGGAATTCAACATAGACGGTCAGCGTTGCGAGAACATAATGACCTGCCCGATGAGGCCAATCAGTTCGGGTTCGGAGCATTGTCCCTACGACTATATAAGACTGTACGACGGTAAGAACGAGACGGCACCGGTTATAGGAACTTTCTGCGGTATGGGCAAATTTCCCTACAGTATCATTGGCACCAGCGAGGATCTCTACGTCGAATTCGTCTCATCGCCCGCCGGTCCGTTGCTGAACACCGGTTTTCACTTCAACGTTGGCAATTGGCCCGGTCAGATGAAAACCGCAGGTGTTAAAAACGGTACATGCGATTGGTTGTTGAGCAGCGAGGCTCTCGTTAACGGCAGCGAGGGTATATTCCTATCGGTATCGCACTGGTATCCTCCACACACGAGTTGCACCTATCGTCTCAAGGGCAAACCCGGCGAGATAGCCCGTCTATACTTTCCGAGCTTTCGCGTGAATCGCATACAATCACCGATCGTAACATACGACGGCGATTGCGGCGAGAGCTTGACCCTGTACGACGCAAATTGGCCCGACGACGCGAGGATAATCAAAACCTTCTGCGACACGTTCAGCAAACCAATGGAAAAGCACGATTTCGTCTCGACCTCGAACTCGTTGTTCGTTAGATTCGAAAGCAAAACCGGTAGTTATTCCGGCAGTTCGCTGTACTACTGGGCTCACTATGATTTCTTCAATGCCACAAGATTCGGCGAACCCGTGCCGAACACCGAGTGCGACGAGACGTTCGCGGCATGGAAAGCGAAATCCGGACGTTTGCGATCGCCGTTGAATACCCTCGTTTACAAACGACCCGGCGATCCACCCGCCGATTTGTCTTGCACTTACAGCTTCATTACCAACAAGAGACTTTACGCGAGAGTCATCCTGACCATCGAGTCGGTGACTTTCAAAGACATAAATCATTACGCACAGTGCGGTCACTGTTGGGACAGTCGAGCCGACAAGATAATAGTTCGCGAACCGGGCGGCGATGCGTCCGACAAAGGTCACTGTCTCTGCAAATTGTCGTCGGCCGCGCCGCCCCTTCGCGTTGTCTCGCGCGGCGAAAAGCTCGATTTGAAACTTCTCATCGACGGCGCGCACTCGGCCGCGAGTTACTTCAAACAATCGTCACCGTTGTTCGAGGCGCGGTACGAGTTCGCTCACAGCCCGCTCTGCGGTCCGGCACTGTTACCGGCGACCAACGACGGCGAGATCGAATTTCCGCACTACGAGGCACTCGGTTACGTGACACCGCCGCGCTCGATCAAGTGCATTTGGGAGCTCAGGGTCAATCGCGAGAGGGATCTTTGGCTCCACTTCGACAAGATAAAGTTTGCATCGCGCTCATGCGAGGACGGCAAACTCGAGATATTCTTGGCCGGTTCGTTGGAGCCGAGTCTCGGCATATGCGGCGAGAACGTTAGCTCCGTTCGCGAAATGCCGATATTCGAAGCCGCCAAGCTCGGACCACCGAGCCCGGTTAACGGCGAACCACCTCCCGTCGTCATACAATTCACGGGAACTATGGCACCGGCCAGAGTGGCTTTCAAAATACTGTGGACGGAATTGTTTCATCTTGCGCGCGACGGCACGGGCGCACCGAAGACGCAGAAATTGGAGGATTGCGGCTTTCAATGTCCCGGCGACATGGGTTGCATACCCGAACGACTGCGTTGCAACGGTGTCGTTAATTGTCCAACGCCTAGCATCTCGAGTGGCACATTTAACGTCAGTATACTCGAGCACAATGACGAGGATGTCGAGACGTGCGGTGAGCCCGCCGGTGGCGGTAGCGGAAATTCCGTCGGTCCCGCTGGATGGGCGGGCGCTGGACTCGGCGCCGGTATCGCCATACTTCTGGGACTCGCTTGTCTGGGAGCCGTATGTCGAATGTGCCGACGAAGAAGCCGATCGCGCGATATTCACGTGCCGTATTGATTTGACGATTAAATCGATCAATCAACGATCGATCAACTAAAACCCATTGAAAAAAAAAATGGGCTATCCAATTCTCCGAAAAGGGACAAGCTATTGTTGCGAAAGCATTTTCTTTTTTTTAATAGAACAATAACGCTGCCAGTATAAAAATACAATGACTCCCCCGACGAATCATCGTGCAAAAGATTTACTGTTACTTAAAGTACCGACGATTTTTCCCGTTTATCCGATACGATTCATCAACTTTTAAGCATGAAAGATACGAGGCTCTTCGAAGTTCAATGACTCGCTGAGAAAAGGTAAATGAACGATAAGAGAGATAGAATGGAAAAGAAAAAAAAAGTTCGAAAGAATGATAAGAAGATTGAAGTCACGAAGGCATAAGTTTAACACCCACGAGAAGCCAAGATCCTCGTTGTACGCCTCTTTTGCCACGAACAAAGACACATCCGGTAGCGAGGGGTGTGGGTTAAGCTTCTCTCAGCTTCTAAGAGGGAGAGTGTGTCAAGCATACCTATATTAGTGCAATGTATAGGAATGCAAGTTGCTGGAAAAAAGTAGCAGGGAGATGAAGTCGAAGAGGGTCGAAGTTAGGGTAGGGAGGGAAGGATGAAGAGTGAGAAAGGGGACGGGGAAAAGACAGAAGGAGATTAATGACTCGCGTGGTTAATCGATTAACCGTGTTAGCCTGAAAGTTTACACGCGTGTCGCAAACTCGATGCGGTTCGTTGGCAAGCATAAGCGCGCAGTGGCCTGGAGGGCTGGTGGTTAACCGGTCGTTCTACCCGGGTGAGGTCGAGGAGGATCGATGGATGACCCGTACCGGTCTCGCTATCTTCGCTCCTAAATCTTGATGAGACACGTCGTTTCTCTCATCGCCCCGTGGGATGAGAGAAACGAGATAGTTTGCACGATAATGGCCGCGTGCTACCGGACGGGCGCGAGAGAGGTTCACCGGGTTACCAACAACGATACTTGGATGTTACACATGCACAGTAGAATATGCTCTGCGTACAGCAACGGGTATTAGCACACCCTCTGGGGTAGATCGTTTTCCGGAATGAATCTCGTCGTTGAACGAGCACCGCGCTTAATCCCAATAAAGTGTACGATGGCACAGCGACGCGATCGGTATCGTCCTACGTTGTATCGAATTTGCAGCTTGAGATTTCGATCCAGGAGTGTGCATAGCACACAATCTTACAACGCTGTTTGATAATTGAATAAAAAGTCAGCCCTTAACGAATGATGAAAGAATTATTGACTCATGGATAGTCATATCGTTGTTACTCTACCGCACCTTACCACCGGGTAAACTTGATAATTGTTCTTTTCCCCTTTGTTCGCGATCGGCAAGACAATCGTTAGCGAAAGATAAGGCCAGTGGTAACGAATGAATTAAAATAACGATAGAGTTCGATCAGACTCGATCAACGATTGATCATATCTCGATTGGGAAACGGCGATGGTAGTGATCGAGTACCATCGACGAAAGCGTACGGTTGCATTGATAATCTTTCATACATATATATATGTATATCAGGAAGTCGATCTCGGTTATCCGTGGCTTCGAGTTGCATTACATGACGAGGCTGGAGTAGCAATTTATAGGACACGCGGAAATAGAAGGAGGTAGAGCAGGCTCAACGAATGGAACTATACCGGCAGGTGTAATGAAATTCCTCTGACGTTCAGGGGAGGATATTCGATAAGTCGAGAGGGGGTACGAGACGGTGCGAGAGTTGAATGGATGGGAGACGGATCCCGGCTCAGCGTAACACTACATAGACGGGTAGAGTACCGAGCTGAATCCGTCGGCGGATATATATACGCGCCGGAGTAATAACTATATAGGAAACTGGGCTATCACGGGAGTCTCTGCAAACGGATTTGCGTTTGCATTTACGAGTGCCACCCACGGAGTTACCGTGGAGAAGGATAAAGGAGGCCGGGGGAAGGGGTAGGGTGGATGATGACTCCGACAATAATCTAGGACGAGGATCCTACGGGGGAATCATGCGCCCGCGTCGTTGCTAGCATTCCGCGCGATACTCGACGATAAACTATCCCTACGGTTTCCACCCATGCCTCGGAATCGTGACGAGCATAATCGACCGACGATATCATCGATTATTCGGTCTTCACAGAGGACGACATAACAATCGACGATCAACAATAGGAGTAAATCGACGGTAAGAAACGATAACGACGAAACGAAGAAATCCATTAGCGATATGTTGAATGAAAAATTGAAAATGAAAAAAAATAAAAAATATATGATAACTACGAATAAAAGGCTGTAAATATTATGATCGAAATGAGATAATTATAGGACACGGAGGGCTCAGAGCTCTCGTAGAACGAACAAAAAAAAATGTGAGAATAAAGAAGAAAACCATGTATTTCTAATAAAAAGAAAATGTAGAATTTCCAGGATAAACAGGTTTTTTTTAATAAAATAAGTCGATGAGAGAAAGAAAAATGGAGTAGCAAGGCGCCGACCGCGTCCCAGTGGGACGGTACGTCCACTGCCTCGACGCTGATGCTCGCCGAAGTAAGTAACACCCGCGTACGTCCTACTGGATGCACGTCGAGGCCGGCAAGGCCCCGCTTGTACATAGACCATGTTTACGTAGACAGTAGATGGGCAGTTTTTGCTCCACCTTCGAGAGTTAAAATCGATATAGAGACGATACACGTCTGTTGGGTGGGACAAAAGGGAGTTGAACTCACAAAGTAGCATACGCTCACTATTACCTATGAATACGTGTAAGTCGAGCGATACAAAACGCATACAAAGGACACACATACACAGCGGATTCGTATGTATAACTACGTAAATGTAAAACCACCACTGTCATTGAATATAGGTGTTCACAACGTTAAAATCTGCCGTAATTTATCGATAAAAAAAAACACACACACACACACACACACATTATTGTAATTATATGATTGTAACGATTCGATATTATTATATTTTTTACTAATAAAGAGTGGCTTCGACTGCGAGGTCGAAATAAAACAAAAAAAATAGAAATTCCAATTTTTCATACTTCCCTTGCCATATTTTTCTCTTGAATCGTGCAGTGTTATTCTGCATTGTGATTAACGGTGAAAACGCAATTTGAACGTTTGATAAAATTGCGCCCGGATATTCTTTTATGTAAGTATTATTTTCGTTTTTTCGAATAAATTTCATTATGAGCTTTTTCGTTGACGTTGACGTGCGTATCTCGGGGTGGATACCACTTTGCCATTCGGTAGAGTCCGATGCTTCTCTAATTTTATTCTTTATTCGCCCGGTTTGCTCTCATTTATCTGGCATATCAAAGTCAGCAATTACGCGTACCCGGGTGGGTTTCGTCGGACAGCAACGAGGGTGAAATGAGATCGGGAGAAAGTGAGAAAGCTTGGGGGAGGGGAGGGTGGAGAATAGAAACTGAGAAGAAGGGAGATTACCGGACGAGTTTCCGGTCGCAAACCGGCAAAGTGCCTCCGGCCACTAATTTCTGCGGTCTTCCCGAGTATCTCTAGCTCTATATACACATCCAGGATAAACCAACGGTTATCATAATGATTTATAGTCTTTATCTTCGCCGAGCTTCCTTTCCAAGCCGACCGACCCATTTCTGCTCTCTGTCTCTCTCCTCTCCGCACGCCGTTCGGCCCTCCTCCTCATTCCCGGCATCTCTTCGTCCTATGCGAACTTTTAAACGAGGGATTATTATCAACACGCCACCGAGACTCTAATCTCTTAATCCAGACGCGAAGCCTGCCTCATTTTCATCGTCATAGCCGCGCGAAAAGGTATGAAAAAGCTTTTTAGCCCCTCATAGTCGAATATCGAGGTCAGAATCTTTTTTTTTTTTACGTCTATTCATCTCCCGACGACACTGCACTCTTTCATTCAAGCTTCATCGGCATTCGCAGAGTTTAATTTTGAAACATACAGCGAGCCCGTGAATGATCACTTCGATCCGACGCGAATACGAGAATCATTTCGTTGCTTTATTCTCGTCTCTCCATTGTCTCGCCCTTCCTCTTTCTATTTCTAATCAAGTAGATTTTCTCGGATTATATCCGTCATCGACAATTAGCCACGATTCTCCCGTAGATCCGACGGTATTCGTGTTATACGAATAATGCGCGAACTATTCCGATTACAGGCATTCACGGGATCGCGAGAGTCGAAGGGACGAAGTTACCAGTCGCTCGTACCCTATTCCTCCCTCGAACGGGAGAGCCCAGGAACCGAAAAGCCAACGTTAGAACTTGCGAGACGCGAAACTCCGAAGCTCTTCTATCGTGTCTCTCACTCTCTATCCCTGCCCCTCTCTTGTTCATTGTAGTCCATAGTCTTCGGTCATTGTATACTCTACCTATAAACTCGTCGTAGCTCAACGAAAACTCGGGCCATCCCCCCATCCTCCTCTCAACCTCGAAGACCACACGGACAAGATGATAATTCAATTCCTGGAGAGATTGTCAAGTTTTAACAATCGGCTTGTACGAACGGAGCGACGCGCGTGCATCCCCGTCCCTCGTTTCCCTCTCACGGCGCGGCGCAACTTTGACAATGGAACGACGCTGCCTTGGTTAACAAAAGGACACGAATGGGAAAGCTTCGCAACGGGAATAACGCTACCGACGACGTTGCTTCTTCTCATTGTCTACGAGTCAACGCACATCGAACTGTTACGAAAGTCGATGTCCATTTAGCTTTACTCCAATACAATGTTATCAAGTAAAGTCCTCCTTTCGTTTATATTATATAACGGAATGGAGATTGTAAGTCTTTTCAACTTGGAGAGTCGACATTCATTCAACATTTGTCGACGAAAAGTCATTAAATTTTTTTTTATAATTGGGAAAAAGATCAACTAACTCAAATAGTTGAGAGGAAACGAAGGAATCGAGAATAATTTAAATCCGTCAATACGTCGAAACAGTCGATGTTCATTACGAAAAATATTCGTATTTTCATTCCCGACAAGGAACAAAAGAATCGAGAACAAATGATATGCGTCGATATCGGCAATTAGTTGCGCATTCAACATTTTTCCAATACAATATAATTGAATAAATCCATTGTACGATTATATGCCGAAATTAATTATAACGAAAATTTTCGAATTACGAAGCCGGGGATTATGAGGTATTTATTTATAAAACATGAAAAAAAAGTTTTTCTTTTTTCGGTGAATATTTCCTTTCTACGAAGCAGAGACGATGTTGTTGGATGATTTTTCCATCTCAGGCGGTCGTAGTTGCGTCAACGTCGGCCCGGCCCTAAAACCCCATATCCCACCAATTCCACCAATAGGAAACAAAGGAATCGCGAACAGATGAAACGCGTCGATGTATCGCATTAGCCTCAACCGATTTCCTTCCGGTGTTGACTTCGCGGTGTACGCAGCGATTCCCGTTGTTGATCGTTCATTATCGATTAGCGGGAGTTCGCACTTTCATTCGCTCGGTTTCTCCGCGTTTCCGGATTAGTTCGAAAGAAGTCAAAAGTTTCCCGTATCTTCTCGCATTCATTGTCGTCTATGCGGTGCAACAATGTTGGATCTATTCACACCGCTGAAGGGTCTGCTGCAGAGCGAACCCGTCAGAGTCGACAACTTGGTCTTCAGACTGCACTCCCGTCTCACCGTTGTTATTCTCAGCGTGTGCGCCATTCTCGTGACCGCTAAACAATACTTCGGCGAACCGATTAGCTGCATACCGGACGCGTCGATCGGTAAGTCACGAATATTTCGATCGATCCAACAAAACTTATTCCAACCTCCGAAGCGACGACAATTCATTATCGCGCGAAACGGGACGACGAGTGAAAAAATAGCAACAAAGTAACAACGTGTGCAGCGTTGCGTTGCGTTTCGCTATCATTCAATTGCGACCGAAAGAGTTCCAGGATTATGGTATTTACCGCGCGGCGAGAAGACGTAGAAACGAAACTTCCCTCGGGAATTCGCCGAGTGGAAAAACGAGAGAAAATTACTCGAGACTATTAAAAGTTATCGGGTTAGCCGAGTGTGCCGAGCCGTGGCCGCCGCTCTACCGTTCGTCTCTGTCCCTTCTTTGCTCACTATTTTTCAGCGTCTTCTCTCGCGAGATTCGCAAAAGTTCAATATCAAAGAGAGACACTGAGCCGGCGGCTAAGTTCGTTTTCTTAACTCGGGTCATAGAAAAGCTTTTCCAGATGCTGAGAGACTAAAGAGGATGAATTCGACCACGGACAATAATAATCCGCAAGAAGACGGCGGAGAACCCGGCTTGGCTCTTTGTCATATACTCATAAAACAAATCTGATTTCTTCTCTTATCCCTGTTCCCTATTGTTCTCTATAGAGAATGTGTATTTTCCGTTCTTCATCGACTCTCTGCCATAAAATCCAGATGGACGGAGAGCAGAAGGAATTAATTGGCTCGAGAGTATTAATTTTTTATATCCCCAAAATCGTTTTATCTTCGCAGCAAAGGAACCCGTGAACGCTTATTGCTGGATCTACAGTACATTCACGGTCGCGCGTCACCTTCGCGGTGTGCCCGGCCGAGACATCGCGAGTCCCGGAGTCGGTCAAGCTTTGGAGGACGACGAGATACATCATCATCGTTATTATCAATGGGTCAGTGAATCAATAGATAACTCTCGCCAATGACCGGAATAAGAAAATTCGAAGCAAACACTTATTACGATCGAGCCGATAGTGACGAATTTCCGACCGAAAATAATTACTTTAGTTTTCCTTTCATAGTTAATCGGGCTAATGCGGATTACATATTCATGCAAGCTTTTTTTCCTCGGGCAACGGAAACGAATGAAGAATGTACGAGGTTGAAAAAAGCCGCAAAGACGAAATGTGGCATTTTTTTCACCGAGGTACTTTTCCTAGCCCCGACGGAAATACATAATTTAACGTCGCTCCCGGGATAATCCGATAGTTGATTCGTAAAATCCCGTTGAGCTCGTTGTCGTTTTCTCCGAGTCGCGGGGTTAGAGGGGGGCTTCGTGCGGGAGGGTTGACTCGGCTAACTCTATGTTACTATCCCGTTTTGTGTCTCGCGCAACAGGTATGCTTCGTCCTGGCTCTTCAAGCGATTCTGTTCTACGCGCCCCGGGCGCTCTGGGGAGTCTGGGAAGCCGGCACCGTCGGTCACCTAGCGAGAGATCTCGCCTCTCCGTTTCCCCGTGACACTTGGACCCACGAGAGAAAACGTCAGCTCGTCGAATATTTCGCAGTCACTGCTATTCACACCCACAACTTCTACGCCTTGCGCTTTCTCGTGTGCGAGCTTCTGAACTTTCTCAATGCGGTGAGTTTCCTCCAACATACCGCGGAAAGACGGCTAAAGTTCGTATGAGGTACGAAAGTGCCTCTCTCGCCGTATAACAGATCGTAAGTAAAAGACGATGCTGGCGATGTACCTATGTGGGTTTATGTATATTTGTTCGACGCCTCCCGGGCTCGGAAAACTTTCCTTCGCGGCAACTCTATTTAAGTATCGAGGGATAGGCATATCGCGAGAGCTTGTCGAGAAAATGAACGAGTACTTTTGAAACTACATATAACACGGAGCGAAAGTAGAAATTGATGGGAGCTTCGGTAACCAACGAAAATAGAAGAAAATTGTCGAGAAACTATAATATAGCATATCATATAGTGGCTCTGGCAAACTCGAATCCTTCCAAGAGGCATGTTGTATTTTTTTCGTAATCCCTCGATTCGCGCCATAGTGTAAAATATACATACTCTGTATCATATACTTCCTTCAGAGCTGGAATCGTTTTTCTTTTTGTAATGGTACCGAAATTCTTAAGTAAATGATTGGCTAAGATGCAATTATAAGAGCAAGGAAAATATCTGAAAATACTATGAATACAGACTAATACCGATTCACACAATATTCCAATTGCTCATTTCAAAGAAGATAAAACAAACCAGAAATTCAATAATAATTGCGCTATCGCGCTCGGTCCTTGCAGATAGGACAGATATATTTGCTGAACGTTTTTCTGGAGGGTCAATTCACGCAGTACGGGCCCGCTGTGACGGCATTCGCCGTCGAGACGAAACCGTTCGAGCGAGTGGATCCGATGGCGAGACTCTTTCCAAAAATCGCCAAGTGCACTATTCACACATACGGCGCCAGTGGCTCGCCACAGACACTCGACGCTCTGTGCGTTCTTACGCTGAACATCGTCAACGAGAAGATATTCGTATTCGTGTGGTTCTGGCTAGTATTTCTGGCCGGTATCGGCGCTCTGGCTGTTTGTTATAGGTACGAAATTGACCGTGATAATCGACGTTCTAGCGCCAACAGGCTCCTTTGGGTATTCAACGTCGTACGATCGTCTTGAGTATTACGGGAAATAATCGTACGCTGTTTCTTGGCTCGTGTTCGCAGAGTCGTCGTCTTCACTCAACCGTGGTCTCGAGTGTACTTGCTTCGCGCCGTGGCTCGAGTACTTTCGCAAACAAAGGCCGAGACACTCGTGGCCAAGCTTGGTTTCGGTGACTGGTTCCTCCTCTACCAGCTCGCGCACAATGTGAACCCCATCGTGTACAGAGAACTCGTCAACGAAATAGCCGCGGTGCTCACCGACAAATGCGTCTTGTGAGATGAGTTATCGCGTAACCGAGTTCTCGGATATCTTCTAAATTCGTGGCATCGGTTTCTACACCGTGCGCAACTTTCAAAGCGTATCGTTAAGCATTCAAATTATTTTTTTTATCTGTATAAGTTTCCCGCTGTACGATTTACATGCTCGTATAAACAATACGTGCTTCAATTCGTTCGCTGGAATGTTATTTTTATTTTGTGGTTCATTATGTTTGATTTTGTCGCACGTAAAAGTTGAGTTTCAATAAATTTTAAAAAAGAGAATCGATGATAATTTAAGTTAATTATTTTTCGACGTTGCATTAAGGCACCATACGTATGAGGCCGAAATAAACAGAATTTTTTTGTTAGTCTTATTTTCGTCGAAAACTGAGAGATTTCGGACGAAAAAAGGTGTCATGGTCTTCGTAATTACTGAACCTAGTACACGATAGTATGTCTTTGTCCGAAATCTAAGTAGACTTCGAGAAGATATGATTACAGTTTTTGTTACCGACTGAGTAACACCTCACCTTAAAGCGATATGGTACAGCTATCAGAGATGCTCCGATGGTAACAACTTGCTTCCCCTATTTTCACCGAAAGGGTTGCTCTCACGTCCAAACGTAAATGAGGTTTTCATAGATCTATCCAGGGTCTACAAAAACTGAATCTTCTTTTAATGGCCAGAGCAAACCTTTCGGAGAAAATAGGGGAGGCGATTTTGTTATCGACTGAGACTGAACTACATCGCCTTAAATCAATTCATCGCTCGACTGTGAATGCCACCCTACGACCTTTCGGAACGAATAACTCGCGAATCTGCGAAACTGCCATATCAGCCGCAGCGTTGGCAATAAACTGATTTCGTAGCCGCTGGAGTGAAGGAATCGCGTGCTAAAGTCCTATTTCTATTTCTATTCATCATTGGAATCATTTACCCAAAATCCCTTGCGACAGAATTAAGGAAATTACTTTCGCAATGTTATTTATCAAAGATCAATCGTCTGGTGCAGTCCTTTTTATGGAATTCATTATATAATTTTTCAAATACTTTATGATGAATCTTAGTGAAATATTCATTTTTCATGAAATATTCATTACTCATTCAATGAATCATGAAAAATGTTTTTTTTTCTTTGCGCGGCTTTATGTGGAATAAAATATATCATTCGGTAATTCCATCGTAAACTTAGAATGGGATTAGTCAATGTTTCCACGGAACTGCTTTATCGACAGTAGCGCAGCGAGGAAACTGAATGTAATTTCCGCCGAAACGAAGCGCATATGTTAAACCGGAACAGCTCTCTATTTTTGTTTACGCATCAGTCAGACAAAACACCCATCTCGGAATGAACGAAACCGCTTTCGGACGAAAATAATCGACAAATAAAAACCTTCAGGAGCTTCAAAATTAGCCGTCCAACGAGAAATGATCTTTTCATAGAAAATACAAGAAAAAAAAAATAAGAACAAAAAAAACCTTCAAGTTACTCGTGCTTATTCGTCGCCACACCCAAGTCCCCGTAATTATTGTATATAATGAACGTTCCCTGTGAGTATATTTCGTCAATTAGGCTTGTCTCGACCCTAACAATGTTATGCCTTTTTTGCTTTTTCACACTGGTCCGTTTTGCATCGAGTTCCCTTAAAAATCCGATTTGTGAATCTTGGAAATTTCCGGGAGGTTAACACTTTTGATCACTACTTTTTTCTCCATTGCAAAGATAAATAATAATTCCATGACGCTTTACAACGCCGACAGGATGCATAAATGTTGGCGGACGACTCATTTTTTGGACTCAATGGATCAAAAAATAAATGTTTTCTAAAAATTCTATTGCGTGTATCTAACTCACCTTTGCTCGTACACCCGTCGCAACTTTCGCAGAATAAAGATTTCACTTTTGCATGAACAAGAAACAATGTCCTCGCATCCTTCTATCTCGAATGCGCCGTCCCGTGTCGTGCGACGTTTAACAAAAAGCTGCAAGAAAATAACGAAGGATATGGAAGACAATCTGATCAAGCCGGACGTTATGCTGGTTACAAAGAACCTTATGGTGCCCCTCGCACTGCCCGTTCCCGAAAACAAGTTATTTCTCGAGCCTCGCTTTGCCAGACAGAAGACAAAGATTGTCAAAGCGAGGAAAAAAAAAATTATGCCGAAGCAAACTTCTGACCGCATCGAGAAAACAAATTACGTGCTTGACGAACGTTCAAAGCGATTTAGCCAAGAACTGCTTCGTAGCACGGTCTACCTTGACTACGATTACGATTCTCTCGTTGACTGGGAGCAAGATTCAAAAGAAAATGACGAATTCCTTTACAATAAAAAATTTACCTCTAACGACGATTGCATCAGCGATGAGACAAATCAAGAATCGAAAAAAGGGATTTATTTATCGGAGAGCTTTCCTCCAAGTTCGGTACTTTCCAAAAGTTACTCGAAGAGTTATAATTTTTCTATAATATCGGATACAAAAACTAGCAGTACAGTCGACGCAGATTCAAAAAATACGCCCTCGATACCGCAAATACCTTCAGAGAGTTGCTTCGAAAAATATAAAACATTTTCAATAACTTCCGACCCGAAGGAGAACAGTATCGATGAAGCTGATGCAAAAGAAACGTTTTCTTTACAAAAGTTATCCACCGAAAACGGCCTTGATCTTGCCGAACAAAAGAATGAGATCGAAATTTTGGATGCTAAGTTCGATCTGGAATTACGCGAGAATAGCATCGCAGAGCTCCGTCGTTGCGTATCCACCGAGATACGCAAATATACCGAGTCGATCGACAAAGAACCTGACAAACAACAGTTCAGTGGCATAGATTGCGGAATCAAATACTCCTGGCAAGACTTGGATAATTGGATACCGCCGTGCGCGAAGAAAAAAATCGCCGAGACCGAAAAAAAGTCGGAGTTACGCGACGCGAAGAAGCGCGATTGCCGAATAACGTATTCCTGGCAAATAATCGGCACGGGCGTTCAAACTTCCAAGGAGCTGATACAGAGCTTATTACCGAAGGCCGACGAGCTTAAAAAAAAAGCTTCCGAAGAAATGATTAATTATCCGTGCAAGATAAAATACTCGTGGCAAATAATCGGCACCGGTACTCAAGTCTCCTTTCGCGATGCGAAAGATTCGTCGTCTTGCGACGATAACTACTGGGACGGAAAAATACTGATAGCGAAAAAACGTTTCGCTGAGTCGGAAAACGAGAGGCAATCGAAAGGCGTTCGGCGCAAAATAGTTTACAGCGAGAGAACGCAGACAACGGACGAAAAGTCCGATCAGGCCGAGCTCAGCGAATGTCGAGCGAAATATTCATGGCAAAATCTCACCGAGCCATACTTAAAAAATGCGCAACGTTTTTCAAAATGAATACTCTAAAATACTCAAGCTTCATACCCTGGCGCGTTTGTTCAACGATTATCCCGTCGCGCATTAACGCTTTACTGTCGAATAACACACAATAGCCCTGCTTCGTCGCTTCGTTCGTCCGAGCGATTCTCTTATAAGGAAGTATTGAATTTTTCCTACCAGGACGTGAGGATCGGTGCGCGAAGAATGAGGAGAAGACAGGGATAATCATGGAACCGGAAATCGACATGCCGTCCGAGGGCGCCGAAGAGGATATTCTGGACAAGACCCTGAGCGCTTCTTTTACCGACGAGACTGAACCGCTAATGCCGGCGCTGGACTCCCAACGCTCGGATAACAATGAGACCAAGAGTGACAGAGACTCGCGCAGGGACGAACTCAAGACGCGACTCGCGTGTTCTCTGAAGAAATTGGAACAATCCGAGGAGTGCATAGACGCGAATTGGTCGTTGGACTATACGCTTTCGAAGAGAGAAGAGATTACCGCAGGGGACGAAAAATTGCCGAGGCACGTTCAAGACAACGTAAAAGGAATAATATTGTCTGCTCAGGAGTACATCGGCAAGTTGGAAGATCAACTGAGCGATCTCGACATTGCCGATGAACAGGCGAGTTTACTGAGATTACTTTTGCTTTAAAAAAAAATGTATCCAATCACAGTGGTTACTCTTTTTTTTACCAATTAGAATAATTCCATACAATTCCCGCTTCCTCTGAGAATTTTTGAATTCTACAACTTTTCATGACGTTCAGGTTTTCCCTGAGCAATATCCTTTCGTTGTCTCAATTAACGAAATCTATAACTTTGCAGATTGTCAAAAGTACGGAGAGGGTAATGAGAGAAATCGACGAAACTTATCAGGATCTGATGAACAGAGTTTGCCGAGAAATCAACAAAAGACGAGACCTCATGAGACTCGAGGCTGAGATTTATAAGAACGAGAGTCTCGCGCCACTGAGAGGCTGCAGGCAACAGGTGAACGCTCAAATAAGAAGCAGCCGCAACCTCGTTTCCGAGCTTAACCGGGCATTGATCGAGACGACGCTCAAGAAGCCACAAGAATGCAAAATTATCGAAGCGAGCAGTAACCTGGGCAGGTAAGAATAACGATCAATATCAACAAATGTGACTTGTTCAAAAGAAAAAAATTAGAACAGCATAACGATACGATTGATTCCCTACAGAATCCCCGCGGTACCCCTGCCCGAAGAACTTCCGTACGTTGCGTTCAGTCCACCAGCGAATTCTGTTGTCGAGGAGACGATAAGAGGGATCTCGGAACTCGGTAGCGTTCTTCGCATGGGACCGGCTCAGATCGTCGAAATCGAGGAACGGCCGGCCTCGCTTTACGTAAAATGGCACATTACCGATCCCGAGTACGCGACGGAGGAACAGACATACGTCGTACAAAAAGCCAACGGGGAAATTCACGACGTCGTTTCGGACGCTTTTGAAACGGTTTACGAGGGTACGGAGAATTGGTGCTTCGTTAGGGACATTCCTGTCGACGAGCCCATAACTCTGAGGGTTGGTTTGCAAACGATGGAGACTGCATGGAGTGTTCATCGATTTGCCAGAACGAAAATACCAGCTTACAGTTGAGTCACCTATACTTATCGATAATACCTTATTTTATCGAACTTTGTCTACGAACTATGTACCTAAATATCGAACTATTCTTCCGCTAGGTTGGACACTGGACAACAGGGATTATATGATCACGAATGGCGGAAAAATAGCCGCTAAAATAAGTGATGAAACAACTACATTATTCTCGCGTGGCCCGCAAGTCGACGCTAATCAGATAATCGAGTTTAAGGTACGGTAAAAAGGAGATGTAACTAAATTGAAACTAAGAATTCACGAAATTCCTTTGCTTAATCAGTTTTTGGAGGCATCGCTCGAGGGAAAGGACAACGAGGGTATCGCGTTGGTATCCGAGGCAATGGGCCCCGACGATACGTTGCGTAGATGCGGAGCTTTGCTCGTAACGACACAGGGTAAAATATTCATGGACGGTGACGAGAAATTGATGAGACTGCCGAGAATGCGTTTCGGCTCGCGTCTCGTGTTCACGATAATGCGAAAGGACGAAAATTCGTTGAGGATAAATATCGAGTCGGCCGAGAAAGCCGTTACGTACGATTGGACGGTACAAACGCCGTTGCGATTCGCCGCGCGTTTCAGAGAATCCAACAAGTGGAATTTCATCGTGAAATAGAACTCGCCGCCACGGCTCCATTCGTGTATTTACAGATCCGCCTTACTCCACACACACAATCCGTGCCGTTTATAAGAACTTTTATGTCGATAATAAAATAAAAGAAATTCATGTGCCTTAATAAACCGTCCTAGATTCGCCTCGTTCGTCAACCGGAGCATCCTCTGCAGCCGCAGTGAATACACTCTACTATCCTGCCCTCCTCCAGCTTTCCCTTGGGCACTCGGCATATGCAGTTCGTGCCGAAATTCGTGTCTCTCGTTTGTATGCAGCGAAGACAGCAGAGATTCTCGTAGCCGACCTTTTTCCATTTCGCTATGAGATTCTTGTCCGCTATGTTCTCGTTCAGGCAATAATCGTAGAGTTCTGAAACGGCGCAAACGAAACATTTAAAAAAAAAATATTTTTTTCATGAACAATTAAATAAATAATAGTAATTAATAAAATTGAGAAAACTGTAAAAAAAAAGTTTGACGAAACGAATAATAATGAATAAAATCGAGGAAACCGTTTAAAAAAAAGTTTGACGAAACGAATAATAATGAATAAAATCGAGGAAACCGTTAAAAAAAAAGTTTGACGAAACGAATAATAATGAATAAAATCGAGGCAATCGTTAGAAAAAAAGTTTGACGAAATGAAAAATCGTTGCTTACCCCTGCTGATAGCCTTTCTACGATAGAATAGATCGTAAATGTATCGTGACTTTTGATGATGAATTTTGAATATCGGCCACAGAGATTCTTGCTTTCTTTTGCCCTCGTGCGGCTCGGTCTCCGCTGAAATCGAGGACAACAACAAAATATCAATGATTACGTTCGAACATAACCCTCGAAACTTCGTCGCGATCTCACTAACCCTCGCGCATTTTTTGCTCCAACTCTTCGAGAGTCGGCTCGATGAGCTCCCATCCGTCCGGAGGTGGTTTTCTGCTTCTCCGAACCTTCGGCATGTTTTTCAAATACTTTACGCGACTTTATCGTTCGTTAAACTCGTAACTTTACACCGTTTCGCGACGTTGACTCGGGCGTCAAACAAACCGTACTGAGTAACGGCAAACAACTTATTTGCGTCGTGCACTGCGACGCACGTCTGCGCACCTCCGCGCGCATACGCGAAAGAAAAACGCGCGATTGCAGCGCCAAAACGTACATCTCGCGCGATTGTGCTCCAGTTGGCAAGTGACCATCGTATATCACGGACGTGTGCGCTCGGGGGCCTCGAAATCGTTTTTGTAAATAAATATAAGAAATGTCGCTGGATCAGACGGTGTGCGAGGGTAATAATGAAATAAACGACGAGTGCCAAGCTCGGTTAGATAATAAACGTTAAGCTGTTTTATCACGATCGGCTGATATTCTTCGCGAATCGAACGATCGATCAACGTAACCAATAACATTATTGTATCATCTTCGTGCCATATTACTTTGAGACTCAATAATTATTCGATGTTTTTTCGTTGTTTCGTTGCAGATCTGAAGGCTTTCGAGAGACGACTGACCGAAGTCATAGCTAGTCTGCAACCATCGACGCTTAGATGGAGAAGTACGTTCGACTACCGTCAATTATTTTGTGTATTTTTCCATCGTATGATAAACTTTTAGGCTGGGTTTCTTGTCTTAATAAATTACTCAGCGTCAAGGGGCTATCGTGCTTTCGATACAATCAAGAATTGATGTTTTGCTCCGATTGCTTATACGAATTGTTGCTCGATAATAAATTCTGTTACGCTGAAGATGTATATATTTTTATAATACTCCTTTTTGCCGTTTCAGTATTACTAGGATTTATCTCAGTGTGCACAGCAGTCGGAGCCTGGCACTGGCTCACCGATCCAAATACCTCGGCGGTATCGTTCGCTCAGAGTCTCTACAATCATCCTATATTCACAATGGCTAGCGTTTTTCTGGGTATGTATTTCTTCCGAGTCCTTAATTTTTAATCTATCAGGATAAATACATTTTTAAGAAATAAATCAATGAATAACTTTCAGTGATTCGATGAATTTTTGCTCTCCACCTTTTTTTTGTATGCAATGTTTTTATTATTTTTTGTGTAAACAAAAAAGTGTATTTATGTTTGTATTCAATTCGAATTTATTGATTAATTCACATCTTCATGCCTAATATTTATTGTAATTTATTGGAGTAATTTCGAATTTTAAGATGGAAATTTGAAATTGTTGACTTGCCGAAGAAAATTTCCTTGATTGAATTTGCATTTTTAAAGATCTATGTTGATAGTCATTTTTCTCATTTTAATTTTCAGTTATACTCTTCATGATGGGAGTGCACAGACGAGTCATAGCACCGAGTATAATAACCCAGAGAGCGCGCAAAGTGCTAGGAGATTTCAATATGAGTTGCGACGACACGGGAAAGCTCATACTGAAACCAACGAGGCCTGCTCATCCTCACGAGACTTGAATAACGTACGCGGATCTGAGGATCCGAACAATTGTCCCTGCCGCATTCTAATGATGGAGGGAAATCGCCTTCCGACACTTATTCGTTCGGAGCACAAATGCGACAAATACCAAAAAAAAAAGAAGTCAGCGCAAAAACATGTTTGCGAGATCGTGTGCTCGCAAGAAATTCCTCCCACGTCGGGTGTCGTAGGTTTGGTGAATGTGTTACGTTATTAGGATAAATTGACGAGAAGTTGGAGCACGAAGAAAGTTCCGAATCACCGATAACGACGATAACGCGTCTTCCTTCTCTTGAGTGCTTTGGTTTTCTGTCATTGAGATCCTGTCGTTCGACGGCGAAGGATAAAACGGTAATAATATACTTACGGACAATCGTCGCGTTCGAATATTCGTCTGATGAACTTGAATACTCGCCGGTATATATTGCCGTGCCGTCGAAGTTTGTTGATGCATTATACACAACTTAAGGAAAATCTGTACAACGCTTATCGTGTTTATCAGTATGTTGGTAATATAACGTTTTGGTAAAAAAGAAAAAAAAAAAAGATTGAAAAAGTGGGATAATTGTCATTTCCGATTATCCTGATGACGCGTGAAGGTAGTTTACAATTGCACCCATCTTTTACGTTCAAAACATTTATTCGTGATTTCGTTTTCGTTTTTTAATCCGCACAATATAATGTTACAAGCGAATACATCGTCTCTGCATTCATTTGTTCTTTTTTTTATTATTAAATAATTGATGTACAGTTATTCCGATATCAATAATGTCTTTCGCCTGCCTGTTTGTTTCGTCTACGATCCAATCAAGAGTTCAACGCGTTCATTTTTTTTTTTTTTTTCACTTCATTTACCTTAAGCAAGTAGTCTTTCAGTCCCAAAAAATCGTCTCAATAATGAGATACATATGTACAGGGGGATAACCATATTATTCACGGTACAATGTGCAATTTGTATTTAAATATAACATTGTTGTGAAAGAAAAAAAAAACAATTAGTCGCTCAACTAAGAAAAATGTATAATAATAGATTATTCTATCATGCACGAGGATTCTTGGCATTCGAAAATTGAATATTGTTTCAACGCTCGATTGACTCGGAAATATCGATTTCTTAAGCACATTATCGTTACAAAAAGCGATGGATATTGCTGTGTTATTTCCAAGTACAGCGCGCGTTGCCGGAGATAATCCTCTCGAATACAAATCGCACTCAACGTGACGGAGTAACGTCTTTAAAAATAAAACATTATTCTTAGATTCGAAGTAAATAATGTAGCGGGTGGGAACGTTCAAACGATAAACGCTTTTTTCTTATCGCCGCGACGGGCTGCAACGATCATGGATCGGGTTGTCAATGAATTTGTAATTTTATATTTTTTTTCCCCTTTAAATAATCACAATGTCAACAGGAAGTCGGTTCCGCGTCGAGAACACACGCGAATCGCGAATCAATCACGTCGAGGAAGAATGTAAGGCTGAGCGCGCACGAACTCAGTCTTCTTGTCTCCCATTAAGACACGTATACCCATTGTTCGTTACGCTACGTTTTTCTTTTTGTTCTTTTTTTTGTTTTTTATTCGGCTTTCTCGTTAGTTCCAATGAAAATCGTGTATTTATTATGTATTAAAAACGAGGAAACGTTGGCGCGTCTTTCCCCCTTGTTACTTTCGTCACGAACAATATATCGTCTCAAACCCGTAGCAAAGGAAGGGCACAATTGGACTGTGTGTTGTGGTTTTTTCATTAAACTAGTGATGAAGCGAGAAGAGGTCACCTGCGGATGGAAGAGGAGCTAGACCACCGGTGACGTCGGGTAGCTGCGTTAGATCCGGAAGATTCGAGATATGCGATTTCACCTCTGATCTCACAGCGCAAACTTTTTTCAATTTTTCTTTATAATCCTGCGAATTTAATTCATAATTTTTTTTGTATTTCTCTTTTTACTGACAGCATAGCAACAGTGATTTTTCGCACATTATGGAGACGAGTTAATTTACCTCGAGGGTCGTTTGAGCCTGCTGAAGCAATTGTCTTTGAGCGAGCGTGTAATCCCTCAGCATGGTCAATAATCTTCGACGATCTTCCATTTCGCCCTGCAAACGTCCATTGTAATCGGCGAGAAGGGCTGCGGCCTCGTTCACAGCGATGCTCAATTGATCCGCCGCTGCTCGGTCCGCGAGATTCGCCAGTAACGAAACTTCCGACACTTCCGGCGGTAACGATGCGATACGCTCTCGCACACTCGCGTCCGAGGAGGCGGTGTTTTCCAGGTCCTGGAACCATTCAAATCTGATTGTTACAAAACCCGAAACGCTTTGGGAATAGAAATGATCGCGTTTATCGACGAACAATCGATCGAACGCAAACGCGCGATCGACGCGTTTGCGCCTTATATCTTTTTACGAATCGAGGATACAAGATTGCAATTTTTTTTCTTCTGTTTCATCGATTATAGATAGTTTATTGGCGTATACATAATACGTTTTATCGACGATTGTACAAACTGCGGAGACCATTAAAGCTTTGATGAGTTCCTCCGTTTCGGGCGGATCGCCAGCCGGCGTTCTCGGGCTAAGAGTCACGTGCAGCTCTTTGGTACCGTCGACTTCGACTTCCGTTTCCGACTTCTTCCTCTCCTTCTTCTCCGGCTCCTTCTTCTGCAATTTCGTTATTCAACATAATTTCTTGACGATGGGGGAAATTGTTTTTTTTTTTGTTTTTAGCGCCCGCGTTACCTTTGTTTTCTTCTCCTTTTCAATGTCGTTTCTGGGTTTCTTTCGCGGTGGTGTGCCAGGCTCTTTGACGGGTTCCGTAGCTGCGTCGAACGCTGCTTTGAATTCCGTTATCTGCGCCTTGTCGTAGACCCCTCTCTCCTCCCAAATCGTCAGGAGCCTGTTCAATCTGTCTCTCGTTTTCTCGTCGAAACTCTTCATGTGCTCGAAAGCCTTCGGAAGCACCGATCCGAATTCTTTTCCAAACTCCGGACCCTTTTTCTTGCTATTCTGTATAACGTCGTTCGCGAGATACATGAACATCAGCTTACGATTGTCCTTCACTGAAAAATCAATCACGCACAAAGGCGTCAGAAAAGTTTTGCAATATTCGCAAATTTTTTGAACAATTTTTTGAACTGAAAATATGCGAATTGCGGTGGAAATTCGAGTCAACACTTTCGAAACGCTAGTTTAACCTAAAAATCTGCCGTATTCTCCGAACGTCTCGTTTCGACGGTAGTGCAAAATTTCGGGCAACGAAATCCGTTTCAAAATACGTTGAAAACATCGCGGCACGGCACGAAAGTGGAGTCGTTGATAATTCTAAGTCGGTTCTTTTGATATTCGCGATAAACCGTGCTCGGGAGTCGAAGGTTTTTTCGTCACTCACCTTTGCACATTTCCTTGTACCAAACTTTGACGATCGTCGGATGATGCTTTCTGTGATGTATCAGCCACAACGACAACGTCTGTATGCTCTGTTGCGAGGGATTTAGGTCCATTAGTTTCTTGACGAGGGCACTTTCCGTGAAACCTGCCATTTTTTTCGTGGCTGATTCGATAGTTGAAATTTTTTCGCCAGCCAGGCGAGCAGCCAGCACAACACACAACACACGCGACGAGCCGCGCTCGTACTAAATTAACGTACGGCCCTACCGAGTGGCACGGCCAGTTACACGTACACGCGCGAGAGTAACGAACGGTGTGTTGAATGGAGATCGCGGCTGATACAACTTCGTCGGTCGATGGAAGGAAAATTACATCGAGGAGGACTCTGCACCGCACGTCTGTCAGGTAGGAATTCACTGATAATGTATTGATCGACGCAAAGGCGGCTGCGAAAGAATACCAATTTATCGAGTATTGGTAGGTTAGAAAATAACCGTTGAAACTTCGCGGCGGGGAAGAAAATTTTCTCTTCCGAGATTTCGGCTCTTGTACGCTCGATTTCTTTTATTAGACAGCTACTTTTTTACCGGCTTTCACCTATTCGATATTTTTCCAATGACGAAAAGTTCCAGGAAAGAACGATATATTGGTTTTTGTTTTTTTGGTATCGACATCGCGATGTAAATAATAAAACAACCGCCGACCATAGAGTTTTGTGCAATTCATGAAACGGCGGAGCGTGAAATGTTTTGTAAACATCGAATGCAATAATTAATCGACTCGAATGTGCAGCTTGTATAGGTGAGGTTTTTTTTTGTGGTGCCGAAAGTCTCGCCGCAGGGCTCGTAGACTAAAGAAAGGGATTAAGAATTCAGTCAAGAGAAATGGTCGAATGCTTTTAAAGCAAAAAGAAGAAGGCGGGGAGGGGGGGCTTACGCGAGCTCCTGAAGATTGCAGAGGCAATTTTCTCGACAATGACGCCTACTTTGTTTTACGTATGAGGCAGGCTCGCAGGGCTCCCTTTGTGCTCTCTCGCCAGGGCGTTACGCACATCAGACAGTGGAAGCCCTCGCTGTTTGGGCGGGGGACCGTCTGTGTGATACGCAGCAAGCGAGCGTAGCAAAGGCACGTTCAGGCTTCGCAAGCCCTTGTGTGCGAGGCCACCAGAGACCACAGAGTCCAGTTTATCCTTGCTGATGAACCCCATGAAGTTTCTCGACTGTTGGTTGTAGACTCGGCCACTCAAGTGCATGTACACAATGCCTGTAGAAAAAGTTTTTGTTGCTATAAAAGGGGGAAACGATTCCGGTACCGCAATTTCGTATCGAAGCTCAAAACCTCTTTTTCGTTGGCAAAGTTTTAAATTTACAAAAAGGTGCGTCGAGAGGGAGAGGCGGAGAGAGCAGTTTTAATCACTGGCTCGGCTCGCTCGCTTGTTTCGACCCTCTGATACGACCGTACGACATTCTAATTACGACGTAGTCGACGGAATACGCTTAAACGGAATTTAATAGAGTGACAAAGCTCGACGTCCATTAGCATGTATAGTGGACTTACTTGACTCTATAAACGAACCGTGGACAGTGAAAAATAAGTGTTACGATTTTCAATAACAGACATGTCCACGCAGTATATTGAGTCGACTAAATTGATGGTATTTTTTTGTTGTTCGATAACATGCAAAACCGATAGAAAGTAGTCGACACGGAGAGAACATGATATACTATATAACATTTACTATATTCATCATAGTATTTACTATAACTTATAGTTTCTCGGGGATAGAGAGGACTTATTCGAATCCTGAATAAAATTAGAGCAATGATTGCGAAAATTATGGCTATCATGTCTTAAAGTGATTTTCACTGTTCCAATAAGTCCTTCGTGTCCTCGAGATACTGAAGTTATAGGAAATATTTTAATGATTATAGTGAATATTATGGTAATTTTTTCTTCATATCAATATCAATTTTATTTGCAATTCTTTATAGAGTTATTTAAACAATTTTCTATACGGAGATATCGAGAAACAGTATTTACCCTTTTTCATTAGTCGCGATGATAATATGACGCACCCAATAATATTTGTTAGCATAGCTTCATATTGTTTATTCGGGATATGCAAACACGTGTTTGCGACTCGCGACTGATCGACCGTATCACCCTGATATCCGGCACGATTTTTGGCGCAAACACGTATTAATTAACCGTCATAACAGCAATATTTATCACCGAAATAATTAATTATTCTCGCTGTGGACAAATTTGTTTATTATACAACAGCCCAGTTAATTTAACAGTGTACACGAGGGTAAAAAAAAAGCGTATTCATGGAACGTTTAGACGACTCTGTTCACGTCGAGCTCATAGTTTCCGCAGCCAATATAACGGTGGCTTGTCTAGTTTGTTTTCTGCGAGAACTTGCAGTAGGACAATGCCTGTGTTTGTCCGTTCGCGGTGTCGGAGCCACAGGCCAATGGTTTCGCAGTGGTACAAACACCTGTCCCATTCAGCGAGCGCGTTAGTTCAACAGTAACTCGGGGACTCGCGCGTAGAGCAAAAACTTTAGCGTTTCAACGGGGTTATAACGTTGTGTACACGATGTTGTGTATACGTATACGTGTACATTGCTCCCGAAGGTACTATCAGTCAATTTCGCCGCGGGGAAGGGTACGGTTTAATTTCGCCGCATTTAATGCTCAATGAGCCTGAGTAAACCATATAAACACTCGTGCTCCGAGCCGCTCCCCACCATACGCATCGCACTTCCAAAATAGTTTTATCATTGAAAATCGTAATAGAATCGCATTACGAGAAAATTACGCGGTTCGCTCATCGCCACCACGGATATGTTACATTCCTGATCGTGCATCCGGTGACTACCGGTATCGCCGCTGCGTGAACATACTCCCCATAACGCTGATGGTTGCATATATGTATGACGACAGTACCAACGAGTAGCGTAGGTTGGGGCGAAATGGACACGGGGAAAATTCGAGCAACCTATGCGTATGAAACAAAACAGGAAAATTCGTGGAATTTTCTAAAATCGAATTCGGCGCGAAATCTCATGAAAAATTAAGTGAAAACTTACGAAAATAATTCGAAATTTTTTATTTTGTATCAAACTATGTGAAATTTTGAACCGCGAAAACAATTTATAAGGTAAAATTTCATAAAAAATTTTTTTTAGACTTTGTTTTCATTGTTTATTATTCTTATTTATGTCCATGTGTCGCACTTTGCCCCGCATGCCCCTATACGGTCAATGTGTGTACACATATAGATATATGTATATATGAATGCACATTGACCATATACCGATTGATGCTGTCGCCATCGGGGTCCCGTACAGTCTCGCAGCTTTACACGCGGCGAACCGAGAGGTCGCGAACGCCGGGAGCTGATACAGGCATATAGGCATAGAAAACGTATCGTCGGCGATCGCGGAAGCGTCGTTTCAGGATACTAAACAGAATAGAATTCGATTATTCGTGTCGGCAATCTAGACGCGTTCTCCGGACACATAACTATCACCAGGGCGTATAGTTTTCGTCTCGAAATTCTGAAATCATTAGTTTCAGTTGTTCACGATCTTAGCGACGATTGATCGATAAAGGAAAGATTATTATTGTAATGGCAAGAGTAGAACATGAGCCAATAACGATATATCGTTTATCAGACGGAGAAGTTGAAGTGAAGAACTTTATGTCGGTCTCTTTCGTCTCACATCTCACATCTCACATCGCACATCTTCGCTCGCTCGCGATCCCGACGACACACGAGACCCTTGAGAGTCCCAAGTACCGCAGCTCCAGCTGCAGTGCAACACTCGCATGGCTCAGGAATGAAGAAATAGGCTGCAGTAGACGAGCGATACTTCACATTATATACCTGGCTTCACTACTGGGTCGAGGACTCGTATTAGCTTTACCTGCGCCGAGAGTTCCTCGAGAGCAATGGTTATCTCGCCCGGATCCTTCCGACTGTAAACAATATTCTTTCGTTTCCAATAACAATGCAATTAATCGTGAAACTCGATGATTCTTCCTGGAAAATACTTGGATGCTAATGGGAAATGAGAATTCTCGAAATTAAACAAGCACCAATATTGAATTTATCGATATCAATTTCGAGGAATCTTCTGTCACTTCCGGTCAGCGAGTTTATCGAGAGTATTGTTTGGACAAATTTGCGTCAACGTCATGTCGCATATTCACGGAAATATATGAGAGAATCGAGATTGCGAACGAGGAGGGGGAGGGGAACGGGAGGACGAATTGCCTTGCGGCAAATATCGACGTCAATAGTACGCGAGATATTATCGTGAATTCGGCATTGGTGAATTTTCGCGAAAAGCCGCGGTGTGTATACCCAACAGAATTCATTATATCGCCAAGCGTATTACGGCACGCATCGATGATTCTACCGTGGGAATAGCTCGTGATCAAATAAACACGCGAGCGAGGATGCGCGAAGAGACGCGAGACGCGGGCCCACGCAGTTGCGTTTCATTTCGTCGGTGTGCCGATCTTTCACAGTGTTGTACAATACGCAACGTTTTCATGGCGCGCTGCTTCATTTTTGAGATACTCCACGTGCTCCCAGGTTTTGTTCGATACGTTCGACGGTAATGGAAGCGCAGGGCGTCGCAAATGCTTTTTCGGTGAAAAACAATTTTTTTTTTTGTTCCATGCTTTTTTTTCCGCTTCCGGCTAGAATTTCGTTGGCAAACATCACGCGCGCGTAAAATTAGAGTAACGTATTTTTCGGGAGCGGACAAAAAATAATACTTCGCGTGTAGCCTCGACGAGACGAATGAAAATAAAAAACTGTTCCATGACCCAGTTATCGAAAAATTGCGATTTAAGGTAAATTCGACCAACGTTCGACTATCCGATAGAGTCGCGGGCAAATTTAGATAACTGTCGTGGTCTATGAAAAAATAAGGAAAAGACAGGTCGGAAATTTTGCGAAGTTACGCGACGAACTTTTTTCGGGGAACCTATTGAAATCCACGAATCAGGGTTGTTTCTAGTCAAAAATATCGATTTTCAAAAACTGTTTCCAATCCTTGTTATTGGAAACTAATACGCATCAGCGAAGTTTCGAAGACGTAAATGGAGTAGAAAAATCGGAAAAAATCAGTGCCATTTCATCGCAACACATCTGAAACAAAAAAATCAAAATAGATAGTAATATCTTTGTTCTGCATAGTCGATTTCAAACTTAGCCATTCGCAAAAAATTAAATTAAGGAAATGTAAAAGTTGATAAATCGTTTTTCCGGACACTGCGACGCGTATACTTTCTCCTCGTGTTTGAAAGAAATAACACACACGCACATATGCAAGCTCGACGGTATAATGAAACGATAAAGGGATCTGCCATTTGAGTTGTACAAACTCGTGTACCGCGATGATAAAACATAGATGACGCGTAGTAGAGGAGTCAGACATTGTCGTCGTCGGTATTAGTTTGGGGAGGGGGGATGGATATGGTCTGGGCGTCGAGGGACATGAAGGAAAAGCCCGTGTATGCTTGCCGCCCATTCACGGTGTGACAGTGACTGTGTCGGCGGCGCGAGGCGTCCCGCGAGTACCGTCGGCGCACTCCAATTAAGGCTAATGATTTTACGCGTCGCTCTTGCCTCCAATTGTCAACTCTTGTCCGTGCTACGAGCGTATATATACCTTATATCTCCTCCAGCCTCGCAAGGGAGGTGAGTACACACGCTTTTCCGTTGTGTGTACAAAACACGCGCAGCGTACGCGACCGATGAGGGTGAGCGCCGAGAGAGTTTCTTGCACCGATGTATTATATCCTGTTCCCTCGTTCATACATAACGCTTCATTCGTACGTACATACCCGATATATTTACACTCGAGAGTAATACATCTTTGTGCCTTATGTACTTCCGTAGCCTTATATAGAGATTCTACCGGTAGAAAGCACACTTTAACCCTCTAATCCAACTAATTATCCTTACTCCATGATCACGAGCGCGGTTTTGCCGTGTGTGCGACAGACCATTAAATTATATAAGCATATTTAAGTGCGCATGTAAAAGGGGACACAAACGACCGTTATCTTCGCTATAGAAATGGTCGACGATACTTAACGAATTACACATAATTACTCTCCACTGTTATCCTTCCGCTTCTTGTTATATCATATTTTCACTGCTCCCTTTTCGCTGCTCTTTTCCACTCGAAAAAAAGTTATAAAAAAAAAATAGAGAATAAAAATATCAAAGAGCTGAAAGATGGAAAAGAGATCGTGACGTTGGGTTAAATTTAACCGTGAGAATTCATAATCCATTGAATGATTACGTTCAACTCGGCGAAGCGTCGGAGGCTCTCTATCGAACTGGGCGAACGAAATGGAACATTCGACTCGACAGCGAGGGCATCGAAGGGCCGGAGAACTTCGCGGGGTTCGAAAACCCTACGGGACGATAGAACGCGGGCGATTAGTAAGCTTTCTTGCTTAACGCTTGCGTATATACCCCGTGTAAGAAACGTAGCCGGCTTGTCACTCGAGAACCAGGTATAACCAGTGCAGAGAGGGAAGAAAGAGCCAGTGCGGTGCTCGGCGATGTCGGGGGAATAGAGTTCGGCCGGCGAACGGACGCGCTAGTTAATACGCGAACCCCGAAGTACCCGGTGGAGCCTTCTTGATTGTGTTACCGGCCAACTTTGTTCCCGCGGTGGCGAACGTCGTGCTTTTCATTAATAATTCCCATTCTCCCCTTCTCCTCTCTCTTCGCTCCCTCCCTCATTTCTCCCTCCCTTTCTCGCGTTCGAGCGCTCCGGTCGTTTCCTTTAATTACGCCGCTGTGTGTATACTGTATACACGCCAAGCCAACCAATGAGATGGAAGAGGACGGTGGAGAACGTGGAAAACCAAGAAGGACGACGACGGGGTGTTCTGCGCTACTACGGGAACTGAATTGCACAAAGTGGACGACACAATGCTCAACGTTCTATAATAGAATACTAGCGAGAGAAAGACCGAGAGCAGACGGCTTTCACTTCACCTCTGGTTTCTCGCTGTGCTTTCACTTTGCACGATCGCTCGGTCATTCTGTCTCGGTCGATTCCTTTACGTTTCGAGGCTCATACCTTACGGCGCTCATGGTTTCCCGTAATTGCGCGAGAAACGCCCGGCCGCGCACGCCAATTCGTCGATGTCACGAAGGAAAACCACGTTTTTTCGTGTAAAAGACTCGGCAATGAATTTTACCACGGTGAAAACACGCGAGGCAGTCAATACCGCGAAAACTAGAGGCCTTGTTAAACATGAACTCAGTGATGTAAGCGAGGTTGGCTCGCTATTCCGAGCGTCAAGGTAAAAGAGAAATAGTCTTTCTTCGTTTCTTCATCTTTTTCGTTGCCATAAGTAACCCTGAGAGGTCGGAGGCCAAGAAATCTTTAACAAAAATTTTAATATTCCTGCCTGTAAAAGGAACGCCGGGAATTCATTGCATTATCAAAAAAGTTTGAAGTAACCAATAATTCAAACAGTTAAGAGTTGTTTTCTGATGATACACTTTATTCATGGCATTCCTTCTGAATTAATCATTTTTTTTACTTTTGGTGCAATCCGTAATTCGCGTCCCAGAGATAGTTTTACGATCGGTCATTCGATTTTATTCATTTCAATTGATTATCTACAAACATTTTTACACGTGTTATGCTACAATATGGCTTATATTGATTGCACCGATTATTTTTATCAGAAAAAAAATTTGAGTCCTTGGTGTAGTTTTTACTAAGCGTAAAGAAAGTTTTTGTTTCTTTACGTAATACCGTAGAACGGTTCATCGAAGGCTATCAGCGGATATCCGAATCGCTAACATTATCGCGCCAAAGTAAACTACACGGTTACAGAATTTCTCTCTCGCCGCTGCGTCCGCATGCCTACCTATGATCTTCGCGGACTTGCGAGAGTTTGGCAAACTAATTTAGTCGTGGCAAACACACCAACTCTTACACGAAAACACGTTCATATTCACACATATGCATTACACAGGACAGTGAGAATCGCGAGAGTTCGAGGAGTGGTGAAATTTAAAGTTGAACGAACGAGAGTAATAGCGACCGACGAAAGAGAGTCCGGAAGCTTTACCGACTGTTCAAATTTCGCCCTACTACGGATTACAGTTTTCTGTTTGCTCGTTTTGTCAGAGAGAGGGAGAAAGAGGCGAACGGGCTAACTACTGCACGGTTGACTATACACCGGCTACTACTACTGGCAACGATTCTGATACTGCTCCGTTGGAGTTTCTCGCGATTCTTGCACCAACGGTCCCGTCGACTACCACGCTCTGACGAATATATTTCGCTCCCTTGCTTCCCTTGTATCAGGCAACTGTCTCGTGCCGTTTTCTCTCAGTCAATTCCCGTGGAAAATTAACCGATTCTCACGGAATTCGTCGACTCCACCGAAATTCCCATTCCCGAACGATCCTTTGCGACCGCGGGTGGTCGCAGAGAAACTCGTTGATTCGAACGTGCGACCGACTCTCACCCCCCCTCACTGTTTCTTGCCGTTACGCTATATCGATAAGCGATAATTATTGACTACTCGATATATCAGTAGTTTATACCGCTAGTTACTGTTTGTATCCACACGGCGCAAGGTCTGCACGGAAGTTTGAGCGCGATAAACGTTGTCGACGTGCAGTAAATGGAATGCGAAACTCCGTCGAGTGTATTGTGTACATAGGTACCACACCGCCGTCGGGCGAATTCAGCTTCTCGTGAACTCGCAAACTGTACAACAGATTCAAACTATGTTACTATTTAATTGACATATAATTACGATTGAAGCGATATAATACACGATCGTGTGCGTCAGCATTATGAGCGATCGAATTCGTTCAAAAAATGAAAATGAAGAATTCTACAACCTTCGTTGCTGGATAAATTTGATTGACAGTGGTTTAATTTCGGAGTTTCTAATGAATTTTCGCGATAACAGAGTTCCCGCTTGTTGACAAACTACGAAGCTGTGGCTCGTTCTTGACACATACGTTTAGTGCGCGTATACAGAGGCAGTTTGCCATCTGGAATGACACGGGCGTTTATAACGTACACAAGCCGGAGAATTCGAGAGTCGAACGAACGATACGGAAGCGGAAATCGAGCCGTCGAGAGATCGGGAGCTCCGATCGACGCTTTCCGAACTCTCCGAAACGTCCTTCAGAGTCTACTATAACTAACGTCATACGTACGCACACGGTGCAAACCTGCCGGTAGTATAGAATACCATCGTCAACTGCGAACCCCGTTATTCGCCGGGCAATAAACGTTTCAACTATGGGGGTAGCAGCGCGCACTTCTATATAACGAAGTCGTCGTCGTCGTTCTCGTGTATCCTTCCCCTATCGTTTTTCCTCGCATTCACTCTCTCCGCTTCCCTAACTGAATTCTGTAATTGAATATTTTGCGTCCTGGATACGCCCGAGAGTTCGAGGCGGCGAACGGGTTGCTCTCGCGTTATCAGTGATGTATGTACGTTTGAGGGGATGCTCGGTAAGGGGATGAGTTTCGGGATACGCGCTTCACCCGTTCGCTACAGCGAATAGAGAAACGATATCATCCCAGTTTCCCCGATGTTTCACTCTTTTTCCCTCTCGCTTCGTCCTTCCTCAAATCACCCCTTTGCAATCCATCCTATGCGGTTGGAGAAACGAGAACAGAATTTTTCTCTCTCGAAATTCATTTTTTGTTTCAATATTCCGTACTTTTTTTTATTTTTATTATTTCTAGTTCAACGGCACAGGGTAGATACACGCGCAATCCCGTACATTCTATTTTCCATAGCCATTGTTTCACTTATTCGCGGAAGTTCTGCCCTCGTGGAGAACATTCTTTCCACGCTTTCGTGTCAACCTGTTCGGAACGTTCCGAAACATCGAATATGTGGGTATGTGTGTGTGTTTTGAAGCGCACACTGAAAAGAGGTTCAAGATTCGGGCTATTGTAAATTTTTGGCGATCAAGATAAAAGTTCGTAGACAAGCCGAGTTACCATAGAGGTTGTTTTGATATGGAAATCGGTTAGAGTCGGTGGACGGGTACGAAATTCATAAATATTTCATTTTTTGACACGGAATCATTTTTCTCTTCTGTTTTCCAGTGTTTCTGCATTTTTTAAGTTATTGGATCGAAATTTTATATTTATACATCATTTTATGTCAGAAAAGTCGGGCTGACCTTTTTGACTTCCTTCTTAAGGTGGCCTCTCTACCTGGAATATTCGAAACCCATATTACTGGACAAGAGGATTTTCCCGACTAAGTGTAAAATATTTTTCCTCGAATGACCCCTTAGTTCGATATATAGTAAATTCTTAAAGTTGCGTGATAGGATAGAAATGGCATAAACACGTTATTGCGGGCAGTTACAGAATCATTTAGCCCAGAAGAAGAGAAAAGCATTTCCAATATTTAATAACATTTCCAATTTTTATTCATGAGAAATTAATGTTAGGTAGCTGCGATATTTGGGCGTTTTTACAAAATAGACACACGCAAAGACAAAAACTCGAACGCTTGAGCGCAGCGAATCTCCAGCATCTACACATTTTTATACATTTAATTAAAAACTAACAATCAAAAGTAAGCCATCACAAAAACAAATTTCCGCTGCGAGAACGTCCAATGGCCTTTGAGAACGACAGAAAATGACAACGAAAGTACTGTGAAAATTCGGATTTTCACGTTTTTTTTTTACATGTATTGTTTTCTTTTTCTGTGCGTTCTCTCTATTTTTATTTATTTTTTGTACGTTTAATCACTCCATTCTCGTGCGTGCAAATGCTTCCGCGAGCTTTCTACTTCTGTCGCGCACCGTGTACTGTCAAAAGTATAATGGAGTTAATGCGAAAATTCGCTGAGTGTATAATTACCGCGGACACGTGACGAGTCTCACTTTAACGCGCTTCAATTATCGCGTTCTTTCTCTCTCGTTCCCTTCGACTACGGTGACATTACGAATTGCGGTTTCTCCAACTTCTGCCCGGCAATGCTGTTTACTCGATGATTCGATCGTGTTTTAATTGTCTCTCTCGAACCCCTCCAATCGACGGCAGATTCTATGCAATTTATTTTTCGTCCGCAGCCAATGCAATCTTGTTCGGGTCAGGAAAGGTGAGAGGGGGCTCTAACTCAATCGAGGGTTTTTTTTTTTTTTTCGTTTTTTTCGCTTCTTTCACTCTCGAACGGACCCACTCGATATTCGAGCGCGATCATACGTCGTGCAGCATCGATGACACCGGGCTTCTGTGAAACCAACAAAATCTATCGAACGAATGAGAGGCGACTTTATCGAGCACGCGGCACGGATACCTGTCCGTTCTATTCGGAACGCGGTAAAAAAGTTTCGGTTTTCAAACTCGAAATATTTTCCTCTCGAATACCATCGTGTCGATAATCAATTTGTCGAATTTTCGACATTCGCAACATTGTGTGACGTTCGTTACATGCGCGAAGTGAATTTATACCTCGGATAAAAATAACTTCTTTGTTTCAACCAACGAAACAGTCGCGTATGCTACGTCCAATTGTTCGCTGTTCGGTTGAACGTGGTTGCGCCAACCAATTTATCGTTTGTCCCGATATATTAGATGGTCACCACACAATTAATTAGTCAGACCAACAAATTGATTGGGTGGACCGACCGACGGCTCGGAGAATCAATCGATTGAACGGACGGTGTTTGCCTGTTCGGTTGATTGAGGCAACGATTCATATTTCTCCGTGCGGATCTCTAAAGTACTAACTGCTCTTCGTTTGCAATTTCCGACTGTCCGCCACGGCTTAAAGATGAGGTTGGTGCGTTGCGCGGAGATTAGCAATTTCATCGTCCGGATTGTTCTCGATAACGATTGAAAGTTCGTACAGAAAGAAGCATTTTACGGAAGAGTCCTTTGAATATATCGAGTATTGGGCGCCATCTTTATCAATATATTTTTTTTACTCCGCTTTGCTCGGTACATGAATTACAAAAGTGTCGAACGAAAAAGGAGCGAGTTAAAAAAAATGCATTAAAAAAATGGAATAACAAAATATACATGTGAATAAACATGTGAAAAATTAGTTGTTATTTTCCTCTTTTTTGTCGATACAATTTCGTTATTACACTACTTATTCAGTGGGACCTTTATACATTTTTTGTAAGCCTTTTTTTGTCTTACCACAGTTTCTCGATCGACTTTTCTATAAAACCAACGAATCTATTTTTATTACCAACCGGAATGGTATCAATTCGCGTATTGCGCGGTCACCTTTGCAGCGCGAGAAGGGTCGAAAAAGAAGCGACGCGAGTATCGCGCGCCGTTTAAGTGAGGAATACATATATATTTGGAGGCTTGTATTATTGGTGAATATATGTCTGTTCGAAAGTGGTAGGCGACGTCTCTAGTTCCGAACTGCCGAGCCGTCACGATTCTCCTGTACGAACCTGCTGTAGATAGCGCGACGCTATATATGAATATACGGCGGTGTGTATGTATATATAGGTACATACATATACCTATAACTCACAACGGGTCTGGCCGCGGTACAGAAATTCGCATGAAGCATTACCAGAAGAAGATGTTCAGAGATTGTGCCCTCGAGCAAGACGTATTCGGGTCACCCACGCCTTCCCCTTCTCTTCCCCCTTCCCTCATCCACGGTCCTGTACTATCGCCCACCCCTTTATCACCCTCAATCCGACCGCAGGGTCCTCCACCTGATGGCGCGGAGGACGGCCGAGCGTGTAGAGGACGAACAGACCGTTTTCCTCTTTCCTATCTATGTTCCTCTCGACCGAACCGTCATCCGCACATATCGTTTCGGCTCTTCAGTCTTCTTGTCTGTCTGTCTGCCTGTCTTCTCGTCTGTCTCAGCTGCTTCTCGCAATATCAAATACAACTCTCTGCATGTAACAACGTCTTTTCTCGCCTCTTCCGTCGCGTCTCTCGTTTTCCCATCCCGGAGAAACCGCGCGTCTATTCCCCTACGGGAATAGACGAAATAGGATAGCCGCGATGCGCGTTTTGCGATACAAAGTTGCAACACCGGCGCGCCGCTGTAGCTCTCGTCGACGCGAAAACTTCGACAATTTGCAACGCTCGCGAGTGAAATTCTATCGCGCGGCAAAGGATTCGAAGCTACACAGTGGCAATAATCGATTATAAGCCAATAACGAACGTCGTTTGTAACAAACATCGTTTCGCTCATATCACAGATTGTTTGTACATTATACAGAGAGGAAGTTTGCGGAACGATACAACGAAACGATCCATCATACTGGAGGGTTATTGCCGCACAGTTTCCTCTTTGTACAGCCAGGAGCGTTTTTTATTTTTGCCTTCCGGTTTTTTTTTTATTATCTGCAAAAATTCTCCGTTGGCTCTCTCGTACCGCCGATCGTATTAGTTCCGCTTGTTTCTATTTGCGAAATAAATGTTATCACGCTAAAAAACGATTGCCGACTCAACAAGGTTTTTTAAAATCTCTTTAATTCTCCAGTCTTTGGAGTCGGGCGTTCATGTGCATCCAGTAATTTTCGGTGAATCAATTATTACCCCTCTCCCCGTCGCTTCGTGCGGTGAGATTCGCGAATCGCGTGTCTATGGGCGGCGAGCGTTCACGATTTTGGCGCAAACGTTTGAAAATTAGCCGGTGGCAGACTCAACCTCGGCCACGTTTTCGGCCGCGTGGTATATAAACCAACCCTCCCTCAACCGGCCGTTCGTGGCATTTCCCTCTTCGTCGACGTCGGTTCCTCGGCGGGACCGCCCGAGGCAACGTAATCGACGGAGAGTCCCTACGAATCACAGGAATCAACGCTCGTCCGAGATTCGAGAAACCGGTCTCTTGGGATAGGTTCGAGAACAAGTTTGCAAGCGTACGAGAGACAGACAGACAGACAGACAGATAGATAGAGAGGCGCTATACACGGATAGGCAAAGGAGACAGAGAGAATGAGTGAGTGGAAATGATTGAGGAAGAGAAGGCAGCCGGGCCCTCTACTCGCGCTCGTAGCCCGAGGGAAGAGCACATCGAGCGCCAGAGCCAGAAATTACCACGAGATTCGTGAGAGCATATACCGAGCGCCGCATTTATACGTTCCACGGTACATCGAGAGCGCGTCTCTCGTTTGACTCGGGCGGGAGCTGTGCGCGCTTACCTTTTTATCTCTCCGTCCGTCGATCATGCTCTTAATTAATTTGCTCTAAGTGCAAGCCGGCTGATTACCAAAATGAATATTAAACATAACTCCATCGCTTCGCTCTAAGGTAGAAAAGAACCGGAGCCCGGGCCCGTAAAAGATTTCGGCGCTAATTGGAAGATCAACGAGACGATTATGAGGAAGGATTAATCGTCATTATCAGTTGATAATGACGAATCCGCGAGTGGATTTATGAGCCTTCTCTGTCGTCTTTGCGAGAGCTTATCGCAATGCGGATTGATAGAAGTTTCACTGAGGGGCCGACGATAATCAGATCTCCGAGTTCTCGATGTATAATGCGGATGACACATTATATGCATGCTATAGTATGACTAGTCGATCTCTAATCTATTGATATCAAGAATAAGAGGAGCGCGACCGGAGGAAGGAGTAATAACTTTGAGATGGGGAACGAGCAAAGCCCAGAAGAGTAGAAGCAGCCGCGGCAGCAGCAGCGGACGACCCAATTCGACGCGCTTCCTTCGCTCGCCATATATCATTCCAATGTCTCCTTTATAAGCGCTTGACCGACTCTGGAGCAGCATAGGGCACCAACGGAGCAGAGCAGAAGAGCTCAAAAGAGAAAGAGAGAGGGACTGAGGGAGAGAGTGAGACCGAATAAAATAGTATAGAGAGAGGGAGAGACAGAGATTGCCGAGCAGCATAACCGAGAAGCTTTCCTTCCTCGTTTCTCTTCTATGCTGATACTCTAGCGCTTTTTCTCTCCTCTTTTCTCTCAGCCTCTTCACCGAGTCCTCGCGTTTCGCACAGCTTCGTCGTTCCTTTCGGCGCTGCTGAAAACTATCCCCTCCTCCTCCTCCTCCTCCCGTCTCCCCCTTCGCCCAAAGGCTGCCACGCCGTTTCTCATCCCTTCTGCGCTGAATATAAGCGGCTCGCTCAGCAAACACGTATGAGGCACGATTCTTTCCGCAAGATAAAAGATGTTTATTGTCACAGTTTACGTAAAAAAAATCCGAGGGAAATGGTAAAAAAATAAAGACGTATCTGCGTTAATCGCTCTGAATGTAACCATGATTTAACCCTGATGAGACTTTCGATATGGAAACAAATTATATCGAATCTGTGCATGTAAGATGTTCAATACTTTTTTGCCGAGAAATAGTAGAATACGTTCACCGGTTTTAACAATTTCCTCTAAAAGAGCCATCGAATCATTATTTTTTAATATTTTTAATGTATTTTAAAAGTGTTTAGATACATATCGAATATGGTTGACAAAAGTGAATTAAGAGAGTTCAAAACCGATACATTTATCGCATCTTACCGAATTATTTCTGAATATCTTTCTGCAATTATATATTATTAAATGGATAACAGTGAATGCGATTAATAGATCAATTATATAGAAACACGTAATTTGATATATTTCAAATGCATGATTTCCATATAATTGATTTCCACGCGAGCTTTCAATCGATATGGAACAAACCGCCAAATTATTGAGAAGATAATGCAGAAAAATGTTATACACTTAAGGTACGAACATAGTATCATCAAACGAATGAAGCGACCGACGGGATAATGCGATAATGTGCATTTGCATATAACGGACAAATTTCTCGATAATCGAATTTCATATATGCGAGCTTGTCGTCACGTGTACCGCAACTGTTGCTAACGGATTCTATTCTAGCAATTTTAATGCCCATACAAACGTTGCCGATGAACTCCCTCGATTCAGCTATTATGATTGAAATCAATTCTTGTTCTGCGCACTATGACGGTTTCATAACAATATCCGTTATCAAAGATTTATCGTCGAACGGCGATGCAGCTTGATGCGGAAAATTTCGAAATGCGTTCCTGCGATATACCGTAGCATTTGACTGTCGGGGATGTACATTGTCTCTCTTTGCAAGAATCTTATTGCGTTCCTTTCGTAAGTTTCCGCTATAATCCGACAGAAAAAGAAAATGAGCAAGCTTTGGCCTACTGAAACTTCGAATTTAACGATATTTTGAGCCTCTCCACTGCGTCTTGCTGGCTTCAGGATTATCTTGTCACGACATTGTACATGTAGATCTCGAGCATAGATCCATCTTTTCGTCGTTACACAAGTAATGGCACGAGTGCGCAGTGGACGAAGAGTCACATATATGGTTCTTTTACATACATATATATGTATATATACAATATATATAATACAAATAAATACATATATATATATATATATGTACATGAGGGTATAATGTATGTGCGGATCTATGAATGTAGTTTCGTCAATTTACATACTACGCGTGTAATAGTGTACAACGTATACAGATAGAGTGAGGGACAAGCTTTCGGAGTGTCCGTGAAATTCGTACCGGGGCGAGTGAGACTGGATGGTGGAAGGTTGTTGGAAGGGGTTTGGGAGGTAAAGAGGGATATACGCGAGCGCATAGGCCGGGTAATTCGATGCAGCGGGCCGAGTGCCACGCTGAATGCGAAATTTGAGCTCAATCCTCCCGCATCTCCCCCTTTCCCTGCTGCAACGAGTCGGTGTTATATGGCTGCACCAACGCGACGATCCTAACGGAGAGAGCTTGCCGGGGGTAGCCGTGGTGGCTCGGAAAATATGCTGCTTACAGGTGTACGCGCCTCGGTACATATAGTTTAGCACGCAATAGTATATGCCACGGGGATTCCCCTCGTGTGTGCATTAATACGTATACACAATGTGCATGTGGACTCAACAATGTTACCGCGACACACGGACAATTGTACCCAGATGGAGATATAGAATGGATCTCCGGGTGGGAGTGTTTTCGCCCTGTTGGATTTACATGCGCGCTTCGCGTTCCACGTACAAAACGTAGAAGGGAGAATAGTATTTATTATACACGCACGAATTTGTACATCTAATCGCGGGATCTACACGAGTGGGCGAGACATTTCAATAACGAAAAAGTCTTATCAGTTTGGGATGTAAGCTTGCTTTCTTCTTCTATAAAACGGAAAAAGAAAAGAAAAAGAATGGGGCAAGTATCTGAGGAACTGGACACTTTATTGCTAACCATTCGACTGCAAATTGAGCTCTTTCTCAGAGCTATTCGGTCGACAGTAACTGCGATGCATGTATCCATATAATCCAATCGAACCCGCTTCGATTCGCTATGCGCACCACAAACTTACGTGCATGTCTTATTGATTGATCAATCTGCAAGTCTATGTAGTTTTCAATGGAATTTTCGTGTCCACAAGGCTGCATTTTGCCGATGGAAAGGGGCTGGAAGGGTTGCGTGTCTGGGTTTCCAATAAACATGCTTGGGGATGAAGGGTAGAGGGAAGCAGGAAGGCGGGGTTAGAAAAAAAGCGCTTTATCGTGGTCCTTGCAGCTTTGACGTGACGCTTCGGGTATCGTCGTACGGCGCACACGCACTTCGTGCACGGAATTCTCCTTTAACGTCGTGTACACGCGTTCTATGGGATGGTACCCCAGTGTGTGATCTTTGACCCGAATACGTGGATGACGACGACGGCATCGGATATCCGATATACCTGGACACGCAAGTGCAGACACGACGGAAAGTTCGCACATTGCACAGTCATCCGTTGCAACTAGTCGTCTGGTTCCTTCGTTGGTTGATGCGCGCAGTAGTCGGGTGAGGAACATTGAGATGCAGATGCATCGCGATGTCTCGCATCCGCTCTACTCGTGTACGGATACACATTCGCTAAAAGGGTACGTGACTCGTGGGTACTTCTGTCGTTGTGCGGAATCCATTTCCTCTCGATTCGCGACATCTCCGACAGTACACACGTTCCAAGTTTAATTCCCTTTGATGAATTCGCCGTAAATGCGACGGGTGTGCAACGAGTCAAGCGTACTCGAACGATCGCATGTTCCATTGTGCTAGATTCGACTCCTCGTGGGATGGAGATTGTACTCGATAATCCTTTGAATGCCGACCAAAGGATCAATCGATCGGTTTGTTACGATTGGTTGCCTGGTAATCGAAAGTATCTTCATTGCTGGTACACAAGAGAGATCGCCCGTCCCTAATGGCAATTGTGAGAACAACTCATTTTCAACTTAACGCATTGGCGCATTGTCCACGTATATATGGACCGACGATAGATGGATGTCAAAGAGAAACATCGCCAGCGAGCTTTCTATGAAGGCCACATGAAGGTATCAAGGATCCGCCGTGATACGGGATATGAAACAGCGATATCAAGTCCTGGTTCGGTTGCGGAGGCGAGCTCATCAGCCGTTGTGCTTTGTGGTCCGAGAAACACCTTATAATACACAAGAGAAGGAGGAAAAGCAGAAGAACGAGAAGCCCCTTTCTCCCTCTTACTCCAAAGGATAACGTAACATAAGCGTGTCGGCTCGAAGCATCTTTCGACGAAAAAGCTTCGGGTTGTCTTCCAACAAATGCTTCACCCCTGCCTCGCCAAGCGTCGTACGAGCGGCGTCCGAGCTACAGAATTTCACATTTCCTAGCCACCGCGAGAGAATATATTGTCCACGGTTGCCCGAACCCATGTGGCCAAAGTGTCGTCGTTTCGCGGTATATGTGTTCTCTCGCTCCCGACGGCAGGGCGAAAACCCTCCCGGGCGCGCGATATTTTCAGGATTAAGCTTCGAGGAAAAACCCTGCTATATATACGAGGCCCTATCGACTCCGGTGTGGTGGATTTTGCCGACCACCGAAACGCCGGCCAATGGCCAACTCTCCCAACCGTGTATGCATCCTTATTTATAGTCGACTACTCGTGTTATATATTTCAAAATATAAAAAAAAATTGTACGTCGGTAGGGGAAAAAAAAGAAGATACAAGACGAGCGAGTCCAAAAGCTCTCGTTCGATTGCGTTTACAACGAAATCGATAATCTCCATGCTGCGGCGATAACTCAAATCTCGCGGATCGAACGGGAGTGAAGGAGAGGGGAAGTTGGTTTGGTTATTGCGAGATAAATTTCCTTGCGTAGCAGGAATTTTTTTTCATGATTCTTTTTTTCTCGTATTTCACTGTAACTGCGAGAGCATGGATAACGCAAAGCTTTTTCCGAAGAACCGGATGAAACGCGTTGCGCATGAATTTTGCACGAGTTTCGATTTCAATGATCCTCATTCGCTGCGGGTTATGTGGATTCGGTTGAAATAGGTGAACGTAACAGCCTGTCGAGAAATACATTATCTCGTTACGGACAAATCCTTCTTCCCATCTGTTAGTTAATGCTATTAGATGATAGTCTTCGTGGAAAGCTCTACGGCACTCGTATGGGAAGGGCTATTGAAATCCTCGCCGAAGCAGATGACGTCGAACTGGCACGCGCCTTTACGTACCGTCACGTTCCGTGCGCCATTAGTCCAAGCAGGGGTCTTTCCTCTACGCTTCGGGCTCTCGCCGTCTCCGTTTCATCTCTGCCTCTCGCCTCTCTTCCACGCTGATATCCCTGTGGCTCTGCATCCGGTACCTCCGTTGACTCTACCAATCTGTCTCGCTCGCTCGATCCGCGCGCAAAGGGAAGAGCGAGAGAACCGAAGTCGCCGGATAGTTTGCTCGTGTCTCTCGCACACGTCGGGATAACAACGATCCTATAGACGACGAGGACGAGAAGGACACCTCTCAGCAATCCGAGCATCTTCACTAAGCATCCCTCCGTGTTAGCCCGAGACGACCACTTGTCGCTTCACGATCCTCTCCGATTCGATTTGCAACTCGATCGTCCGACTATTACCTATCCTACGTACGAACGGGATCTCACGCTAATAGCTTCGACACGGGGCGATAAATCTATGCAGATTTTGATTTCTCTGCTCGTAAAGTACCGCATTATCAACTCTCAATTTTTTCGCCTCGTCGCGTTGAAGTATACGCTTCACCAACGAGCGCCACAAGTTAACCGCGACTCGCGTATCTTTTTCTTTTGCTCCTCCTCGAAGCGTAACTCGAAAGTTTCGACTCATTGGAATTGTGCCACTTGTGCGAAAGGCAATGGCAAAGTCACGAAGCCTGTTCGGCAAAAGGTGCAAAGTCACTTTCGCAAATGAACTGACATTATTTATCGTGGCAACGTCTGCCCGGTTTTCGGGATCTTTACTTCTAAAACTGGAGTGTGCGTTCTCTTCCCGACTTCCGACAGCTCGCTCGCCCTCTCTCACTCTCTCGCAATTTTCAACGTTTCGCAATTATCATACGGCTCTCGCTCGTGCTCTACTTATTCGCGAAAAGTTCTACTTTCTCTCCCCTCACGGTCGTGTCATGTAGACTCAAATAAATTACGCTTCTGCTTTGTTCTAATTACTCTCGAGAGATGATTGTGCGCATACTATCTTGTCGTTTTCTATACATATATTTCTATACATATATGTTATATGAATATATTAGATATATATATATATATATATATATATAACCGTCCTCGAATAATTAATTATCCGCACTAATGTCATTTGTCAAATTTACTATTCCAAAATTGTTCGTCCAATTTCGAAAGTGTCACGAGACCATTATGACGGATGAGAGTATAAATAAATCCGTACAAATCCCAATTGAATATCGTCTGTGTTAAAAACAGCTCGAATCAATAATAATAATCATAACGAAGTACAAAACAATAAAAGTGCGCCCGTGTGTTCGAACGCTGCGATATCGCGATGTAACGATGCGAATAAATTTTCCATGCAATAAAATGTAGAATATATTTTTTTGGCTAACTTGACAAACGAGGACGTCCCAACGCGAAACAATGATATTTTATTTTGTTTCGGCCGAAGTTTGGGCCGGGAATGGGGATCGAGTAGGGAACGAGACGTCGAGAGAGAAGCGACGAATAGGCGAGTCTATGGATAGAATATATTTTGTACGTCGAGATTGTCAACAGGGACTCGGAACGTTGGTTCGGACGGTCTCGAGGTCTGGCGTATAACCCAGAGAGGCGAACGAAGCGAGCTCGTTCCTCTCATCCGAACTTCGAAGCGTGGAAATCCCAACTCGCGCGAAGGACCACCGGTGGGATCGCACCCCTCGCGACCCTATATATTCCGTGTACCAAGCCGCGACGCAGAGGTGAAGGAGGCGAAAGAGGAGTGGAGAAGGCGAGGACGTGAACTAGCGTTGCACCCATCGGTGCTGCATTGTTAAACTCGAACTTGTTAACTCGGTTTTGCGAGGTTTTCCCGGAGGGATTTTCATATATATGCACTGTCCTCCATGCCACGACAGAAGCGCAGCAGAAACGTACAGCTCGAGCATCTATCTCGCTTATTCGTCTCTTGTACTCATCCGGGTCCTCTCTGCGGTTTTCTCTTGGTTTTCCCGCGCGCCACTATCCTCCCCTTTTTTTCTGGCTCTTCCTCGTTTTTTTTTTACTGCCTATTTCGTGCGACCGAGCATTGTCCCGATTCACGTACAACTAACTAATTCAACAACCGTAGTTAGCCATGGTAGAGATTCACCTGAACCGAACGAATCCGGCGAGCGGAGGGTACGTTAGGAGCGGAGCAAGATAGATAATTATTTTGTGTAAAGAAACGAGAGTGTTGTCGGCGTAATTGACGGGACCGAAGGACTCGTTCATTCGTATCAATAATCTCGTTCATAACTCAACCTGATCTAATTCAATTCCCACCATTCTCGCGCTCTCTTTCTTTTACTCTCTACTCTGAAAATCAATTGGGAACGTTGATAAAATATGCCTCCAGGAGAACGAACGCGCGGAACAGGAGGTTCCGGGACTGGAGAGATTTTCGCATTAGTCCAAATCAGATATACATTCTTTCGACTCCTAGTCTCACTCCCCTGCCCGCCAAGTACCCAGCGGTATAAGAGGGATAAAAGTAATTTGGTGAGGTTCCTGCGGTTGTACGAGAGTCTTCCTCCTTTTGGCGCTAAATGATTAATGCAGTCGAGGATAAACGGGTGCGTGCGGTCACGATGAAAATCCAATCAGGGGAAGTCGGTCGCGGCCCTTATAGCTCGTGCTACAGTGGAGTCTCGTTTTCGGATGAGTTTCCAGACATTGTAAGCAAGCTAATGTCACAACCTTCGACAATTTTTTAACCCTGCAATCGACGGGTTAACCTATCGGGTCTCGAGCGGTAATCTTTCCATGAGAAACTTCGATAGCTCGGAAAAAGAGTTGAAAAAGTTTAAAGTTTATGACCGGCTTTATATTGAATTAAAATTCTTCTTAGATCGATCTTGATAAAAAATATATAAAAATAATTGAACCATTTTATTTTCACGCGAAAATAGAAATTTTCCATCCGCAAATGTCTATCGATCTCGCGTTGAGAGAGAATTTGCGTAGGCTCACAGAGTCGATCGTCTGGCAAACGAAAAATCTGGGTTGTTGATTCGCTGCTATCGCGGCGGCTATGTTTGTGTGTCGCCTCGCATGAAAAACGGGCGAGGAATATTCACATGCGGATGTTCTACTGGGAGATCCGCTCGCAGTTCTATACTAACGATGAGAGTTCGTTAGACGAAAGGGATCTCGACGGGACGGGGCGCGGTGAGGCTATAAACGAATCACAAATCAGGGGTACAGGCTATAAAGGTCGAATGATTAGATAAGGACACGGAGGGAATAAACGGCTCGTTCAAGCTTGTGCGTCATAATCAAATGTGTGCTGCGAGACGAGGCGGATGATGGAGATACGGACGAAATAAAGTAGCCGAGACAGAAATATATACATACATAGAGCCATGGGTGAAAAGAGCTCGAGACTTTTCACGACAAATACATTACGACGTAGTGCGCTCTTATCCGATTCTTTTATTTAAATTTTATTACAGCCATTACAAAATGCATATGCGATTGAAAAAACGAATAATAATTTTACAACATTTTTGAAAAACCTGACGAAAAAAGGAGTTTAATACACGAATTGTATTAACTATAATATGCGTATAATAAGAGAAAATCTTTCCAATTATAATTAATAATATTAACTTATTATACCCCCTTTTCAGTCAGCAGTTTATGAATTTTAGCAAATTATTCTTTTTATTGCGATATTAAATGCACCGTAAGTTGCAATTGAGTTGAAATTGTAACATCTGTTTTCGGCAGATCGTGATGGGTCGTTCAATTACATTTTTCTCTTCAGCGATTAAGTCAGCTGCATAAAATATATGTCGTTTAAGTTGTGCAATCGACATAAAGCTAATTACCGCTATTGCGTCCCGTAATAGCTCAATGTACAGTAGTTACCCAATCGTGCGAGAAAAAGCCGGAAAAAATGTCGACACATTTCGCCCCCGGGATGATATCAGATTACTATCGTCGGCTTGAACGCTACGGAAGCAAAAACAACGAATCCGATAACTTAATGTCAAACTCAAGCGCGCGACACGCGTCCCCTTTTTACTCGAGTGATAAAAATCGATACACTTTCCACGCTGTAACTGACTTGCAGCGCGTTGAATCCGTTATGATTTTCCATCCATTGCTGTCGGTCGCTGATGTCCTGTTGGCAACAACCCCCGTAACTCAACGTCTCGAAGCTACGAATGAGCGGAGGGGTGGATTGAAAAATACTTTTTGCCTGCGGGTCTGAAAGAGAAAGTTGCCCGTTCTCGTGCAGACGTCCAACAAGCCCTCTCTCGTTCCAGACTCTCGTCGGCTTCCACGGTTCGCGCACTCGAGAAAACGTCGGGAAAATCCCCTTCGCCCTTCCTCTCTCTTGCTCTCCCTGCACGGGACAATTTTCAAGAAAACTTTTCGCCTTTGGCGATGCTACGCCGTCGTCGGCGGAACGAATACGACGCGTGCCGCGGGCCCAACGCGCGCGGTAACCCTAGCCTTTCCAAGTTAAGTGGAAGGTTTATACTGACGAACGACGGATTAAAAAAAATGCAGGGAGCCCGCGCGATCGAATCTTTACGACGACACCTTTCCTATTGCTATTTCATCGCGGAGCGTGATACATTTTACAGCGACACTCGAAGATTATATGTGCAAAAAGCTTCTTCGCCGAACGACCCATAACTTTTTATTTTTTTTTTATCTCGCGCTTCTCGGAAAATATTGAGGGTCTGTGAACCAAAAACTTGGGCTCACATGAATTCATAGATCGCAGCATAATTAACAGTATTTTGAAGATCAATTATTGTCTTCGTCGCGTACCAGCTTTTCCCCAATTCAATTAGTTCTTTACGTCTACCTTTCGGAGCAGGCGCAGCCTTCGTTCTCTCGTTATTCCAACGAATTCCTACCGTCCGATTTTGGATGTTCGGATGTAATTTCGCCTCGAGGTTGAACTGCGATTCTCACGACATCGTTGCGCGCATAATGGCCCGCTCTCGGATTTGTGCGTTTTCCGACGGGCAAAAGCTGAGCTCGCAGCCACTCGGTGAGGCAACTGAGTTAACAAGATCGCGTTAACAATTCAACGACGATGAGAGCGTGCCCGTGCCGGGTGTTGAGACTGGCCTGTTGGTTCTGAATTTTACTGTAACGCAAGGCACGGGACGTTCGAGCGCGGCGGCCAACACGTTTTCCAACTACTGCGAGCAACGCCGAGACGCTTGCGAATTCCACGGCGTGCGACACAAGAACGCCTTAAATATCCAACAGTTTCGGTACTCGACCTTTGTCCTCTTGAAATCTTCCTTTCCGCTTTCCACCTCTCTGTAACATTTACACTTTCGCGAATGCTCTTTCAACTCGGGAACGGGGCGAAGATTCAGCGCGATGTATTATTTGCCGAACGTGTTTTGATCTGCGAGAAAAATTGAAGCAGATCTGGCAGATGCGATTGCATCGGAATCAAAGCGTGGCAAACAGAGTGATCGCCGTTCGAAAAACAACAAACCCGTACAGCTTTCCCGTACTGCGGGCGTCGAGTAAATCGGCCCGCGTATCCAAAAGAGAAGAGAGAAAAGCGCAAAGCCGTTGAATTTACACTGGCATGCCGTTCGAGAGGATTTCGCAGCGATTCGAGAAATCGGTAAGCTTCGTGTAAGCTTTGAATAATTTGAGAAGAGTATCCTTCCATGTCGAAAAACATTATTTTTGCGATTTCACTAGCGGAAGCCGACGAAAACCCAAAGAAATGACTTGAGAAGAAATTTATGTATATATTTTTGCATCTCCAACTTTCTCGAAAACTCAAGATACGGACATAGCTCAGGCGCTATTATTTTTATTCTTTCGTCTACTTTCGGGAGACATATGTAAGATTGCCGCGAGATGTAGCGTTGAAAAGTTATGGCTTGGAGAAGCCAACTGAGACGTTTCAAAAAGTCGGCGTTTCCGATTTTTTGTCTCTCAATATCTCTCATATTTCAGGAAAAAAGGCGAACCGTTTTTGCGCCGGTACAAATTTTTTAGCGAACTTCGGCTGGAAACGATACCCGGTGGCTTGTCACGCGATTTTCAATCTTGCAAATTATTCTCGCAGCCGATAGGTTCGTAAATTTCCAGGAAGCAGACGGGTTTTCGATCTGTGATGTGGGGGTCCCGTAAGCGTTGCGGGAAACTACTTGTTTGTGTGCGCGAGCGCGTCTGTTAGAGCGAAGTTGTTGGGATTGCCGGGTATTGGCGTTATATAGCGTTGGCAAAAAGGATGAACTCTTCAGACGCGAGGGTAAGCTACAGACACGAGCGGGAAGGATCACCTAGAGAAGCGGAGAGAGGAGGATGGGGAGAGAGAGAGATTGTACCGCCTGCCTCTCGTAACTTTGATGGAAACCGGCTGCTGCAAGTGGCGGTATATGGCAGCGAATGAAAGCTCATTAAAGGGGTAGTAGTCTCTCTCTCAGCAGTTGGTATGGTTGCGCGTATCCGACGTTTCATGGATGAAGGAACTAGAAGAGAGAAGTGAAACTACGGGAAAGCAAGAGCTTAAGGTAACGCGAGCGGAGAGACAGAGTGTGTGTGTGCGGTTATATGTATATACATATATATATGTATACATGTACCAAACTACCGTTTGCCGAGTCCGCGGGTTCCTTTATCTTCGAATTTTATTACGAGCAATTAAGTCTTTACTGCTCGTGGCCGCACGACTCAGATCGTACGGCGCGGCTATCCCAATTACCATTCTCTGGTACTGTATAGAGAAACGAAACGATACCGAAAGGCATATATATACGCTTTGCCTTCGAATCGATTTTCTCGAAGCGGGACCCGACGAATACGATGAAAAAGATCTCTCCGTCTGTACTCCGATACTCCAGGGAAAGGCATTACGAGAAATACGGGATGTTACCGCATTTTTGTGCGCTTACCTTTCTCTTTTTTATTTTCTCGCGATCCTATAACGCTGCCATCTCGCTATCGTTACTCCACCGCGTCGCGCTTTCGCAGCGGAACGATAGCCTCTGTTCCGAATGATTCTGCCCCCCGTCCTCTCCACCTCCAACTAAACGAAGACGAATCGTTGGGCAAAAGTTCGTCGAACTCGGACGAAGGCAAAAAGAGCGAACGAGAGCGAGAGAGACTCTGATGGGCACCAATTATCGTTCCTTGCTGCTCCGCAAACTCAACCGAGAATCTCAGTGCAAGTCCGCGGTGGGTGGGCAGGGCGTGAGAAAATTCGACGAAAAGTTAAACCGTGCAGAAACGGCGGCCGCTCGGGCCAACTGATTGCGCGGGGCAGCGGGAAAGGAAGTGGATTTCAGCGAGTCATCAGAAAGTCGAGTTGTCTTTTGCTTTACGCTGAAATAATTACGCGAGACAATTTGCATGTTACAATCGCAGAACAATTAGTGTCGGATAACGCCGAGTATCCGTTGAATTAATATCCTTAGACTCGGCTAACGTTCATTTCGCTCGAGGGACCAAGTCCGGGCGAAATACGGAAAGATGGAAGCAGAAAGCTGAAAATAAAATTTCATATGTATGAGCCCGAAAAGGATAAAACGAACGATGGGTAGGCACCATGTATTAAAAAAAAAAGTGCTTGCCTCGACATGGTTACTCGCCAAATATACGAAAATCGAATATCGCCAGTCCGCGCGATAACATCAAGGATGTTCTTCATTTCCAATCGCGCACAAAGTCTGAATCTCTAATGCGCTTCGAACAATCAATTGTCGAATTTTTTTTTTCTCTCATCGATTGTCACTCGATGGACATTTCTTTCTATCGATCTTTCGCCTAAAAGGAAAAAGGGTCAAGGCATATCTCTTTCGTTTCGTCGATTGAGCTGCAGCCTCATTTCGCAGTCTGTGTTCCTGAATCTCTCGAGGGTTTCTCCGATATCTAAAATATCTCAAAATACGACTCGTTTAAGATGGAAAAAAAAGGCAACGAAATCGAGCCGTAGCCGCCCGACGTAACTGATCCGTCGTCGCTCCGTTCTTTCCGAACGTTCCTCTTCTTTTTTTTCGATTATCGCGTGTACAACTAACGTCAGTCTTTTGAGACGTCAGGCTCGTCTACCGTCCTTTCTCTCGTTTCTCTTTAGTTTCGTCTCTCCCCGTGATCTCGTCTCGGTATCCTTTACTCGGGAGGGAGAGAATAGAAATCCGGGAACGAGAAGGCTCGAAAAGTCAGTCCACAAAGTACACGGAGGCTCGTCGGGAAGTCATCCCTTGAATTATGTCAGCCGGTGTGGGCGGCAGTTGTCTGTGCAAAGACGAAGCGGCCCGAAGATGAGAAAGAAATGAGGAAAAGGTAGATAGAGTACGGAATGAGGAGTGTAAGCGGCAATAGTAGGGAAAAAAAAACGATACGAACGAGGCACGGAGATGGATACAAGGCGCGCAGCCCACGGAGCTTTGGACACGGGCCAGTCTTTTCGTGTTTTAAGATATTGCTCTCGTTCGTAGGTACGGAGAGACGGTTCCCTATGCCCGACAAGCCCGACGCTAAGGGAACACAGACCGGTTGTATAGCAACGCCGAGAGATAGAAAAGGTCGGCGGTCTCTTTCTCGATGTTTCGGTATCCCCGAAGTGAGACAGTGAGACTCGCTCAACAAAAGATCCGGCTCGTGTTTTCTCTCGTCTTCGACTGCGGTTCGACGATGCAGCATATCTTCCTCTGCCATTCGCTGTTTGTATCTCCGCAATGCCTGTTTTCGTCTACTACCACACTTGTTTATATCCTTCCTTCATATTCCTTTCGTTTGATTTACATCTTTGTATCCACAAGTCTTGCTCTCCGTTTTTTTTTTTCGCTTTATTCAATGTTTCTCGCTCGTTTCATACATTTCTGTACCTATCTTTCTCGATCGTCTTTCATCCGCTCGTTCGCGGAGCAATTTCCACTCTTGTAATCGTTAACACAGCGATGATCCCCGAGCCGGGACCCAGTCACTTTTCATCCTATCTCCTCGCCGTATAACGCCGTTTTCGAGTCAATTTTCTCGACTTTATCGTCGTAGACGCCTCTCGTCGACCGTCTCCTTCGAGATAGAAGACTTCGACTCGGCAACGAAAGTGCAAGCGACTTTTCACCGCTTGCTTGTGTATACCATGACTCTTGTGGCTGTTCGCTTGGTCCTCTCTCTACATCCCCTTAAGAAGCTTCAACGGCCATAGACTCGAGACTTCTCCGACGCGGTGCATACTCTGTCAGTGTAATGAGATCTCGGAGGATCTACTCCGGGCACGCGAGCAAACCGAGTCGGAGAGAAAGAGATCTTTTCAGAACAGCGAGCGCACGGGAGAAAGACTCTGCTAGTTCTCACTCCCTCTGTCGTTAGACATCAGACGGGTCGCACGAAAGACGCTGCGAACTCAGAGAGTCTCGCCTCTCGTCTACTTGGATGGACGTATCAACCCCTTCGCTCGCGACCCACTCGCTTCTCTCGTTTTATAAACAAACCTTGTAGTTCCGATCGGAGTGACAAGTTCCTTGAAGAAACTTGACGAGAAAATTTCAAAACCGAATCTGGGGCAATATGTGTACAGGTCATTTCCCATACACTAAAAAAAAGGAATTGGACTCTTATCTCTAAAACTCAATATTAACAAAAAAATTTTTTTTAAATAAATTAAATCGTTTCGCTCAAGGAAAATGACAAGAAAATAAAAAATTGCAATACTAGTCGCTATCACTCAGCTTGGTCGATGCGATTCCATTAATTTTTTTACACTGGTTTTTTAATACTTATCATTTTTATCTTTCTTTGACAAATTTTTTGAAAATTAGATTTATTTTTTATAATTTCTCAATCATTCAATGATTCTTCACCTTAACAACAATTACATAATACATATAATTTATTGCAACAATATGCGATTATTGTACTATGAAAAATGCCAGTACTTTTCAGCTTCTTCGAGTTTTCTTTTCTTTGCCTGAATTTCGTGAACGAAAATGACACACGTAAATGTGTGATATACATGCCGACTACAACGGCGTACGGCTGGGCCGACCGTGCCACCTTGAAGAGAAATCTTTATCCAATTACTCGACGTTGAGGCGCTAACGCGCCGGTTGATCTCAAAAATGTGCATAAAAGCTCGCGCGACAACGCGATAGAATCGCGGATGCAGTTCCCGGTAGAAGCGAACGAAGACAGGATTCGGGGGACCTGTTCCACTCGCATCTTCTTTCTTCATTTCCTTTTCATGTATCTTTCGCGTTATAAGAAGACTTCCATCCAATTTTACGAAAGCCCATCAGCATAGGCGTACGTGGGACTGCGTGGCGATATCCACGGCGCTTAGGGAGACTGCGGATCGGAATAAGCCGCGATCAAGCGTGGCGAATGGATCGACTTGCGGATGTATAGATACACAATATAGGTATACATATAGGTTGTAGGGTTTCTGGATCAGATGGTCGGCCACGTCGGCTAGAAGCTGAAAACTTCAATCTGTCCCTTTCTATCGCAAGCTGTCTGGTGAAAAGCTTAGGTGAACGGGACAAATAGAGGGAATGTAACGCAAGGAGGAGAAGGAAATAGCGAGCAAAGTAGCGAGAGAACGATGAACCGAGGGACAGGGGGGGGGGGGGGATAGAACGGAAAGGGTGAAAATGAGAGAGTGGAAATCCCGCGTGTATATACATATAGCTATATACGTACACATAGCGACGGTGTGAGAGCGAGTAACGACGAATATCTCGAGCGTTGAGCGGCGGGGCTCGTGGCCGAGGCTGAGAGTCAAGATGGATGACTCGATTTCGAATTTAATCAGCGTTCTATACTACATATACCCCACCTCGCAGCGCTATGGCGCAATGTGTTCTGCTCATGGTGTATGCCCCCGCCGTACTGCTATATCTCGAATATATATACCATGGCGAGAAATGCTTGGTGATCCTGCTGATAGTGGCGCGGACCGGCGTGAGGGCACTTGGCAACCATCGACCGCTGGCCGGCTATGGGTAAACCCGTGCAGCATCCGTACCCGCCACAGCTGCAAAACATTGTTGTCGTATGCGGGAGAGAGGAATTGCATAGGAAATGCAAAAAAAATACATGCATTAAAAAAAATGCGTAAAAACTAGAATTAACACTGAAATACTGCGACGATCTTTCAGTCCGCTGAAGACTTACTCTTTTTCTAAGCGTTACTGGGCGGGAGGGAAAAATGGAAAAACATACGTATCGCAAACAAACTCGAGTCTTAGAGTACAGGATGTGGACGGCAAGATCGGAACGGATGAGCAAGGGAGCTTTACCCATTGCTTTTCCCTTGAAAAGCCCACCGTGTACCATTCGATATTTATGCGCTTGTAATAACGCTATGTAATATTCATCGTTATTCCGAGGGGCGCATTGAGCACGCGGAACCGGAAAGAGGGGTTGTTGTCCGGAGCGAGGGGGGCGAGAGGGCACTCCACTGCCGCTGTTACAGAGGTCGACGCCTTTCGCTTGGTCGCTACACTCGACGTTCCGTCTGCACTTGCACAATTCTTACCTTTTAATTCTCTCATCTCTGAAGTCTCGACCCGGGGTGGCGGGTAATGTCTATTTTGTTCTCTCGTTACAGGTCATTCGTGCAATTCCTCTCTCGGGAACAATCCTTTCATCTTTGTTTTCTCCTTCTCTTATTTCACCGTAGTTTTGAGAAACATTTTTCGTTCGTGATTCTATTTTTTAGTTTGCACAGGGACAATCGAAAGAAAACAATAATATTTGGATGTGTATTCGAGAATCGATAGATAGACTTTCCTCGTGCAAACAGTGAATAATCGAGACTGGATTCGTAACCGGTACATCGAGCTTAGCGGGAAACAGCGGTGTGTCTGCTACGGCGAAGGGGATGAGGAGATAGGGAGTCGTCGGTCAACCTCTGGGCTTTCGGTACACACTAACACCACCGTAACCCTTATTTTTCGCCAGCGTCAGGCTCCCTTGTGGTCGAGTGGGCTTTAATGAAGCTACCCACGACGCGCATTCGCCGCGAACTCGACAAAATAACGAGCCCCGGAGCCTTGTCTATTCCTCTCGCTCTTGTCGCGTCAGACGAAATAAAATTTACCACTGTCAAACCCCTCCTGCTCTGACTTTTCTTTGTTTCTTGTGACGATTAACAGGTTGATGCTTCTTTTCGTTTACGAATTTTCGTTGTTTTTTTTTTGTTTTATTTCGTTTTTTTTTTTCGTTCGCATTCACTGTGAACAACAAGGTTGCCTGCTGTTTTGCGTTTTTATGGCTGCGCCCGGTTATTCCGCTTTTCTCATAAGCCAGCATTCTCTCCTAGCGAACAATTCAGTTACACGGATTTAAAGTTTTCATTTTTTTTTTACTGTAAATCTCCGGACTGGTGGTTAACGGAGTGAAACGGCGCTTGGGCGTGTAAAAACAAATTTTAGATTCGAGAGGACTTTTTTGCTTTTTTGCAAATCTCCACGCTGCGGTTTAACGGAGCGAAACTACGCTAGGACGTGTAAAAACGAATTTTAGATTCGAAAGGATTCGTGGGCTTTTTTGCACCGAGCGTTAATTTCTCTGGACAAATAAAGTTTCGTTAGGCGGGAGTGTAAATTAAACATAGATAGATAACAGAGAGATGTTCGAAAGAACACGAACGAAAAAGAGAGTGAAAGACGAGGGTGGAAGGATTGCCGCGGTAGTAATGGAGCACTTGGATGGAAGGAATGAAAAGTCGACAAGATAGAAGCCCTACCCCCTTACTATCGCGAAGGAACAAAACCTCTTCGAGCAAACTTCCCCGCTCTCTCGACATCACTGGCTTTTACGAAACTTCGTATAGTACTACGGTATAAAGGGTGGGTGGAGGGGAGGAAGGGAGCGAGTCTAGCGGTATTCTTCCAAGGGTGTACCTGCAACATCCGACCCTCAACTTTGCGAAAGTCAGTTCAAGGAGTTCGAAGAACGGAAACAAGGTACGAGGAATGCGCGGATAGAGGGTCACTGTCGGAACATCGAGGAGCAAAAGTCATGAGAAATGTATGGGATTCGGCGATTCCACCACATCTGGACGTTATTAATTCAACAATTCAATTTTCCTTTTCGTCTCAATTGTCTATTTTCGAAATCGCTTCGTTCGTTGAAATAGTTAAGGTGCAAATCATGCTCTAACACCTCGTCAGTTAAATGGAGTAATTGATTTTTCTTATCATTGCAAAAATAAGCAATAACCACAAAAAAGACGAAAAAATTTAACGCAAACTTATAGTGTACAAAAGGGTTAGGCTTTTTTTTAGATTCCTTCGTTTATACTCCCGAAACTCCTATTATGATTAGCATCGATATTACGCAACAAATTAAGTTTCCAATTTAACTTGATGAAAAATCTAATTCGATTTCGATATGGCTGAAAATAATGTGTGTCATAACAAATTAATTAAAAACCAAATTTATTCGAAAAAATACGGGAAAATTCTATATAAATAAAGTTTCAAATTGAATTGTATGACAAAAATCTAATTTACCTTCAACGTACGTGTAGAAGCGGGCGAACACGAATTTTCTACGGGTACTCGAACGAGCGGCACGTTCAAGTGAGTGCCAGTGAGTAGCGTATAGAGGTGAGATAGGCGACAGTGTCGGTGGGTCAGAGTTCGCTTGGATTTTGGCTCGGACTTGTCCCTCGTGCTTCGTCGAGGGCGCAAGAGGGATATACAGTCGTGCACGCGAGAGGGTGTTCGAGTGTCCTGGTAACTTCTTGGTCCTCCGTAGCCGGTAGCTTCGCGAACCGGCATTAATTATCGCTCGGTGAATTCAACTCCGAGTTGCATTCCGAACAAACGGTTCTCGCTTAGCGTCGGGACGCTCCAGCCGAATAGTCGTAATGTAAAGGAGAGAGAGAGAGGGCGTGGGGAGGGGAGAGCGCTTTCGACGAGGAGAAGAGAAGCCCACAGTCCCCCGTGTAGCAATCCTCGCGTGTGGCTCGCACGAAACTCACGGAAGCGTCCATCGCGTAGCGTTGCAACACCGAACCGGCTATATCACGTTGCAGTAGTGTAGCACTGTGCATGGTCAGACCGGTTGGTGCAGGAGTCAGTAGCCGGCGGACAACCACACCGCACAAGGCTCGCTAGTTATGTACTATACCTATGTGTGACATTTCGGCCGCGCGTGGTCGGTCCAACCTCGCGCGCGATTCTCTAACTATGTACATGGGTTACGTATATACGAACACATAGGCTATATAGCCGATGTAAATATATGCCGCAGAAAGGTATAGGTATAATGGAACCGCGAGACACGTTCCCATCGATATTCCATTCCATCGACTATCCGTGCATCGATACTTCTTTTATTAGAGCGCGTAGGGAAGAGCGAGAGCGAGCGGGACACCGAGGGCTATCAATCTCTCGTCGACGGGAGATGAAACGCTACGAAACATACACAACGATATATAAACGACGGCCGATATATTAAAAACAATAAATTTATCGGATCAAAGATCGTAATTTCTTGAATGAAATTTCGCATGAAAAGAAAAAAAATTGATTTTACAAACAAGAATATTGGGTTTTCGGCGAATTAATAAGATTCCGCGTGTTTGACGCGCTACTCGTAAGCAGTTACCGCAAAAGGGACGGGCGGAAATTTAAAGCATATGGAGATTGAGACTCGATGGAAAATCGCGCTGAAAATATCGCTCGCGGAACCGTGAAAGAGAAATGTCGACGTTCGGCCCAGTTTCACATTGTTTTCCCCGGCGCATAAACGGATTCGGTAAATCGGGTTACGTAGCTTGTTTTTGCTCCGGCGAAACGATCGGTGACGATGCACACAGCCCTCGGTGGTACGAATTTGGCTTTGCGATAGGGAAGATTGGGGCAGGTCAAACGGTGCATGGGATGGAAGTGTTCCTGTGTGCTTTCGGGAAGGGAATGAGGAACAACGCTGCAATACCGCCCATAGAGGCTAGGGGTCTGTAGGCTATGGACTGATGCGCAACGTCACGCCAGTCAACCCCGTCGACTACCACGTATTAACGTTCGGCCCGAGAGCCACGGCCGGTATTAAAACCCGTTGATGTACGTTCATTTTCATTCATCTCTCGTATCTCGATATTCAACCCTTTGACAATCGGTCAAAGAAAAAAAAAAAAGGAAAAATCTTCTCTTCGTCGAGCATTTTTGAGCATACTCGAATACGTCAACGGAGGTACGTTCGTAGATCTCGTCGTCGTCCCTCTCTGTAAGCCGCTGCTGTGTCTCATTCGGTCTTGCTCTCCTGTATACAGGCCTCATTGCACTGTTCCCGTCGGTCTATCCTGGCGTCGTTGCCGCAGCACAGAGCTCGTCCATCGTTGCGTCAGAGCTAGATTATTAATTAATGCCCGCTCGTGAAATGAGGGACGTTCGTCCTCGTTACCGGGAAAATCTACGGTAGAAGGAGGCCCGTCAACGGAGCGAGAGGATGATGCTGATGAGAAGGAAGTGACGCCGTTGGAACGCAGAAACAACACGTTACTATCTCTCGAGACTCTGCGGGCTCAACAGTGAGATTTGGTCCAAGAAAATCGAGCTCTCACCTCGCCCGTTACAAAGCTTACGTTAATTTCAATTAACCGATGCCGTCGCTTCTGTGCAATTGGCAATAGAAAAAAATCATTAATTAAATTGAAATTTAAGCCTCATCGCTTGATTGACGATTGGATGCATTCGCCTTCCCGATAAATTATTATAGATATGAGAAGTTAATGTGACGCTTCGTCGGTTAAATGGTGCATAGATTGATGCTCCTGGACCGCTACGATAGATGCGCTTTTGTTGGATCACAGTTTGCCTCAGCTTTTGGTCCCGTCAGCATTAGATATTATTCAATCATTAACGTTAGTTCATCGGGTATCCAAGCTGCAGAAGGAATACTAGCGACTGCGTACCCTGTCATCTCGATTTCAAAGTTCAGCGGTTTCTATCTCCCTATCTGATATTCAACGTAACGTATACATATATATATATGTACGTATAATATGTACATAGTAAATCCTATATAGCACATAAACGCAGCATTCGTACCGCGACCACAGTCGTTAGTATCGCTTGACTGCAGATACGTCTGATCGCACACGAGAATCCGAGGCCAATTTTACCCGACGTTCTCTATCGTATCAACGATCAGCGATATAACGCACCTGACACTAACGTTTCGCAGTGGCGTTTATGATTTTCTGTTGGCTGTTAGTTATAGTCGCACCCTCGGGTGTTGGGGAATAGTTAGCTTGTCCATTTGACCGTTTTCGACGGTGGATTATTAATTAACGCCCTCGTCGGCGAAATGAGCCAAGTTCTCGTCCCCTCCCAGTCACTCCTCCCCCTCCCCCTCCCCCCTCCTCCCTCTCCGGCACTCTTGCGCCCCCCACTCTCATCGAGTTAGATCCACCCACCGTATAAAGCTTCGCACTATCGTTCATATACTCCACGAAGCTTTTCCGCCAACTGTCCATTCGCATCGGGTCTCCACCGGGTGCCTAGGGTCACCGGTCTTTAGCCTTCGACGATTTATAGTTCCGTCTTTCTGTTTCACTTGAATATAGTACCCGGGTACCTTAGACTTCGGGAACAAAAGGATATTCGATCGTTTGGATTTTCACATCTGGCGTCTGACCGCACACTGCCGTAATCCCTGGTATATTGCTTCCCGGATATTTTACTTGAGCTGTGAATTATCCACGTGCCTGACTTTCTTAATATACATTTTTTTTTATTATTATTTTTTTCTTCGTACATTTCATTGGACTATTTCGTTCTATCGCATATCTTCGATAAAGTGCATTATCAAACATTTTTTTACGCTCGAATGAATCTCGTGTATTGTTGAGCAGAATACGCGAGATTCGGAATTTAATATATACATTTTTTTCTTCTTTCTTCCGTTTCTTCGATTTATAGTTTTCATTGTATATTCCACTGTACGCAGGGAATACTCTCACCGTCGAAAGAGACGAGAGCGAGTCTTTCGTTTGTCGTTCCATCTCGCCGAGCGAGGGCATCGAAGGAGGGACACAAGGAGGAAAAAACAGGAGCAGAGATTCGATCGTTCGGATTTCGCCCAGCTGGCGCACACCTGACCACGCACGGGTGGCTTACTACTTTCGCTTGACGGACTGGCATCGACGCCACTTGGATACGTAAGTAGAGCATTCCCAGCTACGATCAGACATACCCACAATCTCTCGAGACTGTATTTCGCTTGCCTCACTCCACATCGCAGTTAAAGCATCGGTGAACTACGGATATATCAGAAAAACGCTTAGGTAGTTCTCGAATTGTTTAGAATCTGTTTCAATTTCTTTTTAATCTGGAATATTGATCATTCCGACAAATAGCGAATGGGCAATGGCCTCGGGTTGCAACAAATGGGCAGTGGAATAGTTTCTATATGTACCAGTTCGTCGCTATCGCTATATACTGCAACCCACGAATTTCCACTCTCCCCGAGTCCGCGAGAACATACCGCTTCGCCAATACACGAGCGGGGAAACAGCTCGCCAATACTTTTCTATCAACGAGATCAAAGAACAACGCTTTCGACTTTGTCTGTTTCATCTCGTTTCTCTCAGTAATCTCTCGCTCCCCGCTCGTCGCGTCGATTCGATGATGAAAAAAATAGAATAAAACAAGAAAAAAATTGACGCAATTCACCCGCGCGCTCTCCCTCGTTCGCATGCGAATGCCACTTTCCTTCCTTCGCCGCCGTAACTTCTGTAACCCCTTTTCTCTGTCTCTCCGGCTTCTCTCGGGGCGCCACGCTTTCCGCGCGCAACCCCGACTCTCTTTTCCACGCTTGACTTTTTTCACAGATTCCTCTCGCGCACCTGTGGTAATTTTCTCCACTACCAGACGCCCCGGGACCTGAAAACCCCCTGCGGCGAACGCCACGTTGTGCGAATAATTACTGTGAGTGAGCGTGATCTCTCTCCCACTCCGTATATTTCTCTCTCAGCGCGAATAAAAATGTGCATATTAATAAGAATAATTCCCGGTTAATTGACAGAAGTCTTCCGCTCGTCTTTTTTTTGTCCCATCCCCCGTTTTTCCTATTACGTTGTTTTTCTTATCCTTCTTCTTGCGTCTCTTCGCTTTTTTACTCTTCGAGCTCGAATACATACATATATATATATACTATATATCCTCACACCTATACATACTTTTTTTTATCTTTTTATGACTCGTCGGTACACACGGCACGAGACTCGTTTTTTTTTCTTCTCATTCCGTTTTTCCCACCGTTACGGCTGGTCCCCCTTTCCCTCGCAGTTCCTACCCTCGGCCGACTATCGGTGGATTTAAGTAATTTACTCTAGTCGGCGCGTTTTCTTCCCTCGCATTCCTTCCACCCGATTTTTCTCTTCGCGCATTCTTTCCACTGTTCATCTCTTCTAGCTTCTTTCCATCTGACTCCTCTAACCCTCCCTCTGTACACGCCTCTACGGCAGTCGGACTAGTTCTTTTTCACGAATTCTTTTTGCCCGCCCACTCGAGCCTCCCGGTAATCTCGCCTGTGAATTTTTTTCTTTTTTTTTTCCCCACTCGCGCGCCGAATTCCAACGCTCGGCCGATGTTCTCTCGTCGCTCGTTCTACTGATCCTCGGCCCGAGAATTCTGAATACTACCGTGCGAGGCAACAAGAGCGTTCTTACTGTGGCGACTATGCGATTATTCTGTTCGCGCTTACGAGCGATGTAGATTATTGAACCGCAGACATTCGTTTTCGATTTGCTCAGACGCGGTAAATGGTAGATTGAGAAGCAGATACGCAAAGAGGGCATTGAGGATAATCCAGCGATACTCGTACGTTTTCACTCGTATCGACAGCGCATCCATACAGCGATAGCAAAGAGCCGTGAAACGCGCAACGGTGTACGCGGAACCTGTGAATAAACGACTCGATCCTTTGCGAGGTTATCCTTTGTCAATTGATAAAGTAAAGCTCCATTAATTTTCCCTTACCGAAGGACCGCGCACTCACACGCTCGACGGTCCGTGAACGCTATCGTTACTCACACCTACTCACCCCCTTTGAAAGTTTATACGAAGAATGTTTTTTTCTTTTTTTCGTCTCTTTTCATCTAACTACTATTTTCTCCAAAGCTATGTGCACAGTCGCTACTTTCTACAAGGTACACAAGAGCATTCGCGCCTTTCCAAAGGTTCAAAAGAATCGCAGTTTAAACATTGTCCCCTGAGTAAATTTAGTCAACTGAAATTCTATCTCTTGAGCAAAGATATGAAAAAAATAAGAGAAAAAAGGGAAAAAAGAAATTGAAGCAAGTGAGAAAGGAATGGAATAACGAGAGATCTTGGTCGCAGAAAACGCGCAAGAAACATACATATTCCTGAGCTCTCGGGTAGTATCTCGAAATCAACGGTCGAGGGAGCGAGAGAGACGGGTATTGGGAATCTTCGCTGTGATAGAGCGAGAGAAGGGAGGCCAGCCGCAGGAGAGAAGAGCTTCCGGGATACCACGAGCTTCTGCGACTTTTCCTCGCTGGTCCAAGGGGGTTGTGCGCGCGCGTTGAGTCTAGCTGGCGTCGGCAGCCTAGTAGCGGCGCTGTCGTAGCGCACACGTACCGCGCGCAACGGGGGTAGCGAGCGAAGTGCGAGGGGCGAGGGATGGAAAGCGTGGGAGTTTCGGTGGTGTGCGAGTGGGCGACGGTTACACGATGGTCGAAAGGTAGAAGGGAGATAGCGCCGTGGCAGAAAAGCCGAGCGAACGAGAGAAGGAAAGCTCCGGCTCGGTTAGCGTAGCGGGAGTTTCGTAGTGGGAGGATGCGAGAGTGAGGTAGCGGCAGCGAGGGGGAAGTCGGGGTTGCCATGGGAGCTACCCGGCCGGGGCGCAGAGCTCCAGTCTTGCCGCGGCGACTCAACCGCTCTTCGGTCGTCTCGTTTTCACGACGAGGCCCGAATGCTCGATGGTCTGGTGTGTGCGTGCCGCGCGCGTGTTAGTGTATATATGTGGCTCATAGCGTGCATGCAATTCCTTGCGGACACTCGGCGCCTTCACCGTACTCCACGGTACGTCGCCGTACCTCGTTTGTACATTGGTGTTATAATTCTGGTACGATGCATTGTTTCAATTTCGTACGATTACGGAAATACAGTACTCGGTTTTCGGCGAGATACGAAAAGAAAAGATAAAGAAAACTTAAATTAATAACATCTACATAAACCATTTTTTTTTCAACTTAACACTTTATTGCAAACTTTCTTACATACATATTGTTGTACGTAGTTTAGGAGCTTCGCAAGCGTGCGAACATAAGAAGCGATGAATAGGTGACGAGTTGGCGCGCTCGAGTATTACGAACGCTTGACCCATACTACTTACTTCGTGACACGCTGTGATCTCTCAACTAAGGACTGCAATGCTCGCCCGCTGCAGCGGGCTTCTCTCGCACGCGGGGACCGTGAGAACTCGACACCGGTCTATCCCACGGAAGCTGTAGTTACGTTTGAATTGTTTACGATATTTGCACAGTTGATTATGAAATTATTTAGATTCTAATTAATAATTAGACGCGGATGAATTTCTTCGAAGTAGTTATAGTCGCGCTTTGTCAGACATCAAATCGAAGGGAGACCCGCAAATTAATTTAATGCCTTAACTGCATTGCGAGCTCAATATACATTATCCGTTCGACGAGATCCGCAGTCGAAATTAAATCCACGGATGAAATTTAGTGAACTAGTACAGGGATCGGGACAGCACGCCGAGCGAAGTAGTAAAGGACCTGCTGGGTCGGACATTCGTTATATTTATAGAAGCCGAACATTTTCCCCTTCAAATTTTTATCTCGCGAACGATCCAGTTCGCGACTATTTCGAACCGTCAACGGGGTCAGTAGGATTAGCTTCAATTCGCAAGAGTTCACTTAATTCTATTTCTCAACCGCGCGCGATTTTCCTCAACGACGAGAAATAAAGGTGTAGTAAATTCCTTGGTGTACAGTAGATGAGGAGAATGTCGTTGCTCCGCTCTCAAGCCGGAGACGAGAGGTGGTGCGCGGAAGCGAGAAAGATAGATGAGTAAGGGGGTGCCTCTCCAGTCATCCTCATCGTCGTCGTCGACGACGTTCTCGTTCGCTTGCTCGTGAGATTTTGCCGAGCGTGGCTTTGTCCCTCCCTCCCACAGCAGCGGCACATCGTCAACACGCAGACTCACTCTCGCCGTTATATACGACGACGAATTGTCTATGTACTATCACTCATTCTACTCCGGTGTTTCGGTGTGTACTCTCGCACTCGCGCCTTCAAACGAAACAACTGTCGCGTGGTAGTCTCCGCATTCATGGTTCTCCTCGCGATCTTTGCTTTTCTTCAATTTTTTCTCATTATTCTACCAATAAGGGCGAACAATGAGATCGTGAATTGTAATATGGTCAGAGTGAAAAAATAGAAAGAACGCAATTTATCGGTATCGAAAGAATTCACGCTATTCAACCCGTTTTAAGTTTTTTCTATTTTTTTCTTAATGCGTTACTGATTCGCGGTAAAATATTTGCTCGTCGAAAGAATTAAAAAATACAATCGTAAATTACGTGAAAATACTGAAGGTAATGAGTTTAACGGTATTTCCAATAATATTCTAGACTCAATGGCGCGCGGATTCGATTGTACTCGTCTGCTGTGTTGGTTTTTGTGGGTTTTTTTTTTCACCTTTGTTAACTGTTATCGAAGCGACGGCGTTGTTTTCATTCCCTTCGCACTCACCGTTCTGTAATGAATTTAATCTGTTTACATCTCTCGTTTCTCGATACACACTCGACAACCGTTGGATGAACGAGACGAAGAGGTGTATAGAACGTATTGAACAAGAGAATAGCGCTTACGGTTTGGTGATTTTTTTATACCAGTTGCTTCCGTTCGCCAACCAGTTGCTTTCTCTCTGGGCTGACACGGATTTGTCTCTTTCGCCATATTTCTACACTGTCTTAGGCACATCCCTCCCCCACCACCATCCCCCCTCCAGCCCCGACCATCTGCACCGTGCGAGATTTAGACGACAGAAAGACGCGCGCCCGCTATATTATCTCTCTTCATAGAATATTTTACTTTGCATTCGTGACGCTTGCTTTTTGTTTGCCGAAAAAAAAAGAGATGAAAAAAAATGTATACCCGCCCGGTCAAAGAGAAGTAGGAGCCACATTGCTCAAGAATAATTCAACGCGTGCAACGCCAGAGAGAACACATTTTTTTCACTTATCTGTCGAGTTTCCGTATGAAATATTAGCTGCGCGTGAAATAAATGGCACGAATTTAAAACGACGAATGACAACATTTTTTGTTGAACATCTTCGTGAATAATTTTGTGAGTAGTATTAGTAATTCTTCGTACTTTCAAATAGTGTACTTTGCTTCTCGATGGTATACAGAATTTTTTTCCACATTTCGATTCTCACGGAAAAAACACAAAATTCTGTGGAGGCTTGATTCCATTTTTTTAAAACTGTTCTAAAAGAACAAAAAAAAATAGGGCAACTATGTTTGCAATTTTTTTTCTATCAAACAACAGAATCGCAATGAATTGCCCATATTTTCATGTATAACATATTTCGAAGAATCGATTCGTCGAATACGAATTGCGCGTCTGTTGTGTCCTAAGCCCATTGATAGTTTTTTTTTAATTTCATTTCCGGCGTGACGGACGTTCCTCATGAATAGCTCGCGCTTTCGGTATCCGCGAGGCAGCGAATCGGTAATCGAACAAAACGAGAACCGACAATCAAACATGTCTCTCACCATGGATATTTCTTTTTCCGATAGCGATAAGTAGATTATTAATCTCCCCTCGAACAAATGCGATCGATCATAGATTCCGATTGGTGCGTCAAATGTCGCGCTAATGAATAATGTCGTTAACAAACGAGTTGGAACGCTTCGTCGGTAGGACACATTGTTGCGTGATGGGATATGCGGTGCATTAGTAAATATCTTCTCGATAGAATGCATAATACATTCGCGCGCATTAATGTCATAGAATTTCTAATTATTCGCGGTTAACAATTGGATACAGAATATTAGATTTCCGCGTTGTTCCAGGTTCGTTTGAGCGTGTTTGCCCGTTTAACACGAAATTAACGTATGTCTGATGTATGGTTCCGGGTTAATCGTAAACGAATCGAGATGGCTGGGTCGGGCGTAAGAGCGACATGGGGAAAATCGAGTTGTCTCGTGGGGCTGATGCGTGCGGATCGACCGCCCTCGGAGCCGTCCGGTTCTCGTCGATGATCGAAGGGGGAAATCCGGTGAAGGCCCCGCGGGGTTGCTCGGCGAAATCAGCGAACACGCGGTTCATTCCCGCAAAATCTTTACTCGCGCAAAACACGACTCGTAACGGATCTGACGACAAATGTATTTCAAGCTCATTTCATAATTCATCATTCAACCAAAAAATACAGACTTAGTGCGGGTTCTCAATTCCAACCTAGTGCTTTTGTAATTTTTTTTTCCTTTTGGTTGATTATACGCGTATTGTAATCGAGAAATATCGATCAGAAAGTGCTGCAAGGAAAACTGATCCTTTGTACACGAGCCTGAATAGATCATATAGAGCGTTGTCCCTCCCCCTGATGGTCTCCTCCTCGCCTTCGCCTCGTGCATGAGGTTTGCCAAGAGTCTCCGTTACTTTCTTTCTATCCTTTGCCCTCTCTCAGTGCTTCTGCGTTCTACCAACCCTCTCGTAACTCGACCCGTGCCGCCTACTTACCCACTGCACCTTGTATGATCCGATTGGGATCGATCTCTCGAGAGCCGCACGTCGAGGCCTTTGAGTGAGGACTAAACCTCGTTAGCGCATCGAAGACTCTATCTATCCCGGGGTATCGCGGGGTGAACAACACCGTAGACTCGATGAAGATAAGAGAGCGACGGATGCTGCATGGGGCTAAAGGACGCGAAGCGAGGGCGAGAAAGAAAACAGAGTTTTCCCCGCTGCGCCGATAGAAAAGATCGTGTATACACACGAGAATGGACATTCTCTTCGGTATACACATCCAGCAGGACATTGCGAGTTATCTGCCGGCACGACACGACCTTTTGTTTCACCTTTCGGTGAACTTTAATCCATTTGTCACCGTTGTTGCTTTTTTTCCTCTTCTTTTTTCTGCTCTTTTATCCCTTGCAGCCCCTCGAGATGGGAGGTTCGTCGTCGTGCGATCTTTTTTTTCCTCGTCTGTATTGGTAATTGAAAGAGTGCCCTTACGCATCGGTCTATTTCCAATGAAGTTAAATTCTCGTGATATAGAATACAGTAGACAGAAGAACAACCGGACGGGCTACGGGATGATTTGTACAAAAATTAAAGTACACTACGACAATCTAATTACACGACGAATATTCCTAATTGAGTGGCCGGCAAATGAACACAAGTGCGGAAGAGCAATCCGAGGATACGGGATAGACGTATATACGTACGCTCTACGGGGAGTCGAGAGACAGAGAGTAAAGTTCACTAGAGCAGAGGGCGAGGCAGAAAAAAAGGGTGTAGAGATAGAGAGCCGGAGCGAAACTAGTGTGAAGAAAGAATCGGCGAGTGAGAAAGGGAAAACGTTGAAAAGTAGAAGGAAGAGCAAAAGAAAGCACAGAGACTGAAACAGCGTAGGGGAACAAAAAAAAGTTCATATTCAAGCGACCTGGCAAATGGCGTACAGACTTTTCCACTCCGTGAGACGAGCCGTGCTGTGTGTGCGGCTCGTTCTACTCGTTGGTCGGTGTGATGCGCGCCGCGCGGCTTACCCACGGATAGAGCAAAGACAGAGAACTCGTCTATACAATTTTAACAAGAGCGAGACGAGGAGTCGTCTCGCGCCCGACCGCGACAATGATATTACGGAAAATTTCGTAGACAGAATTTCTAGTCTCGTTATCGCGAATTCCACGGCATTCGTCCGTAACAACATCGCGCGCAACGTTCGCTCGACTCCCTGCGCCAGTTAATAGATCTGGCTGGGATTTCAGACCCAAATTTTCACACGCAATTCAACACAATCGATATATATATATATTGTTTCTCGAATATCATTATACAGTGCTGCGAGGCTATTTATTCAATGCGATTACTAAAAAATAATTATCCGAAAATTAAAAAACACACGGTCGAAAAGGGAGTGTTATACAGAGATCGTATTAGCGAAAATTAACAAAATAATCAGCTATTATTCGTATATCAAAAATGAGTGATTTATTCGCCGGTGAGAGCGAATTCTCTCCGCCATTATATGCAAATGATAATACGGTATTTCAATCATTTTTGTTGGCACAATTCTTCAATTAAAGCCCGTTTTTAATCAGGAATTTTCATCATTTATGGTAATTATTTCCATTTCGTCCCTTTCAAAGTTGAAAATGCATCCTGTGCGGCGGCGGATGTGATTACGCGATTATTTATGCTAATTTCGTCTGACGCGAGACGAATAAAAAAATACCGACGGCGTATTATACTGAAATTTCGATAAATTCGAGCGAATTATTGTTCAGTCTTTATTTCTGCCGTTTCGCACTGTATTGTAATAAAATGAGAAATAATATATTTTGAGCGTCATACCATAAAATAATGTTGAAATGTTTTGAGTCGTTTCGAAGAAAATTGGATACCGAGAAACACACGCCACATGTTAATGGTGAAATGCAATTTTTTCCGTCGTGAATTCAACGATAAATAGAGAATTTCCTTCCTTCGATAACCTGTCGAGTGTTTAGATAAAAACATATTCCGATTCTCTGTTAACACAATATCAGTAAAGTCCAGTAAATATGCCATAGTGTTTCTTGCATTACCTCAATATTAATTTGAAAAAAAATTCTTCAAATCAGTAATTATTTTTATTAAAAAAAAGGTTCAGATATTGATAGTTCGATAACAAGTCAACGCAGCAATAACGTGGGCGTTGCAGTTGTTTTCTTTCTCTTTCGATCTAGAAAAACGCGAAGAATTTCCAGATTTTTTTCAACCTTCGAGGTTCTCAACATTGAAATTACACTGCGTTATTCTCGAACTCGACGGGTATTTCTTCTCCAATCTGGCTCTCGTCTCATCGCTCGGCCAGGGCCCGGAGCGATTGCGATGAAAGCGGGACGGGGGTAAAAAAAGTGAAAGAAAGGAAAGAAACAAGGGCGCGGCAGCGGAAAGAAAGAAAGGATATGCGTGAGATAAAAGTTCGAAACGGGGAAGCTATGTATACGCTGTGTGCGTGTACGCGTCGGAAAAACCGCGAAGCAGAGTAGGAAAGACAATGATATTGAGCGAGAGCGCGAAAGAGAAGTGTCTATCTCAGGGGAGTGATAGATTCCTGTGAGTGGCGAACGAGAAAAAAAACGTGAGAGACCATCGTGGAAAGAAGAATACGAGAAAGCGGATAGAGAAAGAGTGGAGTCGGAGCGGCCGATCACTTCCTTCGACTTATCCCGCCAGTCAGTCTCGCGAGTAAGGTAGTTTTTTCACTGCGTATTTCCAATAACATCCAAGAGCCTAAGGCAACGGAGCTCGAGAATACTCACGAGGGATACACGCCCGTACAGTTAAAAAGTAAAAGCAAAAAACATTTTAATCCCAGAGAGAAAAAAAGGATTGAATAAAAACTGCATATTGTTTTAACCGAGTTTTAACCGACCTCCATACGATTTGTCGCTAGAAGAAGAATAGATAGAATAATCGATCGAGCAAAGTGATTTTCGAATTGGCTTAACAATTAAATTCCGCGCGAATAATTGATCTGGAATTATCGACTTTTCGACACGGCGTGGCACGCCGGTGACACGAAAAAACTACGAATCCTCCGCGTATGTCGTATTTGTGGGCGTATGAGCTTTTCATATTGCCAGCGGCAGGGTCACCACCGGAGGCAATCGCATCCCTAGCAGTCCAATTTTTTACGCGACTTTTTTTTTTTTCCAAGTTGTTAATCGAGTTTCGTCACGTGGGACAAATTGTATTTATAGAAACGGGGTGAATGAAAAAATACACACCGGCGATTGTTCCCGCGAAAATGTTAACCGAATTTGCGGTTCACCGATGTAGTAAATAACCATGAAAGTCGGCAGATAGATTTTTATCCTGTCTGCATCCAAATCCGAGAAATACGTTCAATCGAAGGAATTCATTTTTTTTTTGTTAAATCGGACTACTCTCCGTTTATCGGAGAATGAAAGTACAGAATAGAGAAAGCTCAGAGAATACTGTAGCATCGACCGAGCTTCGTCGGATTTAGAGTTCTCTCAAAGAACTTCCATGCAGGCATTCTGTAGCAAAACCTCGAAATGAAAATAGTAGATGTATCTTCACCGCAATTCCATGTATCGTAGATGCGAGGTAAACGCGTTAAATCTCATAAAATGCGTTATTTATTATTATTGTTTTTTTTTTTCGGACACCTCTCCGCATCGCTGTGCGAGAGTTCGTGGAGTTGGCAAAGATCAGAGTACCCTGAAGCATCGCGGCACTTCACGTGATTCAAAGTTTGCTCAAAGAGCGTTCAAATGAACGCGCGGTCTATCGCAAAATCCTCGGCACCTCTGGCTTTCCGACTGATTCATCTGGAAACTCAACAGCTTCTTCAGTCCGTCAATTGCTCACTTTTCTTTCAGGTTTACTAAATACGGCCACTGTATAGGGGAGATCCATATATATACAGATATACATGCGCGAGTACATGGAATATGAATATCAAGGACGAGAGTTAAGTGTCGCGGTCGTCGGGGGATGAATAGAGGGAGTCGGGGATATTGAGACTCGGCGCCGGGGGATGATGATGCTAGCCGTCGACAGTGCGCCGCGTAGTAGTGTCTAGGAGTTTGCTGGAAAGTGGAGTGTCGTCGTGCTGCTGGTCGGCGCTAGCATTCACTTTGCTCGGCGGTACTTTCAGTCGACTCTCTCGCTGCCTCCCCCCGCCGGCCGGCACTTCCGGTGACGCCGATATATTTTCGTCACAATCGAGAAAAGCTTCGCGAGGTTGGAGGGGAGTCGTGATAGGTCTGTCCACAAGCGAGGATGGACCGTGCGGCGTTGACGAGCAAGATGAACGATCCGGCGACGAGATTGGTGCGCAATCGTCGCGATTATGTCATCCTGAAGTGCGCGGCTACGGAGAAGAGAATTTCGACTGTTGATTCAATCTCGATGTGCCGAGGAGCGAACTGCGCGGCGCTTCAACAATATTATTTTTAATTGATCCACTGCCGTCGAAGCTTCGGAGCAACGTTGTGTTTGTGCGGCGTCAAAACAAAGAAAAAAGGGGGCAAAAATAAAGAAAAATAAATAAACACATAAACACGTCGCTGAACGAGAAGGTCGTATAAGCGAGGATGCATCACGGAGGGGGATACGACCACCACGGTCCACAGGAGCGTGTGCACCAGGTGTCCAGATCTGCTGGACCTGGTACTCTCGACGGGACAAAGTGCCCGTACGAGAATTACCAGGCACAGATACCGGACTGTTGTGCCGCTGCCGCTGCTGTACAGGATCCATATCCCCGACCACCGAGTGGATACGACGGGAGGTGTTACGACGATTGTCATCGCATCAGGACTCCTTACCAGGATGACTCGTACCCGCAGGTGAGTTTATCTACAGTTACGCGACGTTTGGCGTGAAAAGAAAATCCGACAAATTCATTAACCTTATCTCTTGACCTTAACCTTATCGAATCTCGTGAAGACAAGTATGACGTCGAATCCGGTGTACTTTGAATTCACGAAAGAGTATTCGTAGCGTTAAATCGTTTCATCGCTCATATCGAAATTTTATTCATAAGCGCGGGTTTATTAATAAATGAACTCTAGGATATGCACACACATAGAGTTCGATCGCGTGTTAAAGTCGTCAGAGGGAAGCGAGCAGTAGCGACAGCATCATCGTCACAGGCACACTAGACTCGGTACCGAGCCGTGTCACGTACCACCACGTGCAGGTGCGTAGGCAGAGTTGCTCGCGACACGAAACGTCGATCTCTAAAGTTCCCTGTATTGAATCTCCAGACACGATGAATATAAATACAAAAACTTCTTTGTCACGCTTTCAAACAGCTTTTTTCATTATTATTTGTAACGGCCGGTGCGTCAACCGGAAAAATTTCATTTATTAAAAAAACATTGTAATTATTAGTTCAAAAAATTGAAAAAATCGCTTTTTTCGATTTAAAAATGCTAATTAATACTAATCATAATAATAGTTCCTTCGCGAAGAACGTTGACGAGTAAGATACGACAATCGCTATTGCTTGCAGTTCGAATTTGATAAGCTCAAAGCGGTCTATCCGCGTCGGGGATAGGGCAAGGATATAGAAAGAACGTTAATTAAAATGTCAGTCGAATTGATTGTCATAACGCTTCCGCGAATCTAGGACAATATCCGGCGAGGTGCTATTGTCAGGTTTGCTGTTGGCTGCCGGTGATGCCTGTGCTGTTGGTACTGCCGCTCGAGGCTTTCGTCCTTTTAAAGTGGCCTAGCCCCGTAATTGTTTGCTTTCGCAGGACGTGCCTCCGACCCTCCATCGTCCGCAGTCGAGACTCGGATACGACGAGCGGCCTCAATCTCGCGTCGATTACACCTCGGACTCGAGGTGCGCGAGTAGACTGGGTTACGATGACACAGGAGGGGGCTACTTGGACCAGAGTGACCCGAGAATGTATTGCACCGGCAGCTACTGCATGGGCGACACGATGATGGCAACCACGAGAGGCGTCTGCGGCGAGGAGGTCGAGCTCGACATGCGAAGACACATTCAAGCTTGCGCGTGCACGTGCAATCACATGGGTTACGGAAATTACATGGACTATCAGGTAAGAGACCTTTAAGCGTTTAATCGATACGGGATAACTTCCGCAATTTTTCTTTCTTTTTTTTACGAGCGATCAAATAGAAAATTGATTCATCCTGGCGTATAAAAAAGAACACGGAAGTTGTATATGTGTGTGTGAATGGCGATATGCGACGAGCAGTTGTGCTTTTATCGTGTCAAAGTCAATCTATGCCCGCGGCCAGATCGTATTAAACTGTCTGACCAGTGTCGGACTTATCCACTGGACACTCCTTTGATCAATATTTAGCTTGGACGATTCGGTAGTACAAGAGTTCCCGCTTTCGACCACCTCCCCATCTCTTCGCCCTTTCGCCTACTCGGATAATATGACCGCAGCAGTTGACTCTCCATATACCTCAGCCACTACTCCGCTCGAGAACGTTCAATTTTTCAATCAGCCGACGAGAAGCACGGAATCTCGTTGGAGATTTTTCGAGGAGAAAAATCAGGGCAGCCGCCACGCAGTTGCGAGCCGCCGGGTTTATCGTGTGCACTCGACACTCGTCCGGCAAAACGGGCGAGAGTCGGGGAGCTTGTCAGTCGGTCTAGTGCACGGTACTCTCTCCGTCGATTGTGAGAGGGAGAGCAAATTGATTTAGCTCATTCGAGAATCCGACTCTTTATTCAATTTTCCTCATTCCCTCCGTCAGAAGTATCAGATAATAATCACGAACACAATGGGCGGTGCAGCATGGAGGAAAAAAAAAAGTGTATTGCGCGCTTGAACATGGGAAAAAAAAACTACTGATGATTTTAATTAAATGAGAAATTTCTGGATAACAACGGATACATTGTTATCCGGTGAATTTCTCCTCGGCGAAACGAGTTTAGTTCCAAATAAATTCCTCATTTACAGATAGAAATTATTCCACCGCAAAATAATGAACACGCGCCAAATAATGTAGCTTGAAATACGTTGCGATGAGAGTTCACGGTGTTGCCGGATACCTCAGGATTAACCGCGTATTCGCGTTCGTTTACCCGCTCAACACTGAAATTTGACCAAAAATAATAATAATAAATGAACGATCATCATTGCAGTGACATTTTTTTTACATTGTGCATCATCGCGAGACAAAATAAATCGGTGTCCCATTTCGCGCAAGGGCATACTCTCAGGAGCGTATGAGAATTAAAAAGAAAGAGAGTACAAAAATGCAACAAAAAAAAAAACAAAAAAAGAAATAAAAAAACAACAGATCGAACGACTAAACACCCCCCACGGGATCGTGAAAAAAAACCTTTTTCCACAGTACTGCCTACGGTGCAAATAGTACAGTACAACATTGCAGTGTCCGCTCGTGACAATCGGCCTCTCGCGACCTTCTCCAGATCAGCACGCTTCGCCAGCCAGAAAAACAACCCCCTCATCCAACCTCGCTCGTCGACTCTCACTCCCTCTCTCTCTCCCTCTCCAATACCCATACTTGTATATACGTACATCTACCGGCATTTTCACCGTTGCTGTTGCCGCGTTCGCCACGCTTATGCTACTGCTATTTCGCCCGAGCAAACTTTTTCGATCGGCCACCGGAGTCACGACTCTGTGAATTTCTACTGTGTTCACCGCGAATCTGGAAATTCACGTTGAAATACCCATTGCCCTGTTCTGAAATCACGACAATGCGGCACACGGAGAATAATACAACGTTGCGCGAGTGAAATTCGAAACTGTAACGCAAGAACGAACGCGGGATTCAGGTTCGATAATTCCTTACGCGACGATAACATTATCGGATCGTTCGAAACAAATCGTTTTATCTTATGGGAAATTTCTCAATACGATTCGGCAAACTTAAATTTGTATTCACGACGTGGCCGCGTTCCGTGTATTTCGTGCGGTGAGTGAATGAGAGAACACGTGCGCGGATCGCAATAATTATTATAATAAGCGTGGGAGGGCTGAGAAGAGTGCTCGCCTGAAAGCATTAAGGCGGCCAGTGCCTGCGCTGGGATGTGTGTCGAGGTGAACACACACGTATATGTGTATTCAGATTAGTATGTATATTTATATAGATAGAGAGATGTACCAGTCTCGGCAGGGAAGAGCAAACGGATCTGGACCAAACGAGCAAGAGGCTACCATATATAATATACATAGAAAGTAGAGTTATATATATGTGTATGTATGTATACACATATACATATAAAACCACAGCTATATAGTCGAGATATAGAGGAGCAAGCGCCGGTCGGATTTCTGTGTACTCTAAACCCGCTACCTCGGCAAGCCCTGCTTTCCACCACTTTGAAAATGCCACAACTGCAGTGCAGCAAAGGCGCGGAACACCGCTTCGGCCCGTTGCTACTATTGCTGCCGTACCAGCCGCACGCTGTGCTTCTGGCAGCTGCAGAGCTCGAAGCCGCTGCTGGTTACCGCCAGCAGTAGCAGAAGCAACGCTGTATAGAGGGGCGTCCACGTCCGAACTACCTGGTCTGCACTGGGCTTTGGGGTTGGAGAGGCGAGTGGCTTTCGAAACTTTCACCCGCGAGCGGTTCTCCTTCTGGCACACCCCTATGCGGCTTTACCGATTATACGCACGTACACGTGAGAGCATATATAGCCGCGCCTCGGTATAGAGACCGTGAGGCTATGTGCATCGTCCCGTAATGATAAAGCCTTACCTTGCCAATGCCTCGCTACTTTTCCTCTCTGTCTCTCTCTCTCTCTCTCTCCCTCGCTCTCTTCTCTTCCCCTGGACCCAGAAAGGAAACGGGGGGTGGAGAGTCTCATCCCTCTCCGCATACCAACCCAATGCGCTCGGTTGCTGCTAATAATAATTGACGGGTTTGGAAACGGCTGACCGAATATCCAAAAGCCCGTCCGTATTGATCGGGCCTCGTTAAACTTTGTCGAAAGCCGACTATTTATTGCCGTATTATTTTGCCGTTTTATTCGTGTCATATTGAAACCCACTGCCTTGTTAAGGATAATATGCGATTGGCATTTTGTACGGGTTTAGTCGCACGATCGGAATACTCTGAAATTATCTGTTTCGACCGAAATGTTGCCCAGTTTTACAAAAATGATTAATGAAATGTAAATGATGAAAAATGTTCTTGCAATATCGAAGAATCTTATCGACGGTTTACTTCACGTCGGAAAAACAAATTCAATCCGTCGCCATAGAACTGTTTTAGATTGTCATTCTCACCGTTAACGGATCTGTTCCTCGTTTTATCCCCGAAAAGAAAATTACATCCCCCCCATTATCAGTCTTAAATTATTCGTGTGAGCTCGTAGCGCGCTGATGTTACTGCTGATGCGATAAAAATCGCGTATCACATATCATCCTCCAAGTTTCTAATATTCCTTATTCATGACACAGTGTCGAGTAGATTAGGGAGGGAAGCTTTTTTTCTCGAGATTTTTATAGCACCAGACCCTTTCGTGCTGGAGAGGATAGTTTTTTTTTTGTTTTATACCGTTGTCCAGCTGGAGTGGCTACTTATTTTCTTCTCTACCCTTATTGCGGTCTGTGGTTGAAAATAGAAGGGAATCTCGTCACACCGGCACCGGCCGCCCGCAGACCGGTGGGCCTCCCCGCTACTCTCGACGTCCCGGCAATGCGTTTTCATTTTCATCCCCCTAGACCGAACTCTCGACGTTACCAAGGTCTGCGCGTGAAGTGCGAATGAGAGAGGAGGGACGAAAGAAGAAAGAAGGACGAAAACGTCTTCCCAGTCGTGAATGAGAGTGAAGGAGAAAGAAAGGGAAGCGCACGGGTCTCGTTAGGAATCCGAGTGCGTCCCTTTTGTTTGCACCCTTCGTTCCATCGCGCTCGGGAGAGAGTCACCGCGCGCGGTGCGCAACCCTGAAAACGATTCAGAGCTCAGCCGCACGAGGGCCCTTCGACAGTTTCAAATATTCAGCTCCCTTTCGCCCTCTTTCGCTCGAGCGGGTGGCCAGAGCTGCGTTTTCCTTTACTCTCCGGCAACACCTTGCTTCTCCCAAGTATCTCATTCGCGACCGGCCATAGGAATCTGCCGCCCTGCCACCCAAAAGCAAGCCCTCACGGCTCCTTAACTGCCAACGGAGACGACCTTCGTAACGCACTGTGTGAAACAGGTGGAGAAGTGAAATGGATGGTAAGAATGAAATATGCGAGAGAGAACCGAGGGAGGTTGGAGCCCGTGGCCGTAACGAAGATTGATTTATTCGCGGATATTTCCGACGATTGAGAATTCTTCACGGTGCGAAACGAGAAAATCGTTGAGGAACGCCGCTTGAAAGTAAATCATTGATTTTCGTGGGCGAAGGAAGAATTGGACGAGACCGAAGAAACAAATGTGTTTCGGCGCAAAGAGATTGAAGACAAGACGGAAATTTCGTCATTACGAGAGACGAATGGATGCGAGTGTCGCACAGATGTAAAAAGAATCTTCGTCGCTGATGAGGGTACGGAGAAGATAACAACGAGGATGAGAAAGATGCAGAACATTCCGGAAATTCTCGACGGCTCGGAGCCTTTTGTTTTGTTTTTTTGTTTATCTATTTTCTTCTTTTTTTCCACGTGCAAACGTAAATGGGATCGTGTTAGTGTCCATGATCGATTTCGAAGGGAGACGAATTCGGGCAATTCGACCCTCGTCGTTATCTCTCGGCGGACACAACAACGATCTCGTTCGCTCACTGGCCATTCGGTCTTGTCAAATATTCAGAGAGGTCCGTTTCCCGTGAGCGGACGACTAAACCGGCGTAGAGATACCCATCGATTTGGATACCGGGATGTGGAACGGATCTCTGAGTGAAATTGAATGTAAAGGAAGCAGTAAAGATAAGCGGAGGCAGAATTACTACAAAATACGACGATGTATGTATACACACATGATGCGTATATATAATGATATCGAAGCATATATATCGCAAGGGCTCGATTCACCCGACAAGCGTGGCAAATCCTTCACTTCCCGGAGGTTCGCCAAGCGAAAAAAAAAAGGGAAAAGGGCAGAAAAAAAATGAAGAGGCAGCTCGTGTATCGATGCGCGAAAGATTCTCCAGTGGACCATCACGACGATATGTTACACGTTATATCGATTATTATCAATAATCGATGCGCGATATATCTCCGAATCCGATCGGGTAAGGTGAAGAAGATGAAACATATCGGATCGCGGTCATACGAGAATCGTGGGGGTTTTTGGCCCGGAGGGTGAAAACTAAAGGCAGCGGACGTGGTAAAGTGTAGTAACCGTACGCGAGATGGAATAAGAAAGGGCTGAGAGAGGGGAAAACTCGCGAGCGTCGGGCAACGATTTGATCCTATTGATTTCGCGCGCGTCGCCCACGAGCCGAGACCGAGATGGAAGACCTTGACATCAATACCCGGCACAACAGCATCTCTCCCGCTCCCCCTGCCGCTAGTGAGGACTTGCCTAACCCTCCGACGATTCTCTCTCTTCTCTCATATCCCTACCTAGATTTCTCTCCTCGGTCTCGCTCACTCTTCAGCTTTTCTATACTGTTGAGAACCGGCAACGGCATCCCCTAACATGCTCCGTCGCCTTCAACGCGGCGCGCAATCCCTCCGATAGCCGCGAGCCAGCATCCCCGGTGACTCTCACCCTTATTCCATCCCTGCTCACCCGCTGCTTTCTCACCTATACTCACGATTCCTTCTGCGTCCCCTCTGTCTTCATGTGTGTGTGAGTGTGTGTGTATCAGTGCGCACTATTTCGCCCACGCCGTACTCAACCGACACTCCGAACTCGGCCGAAAATCGTTCGACCACCTTCGGGCTCATTCGCTAGACTAGAGACATCTGCCACGAATTGTAACTTCGAGACCTGAATTACCGGCTGTAATATTCGCTCCGGGGCAAAATATATATATATTCAGATTCGTCCGTGTTCACCTTCAAATCTCTTTTTTTTTCTCGCGGTTGCGGGGTTGTTCTTCCCCATTTTTGTGCTCCGAATGATTTTCTATTTTGTTTACTCTGTCTCTCGCCTCTTCGGTATTACAGAAGGTCCGAAAAAAAAAACATGTTTGTGAAGGAAAAACACGATATATCGAGGGAGTATTTGTCGTCTTGGTCGCGTGCTTATGGGCTATTCAGAAGGAGCTACTGTAGCATCGGACACATGAAAAAAAAAGTTTTTTTTCGCGTTCACACTCTAAAAAATGCGCTGCTCGTAGGACGGTAATTGTTGTCATAATAAATATTTATAACTGCTCACGCCCAACTAGACATTCTTCTTTGTGCATCAATGTTCCATTGGAGCAAACCCCGATTTATATTCACCGCGAGAAAACACATTGAAATATGGATACGAATATTTTCTTCCGATCCTTCGGAAGTTGAAACGCAGAAGAAATGTCATGGGAAAGGAACCCCCTCGGACTACTTTTTTTTTGCGTTTTACCATCGGTCCGTAACGATGAAAAAAGCGTTTTTCCGAAACCCACGCGAATGCGCTACTCTGAGTATTTTTATTTTTTCTCCGAGACTACACGACAGGAATCTGGGTTTTCGGGTAATTCCATCGTGAAGCGCAGATACGAAAGCAGGGTTCGAAAGTATCGAAAATCGATACTTGTCACGAAATTCGTTGCAACAAATTTTTTATCATTCGTCGTACAAGAACGATGTCTCATGTATTTTTTACTCCCGCCCATCGGGAATCCGTGACTTCTTCCGTCACCGGCTCAATATTTCATACAAGAGTTGCGCTCCGGGTGTAGAAAAAAAGTGGACTTATTTTTAACCATTACCATGAATTATTATCGCTCGTCGACGCAGAATGATAACGATGAAATTCGAGCATCGGATTCTCGGATAGTTGCACCTGAGGTTTTGAAATCGAGGAAACATATTTGCAAATCGTTAGTTCTATATGCCTTACGGTGCGATAAATCACTAATCTACCTTTTTTTTCCTCGTTTCATCTCGAGCGCAACGTGTATAATATGTGTGCACATACCTCGTATCCTCCCGCATAAATATTCTACCGAGGATACTATCGTTGCACGATAGTATACTTGGTTATAGTACATGCACAGATCTTGAGTGTGAGTGTAGCTCGCGTTATACTACGTGCTCTATACGGATACCGCGGTATCCCAAGTGTCTGTGTGTGTGAGGATGAGGTTCCAGAAGTACGTGCTGCACGCTCGAGAAAGCGAGTTGGTCTATATGCATACATGGCCTCTGTGTATACGCACGCTTATACGTTTATTTACATAAATTACGTTCTCATCAGAATAATCATGCCTCCTCGTGGGCTAAGATATCCTCGAGAGTTGCCCCCATCCCGTCGTCGTAAACTATAGGAAACCTCTATCGTTCCGGACACGACTCGCCTATTCTGCGCGACTCGTCTATCCGACGGTATATATAAGAGGAGATAATCCCTCGCAGTTCTTTCATCCCTGAAATAAATTCAAGCGCGCATCTTGCGAGGGTCAAAGTGCACGTACCTCAGCGCCGCGGAGAGTCTTCCCTCTCGATTACCGCATCTCGCGAGTTATATTCATGTCCCAGGAAAAATAGTGGAGTCGACGTCTCGAGATTGAAAAAGAAGGAAGTTGAATAGTTTGAAAGATTCAGCGATCGTGGCAAACGCGCCACGCGCCTTTCGCGACTCGTCCACGTCACCGGGACGAGCCTCCTCGTTTCTCTCGATGTCACAATCTATTCTCGTGCTCCTCGCTTCAAAGCTCGAAATATCCGAGTACTCGTCGTGTACCAGATTTATCGTGCAATATTTATGCAAAGTACGCGCTATATTAATCTCGACGAAACGAGCCGAACGATCGATCAATCCCCGGCGATGGGCTCCGCGCGCTCTCACAGTCGATCTAATAAGATTACGAACATTAAGAGATATAATTGGCACACATCTGGGATAACGGTAACGAGAATAACGGCGAAGAGAGTCGCTCGAACGACACTGACGAATATACAGCGGTGACGTCGAGCGTATAATAAACCCCGAGGGCTCTGATTGAACGAATTTTAATCGGTTCGCCGATGCGTTCTAATATTTCCTTCGCGCTATCCGCCCGTGCGCAAGGAGAAACGAGGCTAATGGCGCAGTGTGACGAAAAAAATAAAAAACGAAAATAAAAGAAGAGTCGAAGGTTCACGACGAAAACTAAGAGTTATCACTATTTTATTAAACTCTCGTGGAAAATTTATCAGAGAATTAGCACCGGGAGTAACTGGCATTTTTGCCATCCTCTTTCGCTGCCCCTCGCGCCTCCCCCAACGGGCCATACATACCTTATAGCTTCTGGACACGGTGAATGAGTGCCGCCTAACTCAGCTTTGGGTAAAGGTATATTCCACCTCTTTCTCACCCTCCGCATTCCCTTTATATACACGTATATATATCAATGTGTTTGCGTAGCGTGCAACGAAGCGGCTGCGAGTCACACGGGGCTGTAGAAGGCTCGGCAGTGAGAGCACGCCGTTCTCCTCTCTAAATCCATGTCGCTACGGAAAATTAATCGCCGGCTCGATAGCGCTTGGGCCACCAGCCTGGATTTTCCCGGCGTCCCGGCGGCGCTAGCATCCAGCATGCAGTTGCAACCACTTAGCCGCATCTCTTGCCCTCTCCCATTCCCTTTCTGGGATACCAGTGAAGGTGGGGCGGCGGAAAGGGGAAGATTCAACGAACGTTGAGCGAGCGAGGAAGGAATAGTTTTTTCTTCGTTTCCCGTTTGGCCCGTTGGACGATTTTTCATCGGAGCCAAAATGCTGGCTCAGTTAGTCAACTCGTGAAAAGAAATCCAAGAAAGGGGTTTTCGAGGATTAAGCCCTCTCCCGACCCCCCCGCGAATGCCAGTGTGATATCTTAGGCAAAGTGCCACCGCGCGCTTTCGCCCGACAATTCTCTACTCTCTTCCTCGTGGTGTAACGATTCTCACACGGACGGCAATGCGTCTCGATAGTTTTGCTCTCTCATCGGGGAAACTTCGGTTTCATAAAAAAATCCCGTTTCGAGATTATTGAAAACACTATCTCGCAATTTTTTTTATCTCCGTTTTTTTAGTCAATTTTTTATTTAATTTGAACATTAAAAAATATGCAAATTAGGCTCGCACATCGCTTAATCATCTTGTTTTAATGTCGTTCGCGAAGCTTCCTCTGTGTGGCAGTCACGATTAGTTAAATAACTTTTTCATGGAGGAACTTTGTACACGACTTCAAAAACAAAATAAGGAAATATCGCGAAAATCTAATTTGCTTCATTTTTTCTTGTCGCGCGAGCCCGACGATCAGACGCGTGCATTCATGATTTTTTTTGCGAATTTTATGCCGCATCGGTGTATTTGTTTTGTAGGAAGCAATATCAATGAATTTTGTCGACGACAAGACAAATCAAGCGGTCTAATTACGGTGCAAGTAACACGAAAGCTCTGCAGTTCAGTGCCATAGCGAGCGTAGTAGCGGTAGTAGATATTTAGCAGGCATACTATCTCCAACGTTCGGGCTCATTTGTTCGATATCCACTATATATATATATACACACATATATAGCCCTCTGTCGCCGTGGCTGTTATAAACCCGTTCTCGGTGTTGCTTTGTCCGACTAAATGCGGGTTGGGCTTCCACCACCTCGGCTCATCGATATTTAGCCCCGGGACTTCGGCGGCCCGCTTTAATTATTACCGCTGTCAATTATCATTAATGGAACGCGCAAAACCCCTCCACTGCAGACTGGATTATGCTCTGTGCGATGATCTCCTCTCGTATACTTCAAAATCGTACCTCCAGATATATCGTAATACACGCCATACAAACGCCCCAACGCACATCTCCGTATCGATTGTTGCCGTCAAAATAACACTCTCGATAAATAGAAATCTAATTGACGTTGAATCGATCCCTCTGGATCGGAAAGCGGGGAGGCGGACGTTTATTTCGGAGGCGCCCCGATGAACCCCGAAACCCGCAGCGGGGCCGGAGATGCGAGAAAAATCGAGAACGTAAAGGAGAGAATAAAAAAAACAGTCGGCAGTGGAGAGGACCGGGAAAACACGAAATACTAATGATGTCGATGAGGGTTTGTCGGACCATTCGATTGTGATGGCGATGGTGTCGTCGGTCGAGGGCCAACACACGCGATAGAGAGGGCTCCGAGGAAGGGAGTTATCGCGCGACATTACCTCGCTCTTTCGCTCTCGCTATTGTCACTCCCTCGGCAGTCATCGCGCCGGCAAGCCCGCAGCCCCCGCACGGCATTCGACGGAGTAGGGACAGGGAAAATCGTGTGGGTTGGGGAGGAACTCCGGACGGTGCTCCACTATTCTTGTCTCTGCTATACACTTGGAGCCACGGCGGCAAGAAAAATGCCACAAACGCTTTCGTGTTTCACGATGATAGAAAAGATATCATAAAGGAGACAATATCCTCTCGAAAAATAATGTGTTGCGTATATATACACTCGGCTGCGGCACAGTTGTGTGTATAGCTATCATTCCCTCGGAATGGGCATATATCTATATATCTTCGCAGATATAAAAGCAAATAAGTTGCCGAAGTGGAATTCGACGACGGAGGAAAAAACGGGAACCGCAACTTTATAAAATCTTTGGGAAATATATCGATACACAGGGGGGACGATAAAACGACAATATAGGCACGATGTCAATTGGACGCGGGAGAAAAATAATTATTTTCCATTGATTAGATTTTGCGATGCTCGATGCTTCAATGATTTCATGGTAATTTCGAAGAAATATGGAGATTACGATCGCGAAAAATTATAGATGAAGAATCGAGAAAGCCCGTTGATTATGTTAGAGAGTGAGTTAAAAGTTCAAAGTTGAAACAGAGTGGATACAGCAAAATCGCGAGTACACAGCGGTTATGTTCGGTGGCTGCTCCTCGCCACCCCTAAAGATAGTCGACGAGATACAATTAGTATCGAGTTTCCATCAGGGCCTCGTTTGCTCCTCTCGTCCTCTCTGCGAGATGACGGGGTACAGTGCACAACACTGTTCGCCGGGCGATCTAATCGGCACCTTCTATTTCGCATCGTGTGGCTACGTACTTAATGGAACGTGGCGCCGCAGCTATCCCACTTTGCTTGGCACCTTCGCATCATTGTTCGCCGACACTGTACGGCGAACAAGCGAAATTCCATCGTCCATACGTGTACCTCTAATATCTTGATTCTAAATTACATTTCCCCATTTCGCGTGAAAGCCCACATCTACCACAACGCAATACTCGTTTTAAGGGTGAATAAAACGCACGAGAAGCTCGAGAGCGGGGCTTTGCAATGCAAGAATAAGAATAATAATGGGAATAGAGGGAAAACGGGAAAAAGCATCGGGAAAGAATTCGCTCATGCAAGATCTCATAGATCCGTTGTGTGTGTGCCAGCTCTCGGAATCGAGTCATCGGTCCTCCCGTTCTCCACTCGAGAAATTGTTGGCCTGCTGCTATCGATATACTCGGGGTATATCCGAAGAAGCAGAAGAGAGTGCCTCTCGACGCCAGGCGTACAATAGGGAACGATCAAAATATCGAGTGTCTCGGCTGTCTCCGGGGCGCGCGTCTCCACTCGCGTCCACTTTTCTCGGCTGCGGCCCGGCTGTCCTTGCAAGTCCCGGGGAAATCGTCTCACACAACCGACTATGCTCTTTCTTTTCCTTCTCACACTCGATAAATCAACGTACAACGGCTCCGAGCGTCTCGCGAGCTTTCTGTATGTCGCCCGGCAGCGACATTGGCCCCTGGTGGCCTGTGCGGATCTTCAACGCGCAAAGCACACTGAGCGTGTTGAGAAACAGGCTAATCTCGCGGATCTGACGCTTTCAATTTTGCGCTGCATCTAAAATCTCATGAAAACATAAGCAACTTCGTTTACTATTCAGAGCCGGAGACAAAATACTTCTTTCTATTTATTTTCTCGTAGAAGAAGCATTGTTTTCGTTAAACAAAGTTGAGATTGTCTTGTCAACGTTTAGAATGTTTCAGAAAATTGAAAAATCGCATTTAGAGACAATGTCCGGTGTGTGTGCTTTTGTATAATATGCGCTGAAAAGGGACTAAATATCATTGCTATCGCACATTTTATTCTATCAATCTGAAATTCAGTACGCGAGTTACGTTAATACCAACGTTGTTTGGTACAGAATGTTTCAAGTTTCTCAAAAAACTGAACGGTCTAATCGTGCTGCCGTTTGCACACATTTCAAGCAAACAAGCTTACAAATTTTATTCGAGAGTCAAGTGATCTTAAAGGTGTTTGGTTTTTACGTTTACTCAAACCCATATAGTGATTAAAATGTTACAAATATTTTTGTTTTCTGCCCAAGTCATCAAAGACTTGTTCATCACTTTTTGCAACGTCGTTGCAAAAGTCTGCGAAAAAGGTTTGAGACAACCATTATCTAGGGCAGAATGCGGTAGCTTAGTATGCGGTAAAGCGACAACAAACTCTCCTGTTGCCTCTGTACTAACCAAAGTACACATGGTAGCGAAAACAAAAACATTTTGTCAGGTCGACGTTCAACAACGCGTAAAACAAAGCATACATCATGAATAAAACAAATTGCCAAAAATTTGGCAAAATTCGTTAAAAACACTTTTCACTCTTCGTTATCACGAAAGTAAATGTACCGAGTGGCAATGTAAAAGATATATAGTATGTGAAGCAGACTATGTTTACTAGATTATATTAATACCGCGTCGAAGTGAGCACAGTAGGTAATAAATATTCCGGTAATAATCGAATCGCTAATATCGGTCGCACGAGCAATACAAACTAATTAACCGTGTAATTCGAATCGATGGTCAAAGTGGCCGAGCGTTTACGCTAGTTAACTGATTCGTATAATAATATATATGTATATCAAACGAGCCCTCACTGCGGTGCGTCAGTGAAAATCCATTCAATGTACTGCCGGTAGTGTGAGGAGTACCGACTCGTAAGCATCGAATACCACTTGTATTATGGTTTACCATTGAAATCGCGCGTGGTCATAGTGAAATTTTCCCCCACTTCGCGATCGCAGTATCTTCGACGCTCGACTTTTCATTCCAAAAAAATCAAAAGATATGCACGGAAAAAATTGTTTCCCATACCGGTATTTCAAGCTGTTATGCATTAACCGCTTAACGAATTAAAAAAAAAATTAAATATTTCTTTGTACTAATTTTCGAACCAACGTTCCTTGAAATTTCAAACATTGTGCCGCCGAACGACAAATTTGATAATACGATTCAAAAAAAGAAAATGTAGAATGTGCACATTTACACGCTGGGCTATTTGAAGTGCCTGTTAATTTACAATGTTTGCCAATTTCCAATTTACGCATACGGGTTCAAGTTTGCTTCGTCGAAGTCATGACACGATTCGCGGTTATATCGAATTCTCACGATAATCCACTGTTAACATAACGCAGGTTAACGTCACCCAATGTAGTGTAATAAATACCATTACCAAAGAGAAGCTAACCAATCCATATTTATTTGCATATTATAGTTACGAGATTCCCAAACTTAATAAGGAATAAATATTGCGACTGTAATATGCAAACAATTATGTGTTTCTTAAGTATTTTCCAATTCAATATATTTATTAGAATTCTTCCGCATTCGGCAGTTTTGTCATATCTGTAGAATTTCTTTTTCACCCCGTACGTGGTACACGTTGTCGGGGTGTTCTCTTCATTCACAAGTTACATCTGCGAAGTTCCGTCCGCCCTCGAATCTTCGTATATATATATGTAACAAGGTGGAAGAATCAGTTAACGCCTCGACGCTCGCGAATGTCGTTACATAATGTCGACTGGCTGTGGCGACATTACTGCCGGTCTTGTGAGCACACCTTTGTTGCCGTCTCGCTTCTTATTCCATCTATATAGGATATATAGGATATATAGGATACATGTACACTGTACACAGACATGTATATATAGCGCGTTCCGTCCGGATGTTTCGGCAGGGTCGACGGACTTGTATACCACTGAGCTATATAAACATCCAGTATGGCACTGCAGCTGCAGTACATATATAACCGGCGCACACTCCACGTGCGAAGCTTGCCCCCATCCTCCCCCGTTAGTGCATACAACGACTCAACGTATATACGTGTCTACCGATGCTGCGAAGGATGGGAGCCTTGCAAGGCAGACAGAGCTTGAGATAAACGCCACATTCCCCTGCAGTCGACATAGACTACTTCGTCTTTCAGTGCAAAAGCTCCCGTTTCAACTGCAATGCAAGTCACCGTAAAAATCGTCGTCCCCGAAGTAAAGTCACGGCGATTCTATTGCAAGAGCCAAAGATCTCTTCTGTGACGTTAACAAGTAAAGATCCCGTTTCACAAGTGTCGGAAGATATCTTTCGGCTGTACAACCTCGCGAATCCGTGCACAGTTCAATCGTTCGCAAGATATTCGACTGTGATTGAAATAACTCCCTCGCAGAGAGGGAATAAAAATGCAAAAGGCACTTTTTTTATTTCGATGCAGTATAAGTGTCCACTTGGGTCGCTCCGCGCGATTTTTCGCGCCTTTCACACACGGTGGATACTGTCAACTCTGACAGGAGGGAAAAAAAGAGAATGATCAAAGTGTAACCCCCGGGTCAGAGACTCGAAGGTAGGAAGCGCAAGGAGTCTCGAACGAAGGCCGCACGTATACCTTTCTAGACGAGATATGCGAAGATATATAAGAGAGTAGCGAGGAAAAGAGGAAAAACTGAGGCGTTGCTTGAGAGAAGGAAGAAAAAGAAAGGGAAAGCTGTCCAAAGGCAAGGAGGCAACGGTAGCACGGTCGAGAACGAGTGAAGGCACGCCAAAGTGGTCCGGGGTCCGGTTACCCGGAAGCCACATTTTAAGGGCGAGAGTCTCTTAAAGCGTTCAACTTCCTCTCACATTCTTTCGCGGTTTCTTTCTATTTCTTATTTCTCTTGTCTCTCTGCCGGCCGAACCGTGACCGGCTTCTTGCAACGAGCCATCCCGGATACCCCGCTTTCTTATGTAACGCGTTTCAGTACGAAATTTCGCGTCGATAACCTACATTGACTTCGCGCAAACACGAATTGCACACGGCCAATCAATTGGACGAATTCGCTAAAAAATTATCACCGTACGATCTCGTTGTGCAAGCTCGAAGATTCTTGTTTGGCGTCTGATATACCTGCAAAACGAGCTCGATATGCGAGGAGCCTGCCAAGCATCCACGGGGCTTCTGGCATTACGGATCTTGCATTCGCTCCCGCCCCGCATTCCACGCTCGTTTCTCCACGTGCCAAACCGTTTCTTAAAGTGCAGTTATCGCCGACAATTCGATATTACGATATAAGCGAGAATATTTTCGAAGCATTGTGCACGCCTTAATGCTTATGGAAGTGTAAATAATGAAAAAAAGCTTCGAAGGGGAAAGCACGCGAAGGAAGAATTGAAAAGCTGTAGAACGGCAAAGAAAGAGAATTCTTTAGACGACAAATTGATATTCCTGCTGAAAGCTCGGGGTAGTGTTGTACAGTGCAATATATATATATGTGTATATACGCACGTATATATATAGAATAATAAACGTGGCCTGCTCGATATGTCGTGTCACGGACAATGATAGAAATTCCAGTACGTTGAGTGTACTTCGCGGAATTTATGATAGAAAATTCGATACTGGAACATGAGGAATCTCTCATTCTGCGAGCGTACGGACGCGACAGAAGGGGGTGCCAAGTGAATAGAAGAAAAATAAGAGATTGCGATCGAGAGTACAGAGAGCCGGTGGCAGAGAGACGTGAAAGAAAAGAAGCGCGAAGAAAAATAGTAAAGACAAACGTATATACGAGAGCAAACAATAAAAACCAGAGACGAGCGGTAAACAACACCTGCATCGCGATGACTCTATCGCACTTTTCTTTTTTTTTCTCTCTCGCTCTCTCTTTCGTTTGTTCTCACAACAGATATATTTGTGTTATAATCATTGAATGGAAAATTTAACCGGTCTCAGATCTCTGGCAAAAGGATTTTATTAAGCATTCCGTATAACCGGGCCGCCGATTTTTTCATAACTAGTATTGGGACAGAAAGTTCTCTCAGAATATAAATAGAAACACCTGGACATGTTTCTTGTTTCTCAGCATAACGTAAAATATCAAATAACAGCTAGGGAGGAGAATTAATTATTTCCAATGAGCGTTCCCAGGTCACCCTTTTATGAAAAATTCAAATTTTCCCGAAATCCAGCCGTTGCTAACGATGTATATTTAAAAAAAATGAATTTCCATTCTGTAATACTCTTTTGATATTTACCTCATTCAATCCTGAATGTAAGTTTTTACAACAAAATTATTCCGAAACAACAATCACATTTTTCCGCGGTTTTTGCCATTTACATGGACCCGCCGAACATCCATTGTTTATTTGTAATCGACGAACGAATGCCTACGAAATTTTGTTGACGTCAATGCATCCTGGAATCGCTGCCCTATATAACGGATTAAATACGATGTGAGCGAACGTACGTGAAAGATTGAAATGTAACGAGTTGACTATTTTATAAAATTTATTTCATCGACGGAATTAATGAGACTCGGGAATACTTCTCGAGCTCTTCGATTATTAATTTTAATGCTCCCCGGAGGTGGAACGAAATAGTCACACACGGTCAATTGCTAGCTTACGTTATCCAACTGTCCTCGATTTCCCCAGACGAATTTTTCGCCTTTTCGTCATTGAAGAAATAGAAATTAATCGCTATTGTTTCGACTCTCCTATCGCTAGTTAAACGCATTTAGAATTCCAAGAATATCCGACCCGCAACGCCGAAGCAAAAATGTCTATCGAGCTCCGTTTTCCCTTTGAAGTTCTCAAACTTCGATTCGTTCTTCATTATTACAGAGAAATTGTAAAATTCGGACATAAATAAATTTGTTCATCGACATTTACAATAAAGAACGAAATAAATTGAAGAGGATAAAGAACAATGATTAGCCTGACGTTCGTATAAGTATAAAGACACAAAGGAGTCGCAAACCCCAGAGACCGAATAAAAGAAAAAAGAGAACTGATAGAAATTATGACGGGAATCGAATGTGTGGCAGTTCGATTGAAATGAAGGGTCGTCGGATATTAGCAGCGGTAGCGCCTCGCCGTCCCAGTGACTCTGCTCCAATTACTCGTCAGCGAGAACGACATTCCCCCGTTTACACGCTACGTCAAACCCCGAAAGGGTTGCAATTCTACGGCTTCCCACTGGATTTCCAATAAATTCGCGCTTTTTCTATTCAACGCTGTTTTTTTTCTTTGCCATCGATCTTATCACCGGCATACAGATAGATATCAACGAGCCGAACAGCGAAATGTCTCGTCATTGTTCTTTTCTTTTTTTCGCAGCATCGCGTCGAATATAAAACGTGGCTCTTTAACTTTTTGTTCGGTAAACACCCTGAGGGTACGGTAGCGGATATATGCATAGTGGCAGCGTTATATGAAGAAATAAAAAGCTAGGAACACGACGACACAGGCATATCGCGGTTTGTGGATAACGTGACAAGCGAGTATTAAAAGTTAAGTAAATGCAACGCGATGTATTTATACGAGGTTGCGTATGGTAACGGACGGAAAACAGCATTACCCGAGGACCTAATACTCGAACACGAGCGATAAGGGTAGCACGCAACACGTACTACGTGTACCACGTAGAATCGACGCCCTTCCGATCCAATGGCTCACCTACCATCCTCTGAACTGATAGCCTGATCCGGTTAGACGCCGGCTTGAATCGCTGGCGATCATAAAAGGCTTTAAGACCCTGCCGGCAGTAGCGGTAGCGGCAGCAGCTAGTTTCCAGAAGCCCCTGGGCGATACTCGGCTGCCGTCGCTGTTGCACACTGTATTTTGCTGACGACGCATCATTGGTCCCTCAAAGAGTCAGATATAATAGATATCCATATACATACATAGATACACCGTGTACCGGGAGCATACACTCATTGGATTGAGACACTGTTGGATACAAGTACCATAAGTGGCCGTCGTAACGTTTGTGACAACTCCTTTCTTATTTCACGGATTTAACACAATCGCATCTGAACGATGAACGATGCGTCTTCGACAAAAATTTATATTCTTTTTTATGATTGAAAAAAAATTTACTTTTAAATTTACTGCACGGTCCACCGAAGTAAAGAAATTGAAATTCATATTCGTTACATTTTTTTTTCACTACGGTAGAAAAGCTTCTTCGTTTGACTTCAATAGTAATCCTTCCATTTAACGCAACGTCCGCGGAAGAGTAATAGTCATAATTTCAATGCATTATTTATCCGTTATCAAAGAAAAAAAAATTACTTCTCTGGCAATCTCACGTCGGGGAAGAAATTTATTCGAAAAGATTCGACAATGGTTTATACCCCGCTGGCTCGCCGTACGCAATGTATAGGCGGTACGTGCTCATGCGAAGGTGGTACAAAAAAACGTTGAGCTGATTCGCCCGTTGCATTTTCTCTGCATCCTCGTTTCAAATTTCCCCACTCGGTACCAACCCCCCCTCCCTGGCCAGATGCACATTTATAGACACTATAGATGTACATATAAAATGCGCGTATAACTATACTATCGTTTCACTCTCTCTCGTCCTCCCTTGTTTCCGTTCTCCGTGGCTCGTTTTAGTTCGTTCACTCTACTTTATTTCTTCTCACTCGTTTTTTTTTTTTTCTTTTTTTTTTTGTACTCTTTGGTAGAAAACATTCCCAGTCCAGGATGGTATTCGGGGTGGGGGGTGGGGGGGGGGGGGGGGGCTATCCATGCAAGACTCGTGGAAACGAACAAAGTGCGAGCGAACAAACCGGGTGGCGGTACGGGGTCAACCGGAGGGAGGGAGGAAGGGAGGTTTGGCACAGGCCGCAGAGGAGAGCAGAGTAGAGTTGGACGAACGGGCCGCATGATTCATCGCAAAAGCCGACCCGCCCTTTTAGTTTTGTCACCGTGGGCATCCGCGAATCTACCCAGCCAGCAGCGGGAAAATTCCAATTCCATTGCACTCCCTAGTTTATATATTCTCGTCTCTATCCCTAACTCTCGCGTTTTTTACCCTCTCCCCCCCTCCCTGCCCCACCTATATCGTCGTTGAAATTCTACTATCGTAAACCAAAAAACCAGCGTGTAAATCGTAAACACTCGAGTGAACTGTACGTTGTAAACGAGAGTACCAGTTTGCGTTTCTCCTATACTCCTGCTGTTATTTTGCATGAGTACAAAAAAAGGGATCATTGATTGGGCTGATCTATCGATCGCTGATAGTATCTCTTCCCCTCCCCACAACGACGGTCGTGTAACGATCATCGCTCGAGTATTTTATTCGTTCGTCGAGTTGTAAAGCGCTTTCTGGAATTAGAGAGATCGACTGAAACTACAGGATCGAAAAAAAAAGGAAGGGTGTGTGGAAAAAATGATAATGATCCCGTTTTTCTCGAATTTCCGAGAGCGAATTCTGGACGAGAGTGCGCTTAGGCTCGGTGAACGAAAAGGCCAAAGACGTTGAGGTTTCCTCTAGCGCGGAAAAGGAGTCATGCGGAGAGGCCTTGCCTTGCGTGCCCGCAGGTGCGAATGTGATCTATAAAGACCTCCCCAACGAAGACTCGAGATTCCGCGTTCAATGGTGCCTGCCACGCTACCCCGGTAACTACACACGAGTCGTCAGTATATTCAAAGGTAGAACGACGCAGTTCACAGCCTTGCAGGGATCGCGTTCTTGCGATACGCGGAAGCTTTGCCGCACAGCACGCTCGGAGTAGAGAAGACGTCGCGTCTCCACTCCGCCAGATCAAAGAGTCGCCGGCGTTGAAAGACCACGAGACGCACCCAGACGACGTTTCACCCTCCTTTTCCACGGTCTCTTTTACCTGCACGCGCTTTCCCTGTTGCCACCACTTCGCGTACGTACACCTCGCCGTCATATTCCTTCTCCCTGTTCCATTATAGCGAAAGTCCCGTTTCGCGTCTCCAGAGGCACTCTCCTACAGCGCTTTGCGGATAAAGTATTATAGCCGTGGCCCGTTATATACTACATGTTTCAGATACATGTAGTGTATTAAATATGTACCTCTCGCTGCTTTATAACAGACGCCCGTCATTTACACTTTTGCCTCGAGCAACTGGCACGTAACTATACTGCGCCATTCTATTATATTATAATGCAGAGGTGTGATAAAGTCACGACTGCTATTATCAAACGCGAAAATTGATTATCTTATTATCGCCGGTGAATAATCGTGCGCCGTTTTATCCGCTTGTAGCTATTGTAAAAAAAGAAAGAAAAATACTCTTTAAATCGCTCGGAACATTCCATGAAAAGAATGTAGAATTTGCCATCGGTTTCCAACGAGTTTCGCGAAACACGAAGGCCGAATGACTCGTTCAATGCACACACAATGAATGGACAACATTGTGTTTACCGAAAAATCGTGCTTGCACAGCGGCTTACATGCCGAATTATTTATTTTCGTATTGAAACGCGATCATTTTGAAACTGCTGCGAACTGCGCCGTGATCCTGTCCACATTTCATGCTATAGACAAAAATGTAAACAGCTGGAGGCTGTAATTTTTGGCAAATCGCACGGAGAAGCGCACTACGAACAATTGTCATTCCGAAGTTTTTTTCGGCAACTCAATGATTATTAACGGTTCATTATTAAGGGTTCATTTTAATATGATACTTGCAGGTAAAAAAAACAAACAATATTTTTTATGGAAAAAAATTCTATGCACTATTCGATTGTTTTATCAAATGTATTTACGTCCTTTTCCCGTTTTTATCCAATTGATCTACTTCTTCGACTCCGAAAAACTTGAAATGCCCCTTAAATGTCCATTCCATGGACGATTCGCTCTGATCGTCCATTCTGGGCGCTCGCGACGGGATGAGATATTTTCAGTTTATCGATCGGCGAAACTTCTTCGAAGTTGTACCAACTTGCATGAAGGCTGAAACAATAGTATTATAAGAGCTTACGGCGAATGAGAAACGATGATATATCGGTGAGATGAGAGCCATTGCTCGTGTTACTGTTTCAAACGGATAGTTCCGAGCGTCTCTCGTGTATCATAGAACGCCGGGGCTACCGGCAGACCTACTCAACAATATTATATATAAAGTTCGATTCAAGACACGAGACACCGGATTCGCAGCGTGTGTTCCACTCGTGTAACGGAGACTGTGAAAGTTTTCGCGTCGCGCGTTTGCATAACCCGAGCTTTCCTTCGTGACTGTTCCGTACAGTTCGATGAGTGTTTCATCCATAGTAAACCGTGTTTGGGTTTACGTGTGTTCGCGATACTTCGACGGATGCTCAGAATGGATGAATTACCCTCGGGTTATTCACGGGAAGTTTACCGCGCGAAGACCGCAAGCTTGAAGAGGATACCAGCTCGCCGATAGAGAGAAATATATCTCTTCGCTTTTCCTATAAAGTCGAACCGCACAAAGAGCCAGGTGATAACTGATTGGAAGTACCACATTCATCGAAGATTCCAAGAACACGAGCGCGATTTGTTATTAAACTCGGGCGTAATTTAATTTCTAACGAAGCCAACATAGAACGGCAACAGCGACGAGCGAGGAGAATCATATTCCAGAAGTAAGCGAAACTTTTAGCTTCTGCGCCGAGTCGGAAGCTCCGATCGATGAGCTGAATCTTTCAGCGACACGAATATCTACGCCAATCGATGTTTTATTCATGTGCGATTACTGTCAAGTGTCCCGAAGACTTGTTCTCACAGAACTTGTAATAAATTCATCTGCCTGCCTTCATTTACGCGTGTCCCTCCATCCGCGCTTTTCTTCATTCAGTCTTTTCAGTTTGCCGTTCCAGTTATAGATCTAGGTTAGTTGGATTTATTAAGGTGAAAAGTTTTTTTTTTTTGTTTTCTTTCGGCGCTCGCGATGAGAGTCTCTCTCTTGCGCGTCCGAGCGTCCGTATGATTCTGTATACAGTCGAAGAGAGTGAAGAGGCGAGCGAAGAAGACACGAGAGGGGATTGAGAGGGTCGGGTGAGACGAACGAAAGAGAAAGTTGTGAGCGAGTTCCGGATGGCCTCTGCTCCAGTCGTTAGAAGGGTAGTAGGACAGATTCGAAAGAGAGTTTGCTCTCTCTTCGCCGAGACCGATAACTAATTAACTTCTGCTTATTATGCATCCGACGATTATCGCGCTACTTTCGCACGATCGGTGAGAATAAAAGACTGCAATTATCGGATTCTTTCGCGAGCAAAAGAAGCCTCCAATGGCTGCGGCGTGGACTTTCGCTGAACCGACGTAGAAAGTGTTGCTCTACTAATACTTTAAATTGCAACGAGCTCCAATTAGGAAGGAGAGAGTGGAGGTGATTTATTTTTCAATTGCTATGGATGAAACAATGGAAAGAATTTAAAAATTCAATGTTGTACTTTTATTGTTTGTTTAATGTTGAAAACGTTGTTTAATGTTTTTGCAGACAACGTGCCTAACAGAACTGCCAGACGTTGCGCCGTGCAATGGGACTGTTCGATTGCCACCACCATGCGAGGATTCGCCGAGTAGCGGAAGTAGTAAAGACCGAAGGGATCAGACGCCGCGGAAGAGGTGTCGAGTATTAGCGCCTATATTACTCCTCGTCGGTGCTCTTCTACTCGGTGGTTTATGCCTACCCTTGTTGCTGCAATCGGCACCGGCGACGCATCAGCAGAGGCTCGACGTCATCAGGAGGATTCTCACCGAAGTGCCCCTGATCGATGGGTAATTAATTAACTATGATGAGTATACATATAGTATTGTCGGTGACACCGGCTGCCGCATCCGCGACTGCATCATACGCATTCGAACGCTGACACGGAGGCATATGGCTCGGTTATTTTTTGTACTCGATGAAAAAAAGTAACAACAGCCCTTGCGTGACGATGTTAATCTTCTACCGTACCGTATAACCGAGAGCTGAGTTATCAATGTATCGATAAACTTTCCCCTTGTTTCAGACACAACGACCTGCCGTGGAACGTAAGGATGTTCGTGCACAATCAACTTGGCGAAGTAAATCTCAGCAGCGATCTCGGCCGCGTTGATCCGTGGGCAAAATCCGACTGGAGTCACACGGATATACCGAGATTGCGGGCTGGTCTAGTTGGAGCTCAAGTAAGTTCGTTCAGCCTCGAGTTCGACCCTTCATATGTGGCATCGTCCAAATTCTAGAGGAATTATAGAGGGATTTGTGGGAAATTTTCGAGAAACAGAAGAATAGTCATTAAATTGATCGAGAATCAATTATTGCAAGCAAGCGTTTAATGCGCGCAACGGCTCAGTTAGTTCGCGCGACTATTCGGTTGTCGTCGTCATCAATGTTGAGCTGGTCGGTAGTTGGTTGTAGTAAATCTTACATCTCTGATTTAACCGACAAACAATTAGTCCAACCAATCAATCAATTGGTCTCAACCAATTAATTTTCTGGATTAAATTATAGCCCTATAATTGGCGTCTACAACAACTCTACAGTAGTATCCGACCAATTCGCTTTTTCCGCGTGCACAGTGCAGATAACGCAATGATACGGGAAGGCCTATAAGCGATTATAACAGTGACGCGTTGAAAAAAATTGTATCCCAAAATTGATACTAAGGGCGGTTATTCTGACCGTGATTTTTGTCAGAAGCAAAGGTCTCACTTCGATATCGGAGAAAATAAATTTCACGTCGTAACCCGAGTTCCAACTCCCCCCCTTCCCGGCCGGATGGAGGATTTCTATAAGTTACGATAGTCGCGAACAAAATGGGGGTCAACAAGTGAGCGCTAATTCTTATATCCGGACAAAGGATCCACCGTCGTCGGAGGTCGTAGCTCTGCCGGCTAAAGCGTATAAACTGTGTCCCACAGTAGTGTTACCCTATATATAGCAAGAACTTCGAACGCCCGCCAGCATCCTCGGCAAGATATTGGCAATCAGGAGATAGATAGATCTGGCTCGGCGATTTCTCTTCCCTATCGAGAGATTCCTTTCCCGTTCCATCGGGCTTCCCCTTCTATCTCCGTTTACTTCGACAATCGTAGAATCGTCGCTCGCGAAACCAACGCGAAACGTCGAGTATCCACGAACATTTTTCGATCTTGTCTCACTCCACGAATCTCGGGGTCTCCGCGAGATCCGGTTCCCTTAACAACTTTTCTTCTGGTTATTCTTTCGATTTCTCTTGTCTCCATCAATTCGCGTTTCTTCCTCTCGTAGTTTTCGTTTCAATCCGAAACCGGTCACAATCGCAGGTAATCGCCGAATCTTTTCCATTAATTCGATGAAAGAAGAATCAATCATAACGATGAATCCGTTCGCTTGTTCTGGACGGATAGATGTGTTATATATGGTCCATTAAGAATGATGAATTAATCGATCATATCCAATCGACGTCTCCCGTCGTAACAGAGATTAGTCGATTGTTAGGGCGCTGTAACGTCGTCCATGAAACTGTCGAAGACGGGCCGCGTCTCTGTTCTCGCCGGTGTATGATTGAACCTCGCTTAATCGAGATGTATCTCAACAATCGCGCGGGTATATACTGGTTCGGACAATTGTCTTCTCAGATGGCAATGAGAGAGACGGACAAGGGAGGGAGGGGTGACTTGCCAAGGCGTCACGGGAAATCGGTGCTATCGAGTCTGCTCGCAGCATGGAATAGGCCGTTGGGATATTGCTGTTTGCCTGAACCGCGCTGTATGTGTCGCGGCAGTGTGTCCGTACCCACTGTGTCCGATTAATCGAGGGAAGCACGCGAGCAACTCTGGTCATACAAGCCTTGCTGCTCGTTCGAATGGCTCCGCGGAGAGAGCTACTCCACTGATTACGATATAGCCATTGATCCAGAATTCGCAATTGTTACGGGCGGCCTCGGGAGCCCAATGGAGACGAGTAAATTCGCCTATAGGCGCACGGCTATCAAAATCGTATCGAATTTCATTCCGCGTCAAAAATATGACCTACTCCACTTTATAAACCCTCGTATGCAAGCCGCAGAAATCGTCCCGCGCGTTGATTCGTTTCGAGCCATAATGATCATCAAAATATTTCATGTTCGAGGCACGAATCATTAAATCGTCGATGGTAAAAGAAGCAATTAAGCACAACTTATATTGCGTTTTCATTCATAATGAGTAACGCCGCGAAGAGGCTGCTCTCGAACTATCACGGAGTTTGCGGTTTCATTAGAAGAGTCCATAAAACTTCTGAACGGATACTTTGCCCTTCTCTCGCGACCCTCGCACGGTTCCCCCGTGTCTCGGCGATATTAAATATCACCGAAGGAATTAGTAAGCGGAAGAAAGTGGTCAAACTTTCGTTTATTTTTTCCTTTTTAGCGCGAATTTTCCGGTGTCAAACGGTGTTAGACACTTTAAAATTTACTAGCTCTCGACCCATTCCCCAGGAACCTTGCTTTCCCGTTAAGTATACCTCGGTTATACGCTACCACGTAAGATACTTAATACAACTTTCAGGTGGGGTACAACTAACTGATACGTGAGATTCATAGCACGAAACCGCGTTCCACTTTACTGTGTATATATACTTGTGTGTATATATGGGCGCATCTATATATATATCTGTATATATTTAACTTTCACTAAATACACGAAGATCACTATCGTCAAGCTCACTCGCAACAGCCATCAGCCTCAGTGAGGTTTCCGGTCCGCTACCTATCGTCCAGTGAAGTTTCGAAGTTCACACAGTTGACAAAGTCTACTCAGGAATGAGGTAACTCCCTCTCTCAGAAGACTCTCAGTTGGCAGGTGTCGATATGCCAATCACGTTTCGAGATTACAGCGCTGCCGCGGCTTTCACTCTGTATACCTGTGTGTATATAGATGTATATATAACTATTGCTTTATCGGTGGAAAGGGTTCGGTACGGTCGGTTGGACTGCAGGAGTGGGCGGTCTGGACATAGATAGTGGAAGCGACGACGTATGCAGGGACAAGAGAGAAAGCCATCCAGAGAGCAGGAGAGACCGATGGTATAACCCCGAGTATGCCGAGATGTTCTATATATATAGATCTATGTACGGTTAATGCGCTCTATTCGTAGCGGAGACACATAGGGATGCGCAAACCCGGCATCGTATAGTCGCTCGTTCATAATTAGGTCATACAAGCCGGTGGTATCGGTGGCCACGCGGCGTGATGCACATCCCGCACTAGCATCACCCCGACACTTTCTCATCCTCCCACCCCCGCGCATTTACCCTCACCGTTCATATCTACCCGCCCTCGCCATTTTCCGAGTGTAAAACTTCGATCTCTCTTCACTAACACCGTCCCGTTGAACCAGTCGTGTGTATCACGAGAGCAGAAGGCTCTCCTGCCGATGCTACTGCTGCTGCTGCTGCTGCATTCACCTCAAACCCTCCTCCCTTCATCTCTTCGTCACCCTATACACCTCTCGTGGCCTCTATAATACTTTGTGTCATGACCTTCTCTCTTCTCAACCGGCTCAACGTTATGTACGTTACGTGGCGCGCTCGGGATCTCTTTCCTCACTGGGTCACTGTCAACTCACTGGTAACTGGAACTATCACGCTTTTGCCCTACTCACGCTTTTCTCAACTATACCGTACCGTGTCCCATCTCGTAAGCATCTCGCGAAAAGCTTCCTTACTCTCAATCACTCTGCCCTACCCAACCCCAGCCCCCTTCCGATGCATTAATAATCCCCTCGCCTTCGACATTAGCCGAACAAGTGATTAATGCGAGTGCTCTTTTCACCCAATTCTCACAAAGCCGAAGAGGCAAATCTGTGTAGGTATATTTCTTGCTTACTCTACGTTATTAATATTACCGTGAGACCGGCGCCGGGTTTGAACATGGTGAACGGTTTCATTTTTGTCGAATGCTTCCACTTTTTCATCTACGCTCGAATTTCAATGGAATTTTGGGCATTCGTTTTTTACGATTTGTCTCGGATCTTTCGAGGTAATTAAAAATCTGCTAAAATGATTGTTAAAAGCAATCCATTTGAAGGTTGGCTCACCGTTTTTGGTCCGCTTGCGCGAGTGTGCGTTACTGAATAAATACGTCGGCATGTTAATAGTCGAAGCGGGACGAGACGGGAAACGTTTGTAGTGACGAATTTAATAAAATTGTCGCAATAATAAACGACGGTTTGTTTGCAGGCGGTGAGTCGGTAAATATGAGAGGGTATTCGTCGTAGACGCCGAGGTTACATTCAGGAAGGTCGAAACCTTCATTTCCGATGTTTGTCTCGTATATTCTTGGTCGCTTTTACAGTGACACGCTTCTCGGGATGCGCAAACAACTCCCGGAGGCCGTACTTCCCTTTATCAGCCAAGACTAAAACGTCTCTCGCTTTGCGTTTCTTTCTTTCTTTTTTTTCCCCATTTTGTGCCAGGGTGGCTCAATTCCTCTCGTTCGCGGTCCTCTTCCCAAATTGTGTAAGACAAAAAGACATTCGACAAGCGTGATGCGGCGCAACTCGAGTCCTCTCTTTCGTGGCCCCTTTTCCTAAAGCGTGTAAAAAAATAAAAAGCCATTCGAAAAGCGAGACGTAGAGAAAGAACTTGGGCACACCGGAGACAACGGGGAGGACGCGTCACGAATACCCGGACGCATCCGTTCTCTCTGCCCTCACTCGGGAATTCGCTTGGCTCGTTCGACCGGGAAAATCTGCTGCGCATCGCGGAAATTGATACCGTATTCGAAGCCTCCAACGGACTGAAATACGTTTCCAAAAAAAGAGAGAAAAAAAAAGGTTTTTATTGATACGAATGGCTTCGTTAAATATCCGTAACATAGCAGTCTCACTGGCGGATATATAAACGCGATTGTCCGTTCGGGTATCCTCCACCCCGGGATGCGGGGTTTCATCCCCGTTCCACTTTAGCAGCCAACAATCGACACGGCGGAAAGGGTCGTGAGAAAAAAAGAACCCCTCTCACTTCCCAAACTGTGTTATATTCTGTGTAAACGCGAGCGTGACAATTCATAACTGATCCTGGCAAGGGTTTTAGCCGATATCGATAGAAAGCGTGGCCATTATCACTTCGATATGACGCGACAGGTCAATTGGAACTATTCTTTCTGTGGAGTGTGTGCCTCGTATATTTTTTTTTCGTTCTCTGTAGACATATGGAGCGAGCTAACGGTTTACTCGATTTATATTTCATTTGGGAATTTTTATGCTCTATAGTAAAAGAAACTCGATCAGAGATAGACGCATCGGCTTGGGAAAAAAACTCACATCGCTTATTCTATCTCCTCTCGATTCGTCTGCACATCGAAAAAAGCTTCGCGTTATACGAAGGAAGTGGGGATTAACGCTGTCCGAAGAATTCCTACTTTTTTTTTTGAAGCTCCGTCTTCCGGTAATCCCGTGTCTCGGTCTTGCCCGTCCCACCGTGCGCTTTTCACTTAGCTTTGTTCTTGCATTCAAATCGTTTGTATTTGCATCGATTCGGTACCTCTTTCTTTCGTTGTCGAACTCTCGCTCGAAAGGCCGAACAATTCTTCCTTATTCCGCAAACGCGATCACTGCCCGCTCTGGGTACGTTGCGCTAAACTTTATACCGGTCTGAAAGATGAACATCGGTGACATAAACGAGGCGGAGATGGAACGTTGAGAGATCCCGATGGTAATGTCTCGTTCGAGTTAACGCTCCCGAGCTCGTCTCTCACCTTCTGTTTTCCTCGATCCGACTGTCTCGGTCTCTCGCCCACATCGACGAAAGGACACTGCCGAAGGATAAGAGAAATTCCGCCATCCTATGCGGTCCATGCATATACCGTCCCGACCCATCCCCGAGCCTGGAGGGTAAATCCGCATTGGAAAAGTTCAGTGCTCACTTCGCTTATGCATAGATAAAAGCTTGCCGACGGAAAAGTGGGTTCGGAAACGCGAATGATGTTGAGAGCTATCGCGAGAGATGGAAGTATAGAGAAGAAAACGGACCGTGAGAAAGGGTGCTGCGGCCGCGAATGGATGATGGAAAGAGAAAAGAAGCCCGCGGTATATAACTCGTCTCGAGTTCGACGACTCATCGAGACACACTCACTGAATAAGGGAACAAATACTTTCGAGCGAATAAAATTCGATAGTAGAGATTGCCGGCTAGAGATATAACGCTGCTTACGGGGGGGAGCGAAAAAAAAGAGAAATGGAACGTTGAGAGATTCAACAGTGACTCGAAGCGGAAGTTTATTCGTCGAAATTAATTCAGGAATATTACATATTTTTCGCCACGACTTTACATGGCGAAAAATAATAAAAAAAATCTTTCCGTTTCACTGCAGTGATATCGAAACGCCGGGATATGCGCTACATTCATGGTCGGATATTACACGGGGACGGGCTCTACGAACGGACCTGGGTTGGAGAGTTGAAAAAAAAAAAGCCGCGATTTTTATAAAATTGCTGCAATCCCAACAGACCCTAGGGTCAAAGGGATCCGTGTGTTATTTTTCGTATGTAGCGTTATGATCGTTCCTTGGTAAGAAAAAAAAGGAATATATGTTGCTTTTCGTCGTAAATTCGGAGGGTTCGAGATATATATACCGAATGGAAAAGTGAGGCAACGACGAAGAGTTGCCGGGGTGGGTTTACGAAAGGAGGAGTTTGGCTCGAAGCACGTGACCACCCAAGTGTCTGACACACATTATCCATTTTCCTTGTGGAAGGACGTCCATATACCCGGCTGCTCTTCGCAGGACCGTTTCCACCCCTCACTTCCGGCTGGATGGCTTTATCTCTCGCTCGCTTATTAACCGACAAGCCCCGGAGCAACCCTCGGGTTTTCGCAGCTCTCTAAACCGCTCTCCCGTTCACCTCTCAGCTTCCACAATCGCCTACGTTCCCGAGATACGAGAGCTAAATCCTCTGCTTCGTACTCTCTCTCTCTACACATATATATATATATATATATATTTACCCGTTCCTCTCGTCTATCTCTCATTCGTACGCTGTTTCTCCTCCGGGCTAACATACGCGAGAGGTAAACCACTATTCGTGGCTATCACTCTCGTCAAAGTTATCTAATGCCTTCTGGCGACGACTGACAACCGTAGATTCCGCGAGTTTCTGACAACTCTTCTCTTGTTATACCATAGGCAGTTCGAATACACGCCCGCAATTGGACATTTTTTTCGGATTAAATTCATCGTTCTTTTTGTTGTACTTTTATCAATTGTATTTCCGCGTTTAATAAATTTTAAGAATAGTAAGAATAATAGAACGATGTTAGGGCGATGGTTTGCAAATATTTGATGCTTTTTTTTTTTGGACGATTCCCCTTTTTCTTTCGTGTGCATACGTACCGGTGATCCTACCCGCTTCAATTTCCCTTCGTTCTTTCTGTCTTTCAAAGCACATACTCCATTCGCAAAGCTTTAACCGTTTTCCTGCTGTCGTGACCGTACGTGGCGGAGCTTTGGCTCCGTGACCACGTAGCCCTCCCCTCCGCCCGCACCCGGACCGTGTATAGATCCGTAAACTACTGTGAAGCTAAACGTGCCGCGGGCGAGCAGTCCCAGGTACCAAGCAGATTTTACCCTCGATTCAACGGAGTTCAATTGTTCAATTGTTCAATACACGCGCATCGTGTACGATTGAACAATCAACGTGATCCGGGATTTTCGTGCGTGCACATGTACACGCCGGGCTCGAATTGACCGGGGCAACTGCAGGAAAGATAAACATTGCGACCCGTCGACGCCGAAAAAAAAGTCACGTGGATTGAAAGAACGACTGAAAAAAAATTGCAATTTAAACGTAAACGGTCCATAGGACAGTTATCGTTCTCTTTTTTTTCCATCCTTTTTGTCGCGCATTCGTAGATCAATAACTACGGGATTTGTCAACAGTTCTGGGCGGCTTACGTCCCGTGCGGAGCGGCCCAATTGAACGCGGTTCAATTGTTACTCGAGCAAATCGACGTTATTCGAAGGCTCGCCGAAATGAATGCTCAACACTTGACCCTGGTCACTTCGGTCAGAGGTGAGTAAACACGCTATCGAATTATACTAATCAATTGTCTTGTAATCCAATATCCTTCGAAATCCTTCATGAAGCATTCACACAGAAGATCGAGACGAGGCGACTTTGCGCATCGGTGTTTTTAAATATTTTTTCATCACACTCTGCAAATCGTTCGCTCAGCTTCCGCTTTGAAGATGAAAGTTTGTCCCTTCACTTCGCTGCGTTGCCTCGTCTTGAGATTCAAGTTTAATCGCTAAATGCTGGTGGGTTACACAAGCCCGAGAGAACCTCGAAGCTATCCGAAGTTTAAAACCCGCCGTCTTCAGAAGCGAAGGCGAAAAAAAGAAAAACAAACCAAATAAACGCAGTAAGAGGGGGGCTGGCGAGTCGGGGGAGTGGGGATCAAAAGAAAAAGAACGCAAAGAAGAAGAAGAAGACGACTTGTCGACTATCAAGCCGCACAGCCGCGTTACTACTTTGCGGCTTCGCGGAGCCCTTTACAGAGGCGCGAACCGGCTGCGGCGGGGAATGGAAGGTCGTCGTTGAGGGCGACGAAGATACGACGAAATGCGAGACTCCGCGAGTGGAGGGTAGGAGAGGCATCGCCGGAAGAAGATTAATACGGTTTACACCGAGGCGAAAGAAGCGCGAGATAGATAGAAAGAAACCGATGGGGGGAAAGAACGCGCAAACGACAGAGCGAGACGCAGCACAGAAAGGCGAGGAAGGGGAAAAAACCGCTTCCGCGGTTGCGTTACAACTCGAAAGTTTCTACTTTATAAAATCCGCGAGGGTGAAACCAAGCCTCGGGGATATATAGGTGCGGACTATAGTGTGGAAAGGGAATAACGCTCAAGATAGAGGAGACGGCCATGTTTTCAGGCGAACTTTCAAAACCTCCCCCACCGTCGCCACCCCCCTTGCGATATTCTCTCTCTCTCTCTCGGCCCTCCCCGTGTTTTCGCCAAGGTGTTGCGCCTGTCCGCTTTTATTTTATTTTACTATCTATTCTCCTGCATCGCAGTCTTCGCGGTCTTCTATTCGTTTGAATGATATCTTTAACTCTCCCAATCTCCACGTCTTTCGCACACTAAAATAATTTCAGCGTGTTCGCGTTTCTTAAAGAGTAACTCTTGGGCGTGGTACACATAAAATGTGGACCTTGTACGATTTTTTTTTAATTCATAATTATTAATAAATTGATACTTGATATTTTTGTTTTACTACCATCGAAGGAAATATTCAGATATATATAATGTAGAACTTTTTTTCCAGATATATAATTTATAAATCATTTTTTTAATTTAAAATTCAATATAAGATATGTCTTTTCCATATTCCTCGTATCTTATATATGTTCCGACATACACTTTATTGCTGTGAGAATTTTCACAATAATCGTATCATCTTATAAAGTGAACACTCCGAAGACAAAGGCAAAAGGCACATTGCGGAGGCTCATCGCGCTCTCGATAGCGTGATATACGAAGACTCTCGGAGTAATATCTATATTCGTATCGATTCACAAAGCCATCCTCGCGCCCTCCGGATATCCGGTGAAAGACTGCGAAGTTAATCCGTGTGAGAGCAAAGTTTATAAATACGACCCGGATTGTGCGCGCGGATACCGGAGAAAAGTTTTTGCAAAAATTCGTGACGCGAAGGCGCGTGGCTGTGTATATACGACAGAGAAAACTTCGAGCGAAGCTCGGGCTCTTGCCGGTGAAAAATGCGAGTGAAAGATAGAGAATGAGTTGTATCGGGTTCATACGTTTCGACGATTCTCTCGCTGCGTATGTGCTTCTCATGTATTTATCTATATTCTACTGTACTACATGAGCCCAGCATCTATGTCGCGATATTTCACGTTCGGGAGTTGAATATCGGGGTCACGGAGCATGTGGACGTGTATTATATAGCCCAGATAAAGCGTGACCGCTGACCTTTTTTTTAACTACTCGCGCGTCTGGCCATCCACCCTCGAACTCTCGTCGATAAAAAAAAAATCGTCCTCTAATTAAACGTTAATTTTAATTGAACGATTTCGGGGATTCACAGGTTTCGTCGAATTAGTGAATTTAATTTTGGATCATCGAATTATTGCATTATTATATATATGTAACTTATTTTTATTGCATCGATTCATATGTATAAATATAATCGTTTTTTATAATTAACAGGTTTGATCGACGCCCATCGCGACGGCAAGATCGCGAGTCTGATCGGAGTGGAAGGCGGCCACTCTCTCGGGAACAGCTTGGGAGTGCTGAGAACGTATTACGGCCTCGGCGCTCGCTATCTAACACTGACTCACGCCTGCGACACATCCTGGTGAGTCGTAGCCGACATGTCGAAACTAACTGCCATCGTTCCGCTGTTACCCCACCGACCGACCCGGAGAGGACTTCGAGAGATGGATAATCTCACGACCGCTAAAACCGCCGCTCTTCCCAGAACTACTTGCTGCATTTCCGTGCAATATTGAAGCAGCAGCTTGCCGCTTTCCTCACTTTTGATATCTCCGCCCGGTCTTCGGGCTTTTCTCGTTACATCCTTGAAATACGCGCTATTCGTTGTTACGCGAAAGCCGAGGCTTAAAGCTTCTCGCCGGGGGCTCGGGTCGCATTGAAAATGCAACATTTTTTTCTTTGCTCTTACCGTAAACGCGCTCGGATGCGGGCGAATATTGTTTTCGGATTCGCGCTCACCGCGATGGAATATACGAAAATGCGGGCATCATTTTTTTTTCCGCCTTCTTCATTTTTAGGCTTGAGTTATAGTTTTTTTTACGCTCTTCGATATGACTGGGTTTTATATCCGCGTTATAACTTCGTCGCCTAACTTGTACATTTTTTTCCGCGTAGGAATCAATAGGAATCCGGATTTTTCCATGATTTCCATCGGGATCCGAGAATATCGTTGTGGGATAATACCGGAGAATCGCAATTTTTTTTTTCGCAAAATGGGTCATGGGAAAAACAATGTTTCACTCGTCATTCGTTCGTCACTCACGGCTACATCCGATGTATTTTTTTCTTCACTCCCGATCACGAATCCGCGACCTATTTTTCTCTCAATATAATAATTCGGGCGAAAAATCGGAATAAAATATACTTCTCGTCCATTGTTATCCTGCGGATCTATACGAGAGAAAAAAGAAATATTTTCCTTCCTTTCCCGCTTTTAGATGAAATATTGAGGGACAGAAATCGGAACAAAGTTTAGCCATGATATCCAAAATAATCGAATGAACATAGAGCGCCAGACGAAATAGGGGAGAGGATGGAATCTGAAGGGGTAGACGGGAAGTAGATGGGAATTAGATCAGGGTGTTGGGAAATTGCGCGGTCGGGCCACGAGGGAGTCGCAGAGCTTTCGCAAACGGTGGGGAGGAAAGCACGACGTTGCACAGTCTAGTCTGGTTAACAGTTTGAGCCGTTGCGCCTAGAGAGGAGGGAGAGTCTATGCGCCCTCGCGGGCTTTTCCCTGGGCATCACGTGAAAAGTTGGCTGGATTCGTACGTGCAGCCTGCGGAAAATATTAGTGCTGCCAGTGACCGCTGGCCCTCTTTCTCTTCTTTTCTCTCTCTTTCCGTGGATTCTGACCAGCCTACAGCCACACACTGCGACTCGTTTATTTTTATACACAGCCACAGATATTTCAAGTAGAGACGGCGGAAGTATAATATACTACAGAGGGCTCTCGTATAGCTCGTACATATCTATATATATATATATGTGGGTGAGGGGAAAAGCGAGTTTCTTTAGATTTTCAATCCTTCCTCGGCCTTGCTTTTACGCGTCCCTCGACGCCCTGTGCTTGCGAGAGCGTGAGGACGACGTTGCAGGTGCCGTAAATAAGCAGTTGGGCCGTTGTTGGTTCTTGGGTGACGCGAAATCACCGGCCCACTCCACGTATACCGCGTAAATTCGTGCTTCTCTATATACCGCCGGTTGCACCCGAAGAGAGAGAGAGAGAAATAGAGCGAGGGAGGCAGAGAGAAAGGGAGAGAAAGAGAGGCTCCACGCTCCGCCCCGGCGTTGATCTACGCCATTTATCGAGTCCACCAGGAAACTTTGCGAGGTCGCGACGCCGAGAGGTCTCCGCGCTCTCTGCTATGGCACAAATTCTCATCAACTCTGGCTTTCTCGCGCTATACACGCCGGGGCTCTCCTTCTGCTGATGCTGCAGTGCCGGCAGAAGGAATGCTGGTGCAGAACTTCCTTCTCTCACTCACGAATAAAACGTCGTAACCTTCTAAATAAGACCGCCGCCACTTCAGAAAAATCCATTGTCATGTTTTATTCGCGTCCTCGCCGCGAGATTTCTCTTTTTTATGACACTATAACGAGGGGTTGCATATCCGAGTCTCGAATGTGCGTTGATTTCTCGATGAGCTTAATTGTATCCCGCTTCGAGATATTCGTCGCGATACTTTCATCGATGAGATATCGGGATATCGCGATTCGATACTTTGTTCCTTTAATAATGCACGCATCGTTGTTTTATTCGTGATTTATTCGTTCGCCGATAACGAGAAAGATTGTTCTCTCCTACGCCTCGAAATTTTTTACGCGCCTCATTCTTTTCGACCTTTGGGTTTACGATTCTTCTTTCAAGATTTACGAACGAAGAACGGAACGGCACTAGAATTCCTCTTACCCTCTCGTACTTTGTTATTTTTTTATACGTGATATGTTTTATCGGGGGGTGAGGCGAGAGAACCTTTTAAACGGAAGAAGGGCACGGGAATTGCGTATGCATATCAGCTCATATACGCCCTTAGGAGGGATGCCGGAAAACGTTCGCATGTGAGATTCCGCGCACTTGCCGTCCGCGCACTTTACGCCTCCCTCGACAGTCGTCGAGACGCTGTGCAGAGGTCATAAAGAAGAAAATGTAGTGCGAGATATATATAGCTGCCGTATATAGTAAAGCAGAGTATAACCGAAGGACCGAGTAGGGTTTCCCGCCGGTTGACGCTGCTTTATAAAAGTGTGCAACTACGTTCCGTAAGCTTCGCGTGACTTAAATCTTTGCTCGCGTCTTAAAAGTTGTTCCTTCGCGCTTTCATCCACCCGTAAGACTATCCGTTCAGCAATCTTTATGACATTTTTATCGTGTAAATTCTCGGAAAGCCGAGTGTCCACGGTAATTTTGAGAGACAATCTCGCGCAATTGTTATTTTCGCTTCCCCATAGAGAAAGTTCTGGTTTCATGAGATATTTTTTTTTCCTCGTTTCTGTGAGAACGTGTTTAAAACGTTCCAAAACATCGGGAAGGCACTATTAAAAAAATATCTCCGGATATCTCTCTAAGTTTCTGTTATTTTAAATCTGGGGCCTCGAGAAAGACTTCAGTTACCAAGCTGAATTCTACGGGGCATTTAGTAAGATCAATTCTCAATGTGCGTTTTAATATTTGTCAAAATCCTTACAGTCGCTAACCGTTCGTTTTTCTTCATTTATCAGTAATGTTAAGACGATAATTTTTTGCAATTTTCGAGGTATTAAAAAATTATGCAAATCGGCATATTAATATTTTCACGTTTTTTGTAGCCTCGTTTATAAATCTCGCTCTATGGAGAAGTCGAAATTGGTTAAGTAAATTGGACCTTGAGAACAAAATGAAGTGGCTATGTGCACCTCTAATTTACATGATTTTCTAGCCTTTTTAAGGTCGGGGGTAGCTCATTCTCTCACAATCCAATCGGTAATGCTATCTTAACGCTATTAATGGACTCGAGAGCGCGGGAATGTGTTTCTCACCATCTCGAATCCGTGCTAGCCACATTTCACCCCGCGGTGCTTTGCTCCTGCCCGGCGTTCTACGCTATGCTCGGGCGGAGTCCTCGTAGACTCATAAAACAAGCTGCTAACCCATTGCAGCTTCCGGCTGTCCCGTGTACTGGTGCACACTCCTTCCTAAACTCGCCCGTGCATTCCCGAGACTCGTACAAAATCAGAAACTCCCTTCACGTACAACGTAAATTCGTGTACTGCCCTCGGACGATGGAGAAAGTCTCGCCTTTCGACTCCCCGCTAACGCGGAGACTCTTCGGGTTCGCTCTCGACGAAATTTCATCTATTTTAACTTCCCTCGTCGCTATTCACCGGCGCAACGAAACCATTGGGTAACAAGATATTAACAACCGATGTTACTTTTTTTCTCGGCAGGGCAGTCTGTTCACTCGGCGAGACGAACACCACGGTTCCGGGACTCAGCGAGTTTGGAAAGGTGAGTTGAAAGAAAAATTATCTCCAATTTCTTTTCTTTCAATGTAGCCGAGACTTGCCAGAAGCACTTCGACAAAACGCAAAATTCTTTATCGTGGCTCGTCTCATTCGATACAAAAAATATATATGTTGTCCATCTTGCCGCTTCGGTTTTTCGCTTCGTTTCTTATTTATCTGGGTCATTTTTCCTTTCGTTCGTTTTCTCTTTTTCCTTCTTTTTTCTTCCTTTTCTTCGTTCTTCTATTTCTCTCATTTCGCGGTCGTATCACGTGTGTGAGTCGCGGGCGTTCGGTCGGGCGCGTATCTGGAAAACAAATGGCAATGCCAGACGACGATGGCGTAGCTCGATGGTTGCGCGAGAGAGCATATAGCCCAAGCACACACAGCGGCAGGACGAGGAGGGGGGGGCTTACTGTCCGGAAACACGGTCGTTATTATGCTTTCCCGTTTGCCGGTGGATCGACGTGCCCCCGGCCCGCGTCTTGTATCGGCCGCCATTACTGGTTACACAACGGCTGAACAAAGTAGGACAATATATGTGTATATGCACATATCCATACGTACGCGCGCCAGTTTCTTCGACGAAATCTCTTTACTCGAATCTTTTCTCTCGCGAAATTCCTATTTTATCGTTTTTTTTAACCCGATATAATAGTTTGCGCATGATGGTCTCTCGTTGAAAAAAACAAGCGCTAAACGTTTCTCAAGGGAGGGGTGCCTGCGGGTTGGACGTAAAACAGCTCTTTCACGTCGGGCATTAATTAGGGTAATTACTGTAGCCGTTCAGAGAGCTACTGTACCTATTATCAAAGAAGACGACGACGAAACGAGATGCAGCGAGAGAAAGAAATTTCGTCGTTCTCATTGGGGGGAAGGGGTGGTTGTGATTGAGAGATCCTTATTGAACGTTTAACGATTCTTTCGACAGGCGGTCGTGAGGGAGCTGAACAGACTGGGAATGCTCGTGGATCTATCTCACGTTTCAACGAAGACCATGAGAGCGGCACTGCAGACGACGAGGGCACCGGTGATTTTCTCTCACAGCGCTGCCCGGGCTCTCTGCAATTCCAACAGAAATGTGCCGGACGACGTGCTCAGAAATCTGGTGAGTCTCCGTCGCGGCAATCGAGAAAGCGGGAGAGCCGGAGGGAAGGAGGAGAAAAAAACATAAATGGATATAAAAAAAGAAATGCGCCAACGAGACGCTTGAAAGAAATAAGTGAAACATAAAGCGAAGTAAGAGAGTTTATAGCGCAATGCTTCAAGGAGTATTTCGTTTATATAGCATTAATGCAAGATACATTAAGTTTAAGATGAGTCTGTTACGGAATAGCCTTCGATATAGTGAAATTACGCGATATACTCCGAAACCGGGAGAGCTCTCGGTAGTTTAGCTTCCCTAGAGTTCAATAACCCTATCCCGAAGATGTTACATGCGTATATATATATACACGTAGAGAACGAAGTCTCGGCCCGATTCCAGAGCCAATCATTGGCAGGGTTTCGCAGTTTAGACGATAGAAGCTATACAAACCTACGAGTTCAAGCATCAGGGATTTCGACGATAAAGAAAACACCGGTGTCTGTAGCAATATCGGCTACAGCTGCAGTACACAGATATATGTTACGATAATACTGAAGTACGGGGAAATGGGCCATGCAACCTGCTCGACAGTAAAATCACCCTCGTTGGAAAAAAAAATTGTTCGATGCCCATTCGTAAAATGCTGCGTTAAATATTTCGAAAATTTCCTCGTCGGAGAAACGAGATAAAGTATGCAAATTAGCTTTGCGCATTCTATTTATAGCTCAATCTAATTCTAAGTAGTCTCAAGAAGTTTCGGAAAACAATTTGCAAAAAAAATAAAAGCTTTCTCTGCAAGGCAACAAGAGTTACGGATCAATATACCAAGTTCGGAGAAACGCTGTATTATAGTTTTGAAGCAATACATTCAATTAACTCACGAGGGGTAAGCTTTCCGACGGTTTGAGATGCTCGTTTATTAAGATACGAGAAATCAGTAACGAACGAGGAATCGCGCAACGATAGAACGAGACCGTGAGCTTGCCAACGAATTACGTCGGGAGTACGTAGTTTCGCTCAACCGTTGTGGCGGTTTCTACTGGATTCCGACAGTTGTACGGATCGCAGTGAAAATCGGTGGTAGTTGGTACGAGTGTTACTACAACTACCTCCGTCGCCTCGAGAATACATTCCTACTGAATTTCCGACAGATGCAAATTTCGCGTGGCGCGCGGTCACCACCGCCGTCGGGTTGAAACTTTGACGCACCGAGTCGCGCGAGACTCGCCTAGAATTATTCCCTTTTGCCGGCATTCGGAAACCGCAGAAGCGCAAAATTTCTCCCGCTAAGGTATATTCGCAACTATATAGTCGGGTAGCTTTGTTCGGTAGGATTTCGCCGATTCGACGGAATATTGACAAGGCAAATTACCGCACGAAAGATTATTATTGACTCGTTCGTGTGTGTGTGTTTTTTTATTCCAGGCGAAAAACGGTGGCGTGGCGATGATACCTTTTTATCCGTACTTCATAACGTGCAACATCACCGCGACTATCAAGGACGTTATTGGTGAGTTAACCCCGTCGTCACATTCAATGAAAATACAATTTTACGATGACTCTTGTATACGCGCTCATTCGGGCATGCAATAAATTTTCATGAACCCCGTCACGTTTGTTTTAGCGCACATAAATCACATAAGAAAAGTCGCCGGTATAGATCACGTTGGAATCGGCGCGGGATTCGACGGAATAAATTTGTAAGTAATGAATGACTATTTAATGAAATGAAAGAAAATATATCTGTTTATCGATAAAGGATAAGTTTGCGAGAGACGTTGGAACGTCGAAACAAACGTCGCAGAATCAAATATACGGACGAGACGGTAAAAATATTTTTGCGAATTATCTCAATCGCATGACTTGATTTTCACAGAACGCCCACCGGACTCGAGGATGTCTCGAGGTACCCGCAACTATTGGCGACCCTTCTGGAGGATCCAGCGTGGACGGAGGAAGATATAAAGAAGCTCGCCGGCCTCAATCTACTCAGAGTGTTTGCCAAAGTCGAGCAGGTACGTACCGCGTTTCCACCATGCCGCAATCAATTTCCTTATCTTCCACGCTCGGAATCGATCTTATCACGCTTCAACGATCATTCGCTTCTTTTCTTTACGTTCCTTCTTTCTCCCCTCGCGCCTCCCGGCGAATCCTTCGCTACTCGCCTCGCTGTTCCGTCGATGCTCGTCGTTTTTCTCGAAGAATTTTTCAACGATTCCGTCGCGAGATTCCATTTTCAGACCTCGTGATTTCTCCGCACACTTTTGTCGGAGCATAATATACAAAATACGATTATTCACTCGCGAATGAGCACGTCATTTCATTTTCCATGTCACCGGGCACGCACAATAAACCTCCGTCGATAATAATTCGCAACGACGATATCTTGAATTTAAATGAAATTTCAAAGATTCGAGTTAATAAAGCTTCCGCTTGGCAATTATTTTCCCGATCGCTGATCCGCATCGCAATCGTGATATTAAATCCCGTTTCGAACGCGGGGTTTGATATAAATTGATAAATAACATTTCTTCATTTCGTTTTTCATCTGATCCAGGTACGCGACGAGTGGCAGAGAGCCGCTGTACTTCCGGTGGAGAAAATCATTCCCCCGGACAACTCGGCGTGTGCTTTCGGCCCGTCCTGATCCGCCCTCCCGACAATCTCACCGGCACTTCTCGACTGGTCACGCGCCCCCAAGATACGTCACGGTATTCGGGACATCGAGACTCTGCGTTCATGGAACGGAGGCAACAACTACAAGCAGCTGCTACTGCGCGGCCAAACTCTATGAATTATTCACGAGGATTCTTCCTGTTTTTCTTTTTACTTTTTTATCGTTTCATCCGTTTATTGTACACAAGCTCTCAAAGCGGCGCGCGTCTCAATCAAGATCCATCGACTTGTCGATTATAAAAATTATATTTTAATGGAATCGACTAATTAATTCAAGCCAAACAACTCATAGATTTCGTAGACTGATCAACGAACCACTGAGAATTCTGTGAAAGGAGTATATAATATATCAAAACCCTGATTAATATTGATGATAATTTTTCGCCGACTGCCATGTCTGTGAGTGTGTGTGCGTGTGAAGGGATATGCTATAGACAATTGTAAAAGAAAAGCGCATTTACGAGCGAGCGAAAGCGGAGGTTTCTTTTTTCTTTTCTCCCTATGTCGGGAGAGATGAGAGATCGCGAACAACGCAAAAGCGAAGCGAGCGAGGTAACTCGAGATAATATTTTCGTTTATCGAGAAGAGCGAAGAAAAAACTAAATAAACGAAATGCTGCCATAGAGAGTGGAGCTAACGCGTTGGAATAGCGTGTGGATAGAAAAGCAGGGGTGGATTGACTTCCCGGGGCACCAATTCTATCGACCGATAACTAACGATGCGAACTCGATTAGCCGCCATGGACGCTCGATGAACTTTAGTTTTCTCGTCCCCCGCCCTCGACTGCCGCCGCTCTCGTTCTTATTCAATTAACGAGTTCGCTGCTACACGAAACACCGGTTACTCGCAATAATGTTTTCTCTTTTACATTCATTCCAATCGCGTCTATTTTTTTATTTCTTAAATGAATCTACTCTGTTAAACTTCGTGATCTGCGATAACTCGGACCCTTTTTTTATTATTTATCACTCAATAACTCGATTTGTACTCTTAATGGGACAACACTGAACGGTTCCGCTGCCTTCAACTTTCCGCGATAAGCTCCCGCGCCGTTGAAACGAAACTGCCCCTAAAGAATGCCTTCTCATCGAGAGACGCGCCAATTTACGTTGTCGCAGCGAATTTGTTAACACTGAATATGTATTCGAATTTAACATTGAATGATGGAATGATTGAAATAAAAAGAACACTATCCGAGCACTGAGCCTGCGAGCCTTGCTACGTTAACTATTAAGAACGAGTGATATTCCTCTTTTTTTTAATTCCCAATGTATTTTACAATATTTGTGATATCTCGGAGCTATTCTCCGAGTCGGCTGATCTTTGTAATCGCTGTACCAATTGAATTCGTACGATCGACTGGATCGAACGAATATTACGATTAATCAACGTCGTCGTTTATTCCTCCCAAAATTCCATCACGTTCGGCAATAAACGATGAGAATATATCCAGTGATTCGATTGCATTTCATTATTGTCACAAGCGCAACCGACTCGCGCGACTCCGAGACTCTTTAAGAATACATGGCTTGTCTCTGCTTTTTTTTTCGTTTTTTAAGATCGTTCTTGATACCTTCCCAATCCCAGCAATGTGGACGATGAGAATATTGTTTCTCAGCCACCAGACTTCTGCGTCATGCCACCTCGAAACGACTCATCGCGAGATCGCCGAGCACGATTAGAGCTTTATTTCCACCATCGCCGAACAATCAGCTCAGGTGCGGAACGAGATCGATTGAAATTTGTCGCTCAGCCGATCGCCGTTAACCTCGAGCCTTCGTTTACAATTTCCTACGAGCAAAGAATTGATTACAATCGTCGAGCAATTTCGCGAGGGTTCTATGAAGAATAAGGAACGAGCAGAAAAAATGTAACTTGACTTCGTTGATCATTGAGGATATAGATAAAATAGAGCGCGCCCGAAGACAAGTGCGAGATGTACGAAAAAAAAAAACACGAGGAGTATTGAAAGTACGATGGATTGTTATAGATTGCACGTAGGCAGCCGGAACGAGAATCTTGTAGATAATATAAAAAGAATGAATTAGCAAATTAGACGAATGAACAAAAAAAAATTGTACGAAGCGTCCCGCGACGCTTTCATGAACCTGCGTCTAAGGGATATAGATGAATAATAAATAAACAAAACAAGACAAAAAGAAATAAACAAAAAGTCCAGGTGTTAAGGACCAGTGCGAATGAGGGACTTTTGTATACCGAGTCCGAGTCGAGCGATTGGATTTACGCCACCGACAGTAATTATGGAAATTTTACCGGGACGTGCGGAAAGTGTTCATTACGACGAAATTTAGAGAAATAATGAAAGGCAAACGATGACATTTCTTCGTCTCTTGACTTAAAGAAAAAAAAACAAGACGTAGGGCACACACGCACCGCGACGATGATGTGGGTTGACATATTGATCGATCATAACTATAACCAATTAATGAAGATTTCGTAAATGTAATAAATAAACAACACACAACTGCCTAGATCTCAGATTAACATTGTACTAATTAAATAATAAGTCCAAACGCACAAAGGACAAGTTTGGAGACGTATATAGACATAATATAGATATTGAAAATATATATTATATATATACCTTCTCGTGGATGATGAATATGTAAATAATGATAGCCTTTCTCGAGGGTCAAGGAGAAAAAAAAGAAAAAAACACAAGAATAAAGATCCACGGTGGTGCGAGAGAATTTTTATTAAGAGCTATTCGAGTGTCTGGCCTTGATAAAAGCATGCCCACGACTAGATGACTATATATATATATATATATAAATAAATATAAATATATATCAATTCGTATTCGGATCGACGATTACTTGAACAATTGCGAATACGTTGACGTCTGGATGATTAAGATGCGTTTGATCGAGTGTGAAAGTTTATTGGGAGAGAGAATAATAAATAAATGAATAAATAAAAGGTAATGATGTGCAAAGTAGAATTTTTGCATTGAGAACCGTCGAAGACCGTCATGATTGCATAACGTACTACTAATTATTTGAGTCCGTGTGCGCGCGTGATGAGCGATTGGGCTCGGCTGTTTTGAGCAAAAAAATAAGCAAAAAAAAAACAAGAGAGAAACTATGAGAGCTAAGACGTTATTTAATTAAAGTCATTACCCTTAGGAATACGAGACATCGTTATTGAAAAAAAAATTCTCGTACGAACGTATATAATGCATTATTGAAATATGCATGCACGAACATTTTTTTACTGTCAGCAGTCAGTCATTTTTTTTTTTCAATTAATATTTGCGTTTCGGCAGCTTGTTTCGTAACGGGCGCATCGTGAGTTTCGTTGTTACTTTGCGAGATACGAAGACACAATTATGATATTGAAAGAGATATGAAAGCTACCGATAGGAAAATTGATAGAAATTAAATAAAAATTTATTATCGACGATAGAGATCCGGAAATGCGTGACTGCTGGCAACCAAAATAAACGTGTGTGGCTTTGACGAGGGATCCGGTAAAGCACTCGCGAAGTTTGTCGTAAACTCGCACACCGCTCAAATCCGTCGTCGTTGGAATTTACGAGCGCGTTTGCGTTTGATGAATTTTTTTAAAATCTTTCCGCGAGTCGACAAACGACCCGAATTGCTTCCGTTCGCCTCGTCAAAACTTAGGCGATTCCTTAGGAGCGTGAAGCATGGTTTAGAGACCGAATTAGTTAGCGCAAGATTAACTTAGGCCGTGGGGACGAAGCAAAAAAAGTAACTCACCACCCATGAACACACGTACACATACACATACGCGAACAAACAAACAAATAAAAAAGAAAACACTTACATGTAAGCTAAAAGTACGAAATAGACGTTTCAGTTCTCGTTTGATGTTAGACGTTCGAGAATGTGAAACGCGCCCGCACGTCAATGCAAACTAAAAAGAGAAAAAAATACGCTGCTGGGAAATCGAGTTGCAATAGTTTCCCTTGCCGTACTTTCCGAGTACCAATAAAGCGACAAAAAAAAAAAGAAAAAAAGAAATGAACCCTTTATTTATAAAAAAAAAATAACAGAGCTGCCGTTCAAGTGGTAAAATGCTGCATTATACAGACATGATTGAATGCTATAGTTTCTCCATGAAATGCCAAAGAATCATACTCGCGATTGTTCAATTCACCTATCCCGATAATTGCATCTCGTTATATTAATAAAAAGAAAAAAATCGACGCAGTCACTGTACAAAGATTACCTTCCGCGCGCCAGCTCTTTGTAAGAAAAAGGGATGAAAAATCTTGTTGGACGAATTGATATGCAATACTAACGAATACTATCGGGGGGGGCAGCTCGATTTCCACGTCGATGTTGCACAGAGAGCGTGCGCCTCGCGAAGAGAATCGTGGCTCGTTATCGCGAAGACCGATAATGCAAAACGTACTCTCTACGGCGTTCGCGCAAAGGTCGATTCTTCAACGAGCGCTAATGTCGACAACATGCCCGAGTAAACAAATGTAACAAAAAAAAAGAAAAAAAATGAAGGCGTGCTATAATTAATATACATGTATGTTGGGCGGAAGAAGAAATGTTGACGACGAGACACACATGCCGTGCACCCACCGAACCCTTTCTTTAATTTTTTTTTTTCAATTTTTTTTTCAAATATATATATCGTCGCCGCGCCAAGGAAAGCGAGAGTTGGAGTGTGACAAGGATTTTATCTGTGTTACCTAGACGACATTGCTGGAACAATGATTTGTACGCCTTCTATGAAGGACCCTAGAGTACATTATGTTACCTAATACCACGTAAGGCACTTATTATCTAATAAATATTATTTACAAAAGGATAAGAATGTCTCAATACAATTAATCCCCTCATCCCGCCCATTACCCCCGATTCCGAAGCAAAAATTTATCTTGCGGGTGAAAAAAAAATCTGCATACGCAACGCCTGGAGGCAATACGCACCCCCGTGAAAATGGCATCAAACCCGCATACATTTCGCAAATTTTTTCGGTCTACGAAATTGTGGTTTACGCGAAAAACAAATTTCCGCCGAAAAATGACATAAAATTCGTCGGACGAATATGCAAATTCATTATTAGGGCACAAAGGGGTGAGTGTGAGCTGTTCCGAGCTCTATTTACCTACATCGTTCAACGTGACGGCCGGCAGTGAAAAAATTATGCGGTGGGAGAACTAATAGGTAAGTTTGTACAACACACTTTTTTTAAAAAGTAGTTTACCCGAGTAATTATTCGTTTTTTTCAACTCATCAGTTTTTTCAGTGTTCATTCACTATTTTCGCTCTGAACAAACAAATCGTATCAAAGCGAATAGCCACGTGGATGGTCGCAAATGTGCCTATATACTCGACGCTAAATAGGATGTATAAAACAAAGCCCGTTTATTGTCTGGTACGAGAGGCCAGACGATAAATTCGTTTAAAAATGGATGCATACATAATTCGCGATTTTTGGTACTGGTGAAGGATCTCGTCCCACTGCGGCCTATTTGACGGCAGAGATTAATTTCATGTATGACAAAAAAATGCACACAGGAAAAGCCTAAGGCAATACGCGCCCCTCAAAAGCGTGTTTTATTAGATTCGCATAAATTTCACGAATTCACATGTTTTCCAGCCTAGTAGACTGTGGTCCACGAGGGAACGACATTTCATCCGAAAATTCGCACAAAATTCATCGAATAAATTTGCAATTTTATTCGGGTAGAGGAGTTGAGTATGGGCCAATTCAAGGTCCATACATCTATATTAACAAGTCCGGCGGGGGGGAAAAAAAATAATGAGTTGGAAATACTAAAAATTAGTTAGAACTAAAAATCTATCTTTTTTTTCAACAATAGTTTTCCTACCCAATTATTTGTTCCTTCAACTTATAATAACAAAAGGGAAAAAAAGTACAATAAAGTATAAAGGGTTCATAAAAGTATATGATATTTAAATAAAGTTCGCGGGTCACTCACAAGTATATCGATCAATCTAAGTTCAATATACCTATATCAACGAGACGCTTCGCGGAGAAAACAAATTAAGTCTTGAGGAAACAACAAATTGATTATAACGAACGAGGCAATATTTTTCCAAGTCGTTATCCAATTGACCTCTCCATTATTGCGACCGATAATTTATTTCATTGGCTACAGCCAACTTTTCCTCAAAACAAACAAATATAGCATCAGCGCGGATGCACGTGGATGCGATTCGCGCTTGTGCACGGATGTACACGGCGCTAAATATGTGTAGGCACATTTATAGTCGGGTCTATGGGTTACTCGAGACGATAAATCCGACGACGGATGAACGTCCAGTAGATGCATATACATAAGCGACTCTCGGTAGTGGTCAAGGATCTCGAAGCTTGATGTGCTTCCTAACTGTGTCCCACATGACAGAGATCCCCAACGCACACCGGGGCACGAGAGAAGCGGGAGTGAGAGCTTGGGCGATATAACACATCGATCTGCCCTCGCGTATGCGCAATGGCGCGGAGTATTCTCCGACAACGTCGGTGAGCGTATTCCCATCGGGATGTGTGGGTGATATCGCAATAGTGTTGTGGACGACCGGGATACCTGAACCAACAGGTGATGCTGGAGCGGAGACACTCCCTAGTAGCGGCACAAACGCGGCGACGGTTCGCCATACCCCGCGCGTTCATACATCGTTTCCCGGTTCGCACACTCGTCCTCACACTTGCCTTGTTGATCCCCACGATCCTTGATCGGTCAATCAATCAACCACCGTGGATCCCGGCATTTATGCCGCTATCTATATCTCCACACTATTCTCGTACCTCCTTTTCCCCTCCGCGTTGTGTCTCTCGTAATACCCACAGCATCCGTATCTCGTTCGCCAGTTCGATCCCCCTTCCCCCACGAGCGCGTATCTTCGATCGCGCGTGACACACTCGACGAATCCTTCGAACGGTGCTGATTTCCAAGCTACACTCGGAATCCGACAAACGCCGCTCGGAACTCGAACGAAATCGTCGAGTCCAGTGCTACTGAACGCCGCGCTCCGCTCGCGAGACAACGGAGATGAATAATTGATAGACAACAAAACATTTTTCGCATTTCTTCTTCTCGCGTTTTCACACTGCTCGCTCATTATTGATTCTATCGATTTGATACTGTTTTTCTTGTTTCAAATACGCTCGTTCAAGATATAAATAAAAGTTTGTTATCGTTCGTCATCGAACATCGCGGATCGATATAGTGCGATTATCATAGACTCGTCCGGAGAAGAGAAAAATTCGCGGCGCATTTTTTTATGCGATCGTTATCGAAGCTTTATTCGCGTTTGACGAGACCAATTATTTTTAATTGTACGATCGAGTATCAATGACGATAGGCGACGGGGAACTTCGTCGATGCGGGCTTTCATTCGGAGAATTTCTTTTGTTTCTTTTGTTTCTCTCATTTTTGTCCTTCGTCGAGCGCCGATGTGTTTCGAGTGACAAAGGAACGTTAACGGGTGCGCGTGTAGATGTAGAGGTAATGAGTAATCAATGTTCGTTGCTGACCGTTCAAAGGGCCACGGCTATGTGAGCGCAATTAATAATACCGTTCGATCGAGAGGCATTATTGTCGTGAGGGCAGCGGCGTGACGATGTGAATCGGTGAATTCACTCGTGGCCATGGTCGAAATTCAAAGAGCTTTCGGTTCGACGCTTTCGACGGGTCGAATATCGGGACGCTGGGCTGCGCGCAATTTTATCGAATCGCGTAACTGAAGCACGAGGGAAAAAAGGCAAATCGTCGAAGAACTAATTGGAGATAAGCCTAGATCGTCGTAGAGATGGTGTGACGGAAGGAAGACATCACCGGCAGCGGGCAGGTGAGTTTGATGAACCGAAAAATATTGTACATCAATTTTCCGAACGTTTACGAAGACCCGATACGTTTACAACTACCCCGAAACGGGACTTGCTCATGGCTATGGAAAACATCCACTTCGTCGAGTCTGTAACAACCATCGCCGTGTTGTAGAATAGAATAGAGAAGAGACGCTGATAGGAAGTTTGTACAAAGTTTACTCGGCGTCTCATCTTTCGGCAAAAACGGGATATCCCGCGGCTGTGGAGGGTAACCGTTACGGAGTTATATACGCCTCGAGGCTCTCGGACCCTTTGGACTCACTCGCCGCTACACTTACACCGCAGAGCGTTCGGCTTTGTCAACAGGTGGCGAAGCACTTGGTTACACATCGGAAAAAAATGAAAAATTGAATAAACAAAAAATATTTCACGGTCTTTTCGGTACTCTTCGAGAAGTTTCGAATAGTAGTCTTAATCGTTTCTCGTGAAACAAAAATCTGCTCTTCGAATTTGAACTGATCTACGGACTCGCGGATTCATCGTACATTCAATGTACAAACATTGTAGCGTTTGCCTCTTTACACCACGTCGTCGCGTATTTTTAGTCGTAGCTTCGCAAGCTCCATGCTGAAAATCGTTATGGTTAACAGATTCGTGTCCCAGATACGAGGGAATACGCGAAACGGTCGATTTCGAACACGTTGCATGGAAATTTTATAGGAATTATTTCTAGAGAGCCGTTAGATAGCGAGAGCGCGGAAAGGAGGGGTCGGCGTGGGGGGCACGCGAGATTCCACGTGACATGAATAATAGATGGAAAAATCGAATTCTGATATAAGGCGATGGGTCGTTCCGCGTATATGTATAGAGGAGACCGGGGCTAGTCGAAGCACGGGCGAATCGGAACCACGATATAAAAAATAAAAGATTTTACGCAGCAAGAAGTATGACGCTCTATGGACTAAGAGCTCATCAAAACTTCAGTTCGAAAACTTCAACTTTAAAAATTGAAAAACTTGACTTTCTTTTTTTTTATTCAAAATTTGACTTAAGAAATGGGAAACGTGACGCCAATTTTGATAACAGGATTTTTTAATTTTTTAACATTCTCAACAGCATGGACCTTCGTTTTTTTTCTTGTACTTCAGCGTGGCTCCGAATTCCCCCGCGTTTCCACTCGCCCTGTCTGCCCAATAACGACGCGTAGAATCTTTTGCATTCGCTTTATTATCGTGTTGTATCAATCTGCGTCTGGTTTTTCTTCGGTTCGTTTCTGTTATTATACGCCGCGTTTGAACGCGTAATAGTGTGCGAGAATCTATTTCCGAACGTTGAGGCCAACGTTCGTGAATAGTTTAATCGGCGCTCGTTGATAGGGTACGGTCAAAGCGTAGAAATTTATACGTGAGGTAACGTTGCGCACGTGTGTTCTAATGTTACAAAGAGGCCTAACAGGCAGGAGGGAAGGGGGTGGGCTACAACGGATGTACGATCGATGCAATACTCGAAGTATCCCCCGGAGGTAGCGGTTCGGTGTCGAAGCATGTCAAACATTCCGGATCCTAGACAATATACGAGCGGTGGAAGCCCTCCCGATGTTACCCCACACTCTTGAAACTCCCTACTTCAGCGCGCACTTTGATTCCGATACACCACCTACCCGTGTACATCCCTCGTCCCGCTCTCGGCGTGTGTGAGACTTCCGGTTGTAGCCGTGTTCGTAAAGTTTCGCACACCGATAGACACGGCGCACAGGCTCGAGAATGCCATTGTGATGAAAACACCGAGTCAAAATGAACGGAGGCTCTCGCGATTGTGAGGAAAGGAATAGCTCCGGAATAAGAAGCAGGATAGACGGGCGCGCGTGGCAGCGGCAAAAGTCAGACGGATATTACACGGATAGATAGCAAAAGAAACTCGAATCCATCTATAAGGCTGCATGCATACACAGCACACAGCGAACTGAAAGGAAGTCCGGGGAATGAGAAAATCCAGGAAGAATGCAGCAGCTATATCCTGACGATGAAAACTCAGGAGTATTTTACCTTTTTTTTTTCTCGAGACACGAAAGAAATTGGAGATGCCGGAGAGGAGTCCTCGTTGCTTCGGGTTTCCTGTGAAATCCGATAAAGCACTCCAGCGATAAGTTCTCGAATCGCGAGCTTCTCGAGTTTCTCATATACGCGACGGATCAATTTTTTTCCCTCTTTTTCGAAGTCAACAAGGATTATAATATTTTCGAGTCACAAATAGAAACGCGGTCGTCCGCAGGGCCATTTACTCGACTAGAGCTCGTGAAACAATTGCGGCCGAGAAACGTTCTCATTAACGCTTCCAGCACTCAAGTTCGCGAGAATTTCCGCGCACCGGTTTTATCTCTATTTCGTTGAGCTTTTTTTTCGTCCTCTTTTCCCCAACTTCCATTTCGAGAGACACTCGAGCCTTGAAAAAATCTTCGTTAGCTAAAGGCTCTTAGAGGTGTTTTTTCTTCGTTTTTTTTTCTCTTCTTTTCTTTCATCAGGAAGTGCAAGGATGCCCCAGGGTGGCGTGCTCTGGCAAGGGACACAGAGGAGAGCTTGCGGTCCTGGCGCAAACTGGAATGTTCAGGTAAATCGATACTGTCGAATTATAACGAGGCAAAAAAAAGAAAAAGAACCTCAGAGGCTACCCCAGGGCAGTCTACCGTCGTCGTAACTACTTCCCACTTATCCAGTTAAGTAGTACATTAATGATCCACTCGTTGGTACTTACATCACCTATATACCCGTCATTCAGGTCGTTAGAGGGAAAGTTACTACCAGATGCATCTGGCACGCCTGCCGAGCACTCGGAGTTGGATTGCTACTGATGCTTCTCGGGGGTTGCATGGCCACTATAGGTAAAAGAGTCCTTCTGAGTCCTTTCGAGCTCGCATTCCAGATACAGGAAGCTTCAACGCGAACACTTTTTATCTTTCTCTCGGCATCCTTTACCTCGGACATCAGGATATTTTGCGGAAAAATTGTCGGTCGCTCAAGAGATACACGGCAACATGACGGTGAAGGTGAAGAACGAATCGCGAATATTTCATCTGAACAATCTGAGCTACGCCGGGCCTATCGTGATGGGAGTCGGAGGTGAATTGCATTCATTTATTAAATCAATTAATTTACGATTCGACGAGCTGCGTCATATCATACACTATTACACCTATTCGAGGTATGTCACGGTCAATATTTGGGACGAGGTCAACCAATGGGACATCCCGCATTGTACAGAATGTCGCTCCCGCAATCAAGTTATGTTTCGATTAGGAGCAACGCTTTCGGAGTAAATTCGCAGTCGCGGTCGACCGAAACGCGAAAACGTCACGACCAGCGGCTCAAGAGATTCCACTACGGATGTGGAACGTCGACAATAGTTTTCCCGCTTCTGCTTCATATCCGAATAGCGTGTCGCTCGCGAAATAAATGTTTATCGCCATAGGCGAAATACACGTGTGTCCCGTAAACTTTTGTTTCGCACCCTCGTTTCGCGGGATAATCTGAAAGTAAAAAAGTATGCCCCCAGAGAGATTTGAACTCTCGACCCCTGGTTTACAAGACCAGTGCTCTAACCCCTGAGCTATGGAGGCTCACGCAGGCCTTATGATTTTTTACACGTCAAGTAACCGCGTACTCGGACGTTCATCATTTTGCGTCGAATCGCCCCTCGATCGTGATAAAAATAGCTCGAAAAAGTTTTTGAAAATGTGCATCACATGTTCGGACGGGAAATACAATAAAATAGTGTGAATGAGTCGCGCGTTATGGCCGGTAACAACGGAAACTATAGTACTTGACCATTGTCCGTCGGTACAAACGATTTCGACTCTTCTTCTTAAAGTATCGCGAGAAAAAGAATTCGTTCCATTAACCGTAGGGCACAACTGTTGTCGGAGTATTCAGCACGAAATAATACATGAAACGATGTGGAGAACACTTTTTGGAGCACTCTGAATTTCATGCAAACATTTTCAAAGCTTTTTTGTTCGGGTTCTTCGTTGCGGTAACAATTCGTAGAGGCGGTACTGTAACTCAGCCGAGTACTCTTGTTCGCGCATTATTTCCACGAAACTCGCACGAGTAAAAAGCGACGAGAAATTTTCTTGAGCAAAGTAAAAAAAAATGTTATATTTTTTCAATTCGTTTAAAAGAACATTCATTTTTTGAGAACACTTTTAATTGTTCGTCGTATAAAATTCGTTTTCAATACATATTTTTCCCGGTGATCGCAAATTTTGTTCATTCCCCATCATCATATTCGATACGAAAACTCGCTCCGAACGCAAAAAATATATTGTTTACCGAAAATGATCAAATAAAAAAAAAATATATTGAATTAAACGTCACGCTGTTAGCACAGCGCAACGGAGCGCAGTTATAACGTAATAGCAGTTTGAGCGATATTTAAAATAATGGTGAACGAATTATCGACAGGATTCATAGTGGTAGCCGCATGCGTAATGACCTTCGAGGCGCGCGACAGCGCGGCGAAGGTGGTACCGGCCCGTTTTCGTTTCAATCAAGGCTCGACACTGAAGAATCGTAATCAGCGGAGTCGACGCTCGACCTCGAGCCAAACGACAAAGTGGGATCATCAATACGGATTGTTTCGCGTACATCGCACGCTGAGTCCGAGCGCTCAAGAGATCTATCGGAAGCAATTGACGGCGGAATTTATGAGATTCTCGAAGAATCTTCACGACAAGGGGGGCCTGACGAATCCGATAAAGAAGAGTCCAAGCGCGCCGTCGTTGGAAACGAAAAAATCACCGTCCTGCCGAAAGCCCCCGAAATACGCTGGATGCGCGCTTCTGAATCCCGAATTACTGCAGCGACACGCGCTGTCCGTGGACAATCCCGGTTACAGTCCGCAGCACAGACCGAGCGGCGATAGTTTGGAGAACAACAAAATGAGCGGCAGTCAAGTGTCCATGGCGATGGATTTGCACATACCTAACAAGGGACCGGTGACGCTCAAGGTCAAGGATCGTTCGGACACGGCGCGGAGACATCAGCTCTTGAGGCAAACGAAGATCGAAGACGCCGAGGAAGCGTCCGCCGAAGAGGCGAGAAAGGCAACCGGACACTCGAGAAAGCAACAGCCACAACCGGGTACGACATTTCTTTCAGCTCTTTTCTCTTCGAGTAATGCGTCGAATTTTTTATTATCTTTTTTTTTTTTCATCTACAAAATTTTCAACAGACATATCGAATTTCGCACTGAGCGCATACAGCAGATTCCCCGATGACTTTCTGCCCCGGAAACGTAGCTCGATCGACGTTCGAACACCGGAGGAATTCGGTATACCGACGCTCGGCAGTTGCTCGCCCCGGGACTTTCGCAAAACTTCGTCGCCGAACTTTCGTAACATGTCGTTCGATAAAATTGGAAGCGAACGAAGAATGGAGAGATCGTTGGGAAGCCGCAAAGCGAGTCTCGAGTTCAAGAGAAGCCCGGACTTTCGGAGAGCCGACTACAGGCAAGTTTCGATGGGTCGCGTTATCGAACTTATAGATGGATATTATAAGCGAGTTTGGAAGGCCCGTCGATACCAGAGAATCGCCGTCGACGCGGGCGAAATTTTGATTTCATTGATCTTCAAATTATGTACACAAATATGTCGGAGATATCGGGATTTTTTCTTCTTAAAATTCTATCGCGGACAGTAAAAAGAAAGTAAAAATATTTCTTGCAAACGCGAGTTGAAAGAACGAATTGTTCCTAATTTTACAAAAAAAGGATTATTCTCAACAACTTTTTTTGACAATTGTCCAAAAAAAATCGAACTAATTTTTTTGGGGTATATTTGACTATATTTCTCGATAGATGTATACCAGACGACGCGGACATGAGGTCGAGGGCCAATACGGGGGAGAGTCTGCGTCGTCAGAGACACCCGAAGCTCTATCACTCGAGATCGGACGACAACAGACGCAGATCGTTCGATAAGCACAGAAGGGATTCACAACAATCGAGCAGACACTCGTTGAACACGCAAGTGGTCCTCGAGGGTTGCGGACCCGAGTACGAGCTCAAGTACTTCGCAACGGCGTCCCTTGAGAACGATCACGACAGTCGGGCCAATTCGGAGGAGAGTCACGTACTCGAAACCGAAGAGGCGGCTTTGACCGCCGTATCGTCCGAGGGCCCTATGGAAAGCGATGCATTGCTCGAGGAACCGGAACTCGAGAATCTCACCGATCCAGAATCCGCAAGTTCGAGCGAGGAGGACGAGAACGCTGGCAACGTTAAGAATCGGCCGCAGGGTTCCAGAAGCTCGGGTAAGAAACGTCTCGTCGCGCAGAATACCGTATTGCACGTGACCGCGGATTAGGTTAATCCACCGAAATATACGTAACTTGTGTGTTATAATATAAATCATCAATCGAAAAAGAAAAATAATAATAAAATAAAAGAAAAACGATGTATTTCGACTGTGTAAGTATAATAATGAGATTAGTTCTTGAAGCTCAATTGCGAGACTCGCGACATCGTAGAAATTAATAATGATAATCATTATATGTAGTCGTGTTGAATTTATTTTACGTTTTTCTTTCGTTTCCGCGAATTGCGTTTTATAACGAGACAATCATCTCAACGAGCTGGTCTCGATTGTCAATACCGACTGACGCGCACACGTTACCGTGAATTAGGTATAAGACATATATACGTATAGTATATACAACAAATATATATATATAAAATATATAACTATATACATAATATAAATATAAATATATAATATATATTTCAAATTAATTTATTATCATCGGGCGACAGGGAGAACGAAAGAAACTGTATAGCTTTCGTGTGTTTAAATAATCGATATTAGCACAGATGCAACCACTGCACGCGATGGAATTCAAAATTACGTTCGTACCGAACTTACTGCCGCTCCAAGATTTCCGGAGCGAACAGCAGAATGTCTCTTTCGCGTATACTTTCGCGCCTAGATTCATCCACCGAATAGATTTTTTTTAGGCCTACGAATCTCGTACGTAAGAAAAAGGGATACCGATAATTATAAAAATGATTTCGTTCGATGTCCATGCTGACTTTTGTAACAAGCAATTGATTTACAGCTTCTAGATGCTTCGACCGTCGTGCAAACATATATTTTTGTACCCTGTGCAGCCGTGAAATACCCTTTTACTCGCAGACTCAGCATCAATGATAATATTCTCGGTCCACGACCGAACTATTTTGATGAAACGTTCACTCCAGTACCTTCTCGACTCGATCAATTCGGGCTCTACGATATATTCTTTAGTGGGCTGTAACTAAACTTCCGTAACGGAACAATCTATCGCAACTATACGAGTATTGAAGAGAATTATTATACTGTCCGTTGTCTCATACTCGAATTCCTAGTTACTCTCGATATATCACTATAATAACGTTGTAATGAAAAAATTGTGAAAAAAAAAAAAATGATCTCAATTAACAATAGCGATACGTCTTCCGAATTACATTCTGAGTGTACTATATACTCGATTCTCGTATCTATTCTATACATTCGAAACTATAATCTTTATCGTGTTGAAACGTAGCAAGGCTATAAGGGGACAATGCGATTCGATACTCGATACAATTGACGAATCGTGTCTGCGCCTCTATGCCCTAGTAAACACTCTTTGTACGATATTTTTTGTGGCGGTACCGCGACGCCCGATACGAGCAGCGAATAACCCCGTTGAAGTGTTATATCACGCGAGTGTCTTCGTTCCAGGACCACGGTGTGTTAGGTACATTACTCATAATCGTTATACATATATACACATCGTAATAATCGATAACAAAAATATGAAAAAAGATAAAATATGAAAAATAAACATAATCGAGCTGTGATGTAATCTTCGTTGTTAAGAAAGCGGAAAGGAATAAGGAAATACAAAAAAAACGTAATTAATATATACTGTAGCGAGATGGATAGAAAATAACGAATGGAAAATGAGTTTGATTGATCTCAGTGTAATAATCGATCGAACTAATATAATAATCGTTCCTCCGAGCGCGAATTCGTAAGAGCGAAAATCGCGCTCGGCGTATTTGTCGAAAAAAAAAATATCACGAATTAACACAAAGTGAGAAAACGCCGATCAAGCGTTATTACGTAATTTAGATTCGTTGTGAAATATTTATCCCGTGTCCCCTCGAAGTTGTAACAACCCTCGCATGCTCATTGTTGTGACACGTCAATAAACGAAGGAGAGAAGTTTGAGCCTCGTTCACGGTTGCTTCGATTGTTTTCATTTTAGCAATAAGACAAACCGATCACGATTTAGCGCGCAGTTTCGGAGAGGTGAATCACTTCAACGCTCCGTCAGCATATATCGGGAATTTGAAGGCACAGTCGACATTGAAGTTTGAATTACTTATCTACAAGTTAAAATAATTCCGGTATTAACGAATTAATAAAATAAATTAACTAATGGTTATTAATTGGACATTTTTTTTCGAATTTGATATTATATATTTTTATATTGTTCATATAATGATGAAAATAATACGAATATTGCATTTTGGATCATCGTCTTAACCAATTGAGTTGACGTAGCTTACAAGTTTTTATGATAAAAATTTGAGAAAAATACTTTGAAAACCTACATAACACTTCAAATTCTCAGTGTGCAGACGGAAGCATTGAATAAATATATGAGCCTTACATTTTTTTTAGGGTAAAAATGGATAGGAATGAGTCGACGAGAACGCATCTGTATTATTGAATCGCGATAAGCGGTAGAAATCTTCGTTTCAGGTAAGAGATAACGAAGGTAAAGGGTTTTTGTCGATGTCGGTAAGAGGCAAGAATGGAAACGAGGATCGGTACCTATGTACCGAGGTGCACACGGTGCGTCGACCGGTCGAGCAGCAGGTGAGAGACGCACAGGTGAGCCCCGATGCGACCAAACGGAGGGGGGAAAGGAAACACCGCGGCCCGCGTTACAGTAGAATCACCTGGAGTGCGAGAGAGTTAGTTACACGAGCGTTGTTGAGCCGGTGAGAAGGAGGGGAAAAAGATAGCCAAGGTGAGCTACGGAGGCAAGGAACTACCGGGCCCCCGCGAGTTCGTTCGGTTCAGTCAGCGTTCACTGTGCTGTTGCTGATGGCTACGTGGTCGCCATAATCTGGACTCTGCTTCAGTTTTTTTTCTTTTACCTGTGCAACTTTTGTTTCTAACGACACGACATCGAAGCTCTTCCCAATCCAACGTAGTTTCGTTGCTCCTCATCGTCGAGCGTTATAAATCATAATAGAAACATTACTTTCTCGTACGGAGCATCGAATTATTTGGTGAAGATTCAGTGAATCATTGATCGGTCGATCGGATGACGAGGATCCAGTTTCAAGTGGAAGGAAGCCTTGGCAAAAATACTCGTCGCACAGACAAAGTTCCAAGATAAAAAACCGACGGAAAGATGTCATCGGAACGATTTCACAAGTAAGAACAATCAAGTATTTCTTTTCATTTTTCTAAACTTCAAATACCGATCAAACACGATAGTGCGACGTTATTTTGTTATCGACTCTATCGAAAAAATCTTCAAAGGCAACTCTCGTTCAGAATCATTAAAAAACTATAAGAAAACTATCAAAAAGAGAATAAAAAAATAATAAATCTAAATATTTTTATACACATTTTTTATGTTTTATCGTCGGAAGACAATTTTTTCTTTCGTTCAGAGCGATTTATAATTAGTCTACGTACAGTTTTCTCAACTGTCTGACAATTAATTATAACGGAGTGTTAATGACGACACTTGCGACAGTGGCATCTCGATGACAGTGTAACGAGCGTAATTTCAAGGTTTGATAAATATAAATTGAGATCGTCGACGATCCCGGCTTACTCAACAACGTGGTAACCGTTTGAAAAATATTTTTTTCACGTGCATTCGATAAATCTTGATTTTTAAAAATGGCAATATATATATATAGTATTTTAAATCTGTTCAACTGAAATCCGATCGAGTCACGTCGGAAGAATCGTGAAGTCATAGGTTCTCGTAAACGCTCTTCCAGAACAACGAGAACCTTTATCGCGCGTCATCTCGATAATATCGATAAAAAAAAATCCTTATCGCGTGTTTCTCTTTATCGTCGATATAAAAAACGAGATACTCGGAGATACGCACGAGGCGGTTCTATACCATCACGCGAAGGCTTGTTAGGTGAATTCTTATATGGAACCGGACTAACGCGAAAACTTCTCGGGAGGGTGAGTTTCCTTTCGTTGGAGCATAGCGGATTCAAGTGACGCGGCGTAGTTGCTCTACGTACGTATACATACGCGAAACACGCGGGATCGCTGACCGTGGAGAAAATCAATTAAAAATAGAAAACGAACAGAGGAGAAACTGTCGCGTATCTCGTTTGTCCCGACACCTGGGACGCGTGTTTACGTTGAATTATATCAATTAATTGAAAAAATTACGAAGTTACAAGGCGCAAAAATTCCGCAGATAAACGATAACGCGAGAAACGTATAATTGAAGGACACTCCGTGCCAATTGATACCGAAATATTAAGAGAAGTGGGAGATTCATTTTTGTATCAAGAGGAATGATAATTCGTGAAATATCTCACGAGGAATGCAATATTCTGTTTTCAAGGGCCGCGCGAGACGGAGCCTTGGAGATTCTCAAAGAAGCAACGCGAAAGGACTGTAACTCGCGAGATGAAGGAGGAATGACCCCAACACTATGGGCAGCCTTCGAAGGTCACATAGATGCGCTGAGACTGCTCGTCGCCAGGGGGTACGTTGCTGCATGCGCAGAGACTCCTTCGACTGTATTCTTACAAAACGATCGAGCACTCCTCGAGGTGTCTATTATCCATAATGCTTTAGTAACAAAGAATTATTCCGCCGAGAAGTCTGTTCAAGCGCATCTCCTCAAATACGACGTTAATTACTATTAATCAAAATTCCACCGATTAAGTGAAAGTTACTGATTATAACTTCAATGACATAATGAAAACATGAATGAAGCACAGAGATGAATATCTGCCGAGCGGCAAAACACTGCGAATCCAGGGAGCGAACGATTGTTCGAAGGCCTTGTGGGATAATTTCATAGGTGAACGGAAGCGAGGGACAGAGGAAAGAGCACTCTCACCGGTGAAGTCATTCGCGCAGCTTACGGGAAGCTTTCGTCGAAAGTGTCTGCATTTGCATTGCTGCGCGGAGAATCGTTCATTAATTATGAATAACAAATATCGTCTTATCGTGCGAATTCTAATATCGGTTTACTTTCGCTAACAACGATATTCCGCTTGAGTTTAAAGCGAAATTGTGTAGTCCGTAATATTTATTTCGAAATCGAATTTTTTACTAAATAACATACGGGTTTAACATAATTTTATAATTCGTCAGTCTATAACGGCGCATCGGGAAAGGTGTATTTATATTGCAATTCGGGGAAATTAATTACTCACGAATATTTACTGTACTCGTTATTTCGTACGAGCGGAAAATATTGTTTTTTTTTGCTATCAGAGACTTGATTTTAAAGTAAAACTGTGTGGTCCAGAATACATTTATGAAATTAAAATTTTCCGTATAAAAATTTACAGTTATATATATATATTTGCAATATTTTTTATCGTTTTGTAAGGGCTTGAAAAATAATGCTATAACGTTATCAAATGCCTGAAGTATACATTTTCTCCCTCAGACCGCAATGAGTAACTTTCCATCGGAAAGCGAAGTTCGAACCGTTCGCAAAATAAAAATCATAACTTTTCTCGAGGCGCATCGACGAGAACGAAAAATTCCACTCGTCGTTATCAAGGCCGTATCGATTGTAATTTCGCCCGCTTCCGCGAATGTGCGTTTCATTTTAATTAAATCACCCAAATGTTTGCCAAGGGAAGTTCTCGCCCGGGCGGAAGTAAAACAAAAAATATATTGTCTCTCACCAATTATCATGCTTCCAGTAATTGTAAACATCGATTCGCTCGTTCGACAAACCATGCGATAGACGCGTATTTATCTTCGAATTCTCCGGTTCACTAGTCGCGTGACTAATCGGCCCGAAAAAGTCCCGAGGCAGTCTTTCTTTTTCGTTACTTTTCCTTCGCTAACAATGCCCGATGTGATTCAAGTTTACCGTTTTCTCGTTGCTCGAACACCGAGAATCCGCGCTGAGTTTTTGCGACAACGGAAAAAAAAAAAAAAAAAATCGTCGAGAAGTAAGAAGAATAATGTTTTCGTACCTCGCTATTTCGTTGTGCGGTGAGCAAGTTTCCGGCGTTGAGCATCGATATTTTTCGTCGTCGACAGATGGCCCCCGTCGCAGGAAGTGCACCGTGCAATCTGCCACAGTCAATGAAAAGAAAATATACGCTATATCGTATTAAGCATATAGACATTATAGGTGTACACATGCGTGCGAGACATACGCGTAGAAAGAGGCAAACCCCACGGAAATTGCTGGTGTATACATGTTTTATATTTTATATGCAATATATATATAGATATATATGCACACACAAGTCTCTGGGTGCTGAGGCAGCAGCAGCAACAGCAGCGGCAACGGCGGCGCGACGAAAAAACAATCGAGCGTGCACGAAACAAAACCGGGGCAAACGAAACGAAACGGAACGGAGCGGAATCGAGAAAGAGATGGGATGTTGTTGTACGGCTACGCTATACCCCTCTATACAGCAATGTTATTGCCAACGTTATGCCATGCCCCAAGCTCCAGCGGCGCTAGAGCCGACAATAGTTTAACGATCGTTGGCCACGAATAATGTATTATCGAACGCTTTCTACCGTGTTACTACATTATTCGTATTGCATAAATAATTAACCATACCTTGTAATAATATTATCGACAAGCTGTTTTAACAATGGTCTTCTGTTTCGAGACGCTTCATAATGATAACAATATACAACAGCGATGGATTTTAAATAAATAATCGGAACTTGCTCAACGAGAGAGAATGATGAACTTCTTTTGTTTTGAATTGCAGTGGCGATGCGGATAAAACCGACTATTTTGGTAATACGGCGCTACATCTGTCGGCCGCTCGAGGTCACGAGTACTGTGTCAAATTCCTAGTCAAGTTTGGATGCAACATATGGTCCCTCGACATCGACAGACACTCGGCCCGCGAATTGGCTGCTATCAACAATCGCGACAAAATCTTGCAATTCTTGGATCTCGCGCAGGCCGAACAAGAGGCGACCAATCGAAAGAAGTGCAAGATGCTTCGCGAGAAGGCCGAGAAGGACGCCGAAAAAAGGTATCGATGTCGTTCGAAAATATATCATTTTTTTCGTTCTATGTTATTATGGTTTTATTTGTTATATGAAAAATATAATAAATATATTCTGTATTATTGTATACAATAATAATTTTTTTGATATATTGTTTATTAATTATTTCTCAATCATTTATGTTTCAATGCATTATTTATATCGCAGATTCAAGGAATACGTGAAAAGACAGAAGACAGCGGACATTCGCGCGGAAAAGGAGCAAAAGAAGTTGCTGAAGGATCGAGCAAAGATGGACATCGAGTCGATGAACGAGAACAACGTGTTACCTCACAGGCCGAGCATTCTCACGTTCAAGGGCCGTGTAAAACCGTCGCAAACGTTCAGCGACATCGTCGGCACTATATCAACAGCTAAGGCCGGAACTACGACGCGACGCGGCAGCGCCGTGTGCCGCAAAGCATTGGCTCGAAAAGCCGTGACCGACGACTTCAAAGTCGTCGAGGTAAGATAATGACAGCGTTTTCAACTTGCAATGAATAGAAAAAAGAAACAGCGAAACTGAAGAGTCTGGTTTCGTACTTGCAGATCGAGGAGGACGGCAAGCGCTCGGTGCGAAGTCTCACCGGACTTCGGCGAGATTCCGAAGTTATGTACGTCGGTACGTACGAGACTCAGGCTCAGCAACAGATCGGGAAGAGAGGACGAATATCCGACGTGTGGGGAACACTGAGCAAGGCTCAAAGCACGCCCGATCTGTTGGGCGATCGAGATTACGACGATGACGACGATGAGAATGAACTATTGCACAGAACAGGAACTATGAAGAACGTCGTCGAGGAAGCGGTTCTTCTTCAAGAACCCGCGAGTATATTCAACAGGCCTGGATTTGGCTCCGTGGCTTTCAGAAGATCCGTGAGTGACTAAGATTTCTGTATTGAGGTTTTCGAAATATTTTTTTAACTTTGGTAATTCAAAAGAAAAAAAATTCAAAATCTCTGATGCTTTTTCAATTTCTGAAAGTAAAAAAAAGTTCTTTACGTGTTTTTAATTTGTAAATTTGCCTACTATTTTAATGGTTTTTTTTTTCTAAGAAGACCGTTTGTTATACATTTTTTAAATTGCCCCACACGCAGATTACGGCAACGTTGGACAACCTACCGGTTACGCAGTTGGACGTCAATCAACGTCACGGGAACGCATACACGAACGGTTCTCTCGACGGCTCGATAAACGGTCACAGAAACAGCGGCAATGGTCACAACAACGAAGAAATCAGTATAGGAAGCGCTGGAAGTTTGGCGCGAAGACAGAGCATGTGGGACGACGATAGACTGTCGAGTAAGGATACAAAAAATCGTAAATACCTATACTAGAAATAAACATGTTTGTTGAAATTAATTAAAAAAAAACTACGATTATCCGAAGGTTTTTCGGGCGAGGACGAAACGGACGAGACCGACGAGGAGTGGACACCGCTGCAGAGATTTCTCGTCGCTAACAATCTGACCTCCATACAGAATATCCTCGAGGCGGAACAAATAGATCTCGAGGCTCTGATGTTACTGACGGAAGCGGACATTTCGGCACTGAAACTTCCGCTCGGCCCGAGGAGAAAGCTCATGAATGCTATAGCCGACCGGAAGGATGCCCTTACCGCACCGGAAAAAATAATCAAGGATACGAGATTGTGAGAAATCCGTCGACGACACCGCAATCGGTAATCGCGTATTTTTCCAGAAACATTTTTATTGAAATCAGAAAAGAGAAGTTTTTTCTTTTTTAATATACATTAAGAAAAAATCGACCGAAAGGTCGGCCTTGCCGCGTCGAGAAAATACGATGAAGAAGCAGATTGCGAGGAGCCAGAGACAAGGCTTATCGCGTATTTTTTCACAGAAGTGTTTCCTTGTCCGCTCGACATTTGTCCGCGTGTACGATAATGTCAGCATCGGCTCGACGCCTTTTTAAATATAAGACATGATTATCAAAATAATTTGTAAACTATAACGTGTGAATAAACGAATCTATTTGTAAATCGTCAATTTACTTATATCCTAGTTCTGCTAAAGGGAATATTTTTATTTTAAGTTTTTTTTTTTTAATTCTTTTTTTTTAGTATTGTACGAAGTCGTTTCGGTTTCATCTTTCGTTTATTTTAATTATTAATTCATACAAACAAGAGACGCAAAAATATACAAGCTCCTTGTGTCCAAGAACAGAACAAATTAACAGCACCAATCCTCTTTGCCTCGTCGTTTATTCTCTATCGCTCTGATTCCAAAGTTCTTCGTTCTTCGCATCTTGATACAGAGACGAAAAAAAAAAATTAAGACCCTAAGTTACCAAGTAGTCGATCTATTCTTTTTTATCGGTTACGAATACGAAGTCAACGGATCGTAGTGTTTCAGTAACGGCTTAATTTGTGTATCGTTGACCCGTAAAAACCGGTGCCGTTTTGTACGACGACAAAGGTTTTTTTGTTCAAAGCCTTTTTGTTCGCTTTTATTTTGTGTCAGAACAATTCGAATAAACGCGCACGCCAATTCCTCGTTTATCACAGAGGTCCTCGGTCTCGCGAGGCCCAATATCCCAGGCTCAAAGAAAAAAAAACCATCCGTCGCACAACTACGTGTGGTTACTCTATCATTGTTGCGTGTCCGAATACAAATGGTCGATGTGTGTTCGTGTATGTGTTTTATCTTTTCTTTGTTTTCGTTTGAAATTTGTAACGGAGGCATCGATTTCATGGACATTTATTGGATATTGCCTTATCTTTTCGCTTGATAAATATTACGATTAAAGCTATCGAATAGTAATCAATATTAATATTAGCTTTATCGACTAATTGTATTACAGCTTAACCGTTACACTATTATTTAATAGTAAAGCGTTCTATTTACAACCGAATAACAAAATGGCTCGTTAATTTTTGTTTTTGGAACGATGTTAACCGTGAATCCTCGTGGCCACGAGTGCCTTTTTCTTTATCTCGCGATAAAACGACAAGGTGCAATTTCGAGGACCGACGGTTATGCTGCATTCCGAAGAATAATGTCGCTTTCCGTATTTGTTTTGTTTTTTGGCCCTGACAAAGAAATTCGTTCACAACATCGGGAGGGATAACGGTGATCGAATTACTTGCGAATTGTGATGCGCCTATCGAGGCCCAAAAGATTAACGAGACACGGTGCGCGCGCGCGTTGCGAATAATTTACATTTTACAACGAACCTGAAGTGTCGCGCCGTATTAAAGACGTAGCACCCTCTCTTCGAGGGTGTCTTACAGTGTACTTGTTGTTGGTTTTTTTTCTATTCTCATATACTTACACATGTACATAAACATATAGACGGAACGCGAATAGCTGCCCGGTATGAGTTTACTTTCGTTTGTAGTCTTTGATTTATCTTTTCTTTTTTCGTAGATAAATAAACCGTTGATTGGTTTTGTTTGATTGTGGGAAACAACTGGAAAAATTGAGCTTTACTGTACAGAAATTAAGTATGAAAACAAAAAATCGTGAAATACCGTCGCAGTTATTCTCGTGAATTCCGTTAATATGCGCCTGTAGATATGTAGAAATATACATATGTGTGTATATATATATAGTATACGAACTTATACATTTACGTACATTATACGTGTGTGATTGCAAAGGAGTAGTCCAAGTTCGAGCTTAAGCGGTGCGCGGATTTATGCTTTTTCCTTTCCGTTTTTTTGACTTGGAGATTCTTGTCGCTCCGTCGCGTAATTGAATTAATGCAAATAATTGCGTTAACGAACGCAACAGCGCGACGCGACGCGTTTACCAATAAACGCGTTTATTCGCTAGGCACCCGTAAACGCGAATAACGCGACAGCTACGGATCGACTTGGACATTGTGTGGGTGCTGAGCACGTGAATGTTCGGCTTGCCAAACTCAAAAGATCAAAGTGTTATTTTACAGAATGGCTCTTGAACGCTACATGTCGTCGTCGACTCGTACCTTCCCTCCCTCGGCCCTCTCTATCCCCCTTTCTCCGTCCGGCGGCAACGGAACCTCTACAAAATGATTATATATACGTTTGTTTTTTGTTTATTGATAAAAGCGTCCAAATATCAATTTTCTTGTTTTTCTGTTTTTTTTTTGTTCTTTTACCTATAATCACATAATAACCGTAACAATATTACATTTTACAGGGAAAGAAAAGAAGCGTTCGCTCAAATTCCGAAAGAATGTTTTACAATCGTAATTTTCTTCCCGGTATTATTTTAATCCCTCTTGCCCCCTTGTTCTTTGAATCTTTGTTCGTAATCCTCATTCGCAAAGCATACGATGTTGATGTCCAGCGCGTAATCGTGCGCCTCTTGCCGTAAAACAAAAACTGCAAGCTCCTTTGATCGAGCGTAAAACTCGTGACGATCTGGTTCACGTTGCTCTGACCCACGTGTAAAATCATTATACGATAACGAAACGCGATTATCTCCCAATTTCCGGGCGCTTTATCAGCGTAAGTTTCATTTAATCAATCGATCGAAGAAATTCATCAATTAGAGGGACGCGAGGAAGTGAGAGGCTACTTTACAGGTAGCGCGTCGTTACATGAGACGCGAACGTTTGTGCGTCGGTGAGCCCATGTCAACGTCGTGAGAGGCGGGCCGTTTATGGTGACGCGCGAACTCGCTGCTTATAAAGGCTGATAGTTCCGTTTGCCTTCCGGTACGTCGCGACATCGGCGAACCTGCGAATGTAAACAAACATATATAAGTTATGATTTTCAATCAGTATCGTCGATTTAAACCAAAATGTTTTCTTTTCCTCTGGTCTTTAAAAAAAAAAAAAAAGCAATTATAAGCCCATTTAAATACCCGACAGTGCGATGGCTTCTCTGAAAGTGTGAAGTTCGGGATCTGGGTCACCACCAGCTGCTGGCGACGGCGTCACTACCATGCTAGGGGTAGGACTCTGCGACGGAGGTGAACCACATACCATCATTCGCGGTTTCGGTGAACTCCTGGAAAAAAACGAGCAAATCAATCTAATGTTACAAATCCACCGGCAACGAGGCTGAATTGGAATTGTAGTTTTTCGCTCGTAACCAGACGGAAAACAATTAACGTCAATTAAAGTCTATCGGAGCTTTTTGTTCGGCGATCCGAAACGAACCCGTGAGTCGTACCTGTGTGTGTGGGGTCTCGGCGGAGGTGGCTTTCCAGCAAGATAAGCTATGAGATCTTCGCGGCGTATCATACGCCTCTTCTTTCGTGCCCAATTCATTATCTCTTTGCTACACTTTTGCCTTCCCATCTGCAGTCCCAATTCGCTACATCGCCGCATTCCCTCGACCGAGTCTGCGTGAGCGACAATTGATCATGGTGGTAAACAACATTTTATGTCTTACAAGCGTGTTACGTAATGAAATACTCGCTAATGGATGGGCATAACATGGAGCTTTTTTTTTGTGACCCTATAAACCTTGTGAATTAATTATTCGTGAGCGAGACACGCCCTTGTGTTAGCCACGTGAATTTAAATACCCGGCTACGAACGAAAAAAAGAAGAAAACATTTGTAAAAATAATTGGTTATTTCTTGTATCATCTTTGTTTCGAGTAACAAAATAATCGCATCTCCCGATACATTGAATGCACGAACGACAAAAGTGTACGTGTAATCGTGCCAATTCGAGCTATTTCCGTAGCTCGAAAGTATGATGCAAAAAGTCGTGGTTGCGCGTGATCGCTCTACGTCCCGAGTGTCCTTGCTCGGCGCATCGATAATTAGCTTGTTTTAGATCGAACAATAAAACCGTTTAATATTCATACGCGCTACGGAGAAGCGCGCATACCGCAACGACAAACCCATGACAATGGGCCCTCTGGAATTTGGGCTCGAATAACTTTGCTCAAGTTTTTTTTTTCCGGGCTGGCGATTCTTAGCGAAAATGTATCGTTAACGTTTACAGTGTTGGAAACAACTGTTTAACCCAATGCAAGAACTTTAATCTTCGAGTTCAATTATTTTCAATAGAATTATGATAATTTTGTTATATGTAAGATATTAACTTAATCCATTTTTTTCATAATTTCGAAACTTCGAGATTCGCAAAAAACATAATCGTCCGACGTGAACGCATAAACATCGAAATCTCGCGAGAGACTCGTCACGTTACACGCACAACAATCGAATTCAACGATTCTCGAGGGCTCGTAATATGCAAAAGCCCGAGAGGACGAGGAAGCGTGTGCGTGAGGACAACATAGTAGAGGTAGGGATAGAGAAGATTAGGTGGGAGGCTGCGAAGTTGGCGGAAAGGGAGAGGGAGTTATGCGAAGCAGTGTGGGCGAATGGAGCGTTGTTGACGATAAACATTGCCTTGGTGCACGCACCTTTGTACAGCGATGTGACTGTGCCAGCGGCGGTCTGAAAGGGCAGCCAGAGCGACGCACCCTGCGTTCGGTCTGTAATGAAAAAGAGAAAAAAAAAAGATACGCGTCCGAGACGCGAGAAACGCGGGTTAATAAAAATATAAATGATAAAAAAACACACAGACGTACACATTCTCAAGGATGAGAATGTGCGCGCTGGGTACATAGTTATGTGTGTTATATAGTATGTAGAAGTGGACGTCCTTCCCCACGGATGTTTCGTTCCCGTGTTGGACTCCCGTGAACCCCTCGGGCCACGAGATTCCACCGCGAGATTCTCTCGCGCGTACCGGGGAATATACACAAACGAAAAACTCCATCGCACGAGCGAAAGTAATGATTAAAATTTCGTCCGCATCGTCGTAAAACATGACTCTCGCGATTAAGCTCACAATCGTCGAGTTTATCACCAAACGAAAACGTATATTCACAAAATGGATGATCGACCAAAATGGCAACGCAGTTAACAATGCACACGAGAGGCACGTCGTTATATGAGACTCATTGATGTATATATATATACGCGTACATATCTATTTAAAAAATACATATTTTTTTTATTGTATGTTTTTTTTTTTTTTTTTTTTTCATGAGATCAGAGTTTAGCTCGCGATGCATCGAGTGACCGTACGTGACGAGTCAATGAGTCAGGAAACAGACAGGCGCTGCTTAATGTGTACGGATATAGAGATAAAGGGATAATGAGATCTCAAGCAAACGTTTTATCTCTCTGTTCGCATTCGCGAGCGAATCTACGCAGCTAACCAAGACGTTAAGATTTTTGACACGATGGAGCTTTCGTCGTGCGAAAATGAGAATTGTCCGATACGCAATATGCAAGAGACACGATATAGAAGAGTTTATGATGTTTAAAAGGAAGAGATAGAAAAGAGAATGAGCCTCGCCTTTGTAGAGCTGGGCTATGGCCGAGGCAGTAGTCTGAAATCCAGTCCATATCTGTTGGGAATATATTTCCTTCTCGTTGTGAAGCTGATTCTCATAATCCGGCTCTGCCTCGATCGCCTCGACGCACTGTTGCTCATAGTTACTGTACCACAGATCCATTATGGGATCATCGTCGCTTCTGTCGTCGCTCATAGCTCGGCCGTCCGTATTATTTTTCACGCACCACGTCCACCCACACACACACACACGTCTCTCTTCTCTTTCTCGCTCTCTCTCGTATTCGTACGCACTCACGCACACGAGAGGGTTTCCACACTTTCTAACTAATATAAATTATTTTACAAAAAAAAAAGGGGGGGTATACAACTATGTTTTTTTTTTCTTCACCGAACGAACCCTTTGTTTCGCTATTTAAACGACGAGACGAAGGGGGCTCGAGGGTCCAACGGCTCGCACGTCTCCAATACTAAAAAGCACGGTGATCGCTCTTATGGAGGTCAGGTTGCGGCCATTACGGACAGCTCTCTGGCTGCCTGCTTCGCGCATGCGGTGCTGCTACGGTTTCGATACTCGGAACCATTTGTACTTCGATGCAACGCCGCTGCTGCGGTGCTGCCAATGCTCTATTGTTTTCGCGACGAAGAGCCGGCCGTTTCTTAGAATGATTGATATAACACTCATAACGATATAGGAAAATTCCTCGAAATATGATATTTGGATGGAATTGCTTGAGAATTGATGCAAAAGAACCTGAGATTCGAAGCGAATCTCTTACTGGAACAGAAATATGCGCGATGCGCTAGTGCATTCTTTCGCAGACATATCGCTCGTTATACGATAACGATGTTTCGATACTAAGATGCAAAAAATATTGTCCACAATGTAAAACACGGATCTTAGTGTTGGCGGATAACTGTAGGGTATCGTTAGGTTACACAAATGAATTGCGTCATGGGAAATACATTTGACGATTGTTTTTCTTTCAGTGTCGCGATACGCACGATCCGCCCATAACTTCAATATTTGATATAACGATTAAAAAAAATTGCTTCAGTATAACACTTTATTCGTACGAAGTAGAGTTGAGTATGGGATGGGAGAGTTAAGACGAATTTCTTTATTGTCTAAAAAAATAAGGCGCTGAAGTCGTAGCAATGAATTTTCATCATTTACTTTTAACTTTATTCATCAGTTCGGCAATTGTTCTTCATTACAAACGAAATTTATCAAGGACACAGCTCAATAATCTCAATAATCAACGTTCGAAGGTTACACACTATCGTCACAGCAGCGCTATTTAAGAGGTAAAAACATTGTTCGATTCTTCATGTGAAATATAATGCGATTAAGCTGTTCAATTACAAAACAATGCTATCTATAGGGAAGTTTAGTTTGAAACGATCGCAAACACTCGGTCGTCGAGCGCGCTATTTCGCCTCAGCGAAGCCGACGCGGTTGTTTTGCATATCGAATTCGGTGTAAAAACGTCCGATGAAGACGTCGCCGAGAATCCAGAGGGGTCCGTTCGGTGGTGGAATGTCGATACCCATAAAACCGCTCAAGCAAATGGTTTTGCCGAATTGAGTCACCTGAAAGTGAAAGTAAAAAATATATAATCGATTCTATCGTTCTTTGGGTGTTAATTAATTGTCGGCTTTCGTCGAATGCTGACGGACGAACCTTAAGGACGTAGTCCTCGCCGTTCAGAGCGAAAGCCCTACCGCCGAATACAAACTCGATCTTCGGCAATTTGGGGATGAGACCGCAGTCAACCTGTAAAAACAACGAGCGATCGAAGTTAATAAATGCGTAGATTTCGTTACTATATTTGTTAACCATGATAATTATAGTTGTAAATACTTTTGTTTATATTAATTATCTAACACCATACCATTGCTTCACCCGCCATTATAGGAGTAGCGCCGATAGCTTTGTTAATCGCTTCAATTTCGTGAACAGGACCAGCGATGAGAGAAGTGCCCGTGTCGGCGATCGCTTCACATCCATTTGCGCAGAATTCATTATCGCCGATATTGATTCTATGGGTAATTATTTAAAATGTTAGGAAATCCAAAAAATGCTGACTAATTATCGAAACGAGAGTTACTTACTTGTCCATTTTGAATTGCCAGTAGGCTTTGCGGTCAACGGGAACGTATGTGAAATCGCCGCTATAATGATCGGGATCGGAACCTCCGAAAATAATTTCACCGCCGTTCTTGGCCGCGGGATCTCTGTTCAAGTAAAAACTGAAGATCGGCTGTTGGACCAAACCTTGCTTGACCATGTTGTAGAACGGCGGTGTGACACCGTCGACGGCGATGCGAGAATAGGCCATACCGAGAATACCGTCGAATTTGGCGGCCACGAAGGCGAGTCCGGGCTCACTCATAGCTTCCGCGAATGTTTGATCGACGATGTCCGCTCCGGCAATCTGTGGCGAAAGAGATCGTTAAATATACAATATCTGAACAGAGAATAATGCGCAAGGTAAAAAAATCGAGGAATTTAATGTTCAATATGAATGTAATTTTACGTTGTAATTTAAGTAAATTGTTGGTTTCAAAGTACTTTTATGGTGAAATGAATGAGAGTTATTGAAAGTCAAGTCGCTCTATGGTTTCTTAATTACCGTACAATAATCCCTCACCTCGATTGTAGATTTAATACAAGTACCGGATTAATTAATTATAAGCTTACATTCACAACGTCGGTAGACAAGAAGCCAGAGAGACTGCCTGATCCATAACGAATTTCGAATTCGGTACCGTTGGCCTTGTAAGTTTTTGATGCTTTGCTCTCATATTTTTTGTGAAGCACTGAAATAACATATAATTATTTCTATACTTAGATGAAATAATGCCAAAATAAGTTTATTTTCACTTCAATAATATTGAAAACATTATTTTTATAAGATTTACTATTTTTTCAAACGTGAAATAGGTGTTTTCGTATAAAATTCTGAAGAAAATAAGAGCATTGCGATAAGAGAAACAATGAAGAAATAAGCGTACTGCATGCGACGTTGGTGTAATGGCATTTCTTGGAGGGGATCCAAAGATTTGAGGATCCTGTGTCGAAGACCACGCTGAATTTTTGGGGCGGCGTGCCTATGGTGATGTAGCCATAGTACTGAGCATCCAAGTAGTTGGAAAGTGGCTCCGGTCCTGGTCCGCCGTAGCGCATACGAACCTGGCGAAGTTCTGTATCGACTTCTTGAAACTTCCTTCTTGCGCTCTGCGCTTTGTAAACAGGAACGCTGAAAAATCAATTGACGTGTCAGCGATAAATTAAAAATCATTGAAAGCAAACGCATAATTAACAGCTAATCATTATCATTAATTCGTTAATGCTGGAGAGTTACTCGTGTGACATAATACGGAAAAAAAAAATCCGAGATAGCAACGTAACTGGAGGATATTGCATGAATCATAATTGCCCGATGAGTTGTCCACTGTTGCCAAGCAGGAAAGCAATGAGAAAAAAGTAATAAGATAGCGTTCCCTCGTTATTTTCGAATGTTTGCATTATCCTTCATTTCGTATTTATCATAAAACTCACGAACGACCCTTAGATCAAAGGCCAGAACGGTGTCGAGATAGTTTGTCTGTTTTTTTTTTTTCCCCGGTCATATCTTTTCACGACGTAAATGCGACATTTTAGGATGGTCGAATTTTACAGTTTTTCGTTTTCAACATTATTGATCGAATTACGTATCGATTGAAATTATTTAAAAAAAAAAGAAAACAATGACGAGGTTTCGGACGCCGAGAGAAACCGTTGAAATTTTAACGTCGCACGAATATATACAACATCGAATAGGTCGAATTCTGCAGATAATGCAATTAATGTTTTCTTACCGTAACAAATCGGCCGTCGCAACGGCTACGAGCAAGGCGGTCCAAGCTAGTACACGCCACATTTTCGTTTCGTGTTTCTCTTGCAGGATACTTTTTGAGCTGTTAATACGATTCTTCTTTTCCGCCTAGAGTAAGATGCTTCCACGTCTGTGTTGGATCGTATTCGGCACCGAACTCACAGAGTCATGCCAGAACAAAGCGCAACGACGGGGGAAAAACTGACCGCTCGATGCCGAGGGCGCTGGCGTGGAATCGCGTGCACTCATCGCAGGGCGCGTGTTTAAACGTCGGTGTTGCCCATTATTCGTAAGACGCATATCGCGTAAATAAAAATAGAATAAGTTTGCGTAAAATTTACCTTCAATTGACGTACCTGATTTGTCGAGCAACAAAATATTCCGAGAACCGGAGAATCAAACGTTGCGAAAGTAAAAAAAAAAAAGGGTCGTGTGTCTCGAGACAATAGAAACAGAGGCTCGCTCACTGATTTCTTTATTATTATTATAAAAAATCACATAAAACGCCTTAAAGCCTTATCGTTAAGCAAATTTGATCGCATTCGTTACGAATGTTTTGAAAATCATTGGAAAAATCTCGTGACAATTAATCAGAGAGGTATAAAAATAATGATTATTACATAGATTCAGAAAATCGTCTCGGCGATGCCAACGCGAGCCTTTTGAAAGTCGAATTCCGAGTAGAACTGCATGAGAAATGCGCCGCCGAGGACCCACGAATTATCCGGACTGTTGGAGAAGGGGGACAAGCATAACGCCCATCCCATTGTTGTCATCTACAAAATCAATAGATATGCAGATATTTAACAAAAAGTGTCTATACGTTACAACAGTGAAGTTACGAAATTCCGCGAACTTACGTGTTGGACATAGTACTTCGATTCGATGACAAATGGCTTCCCATCAAGAATGAATGCCACGTGCGGCAATTTTGCAAATTCGCGACAATCGACCTGAAGAAACGAAAAAAATCATTTTTTGCACTTTTTCGTCGCTACGATAATTTTTCCATGTAAGAAAGGCGCTTGAAGACTTTCGTACCATGAATCTGTACGGCCAACCGGGTGTGAGCTCCTTCGCGTGAAGCAAATCATTAATCCTCATGATCTCGTCGGCTGGCCCTTGTATTTGATTACTGCTCGTATCGAAAGTCGCGTTGCAACCATTCGAGCAAAATGAGTGAGACTTGTTGGTCTTGTCGACCACCACTCTGAAAATGATAGATGAGAATTATAGATTGGGTATACAACAGTCATTAAAAATACGGAAAATAAATAATCACATACCTATCCATGTGCACAGTCCAGTATTTTTTATCGATGACCGGTAGCAATGTTAGATTGCCTTTAGCGTGAGAACGCTCGGTCGATCCGAGTAGAAGTTTACCAGCCTTCTCGGTCGTGGGATCACTGAATTGAAAATTACGCAGTAAAATAAATCCGTGATTAATTGGGAGATCGCTCTTGACAATTTTTAAGGAAATTTACCGATTCATGTAAAAAGTGAAAATTGGTTGACTAATCAGACGTTGTTTCAGAAGATTGTAAAAGAACGGCACAGTATTGCTTTCACTCAAGCTTTTGTAAGCGAGACCGATTACCCCGTCGGCTTTGTTCGTCAGGAAGGGAATGATCGACATTTTCGTCATTTCGACAAATGTCTGATTCTTCACTTCCATATGCGCCAGCTGAAAAAGATTAGATATCCATATCAGACATTGAATACGTATCGAGTGGGAGTAACAACTGTTTAATGTTGTTCTAACGTGTGTACTCACGTGGAAATTATCCATCGACAAAAATCCACTCAGCGTAATATTTTTATTCGAACGATCGTACGGTCTGCCATCTTCCTGATACGTCGACGATTTTGAACTATCGTACTTTGTGTGAAGCACTAAATGAAAAATTTCAATAATTATTGGAATTGCTTTTTTGTGTATCGGCAGGAAAATATGTTAGAATAATATTTACTGCAGGCTACTTGGGTGTAGCTACAGTGTTGCGAGGGCAGCCAAGAATCGCCCCAGGAGGTGTCGAATGTGACCTTGAATTCTTTGGCCGGCGAACCGACCCGGACGATGCTGTAGTATTCGGCCTGAAAGTTAATGTTTTTTCATAAATGGAGAAGAAAGGACTAATATGAAAAGTTGCGAAAGTTTCTAGAGTTCCTTTTTTTTCCCCAAAATTCCATCACATGTTTTTCGTAACAGCCCGTTTCGGCTCGCTTTTTGCGATTTGAGGCGCCATGGTTTTTTCGTGATCGTTTACGTACGTTCATATACTTATAGAGAACGACGGAATCCGAATTCGGTGGCGGCGTGGTGGTCCCCAGTACTTCATTGTCGGGCACATGGCGACGTCGGTAGACATCTAGCCTGTCGATCGGGATAAACACCACTGAGAATGTATGTGTGTTGATAGTGAATCACGACACAACAAGCGAAGAATCTTTGTATCTCTGATACGGCTATTTTTATATTCAGACGACACGTAATGATTACAGATTTCGACGCGTACATGTGTACAATTTTGTGTACAAAATGAACTTACTCCAGTGCCGAAGTCACAGCGAGAAATATTATTGTGAGAAACCACACATTGCATCCGAAATGCTTGGACACAGACATTTTCGACCGACCGCTGTTCGTTTTATAAGCTTTTAACTCGGTAAACGGTTCGTCGCGACTGCGACGAGTCCTTAGATAAACCGGACTCGCAGATTGGACTAGACGGTATCGAATACCGGGGGTTTCCCCCTATCACTCGACACCGGCCAGTACTCAAATGACTCACGTGCGTTCGAAAATTCATTCTAACCGGTACAAAAAAAACGACGAGGGAAGCGTCGCGCGGGGTTCCAAAAGAACCGCGGCGACACCAATAACAGAGACATAAATTTCTAAGAATTTCGCTCACGTGACCTTGACGAAAAGAACAACTACTATATACACATATATATGTTTATATATTCGAACACTTGTCGCATGTTTATTACACTCTTTTTATTAAATTACGTTCCTGTAATATTTAACATCTGTTTAATCGCTGTTACAATTCAGAAAATATTGTGTCCGCGCGTTTGGGATCTTAGCTGCACATTACACTTGTCGCGCGTACGTTCATTAATTTGCAACAAAAAGTAATCAGATCTTGCGAGATATTCGTTATATTGATTGATATTTGTTGTTTTTTTTTATCCGTAAAAACTAAGGCTATTGATCTCGAAAGGGCTAGAGTCGGATGTTTCATGTATTGTCCTCGACGCGCGACTCATTTAAACGCTCAAATAATTCCAGGGTCACTTGACGATCGAAGAGGATTTTGGATGTATTCTTTCGGATTGATTATCGAAGCCATGGTAATTTGTCAATTCGTGTTTTTTTTTCTCTCTACTTCTCTGCGAAAGTCAATCTTTACATAAACGTATACTTTTTGTTCGTTTAGTGTTTACAATTGTACATCGACGCCACCGTAGAACATAGAGATCGCGTGCGCTCGGTTTTTGAAGCCCTCCGAATACAAATAAGATCGAAACTACGATAAATAATAATATTTACGGGAAAATCGCATCGACATCTATGAACGAACCCGGTATAAATAGCACGACCTCTTCGCGTGTTTGTCGTTAATTGCAAAAGTGTGCACGTGTTGTTTTTTTTCTCTCTCTCATACAGTCATTCGAGACGCACGAATTGAGTTATACAAAAATGCCTTTAAACAGTTGTCATCGTAAAAGGTACAATTGAATTCGCCAAATTCGTAATACAGGAATGTATTCAGCTCACAGAAGAAAAAAAAAAATAAGTTGTTTCGCCGCCGATATAACTGCGCTTTCGACTCGTCTCGTTACTTCGATAAAAAAAAAGAAAAAAGATTATTCAGCTACGACCAAGGGAGGGTTAATTACTGTTTAACGGCTTTTTTTTCGAGGGTTCCTCTTTCGGTAAAACACCTAGCAAAAATGTATTGGTTTATCCCTCAGAGCACCGTATCTCGTTATCTCTCCGAATTACAAATATAGGTACTTACAATATCATCCGCGTCTTTTTTGTTTTTTTTTCTCTCTTTTCTCTTATTGTAACAATATAACAGGTAAATGTGGGTGTCAAGCACACAGGAGAGGACACGCGTGTGGGCTCAATCTACTTTTTTTGATTAACAAACTTCTAAAAAATCGTCAATGTTTGAACTTTGTGTGTTTACAATTTTTTTCCTCGACTTCTTTTTTCGATACAATGTCATAGTTTACGGCAGTGTATGTTTAAAAAAAATTGTAACGTATCAATTTAATCTTACGATGTGTTCAACATGTATATAAGAGAATTAATGAAAAAAATATATTGTGCCCATTGCGCAGGGTGGGAGGCGCGACGATGTACGGATCTTGTTTGGATACGAGATATCCTCGTAACATTAGAACACTACTTTGCCTTTGCATCCAATACGTTATTAAAACTACTGAAATGTGCTTGTCGTAATCGTGAGAAACGATGTTTTCACTTCGTCGCGTGACTCTTTTGCCGTCCTCAGGGGGGGGCGAGGGTTTGGTGAGGGAGGGCCGTGTCCTCTCCGACTCTCGCGCAGATGATTCTGTGTGTGTTGCAGTCTGAATTCACGCTCTGAACGGTGAAATTGTCCATAGAATTAAGTCTGAGATATATGATTTTTTTTTGTTTGTTGATTTTTTTCTTTTTCTTTAATGGGGAGGGATGAGATATATTAGGCCGCGGTCTCCGTGTCTCCGTTGCTCTCGGCCTCGACCGCCGGTTTCTCGTCGAGCTTTGCCTTCTTCTCCGGACTGACACCGTCGACCGCTGACTCCTCAGACGCCGCGTCTACTCCGGCAGTTGATTTCCTCTTTATGCTGCACGCATCGACCGCGGGTGCATCTAAAACGTGAAAGGGGGGAAAAAATGTTGAAAAGAGATCATTAAATATCCCGTTCTTAGTTAACGGTAGTGCTTTCTAGCTTCGTGCAAAATTGCACCGTGTCTTAGCTACCTTCACAAATATAGTAGCCATAGACAAATTGCAAGAACTTTTTTTTCGCGTTCGTATGAGGAATATTTCAATTTAATCGCTCATAACTTACGCGTGCATGCAATTACTTTGTCACAGCAATTGATGCTGTTATGGTTTGTGAATATTTACCTTTAGAGTCGCCGTTCTCCGTGGATTCGGCTTCTTTCTCGTCGGACTCCTTCTCCTCGGTGGAACCGTTCTCCTTGGTCTCTTTGGCATCGCCGTTTTCGGACGCCCTCGAGTCCTCGTCGACTTCCTCCGCTTCGACGACCTTCTTTTCCTCCTCTACAACCTTCTTCTCCGGAGAGGCAACGACTGTGGTTTCCCTGCAAGATAATGAAAATGGTCAGGCTTGCTGTTTGAAAAAATTAAACGCGCGACGCCACCGCGTACGATCTCGGTAACGGTAAAACTACACAGTAGAATCGAGTTAGACGAGCGGAACATCCCTATTAGCGCTCATTTGAAGTCACCAAGGGTATTCTATTATTCGCTTCTTTTTACTTCGAACTCCCGTGTTATATCACGCGAATGAATTTACGTGCAGCACGAGTAAACAAAGCGAAAATGATTATTATCATTGTTTTAAATCGAGCATATTTTCTTATTTCCTCGGTGTGAGATATACTTAACTGCGCGCCAAAAAAACTATGCAACTACATACAATGTATAAGTTTCGAAATAAAATGTAAATAGAAACGTGACAAGACGCTCGTTCTGTTTCTAGGAGCTTTTTTTTTTCGTGAGTAATCCACTCGTCCAAGAGCGCCGGTGGCAGCGCCGGTACGTCACGGTTATTAATAATGTCATAGTGTGTAATCATTCTTTCGCGAATTCGTGACATCCCGCTCGCGAGCGGGAACGGAGATGCTCGACGGAGCAGCGCGAAGCGCCATCTCTTCGAGCTGAATAAGCCCCCCACCTCTCGTCACGGCCGTGTTTTCCCCACCTTCGCTTGACCCCTTTCTCCCGCAGACTCAAAGCCGCGTTTCAACGTTTCAGCGTTGCGCGGGCAAATCGTGGTTTTCCCGCTCGGCGTCGCGCATTGTTTTCATCCTCCGAGAGACACACGTAGCGACAAAACCCGCCTTTCGTACAAGAAAAAAAAATAAAAAATAAAAAAAATCCTCGAACCTCGATGCTTCCCGATTTAGAAAAACAATATCGACTTTTATTTTTTGTTTCGCGTTGCTATTGTTATTCTCTTTTTTTCAAAGTCTCTTTTCGTTTTCTTTGCCACTGTTGCGACGCTTCAAACGATGACACCGAGAGCATTCAGCGAGGCACGACGCGCGCGGGCTTTATTGTTTGCCGCGTTCCTCTAACCGGCGTCGGTGAGAGAGCGGGTGCCGGATCGATATTCCGGCCGTTCTCTTTCGGACGCTCAACGCTCGCCGTACAGTCTTCAGCAAAACGTTATTTTCCCCATACTCGAGATTTTATACGACCGAGAGTGTGTGTTGTCTCATCCTCTCCTCGCTTTCGAGTAGCGACGCTTACGTTCCTTGTATACACAGTGATACTATATCGCGTACGTACAAGCGAAATCGAACACGACCTGAATAAACTTCTCGACTGGTGTCGAGCCCTCGGGAGAGGGCCGAGGGTCGGGAAAGGAAAGCGTAGATGTATGCGTATCTTTGAGCTTTGTTATTGTTTTTTTTTTTCCGTTATGATTTGACCTTTTCGTAAACAATGTAGCGCGAGCGAGACAGGGTGAGAAGCAACTCGTTAAAACGCGTTTATTCGTCGCGCAAGGTAGAGTCGATTGTGGCGTACTCGTTAACGGGGTATATATGGTATATAATATTATCGTCATGGGAATAAAAGCGGGACGCAAGAGAGACGCACATAGCGGGGCAGTTTGCAGCACGGTAAATCGTCCACGGTTCGAGAGGTGCGTAGGCCGGTAGGCAGAAAATAACTCGTACGCGGCGTCTCTATCCCCCCGCGCGTTTCGCTCTTCATCCCCCCCCTTCCAAACGAAGAAGAAACACAAGCCGTTAAGGTTTACGATACGACGCTCACGACGATGAAGCCGACGATCGAGCGAAAATTCTCGCAAAAATGATGTCTCTGCCGAAAATGTCTCAAAAGGCCGCGAAAGAAAGAGAAACACGTAAAATGCCCCGCGCGCGTCCCGTTGGCGCGTCAGAGCACGCGAAAAAAAATCCTTTCGTATCGAGAAACAAAAGAGCACGTAAATCGCGCCGATGAAACGTTTTCGGGACAAAAAAAGTAGCACCGAGCTTGAGCCACGTGGCAATAGTTTGATCAAAATAGAGAATAAAAATACTTCGGCGATAATTGATGAGAGACGCGCGGTCAGCGTCGGCGTTACCGGGTGGCGTGGATTTTTTTTTACCACGAGATCGTAGAGACACGGCGCGATACGTTTTTTTTTCCCCCCAACACACACGCGAATTAAACGATAATTACGATGAACTAATTACTTTTTGTTACTTACTTGGTATCGACATCGGCCATTGTTGATGATTGTTTTGTTATCGTGGAAGCACAAGAACAATTATATCGATTATAAAGCACTTGTAAGATCCTTGAGGTACCGCTTGGGTATAAACGTTTGAGCCTCGTAGTCTGACGGAGGTAGCGGAGAGAGTAACACTAGGGCTGCCTACCGACGCGCAAATGGCAGAGGGACTCGCTCACCGATTCGCCTGAGTCCCTCGGCGGCTTGGCCCGGCCGGCGGGCCGGCGGCCTTCAAACGGTTTTCTTTCCCGCTCGTTTCTAGGTGGCGCTTGGATCGATACAATACCAAAGCCTTCTATAAAGCGAGCCCGAACGAATAATCTTTACGTTCTTACGCTGTAACTTGCAACGGAATAAACGGTAACTTTTCCTAAATCGTTATAACAATTTTTATCATGAATTTATGCAAAAAACGGGCTTATATCTTTGTGAATAATTAAGGTACTTTCGGGAGTATAAAATAAATAAAAATTATCCCGAGCGAGAACCGATATATTCAGGCTTGCGCCCGAGCATTCACGGACTCGGCCACCTTGCTGTTCCCTCTCCAAGCCTCCCTCTGCCAATCACAGACGAGCTTCACAGACATGAAAATAACCAGCGTTTCCGGTGGTAGCCGGGAATTATTTAAACAAATCCTCGTACACATCGTACGCCGAGAGTTGCTAATGTTGGTTTTAGCCAACCAGCGAGTAGTCGCCGGAGTTGACTATTCACTTTGGCACGGAAACTCGACGCTCGGATGTGCGAATCTCGTCCGAGCGACAAACTGAGTTACTGGAATGTTCTAGAAGTTTCGTGGATGGCCCCATTTCCGGCGCATGTATTAAAAAGGTGTGCGAGAAGCTACAACGACGACATGCTCGTTGCTTCGCTTCGCTTCATCCACCTTACGCGTCCATGTTACGAGCTGCCTCGTAACTGTACATAAAAAAAAATCGTAACAAGTATTTCTCGCTAAGTTTAAGCGAATGCCGGTTGACGATAGCAACTTCAAAACTGCATAGTCGCAAAAGAGTTTCCGCGTAGCTTATCGTCGACTTCACAAGGAAGGAGGGGGCCGGGGTGAGAGGAAGGGGGAGCTAGTTGAGAGGGCCAATATTGCACACCCACTATAGCTATGGCTCAGACGATTTACGAACATTACAATATACAGTATATATCGTGATAAAAATTAGATTGTAGGATCTTGTGGGCATATTGCACAGGAAATACGTCCTTCTCACGAGTGAGGCGAATATACAGCGTGACGCAATGGCAAATACGAAAATGGGAAAATCTATGGAGTTTTCGAAGCTCGCCTTGCTCGACAGAATTTCCGATGGTCGTTTCCGTACATCGGAACACGGCGCATGCGTCTATCGAATTGGTTATAGATCGACGCCGCTCTATTTAACATGTGCCTGAGGCAGGTGAATAGAGCAACAACGAAGCTGCTATCGGTACATCGAAGCAGGGCCTAACATTATTCAATTACGGCGAGCATCAACCTATGATGGCGCGCCTATATTGCTTGAAAATGAGGACCTTCCATTATTCGGTTAATATCGGAGACAGCAAGACAAGCCTAAAATCAAAATTTCTTGTTCAGCCCTTCGGATCTTTGACTAATTTTTTTCTTTATACATCTTCGTTTCATTACTTTTTCTCCAAGTTTTTTTTTATATGTACTATGAACCGCACGCGCCGGCAGTCAACACAAGCACGAAAACGATTATTCGAGAGGGCCACAGCTGCCGTCGACCGTGCAGGTGAAGACACGAAGAGCAGATGTACCGTTTTTAGGGAACTATCAGCGAGCGTCTGTGGTTCGCCCGCACGCGCATGCCCGTTCGATTGAATGACGCAGTTATTGGCCTCTTTGAATGAACGAAAACACAGCGGTCGGCAAACTTGCGTTCTCTTTTCACTCAATGCGTTTCGACCGGCTTGGCCAACGACTATACCGATTCGCCCGTCCTCGTCTCTCTCGTTCTTGGCGTGGCTTTGATTCCCATGCTTCGGCTCGAGGAAATATATATACATACAGACGATGTTCGCTCGCTCGCTCGGGAGCCCTCTACTCTGCACTCCGCGTCCCCGCGTAACGCCGGCGAACTTACGTCAGAGAAACGTTAACGATTATATATTCTTCATTGGTTGTTTTTTCTTCTTGTTCATATATATATATATTTTTTCTTTCAATAACACGAGTTTGATGCAGAAGTTTCTTTTTGTATACCGCAAGATCGAGACATCGCAACAGGTAAAAAAAACGACCGGAATAATTCCCGAATCGCGCACAGCCTATTTGCACAGTAGGAGACGAGACTGCGTGTTTGCACAGCGACGCTTGTTCAATGATTAAGACTAATCGCTCGATTGTAGATATAAATTCGAGAGGCTTTTTATTTAATTTTTTTTGGGAATGTCACAAGAATTTTTCTTTTTCGCGTGAGAATCTTCCGAATGCTAATTATTGCCCAACACCGTAGTCAATGTATCGGCTCGTAGGAGGATAAAATAATTATTTTCGCTGTTAGACAAGAGCACGAGGTTGGGAAATTTTCACGGTATGACGCCTTCGCGGCGTCAATTTTGAAAGCAGATCACGTAGAATAGCCATAACCGCACATGTAACCGAGAAAATAAAAAAAATACTGTGATTTTTCTTTGTTGTCGTGTGTATTTCCCACGAACGAGAAGGAATCTCAATGGGCTCTTGTCTTTGTAGTGAACGACTTTCTTTCTTTCTCGCACACAATTCGTTGGTAGATATTGTAGTCTACGATTATACGTACGGAGCGCTTACATTATGACCAACCGAGTCTTATCTCACCTATAAAGTCACAGCTCGGGCCGTTGGAACTGGTGGCTACTCGCTTAACGAGTATATTCACATACGTGTTAGTCGCGCGTGTGTTCGCGCGTCCGTGTGCAACCGGATGCTATTTTGACGACGATGGGAACCCAGACCTCTCGCTGACTTGGTAGTATTGGGATACAACTAAATATAGCTCAACACATGAAAAATTTTCTGCGTGCTTGGCTCCTTATCAATTTCTTGACATCAAACTCTCTTTCCTATCCTACAACTATGTAGCGTTTCGAGGGCACGGAAGGCTCATAATTTTGTGCATTCCCCTCGGCGACGATATTTATTCATCAAATTGCGGTCCCGTATCGGGTATACCGATGCATGGGTTACGGTTGCGAGCCTCGGCGTGGTCGCTTTTCGACGATGTATCGGACTACCTGATATCGTAACAACCGAGAGCGAAGTGGGTTTAATCGAATTAGCGGAGAGTGTATACGGAGTGCCGAGAAGCCTCAATTTCAGATATTGCAATCAGAGTGCGCAAGATGGAACGGCCCAGACCTTGTTGTCGCGAAAATTTCAATTTCGCCGGCGTCTACACGCGCAATATGATTGTTATTGCGCCGCTCTAACTTTATTCGCTTCTCCGCGAAAGTAGAACATTTGCAACCGCATATATAAGTGATTTTTTTCCCGTCTTTTCCTTCTGAACTTTCAGTTTTCAAGCTCGACTTCATAATTTTTTTTTTTCATCCAACAGCTTACTTTTTTTTTGTTTATTTACGTTTTTCGGGAAAACGAGCATACTATGCACATAAAATGCGATATATAGTAACGATGAAAATGATATTTCGCGGCGCGACCGGATCACTAGAGCGTCCAGAAATAGCGCACACAACTTTCCATTACATTTGCGGAAGAAGGTCGACCGGCGTGTGCTGCGGTGATATGCGTGTATGAGTCGCGTCGGCAAAAAGATTTCACCTCGTGTTATACCGCGGTTCAACGCCGATTCTAAGACACCGACACACGGAGAGGCGGTGGTAGTACGTACGTAAGAACGAAATTTCTACCGTGCATCCCCGATATTCATGGAATATATAATCATTCGTCCCCTTTCTAACGCGCAACAAAATGAATGAACATCGTTAGACGACCTACATGAAACGACTATGGGGTTTCGGGCTCGTTTTATTCCAAGAAAAGCTTTGAAAACTGCCCCGGCTCGCTCGTCCGTTCGACCCCTCCGACGTGCTAGCGTCGTTTATTAGTATTAGAATATAATAGAAGAATATGGATATTCAGTATTGACCTGACTTCATCCAACTGCATAACGCCACGACACGCGTTATAGTAACTTTTAACACGCATGTATTGTAATGGTAGATTTTCACGAAAAACGTAATATATCATCGACGGGATATCTATAACGAACCCGTAGGTACTAACCGGCGGCTCGATACACAAACGCACACACACACACACAGCCGCACGCATACCAACGAGTCCTATACCGTAGCTACGCTCCACCTAGGGGCACTTTCCATGGACAGCGCTTATGGCGTCTGTTTATCTCCTCAGCACGAAAGTCGGAAAGAGCGAGTTTCGCGGCTATACTTCCGTCTCGTTCTAAACTCATTTTCAACCAAAGTTCCATTATTGCCGTCTCGCTCGGGACTCTCCTCGCCGCCACGACTCGGCGTTTCGTTCCTTAGCTCTTTGTCGGTCGGTTCACGCGAAATCGAAGAGCGAGACGAGTGAACTTTCGCTGGCGTAGCCACGCGCGCTACGAAATCTCGTTCGCGGTTCGAACGAGAGAATAAGGAATAAAACTAAGCGATAAACTGTTATTACGGACCAATGTCAACCGCAGACCGCGGAGACGATTGGCGGCATTAAAATTCTGTTTGCACGAATGTGTGGAGATATCTGTAATAATAATGATTGTTATTATTATTGTCGAAAGAGAAATTTCGCGCAGGCCTCTGAGAGCCGGATCGTCGATATTGAGGCTCGGTTTGTAGTGTAGCAGAATTCGTTATCGACGTCGATCAATAAAATTGAATTATTATCGTACGGCCCGAGGTCATCGAGCTTGCTGGCGAAGTCCCGTCGCTCCGTGGTTTCATCGTTCACGAGCGTGTTAGGACGCTTCCATGCTCAGCTTCGCTGGAATTGCTATAAATAGACCCCGGACTCGCTGCGGCGTCACAAACTGCGCGTCGACAACGTCGAGTCTCGCTGTGTCGATGGTCGACAATTTCTCGATAATTTACCGTTGTTCGGTATCTCGCGCTTGGCGTTTATCATTGGAAAACTCAATTTTCGAAGGTTAAACATTTTATAATTTGTCTGTTGCCAATTTTTTATAACGTTATCGCGTTTCTATTACGGTTTTGAGCTATTTGTTACAATGTCTCAATTATATGATTTTTTTAAATCAATGTACCACAGTCTCACTCGGTAACAAATCGTTTTCCCTGGTTTTTTCGAAAACAGCTGTGAGGACGAAAAACGAATTTGATTTTTGTAATCACTGGGAAGATCCATGAAAATTTAATTTGTTTTTGATCGTAAGATCCACTATTTTCAAGAAAATCGGAGAAGTGCTTGTTTACCATCAGTCAATTTCGCGAAAATCGTACCCCGTGTACTTAAGGATATGTAAAATGCCGACAGTCGGTAATGTGAACAGTGATGCAAATTATTCCAGGATATTGAAGTTTCAGTTTCTAGAGGATTTCGCAGGTCACTGTAGAACGAAGAGAATCCCGGTCATTGTATGTCAATCGAAGGCTAAAATTTACGCGTCCTTAAAAGAATACTTCTTTTTACGAAAAACGTTAAGCATTTTAATGTTCCTGCAAAAATATTTTTCGTTCCGCATAGCACACAAATGGTTTATGATTCACAAGCTTAAACGGGACCTTCATTCCCTTCGCGCCTATCTAATTTATTCATTAATCGTTTTCAATCGCGCCCCTCCCGTCTCTCCAAACATTCGCATCCGACCAATGAACACTTATCCTTAGTATCGAATCTCGTATAGAGCTGTGAGCGCAACATCCGCACGTGATATACTTTTTTCGTTTGAATCCTAACAACTTTGTGCGGTGTATAGACTTAACAAGATCGTACCGTTAATAATTCGTTAATTTTCTAGCTAAAAAAACATGAGCGAGTCCGTTTTGACGCCGGGTCAGCAAATAAAGCCGAATGTCGACGAAAAAGTTGCCATTGTCCTCGTTCAACAACTCTACGGGTTTCGCGTCAAAAAAATCCACGAGCTGAATGCCTACGACGACAAGAACTATCACATTCTCTGCGAAGACGATCACACGAATCCCCACGTTCGAGGTATCGCTGAACACGGCTACGTTCTGAAAATTCTCAATTCCCTGGACTCTCGTAACACGAGCTTCGTCGAGGCCCAGAACGAAATGATGCTGTTTCTCGATCAACGGGAGATAACTTGTCCCGTGCCGGTGAAGAATCTACGAGGCTCTTTCTACGCTTTGGAAAAGCTACAGAGTGGACCTAACGAGGGACACGTGGTGAGTATTGCATTTTTCTTCGACATGGATTCGTGAGAATCCACGTTCACACGCATCTTCGATTCATAACAATGCTTCGCTGTTGTTAGGTGCGTCTTCTCGTTTATCGGCCGGGATCTACTCTGTGCGCTGTTCCGACAACGGTCGAGTTGCTCAAGGACGTCGGTCGTTTCGTTGCTCGACTCGACGCGACCCTGGCGGGTTTTTCACATCCCGCGTACGAGGACCGCTCGACCCTTTGGATGCTAACCGCAATCCCGAAACTTCGGGACTTTGTTTACGCGGTCGCGAACGAAGAGGACAGAAGAATGGTTCTTCGTATCGTCGAATGTTTCGAGAAGCGAGTTCTCGCTGTTGCCGATCGATTGGAACACGGAATCATTCATGGCGACATAAACGAGCAAAATCTCTTGGTTAACGCCGAGGGAACGCGAGTCGTCGCGGTTATCGACTTCGGAGACACCAACAGAGCATGCACGATATTCGAGCTCGCTATAACCGTTTGCTACATGATCATCCAAGCGCGCGACTTGACAATGGCCAAACACGTGATCGATGGCTTTCAGGGTATAAAGAAATTAACGAAACTGGAAAAGGATATTCTGAAGATTTGCGTTTGTTCAAGAATCTCTCAGAGCCTCGTTCTTGGCGCCTATTCACACTCGAACGATCCGAAAAATGAATATTTGCTCACAACGCAAAAACCCGGCTGGGATGTACTGCGAAAACTCTGGCCCCTCGATGAAAAAGTAGTAATGCAAATTTGGGGTCTCGAGGACTCGTGAAGCTTGAACAGCCGTAGAAATTTTTGAAGTAACGGTTAAAATGCTTTTTAATGAGACTGCGAAAATTGAGATTATATATTCGCGCATCTATCGTTTAATAACGATTTTTTACATTTACCATTTGTATTTTTTATCATTTTTATATAATTAATAATATGGATTTTTCTACATTCACTGTTCAAGTTACTATCCGATTGTGTTACTATCCAATTATTAATCCTTTGTCCAGGATTAATCCACTGGTGCGAGTGAAGCTGTCGGTTTCGCACCAATTCCGTCAGTCATGTGATCAGTTGACCGATTAATTAATAATACAAACCCTACATTATAATGAGTTCGAATTTGGATAAATTGAAAGATAAACGCCAAGCATATGCAGCATAATCTATTTCATTCAAATGAATCTGAAGTTTCTGCACGTAAAACTGTATTGTAATAAGCAATAAGAAACTGCGCAACAATTTCATCAGCACGGAGAAAGACTGATGAAATTTTTATCTATTCAACACCATCGGTTACGGACAAAGTCTGTCGCCCAAGTGCTCAGTCGAGCGATAAATAAATAATAGATACCTCAAATTATAGCGAGCCTATCGATTTTGAATTGGAATGACGTTACGGTCCAAAATTAAAACTGTAGTAAAATAACGAAGTAAGAAAATATATAATTGTAGATTTCTCGCGAGAATGTCTTATAACATTTTTATCTATTCTAGAATTCTTCCGCCTCGGATGCTTATCTCCTCCGCATCTTTATCATTCGACTCAATACGCAGTGCACAATTGATTATGATGTACAAGCTTGAACGAAGCTTGGCGGTCGTTCCCTTCGTTCCCTATCTAATCAACGGGTTCGGACAGCTCGTGATTTATTATTCATTCACAGCTCTCCCCTCTTCAATCCGCAAAGCGATCTCTCGTGTCCAACAAACTCTTATCGTCAGTATTGAATCTCGTGCAGAGGTGTGAGGAGGGCACGTTAATAATTCTCCGCGTTTTTAACCTTTGACGAGTTTCGACAGTGAGTTTGAATACGCAAAAAAATAACCACCCGCGAAGAATGAATAGCGAATAGTTGAAGGGAATCAATCGTCGGTGCTTTACTTTCGATACAGTAACATGAGTGATACCGTTGTTTTGACACCGGGACAAACTATAAAACCGAAGATCGATGAAGACAGAGCTATTGCACTTGTTCAAAAATTGTACGGATTGCGCGTGAAAAAAATTCACGAACTCAACGCCTACGACGACAAAAATTATCATGTTCTCTGCGAGAACGAGCACACGAATCGTCACGTTCGAGATGTCGCGGAGCATGGCTATGTTCTGAAGATTCTCAATTCTTTGGACTCGCGGAACACGAGCTTTGTCGAGGGTCAGAATGAAATGATGCTGTTTCTCGATCGACGGGACATAACTTGTCCTATTCCGGTCAAGAATCTTCGAGGCTCTTTCTACACTTTGGAAAAATTGCAGGATGGCCCTAACGAGGGACACGTCGTAAGAATATATTTTAATTACGGACTAGTGATGATTTTTATGATGTGAAAACAGCTTTAGCATGGTCTTCGGATCCGGAGAGTCCAAAAAAGCGTTACGAACTTTCCGGGGGGATTTACAATAATCAGAGATCCACCTATCAATCATAATAAAATTCTGATTGAGCTGTATTCACTATTAATTCCTTAATTCGTTAATTTTTTCCATTCAAAAAAATGTATGACAAATGTTATTGATTATTCATAGGTACGCCTCTTAATTTTTCGGCCTGGATCGACTTTGTACAACGTCCCTATAACCGTCGGGCTGCTCAAGGACGTTGGAAGATTCGTTGCTCGGCTGGAAATGACCTTGGCCGAATTCGACCATCCGTCGTACGAGAATCGTTCGACCTTGTGGATGCTAGCCGCGACCCCGAAGCTGCGCGACTTCGTTTACGCGGTCGAAAAAGAAGAAGACAGAAAAATGATACTTCGGATCGTTGAATGTTTCGAAAAGCGTGTTCTCGTCGTCGCCGATCGATTGGAACGCGCGATCATTCACGGAGACTTGAACGAGCAGAATCTATTGGTAGACGCCGAAGGGACGCGAGTCACCGGGGTCATAGATTTTGGCGACACGAACAAAACGTCCACGATCTTCGAGCTCGCCATAGCCGTTTGCTACATGATCATTCAGGCTCGCGATTTGACGATGGCCAAACACGTGATCGATGGTTTTCAAAGTATAAAAAAATTAACGAGGCTCGAAAAAGATATATTGAAGATCTGCGTTTGCACGAGACTCTGTCAGAGTCTCACGCTCGGCGCCTATTCGCACTTGGGCGATCCGCAAAATGAGTACTTGCTCATAACGCAAAAACCCGGCTGGGATATATTGAGAAAACTTTGGCCTCTCGATGAGGAAGAGGTATTAAACATTTGGGGTCTCGAGAATGCATGACACGTTGACGAGTATAATATTGTCATTGCCCAAAATTAGAAAAACATTTATATACATCAACGAAAATGTATTAGGAACAAAGAAATTGTTTTTTGGGTTCTCAGATTTTTTTCCAATAATACATTCTCATTGAATCAAATAAATATTTTTGTGGGTTCACCGTTGACGCTGAGTCAACAGAGCAGCGGTCAAGACGCGATAAGATAGGAATAAGAGTGTTGAGATTTTATCATCATAAATGGATTGTGAGTTTAATTTTTTTAGACTTAATCCAAGTTTGTTAATATTTTTACTATTAGTATTAAAGGTCTGGGTTTCTATTTAGTTATTAGATGACTCAAGGTACGTCGGGTGTGTTACGGAAGATAATGTTCTTCGTGAATTATGCAGTGATTTACATCCTCTCCTTTTATTATTATTATTTTTATATGTAGGCAGTTACATATGTACATATAGATGCAATGAACAATAATAATAATACTCTTCGTATAGCCATACTGTGTTGTCATTTTACATAGCGGCATCGTGATATTTAATATATACAAAAGTTTTCTTTTTTCCATCATCTTTAGTTAGCAATAGTGAGATTACCTTGACGCCCATACGTGCTCGGGTGACACAGTTGAACTGTGTCCACCGTTGACGTTTTATTAGATAGTTTATTTCTTTTTCCCCCGCGAGGCTTACTGCGAGAAATTCGGAACACTGGGAGAAACATAAGGTACGTGCACGATTTAGATTAATGCGTCGTTTTTTCGAACGCGTATTATAGTTTCTTTTTTCTTCCTTTTTTAGTACATAAAGTATTGCAGTTTATTACTGTTATACCGCGCGAATGTGCAGATTTGACGACAAACAAAATTTATATGACGCGATCTACATCGAAATTTGTGCAATCGAGAGGTTTTTTCCAGGCCGGCCGCGACGAAAAATATATCGATCACACGCGTCCATTTATTTTTATTCTTCCAATCGTCAGCAAAATAAAGATGGTTTGTCTCTAATTCTTTCGTCCAGATTAATTTTGAGGCGTCTCGATCGTCGATTAAACTTGAACGAATCTCTCATTCGCAGTTCGTTAACAAAATATTATATTACACGTTTTATATCTAAACGTATCTTATTGCTTAGAATCTATCGGCTTACGTTCAATCCTTGAGGGTGGTTTATAGGCGTATAATAATAATTCAATCAGTATTTTCCTGATTATTTATAGTAACTATATCATAATTTTTCGCCCTACGATTAACGTTAGAGTTAAAAAATAATGGTCGATTCGAGAAAAAAAAAAAAAAAAAAGATGAGAAGGATGAAAAATAAGAGTTTCATCGTAATAAATATTATGGGCCGGAGTGTGAAAAATGAACGATAATATGTGCGAGTGGAATGTTTTTCTAGAGTGATAGTCGCTTATTTAACGATGGATTCTTCGATGGTAATTAATCAGCGGGAATGGTCGGTGAATATTACGAAGTACCCTTTCAGTCTTGAGAAACAATTACGTTTTTTTTTACATATACTCTTCGGAATGAGCGAGTCGACGAAACGGGGCCTACGTAACAGCCCGAAGATCGGTAAAGAAACGTTGAATTGTCTTGTCTAGGCTCGTTGAGCATACATTTCTTTTATATGCGTGACGGGAACAGTATTCCGAAAAGGAAGTTACAACTGACATCGACTCAACGCATGCAAGTAATATTCGTGGTCGCGTGCCAGGGGTATCGTTTCAAGGACTTACTACTTCGATGCTCGCGATATGCATGCCTAATCCCTTTGTCCACCGACGTGCCTCGTGCTTTACGCTCGGTCTCACTCGAGAGACAATCCGTTCGGGACTTCACATCGGAGGAAGAAACAAAACACACTGCACTGAATATTAAAAGACGCGAGATAGATTTTATAGTTAACTATTCTTTAGAGTTTAAGCACCAAGCAGGATGATTGACGAGACGCGTGTTTTGATCATTAAAACGTTTGTAAACAACGAGCGACTGTACGCGTTCACACGCCGATCGCGAACTAACGTACGATCTCCCTGACGCCATGCGCCAATGGCGAGGACTACTCAGTATGCGCCTACGCGTCACGGTGGGCAATTCGGTCGCGACGAGGATTCTCGCGTGTATTTACCGGGAACTACGATTTTCGGTTTTCGCGAAGCGTTTTCTGTGCCGATTCTCGTCGTCGATTCCGTCGCATTCTCGTAATAACGTTTCTCCCGGGTGTAGATTCAGATAGACGCGTCCACGCGCGACTGCGTACCGTCGCGGTGTCGAAAATATTGTTGCCGGAGTAATGACATTATTTCGATTGGGATTCTTTCGCGCGCCTCACCGGTAACGAGATACATGCTGTCGTTACACGCGTACAACCGGTGAAAATTACAGGTCGAGTAATTTATCCGCGTTCTTGATGAAATATTTCGCGGACGCGAGCTTCAGCCCCCTATACCACGCGCGTCAGGGACAAAGACTGCCGAATATGCGCGCGCAACAGGTGACCGTTAGATCGCGGGGATCGCGCTGCGTTTATCGGAGGTCGCGGGTATAACATTTTTGCGTCGAGTTTTCCGCGAGGACTATAAGACGCATCCGGGTCTCGACTACTGATTAAAGAGTGCGAGTAATTCTGTTTCGGGCTAACATTGTTTAATTATCGTCGACACGTTGATAATTTCGTTAATCGCGACTGATTTACGTGTATGAGAGTGGGGAGTGGGTGGGGGGAATCATCCACCAATCCGAAGCTACGGAAGCTCGTTGGCCGTTAGTTATCGATGTACGTCTCGCCGGTGTGTCACGCGGTGAATTCAGCTCGATAAATCGATCGATTTTTCGGTAAATAAAATTCAGTTCAGTGCATTATTCGGTGAAAAGTTCAAAGACAGTGATTTTTAGACGCGTACAACCGATAAAAATCACAGGTCGAGTAATTTATTCGCGTTTTTGATCGAATATTTCGCGGACGCAATTTTCAGCCCCCGATACCGCGCGCGTCAGGGACAAAGACTGCCGAATATGTGCGCGCAACAGGGTGAACGTGAGATCGCGGGGATTGTGCCGCGTTTATCGGCGGTCGCGGGTGTAAAATTTTTGCGTCGAGTTTTTGGCGAGGACTATAAAGACGCATCCGCGTCTCGACTACTGCTTAAAGAGTGCGAGTAACTTTGTTTCGTGCGAAAGTTGTTTAATTGTCGTCGACACGTAAAAAATTTCATTAATCGCGACTGCTTCACATGTATGAGAGTGGGGAGTGGGTGGGGGGAATCATCCACCAATCTGAAGCTTCGGAAGCTCGTTGGCCGTTAGTTATCGATGTACGTCTCGCCGGTGTGACACGCGGTCGATTGAGCTCAATAAATCGATCGATTTTTCGGTAAATAAAATTCAGTTCAGTGCATTATTCGGTGAAAAGTTCAAAGACAGTGATTTTTAGACGCGTACAACCGATAAAAATCACAGGTCGAGTAATTTATTCGCGTTTTTGATCGAATATTTCGCGGACGCAATTTTCAGCCCCCGATACCGCGCGCGTCAGGGACAAAGACTGCCGAATATGTGCGCACAACAGGGTGAACGTGAGATCGCGGGGATTGTGCCGCGTTTATCGGCGGTCGCGGGTGTAAAATGTTTGCGTCGAGTTTTTGCCGAGGACTATAAAGACGCATCCGCGTCTCGACTACTGCTTAAAGAGTGCGAGTAACTTTGTTTCGTGCGAAAGTTGTTTAATTGTCGTCGACACGTAAAAAATTTCATTAATCGCGACTGCTTCACATGTATGAGAGTGGGGAGTGGGTGGGGGGAATCATCCACCAATCCGAAGCTTCGGAAGCTCGTTGGCCGTTAGTTATCGATGTACGTCTCGCCGGTGAGACACGCGGTCAATTGAGCTCGATAAATCGATCGATTTTTCGGTAAATAAAATTCAGTTCAGTGCATTATTCGGTGAAAAGTTCAATGACAGTGATCTTTAGACGCATACAACCGTTGAAAATGACAGGTCGAGTAATTTATTCGCGCTTTCGATCGAATATTTCGCGGACGCAATTTTCAGCCACCGATACCGCGTGCGTCAGGGACAAAGACTGCCGAATATGCGCGCGCAACAGGGTGACCGTGAGATCGCGGGCATTGCGCTGCGTTTATCGGAGGCCGCGGGTATAAAAGTTCTGCGTCGAGTTTTCCGCGAGGGCTATAAAGACGCATCCACGTCTCGACTAGTGATTAAAGAGTGCGAGTAATTCTGGTTCGGGCTAACATTGTTCAATTATCGTCGACACGTTGAAAATTCCGTTAATCGCGACTGATTTACGTGTATGAGAGTGGGGAGTGGGTGGGAGGAATCATCCACCAATCCGAAGCTTCGGAAGCTCGTTGGCCGTTAGTTATCGATGTACGTCTCGCCGGTGTGACACGCGGTCAATTGTGCTCGATAAATCGATCGATTTTTCGGTAAATAATAATCAGTTCAGTGCATTATTCGGTGAAAACTTCAATGAGAGTGATCGTTAAACGCGTACAACCGTTGAAAATGACAGTTCGAGTAATTTATTCGCGTTTTTGATAAAATATTTCGCGGACGTAATTTTCAGCCCCCTATACCGCGCGCGTCAGGGACAAAGGCTGCCGAATATGCGCGCGCAACAGGTGACCGTTAGATCGCGACGGGGATTGTGCTGCGGTTATCGGAAGTCGCGGGTGTAAAGTTAACACGTCGAGTTTTCGGCGAGGACGATAAAGACGCATCCACGTCTCGACACGTTAAAAATGTCTTTTATCGCGACTGATTCACATATACGAGAGTGGGGAGTGGGTGGGGGAAATCTACCAATGCGAAGCTTCGGAAGCTCGTCGACCGTTAGTTATCGATGTAATTTTCGCCGGTGTTTCATTCGGTCAATTGAGCTCGATAAATCGATCGACTTTTCGGTAAATAATATTAAGTTCAGTGCATCATCCGGTGAAACGTTCAGTGACAAGTGTGTGCGTTTCTCAAGAATCAAGATTCAAGCAACGGCTGTTAGGAATTGTCATTAAATTCGGGGCTGTTCGTCGGAGAGACACCGAAGTAGTAAGTCTTGAAAATAACTGCTGCATCGTTTTTTTTCTTTCACGCTTTGTCGTTACTCTGAAAACTCTACAACATCGACGACAATCCTTTTTCCGACCTTTAAACGCAGTTCTTTTCGCTTCGAAACGTACGACAATTTTATCGATTTTATGCTGCGGCGTTGCGTGCTGTCCCTTTCAAATTGAAAAAAAATCCTTTCGACGATAAAGCATCGAGAAAAACACTTTTATTTTCGCGAGACGCTCAGTGCGTGTTCTTGCAATAATGACAATAATAAAGACAATGTTAATAATAACGATCCTTTGAGGACGTCCCCTTAGTCAATAATCATCCAACACTTTCAATTTTTTTTTTAAATATCTTTAACAACAAATGATTCAATTCTTAATTTCTCTCTCTCGTAATTTTTCTCGCTACAACAAAAACGTGTACAGTCGAGGTACCGGCCTTGTTTTTTTTTTTTTCTTAATTGGGCGTTCGTAAAATTGGGCGTAAAATAATTCTATATATATATATCAAATGTCCAACGATGGTCAATACTGTATTTTACCTTTTTTTTTCTTTCATGCTCCCTAACCCCTCTTCCGTCTCAGTTTGTTATTTAAATTGGTTTTTTTTTCGTTTATCTAAACTCCGCGATAATCGACGAAGTGGGATGAATTTTTTCAACGTCCAACGTTGCGGGCTTTATGCCTCGCGGCAAGTTTCGCAGCATTGGTTCTGATACTGCTCCAGTCCGCACATGTTCATCAGCTTGACTTTGTTGCAGAGTCGCGAGTCGTCCTTGCACTCTCCTGAATTTTTTGTTCTTTCAGTTTTCGATAGCATTCATAGATTTTTCTTTTGTTAGTAAATCGAGTAGTTAAGAGTTTTACCGGTCTTTCGTGGTTGACACGGTTGGTTACGGCATGTTTTCATCACGGGCGGACGAGGGATATCTCGGCACGCGTTTCCCGCGGGTTTTTTCGTGCCGTACCAAACGCATTGCAAGATTCGATATTTTATACCGTCCGGGCCGCAGGATGTTGTGCACTGAAACAATGATAAAAAAAGAAAAAACTATATACCGCTTTAATTTTTTATGAAATAATAATTACAATGGCGAAAGCTATATCGTACCTCTGACCAATTGCCGACTCTCCACACACCTTTGCAAGCATCGTTGTAACACTCTTGACGCTGCGGGGGCCTTATTCCATCGTCGCATTTGTTAGGATCGAGGATAGTTACGTTTCCCGTTCCATCGTCGATGTCTCCCGCCAGGCGGCAGCTTATATCTCGTCTTTGCATCGCTGGAAATCGAAACCCAAGGTTTTGAAAAATTCGTTGATTTCTACAATATTCGTTTTCTAGCGATGATAGCATTTTTTTTTGGGCGGGAACGCGGGCCGGGGCAAGAAAATTACCTGTTTTCCAATCGAAACATCGCGAAGACTCGCAGGGTGTCCATTCGCCCGTGTGCCATTGCGGGCATCTTCCCGCACCGCACGGTCGAACTTTCTGCGGGGTAACGAAACCCGCGTTTTCGCACAGTGCGGCGCCCATCACGGTTCTCGAGGGTATTCGCGTTGAATTGCTGTCGTTCTTCGTTGGTCTTACAGTGCACTGAGCTCCTCTCATCTGCACAATCGATAATTCGCACGGTCGTTAATAAATTAACATAAATTGCATCGATCGATTGATTCTTTTTTTTATATATATAACTCGAATAAAGCAACATTTCGTAGAATAGATTGCAATAAAATTTCATAGCTTCAGTTGAAATAAACGAATAAAATTGTTATTTACGTTTCTTTGAAGAGTCACATTACTTAAATGGTACATTTTGTTTTCCATTAAGCATTTTTTTTCGATACATACCTGAAATCCTCCGCCTCCGCAAGTCTGCGAGCACTTCGACCAATCGGTAGTAATCCATTCGAAGATGAAATCCTCACCGGTTACTGTAACAATTTCATTAGAACTCGTGAACGTATAAATACAACGAATTCTTCGATAAGAAAGTAATAACAGAAAATAAGTTTACCGCGACTGAATACATTCATGGACCCAGGAATCGTGGTTTCATTCGACGGATTGTCCTCGAAGGCTAACGATGCAACGGTAACGATAGATTCCTTGAAGTCTTTATTACTTTCGGTAGCGTTGCGGGCTTCGACAACGGTGTCCCTCGGAATTTCTACATCTTCGACAGTGTCCTCTTCCTTCGTAACTTCCGCACCGCCCGAGGTGTCCTCCTTGGTGGTTTCGTTACCGAACGCGTCCCATCCTTCGCCTCTTCTCGTTCCCAACATTTTTCCATCCTCCGACAACGCGAGAGTGTCAGTTTCATTCCTGTTTCGCGACGTCGTAATTTTTTCTCTGCTCAACTCGCCGTCGTACGACTCGTCGTCATCGGTACTGTCGAGCGTCAATTCGGATCTGAAGTATCCTTCCTTCTTGCGATTAATCTTCGGGAAATTCGTGGTGCTCGTATGATCGACGAGAATTCTCGACGATTCAATGACCGCGGTGCTCGTCTCCGCGAAATAACGATCTTCCGATTCTCCCACAGTTTCGTCGCTCAAACTTCGCGATGAAACGGGCGTGTGATGCTTCGCGTGTTCCTCGAAATGTCCCGATTTCTTTTCGACGATTTTCTCGACGCTCTCGCCTCGAATTTCGTCGCTCTTTATTTCTTTACGGTTTCGACTCGTTTGCACATTATCCTCCTCGTAGTCCGACAATCCGGTGCCTCGTTGGTTTCTCAAAAAATTATCGACAATCCCTTTGTTCCGTTTCTTCGCGTTTATCAACGATTCCTCGACGTAGTCGATGCTCCTCTCGGTACTCGTGGACGGGCGATTCTCGTGATATTTTCGAGGCTTGTGACGATTCAAAATCTCCGCGGAATCTCGGCTAACTTTCGGCGCGTCCTCGTTGTGAATAGCGAAGAACGCGGCGTCCAAGTCGTACGGATCGTCGTCGATAAAAATTCTCTCCTCGTCCGGACCGAAAGTGTCGTCGGGAATTATCGTGTCGGTGCCGAAGATCTTGAAATCGTTTTCACGATTGTCGTAACGAAGATCGTTGTCGCCGTAATCGCCGCTCGGACGCAGCCCAGGGGAATTCTTACGCGAGTCGTCCAGAAGCATCGGCGGTGCCATTCTGTGATCTCTGTCCAAATTCGCGTCACTCCGGAACGGCCAGTAAGCCTAAAGGACAATAAAAAAATAACAAAAAAAAAACATGTAACTCGCCGAGACAAACTTCGAATTCTATTCAATTAACGAACATTTCCAAATGCCACAAAATTATTCTGTAAAAATGGAAAGCTAACGAAAAAATGTATGTTGCCAATACACTGTTTTACAGGCAGTAATTAAAAAATGTTGATTAAAGCGACAGGAAACTCTCGTAACTCACCGAAAAATTTGTATCGTTATAACTTGATATATTGAACATTGTACAAGCAATGCTCGAATCGCGTGTAGATAACAAAAAGCGCTTGCAGGAATTGTTGAAAAAAAAAGTTTAACCGCATTCTACAACTTTGTATTGTTTAGTAGAAGGGTTAATAAAATGAAATGAAAATACGAGAAAAAAAAACGGTGAAGTATTGTTTAAAAATCGTGTAAATTACTGACGACGAGAACGAGCGAAATTGGAATCGTTAATTGAAAACGTTGATCAGCGCGCCGGGAATTTTGGTAGCGAAGCGAAAAATAAAAAAAGCCTAACGTTGTAACGCGAAACGCAGACCCCACAAAACCGCGCCGACTCTTGTAACCCGTGTAAAAAAAAGGACGGTCGATGTTTTACTAACAAGTTCTGTTGATTATCAAAAACTCGTATTAATTAAAGAGCAATGTGATAATCCGCGGTGTTATCATTATTATTATTAATATAACTATTATGATAATTATTATCACACGGTTAGAGTACGAGCGAGCACGAGTGTTTTGTGGTGAGCATTGAAGCACTCTCTAATGATGAGTTCGCGGGAGCTTTCGCAGCGTGTGAAATGTTCCTCTTGCGTGTCTCGTGTTTCACGTTTAAACCCTCGGTCCCAGATTAATGATGTAAGCGTATACAGAAAGTTCGTGAATTGTTCGCAACTATGTCGAAAGGGCGAAAGGAATAGCGTTACAAACGAAAACGTCTATATTCATTAGCGAAGGCTTCGTTGGTGCATTGTCAGTATTTTTTTTCTAGATTTTTTTTTCTCGCTACCAGACAGGCGCCTCTCACCTTTAAACTTGAGATTAATTGACTCAAGTGAGGATTGAGTCGCGATGCACCGGACGCCGCTGTCGGTCCAACGGATTCTTGATATCCGGGCTGTTGTTAGTGGGATTATCGGTTTTATTCCCAACAAGATCCATCACCGGGACGAATGCGAAGTGAATAGACAGGGAAGACAAGCGTCAAGGAGTTTGTTATATCGATTAGTTGCGAAAGGTGATGCATGCAAAACTCTCACACAGTTATTGGATTTCTTTTTTTTGGCTACCAAGACCTTAAAAAAGGCTTCGACTATTACCGCAAATGCAAATACAGTACAAGGTTTGCGTTGGAATCCATTGAAAAGCTAAAGTTAGGTACTACGGTTTCCGGGAAAAGATTTCTCAATAATTCGCCGGAAACGAGACGAAATACAGGAAGGAAAATTATCAAATAGGCAGTTCTTCCATCGATTTCCCGTCAATTCGTTAATTCATCCAAACCGCTGCTTCCCCCCTTTTCCCAAATCGGCGATGAATATTTCATAGCATTTTCTCTGATTGACACGACGATCGATACCCTAACACAGCCAGACTATTTTAACTTTCGTCAATTTTTTTAAATCCTCTACGTTAGTTTCGATGATCGACGAAGAAAAAAGCGTACCTGATTGAGCGACGTAACAGTATATTCTCCATGGGCCATTGACGAGTCGGGCGTTATCGAGCTGGATTTTTGTTTCTTCCGACTGCGCGGCTTTTTCGTTGGCTTACCCGAGGTTGAAACGTCAGGTCGAGCCTCGTGGCTCAGATCATCGTTGCCGAAGGTAAACGTACCTTGGTAACCGGAAGCTGCGAGCACAATTGAACGTGTTTCGTAATTAATCCGGAAGACAATCGACAAATTGATTGCACTCGCTCTTTTCAACAATATCGATAATAATAGCGGTAAAAAGTCTCATTATTTTACAACGAAGTTCAAATTTCATCACGTAAATTGGTGATATTATTAATAGGGTAACGAGCGTGAAATGTTGATGGTAAATAAAAATCTATAATTAATAAAAGTATATTTTTCAAAAAATAACCAACGCCTTTAAAAATACGCAAATCCCAATTGCAAAAAAAGCTTTTGAGATAAGAAACGGGTTTTCGGAATATATATATTTTGAAGAAACAAAAAGGGCTCTCCACAGTACTGCTTGGCAAAATCAAAGTTATTTATTAGAGGATATAAAAAGAATTCCCACCGGCTCGATCGATCTGGAGATTCTCGCCGGAATTAGACGACGCCGAATCGAGGTTGATGTTCTGATGATGATGGACGGTATTTCCAGAGCGCAGTATCTCCTCGCTGCTCATCTGCTCCCTCGGTCGAACATTGACGATTAATCGAATTTCTGAGTGTGATTGACCGGCTAAAAAGAAGCGTCTCATCGTACAGTCTACTTCATTCGTTCGAAAATTTCTTGCAAAAAAAGTAATACATCTATTTTCATTATTACCAATGCAACCGTAAATTCCATCGTCGGCGTACGTTATGTCCAGTATTCTCAGAGCTCCTTTTCGGCTGATTTTGTACTTTCTCGATTTCTGTAAATCCTCGCCGTTCTTTGTCCATTCGATTTGATTTCTTGAATTTTGCACAAACAAAATTACATATTTTATCGATCTGCACCGATTTACTGTCTAGACTATGACAAAAACGAAACTTCTCCTTACTTCTTAAATTTCTTGACGGGGCATCGTATTTTGACGACTGCCGTCCCGGGAAATACAGTGGCGGTACCGCCGATCTTGAGATCGACTTTTTGCTCGATATCGCGTTGGATGAAAGTCGTGTTTGCGCTGAGAATGGTCGGTTGCACGCCCGAGCTCATTTCGTGACAGGATCTCGTGTTGCAGGGTTTCTCCATTGGCGGTTTGCTTCCCGGACAGTCGCGATCCGAACGGTACTGCTTGTGTCCCTGTGCCATTATTTGCTCGCAGGAGACTTTTCTTCGCTTAACCCCGCCCCCGCAGCTTTTTGAACACTAAAGAAAAGAAATTGATAAATGGAAGAAATAAGTGGATACGATTTCGTGTAAACAAACGAAAAAAGAAATTGATAAATAAATATTGTTAGAGTGACCGTAAATATGGGTACAGAGAACAATGGACTTATGTAAAGATTTAGGCGTTTACCCTGCTCCATTCGCCGGGTTGCCATTTGACAGGGCAGTCCCAAACGTTACAATGCTGCCTGTCGGCGGGTGGCGGCGGTTTGCACATCTGGTTCGGCACGACAACTGTGTTTCCGGGTCCTCTTGCAACCTCGTGGATGCATGTGACATCCCGCGTTTGTATACCGATACCACAGGGACTCCTGCACGGCGAGAAGTCGCTGTAGTTCCACCTGAAAGCGTTCGCCAGATGTGCTATCTAGTGTGCACGATACAACAATATTCCGTCGACCTAGCAATATCCATTTGCCTCGCGTGGGTACATGTACGCGAAGCGAACGCGTAAAACCCATTCAATCTCCTCGAACTCTCTTCCCCTACGTTTTTCGCATTCGATACACGCTGTTTGGTGACTTTTGACGTGCATATGCAACCTTTGCAAAGTTCACTTCGTATCAACAAAATTTGAGTAGGGACCATTTTTTTTTAAGAGTGAAAGACAAAAAATTGTCATCTCGAGTTTTACTGCGAGCGCAGTATCATGGTGCCCATTTTTTAGGGAAAATTTGACAATCGAAGAAAAGTCAGAAAAAATTATAATGGTCAGGGTAATCAGGGAATTAAAGCATTCTTTTTAGTGCTAATTGATCAAAATAAACGGTTGGAAATTGCTGATAATGTTCGTGCAAAAATTCCGCACACAAGCGACATTTTTATAGGCATATTATATGAAGGTCAGGGATAAATTTCGATTCGGTCAGATAAAAATCAGGTGACTTCTTTCACTGTTTCGTGCCGAAACACAATGTAATTTTTGTTGGGAATTTACGATCGAAAAAATATACAGAAAATACTATTTTAAAAATACACATCTGGAGCGGCAGAAATGTTAGTTGGAATTTCATATATAAATATATAATATAATGATATAAATTATTGCATCGCATTAAGGGCCAAAAAAGCCTATTACCATTAAACGAGTTTGACTCGATCGTTAAAGTCTCAAAAGATTAAACCTACCTTGGAGGACATGGATGATCGTTGCAAGTCCTTATCCTCGATTCCGGCTTTGTTTCCTTCGTGCACAGAAGAGGCATCACCACTTTGCCGTCGTCGTCGCGAACGCAGTTGATTATCAAGTCCTGAACACCTGAAATTAATTGTAACGTAGAGGTAGGAGGGGTTGATTGTTAACGTTAATTACGACCCTGCGCGGGTAATTGCCAGAGTTGCAATTATCGAGGATATCACATACGTAGACTAACGATGATGAATTTATCGGGTGATCGCCCTTTGGCGATGCAACGTCGACGATCTTGATATCAAACATTACGAGACACCGCAGTTTCGCTTACGTAACTCTCGCGTTCATCATGCAATACCGTCAAATTCATCGCTTTATTGATACAATATTAATGAATTCCTTTTACAATACTAATATATTCTTTCGACGGTTAATACAATAGATTGAAATTAAATTCATTAAAAAAAACAGGGATTGTTAAACTTTCATGTTTTATTAGTTATCTAATACGCGTTAGTTTTTTTTTGTATAAAAGTTCATTACTCACCTCCCAAACACGTGGCAGTGCACGGTGTATAGCCAGATTCTTTCCACGAATACGTAGTTTGTATCGAGCTTCCCGGTGCCACTTTAACGCTGCTCTCGTAACCGCTGATTCCGGTACCCGACGACGATCTGTAAGAGTCCATAAGATTCGTGTCCTCGTAGCCGCTGTCGCCGACCGTGTCGATTCTGTACGACAGACTGTTGTCCAACGGTGCGCACGGTTCCCTCGTGCACTTTTCCGTCTCCGCGGGTTTCGGACCGGCGCACTGTTTGTCCGGCAATTTCGCGATTGTTCGACTGAACTCGAGGAATATTTTGCAATGTACCTCGCGATGACGAATGCCCTCGCCGCACGTGACGCTGCACGAGGACCATTCGTCAGCGATGAATCTATCGAAAAATCGATCGATCGAATACATATAATTATTCATTTAAAAAAAAGTTCTTAATAATTTTTTACAACACTAAATTAGCTGCGTAATTACCGCCACAAACCCTTTTGTTGATTTGCACGAACTTCGTCGATTACCTAAATTCATGCAGATTTGTATTGTCCCGAGGGTGTTGGAACAACGAAAGCCGTGATATTTGGCGCAAATGCGCCGAACCAATGGATTTGTGCGTGAAATTATTCGTGAAGTAGGTTAACAAAGAAGGTACGAAAGTATAGAGAAGTAACGGAGCTTTGACCGAAAGTGAATTCGTTGAAGTGCAGATTACTTACGAACCCGTCTCTACGTGATGTTCAATCAATAAAAATTAGATAGGTTTGCTTCATGCACTCACTCAGAAAATAATTAATTTACCATTAACACATGTATTGTTCGATATGGTGAAACAATTTTTATCTTCATCAAACACCAGTTTAGCAAATAAAAAATAAACTCAACAACGATTATTTATAATTGAGGAAATTTATTCGACGCAACTTCGATTGGGTAAAAATAATTAAATATTCACTTCGTCACTGTCAACTTCACCTTTGTTAACAACAAATAAGCTTTTTTCTCAGCGCTTGTCTCGCAAACGAATCCCACACCACAATCCGTGGTTGATTTAACCACATTGTAATTCAATCGAACGAATCGTTTCTCGAAGACGATCAACGAGTTCGGAAATTTTCCAAAACGGACAAAAAGAGTGAAAGTAAGTGTGCGAAAGAAAAGGAATCCTGAGAAGTGTATATTATAAGAAGGTAGGAAATAGCGAAAGAGAAGATAGAGTGGAATGGAAGAGTAATAGGATACCTCAGATACAACCAGCCACAGGCAAAGTACATCGTAAATCTGTCGACACAGACCAATTGACGTTCAATAACACACAGATAGCAGACACTGTGACACTAGGGGGGAAAGTTGAAAAAAAAAAAAAAAAAGCACTACACACATATAGGCTTGGGGCGAAGAGGAACGTGTGAACAAGTGTGAGCATCGATTCTCGTCGTCGCAGAGTATTCGTTCAAACATTTAACACCTCCGAAAAAAAAAGCTAATTTTTTACTCACGTGGATTCCGTTGGTACTTTCTGATCGATCAATTTCTCCGGTATCGGCGGAGGCGGATAGGGCTGCATAAGCGGCTGCGTCATCTCCCCCGAATCTGAATAATCCATTGAATAATCCATTTGCATTGAACTACCCCTTGGCATTTCGGATTAACGTATCTCTCGCCAGGGCGTACGAGAGGCTCGACGAGCTCGGCTATCTCTCGTCGTCCGCCCCAATCGTATAATGGTTTTAATCTTTGATATCTCGTCAACACTTACACGTGACGCACGGTACGTCGGTGTTGCATTCTTGCTCGTCGTGGGGTCGTTCCGATGTCTCGCATTCGGTTGAAACGCGCCCATCTCCGTCGCGGCACTCAATCGATCTTGTTCTCGTTCCACCGCCACACGTAACGGAACACTGTGAAAGAGCGAAAAAAAAATGTTCATGTAAATCGCATTACGCAAGGGAGAGCCAATTTTGTTAGAAAAAAGAAAAGAAGAAATCCTTCATATCGAACGATCGAACAAAATGTACCGTCGATGCACACAATGAATGTTCAGTCAAGCTTTTCTTTTATATTCGAGCAATAAAGGAGCGAAAGACGGATTGCTCCTGTATACCGGAGAGCGCAGCTGAGATAGCGCGCCAAACGCCGGGCGTAAAAGGGGAGAGAACAGAAAAGAAATCGATGTACATACAAAAAGGTCTCGGCGAAGGCTTCGAACGTCTTCATCATCAACATCGCTTGTGTATTATATTCTCGAGGCTCCTTTGTGAATCGCTCTCGAGAGCTCACTTGTTTGGGATTCGCCGAGCTTATGATTTACGACTCATTCGCTATCGTGTAGTGTGGTGCCTAGACGGTGCAGAAGTGCTGCTTTTTTTTTCTCAACGTAGGGCTAGGCAAAGAGGCGACTCGAGTGGTGGAGCATCGGTTAGTCTGGGCCAATATCCTGACTCCAGCGCGAGGGAGGGGGATTTTCAGACACGCAAACTTTCGTAAGCTCTCGGAGGCTTTCTCTCACTTTTGCGTAATGATTTCGTCGGTCCTACTTATCGCACCGTGAATGAGCTCGTAAGACAGGGAATTGATAGATCTCACTCGCCATTGTGGATGAGAAAAGTCGGAAGTGACGGGGGCCGGGGATGGGGCAGGGGAAGGTGAACCAAGCAAATATCGAGTTTGAAAGGCTTTTGCCTCTCTGCCTCCCGCCTTCGGAACACTTCGGTGCTCGTTGCCACGATAGTCTCGCGATTTCTGGAAGTAAATCTCCAAGTCTTCAAGCGCCTATGGGCTATACGCACGCTCTGGAACGCGAAGAGATGCCGACGCCACGCGAGTAGAGAGCTTTCCATTTTCTCCATTACGTCACCTCTCCACACTTTTCATCCCATCTACCGGGCTACTTCCGTGGGTTAAGCCGAGAGACTCTCGAGAACCACAATCTTGGGTAAGATTTGGCGCAAACTTTGCTCCAACCCGCTTTCTCTTGCCGTTTGGAAGGTTTCGACCTCCGTGAGAATTAGGTCAGAGATCGAATGATTTACAATTGTTGAAGCAGACAAGTGACGAATTAGTGTTAATGGATAACTGAGAAAAGAAATGAAACAAACAAGCTTTCTTGGTGAAACGTCGCACGATCGACTGATTAGGTGGGATTTTGAAGATACAATCGATATAAATTAAAAAATTTTGTCGATTAGAACGATTAGAAGAAAGAAAAAGTGTTGAAGTCTCGGATTATTTCGAAAACTTAACCAAGACTTTAAATCCCAAGTATGCAGAAGGCAGTGCTCAAAAATACTCATAACGGTAGAAGCTTAATTATTGAGCAGTTCGCCATCGAAATTCACGATATTTTTGATACTCTTTACATAGATCAATCGATAAATTTTGACCTTCTTTCTAATGCCTTCTCGTCTACGTTTCCTTCGAGGTTTCATCGAGGCCGAATTCCGCAGCGTAGCGGATTCTCGTAATACGAAGATATCCCAGTTCTGCGCGATAACATATAATGTTATCTCATGAATAATAGATTCGCAGATGTTTCCTACTCCCCTCATACGGAAGTAGCGAAACGGCGCTTTTTTTTTCTTTGTTACATTTCACCGTTGTACAGTTGGAGGGCGAAAAGTTACCGAGGGAAAGCACACAAAAAAGATGGATAGAGATCTCGTCGGCTAGTGGATGCAAACTCCATCCGTTTTGGGATTTTCGAATAAATATATCGTACGCGTAGACACGCATACACGCCCGGTCGTACATCCGTGTGTCACCATTGACAATAAAGTGTCTCGAAGAAGCAGACTATCTCTCTTTCCACGCGCGTCAAAGGCATTTATGCTTGGATTGCCTTAGGTAGGTTGGATGTCCCGCCGCTGTGCCATCGAGGGTCTTATACAACCCAACATCGGGCTCGAGAAAGCGCAGGAAATCCGTGAGACTCGCGCGGCCCGTCGCGGGTTTTACGATTCCCGCAAAAACTTTCTATCGCGATCTTTTCACCCGCCGCTCGCCATGCGACGCTTCGCACTCTCGTGGAGACACGAAAATCCTCGAATGTTCTTCTGCAAGTTTTTTTTCCTCGCTATTATATCTTTCCCGCATCTCGTTTCTTCCTATAAAACTATACGTGGTGAGAATACTTTAGGAATGGTTTTAACTTTGTTTTTCGCACGTACGCGGTCCGCTGGATGATGTGAAGATCTTCGTGTCCTTATTTTTCATTTTTTTTTCCCAGGTGGCTAATTGATACCGATGTGCTTTTTAGTAATTGTACAGTTTTTACAACAAGTTAAATAACCATTCACCGCGAGTGTAGTTGCCCAAATAAAAAAAAAACATATATTGAGAATAAAAAATTAACAACCACCGTAGATTAATCGGAAATCAATATAGTCCAGTGCATAATTTACGCAACAAATTAAACGTAATTAAGAAAGATCATTAAAATTTTCATGTTTTCTGTCATATCGTCGAACGGTATCTGACACTTTCATGCATAAACCGTGCAATGAATTTCAAACAAATGGATTCGTAATTTTTAATCATTTCTTGCAATATAACGGCAAGTTTGGTTAATTGAATATGATGAATTTATTTTATTTAAGGAATGTTTCATACTGTGGCATATCATGGTTCGCGAATCTATACTTTTGTTGCGGGCATTCGCGAAAGATGGCTGGTGGAGATATTCGCCGCGACACTGCGGCGCCGTTACTACTGGCTTTTACCGTCGCGATGTCTGATCTCGTCTCTGCCTGTACTACTTCCCTTATACCGCGGTTGTTTAGCGGGTTTCGTCGCTTCTTTTGCTCTTGGATTCGTCGCAGCGACTGGACACACGAGTTCGGAAATTATTTACGACCAACTCCAATGCGGTACCTCGCGAAAAATTCCTCATACATCTACTGCCAGAAATAACCGATACCCTTCCGTATCTATCAGTCACTACGTTACCGCATTTTTGTGAAGTTGCCATCGCTCAAATGGATTCCATCGCGTTTTCGTGCCGCAATTCATTCCGCAGTCACTTCATTTGTTTGCTCCGCGAAAAAACCAATTTTTCGTCTCGTCGAGTATACGTTCTCAACGAAATTGAATGTATTAATTGAATACATTAGGGAAACCCCACCGCTTACAGCATTTCGCGTATGCTCGAAACTCCGTGTGCTTCTCGAGAGCCAAATTTATCGAATTAATTTCGCTGCGTTGCCCATCATTGAAGTTTGTTGAAAAAAACCGCTCACCCGTTCGCGAATCGCAAAAAGCAGTTCTTCTTTCGACACGAAGTCTTTTGGGAAGAGCACTCGGATTGTCTTAGATTACGCTGGTCGGTTTCCACTCGAAGCTCGTCTTCTTCTTCTTCTTCGCTATTCGCGACCTTTTTCGAGTGTAGAAAACTGCTCGAGCCAAGAAGTGGCTGTTGGAATGCCGCGAGATGTAGAGTAAGAGAGAAGGGGGTAAAAGAAGAAGAAGAGAGGGCGGAGTTATTTGACGACAAAATTGTCCTGTTTGATGTCGGTGGCTGATGTAGTTCCCCGTTTTCCTCTTACCCTTCGCTTTACACTCTATATAGAAGCTTTCTCCTTTCTTCCGCACTTTTTTTCGCTCTTTCTCACCGTTCTCTCCTCTTTTTTTCCGCACTACGTCGCGTGTCTGGCGCCGAACCACTACGGCCAACTCTCCCTCTCTTTACGGATGCATGCGATACCACTGGTAGGTCCACGACCCGGCGAAGCACCGCCATCAACCTCTACCCCGGCAACCCACCCTTCGTTCGTTCGCTTTTCTCTTTTAAAGGCCAACCGAGCGTTCAGCATCTCGAAAGCCTCGCGATCTTCAGTGTACAGCCGCCGCGCTATACGGTCGAAATATAAATGCGCCTTAGTGTCCATAAAACATACGCGAACGATCTTCCGTTTAGTGCACTGCATGTTGCGTCCGAATTTCAAACGTATGTACGACGTAAGCGAGAGAAGAACGAGAATGGATAGCGACAAGCCAACGGATTACTGTTGTAGCGTCTCCTTCACTTTGTATTCAAACTGTCGCGAGTGCGCTTATCCCATTTTAATGAATATTTTTCAAGCAAAGACGACTGAAACGTCTTGAAAAATGGTCAATGCTTACCTGGCTCCACTGACTGCTCTCCCACGTGGGACACGAAGCTGTGTTACAGGTTTCTTGGTATCGAGGCTTGTGGATAGCGTTGCATCTGTGATCCGGCAGCTGTAAGGACAGAAAAATCAATTTCTCGTCTATAATAATTATTCAGAAGAAAAAGAGATCCTCCCTCGTAATTTATAACCAGGAAATGAAAAAGCCTCTTTTCGTTGAGTTTTTTTATCTTCAATCTGCTCCTCGCTTTCTACATTGAACTTATGGTTCGCGGTTATATCTTATATAAAGTTTTCCTTACTCTGGTAGTCTCGTTTCCGTTCTCCTCGGTGCAGAAGATCGCTCGCGTTCTAGATCCTCCGCCGCAGCTAGAGCTGCACCTACTCCATTCACCGGTAATCCACCTGGGAATATAGAAAATTCATAAAAATGACTTTTCCCGGTGAGGTTTCGTTACAGAGAAAACCCGTAAGATATTATATATTTTATATATATGGCGTGCGAGAGAGTCTTTTGCTTTTCTATATCCGCACCTGCGAGCGCTATATGGTATTGGCTTTTACCGAGGAAATAAGAAAATATAGCACCGTGCACCGAATAAAAATAGGATGCCTCCTCATTTTGATTGAATGTTGTAATTAAACGTAGGATTCGACGGGAATGAAAAAAAAATTGTTATAAATGGAACATTTAGGCTTGAAATATAAGAAAAGTTCTCGAGCGATTCACCGACGAATAATTAGAATCGCTCATCAGATATATAAAAAAAAACACATTCTTTTTACCTTATCTCAATCGCTTGATTTAACTTTTAATTGGATACAATTAAAAGCCAACTTCGTACAAAGAGATTATTGAAGCGCAAAGCCAAAGCTTCCACTTCCGGATGTGTCGGATGTGGAAGAGCGGTTGACTCGAAAGGAATAATCAATTATTGTTGGTCAGAGCCACGGAGACAGAATTCCATCCCGTGGCGTCACGAGGAAATCTACGGTGGAGATTCGTTGGTTATATATGCGTGGGTGTGAGTGAGAGAAGGTAGTTAAACTGGCGCGTTGGTTCGTGCCGATGGCGGTCGCCAGGCGCACAGCCGGCTGCAGCAGCACGCCGAATTCACAGCTCTCGCTTGCTCGTTCCCCCGAGTGCGAAAGCCCGCAACCGAATTAAACTAAATACGTGGAGGGCGGAGGGGGGGTGAAGCAATTAGCACGATTTAACGGTGCAGCAGCGACGGGCGAGATGCCCGGTGATTTATTATTAGCGGCAACCAGCACACGGTAACTCAATACTATATATACACCTTTGTGTTATACCGTAGGCACTCTCTATACGTCCTTACTGCGCTCAACAACTCTTCCCGCTTTCGTGAAGCAGTATAATTTTCGGAGGTGCCACACGTACGTAATTCACTGCGAGCTGACCGTAACGGCAATTTGTCGAGTTTTCGGGACGGACTAAGCGGTGAGATTTCTGTATTCTTTGTCTCCGGTCGTCCCAATGCTCGAAATATTTAGATTAAAAACTGTAATTAAGGACTCTTTTCATCGAATTCGAGGAAATCTATTTTGAACTTCACAATTAATTTTTTATTAAACAATGGTTCTAATCTTTATTAAAAAAATTGAATATCGCTCTTTTAGTTGGCCCTGTTATATTGTAGAACGACGTTAAAAAATTGTATGTTGGGATACTTTTTTAAGCGAAGATCGATGCGATTGCATTTTTTTTACGCCTGAATCTAAGCTTGTAATAAAACAACAAAAAAAAACAGGAATCGAGGTGAAAAAAAAACGTGCTTGAGGCCTTTATCTCGGCTAATGGGCGTTCAAGGCGGTTGAAAGCCTCGGCGCATTGGAACGCGAGGGTGAATCGCTAGGAAACCCGGCGCCCAGCATCCCCGGGCTTCGAAGTCTGTACCCCTGGATCTCGCTCAATCCCGTCTGCTTCCTCATCTACCTCTCTACACTTTCAACTTTTTTTCCTCTCCCTCTCTCTGTCTCTCTTCTCCTTGCTCTCTCTTCCGTTCCCGCTCTCGGTAACTGTGCGATCCGCGTGCAATTCCGGCACACTCAGAAACACTTTGGCGTTACAGTGACGCGGAAATATGTGAAACCGTCGGTCGCTTCACCGCTCTCGCCGTTGGTTCTCTAGCTTGGTCTCGAGCAGTGCGCCCAGCGTCGAGAAAGCACACAAGCCGCGAAAATTCAGTGGCGAAACCGTGACGAGGAATTTTTGCCCTCCGGGACCGTCTTTTCGGTCGACGACACTCGAGCGTTCTCTTCGTCACAGCTTTTCGTTCGAGACAGATGGGTGGAAACAAAACGAAGAGAAAAAAAACGGCAAACGAAATAGCGAGAGCGACGTAAGGCGAAGGAAAAATCTTTCAGTCGCATCATCAGCCGTTTGTGGAGTTTAAAGAAATTTCATCAAACGAGCACTCAGTTCAGCGAAGCGGCATAAGGCGCTTTAAGCTGTTTATATAGAAATATCGTTTATATCAAATTTTTCTCGGTAAATACTCCGTGCATGCGGATTCGATTTGAATGCATTTTCAATAAGAGACAAAAAAGGATGTTTCTACGTTTAAGTAACAAGCAGCCTTCGCACGACGGTTACTCACTTTGTCGAGCAGGGATGCGTGTTGCACGGTAGCAACGTTTTATTGGGTCTTTCAATTGGATCGCAGTTCGAATCTTCCGCTACGCTCTCGTCCGGGGATTTGCACACTGGCATCGCCATTTTGAAGCCTGAACAAATAATTCGATGTGTAGAAGAATTTTATGCATGTATGGTATTTCAATTCGATCTGATAGTAATTCCTTTTGCAATTATTACACGGTAATTATAATTTAAATCGCAGATCCCAAAGGCCAATTCCAACAGTCATTAGCATTGCAAAAAAAATTCAATCAAAAATGAATACTGTATATTTTTTTTGCCCTAATATCAACACTTCAATGAAAAATTCATTCCACGATAACTTTCATTGAATTTAATGAAGATTTATTATTTGCTCGCACGGAAAAGTTCACATCCGTTGTACGCGTTTAATCAGCGATTGTGTAAATTGGATATGCAAGAGTTTTCGCAAGAAATATTCTCGGAACGTTCGTATCAATAGTTGAATAAAAAGCAATTTTGTAAAAGGATTCTATGCGACTATGGATTGTTATATTTTAACGAGAATCAATCATTTCGTCCTCGAAAATATTAGCGGTCGAATTCTACGTGGATTGATGATTAGTTAAGTTGTTGCATTTTCGTAAAATGTGTTCGCAAAGCTTTCAAATTCGAAAATGTTATAATCTGAAATATGGACAAACATCGCGGTCGATTCATTATGCAATGAAAAAATCTAAACGGAAATATGTTAACTCACCACTGCCGCATGACTTGGAGCAGGCGGATATCGATTCTAGACTCCACGTGTATCGAGGCTGGCAGCTCGAACCATTGCCTCCGCAAACGCCGCATATATCCTTATTCTTGTTGCTGCCAACCCTCATGTCGCAGCCCACTTTCTGTCCGGTCATCGAAATTTCGACAGATAAAGAATAATGTGACACAGGGCATGGAACAGAAAAAGTTTGAGAATTAATTTCCACTTTCCTCGTGGTAGCATAGAAAAAACTTTTCCGGATACGATATATAGATATAGTGCAACGTTCGCAATGTACCACGTGTGTGCGTGGGATGGACCTATCGATAAAGCGCACAGGTGTACGTGAAAGATTTTATCCGGGGAACAAAACGATGACGACAGAGGTCAGAGTTGAACTGGATAAGATACGACGACGTCCATCCTGTTGGCAATCTGTTCAATCTAACTGAATACTATTGTGGCGATATTACGGGAACGTCCTTAATTTAAACCTTAACCTTAATTTTACGTCCTCATATAAGAAGCTTCGCTTTCGTAAATTACGTGTTTTTAATGTTATGCCAACGTGCTCAGAATATTTTGAAAAACTTAATCACATTTAGGTGAAATAGTTCCGGTGTGTATGTATAATTGAGCGGAAATTTGGTTCACAAATCGCATTACGAAGAAGGTCGTTTGGTACTAAATTGCCCCGAAATCGACAAAATAATTCCGAAACTTATGGCTATGTTGGTTTCTGATATTGGTGAATTTTTAATTTGAATTCTGATGAACCGTCAAGAAATGCTAAAGCGGCGCTTCGAAAGAATCTGGTCTAATATTTATTAATGAATATATTGGTTTGGCTTTTCTTCTGGAAAAGATTCTTTTTCATAGTATAAGCTTTGTGAGTAAAAGAAATTAGTGGCGTGTGACGTTTTTAGATTTTCAGGGTTTTTAAACATTTTCTCTTATGACATTTTCTCGTTTCGGGGCCGTGGCCGAGTATGAAGATAGTCACGAGATTATGAGAAGTTTCTCGTTTCGCGATGTACGCGAGCTGCGCTTGCTAAGCAGAGCGTAGGCCGTACGGTGCTAGTTCTCTGCTCTTCGTTTAAACTTCATTGGAGCACTCTCAGCGGTTATATTCGTGTACCGGGGACATGCATTCATATATTCGTGGCTAAATCCTCCAACGTTTTCATTTACAAAATTTCTCTCCGGTCTTTTCAGCTTTATTAGTTTTAGACATTGAACAGTCAGTCTGCTCTGCTTAATCTCCATTTATATCCACCGACAACAAATGCACTCTTTCAGTAATTATTATTAAACTCCTTCAAGGAGGCCAATTTCACGATCTCAATCATGAATATTAATAACGAATGCTATACAAAGATTGCACAATAAGAATGGATTACGAGAACATTTCAAGAACTAACACAGTTGTTACTTCTCGATTGTATTAAAGTCAGAATAGTAAACGTGTTTTTATATATGAAACGAATGACGAACGTAATAAACTCGTTGAAACAAGAGGTATTAGTTATGCATGTTCTTCGAACGAACATTCAGCGATTTCAATGTAGGTCACGATCGCTTTATTCTGACAGGAGTTTTCCAGTATCAGCAAATCTCTTGATAAAACTCCTTTGATAAGGATATTGCAGAAATAGGTGACCGGGATGCACGCGCTAACTTATGAATTCCAGGAAATGCAGAAGGATATATCAATGCGGAGAACGAAAGCAGCACGGATGTTGCGTTGACTAAAAAAAAATCCATGTTCAACGAACTGATTATGTGAATATATTGCATGTGCTTTTATATTTTCCGCTGTTTTTTTTTATTTCTGCAGCATATCCGGCTGTTTTTCAGAGAGAAAGGATTTTTTAATAATATCTTTCCACCTTGGAACTTTAATAATTTCAATGCAGCGTTGAGTTCTCATCAATATAACAGACGCTTTATCTCGGTACTTCCGCTCGTACTTATATGACCGGAAGACGATTGGCCCGAGCGGGGCGGCCGCGGTGTTGCATAGGAAATGTTGTGGGGTTGTTGGTAAGAGCAAGGCTTTAGCTCGGGATCCGGCCAAGCGTTTATCTCGTTGGTAAAGCTGTTGCCCCTTCTGGACTCGGAGAAGGCCGGGAACGAGCTTTTTGAAGGTGGGGAAGGAACGGGGAAAGGATGGAGCGTGCTCGGAAGCCCCGGACGGTGAGCAACGTCCACCGGAAGCTCGAACCACGACCGAGAATTCTCGTTGCTGCCTTTAATAATGCAAAGCTAGTTAGCGTTTACCAACTTCGGTTAGCTCTTAATTACGCCTCTCACCCCCCCCACTTGGACGCCTTGATTAGTTATCGTAACAGTGTAGTTCAACGCTTACCCATTTCACACTACATCCCCGACAACGGTGCGGAGTAGCCATACGGTAAGGAAGTGAAATTTTGCTAATTGTATTTCGGCAAGACTTCGCTGCGAAAAAGATTGCGGCCACGACGAGATATTCACAGAATACGGCAATGTGATGTAACTGTTTTTTGAACTTTCGACCAACGAGGAAGAAGCTGTAGTTTGCAAATGACTATATTGTTTTCTCTGCTAAACTTATTTGAGTGTATTTGGTTTTCCGGTACCTGGGATCTCTCACGATCGTATTTCATCACTGGTTTGTTATTTGATTGGGAAAATAAACCCCGAAGGCTAAAAGAGAATGTATTTGCGGGCTCAGCAATATCTCGATTTTCTGTAGGCCGAGATTGCTCTCGTATTTGGGGTTGGCGCAAAAAATTCGTAGGATACATTGTCGTGACCATTTTTTTGGAAACTCGTACTTTTTTCTCAAAAACGGCCGGGCGTTTCGCTTAATTTTAGAATATTCCTCATCGTTCTGCGACGGTTAAAACAAATGGTTATGTCGGACCGCTCTTTTTCTGTATTTTTTCGGCGGTATGTCACGTAGGAGTTTCACCGTAATTCTATCCGGAACCGTGGTTACCGTTACTTGAAAACACCGAAAATTGGCCTTTTTGCAAAATGACTCATAGTTTCTTGGTTATCCATTTTTTAGTTTCATTTTTCCAAAAATTAATTATTCTCAACTGGAAACAATTAGTGTGTTGAAACTAACCATGCAGCTTCCAGAGACGCAAACGTCCGTCGTTTCCGGATGGCATCGCGTACCGTCCTCGACTTTGTCGGCTAATTGTACGACTATCGCGTCGTCAGTGTCGAGCTCCGTAGCGAGATTGTTCTCCTCATTCTCGTCGATATTCTCATCCTCCGCTTCGTCTATAAGACCCCTGTTATCGGCGCTGCCGCGTTGAAGTTTCCCGGCTCTTCGATACCGATTACTCGTTCGATCGTCAGCGGTCTGAACTCCTCGACAGATCAAAGAGCAAGGCCTCGTTGGATCGTGATGCGGATACCACTTGAGAAGTTGCCCGCTGTAGGGTACGTTGTCAAATGCCGAGCACTGTTCTCCACGATAATCGTTCGGTTCCTCGCACTCCTGAAACAATTATAAAGACGTTTATGTATCGTTACGGCGGTGAACTTTACCGGAGGTAAATTTTACTCCTCGAGCCACGTATTCGGCCCTGTTATCAGATCCGACACGCCGAACTAGCAATTTATCGATCATTCGCGATAAATATGCTCGGCACTTTCGAAGAAACGTCAGTCCGAGAGTAAACACCACCGATCTTGGTGTAATTACAATGTTCGGCAAAGCCTCCATTCACGTACGCTCTGTCGTGCGCGATGACAGCGCGTGGGTCAGAGCATTGACCAACGAGTGGTAGTAAACTTTGCAGTATATTGCAACCAGTGTGAAAGGGAAACGGAGAATGGAAAGCCGAAGCAGAAAAGCAAGACCGAGCGACGACGAATGATACCAACAGCCATTACTCTTCTCTGCTTCCTGTACAGGTCAGTGCGGTAATTGTTTCACCCTCACTCGCGTCCGTGTCACGTTCACACGTACGTTACGCTATAACTATTGGGCATATACACTACTGGCGTGTCTAGTATATTGTATATATCTGTTGGTACGGCGTTCCGAGCCGCGCACCTTCCACGCTAACCACTCGACGAACGATGCTGGGTAACCGGGACACGTCCGCAGCTATATCACCTCGGCACTCTTATAGATTAGTCCCCGCAGTCGTCGTTTCTTATTCTGTACTATTACGGGACAATAAACAATACTACACCATTGTCATGTATTGATTGGATTCAATATTGAATTACAAACAAACAAGGAACTTTTCATTTGAACAGTGAAAAAAGAACCCCAAGTTCATCAACTTGTGATAATAGTGTGAACGATCAAACATGTGAGGCATTCCGAGATTGATGGTATGGCGCGCGATACATTGTTCCTAATTTTGTCACCGAAGCTTTGCGCTGGTCCCATCGTTACGATTTCCTCGATGCCATCGTGAATTCCTGTTCCGTTTGTATTTGCACTGTCTAATGTTTGCCGATTGCGAGCTCCATTGTTTGCCGTCATTATCGCGTTTGTGAGCGAGACAACGCTCCACCGGGGACACAACCGGCAAGTTTCGAGTTGAAATTGACATCGGCATTGGGTACTTTATAAAATCCCTCCGCAATTCCGCGTTATTGTGTGTTTACTCGTCGTGTATACGTATGTGGCTTTCAATTGATTTTTCTCGCAAATCGACGAGCGTAGATTGCCGGTGTACATTTATGCATTATAGACGCCGCGAAAAACCCCTAGTAATTTTTTTGCCATGGCTTCTCGATGGGTAATACCTCTACCGCCTCATAAATATTTACTGCATAATTTATCTGTCGGGCTGCGTGTATCTCGAGTTATTTTCCTCTCCATTGAAGATAATCAATCGAATTCTCCTCGACTAGTCCGGGTATTAAATTGAAGGCTTCGCATAAAAAATTTAATAAGGAGAGAAATGAATAACGGTGGAAAACGAAAAAAATTAGGATAAAAAAAAACGGCCTGCGGCTTCGCTGAACGTAAACGCTTGATCACTTTATTAAATTTCCGCTCTTCAGTTTCGTTAAAGAAGAGTCATTAAAGAGGTGAGGATATTCAATATATCCAGACGATGCATGGTTATTAACACAAAAGCCTGCATCTTAAATTCTATTTCCGTCTCACATCTGGAACCGCTCTGCGCCCTTTCCAACCCCTCGACTCCCCTGATCGCGTACGATTTACCCCTTTACTGTACCGCATTTGCATACGGTCATGCGAAAACTACGGTAAACCAAACTATAGATTGTCGATCCTTTCGACAGAGTTTCATGTTCTTGCGCGAAATCGTTCTCACGAAAAATTAGGGAATCTTCGGATTGATCTTTGATGCGTTTCCGAGAAGCTTCTGAAGCATTGCGGGAAATGACAAGCGCACGGAGATGGGCTGAAGCTTTCAGATTTGCCGAGTTTCTCCCAAGGAGCAGACACGATGAGCGCGGTTAATTAATCCATGAAGCACAGGAAACGTTTCCCTTGCATCGTGTATCGGCGGCACAGATAGAGATATTTCCGCGCAAAGGATTCTCGATAATTGGAACTTTGGAGTTTCTCGTTTGTAATTCAGTATTCCAAGACAAGTGCAACTCGTTCCATTCACTACGACGATATCCTTCACTCTCGACATTCTATCAGGCCGCGATTTGGCGTATTAGGATTATGAAATGTTGTCTATCGAGTATTGCAATACCGCATCAAATACGATGCGATTAGACCAGACGAAATAACAAGCATTATATATCCATTACTGTTGACAAGGTATTTAGTTTGCACCGATCGTTTCGCATAATGTTGTGGGCATCGTGGATTTACCGAGAAAGCTCGATTCCGAATAGCAACGACAGTCAAACATTCCTCGTCGACACTAACGATTCCTCCTATGGCCATTTCCTCTCTCGACTCGCCGCGTCGGTGAGTTTGCGTTATCGGTCCTTATCACGTTCGCCCAGGCTCGTGAAGCGGTTCACGAGAAACACGATTGTACTCTCGCCAACAACGTTTTCCCATCGTTGTCGTTGACCGCGCTCCGAGCTCTCAAGACTCGGTGGAAAGCTTGCGCAAGCCTCGCGCACGAGAGACCCCCGGACGATGAATATTAATTGCGTTGAATCAACAAACGCAAATCCGCGGGGCGTTCTCTCGACTCACCCTGCTGGCTACTCACTGAAGTTTCATTCTTTAGCTTCGTTTCTTCTGGCTTTATTCGCCTTCAGAGAAACGGACAAGAATACCCCAACTAGACCGTCTGAATGCTTTTTTTTTCGTCTTTTTTTCTTGACCTCCCCGTCTGAGAGACTTAATTCCATTTTTTTTCATTTGTCAGAAGGATCCAAGACGAGGGAGATATGCTTGCCCACGAACGCACAAACCGTTTCTCTAGCAACGACAATTCGACAGCTTTGAGTGGGTCGGAATTTTTTTTCTTTCTTGTATAAGTAAAATTCTTTCGAACCACCGAGTGTGGCCCCTCTCGTCGTGCTTTTCATTGCTTTGAACTTTTATCATCGATTTGACGTGAGGGAGGACATATGAGTGTAAGAGAGACACCGAATAGGCTGAAGTAGAAATGGACTCTGCGAGGTCGAGACGCAGCGGAGAGCAAAAGGGGGATGACGAGAGCACCCACTTTGCGAATGTAGGATGAATGCTTCTCGTCGACGTCGTCGTACGCGGCGCGTTCCCCTCTGACGGTCGCGCTGATGCTCTCGCCGAGAGATATATAGAGAAGTAGGAAGTGGAAGGATCGTAAAAAAAAAAAGAAGACGAGAGAAAAGTTGAATGGTTGTAAAAATAACGTTAAACGAGAGGTCGCCTCGACATAGTCCACGCTACAGCGAATCGCTCCGCGAAGGAAAAAGGTTGGTGAGCATTTTTCTTCTCCGAGTGTTATTCCTCGAAAGCTCTCATCCCTCTTCTGTATTTCCGCACGAGAAGGAATGTTTTTTCGAAACAACCCACGATGCTACTCTCTTTCTCTCGAGCGGTCGAAAAGCAAGGACCGCCGCTCTTCGGCCGTCGTATTCTACAATAATACCGTGAAAGTCTACAAAATTGTTGGAACGGAAACGAAACTATTTATGCGAATAACAGAAAATAATCATCAAACACGAAGAGAGAGCTCAGCGTCGCTCGTCTCGTGCTCGCTAATGCTTCACGATTTTCTTTAGCTCCGGTGCTTCCCTATTCTTGTCGTACTTGTCGCTATCAACTCTCGTAACGCGATGAAACTACCCTGTGAACGATTCGCGGATCAATTAGCGAATTCATCCATGAATGTACCGTCCATGTTTCTTTTTTCTTTTTTTTTCCCCAAAGCAGCAACATCAAGATAGATACACGTGTCGACATAAACGTTCGAAAGTGTATCGACTACGTAAGAGGGATTGATGCTTATTGAAGCAAGTCTCGAATATGCACCCCGAATGGGTAAGTTCGGTAACCTGGAAGATTATTCGAGCGATATTCGACAGAGACGAGAACTACCTCGAGTCGAGCCTCCTTTGCCTCTTGCCCGGGGTATATATATCCTCAATGAGAAGGGATCGCGAGCTGAAAGCTTGCGGTCGGAATCAACGGACCGGCTCGTACTGGCCCGTTTAACCTAAATTCACTGCGAGTCTGTACTACGCGGCAAGCAAAAAAAAAACTAGCCCGGTTATACATACGCTTCACGTTGCGTTCAATATTAGTGCCCCTTTGCGAGATTCTCACATTCCCAACAAGTCGAAATACAAAGAAGCCAAATAAAGAAACGCGAAAAAACAAGATCGCTGCAAAACCTTATATTTTCTTATTTTCTCTTCGAAAAATAGCGAGGAATGAGAGTTGCATTTCCTCGCTTCGTTGATTTCACCGGGTCATTTATCCTCTCGGTCATTTTCTTTTTCTTCATCCGATATCGTACGGTATACATATATAGATCCATAGTGCTAGTCGAGAAACCTGAACGAAACGGTTTTCAGTCACGATACTAACGATCCCTGACCATTACGAAATAACGAACAAGTTGACGATCTTTTCTCTTTTTTCTCTCATCATAGTCCCTCAACTTGTCTCGAAATTATTTTGGACTTCTGTGTCGTTAGAGTGTCCAGTTTCGCTGTGAAAAAGAAAAAGAGTAATTGCCATTGTCGAGAACGATGACCTAATCATTGAAGTTGCACACAATACTGTGTGCCCTTGCGTCACGATATTCGACCTGCTTCCATCGTCACTCCGGGCCGAACTGCCGGTAATCATGAATTTCCGACCATCCGACGCGTTCCACTGGCTTTTCAACGTTCAGCCACCGTATCTCGGTACATACATCACTCAGTGGAGCGCACGCGCGCGTGCATAAACACACTCGCACACGCCGCGGGTGAGCTTTCCCTATTCACGTGAACGTTAAAGCTCCGGGCACGAGACTCTCCAATTTCATCTGTCTCAATAATTACCGGCAATTCTCGTGGTCTCTTCGTCGGAGGTTTGCGCCGTTACATCCTGTCTCTTCAAGGGTAGTTTCATCCCCGTCGAGCTTTCGGTTCATTGCGTCAATTCCGCGGTGTTCCTTCCTTGCGGGCCGATCTATAGGCATATAGCGGATAAACGGGTAGGATGAGACCGAGTCTCCGGAATTTTAATGCCCCCTCGTCGTCGGTTCAGTCCGCCGCGAGATTTGACCTCGTTCCGCGGCAATGGATCGCCTATAGATATATGTTACACATTCAACCGCCGGGCTTTCGCCTCCGGCTGCAACCCGGCAGTTCCTCGGTCACCCACCGTTTTTCCCTTCCCGTTTCACCGTCCGCCTCCTCTCCCCAACCCCCTGCCCTCTGCCAACTCTCGTTTCCGCGTTATAGATATCCGTACATTTTCAAATCTCTATATCTATAGATTATATATACTATTACGTATATAGAACTGGCGCGGGAACTGCGGTTCGCTCTCGCGAGACTCGAGAAATTTCCTGTGAAAACTGCGGCCTCTTTTTCAACCCATCCCTTTGCCCAGGCGGCTTCACTACGGCGTCGCCATTTCTTGCCCTGCGGACTCGTTATAAGCCGCAACATATCCTCCGATTCTATTCGGTTTTTCGCATTCCCGGATTCTTCTTAAAGCCCGTTTTATTGGCTTCTGGATTCAATCCAGCTGATCCTCCGATGCGAAATCATCAGGAGACTCTGATAGAAATAGCGTGTCCCGATTGATATTATTGGTTTCTTACGCGAGCAAACGCAAATAGCGGCGGCAAGACTTTTTTTTTTTTTAACAAAGCGATGACGTCAGGATGATAGGTTTTTTTTCACATCGTCTTAACACGTTCAAAATAAAGTAGTTGCGGTGAATCAAATTTTTGTTCAGTGATCCAGTGATTTACTACACGACTACAATTGCAATTGGTCCCTCTGTAGAGTTCATGTACCTCCTGAAAGAGGAGACAAATCACTCATTACGTTTTGTTGTTTACGAATGAAATCTTTGGTCCTACACACACGACCGAAATGCAATTTGGTGCGAAAGGAAGATCAAACGAGTCTTCCTGACTCTAGCCAAACGTAATAAAAAACGTAATAAACACAAAAAAAAGACTACATATTCGGTTACGTGATTATTTCTTTTATAGCTCCTTGAACTATTGGCTTAGTAATTAATTAATGCTCGATAGTATCGGAAAATTTCTGGATAAAAAATTAAAATTGAGGATTACAGAGAGTCGTATTTAATGAATATTATTTTGTTGTCTGGAAGCTGATTTCCACGCAGCCAAATTATTAATCATAAAAATACCATTCGTTATGCACAGATATAACAAACCGTATATACTTTATATAAAAATATATGTAGGTAAATACAATAGCATATAAATATAAACAGCGTAATTAATAAAACAGGACTCTATCAGATATGCTTCCAACAGCGGAATGTATTTCACATTCGAGTAAAAAATGATCATTCAAACTATGGTTGAAGCTGCGAAATGCACAGAGTATCCGCACGCATAAATTACGATCCGTTCCATGACAATGCATGTCCCCACACGCGACACGCATCAGTCGTTCGGAAAGGGAAAGTTGCTTGCAAGAGCAGGCAACGGACAAGCTGGGGATGCCAGTGCTTACGCTGTCGTGTACCGTTTTTATCAGTTTCAATTTATTTTTCATGCGCATATCCTCGTTGATATCGAATTTGAAGGCATTAACAGAAGTACGCTCGTTCGGGAGGGAAAAAAATATTGTCACAATGTCGGCAAACACAACAGATCAATAATGAATACCGAGCTTTCAATTTGTCCATCGATGTGTCGACGATCGAACGCTTTGGAAGCCATGATTGTTCTGATTGCCATACCGACAAAATGCTTCCGGAGTAATATATACGGCAACAAGCCGGTAAACTAGCTCATCCGCGGGCAATTTAATCCTATTATCATCGAGTGTCTCGACGTTTGTGTGCGTTAATGCCCTACCGTTCGTCGAATGTTTGCCATGCGACGTTCACATTATGCGTGACGCGGAACTCTGATTATCCCTTCGAGTTTAGGCCAACCAGTGATCATCGGCACCGAATCGATATTTTTCCGTCGTTCGACGCCGCTCGGATCAATGACTGTTCACGGTCTCCGAATGGTTGTGCAACACACTGTTTGCTTCGAGCCTCGGTGTAGTGTAACAACGACGAAAACGTCAACGCCAATTTGTCGGTTACGTGCTCCGCGAACGCGCTGAACAAACACACGTTCGAACGTTCGGTACGCTCTGTGTATGGAACTTTCGGGACCGATGGCTGCGGCAATACGGGTGACGAGTCACGCGTCGTGAAACGCGCGAAACGACAGTGCATGTTCGAGCTGTAAAATGCTATTCTGCAGTTCGAATCTAATAGGTTTCGTTGCCAGGGCTACAACGGCGTTACGATACGATGGTACGGCGGATGATCGGGTTTGTCGAGAGTCAAGAGCGTACCATTAGTCAACGAAGAGGAAAACCAAGAAGAATCGGGTTGAATTTTTATCAGAGTCGTTATCGAAGCCTATTTTCTGTATGATAATACCGGTCGAGAGGTCTTCGTTGGTCGACGACTGACAACGAGAATGTAAAAACTGCAGTGCACTCGCGAATTTTTCTGTGCCAAAGCAATTTTTTTTTTTTTATAATACATAGAGCCTGTCGCGAGAAGGAGAGGCGACCTGGATATCCGGCAAACCAGGCCTCCGAGCTATTTCACTACAATATGTACACAGTATGCCAATATCGTGTACTTGCACAGGATAAAAATTTATGCACAGCCGAGCACTTTATTGCGATATCTCGAAAAGAATGCGGTCTCTATGCCGTCCGCAACATCGTTTATTGACTGAGAAATCGATGTTCGCCTTCCCGTATCTCGCGAATTATTATTATTGTACTCGTGCGGCGCGGCCGGATATTTTATCCACGATATCGTTATACGGTATTTATGCGATAAATTGGAAATTCTGTGGAATCTTGATAATTCTCATTTATCTTTGACGACGTTATTTCTCGTATTCCGCGCGATTGAATTTTCGATCGTCGTCGCGATCCGGAGAGATTATAGGATTTCTCGATATGCGCGACGGGTCCGGAAGGGAATTAAGCACGAGCTAGTGAGAAATCGGAGAAAGACGTTATCGATGAGTAACGGAACGGCGCCCGTGCTTGAACGTGTTGAGCGAGCTTGCGTGAAGAGCTACCACTGCTCTGGGGCTCCGCATGATCGTGCCCGAGCTCTTTCAGTGCTTTAACGATTATGAGATTGGAATAAGCGCACGCTCGAGGATAGTAAAAATTCTATGGACAATTAAGAAATACGAGAAACATTTATTATCGGTTGAGGCGCATTATGAGCCACTTTGTACTTGGTGGTTATAATAACTTAATTGAATGCTTCGTCAAGCCAATTCTGTCCCAAAACAGGAAAGAAACAAAAGAGATCAATCTAACCCAGGCCTTGAATTTACTAGACTTCGATCTTGAATTTCAACAACACATTGTGCGAGAAGGGCGGCAAAGAAATGATGGTAAAAGTGTTGCAAATATGATGTACCCTTTTTCAGTTCATTTTTTTTTCCTCTTTTGACTCTTTACAGCGAAAACCTTCCGTCCTTTTCAAGGACCTTGAAAGCGCAAGAATGGAACGATGAGCCAATTTATAACGAATTGTTTTTTAAGGTCCAATCTAATCTTAAATAGGGTCAAGAAATCGGGTAGTAACAGTTGAATTTTGTAGACATTTGTAATTCGATATCTCAGAACTTTGAATATTAATTCCATTAACAGACACAATGCTAGAACTTGAAATCTCATAATATCCGAGAAATCCAGACATCCTCAAAAGTAAAAATAAATGGTTTCCCGAAAGACTAAGCCGTCTCTATGAGAAAACGAGAAACAAAACTGGCAGAGAATGTTTATATTGTTTTATAGTGCAAACTTTTGTACTAAAAGATTCCAATGTAAAAATGTGTTACCGATCCGAAATTTCTTCTCGTGGACGAAAATCACGAAGACTCAACGTAGGTCTGACATAAACGCAAAGCGACGTGAAGAGCTGTTGTTGCGGCGCGCGACGCTTGTTAACTTTAATCGTGTCCTCGTGCTTGAACGAAGAGTCGGGAAAGTATCTCGTGTTATTTCATAATACAGCAGTACCTGCTAGCTCGACGATTTTTCTGTATGTAACGCGCTACAGGTATACCGTCAAATGTTCGTAATCTCTTTTCTCCCGTAAATATACATGCGCCCTTCCCCACCTCCGTGGAAAAGGGGTGAAGCGTAGAGGCGTGGCGCAACGAGGCGCACGACCGGAAGCGGAGGCAGACGAACGTTGGTAGGAAGCTTGCGGCATCCCCGGCGGAGTAAATCCCATCCGGTTGGATTTTAACTCCAAATTTATGGCTTTTGCTCGAGAAATTATTGTCTCCTTCGCTCTCCGGCTGTTCTCGCGTGTGCAAGCGTCCGCCCGCTGAACTGCGAGTGCTCTCGCCTGGTTGCGCCGCCTCACGCCGAGGTTAAACTGTACGCAATCGAATAACGGCGACTGACCGAGAGTCAACGCGCGAGCGATTAATATATCGCAGTAAATTTTCTCATTTGACCTCGACCCCCTTTTGCCACAAACAGCGAACAATAAATCTTGGTGGATTCAATCGCGCGAAATAATTTATCAGTATATGGTACACTTCATAGCATGTATATACTATATATATATGCTTTTATTCGGGGTACAGGTTGTTGTTGGTTTCTTTTTTTTTTTATTATCCGAGGTTGTACAAATCGGTCGTAAATCGTGGATCGAGGTAAAAGCGCGTAGGGCTTTTGTTTGTTTTTTGTGATTTGTCTCCGTTTCTTTCATTCGGATTTCTTCTTGCTTTTATTTTTACTTCTCCGAGGAATGTAATCAGAGCGGTAAGTGTTGGGACGCGATGAGATTTGGCCTTTCGCGGGCACATTTTATCGCTGGATATCTCCGAGTGACTTGAAGATATGTTGCTGGTGGTGGCAAAGCGCGATATTTCGCACCACGTATCCAACGAGATCGAGATGTAACGATGGAAAAATCATCCACACGAGAAATTCTTGGTCCGTCGTTATTGTATCGTTGGTCTCTCTCGCGCGCGCTCGAAATGTTCGAGGTTCTTTCATCCGCGTCGATTACCCTTGCGGCCAATCGGAAAAGTCGATTGAACGAGACGTCGTAAAAGGCTACTTCGGGGGGATAAGAGCCGAGGAGGTACGAAGAAACGATATAGCCTATACCACGGGTCCTCGTGTCTTTCTGAGAAATAATGGCGCGAGAACATTCTTTTTTATCGGCGTCCAATCTTCATTGAACAAAATCGATAAAACCTAAAAAACAACAGAAAACTCGTGCATCCAAAAACAATCGATTTTTTGTCTTCATTAATGAGCCGAGACGATAACGATGGAAAGTTGAAAATATAGTGATATTAAACGAGAATCGAGGAACCGCCGCACGTGTTTCGATTGAACAAGATACTCGCTAATATTATCGCCAATTTCGCTATCCATTTCCTGCACGGTGTATAGTAAAACTGTAGTATATACGTTGTAGTAAGCAGTTGACCGTGGTATCGAGGGAAATAGCAATATATATTCTATCCACGCGCTACGCCGCGGAGGTCCCTAGTTTACGAAGATATCCATCGACCCCCATCGAGGATAGTTTATCCGTGGTTGAGTTCTCCGCTCCAGGAGGAAACTGCGCGCTGCTGGTAACAGCCCGATATAGTTTTACTTTTCCCGCCCCTTCCGTTGGGCTCCTCCGTACACCGACAGGACGTCTTGGCAAGAGAAGGCTCTCTGTGTTCTGTGCGCTTCACAGGCGCCTATATATATGTATAGTATAGACATATATAGGACTACAGCTTCCAATGTAACGGACAGCTTTAGGGTTTCCAAGGCGAGTACGGATCGAGCGTCGGCGAAGTTGTTCGAAAGTACCGGAGCCCAGGTAACCAGATGTGGATTTAGCAAAGTGTTTCACCCGCCCTGGAATCCCTACCGCTGCCTAACCTTCGGCGAAGTCTTTCCCGCTCAAATGAAATGATAATATACCGAACAAGCGTATATATTCCCCCCAAAAATGTATTTAACATACTGCGAAACACAATAGTTGGTTTTGAAAGGGAAGTACAATTTTCGCCTTGAGTGGATAAACAGAGTTCATACGTACACAATTATGAAACTATTCTATTCAATTCTAAGTTCTGGATCTCGAAAATATATTTCAGTATCCAGCACACATCCATGAGGAAACAGAGCACGACAACATATATGAAGATATAATTAATTAACTATAAATAATTAATTATATTTTTCATTCGTCGCTTAATTTTTGTCGCGGTTCGCCGAACTCTTATTAATCGAAACATCCAAAAATACGATAGCAGCAGACGGAATCCTCATTATGGTAGAATACGGACATAACATTTCAGGATTGACAGTGAAGTGCCCGATGAGAATCAAAAATTGCTATCGATGCACAATGAAAGAGCCGACGATCGATCGTTAGTGAGTTATATTATTACAATCCGGTTTACCCCTGTAACTCCGATACTGGTTAAATAATTGGACAGACGAGCTATCGTTTATTAAAAGGGACGCGTTTGTAGCCGGATAAATGAAAGTTTCGATATATAACTCCGGGGTTGTAACGTTGCGAACTGGAGTACGGATTGCACGGATTGTCCCTAGTGTCCGCAGTGTGTATGACCCCGAGTGAGACAGCGAAGAGAAGTCGTGTGTCGTGTATAAAGCTCTCTGGATACCGAGGACGCCACTCTGAGCACTGAGGGGGCTACTGAAAGGTAGTGTAGTGGTTACCCTATATCGAGGCACATACAGACCAGAGATCCCGGGGCTCAGCAGTGGCTCCAAGCCGAAATTCGTGCCAGATATACGAATGTAGGTCGGGTCACCTGCATCGCAACGGCCCCGCGGGGAGCCCGGTATCTGCAGAGTGTCTCTACCCCACGAGCTAACACGCCGCGCGGCGCGTGCGGGACAGAGGGTAGGAGGAAGCGCGAGAGATATATCCGAATCGTCCTACCGAATATGTATATGTGAGAGTTAACATAGTTAGAGCTTTCAACGTTCTATATGCGCCAAGCAGAGGCAGAGAAGCGAATCAGCAAACGGCGGTAGGAGAATGGTTTGTTCGTTGTACCGCCTCGCTATGATCCTCGCTCGTATACACTGGTGAATATAGAAAGTGGCGACTGTGTGAAGCGGGAGCGACGGCGGGGCAGAAAGTAAGGGATGAGAAGGTGCTCCTGGAATCGGGAAGAGCGGGAAGGGCGAAAGCGAGAAATAGCAATTTATAGATATGGGCGGAGAGGAAGGGGGCGGAGGTGTAAAGATCGTGGTAATTTCGAGATGGGTTTACCTTCCGCCTACATGCGAAGGTTAGACCAGAGTGAGAGAAGTTGAAACCGAAACGCGACAGCGTCTCGGAGGTGAGAAATTCTAAACACTTCTAAGCGTGGAATAGAGTGGGAGGTCGGTTCGCTCGGTAAAGTTGGGTGGAAGCTACGAGTATATCTGTATAGGTGTCAGGTGAAGACGCCAAACTATACGGTAACTCGATTTCGGTTGCCCTGGCGCGTTCACTAAACCGCGAATTTCTCCCTCGCGGCTCGCCGCATATAATCGTCCGCGTGGATACAGTGCACGATTTTGCTGTAGGGGCGGAGCACTCTGTACGAAGGATGTATGAATTCTGTTTCCTTGAATACCGTGGAATATAACGAAATTTTGGGCCAGTGCGCACGAACAATGAGAGATAAATAAAGATTAGTAGCGATCTGGAACTCGCGGTAGAGTTTCTTTTTCAACAAATTCTTTTTCCCTCGAAACTTCGAGACACATTGTTGAACAATGACTGGAATAACACGGTTCCAACAATTGTGCTCGAGAACAGGTTAATTGCCTCGTCTATTTCGATGAACGATGCAGCTCTAACCCATTTTGTCTCTGGAAATACAATTCGACTGCGGGTAATGAGAACGATTCGCAGAATCCCACCGGCAACTCGTATTTCCTCTCGTCTGCGTGGAAACACGGTGAAAACTCCGCGAGGGAAAGGTTACCTGGCCTCGGCATTTACACGACGGTGGAATATAGAATAACGTGAAGCAACTCTGCATTACAAAGTCAAACGAAACATTAAGATGTCACAGTCAAGATAGAAAGCGCCTTACCTGAACGTTGCATATTTTATATTTGATCGTCCAAGATTTTCCCTTGCAAGGTTTTCTTCTGCAGCGTCTCTGCTGTCGCGATATTCCACCCCCGCAATTTCTGTGAAAAATTCATCGATTAATGGTCCGAACTCGTCTCGACGGCCTGGAAAAATAATTAGTTCCCGATGCGAAAGGCAAAGGACGACTCGAAAACCTTTCTGGACGCGAAAAAATAGGACGACTGTTTGATCCAAATGAGAAAAAAAGCGTTCACTTGGAAGACATTCAGTTTCCATTAGAAATAATAACGATGGAATATTGTCAGATAAAAAAAAAATAGAAACGTCACCTCTGCGCCCTCTTTGCTTCCCCGTGTTCAACCCCCCATAAAGTCGTAATCTTTCTCCGCGTGCGACGTTAAAAGAGCCAACGGTTTCACGGAATTATCGAGGCAAGAGCGAGAGCGCTTGCTGTTAGGTTTTTTACACTCATAACTCCACCGCCCTTATAAGGGTTATAAAAATAAGGATATGAGCTTCCCGTATGGCTTGAGCTAGCGGAGTCTTTCTCAACTCGCCGAAGACTCGTAAAGCAAACTCCACTTTTGATCGTCGCTATTATGCCGTGCGAATGAATTTCCGTGAGCGCGCGGGACCCTCGCATTCGAAGAACTGCGAAACGAGCGTCAAAGAATATCATTCGAAGGGCTGCTTTTCTGCGTTCCGAGGTCACGTGGTATGTATTATCATTGAGGCGAATCATTGTTTTCTCGCGTCCAAAATCCTTCGGTCATTTGTGCGTTAATTAAACGAGAATATTTTATTAGCTTCAAAGTTTAAAATTGAAATAACTCACCTAGTGCACGGTGACCACTTGGACCACTGGGTCCATTCTCCCCAGGCAACGTTCTGCAACACACAACGAGCAATACCGGTGTTTAAATTCATCTCTCATATTAAAGTTTCGGAGTTTATAATTGTTCGGAACGAGAATAGACGTTCCCGGAATGCGCGCAGTCTGAGAATCCCCGGATAACAAATATCCCCGTTGTAACAAGAGGTTAACATAGTTTACCGACGTGTATCTCGGGCTAACACGATTTCCTCAGTGGTCAGCGGGGCTTTTGGGGACCGAGGAGATCGATGGAGGGTCTCGTGCCGGAAGTTCGACATCCCCTCCTCCCTAACCGTCGATTAACTGAAAGATCCTACTTTCACCCGGAGAAATTCAGTCACCCAAACCAATAAAATACCCTATCAGCCTTCCTCGGACACATCACCGTCGAAGGTTAATGCAAAATTAATCCAAGATTTATCGACGGGACCGATCGGTTTTCATTTCTTTCGGTGCTACAACGCTGAGTTGCGTAAAATTGATTATTATAATTATTTATGACTCATTAGGCAACTCGTATATTTTACGAAGGATTAATCGATTCGCGATTCAGCGAACCGCTCGTTAGGGAAAGTGCTCGTCGGTAAAGCGATATAAGAGGAAACGAGAATAACGATCGTCGAAAGCTCGAGAATGGGCCCCCCAGATGAACTGCGAGGCTAAAGTAAAAGACGAATGAAGGGACTCCGGTGAAGTGCTTTAAAACGAGCTTTTGAGTGCACGCGATAAAGGATAGAAACACGAGGTCGCGAGGGAAAGTGGGGAAAAGCCTTGTTCATCCATCTCTTCTTCGACGTTCGTTTCTTTGTCGTGATTCTCCCCCGTAACCTTGACGAATTCAGAGGACATCCGAGTGTCTCAAAAAATCAAAACGATACGAAAACCCTTTAACTTCCGAGGGCAATGCGGAAATGTGAAGTGCAACGACCGTCTGGATAAGCGGGCAGACTATTCGGTTCTTGATGCGACGTCTCGAGTACCGAAGGACTTTCCACGTGTACTTTATATTCGAGTGTATTACGCTCTGTCAATTCCAAAGCCACCCGAGCTATTCAACCCACTATCGCCTATAATAATAATCATATTGATAGTGGCAGCGGGTTTCACAAAAGAATATGGAGTGCGCATGAAAAAGTGGGCATAGAATCCGGAGTCCCGATGTCGCGATAAAGTAGACAAGCTCTCAGTGCACTCGTCTATGCTTTTTCGGATCAAGATATTCATTGAATCTCGCCATTGTAAAGAACAGAGCGAAACCCCAATGGTGAAGTAAAGGCATAAATAAAAATAAATATAAATGAGACAATGGGGAGCGATGAATCGGCGAGATATATGATCGAGAGAATTTGTACAAAGGAAGATCCTGACCCCTGTCATTAGGGGGACAAGAGTATTTTTTCTCCTATCCCTTAGTCTCGTCGATGATAGGCACCGGCGTTTAGAGGATTGCTCGATCTCGAGTGGTGTCAATATGAAGTTTTGACGCTTCTCCTGAGGGGTTGTTTTTATCCCCTGGCATGGGTGCTCTCGGTTTCGTCGTCGTTGACCCTCCGACAATAATCCGATTGTCCATCGGGAGCATATAGTGGCAGAACGAGCGCTCCACCAGAATCATGTGTATTTCGACGGGTCTCCTCCACCCCCGTCTTCATTTTCCCTTGCCCTTTCCCTCGCTCTCACTCACGATTGGGAAATCTGGCTCCGACGTTTCTCTCGAATTGACGCTTGACTGTGAAAGCTCACGCATATCGCACGTCCACATGTATCCCACGAGACAGGAGTTGGAGAGGATTTCTGATTGCGTAACAAGCTCACCACGCCCCCATCTCCATCCGAGTGTCGATATACCACACTATACGGGAGAAGGACTTCGCGCCGCTATAGAACAACGGTATATGTCCCACCGTCAATTTCAGAACTTCGGCTAACTCGACGTCTCCTCGTTCTGTCCCCTCGAGAGGAGAGAACCTCCGTGTTCCAACTAAACGCCGCCATCAACTTTGATATAACGCTCTCGGAAGAACAATACGAGAGATTGTTGAATTATCGTTTAGAAATTCCATGAAGATTTCGCCGGACTAGTCTTTGGTCCGGTGTGCGACGTGAGCCAGGCATCCTTTGTCAAATTCATCGCAGACGATCCTTGAAAGACAATCGATGTCTCGAGATAACCGAAGCACATGGTTTTTATTTGCTTCTTCATAGAAGGAGCTTTTGTTCTATAAAAAATCTGTTTTCGAGATTTACATGTCAGAACACTCGTAATCGTCTAGAATATCGAGAGACGCGATTACGAGCCAATTTATGTATGCGCAAGTGTGTATGCATAAGGTCTTTTCAAATTTATCGTGAATCCGCCAAAACATAAAAAAAGTACGCTCGACCGTTTGCAAATTTTAAAATAATCGGCCAACATTTTTTTATACAAAGGGGTATAATTTAAAAAAATAATACAAAATTGAATCTTGTTTTTGCATTGTGTCCAATCTTCAGGATGCTTTCTCTGCTCAAAAGCCAAAATTGATTTGATTGATTGATTGAAGTCGGGTAGACTTTCTCATAGAGGAGCTTTGTGAAAGGGAAAAAATAATGAAGCCCTGCAAGGTTCCACTTTGCAACCTGTTTCACCGTTCGATGTCGGATCTCCTTGAAGCTTAACTATAATTTTATCATTACATTCACTTCGCGCCGAAATCCTTAACTCGTTTCGATTAACGGTTTCGCGAATTCACTAGCCTCGAGTGCTCTCTCGATAACGTGCATTTGCTACAGCGATACGTATACGTTTGTGAACGACAGGGCGTACAGTTGCATGCTCGCGTGATTGTGCAGCTGTGCAAGCGTGCGCGCGGCAGAGTCGTCGAGTTGAAAAGGAAGGGACGGGGTTGGCTTGGCAATGGGTACGGTGCCGACGAAGTACGTATTCCCAATTCCCACCCAATCTAAAATCAATCTTAGTTCGTTCTCTCGTGGCGCGAGGCGAGACGATCGCGGGGCTACGTAGGTTTGAGTATTGCACAGAGAACTCCCTCGACAGGGTTGAGCGAGGAAATGCGAGAGGGTTTTTGGGTGCGAAAGAGGACGGCCGAAAGGTGTCGTGAGTGTGGAGAGAGCGAGCGAGAGCGAGAGCGATGGAGAGGAGCGCCGATCAGTTTTAAGCGGGGCCTCACCAGTCTGCATTATTCAAACGCCGTCTTCGTAGATAGAGGGGACGTTGGGTAAGAGAACTTACCCACATATATAACTATATCTAAGCCTTGCTCTTTCTGCTAACACTCTAATACTCTCACACCATCCACGATTGCCCTCTTCACGAAAATCGAAGCTTCTAACTCCCAAAAGCCTTCGACGTTACCGCCGCGACTGATAGACCCGTGGAATTCGAGACTGAGACAAAGAGCAGATACTGCATATTCGAAGGCTTCGAGAATACGAAATTGCCTCGAATCAGTTCGATAAAACGAAGCCCGAAAGGTAGAGAAAGGGTGGCGCATCGAATGAAAAAGAAAATTTGCAAAACTCTGTTGTTCTTTTTTTTTTTTTTTTTTTTTCAAAGAGGATAGAAACATTTGACACAGTAATTTTTTTTGCTTATACGATACTCGAGGAAAACTCTGTCGACCGAGAGAAAGAGGAACGATTGGTCGATGAAAAACGATCGAATGAGAAACTCGAAGAGGGTGGCGACCGCGTTACTCCAACAGACGGTAGCGAGCGGGTAGAGGAGAGATACTGCATTATTCAGACCTACCCGCAACATCGATGCGCTGCTACTTGCGACTGTGATGCTTTCCTTTTGCATGAAGCCGCTCGGGAGGGTTATTCACTGAGATTCGACGCTCCCACGTTTCTGTTCTCCTATACGTTTTTCTTTTACTCTCGTTAGCTTTCAGGACACCGTTGTGCAGGTGTCAATTTGTCTCCTGCCCTTAAACTATTCACAGCTGTGAGCATGCGTGTACGTTTAGTCAAGAATCTCTTTCCAAAGCATCGCAGTTCCCACTTCGTTTATCACCGTCACGACTCGATCGTCCTTTTGGCTCTTTTTTCTGTTGAAAAATCGTTGCACCTCTGTGCTGTTAAACGTTGCGAAAGGTTTCTCAATTTCTGTTCGTTAATCGTCAAAAATGTTATAATGAATTTCTTTCCTCACATGCATGCTAAATATTTATATTCAGTGTCAAGGCAAAGTCTTCTGGACCAAAAGATCTTGGTTTGCGATGGAGATAAGTGAAATTCTCTCGTGTTTCGCTGAGACGACGAGCGGGAGAGGGGGGAAGGGAGTTAGCAGTGGGAGTGCTTAGCAAGTCAGGAATATTCTCGAGCTTCTCTGACATTAGACTCCCAAATTATTGAAAGCAACAGCGCGAGAGGGTGAATGAGAGCGTTTCAACGAAGCGAGCGGCGGTGGTGAGAGGGGGTAAATCCGTGAGACGGGAGATGAGGTACATAGAACAGCGTTGCAGGGTGGAATGGAACGGTATAGATAGATATACCAAACCTTCGCTCCCTTTCCCACCTGCTAATGGAGAGACTGAGGCCTGGACCACTTTGGCCAGATCTCAGATATAGAGAGGTATCTTCAATCCCGACGGGGCCCGTTAAACTTCATCTCACGGTATGACGGTCGGACTCCAGCCACCCCCGATGCTGTTCATCGAAATCATTTCTAAGTTCTCTCATCTCTCCTATCACGCTAGTCTCCCGCTTACTCGGCTGCTCCTTCTCGCCCACGAGGACGTCAATGAAGAGTTAGATATCTCGTGAAACTCTCGGTGTCTCTTGGCCCTATCCTATCATCTCATCCTTTCTCCGAGACTTTTCCGACGTATCGTCGACGTATGTGATACGTTTTTTCTTTTTCTTCGGATCCCATCATCACGCACCGCAATTGTGTCTGGAGATGAATCAGGTGCGAAGACGGTAATGAACGTACAATCAAACTTCTGGATAATGGTCAACACTTTTATATCTTCATCGGGTCCTCGTGTGTAATAACCGGACAGGAAATTTTCCTTTGCCCATTCGGTGAGTCCGAACAAAACGTTTTCCCCTAAATACTAAACGTTTTCGCGAATGGCGAAGACCTTTTATGATGCCGTAAAATAGGCGCGTAATAGCTGTATATATATATTCTATGTACAGTCATTAATTCTTCGGCACCTTATTCGCGCACCAGCATCTCGAAATATCTCGCAGCGATAAAAAGGATTAGTTTCGCGCGCTTTACGATTATATGCGAGGCGTTGTTTGTCGTCGAAAACGTATGCGCCCTTTATAGATATATTCAGTTATCGTATAACAAATTGTCTACCGCGCATAATATACCTTAGACTATCGAGTTTTATCACCGATTCGCGTAAAGTACCAGAGGAGAGCGAACCACGATAACCAAGTCATCGGCGCTATTGAAAAAAAATGTAATTTAATGTTTAAATCGTTAGTTCATTCATCAATGAAAAGTGGCAACGCTCATGAATTTGATTTGGCTGGGAGAGGATAAAGCAATTACGAGGTTCAAAAAGTTCAGTCGATGAAAAAAAAATTAAATCCATTCCCGAAGTAACTTGTAAGCTCCGCAATGCTCTCGACTCGAGAAGACTAAGCGTACAGACAAGACTGGAAAAAATTTGATACTCGAGTCGATATTCGAGTAAGCTTATCTCAGAGCGAAACCTTCGAGTACGGAGTACTTCTCGTCTCCTTGTGACCTCTGGCTCCGCCTTAAAGAGATAACCGTTCCACGGCCGGTAAACCTTCTGTTAACCCGTCTCAAGTCTCGCACCTTTTCACCCCGTTCGGGGGGGTTGGCTCGGAGTTATTACACGTCAGTCACGAATAAGCTAGTCCTCGCCTGTCTAGCCGAGGCGCGAAACTTTCGCGACGACGTCGAGCCCGCGAAACACAGATATATTAGACTATAACGCAAAGGTGCCTTCAACGATCGATTACAGCTGTCAAAACTCTCTTTGCCCCCCTTTAACTCGTTATTGATTGCCTTCATTCAATCTTCTGCCGTGCTGTTTTTTGGCAGTGCATTAAAGTTCGTTATTGGGGATTTTTTTCTTCTGGTTACAATTCAACATCGATAACTGGGAGCCAAGTGCTGACGGAACGCGCGGCGAATTAGTGTATTTCATCGTGCCCCAACGGGGGCGAAGAGAAAATCGAGAATTACGGATTAATGTTTTAGAAGGAGAATTAGACATTTATGAACGAACGGCGTTCGTTAGATAGTCGGGTCGACTGGCCTCTCTCACGCGCGAGAATAACCCGGGTTCTCGCTTACGCGACGCTTTTCACCCTATCTACCGTGCTCTCTATACATAAGCTCCCTCGCGCTTTCCTCACTTTCACATCTCTCTCTGTTCCTCTCTTTCTCTCTCTAACTCTCTCGAGTGTTTCCACCGAGTGGTGGAGAACGTTGCCACAACCTCGCGCAGGAAACAGTTTGCACAAAAGCACTATTTCACCGTGGTTGGAGATACGCGAGTTCATTGTAACGGCACGTGCGAGATTCCGTCGAGCCTCTCTCTGTGTTCCTCTCGAAAAGATGCAGCTTGCTCTTTTTTCTTTTTTTTTTTCTCTTCAATTCCCCTGCTTTTTAATGTTAGGACCCTCTCCGCGCTTTTATCCGCGTGCGTCGATCGCGGTTCATCGATTATTTCGAGGCTTCCTATCGTGTTTCGCTTACTCATGCAGGAAGCACCGTGAACTCGAAAGTTTTTTTTTTCACGATAAACTTGTACAGCATTTTGGTGCGCGTCTTATGAAATATGAAAAAGATGCTTCGAAGCGCCCGTATAACTAAGCAATCCACAAAATTATCGATTGCCACGGTTTCTTTTTTTTCTCCTTTCGTTCTTTGTTTCTTTTGCGCGAACAATCAAGTGAGCCAATACATGAAACTCGAAAAAAAAAGAGAAATACATACGGTTGGTACGGAGTTACGCGATACGAATATATTTTCCCACCGTTGGATTGGTTCGCTCGCGTGCAGCGGAGCGAACGCGCGTATCCCCCAGCGCGAGGTAAAATCCCACCTGCCTCGAATAGAATGTAGATTCCATCGTACACGCCAAATACCTCCCTCTCTCCTTTAGTCGTCTTTTCTTCTGTATATACAGTTTTGCGCTCGCGCGTTCACGGCGTCACTGTGCTTTTCCACGGATTCGCAAAGTTAGTTTTACCTATGCCGCGCCGAGACTGGAGGATGCAATCAGTGCTGGAGGAAAAGCGAATAAGCAGGGATATAGGCCGTGGTAGGTACGTGCCGGGGGAAATTCTTCGAGCTCATACTTCTTCTTTTTTTTTGTTACTTCTCGTCCTTCTCTTCCCTTGCGAGGGTACCACCTCCGACCTCGAGATATCGATATATTCCGCGGATAAAGGCACGTAATATCGAGAGAAAGAAGAAGATATAGCACGCGGAGACGACTGGGTCATACGTATCATACGAATAACACATCTTTTCGTTCTGACAAAGTGGCTCCGCGTGTATGTGACGTAAGAAAAATTCGCGATATCTTCTCTCTCCGCGAAACTATATCACGAAATTTCGCGAACGAAGTAAACGCCGCGTAGCTTTCCCATGCCGATACACATTCTTTAAAATAGAATTCCATCTCGTTTTCGTAACGCACAGATGAACCGCGGACGTTTTCGAACCAAGTTCTTTCACTGCGATCGGAAACGCGTCTTTACAGTTTTATCTCTGTTTTGCGTCGATTCTGCGACTCTTTTTTGTCATTCATTTTTTTTGTGGATCAGACGTCAAAGACGAGAGCACGAGCCGTCAGAACCAAATAAGGGAGGAACATAGACGAAAATAAGAGCGGGTACCGCTCAAGTGTTTGTAATTAGCGATAAGGGTGAGAGTTTTTTTTATTTATAGAGCACCTAGTTGCCTTGTAAAAAATGATTGTTTTAATTATAAACACGGCGCGTTTGTTATTACATCGTTATCGATCCCCTTACTAAGCTTTACTCGGGTGTATGAATCAGAAAACAGGCTTCAGGCGGGTGCTTTTTCATTCTCTTTTTTTTTATAGCATGTCGTTGGGCAATTAAAAATGTCAAGGACGCGTGTAATTACTTTCGGTATTAAAAAATAAAGACGAAAAAAAACAAATAATGTCAACGTTGTAAACGCGAACGTGTAAAATAGTACCGAGGGTAGTAAAACCGGGCGTATGTTGGGAGGCGCGACCGACCCCGCAGAAATATACGTAGATGAGACGTATATAAGTTTCGGTGTAACCAGCTCCCTATACTCACTATCTCGGTTAACTACCACTCAAGATAAGCCAGGTTTAACGCTCGTACGTGCTAACGTTTTCTCCGCACAGGTGAATGCCAAGAGTCGAGAGTATGTGGTACGTATAGGGGCGCACATTATCGCACAGCGACAGTATCTGTATCCCTACCGGATATGCAGGCATCTCGATGCATATGAATTCGACTCTTAATGACTGGATTTTATCTGAAAAAATAAAGAGGAAGGAAGCTCTTTGCTCCAATTTGTTCCTCGCCGCTTACAAGACCATTAAATAAGTCCCTTAACGAAATTAGTGTCCTCGATAAATAGGATTTACACGTCACAGAAACTCTTTCATCGCTCGTTAATGCTTTAAATATGGTCCGTTACATTCACGAGATCCTAGAGGCGATGCAGATTATTTAATTTTTTAATCTTAATTCCACTACGATGGTCACTGAAGAATGAGTTCGAATCGCGTAAATCGTTCGCAACTATCTCGATGCACGTGACTTTGGACTTTTAATGATTCGATTTTATCAGAAAAAAAGAAGGAGACAGAAAGCTCTTTGCTCCGATTTGTTCTTCGGAGTTTACGGGCTATCACATACGCCCCTTAACAAAATTAGTATCCTTAATAAAAAGGATCTACGCGCCGCTGGACTCTTTCATCGCTCTTTAATGCCTCGAATATCGTCTATTACATACACCAAGCCCTGCAGTCGATGTAGATTAGTTTTTTGCTTTTGCATTTTTTTTATATCTTGAGTCCCACTACGATAGACGCCGGAGGGCGGATTCGAGTTGCATCAATCATTCGATATTACGGATTGGGGGAGATTGAAGCTATCCGTGAGTGAGAACGGTGTCGAGAACGTAAACGCGAATGTAATTGAAGAAGCAAATTCCCTGCGGGCTCTCTTCGATCGTCTCGACTTCCCTGGGTTCTCTTCATCCCCCGCCGTTCGTTGGCGCTCGCAACCTCAGGGACGTTGGGGGTCGAGTGTCGTTCAATACCTCGTTTCTGTAATCTTCCAGTTGCTGGGGACATAGCCTTATCGCCTAGCTACCTACAATTCAGCGTACCCTCGTTGTAGCACTCGGGGGCTCGCATTCTTACCGCCACTCTGATACTTGCGACGTTTCGTACGTTTTGTATAGCAATTTATTCGAGTTCCACTTTGCGGGAGCGGAATATACGATGCTGGAAGTGGATCAACACACGTAAACTTAAAGTATATGAACGAATGAGTTGTTTATTCTTTAGCGATTGCCCGAGGGTTGTTTGAACATTCACGAGACACGCGCCAGACACGCGGCAGATCGACATAGTCTGATATACACTCGGATCGAATACAATGCCCTAGGATAATGAGAAGTCTCTTAATCTTTGAAAAAAATCATTCCCGAGGGGTATGTCTCGACCAACTCTTTTTTAGATGATGCACCCCGGCTTTGAATATGATATGCGAGCCGAGAGCTAGCTCGGAGCTTTTGCTTAGTACTTTGAGTAGAGGAGACGCCTCGCACTTGCATCACACAGAAGCGGCCCGCCTTGGAGCTCCTCGAATGGGAATCCGTAATGAAGCAGTCCAGGGGTTCTAGAGAGCGGCCGGCCTTGGAAAACGCGGTATATCCGCTGAAGCTTTTTCGTACATCCATTAGAGATAAAACTAGTAACGTCATTTTATTTTTAATACCGAATGAAAAATTATTTATTTATTACAATGTCGTTTATATTACTACTAATTTGCGTTGAGTGGCGCCCGCGGATATATTCAAATAAGATCCTTATCGCTTCGCGAGCACACTGGATATTTTGAAGAACAGACGACATTGAAAATGCAGAGATTCCTCAACAAGTTTTCAATATCTTTGGCTGATCAAAGGAAGATTATGTTGTGACCTGGAGAACAACAATTGCTTTGACTCCTGTTGCCTTTATCTCGCGTACACGTGTCAACGACGGTCTGAGATTTAGATGCAATAGCTGAGACTGAAACTGCGACGAGGCTTTTGCGGTGCCTGTTTTCTACCAAGACTCTCGAAATGACGACGACGACGACGACGAGGGTGCGATAACAAGGAGCTGTATACGAGGCCCCGCGCGTACCCTTCAAAAGCCTCGCCGAGCAACACCAGCATTTCTCGTCCAAGTTTTACGCTTCGCCCGTATACCGAGAGCATCACTCGCTCGCGCGCACAAGGGAATAGCTCTGGTACAACCCAAAATGACGTTGCATAAAGCTCCAGTTCTTCTCCGTACAACGTATGCTTCGCATGAGAATGTACATTGCAAACGACTTATCCCGTGTGTACTACAAGCTCCTTTTCCCTCGCGTACCCCGCGCTCGTGATACCATGAAAGCTCTGCCACGTTTTTCTTTTGCCAAAGCGCGGTTTTCTTCCAGACCCCGACTCGGTCAGTCGAATCTTACCCGCACTCCTTCTTGGCTTCTCTTTTTTTAAACAGAAAAAAAAGGAGGTTTTTCGTTCATTCTGTTTCTTGGACCCTTCGTATTTCCACGCATCGACGATTCTTATTCGCTTCGCGTATTTAAACTTTTTAGCGTGTGCATGGGTTTTTCTTGTTACATTTTTTTAAGTGTTTATACAAAATATTACTCGTATGCTTCTGCGATACTGCGAGAACGATTGCGGTCAGACAAGAGTTTTGAGTTGACATTTGTAGTCGACAAATGCATAGTTGGATGTGGTAAAATAAATAATGAATGCCTCATTATTGTTGCCGATTCTCAGATATGCCAAATAATATTTGTTTTCTATTAAGAAATGCTATTGAGCTGCGTTTGCCTTGATTAAATATTACTCGATTCGACCGATATTTGTTGACCAAGACGAAATATTTGATTCGCCATATTCACCTATACAGCTGAATGCTACGAGTGACACTTTTCATCGTGTATTAATATCGAAATTGGAAGAGCTATTTTGCTCTCGCCGATATCAGTTTTCTGTCTTTCAATCAGGAAGTTGATTGAAGAGCAATTATAATCGGAACATTCCTCCAACGAGCAAAATTAATCGACGAAATTTTTGATGATTGGAAACTATTCCAGGTTCAGGAGTTCCGCCTCACGTCGGAGTTGCGCTTTCGCGTCATCCGAGGACCAGACCAAGGCCGGAAATTCGCGGAAACTCCTTTAACCCCGGTAAGTTTCTCCTTCCTCTTTTGAGCTTCCGTACGTAGAATATAACTCGACGTTTCCGTCCACCAAACGTTTTGGAAGTGAATACGACAAACGAACGGCGCGTGCGACTGATAAAGACAGAACGATGCGGAAATAAAGAGACCTCGCAGAGAACGTTTCAAGGGTAGGCTTCGCAGTCGTGTGCTCTCACGATTGCACTCGCTCTCGTCGAGCAAATTCGTCGAGTACACACACACGCGCGCTCACGCGCGCCCGTTACCGAACTGTACCGAGTTGTCTCTTCTTTGCACACCGGCAATGCGAACAAGCAAAGTTTCTCGTCGTTGTGTACACACAAGACTGTACACGCGCTTTGCGCGACTTTAGCACGGTAATCCAAGTGCGGAATAAGGTAGAGAAGAAGGGCCCCCTTTCGGGTAGGATTTCGCGAATACTGCGTCGTTAGACTCGTGTGTACAGACTGAAGAAAAGAATATCTCCAAAAACGCGTTTATATTTGGAACTTTGCACTCGAAGAATTTTCCACGTTTTGCGGTTGACGAATCGAAGAACATTGATATCAAAAGCGTGTTTGTACGCTTGAGGTTTTTTTTTTTTTTTTTTCCTTTCGCGCAACTTGTCACAGCGTTTTGCGCTACGGCGAGCATAGCAAAGGTGAATTTTGTAGCCGTGGATAATGGGCTTTTCGCGACCCATTTTCGTCTCGTCGCGAACTCCAAATCCGCTGCAGAGCTCGGAGCGTTGAGTTTCCGCTGGGCCAAAGGCCTCTTGCTTGCGTATTTATTTCTCATCGTCGAGCGTGTCCGAGTGTCGTTGACACTTCTCGAATGCGCGATACACCCGTGCAAAAGCATCGGTTCAGACCGTTTGCTATATCTCTCGGTTGACGCGCGAAACCAGCAGCGCTGTTTGTATAATATCCGGCGAGGGAAGCGTCGACGGCTTTATACTCGGTCAGTTTTATCGATTTCCTGCTCGACTATCGTCTCATTTCCATTGATTTTTCACAAGGACAAAATCTATCGCCACCTCATTCATTTTTTTTTTAATCAAGTTTTTTTTTCCGCAAAAAAGCATCGTGTTCCCTTTGAACTGTTCTCATGTTGCTTCCATCATTTTCGTTTTTTGGACTCAATATAGCCTGTACACTAGTGAACTCGTGGAGTGCTGTTTTTTTTTTTTGCTTGAACGAGAGGGCAAGTGGCAGTTCGTTTTTGTACAGGAAATAGCGAGTAACCTCGCGTGCTCGCTTCACGAACCAGCATGTAACTATGAGATACGAGTTGTACCGGTGATTCGCCGATTTTCGCCACTGAATTAATTACGCCGGACTGTAACTGGCGTTGTGGCATTGACGGAAACATTGTTTCGCTCGCGCAACGAAAGAGAAGTGAAAAAAAACCGTGTCAAGTGTGGGGTTAATGTTTCTCCTTCTTACCTGTCCCAGCGCATCGGAGTCTTGATGAATTCCCGCGTTGGTGAAGACCGTCACGTCGTCGACGGTGCTGTTGTCGCCGATCGCGAAGCCCAACAGGAATGTCTGCAATTAATAACGTAATTAGTAGGACATACGGTGCGCGAAAGTTCCGCGCTGATACGGATTTTAATAGAGATTATTAATTAAATTTTCATACAATTTTGCAACTGATTAAATGCGCAAGATGAGAATTTTCTGAAAATCCTTTCTTGAAGGTGAATTCCAGGCTTTGTATAAAAGTTCGCAGAGTTGATTACGGAGCCGAGCAGCTGTTCTACGCGTGTCGCAACGGGGATTCTTGTAATTCTTCTACGGTAGCTTCCCCCTTCGCTATGTTCGCACAGAACTATAGCACGCACACGGCTATGCGCGGATAGCTATTCTACGTTACTCTCCACGAACTGGCGTGAAGTGATTGCATGCTCGCATTGCCGGGAGCAGTGAAACGAAGTCCAATTTAATCGTAGTCTTGTCGTGCAGTCGCGGCAAACCCCTAACAGACAAGCCTTCATGTTGTAAACGCGTCCGGCAAGAGCTCCCCCTCTCTCTCTACCTTTACAAAGCCCGGTGAGAAAGTTTCTGAGAGACAGACACGCGTATTTCGTTTATACACGAGCAGACACGGCATTGTTTACGAGCGATTGTTATAGTTTACGAGGGATGTAAAACCGGGATTTCTTTCGCGCGAAGCTCATTAGAAAATTTCAAGACGAGACTTTCGCCGCTGAAACGTTCGACTCGCTTTTCTCGTCGGCGCGGGATTTGAATTTTGAATGTAAAGCGCGTCCTTGCGAGGCAGGGAGGATAATTTCCCTTAAGACACGATAGACAACGTGACAATGAAAGTAAGGTTTTTTTTTTAGAAGCAATAAAAACAGTGGCTTTTTCTTCGTAATAGAACGAATCTTCATCTTTGGAGTTCTCATAATCTGCAACGGTTTTTATTCCCAGTAGAAGATTACGAACAGAAAATAATAACAATAATTCGCTGACCATAATCAACGCTGATTCATTCTTGATAAGGTTAATCGTCTGCTGGACCAAATAAATAACGAAGAGTTACTCGATGGCGCTGAAATCCCGTATTTATAGAAGATAGAACCGAAGAAAAACAGGCGCAGTGTTCAATACGCGATAAATTTAAGATAGTACCGCCCTGTAATCAGATATTAACGAGTTACGCCCACGTATGGGTATATTATACGTGTGGCCCCTTTAATCGTTTTTCGTCGATTCGATATTCGACCGATTATTTCGTAACTACAGGCGCGCTAAACACACGAATCTTTTCAATATCGCAATATCAATTAGGATAGTTCGAGGGACGAATCAAGACAATCGTGAAATTAAATTACATGGACTTTCGTCGGACGGGATTCGTTCGTGTGCGGAACGAGAAGATTGTGGATTAAGATTTTGAGGAATCGGTGATGATCGTCGAGGGGAACGGCGTTTATAACGACGTGCCGACACGAGCACGTCGTGGATTAATATCATCGTTATTTATCGACGTTGGATAATATTTAACCCTATGCCTCTTCCGCGTCACGCCGGTTAACGGGTCGTAAACGTCATAATTGGTTAAGAGAGAAATAAAAAAATCGCTGGATCGCCGAGACAAGAGGCGATTTATGTGTTTCTCTCCATCGTTTTTTTTTTCCTTTCTTCTTCACTTTTTTTTAATCAACGAGACTCGGACATTGAAACGAAAATGTATAGAAGGAAAATTGATTCGGCGTCGATGTCTCTGGCGCTTGGCGGAGGTCGAAAGAGAGTACGATAGGAAGAAGGGGTATCCGAGCAGCCAGGGCAAATTTATTTATGAGGTCGTGGAAGCTCTCGAACCTCCGGCAAGTGGGCCGAAAGCGTTCTCTCCATCCTCGCCTCTTTCTCGTCCTTCTCCTTCGCGTCTGCCTGCCTGCTCGATGACTCTGTGTGCGAGCTTTTCTTTACTTTGTCGTTCTTTTTTCGCTTTTTTTTAATCCACCAAAACGTTTGGAAAGCGGCCAATTCCGCGGGGCCTTTTTCCTCACCGCACAGCGCACTGTCAAAGACTAGAGGACGTACGCTTACGCACGATCGCCCTTGCACTCGCGGGCTTATTCCTCGATCGCGAATTCTCTTCGTGTAAGTGAATAAAAAACGATGAAACCAAAGAAGAGGGCAAAACGAGGACGAAGGAAGCGGAGCAAAGGGAAATATCGTCGAGGTAACAATACTGGAAACGTTGAATTATTTCGCAAGTTAAGGAATCGGGAGAAACTATGTTGATAAATGAAGGTAGCGGACAGTTTTTTCAATAAAACGATGACTCAATTCGTTATTAAAGGCAATTAGAAGCTTCGTCATAATAATCTAAGACGAAACACTACTTTAAAAAAAGGTGCGAACATGGGTGAAGGAGAGAAATAGAAGTACTTAAACATGGCGATGATCCCGATATTTACTGAAGATAAATAATAGCGCAAACTGGTTAATGGTTTTCTCGTGTTGTGTGTAAAAAAGAGACTTGCAGACGCAGGTCTGTCCTAAAAAGTCGAAGAAGAAACGAGCGGGAGAAACGAAAGATAATTATCATTTAGGAAACAGTTATTCTCTCGTGTGTTTGTTAGATCCACCTTCCACGTGTACTGTATTTCTTTTAATAGCAAATGTATACGCGGCAAGAACAAAAGGCAGAGATCCGGAGGCTGTCTAGCCAGACAGTCTATGCAAATTCAAGCCAACGCGCGGCAGTATAAACAGTGTAAGAGCTACAAGAGTCGTACGGTCGAAACACATATAGTAGAACGATGATATAGCCATGAGTGGACGACGAGCCCCAAAAAGCAACCTAGTATTTTCGACATTGGGGCGGAGCAGCGCGGCACAAATTTATGTTAGCTCTGAACATGCCCCGTAGACTGGCGACTGTGGACCAACATAATTTTCGTCTCTGGTCTCTCCGTGGTGCTATTCTGTACAGTCATATACGGTACGCAGAATGAGAATAGAGCGTAGAAGGAAAACGAAAAAAATAAAAATAATTTAGCAGACGGCTAGTAGTAATCTCTATTTATTTTCTTCTATTTTTTACGGCCCTTCCGCGCAGCGAGCCCTACCGCTGTTCGTTCTGATGCCATTTGGCACAGCTATAATCTCGCCGAGTCGCTCCGAGAGACGCGTATGCATTAACGCGAATTTGCGAGACCCGCCGGCCAGGTGTGTGAGGATCGAGATCTCTTAATCCCGACCCACCTGTTTTGCCATCATTTTTTTAATTTTCCTAATAGAATTTCTGACAACTGTAGCTGTAAAACTGAACGGCGACTCTTCAAAGCGTCCGGGGAAAATGTTTATAAGTATTTACTGTTAATTTCAACAACTATATAATTATGCCCATAAGTTTTTTGAATAACTTCAATGGTTGAAATTTTTCTAATAGAACCCGTGCTTTTTTATTATCTTTACGGGGTTGGGGAGACAATTGAAGCTAGTGCGTATCGTTACGAAAAAGTAAAACAGTGAAGTTCGAAAAAGCGCGCCTAAAAAGTAGCGTTTAATTTTGGGTTATTGTCGGGGGTGGATTTTATCGCGATAAAATCACTTCTTCTTCGCTTCAGACCGCCCGGAAGGTTGGCCCTCCAGAGAGGAAAAAAAAGTGTCAGTTCACGACAAATCGGCTAATCGTTTAGACGAACGAGCCGAGCCTCCACCAATGTGAGTGACCCTTTCCCGTTTCGTTGGCTATCTCGAGCATCGGGAAATTTCCCAAACACGAGCGTTTATCCTCGAGACTGATCCGCAACGCCCACTCGAGACACGGGCACTTTTTTTCCCATGCCATTCACAGAAATCGGAGAGACAGGCATCACGCAGAATTGAGGCAGAAGTCGTCCAGTCATTTGTTTTCTTTCCGTTTCGTTCATTTTTTTTTCTTTTTTTTTTTTTTTGACGTGAAACCTCGCGATGTATAGCATACAGCGTCTCGTCAGTTATTTAACCCAGAACCCCTCGAACAAACCGCCCTCGTCCTGAGGAATCCAATAAAGTTAATCGTCAAAACAACAGTCGAAGGGAAGAATCGCGTGTCTCGCGATCCGGGGTATCGGTTTTCAAGCTGCTATATGTACCCGGAAACGAATAAGGCATTCTAGCGGAGGAGGGAACAAAAACATGATAGGAAAAGAAAAAAGTTACATACAGCAAACCAGAAACGAAGGAAAATAACTGTTTACGTTCTCGTACACTTCATTAACTCATTTCCCCTCTGGCGTTTATTTATCGTTTCGAAACTATATTCGTCTTGTCATTTATAGCGAATAAACGTATTGTTTAATATTCACGCTGACGGTAATCGTCGTACCGGTCGCTTAGGTGGCTTCCATTTTACTAAAATAGAACATCGCCGGATGAATTTTTCAGAAGGGTAAATAATAAAGAAACATTTTTGTGCGTTCTACCGCGCTTCTACTGACCGGGAGTTGCGGATATTTCCGTGTGTACGACAGTCTGGTCATACATAAGACTCAGATAAAATGTTGAATACATTTTCCCTTTTCATTTTCAAATGATTCACGAAAACTCTTGAGAAATTGAAATCTATTCGGAAAAATTGACAATGCGTTAAAAAAAACATTTATGTTGACGGGTGATTCGTTGGACATTAAAAAAAATTAATTTCGTACTAACAATTTTGAATTATCTTTACCCAAAATCAACTTTTTCAGCACCTTGTACATGCTTGAATTTCTTCAGATTTTTATTCTCTCGGGAAGTGTTCGAAACTTTCTCTGAAACTCACTTTTAGCGGGAGTGTGCCGCTCGTACATCCTCAAAGCAATAAAAAAAGCATCCTAAAACTATAAAAGCAAAGAGTCCTCCCTGCCGTCGATTATTTTATGAGGGTATAAATTTACTTCGCCGACGTTATTGTCTATGTTTCATCTCGGAACAAATCTCGCGGGTATTCGGCGTGAAGATAAGGATCAAAACGACGACGGAAGATACGTCACAGGGTGCCGAGTATCCCTCGGACTTGCATCGGGGTATGGGGAGTGTTTTTATATAAAACACACCTAAACCGTGGCGCTTCTTCGTTGTTCTCGCTCATCAAAGAGCTTGCAGGCGACGAACAAAACGTTCCGCGAGACAAGAGAAGACGCGAAACCCGGGAAAAGGGAAAGGTACGGATGCCCGGAGGGTTCTCACAGAAACATACGAAGACCGTCGAGACCAGTCGCGGTCTGTCCGACTGTGTATTTCAGCACACAGAACCCAAAAGCATACGGAGTCGTAGCGTATGGAAACGGTATATTTGTGAGGGTTGTGGAGAACAAGCATTCCACAATTCCACTCAACAAGAAAGACAATACCGCACTGGCACTCGGTTTTGTGTTTATGCGTGGTCTCTCGGAGCACCGAGCGACACGGGAATTCGAAGCATCTTTCATGCAACAACATCACAGAATCGTCTACGAGTCTTTCTCATCGTAAAATCTGTGAATGACTGTCGAATACTTTTTGGACACTTCTCCGGATACACCGGAAAAGGTGGATTTCATCGAAAGACGTCCGGATTTTCGTGCATAAGAATAAGACGAATGATAATATGCGTATGTGCACTCCATAAAAATGCAGCATAGCTCGGGTTCGTTTTTGATCTGACACTTAGTTACGTTAGTCTTTAAAGATCAGTCTCCGCGATTAGTTTTTACGAAGTTAGTTTACGAAGTAGCCAAATATTTTCTGTTCTATTTGGTATCCGTTTGTCGTTAATGTAGCCGGAAAAATTGAACGACACGTAAAAGCGTTACAGCGGATAGCCAGTGGCGAACAACAAACGTTTATCCGTTATATAGGCTGATGTTACAACCCTACAATCGCGCAAGCCCCCGAGGCTCCAAGGGCCGATAAAGTGAAGTAAAAAAAATTGGCGAGGGGTGCAATCGCTTGTTTGTTCGTGCTGGACGAGCATAGTAACCGGGGGGTTGGTCTTAACAGTTATGGGAGTCATAGCTTCACGGCTTCGGGGTTAAAGTATACTCTCTTGGATAAATTCGAGACTCTCGGTTGACTCCCTCGCCCTAAGGGCTACGTTGTACAGCGAACCCTCGTAAAGGATCCGAATAATCGGGCAAAAGAGTTTTCGGAAAGGCTTCTTTTCCTGAAAGCATCAAGAAGGAGAAGACGATAACCCGCGAATGAATCTCGTTCGAGCCTCCGGTGGTTCGGAATTATGATGCGTGTTGTAACTCTCGTGGTAGATGGTATTCTCTAGTTTGGATGGGTTTTCGATACGATCGATTCGGCAGTGATAGTGAGACAGTGTAACCTTCGCTATAGGAGAATTCAAGACACGAGATTGATAGTTGCTAGCATGAGCAAAGGCTAATCCTTCGATTCTTAGAAGCCATAAATATCTATTCGAGAGGCCGTTCCGGGAGGATCGCGAGGTGTTGGTAGAAAGAAAGAACCAAGAGAAATATACAAAGGATAAAAAAAGGAACGAGCCTCGGAGGCCAAGGGGTAAGGAACGAGGAAGAAAATCGTGTAAGATCGCGCCCATCCCCTCGTCGGTGGTCCCACAGCGGCGCGTAGGACGAGTCGTAAATTTTCTCAACATCCTCGTAACCCCGCGGAGCGTGTGGCTTTTGCTTGGCAGGGGTGCGCGCCGCCAACGCCCGTTTCGTGGCACGAAAAAAAAAAAAAATTACAAATTTTACTGTCCAATTAGATGACCTAAACACTAGACGGAACCACCCCGTGAAACTTTGAATTTATAACGCACCGCGTGAGTTCGGGCTAATATGCCCGATCGACTGAATAGAGAAGCGCCGGTGTTCGAAATACAAAAGTTCGATGCAGCTCGCCATTGAATTGGCCAGGAAGATATTATCAAAAAGATCGAAGAAGAGTCAAATAGGAAAGATCGATTTTTTTGTTTATGAAGTATACAGCATTGTATTTATACAGCTCGATAACGAGATCCGAAAATACGAAGGGGAATCGTTTTACGAGGGAGTTCGCTATACCAGAGGTTTCTTCTTCGTGGAAGCCGGTGCCTAGAGTCATCGACAGGCGAACAAAGTCGAGAAGGGCAATTGAGGCTTCGGCTGGTTACGATAGACTGGTAACGCAATCCCGGGATAGGGGAGAGAGGGACAGAAAAAAAAGGAGAATCGATGAACGGCGTATTGCTTCCAAATTGGTTTCTGATTCGTCGATACGATAGCGAGCATCGACTTTCAGTACCAAGTATTCCACTGCTTCTAACTGAACTATTTCCAACGATCTTCGAACCGATCAGTTTCGCCTTATAGACCCATTCTATATCGTTCTTATACACGTTTTTCTTTTATTCTACCTTCATTCATTGGTTACAACTTGCCTCCACGCGATCATCATTCGATTCGGGGAACGAGTTGATTAGCTTCCGTAGAAATTTCAACTTCGCGAATTTTCGAGTCGCGAAAGCTTTTGTGCGGACCTGATTTGATTTGAATATTCGCGAAAAGTCGATGCGATAATAATATCTAATATCGTTTTGTTGTATAATTGGCCTTTGTCGATGGAATTATTGTACATCATATATAGATTCCGGATAACCATCTCAATCTGTGACGTTCGAGCAAGTATAGATCTGTGCAAAGTCAGCCGCAGTCAGACTAATTCTGTGGTTCTTTAAGTATTTTCAAATGACGTATTCATACAAGTTATATTAAGTCCCGGCACTTTATTAACGCTTGAACCGCTTGGAGTCCCCTTTATAGAAACAGTAACATATAAGGCGGCAGATATTTTCAGATACGAAGAAAATATTTCATAAATGGACAATTCGTGCTGTTGAAAGAATTTTTTTTCCTCGAGTGCAGACAGTTTTGTTCTTTAATTGATGACATTTCGCGTAATTCTTCCAGATTGTCGTATTTACGATACAATAAAGATGGACAAAAATAGATACACTACATAATAGGCATCTCAGTGCTCTCATAGACTGTTTTCCGTGACGTGCACTGTGACGCTGAGTAACTGGGACGCCAATTATGTATTGCAATTTTTTATTTTGTTATTATTTGCTTTCGCCGGGACGATTTAATTCTTTTGTTTTCACACTATGTTTTTTGTCAATTTGTCAATTAATCAATAATTCTTCGCTTGAATACCGCACTTTCGTTTTGATGACTTATCGCAAGAATATACGATTATTAAACTATGAAAGATAGTGGTGATTTCGAACTCCATCCTTTGTAACTTCAAGTTACCCTGGGATGTATGCAGAGCGTCGAGACGCTCCCGCGTCTCTCAATGTCTGGCAATTCTTTCAAATTGTTCTGTATACGATACGACAAAAATAGATCGAACTTGATACATACTACAGTTGCAACACGTCACTCATATCTACACAGTGTACGCTGACACTTATTGCTGATGGTTTGCAGTGGAAGAATCCGAGAGAGTAATTGAACCATAATTAGTCCGGGTGTTTCAACCAACGAAAGAGAATATTCGCCATAGCAATTAACTCGTAGTTCAACTGTATCTATGACGTCGTACCAAACGCTGCTGGCGTCAGCGGCGATGTGGCTCGTATTGCGTGATCGAAGTTGAGCGAGTCGGAGCATTGGGCCAAATTGATTTTCGAACCGTAACAGGCTGGAGGTTTTCACCGTATTGGGACAAACAATGCTTCCGTTCAGCGGTACATTCTATACGTACGGTATAGCCTATTGATCGAGTAGCCTTTGCCTCTAATCGGAGCTTGAAGGGATTTTAATTGCGGTTCCGTCAGGTGCAAAGCATCCTCGTAGCTTCACGATAATTGTTGTGCTCTCGTGTTCACGTTGTATACCACCTTGGGCTCGTTATTTTCCCTGGAATATCCGAGTAGAATGTGGCTTTTGACCTCGGGACTTTTGTCGGAGCGTCGTATACTAGGGATTAAGGGAGGTCAGCGCGGTTGCGGTCCGATTAGCAACCCCCTTTACGTATAGCCCCATGGACGACGTTGTTCATCCAGTTTCGAAACGATCCACTATAGCTGGAAGCTTCCATAGCCCCAAGGACGGCGATGAATACAATCGATATCACATATTCAAGGCTCATCCTCGAACCGCATCGTATACGCCGAGAATTACGTACGTGCGCGATCAAAAATATCTCTCGACCTATTGCTGTCTTAATCTTGACGCGCCCCTATCGGGAGAAAAGGTTGTAGGGTGAAATCGTGACCTTGCACCCGATTCAGCAAGGCTCACGGCACAGATTCTCGGTTATTCTTCCGACGAACGGATTTGATTATTGAAGACTGCACGTACACTCCTAAGTTAAGATATCGAGGAAAATCGTTTGGTCCTACGCTCTTATCTTTTGCAATATAAAAGGTCAGTCGCCGGAATTACCACTCTTGAACATGTATGATCGACTAGGGATACCGTTTTTTTCTCATGCAGCAATAATATTGGTTTTGACTATTACCGAAGCCTCCAGTATATGTATTCGAACAGTTTCACCACCTTCCCACGTTTCTATAACGGTGTGAAAGGCTTTCGGGAGATATGCTCGTATATCCAGGATGAAAATCTAAACTACACGCGCGCAAACGAACCGAAAGTGGCCTTCGGGCTCTCCTGGCTTTAGCCCGATTAGCGGGCAAACGTTTCGTGGCAAAATTCAATTTCGTTCAGCCGTGCGAAAGGTGGTCGATTTTTCAGCGCCATTTAATCGCCAATACCGAATCCTCCTCTCTGGTATCTCCGCTTTTTCGCGATGTGTTTGGTGCTGCGAATGGAAAAAGGAATACCCCACGTTATATCGAATCGGGCGAGGGACTTTTTCGCGAACGGGAAAAAGGCGAAGAGATCGACGTCAATAGAGGCGAGATACAGGAACGGCGAAAGAGTCGGGGACTGGAAAATTTTCCGCGAAGAGTCGCTGATAGATCCCCGTTTGCTTCCGGTAAAGCACACGTTGGTACGCCGCACGAACGTTCTGGAACTATTCTGTTCGTACCATTCGCGGCGGTGCCAACGATAATGAGATTTCTTCGCTACAAACTCGCGTCGCTTCGGCTCTCGCAGCGCGAGGCAAGCCAAGACTGTTCTCGTTGCACCGGTAACTCGAATTTTTCTTGCTCCACTGCCGCATAGCCTGTACCCGAAAAAAAAGAACACGTGGGCATGCCTAACGTTCCGATGTCTTCGCGGAGGTGGGTGGGAAAATTTTTACCATCCTCAACTCCATTTCTCGCTATAACCCTCTCACGATCTTCAATCCCCTTTCGCGCCGGAAAGAAAATACGATTTGCACCCCTCGCGATAACGAGAATTCAACTGACAAGGCTGCTTTTTTGCGTGGAAGGTATTTTTTTCTTACACGTTTCCAACATTCGCAAGCGATTTCTCGACCAAATGCCTCTATAATGGTGAACCTGAAAATCCTCGGTTCATTCGTACGGTTTGGGAGAAACTTTTGCATTATCGTACCAGACTACAGATTGTGGATCAAAAAAATAGTTGCCAGACAAGATATCATATCACGAGACTCTGCCATATAAGAATACACGAATTCTCGGAATATCCAACTCTCGAAATCCGTATAACCCCCCCGAATTTATCGAATCGATGCAGCGCAATGGAAATTGCATAAAATCGAGATCGAAGAATCTTGGAACGTTGAAAAAAAAAAATTCTCTCGACTATTATAGTTGGAAGAGAAAACGAGAGCCACAGTTTCGACCCCCTCCCCTCAGGCTTCTTTTCTATCGTTGTGCCATATTTTTATCGATTCGTTGTAAATCTAGACGGGCACACGAAACCTCGTATCGTTCTCCACTTCTATACCCAATAGAGAAGGGTTGGTAGGCTATAGCGTAGAATAGAATAGTGTTGCGGTGTATAGAGAAGAGAGGATACTATACACGTTCTGGCCGCGTCCTCTCGTAAAACGAGCTCGCGCGCTATCGCTTGCACGTATAACCCACGTGGATGTATACTTTGGGTCTACGATTTCCTGGCAGGTTGCATCGTTGCTTCCCGTGGCTCTATGTGCGCTTCGTTCGAAATGCCGAGCCATCAAAACGCGAGTCTCTCCGATCCTCGTGGCGCATTTCAGCTCGCGACGGAGAAGACGACGATCGAGATCACGTCTCTCTCCTTATACGTAGTTTCGGCAAAAAAAATAACGGGATCGAGCAGCGCTCTATGAGATTGTTGCGCATGCCACGCTCGCGTACGAGCTACGGTTAGGAACCTCGAAACGATGGAAAATCGATGCAACTTTATTGCAGTTTGTCATTCCGCACGACATTCATGAGTGAGAGAGACCGCGGGGGTAAAACTGGGCTCATGATGGAACAGGGAGAAAACGATAAAATTATTGACTTTTTTTTCCAGGTTTTATGAAATAAAAAAAATATTGAGACCGAAGTTATAATTCTTTTTTTCGTTTCGGATTTTAACTACGTTTTGAAACTTCAATTTGAGCAACAAACAACAATTTTTTGCAGATTCATCTGAATTTTCATCCTCTATTTCCGTTTTTTATCTCTCCATTTTACGTCGTGTGAATATTCTTGGACCGAGTGCCCGTTTCACCCCGCTCACGCTTGTAGAAATTTGAGTCACGGAATCGCACAAATCAATTACGAAAAAAAAGTGGGCTGCAAATATCGTTGGAGAATAATCCATTGAACGCTAACGAATACACACGAACATCATTGTTACAACACAACAATTTTCAATTCAACGCTCAACAATGCGATTCTTGAATAATACTTCTATAATGCAATCCATTCATTGTTCAGTAGGACCTTTGAATGAAACGAAAATTGTAAGGTAATACAGGTAAATATCGGAGTTTATATACAACCCCCCATACCTTTGCCATATTTTCATAAGAAGAATGCGTCTCGTGAATGCAACGCAAAACATACGAATGTTCATTTCCCCCCTCTCATTTATTTCATGTAAATAACGAACGGTATAATGCCCATCGGAACAACAATAGCTGTCTGTAACTACGCTTTATATGTGAGCAAGTGGATTCAAACTTCATTATCGCAAGTCTATCTCGTCCACCGCAGTCGAGTATCCGCGATTCGCCGTTTCCCCGTATAGAGACAGTTATCGCTTTGTGCTGAGCGTTCAAAATCTCCGTCTCTTCCGTTTCGGGTCCGCGAGTTTCGCAATAATACACTATGACCCTCCCCTCAGCTATCCGGTACGAGTGTCTGTATGTAGTTACGCTTTACGTGAACATCCACGGTTGCTCATATAGGGGAGTATTGTGACAAGAGCGTGACCGCAGTACGAAATCTGAGAGGATACGCGAGCGTAGTATAACTGAACCACGGGGACGTGGAAGCTTTCCACGTGGTTTTGTTTTCGCGTCTCTCTCGTTCTCTCGTTCTTCGCGTTGCCCGCTTCTCCATGTCGCTTTCCTTTACGATGGGTATCCTGTGTCATGTAAGTATGTACCGCATAGTGTACGCGCGGACTACCTTGCGACCCCTTTGTGGCCATGATCTCCAGTTGCGCCTCAACCCTTCGTTATATCATAAACAAAATCCTTTCGGCCACCGGTTACACGTCTTCGATGCGGAGCGCAAGTGGGATAATAATGGGTCGATCTTCTTCTTCCTTCTTCTTTTTCGGTATTACCTCAAGGTGTATTCTACGCCTCCATACTCCTTCGCGCAGGGAGGAGACATTTTGCTCGGCATTTGTATGAGCTCTTTGAAGTTGCGGCTTCGTCTCGTGCACGCGCGGTGCTCGTATCAAATTACTTTTTGACTGTGCGAATTATTATTATTTTCTCTTTATTATTCATAAATACGAAATTGTCTTAGTTACTTCTTGTGTACTTGTCGCTTCAAAGAAAATTACGAAACGGCATTGATAGCCAGGAAAATGAGAAGAATCGCCGCATTAGTAAACGAATGGGACATACGTGACACGCGGTTTCACCTAAAATGAAACGAGAGACAATGGGCGAAAAAACGGTGGAGGTCGTCGTACTCTTTGGAGATCGGTATCCGGCGGGAACATGGTCCGTGACGACGCAAAGCAAAATCTGCGAGTAGATATATAAAGGGTAAAGCGTGCGGGACCGAAGAAGGAAAAGCTCGGTTCGTCGGAATCCGGCTCGCACTTCCGGTGCCGTTGCTTTGGGCTATCCAGAGGTTACAAGGTATATATACCGCGTACACGCCCGCCACCACTAACCATGATTAGCTCGGATAGAAATCTTGATTTATCCCCGGAGCCATTCGTCCTTCAAGCAACTTTGGGAGAAGAATAACGCGCTTCCGCTCGGTGGATGGAAAACGTGAGAAGAGAGGGAGAGATACACAGAGAAGGTGAAATCCCTACCGTCAGGCCTGTGTCGTCTTCTCTCCGCGCCGACTTAAAGATAAGCCGACGGATTATGAAACAGCGTAACGAGAGACAGGTGGGGCAAAAAAAAAACAAGAACGGGTGATGAAATCCCCGAACGAGAGGAAGACCCGGATTCGGCAATTAAGCTCCGTATCTTTCATTTAAGTCGCGCTGCGCTGTCGAGATAAAAATATAATGATAATTCGTTCGTCGCTTTCTGAAAATCAAGAACGCGCGCTTTCGCCGTTTTGTTTTGGAGATTTTATTTCGAAGGGAGCTCGTTCTCGAAATCTGCAAGAAACGTAAGAGAAAGGGTTCGCGCAAAAACTTGTATAGAATGTAGTAACGTCAATGCAAGGAGAATGGAACGGAACATTGCCTTATAGAGGAGTAGAAACGAAAAACGAAAAAATAAAAAACAAGAACGAAAGAGTAGCCTCTGAAAAGTTTCACGAGCTGGAGGGAAAAATATACTCGGGACGAGAGTTTTTGGGAAATGAGGACGTTCCGATGCTATCCTCCTCTCGAAACTGGAGCGAAGCCTCGGTTATCTCGTTATCTGTTGGGGCGTCTACTTGTCTCACGAATTTCTCGACGAGATAAGAGTCGAGGATCGTTCCAGCAATACGACCATCCCTCCTGCCCTCAACAACAGGATGAGCAACCGGGGCATAAAAAATCGTCTTAGGAAACCCTCCGTTATAAAGAAGAATCGATATAATGAATGGGCTGGTTTTTTTCACAAAAATATCAATACTAAATAAAAATGAAGAAAAAGATATCGTAATAGAGTTGAAAACATCCAATTCGCGAATTGCCATCTTCAGCAACGGACCAAGACCCTTCCGACAAAGCATCTGCGAAAGGAGACGTCCGTTTGTGAAAGCGAGAAGTACAAAAAAAGAAATTGAAAAGAGGAAGGTCGAGCCTCGTCGAATACTACACCGGCGCTTTGGTACCTTCAGTTGGACTCCCAGGAAAAAATAAGAAGATACGGCATCCCACTCCGTTTCGCTCTCGCTATCCTTCGGACGCTGCGAAAGAGAAGTGCTGGCTCACGCCGGTGGGTAAAACGCGCGCTGCGGCACGCCCATCCACTCGAGACTGATTTATTGCGGATTCTTTCATTAGGGAAGCCTAATATGCAGGTGGCCAGTTGCGCATAACCATTGCCCGCCCGGTGAGTCACCAATGCTTTGTGTATTATTGTATTGCCGAAGTTGTACAAGACTCTCCATCGATTTCGTCCTTAAATCGGCATTAACCCTTACCATAAAATAAATGAATAAAAAACTGGTGGCTCTCGATATCAAAAAACCCTTCAACGGTGATATAAAAGACATCTATTTTTGTCTTATTACGAAGTGTTTGCCGAGGAAAAAAATTATTTTTGTCTAAACAAAAATTATCTACAGTTAAGTTTATCTTCAAATGAAAATTATCGACATACAAATTTTTCATTTCGTTATATTTCGATAGGATTAAACTTTTTTCCTGATCTATCATAAAATAATTGAGTATCACTGAAAATACAAGACATTGGTGAAAAGTCATCTTTTTATTGATCGTTAAAGGGTTAATAACTGACACTCTCGTCTCGCTGCGATACAAAGAAAGACAAGCGACAAGAGATTTTAGATGTGGGAGAAAACCACGTTGTTTCGCTGTCCGGACGGCAGACAACAGAAACGTACGAGAGTCTCTCTTTGTGTCATGTCAGTCTACTGTGACAGCGACAAAAACATAACGACAAATGCATGCAAACGTTTGTAGGCCTCCGTGACGCTGATGTCTGGCTCGGTGTATGGACCTCCCCGGGAACCGCAAATCGCGCGAGCGCCCGCGACGAACACACATGCGTTTCGGCGCTCCTCTTGTTGTTTTCTTTCCATTTTCTTTTTTTTCTTCTTTTCCATTGCACCGTCGAAAAATATTCTCTGACTCGCTTTGATAATACACCGCGTCGAAACGGCCACCTTTGCCAACATCGGAGGGATTGTGTGCAGAAGAAAGGAAAAGTATTGCTTTTTGACGGGGCTTTCGGTTTTTGACGCTCGATCTTCGTTGGACGCCAAAAAAAAAAGGATGAAAAAAAGCCAGTGAGATGAAAAAGTACATTCCTCGTTCGCCGTTGGTCATAATAATTCTTACCACTCGTACAATCGTCGACGAAAATCTCGAAAGGGTGGAAAAAAGTATATTCGCGAAAAGAACAAAAGTAAAAGTGCCTCTAATTTATTTTCCGCGGTTCGCGACGGAGGCGACCCGCTTATTATTATTATTAATTGGAGGATAATTTGAGAAGTTGTTATCTGGCGGGAGCAGGAACACGAGAGAAACTGGAGTTTTCCTCCCGGTCCGGAGGATCACACAGAGCGAATGGTCCATTGGCCCGAGAATGGAGGTTCTATAAACCGCGAGAACGCCTGGGTAACGGGCGAACAAATGGGGGAAACAGGAGAAAGCGAATGAGACAACGTTCGTAGCGAGTTATTAATGTCTCTTTTCGAAGTGGAAATGTCGTGGCCACCTATAGCTTCTCTCACGGTCTCTTAGCTTCGGTATCTACTCGATGCCAAGAGAAGCATCTTACTTATGACCCGACGATTCTTACATGCCGCAAGCTCAACTCTGTCGAAGAATGATTGCTCGCGATTATTGAACGTGTCGGACACGATCGAAGCTCACCCTCGTCACCGATGCAGTTTGTTCGAACTGCTGTATCGCTTTGCTTCTTTTTCCTTCATCGACCAACTGGCGCAATGAATCGCGGCTTAGTGCGCAAAATATAATTGTTACTGGTTATAAAGTTAAAGAATAGAATTAATTGAATGGATAGAGAAACGAGAAAGGAGGAACGGAACGTCGGACAGACGAAGCGGAATGACACATAGAGCGTTGTATCGGATCGGAACAGTGAGATAAAGTGAGCAGAGGGAAATCGTGGCTGGCGTCCAACTGACTGGCTCGCCGGGGCGACGACGAAATGCGAAGCGAGTCCCAGCGTTAACGGCTCTTCTTCACCGTCGTCGGGCGAACCAGTCTCCGGGCAGATCGTTACAACGGTGAGAAGAGCCTCTTGGAAAGCTTCGGAAATGTATTCCCGAATAAACGTGTAGAAAGAATGACCGTCCCTCTTGTAGCGGGCGAACGTTCATCCGGAAAAGAAGAAATATAAATTTAACGGCTTTCGCGACAGTCACAAAGTTTAAGACCTTCGAGGAGACTGCGTTTCAAGAAGAGAATCCTACTTGTTCATGAAACTCGTGAATACTCCAATTTCTCTACTAAACTTCGCATGTTAACTCGCGTGTCGTATGCATGGGGCGTTTCAATTCGCGTCGACACACTTCTCGCTTGCACCTCGTTCATTTTAGCATCAATCCAAGATCGTCATTTTTTAGTAACCAACGTAAATAAAATACAAAAACTCACGAGAACTCTGCTTTTTAGATTTCTTTGCTTGAATGTTGCTTTTGATATTCAAATAAAGAAAGATCGATTGATAAAAGAAAATCAGTAGTCATGTGCAATTTTGATTTTTTACTTCTATTTTTATCTGATACTGAAGCCAGGAAAAAAATAGTAATTGAGATGGAATACCCCGTGGATAGACTTTAGGGTATCATGTATAACATGCATGCTCCAAAGAGTTTGCGTGCTCGCACGAGGGGCATCGCACAGAAGTTGATAACCCTACGGGGTGCCCTGAGAGGGATATTCGACGTTGAACAGACGGGTTTTCGTTCGACGCGAACATCGCGAATCTAACGCTCAGGGTGCATGTAGATCTTCGTGTATTATATGGCCCACCTACAACACGTATATCCGTATATGTCCACGGTTACACGTAAAGTAACAGTAGTCTGGTGCAGCAAATTGCCAGAACCGGGAATTAATATTCATTATCAGTGCGATAGCTATCTCTACGTACGTGAGTTTCACGATTTGGCTATAGTAGCATATATACTATGTAGTATACAGCGCGGCGCGAAACGAGCAGCGCAAAGCTAGAGCTCGCTCGCTCATCTATGATAGACGATATCGGGTCGACGCCCCGGCAAATTTTCTTGCACCGATGTAAAGTGCCACTGTGAATTTCGTGGCTATCCGGCTATATATCGCAATCCGCTATAGGTGCAGGTATTTCAATATCGGCGATCGATAATAGGAACTCGAAATCGTCGTGCATTAATAGCGGCGACTTTGCTCTCTGAACGTAGTCACACAGACACGGCGCCTACCGCGAGGTTCCATTTCTTTTTCCTCTCATATAACAATTTTTATTCGTTCGAGGCTTCGACTGCGAAAGCGTCGAGTCGCGTCGCTCGTCATACACTAATTTAACACCGCTCGCAACGAGCTCGGTCTATTTATCAAACGCAAATTTTCAACACCGATATAAACCCTCCTGACGCCGGAGCGAATTATTTTCGCTCCGCTGAGCGTTGTGCAGGTCGACGTTCGGGGGGTGGGAGGGAGAGAGAACTCGCGCTCATTGCTGCACCATTTCGCCATCGTATGGCCAGTCGTCTCGTAAAACGACCGGTAAACCCGCCGGTTATTTACTCGGCGGCGTATGCGAGGGAGAAAAAGGGAGAGAAAGTTTCGTGATAGCGAGAGAGGCGAAGAATACATGCCGGACCATTTCGCCGTTTCGGAAGCCAGCGGAGAGCCAGCAATGATTTATGTGGGACGCCATATTGAGCTGCACACAGGACACACATACGTCCAAGCCCTCGGGAGGACTTTTTGCTGCGCCCCGGGCTGGCCTAATACCTCTCCTTCTTTACCACGGAGCTCTGCGACTCCGTCATCCGGTTTCAGGATGACCCAGAAAAATGTCTCTTTTACCCCTCTCCGGAAGTATCTTCTGGTAACATTTGCCAACGAAAAGAGTTTTGTTGTTTCCAAGTTCCCCAGCGTCTTCGGCGTATCCTACTTTTGCTTTTTCCTACACATTTCGGGGTGTAATTGGGCACCACGATGTGGTAACTTTAACGATTCACGAGTGCCGGCAGTTATATTCTCGTCTGTAGCTAATACGGTAACAATTGATAGCTTCAATTTCTCAAATTGTTCGACCTCCTCGGCCAGTCAATCATAAATGAATTCCATCGTTAATCACTCCTGGAGGAACGTATCACCGATGCGGAAGTTATATACCGTTTTATTCGACCTACTCGTCGTTTCGCATACGTATTCAAGTCTCTTGCTTGGACTGAACAAGAATGACCTGCACGATAGTCGATCGACGACGAGTTTTCTTCCTCGTTTCTATATGATTTCATTCAGGATCGATAAAGTCGATGGTAGAGTTGAGCTATTGTGTAACAGCGCGTTCGCTTTCGCGTGTTATAGCGAACGCGAGGCTACTAAGTCATCCCCACATTGTTTCATGTATACAATAAAGCCGTCGAGATACACACGTTAATATTGATAATACCATGACGGACGTGGCCGAGCAAAACGATGATTAATAATAAAACGCCTGACAGTACACGTCTCGTCAAACTCCTCCGCCTACGCGCGAGACTTAACGATATAAACGAATGAGCCACAACAATCGCCGAAGGGGATAACTAAATTTGATAAAAACAAGCTCTACCCTTTCCCAGTATTGAATATACTCGATGTATGAATTATATTTCGTTTTCATATTAATTGTGCTTTTAACGACGGAGCCAGCGCCGCATCCGTGCATCGAAATACGGCTGAGCACATCGTTGTCCTCTACTACTGGCAATCAAGTTTTATTTGCCCTCCTATTGATTGTCACGTTGCTTCAACGAACGCCCTTTCGGACAAATATTAATAAAAGGGTCGTTCAGGCAGATTTAACGAGAATCTGCAATTTGTACGATGGAGGGAAATTATGATTATATATATTTTTCAATCATGAAATGGATGTGATGTAGAAAAAATTTCTGCACAGTCAATTTCGAGGAAATAATGTCGAATTTCATTGGAACTCAGCGAAAAAAAAAATCGATTATAGCAGGAATTTATGAAGGAAGATTGAGTCTTAGACGAAATCCAACTTAAGGTCGCATTTTTAATATGTTCTTCATGGACACGCTATGCATCTATTCCCCAAGTTTGAACAACTTGGACCGTACAATTTATTAGTTATTTAATTTGGAAGTTGACTACTTTGACGATGCAATATCATATCCTCAAATTGGAGGCTTTCGTTTTCACGATAAAAAATCAATAATTGGGCACATATCAAGTCATCGTAGAGATTTGAAAAACTAGCTTCGGGTAGATGAGGCAGACAGAGATTGTATACAAAAATGTGAAATCCGCACTTTACTGTGTAAAGTCGATGATTTGACGGTGCAAAACTTCGTTTTGCGCGTTCAATCAATATGCCGAATTATCAGAGCCAGGCTCAACAAACTTCCCGATCAAAAGTTGATGCGTTTAGAGTAACAAACATGACCTCACTCTTGGACCATTTTAATACACGTCTAATTTTAAGTATTTTACTATTGAATATTCTTGTAAAATTGTTCATATAAGTTTCCGGACATTATAGGAAAATTATGCATTTTACTAATATCGCATGAAATTCGCGACCAATTATTTGTTGGTAATTAATATTTTTTTAATACATTTTTTTCATTTTTGTGTTTAAAGAAAGTCGATCATCCTGAATCTTCATATTTCGATATTCATCTCTGAATACCGCGAATGTGTCGCGCGCGTGCGAAATTAATATTGAAATAAATTATTGATACCGACACTCGCGCATAGTTCCGTTTGTAGGTCGAAGGGCGGTGGAGCAATAATTGGATCTCGCTAATTAATTCACAGCTAATCGAATTGAAGAGTAACGAAGTTGACCAGCGGCGCAAGAACCTTCGTTCAGCGCCCATTACCCGTTGCAATCGTTCAATTTTAATCACCGATGGCATTTATCGAGTGACAAATTCAACCTCCGTTTCGCCCGCCGTTTTATCTTATTTGTGTTTTTTTTTTCTTTTCTTCCCTCACCCGCCGTCCACGGCGCTTAATGAATCCAATATACGTCCCTTTGGATGCGGCCGCAGTAGAATCGTCAGGGTGGAACGGACGAGTGCTGCAACCCCATCGTAAACCGGGCGCTAAAAAGCTTCGGTTCAACAGGATAAAGGTTGAGCGAGCTCTCCGGGGTCGCGCGATTCGATATCCAATCGTCGGAAATCGACGTTTCGAGATTGTCGTCTAGGGCGCGCGAAAAAAAGAGTCTACGGCTGATCGACGAACGCGAAGTGTTGGCGTCGCGTCGTTGAATAAAAATAAAAGCATGTAAATAAAATAAGATAGAATCGTCGGAAAAAAGAGCTACACAGCGGTTAATCTAGTTCACAAAGTTACCTCAAAAGTTACTCTATATAGAGTATATCTTGAGGGGATGTTTATTGGCTTCGTTGTTCGAACTTTCTATACAATTTTCTCTCGTCTCATTTATGAGATAAATATCGTTACCTTTGCAGTGGAAAAATACGATAAAAATAATCGTGTTAAGATAGTTGAAGCTTATTATAGGTATTGAAGACCTTGCACGGCAACGGTTGATATAAAGATTCGATCCTATTTGGTACACCTATACATTGCTGAGAAAGATGCTGAAAGCGGCGAGAGGAAAGAGTAGAGTGAGGGATACTTCTCGGGGCGGAACGAGAACCCGAAGAGCCCGAGGATACGACGAAGAGGAATTATGGGAGGGAGACAAGACAGTACGAGAGAAAGAGAGACCGTGCAAGTCGGGTAAGACGCTGGCGGGTTACGAGAAAAACGAAGCGAGAGACAGGATGAGGACAATCGAGCGGGGGAATAAATCCGAAGGCGCCAGAACGGCGTCGGTCTCCACTGCTCGTATCCCAGGGCGTGCTCTGGCTCTCAGGCCGGCAGGAAAAGACGTAGAAACGCAATACTATCATCAATTCTCGCTAACGCTTTCTCGTTTTTTCCCAACTCCATACACATTCCACCACATTTCACAGTATACTATAATTATATAGATTCTAAAAAATGTATCAACATTTATAACTCTTTGATACCGATCTATTGCCGTAGCAGAATTTGATCAGAAAGTTAACTGTCGGTAATTACAAAGTCACATAAAGGAAACTCTCAATAACGCGATCCAAATTATAGGTTTTCATTCTTCCCAGCGTTCGATTGAAAATTTGTTGCTAAACACCGGAGAGTCGTTTTTATCATTACTGATGGAACACATCCGGTGCAAAAGTTTGTCGGTACTGTTACACCACGTGCAATATAGGGAGTCTCTCCCGAGTCTGGCGTCGTGCGAATAGTGATATAACACTCGAAGCCGTGGGAAATAGAACGGAAAAATGACGAGCCGCTGGAACCTTCTTCGTTGATGCTTTTTCCCTTTACCGTAGTGGTTTGCTATGGCCAAAGGGGATATATAGACGACGAGTTCGCAATGTGGCAAGTAAAAGTCCGACCCTACTTGACCCCTGAAAGCATGCCGAGTCCGCGACACGAGAGTGGCAACCCCCGACGTACAGTAACCCAGGGTCGAAACTCTTTTCATCGACCTACGGAACGCGAAAACGTATAGCTGTACGTCCGTGACTCCAACGTTCAACCTCACCGCCGGACGGGGTGACTTAACCCATTCCGGAGACACAATCTTCGCGATTCGCAATTTCGACCGTTCCACGCTTCGACATTTTTCTTATCCACAAATCGAGACGGGCTCGGCCATTCATCCGTGGCGATTTGACCGTTAAAAAAGTGACGATTAAACTCGGGGTAGAATCTTGACATCGCGTACAAGCGTGGCGCTGAACTTTGTTTGGATAATGTTAAAACTTCGCATTCTATATATATCTGATGGTATTAATAGCCATACAGTTTCGAAGCATAATAGTAGACCACCGAGTCTAGTTCAGAAAGTTTGATCTATGGTCGATCAAGCGCGTTGGCACGAGTTCCGCCCAGCGCGGATGATGGGAATTTCACTCTCGACGCTGTTGACGGAAAACGAGTTTTAGCGACAAGAAATTTTACAAACTATTCAGGGACATGTAGGATACGCGTTTAGTGCGGTAAAAAACGAGATACGACTATAGCGCCGAACATCGTGACTGGTACCCAACTACCTAAAGTCCAAACTGCCGAGCATGATCACGAATCGATGCCGAAGTCTGTCACGACCCCAGAATGTACAGTGTTCACAACCCTCTGGTAATATCAATACACAACTGTTCCATGTGTATAGTCGTCGGGTGTACAGTATCTATACTATATAATCCAGAGGGGTTTACGAGTGTCCGTTGAACTCGAGAGAGGTACCGAGAGAGTCGACTTGTCTCGACATATCGATCGCTCCGTTACCTGTCTATTATTGTCCTCGAGTGGTGTCCCTCTCTCCCCCGTACACCGTACGTTGCTTCGTGACACGGGAAATCTCGAAGAATTTTCTCGCTGAATCTCATCTGTTCAAATAATAAAAATTAGACGACTTAAATAAATCCGATGCCAATCTAATCCCGTCAATCTAATTGGATTGGATTTGAATCTCATCGGTTTAATTAGAATCACAATGATCGAATTATTGGTAGTTTCAATCTTGGAAGATACAACATAGACCGAATCGATTTTTTGATCCGTCGAGATTTCTCGCGAGCCTCCCCAGGTGCTCCCATAACCGTCGTGGGATTTGTGGCGGTGAATCAATATAATATTAGAAGCGACGAACAACTTGCAGTTTGTAGCGGAACCTTATATATAGAACGGGGAAGAGTGAAAAGAAATAGTCTTCTCTCGAGGGGACTATCGATAAATATTTAATCAAATCGACAGGTGGTATCGGTAACGGAAAATATTTTCTTTCGCTCGGTACAACATAACCCACCACTTCACCCTTTATTAGCTTGACTAGATAAAAGACCGTATCCTTCACGCTTTCTATTTCAATCCGGTCCCCTTCTCGCATTACCATTTGCAATGGTACTGCGGTTCATCAATGTTAGACCTGGGTTTATATAGATTCTCTTGTTGAGATTGTCAAGCGCTCGTCAACCCGTCAACTGAACCATCTCCGTTATGCGTACAAGTTATTACTGCGACATAGTCGCAGTCTTGACGGAACGTCCGTTAGCGTCTGGCACGAGATTTCCCAGACACTGAGCGCCGGAAATTGTAGACGTCGCTGCGGGTACATATCGGGCGCAGCAAGGATTTCACAGTGGAGGAAGATGACGAGGATCTCGGTGAAGGAGGATGTGGGAAGGTGTGCAACTGACAAGCATACAGACCACAGCCTGCGAGCCGTAACTTCATCCTCTTCTCCATCGTCCCTCGCAAATTTATCGTCGCATCGCCATCGCAACGCCGTTAGCTTCTGTCGTCCGACAGGATTCCATAGGATCACCGATCGGAACGATCATGATTAAAATACGCAAAATTAAATGATAATTTATCGATGCAATACTAGATAGTCAGTTCTGTTGACACAATTTTGAACTTTTTTCCGGAAGCTGGATTACAATATAATAATAATAAAGTGATTATAATTAGTTTATTGCTACTATGTTTATTAATTTTCTTGTATATACCTTGTAAAGGATATATATATAATCTTTGAAGTTATTATACTGAATATATTTTGACGTACACTAATTCTATAAGGGTAGAATGAGTCGACGGTGGTCTTTTGGTCAATGGAACTGATAAAACGTCTAGCTGCGCTGTAATGAACTCGAGTAACCGACGATTTTTTGCTGTAATATATCACACTGCTCCGGAAACATCATTATGCAGAAAATCAATGAGTCTCTTAGTAGATGCCCTGTTAATCTTCACATTGCGTAAAGGATCTGTAGATTCGCGAAGGAAGCTTATTATCCTCAAGTTTTAGCGGATTAAGTGCTCTCGGAGATCATATTTCATTAGGGACTCAAGCAGGAGAGAGACGAGGGACGCGATTCCATAATCCATTCTTCCCTTCTCTCCTGCAGGTCCTAGACCGTTCGTTCTATGATGCTCCCATTTCGTTGTACTTCGTCTCTCGCTAGCCTTGCTTAGGTGAAATTGACGCTACACGGTGAAATTGACCGGTTTCGCGCAATGACCGCTTTCGCGACATCGATTTGGTTGTGCGGGTCAATTCTACCGTGCAGATAGATTCTCACGTTGCACACAGTCCAGGACACGGGCTAATCGTATCTCTCTCCCGTTGGACGCGAACTCCGCGAAGGGAAGGGATATCATCCCTTTTCAGCTCTGTCTCGATGCGCACAAGCCGAAGAATAATAACGTTGGGGGTGAAGCAGCCATTTCGGCGCCAGAATCCCGGATATATACGTATTCATAGCGCTGATGGAGAATGGTATAGATAGAGAGATTGCGCAGATTGCCATTGGAACATGGCAAAAGTGGAGAGTAGAATACTATATATGGGAAAAGTGGTGAATGAAGATAAAAGCAATTTTGGCAGAGGGACCGACAGAGAAACGGAACGCGAAGATCAGAATGAGAATAAGGCAAGAGCATGAAACCGAGGGTGACCCCGAAGCGAAGGGGCAAGAACGGATATATAGAACCATAAGACGAATAGACGTATAGAAGTTACACCAGTTTCGAATAGCCGAATTCGAGATTCACGGAAGAGAGGAAGCGGAGGAAACGTCGCGACGTCGTGGAATTTCTCAGTTCGCCGGCACGGACTCCGTCGAAGTGAAAGCACAATGTGTATTATTCGCGTGCGTGTTCGTCCCTTGACCCCGTCACGATGCCAATAATAGAGAGCTCTCCGGGGAGCTTCTGTTTAACTCACGTCGACGATACTGGTACCTCTTGCCAAGCGGTCCCATCTCGTTTGTTACTTGCACCGGCTTTTTTCGGCAATGAGATGCGATGCACTATGACGGTATAACTTGACATTAGTCGTATCAATTTTTCCAGCAAGATAGCGGGTTCTCGGATCTCGCATCCAGCGAGTTTGAATTATGCAGAGGGGTATATCAGATTGCAACCTCGATGACAAGGCTTTCAAGCGTCTCCTCTTGGTGTTCGATATGAAAAGCTGTAAGAGCATCAGCAACTCTCGCTCATTCCTTTGGAGACACCGTCGCTGCGTGGCTATTGAAAGTCGAACAATAGACCAAACACCACGCTGGGGGGTATATATGGACGTCATGGAGATTGCTGAATCGAAAGGACCCTTCGGGAATACGCTCTATCCTTACTCTCGCAAGCTTCTCTAAACCCTTGCCCGTGAAACAGCTAGTTCGAACAACGGATTGCTTCGGCACTTCGGTGGTTGGTTGAGCTTTCGCTCGACTGAAGTAGCTATTATGCTATGTAGTAAGGTATACAACGGGATTACGGAGCCTCTGTTACCTCTCCCGGCATGCGTCCCTCCGTACACGGCGCCCCGTTTATGCGTGTTGATCGAATTTCCGAAATCGGGAACGTGCACATTAATAATAGAAATATTTTTGCGATACCCTGAAGGTATTATTAAAGGAAAAGCACATTTCTTTTGCGGAACGATTGAAAATGTTATTCTCGATTATTAGCGAACGCTCTTCAGTTGACAAAATATATGGAACTGGCGGTACTGAATCATTTTCTTACATTTTTCAATACGGAGCAGAAATAATTAAACAAAAAGTACTATTTTTCGTCTCGTGTTTAGTCTCATAACAAATGTACATCCGAGCGATGATGCAAATGGCCCGAAGCGATTTTCCAAGGAAACCGATGTAATATGTAGTATCCACGTGTGACGAAATAATGCTTGTCGTAACGGACGTTATTTATTTACGCATAAAAAACGAGCGGAACGAAGTGGGGTTGGGGTAGTAGAAAATATCCCCACTTCGCAAGGAAATGAATGTTAGGATGTGAGCCCTTGTTTTTCTTAGTTTTATCCTCGCGTAGAATATCCAGGAAGGTACATCAGCGTTCGTTGCATTATTTTCAATGTCTAGTCGAGTTTCTCATCGGATAGAGGAAGAAAAAACGAGGCCGCGAGACGGGCGAAACGCGCCACGGTATCAAGACGAAGGAACGGCGCGTTCGACGAGCTCTATGTAGCGTCCCTGGCCGCCTCCGGTGTAAAGAAGAAAGCTGCCTTGAGAAGCCGAGGCTCAATGTGCCGCTGCGAACCGCCAGCCCGATATTTCAAAAGCCTGTCTCGAACGTTCCACGATCGCGAGGGGAATGAACGGAGAGGAAGAAGAGCGAAAGCAGCGAAGATACCAAACAGCCCGCCTTGTTGTGAGCCAATTCAAGCCTCCTGCGAGTAGATACTCTCCTTGTGTACATGTATATTTATGTATATACATATAAACATAGCGTAATACTGTGTTACTCCAGGCAGTTCATTTGAATAAGACAGCAGTTAGTCCTGTTTATGACGGGTACCGTCTGACAAACGATTACAAATTGTCTCTTATTCGTTGGTCGCTGTTTCGCACTGCGGTACAAGGGTGAGCCGTTAACGTATACTCGAACTCTCTCAGGGCCAAGCCATGTTATATGTATTCATGTACAACTAGCCCTTATCTTCCCATCTGTATGCAGTGTTGAATGCTGCATCGATTAATTAACCGAGTTCAACGACGCTGCATCCCCCGAGTTATTAACGCATTTTTCATCTAAGTTCCGTCGACTTGGCAGTTTCTCAACAAGAACGGGAACTTTTTTTTTCCTCTGCTACCGTTCTTCAGTCAGTTGGACAATTCTTGGTTCTTAAAGCTGTCGACTTAGCCCAGCCCGGCATTGGTCGGATAAGAGAAGCTGAAAAAGAATTCTTCGGGCGAAGATCCTGTGGCGAATGCCTCACGCACACAGGCACCCGCGCTTTACGAGACCAAAAGAGCGATATAGTTCGAGGTCTCCCGCGAGTCCCCTATCGGGAATGATGTAACCGTGGAGGAACGGCGGCGCGTTGGCGTCGGGAATCCCCGTCTCCGCGTGCTCTCGGTCTCCGGGAGGATGGCAAGTGCGCGGAGTGGTGTAGGAGAGAGGGTGGGAAATCACCCCATCCAGCCCCTCTGGCGCGGATCCCGCATCCGTGAGCTCTTTTAGGCGCCGGTACGGCTGCCTCTCCACCACTACTTCGCTTACTATACCATAGTACTACAGTGCGACGAGAGAAACTCTCTCTCTCCCTCTCATCGAGTCCCGACCTCCGTCCTTTTTCCTCTCTTCTCCTTTCACCATCCAACGGAGAGTCGCGTGGTCTGCATCGACGGTGGTCGATACTCACGCGCGTCTTTGCCCGCGAGGCGAATGTCGCGTTGTACCACCGCAGCATCAGCAGTGCCCAGTAAAACGAAGAAGAAGACACCTCCCCCAGCACGGTTTCCACAGGCTCCACTTCTTCTCTTCCTTTCTTTTCTCGCCGTCACTTCTATTTTTCTTTATTTCCAGACGAGACCAACCAGCATCCAAACAACTGTTTGCCAAGTACCAGGACAAACTTGCTTCTCGACTTTAGCACTTGACGGCCCACCGCGGGATAGAGCTTGCGAGGGTTCCGGATGTGCTAATTAATTCTTCTTCGGTGAGCTTATATATAATATACATCATCAATATATAATAATAAATTAATATCTTACCCATCGCTTTTAAGCCTTCAATTGTCTAATGGGCTTCGATGGTTTTGTGGATAAATAAGATTAATTCATCACATAAATTGAACCAAATAATAATCGTAATTATGATTATTTACTGAAACATGAATTTATTGCATTGTTTAATATTGACAAAACCGTTATCATATGACTATGTTTATACTGAATATTCCGGGTGCGAGCGTACGTGCAAAAATCGCAAAACCCACCACGGTAGTTTCACCAGCCCTTTTCGCTCGGCTCTCGGTTCCGAGCATCGACGATTTCATCGCCGAATAGTAACACAAAACTTTTTCAGTGGAAAATCAAAAACGTTAACGAATCACGGTGTTTCGCTTGTTTCGATACCGTTTGCGTGTACGGAGCTTGAGGCTTGGAATGACGCATATGCCGGAATAATAGAAAAGCTGATAAATCCGGATGGTAAACTCCATTGACAAGAGTGTTGACACACAAATAAAATCGCGAGAACGACATTCTATCTCAATCCGTCTACGGGAATGCCCAATTAAATTTTCGACGTCGCCACGTGTCTAGACGTCGACCACGACTGTTTTTTCCAAAACTTTCCCGCATGTTTCCCCGGAAAAGCTAGTCGACCGATAGTATCGTTGGGGCTTTGGAATGTTGCTTTTTCCCATTTATCCTCTTCGCCTTCGATCCTCTTCGTGTTCGATATGTTTATTTTTTTTGGGCTTGTGCACAACGCATTTTTGTTTAATACCCATCGAGGTCCCTAACATATAGGACGAAGACAACATTGAATTTCTGGATCGAGAATTGAGACTCGACGTCGATATAGATACATCGTGTTTACGGTGGCTATAACGAGGTGAGTTTCAGGCCGGAATGTTGATCGACGGTCTGCGGTCCTGTGCCACAAGTCCCGTTTCACCGCGGTATGTCCGATAATAGATTTTCTCACGAGGATATTCCTTACGCTCTGTTTCCATTAACGAGAAAATTGTCCCTGACCGATAATTAGCGAAGTGACGTGTTTCTCGTTCACACTAGGGGTTGTTATAACTATACATTGTTATTATACACGTATGCAAACGGGGAGAAGAACGACAGGCAAATTCTCACGGCTATTATGGGTTTTAACGGCGAACGACCGTTTTGTCTTTCGCATTTGTAATCCTAGACGTCCTATTTACTATCTATGGTGGGAATAATGCTGAGAGGATCGTAGCGTAAATTTTGCAGAAGACAAATTATTGTTTCACTTCCTAGTTTGAGCTTTCCTGTTATCTCGCCGCTTCTCATAATCGTCGAACAATAGATGGAGCTTCAACATACCGATATGAGTAGGGAGAGCATATTAGCTGTTGGTTGTCTCATTGCTGCTGTTAATGTATCCGGTTAGACCAGAGTCGAGCGAGGATGCATCATTTCTGAAACAAATAATTAATAGGATTTTCTTCAACAGTTGATAAGAAACGTCGTACCGTTAATTTGATAGTGGTTTGAAAAGTGATGACTGCGATAAAAATTATTTTAGATCTACGCGTATGTAGATTTCAGAAGATCATGGTGAGGACCTTGTTCAACTTCGAAGATGACCGCCGGCTCTTTCTTTTTTTCTTAAGCACGCTGTCGCTCTTCGATTTTTCTCCCTCTTCTTCGGCGAGACGAAACTCTCCTCGGAAAGACGACATAAAAGGATCTTGAGTGAGGACACGGCCGGCCTCCGGAGTTTTCGCTCCCCTCTCTTCTCATCCTCTCGCTCTCTTTTCAAACTTCCTAACGAAATAGGTATCGAAAAAATCGAGTTAAAACTTTGGGGCACTCTGCGCCCGTGTAGTGGACCGACTTTTAATAAAGACTGTGGGCATAGACAGGAGAGAAGCGAAGCCAGAGCATCCGCTCTTCTCGCATGGGAGAGACGAGAAATTTCAAAGAATAATACAGCCCCAACGCGGAGAGAAGTTGAAAAATAAAAGGAAGTTAGCGCAGAATGGGTTAAGCAAAAGACAACGGCAGACTTCGAGCCCGCGCCTTCGAGTGGTAGCGGGCGGCCGTATAGAAGTGAGCGAAAGTCCCCTGGCTTCCGCGAGTCGTAAATTAAGGAAAATTATGCTCGAAACCAGCACCGAGGAGTCGTTAAGTCCTGAGGTCGTCGAGGCTAATTCCCGATAATACCCGTGACAAGGATAGCCGAGCGCCCCATGAGTCTCGTTGCTCTTCGTCGTTTCTTGCGCACTCTCGACTGTATGGGAAAAGTATAACCAACGACCCCGCTGATGTTGCAGTGGAACACCGGAAACGTGTACCAGCCGCGTGTCCAACATACTTTTTTCGTTTTCCCCAATCGAACGAATTTGAATTGAAAATCGATTGACTCTTGTTCGGCACTTGAAACGGCATCGGAAACAGAACTCCAACGTTCCTCCCGAGGGAACCATTACCAAATGTCCCGAACACACAACGACGTAGCTTGTTTCCTAAGTTTCCCACGGATAAAATAAATTCTCAACGACTTTTCATTGATTCCTTTTCTCCCTCGGAGCATGAAATATCAAGACCCAAACGGTGGGTATGCGGAACGTTTTGTTCGCTTCGATGCCGTAGTACGATGAAAATTAAATTGCTTTTTCATATTCGAAAAAGCTTCGCTCACAGCACGCCACCGCTAATCACACGCCGTCTTTCGCCCGGTCGATTAAGTATCCCATCGATAAACTACGAAAAGCCCGTAATCATTTGTAATTAACGGATTTATCAATAAAATCTCGGTGCGGTACCGGGAAGAGTGGATTTTCGAGGTGACGGTAATTTTCGAAGCTCGCGTGCAAAATCGTGAAATCAATTCTGCGGTGTTATATGCAGTGGCTTGTGTATATGTGCGCACAGTGAAACGTGCATTGGTTTGGCGGTGGGAAAACGCCGAGTTATCCGCAGCGCGTAATAAGTTTCAACGAAATCGATAGAGAGACAGGGATAGAAGAGAAATCGAGAGAGGCGCAACGAGCTAACTGCGGAAGCCACTGAGCTTTTACCCTCCCTTCCCCACCGTCGCGCAAATAAAATATCGGCATTCTCTCAACTCCTAGTTTGTGGTGGGGATTAGCAGTCGCGAGTACGAAGGTGGGGGTAAAAAAAAGTTGAAAATAAAAAGAGGAGTAAACCAAACGGAGCAAGGGAAGAAATGAGCGAAAGAGACGAAGCTCTCTGGCATGCCAAATGTCACTTAGTATTCCGAAGCACTGTTGGACTTTGCAAGTATACCAGTAACGTCGACCACTGTCGCCTGATGGAAGTGCCAAGTAGTTCCGAGAGCGCTGCGCACAACCGTTGGAGCAACTTCGTACAGTGATTGTCCAACTTTTCAGTGAATGGCCTAGCAAAACCTGTCGAACGGAAAAAATGTGGTCATGCCAATGGCTAGCCATTGAAGTAACCATGGAGAGTACAATGACTGCACGACGCGACCGGCTCGTGTGCTGATGTGTCGCGCGCTCCTGATTCCAACAGGACTCGAACGGACTGAACGAGACTGAAGCCAGAGATAGAAAACGCAATGTGAGCGAACGAAACGTAGAGAAAGAGTTGGGAGTGTCAGCTCACAGAGAATCCGTGAAGGGAAGTTGCCTGGGGGAGTAGAGCGAACACGGGAAATAGTGAGAGTGTATGAAAGGGCACGAAGAGGATAGGGTACAGGAGACCGGTGTATATACATGGAAAGTTGCACGCCGGATAAAGTTGTCGGGAGCACGAGTAAGAGTTTGTCCCCGGGGACAAATTCTGTCCTAGTTGGAACCCGCTCACAGGTTAGCGTGGAATCGTAGAGAGGCCAGAGTGACTCGCGAGAACGTCCCGACGCTCTTAAGCGACCAGCAGTAATCCCCTATCGCGTCGATTGCTCTCAAATCGTTCAGAGATGCTCATGTAAAGTAGAACGGGGGCTTGAAGATTACTTGCCAGGAAAAAATATGTATATAACCAGATAACAGACGTAATTCACCGAGTACAGATGAGTTTTATGCGTTTCTTACTTTCGTTTTGTCTCGACTGTTTCTGCAATTGAATTGAAGACGCAACGCCTGCAGCTCCCCGCTCCAATAATTATTACGAACCGAGTGAAAGTTTAATATTCGCGCTTTCACCGTCATTTTCACTAACGCGAGTAAGCTTTCCGTACTGGCAGCGGTTTGTACGCCAGCGACAGTCGGATTTTAACGCCGCTTGAAATATCGCTGGTACGAGGCCGCGTTATTGCATAATTATAACTTTACTCTAATTCAACTCCCTGTTATACAAGCGCCAAAGTATAACATAGAGTATTCACTGTCGGGCTTTGAAAGTCCCTGCTTGATTTATAATTACAAGGCGTCTACTGGTCGTTCGTTTTGTCGCTTCTGGTAGTTATAAGCTCGGAATGAAAATCCGACCGACCCGGCCTTCCTCTTTTTCTTCCCGAGCGGGCGATGGAAATTTCTACGTCCTTATAATTAATGTCGCGTTGAAAGAAGAAAGAGAAACAGTGGGAGTAAATGCCGCATCACCGTCGTGTCGAACTGCCGCAGGAAAAAGTAAAACAAATCGTTCTCCCGGCCGGGGTTACGAGCGCTTCTGGAAGGACCTCGCGAGCAGGAGAAAAGAACCGAAGAATCCTTCTCCCCCTCCCGGTAACTTGCGCCTATACCTCGTCGAACTTTCGTAACAGCGGGCGGATAAGTTCGGAAAAAGTTTTTCCAATGGATCCAATTAACCTCGAGCACTGGGTATTCACGCTGAAGGATAGTTGAATGAGAGGAAGTGAAATAGAAAAAAATTGCGACGAACCAAAGAAGACAACGAGCAAGGACATGCAAGACCGAACAAACGGAGGGTGCAATGGAAGAAAGCCCTTCTATCCGTTGATACCCTGTCGAGAAGCTTCCTTTGCTGGTTCTGTGTCGGACTTGTGCCGAAGCATTTTGTCCCGTTCGTATCGCGTTGAAAAGTCCGTATTCCCGAGTCCTTTCCACTCGGTCGAGAAAACTTTAACGCCGCGTCTTTGTAGCGACCCGCCTGTTTATTCCGAGCGCATCGGGCAATGTGATCCATTGACTAATCGATAATAAGTTCTTCCATCTAAGAACATTCTTCGACCCCGTTGGGAACGTGGAAAATCTTTTCGAAGCTCTCGCTGTCGCTTTCCTCTTGTACCTCTTTCCGAGTTTGTCGTTGTTGAAACGTTTTCCCCCCCTCGGCAAGTTCGCGCTCGTTTCACAGCGGTTCGCCAGCCAACAAGCGTAGGAAAGTTAACTAGCTCTATCCTCAACATTGCACACCTAATTCTCCGGGTGCAAAAGAAAGTCGAAGTTTGTCGTACTCATACATAGTAGAGCGGTGGGAATATATATAGGTGTCCTTGGCGCATTCGCTTCTTCGTGGTTAACACAGACAGGAGAGGTAGGAAAATTTGGAACACCATTCCCACCATTCTCACTGTAACAATTTCGAGATCTCTCGAACTAACTGTTAAATAAAGAGTTTCCACACTGTCCGTAGACCGGCTGATCCCATTGGCTCAATTAGGCTCTTACACCGAAACACTCGGGAAAGCTTGCAGGTACGCTTCGTTAACGCTCTCACGAATTCGTTTCTTTCACTTCTGTTTTTTTTAACTCTTTCCCCCTTTTCCTACTTTTTCGCACCCCTTGCTTTTTGCAGAATGAAAGGTACTGTGAACGTTGGAAGATAGGAAAAAAGGTGAAGAAAAAAATGACAAGAGAAGAGGGAAGCGAGACTGCGAGCGAATAACTGAGAAGTAGGGAGCAAAAAGAAGGGAGAGAGAGGAAAAAAAACGTTGTGGAAAGAGAAATAGCGAGGCAACTAAGTGGAAAACTGCCTGAAGGATAATTGCCGTGGCGGAGTCGTGGAAGTAGTGCTGTTACCCCGACCCGCGTCTCTAGGTCGGCTCGAGAGACCCAACTAGGCAACTAGTACTACCAGCCATATTCTCTGCTATTCAGCGCGAAGGCTAGAGGAGCGAGGAAAGCAAGCGGCATGTCGAAAGATGCACCAGAGTGAGAGGAGGATCGGAAATCGGAAACTTATTTCCAGGGAATTAATTTACCCGTTCCACGCCGATGTGCGCTGCAACGTTATGGCTGGAAACGACATCGTCACGTTTCGCGATCGGGATAGCTCGTTACGTTCGAGATGATTGATAATCATTCAACGCAACGCTTGTCACGAGTTTACGATGAAAATAAAATAACATCGCGCCGTGATTGTCACTTTAATTCCACAGTGCAATTAACAATCTGCATACAATCTGAGTTATGCCCCTTCCACCAACAATTGAAATCGCAAGTACGAGACCGACCAGCATTGCCGATGCACTACGATGCGCGAATGTATTTATCTAGCAGGTATATGGTTAGCTATTATTTGTAGATTCAGAGTAGCTCTTGTTCTCCCTGTCTGAACAGCGCAGCTTTGCCCTCACTCTGTCTGCCATTATTCCGGTAAACCTGTACTCCTCTTGCTCACTATGTATACCTATAATTCTATATCCAGTGTGCTTAACTGCGATGCAACCCTACTTCCACTCCCTCTCGCCCTCTCCCTTTACTACACCCTCTATTCAACGTTACAATTCCTTGCTGAACAACAGTATGGTTCGATGGGAATAGTAGTGGTGATAGTACGCTTGTTGATTCAACGGTGCAACCCCACCGTGAAGGAAACCAAGAACGGTGTGCAGTGAATCCCACGCGTTTTGCCACAATCCATACAGCCGTTGCGCTCTCGGTGTACTCTGTCGTCACAGAGAGTTTCGGATCTGGTGTGGCGATGCGGTATGTTGGATGAAGGGTATGACAGAGGAACAGATCTCTGGAATGCATAACTCCTCTGTGTTTCTTGTCAACTTGGACCAAGCAAGACTGCGGATAAGGGACTGATCGCCAATCTCGTAGTGAACGAGCGGGGTTATGACCAATCTGTGCACGGTTGAACTCATGTGACAAATAACTTTTGTCGTAAAAGTCATTTGACTTTCGAAATATCGTTTCGCAAATAAATATCCTAGGAGTTACTTTGTATTTGAAGTAAATGAACTTGAATCGAATAAACGACATTTCTATCGCTGTTTGGATTTTTCAGATCTACTTAATGTTAGTGAAGAAGAAATAATATTTTCATAGTTACTCTTGAAATATGTTGAAATCTGCTAAACGTTGATACTGTTAAACGTTTTCTTTTTGAACGTTGACTGGTTAATCGACACTTAAAGATACTATACAGTGATATAAATGATTTTTTCAATCGACTTAATTTCAGAAGATTGAAAAGACCATGTTGTGAACAATGTGCTGGGGGACAAACTAACGCATGGAATTTATTTAGCCAAAATAAAAATAATCACGATTTTGGTACGATCTCCTACGATCCACTACAAATTTTAATTGTCCGTTCGTTTCGCTGGATTTTATGTAACTTCATTACACTCCTCCGATAAACATTCTATCAATAAACAGACTAACTAAGCGTTCTGTGGATAAGATTAATTCGTTCTGGAAAGTTGTGTTATTTCGACTGCCTTCACGGGGGCATACAGGCTTCGCAGATACTTCACAGGTTTCCCGATAAAAATTGGTAGTCCCCCGCAACCTCTCTTCGAATCGCCGAACCGCGAATACCCAAGCCGAGCGTAAACGAAAAAAATTAATAGAAATAAAAAACATCAAGGGGTTGCTGACCCCTAATCCGGCGAAGCGATCATTACATCGCGAGAAAATCTTGCGTTGTGTAAAAGAAAAATTCTCATCCGTTCCATCCTCTGGCTCGGGCAACGGACGAGTTTAATGCGCTCGAGGGCGCGCGAGGAGAGCACGAGCGTACGCAGACCCAGATGGGGTGGATCACGGAAAAGCAGCACCAGCGAAAAGGGAATAGATCGTCGCAGCGAAAGAGCTTCGCTTTCAGGAAACGAGAACAGAAAGGAATAAATTATTAGAGAAATAATGAAAGTGGACAGGCCAGGATTTGTATGCATTATTCGTAACTTACTACATCCATAAATTAGAAAAGAGGATAGGACGGAAGCATGCGGGTTCAATTATGCACAAGTATGTTATTGCATTGCATGTACACAGCCAGAGTCATCCGCGCAACTTTGTGCTAATGCAAATGAAAAGGCACTTTACTAATTATCCGCGTAGGGCGAGAAGAGCGAAGAGCGCCACAGGCTTGTATCGCACCGGAAAACGAGCATGAAAAAACACATTGGCGAGCGTTGCACGCAACTGGAGTGACGCGTATGAAGAGTTCTCTCGCAGAATTTTTCTCAAATGCAGATGTAGCCGAAGTAACGACGAGAGCTAGTGTAATATTTTTTCCGAAACAAGGAGTAAAAAGAGAGGGAAAATTAGCGGGTGCTTCAACGAAATTGTTTGAACTTTGAAGTATCGTGCTAATTCTTGGTTCGGGTTCGTTGGGTCGGCAACGAGGCACTCGGGACGGTTTTTTGCTTGTCGAAGGCTCCTCTTCCGGTGGTGGTAGTGAAAGGAGCGACGAACCGTCGGACGAGCTACAAGATTCCACCTTGTGTTAAATGACCGCAAAAACTACCTGTCGGGGGTACTTTCTTTCGTACCAGCTCATCGCTCCCCCTCTGCGTGCTTTCAGCGTCTCGCCAGAGCTGGATTTCCACCCTTCCCCTCTTTACCCCTTTTCTCATACTCGATATCGTTTAACCGGAAGCTTTGCGATGCTCGGCAAAGTTTTCCACGTAGAGGTACGATCGCGCGAATCTATCGTTCGTTGAGATGAATTGAGATTGTGGTACTATCCGAGATAGATGAAAATAGGCGAAAGGAAGAAAAAAAGTAAAACCCCAAGTTTGTGTATACTATACGAGATTACATACGAAGAACCGATGGGACCGAAAGTACTCCGAGAAATATGAGAAAATTGTGGTTCACGATGAAAACCGTGGCTTTCGCGAAATATTTTCTGTTTCCCGGGGCAAAATCTCGGTAAGCAGCGATGGATAAAAGTCGGATTCGAAAAGCATACTCGCCGGATGTGAAATAAAAAGAAACTCACGTTAAAAGTTTCTGAAAACGGGATAAACGGGAAAATACTATATTCAAATCCACCCACGGTATGAAAAAAGCCATCGATCGTTCTAAGGTCGTCAGCGTGTTACAGAGATTTTAATAAATCGAAGATGAGATAGGGGTACCAGTCTCGCGAGAATAACTTTTCTCCCCTTCCCGGAGCCTCGAAACCATCTATAAACCAGATGAAAATAACAAGTACCGAAAGGAAATTAAAACGAGACGGAGTTTGTGCAAAAAAAAATAAGATGTGGTGAAAAAAAAAGTAAAACGAGGTTTCGGCGTGTACCAGGAATAAAAAAGGGCAAGGTAACGACGAGAAGGACGAGGAAAAAAAAAACGAGAATAGAGCACCGCGTGCGCTTCACTCTTTCTGCTGGTTCACATCGTCCGGACGATCGAGTGGGGTCTCGTGAGCTCGACGCTTAATTAGAGAGCGGCATGTACCCAGTACGTACTCTTGTGCCGGGCATAGTGTTACCAGGAGGGTTGAAGGGCAGAAGGATGGAGAAACCCCCGGCCTCGAATGAGCTTGAAAAAGCTCGGGCCAGAGAGAAACGATGCTCCACTACATGTACACACAGACAAGAGAGATGGTTTATCGAAGGAAGATGCACGGAAGGATGGAATGAGAGACGCAGCTAAGCTCGCGAGAGTGGTGAGCGTAGTCGGGGCCCACGAGATCTCCTATCCTATCGCGCTCGAACAATGTACGTATACCACCAGGCGATATCGATTGGCCTACATAGGCTTTCTACCTGCTCCGATAGCCTAACTGAGCGCGACGGAGAACGCACGTCACGTACACTACCTGGCCCTTCCACCCACACTTCATTCATCAATAAATTTTCAAACTATTTCATTGTCTCCCATGGCAATAATAGAAAAAAGGTTGGAAGCCTCCGCAAGGTATTAAATCTATGCGATCATTAGTCCAGGCGAGGCGCATTGGGACCGAGGTTCTCGCGGTAGAAATCCTCTTCTGGATTTTTCCATAGCACTTAAAATGTACAACGATTAATCTGCAGTGGAAGTTAATATGTCATTTTATTCGCAACCACTCGGCGTCGAGACTTTCCTACGGCTCATAATTTTCGCAACGAATCTGATAAAAAGCTCATTTAGATTTGTAAAATTTCATAGGGTAATATTATTTTTTACCATTTTTAATTTATTACATGTATCAAGCTGTTTTTCCGTACTACTATTTCAGCGTCATAAAATTTGTACATTTTTTTATTGGATAGGAATACTCTTCACGTTTTCCACACTTATATCTTGCTTCGCCAGTTGCTTGTGGCTACTAAACTTTTCGATCGGCAACGAAAGATGTATCTCGCGGTTGTATTCAAAGCACAGCGGGTCTACGTTGCAATATCATCATTCGGTGTACGGACACAACCGAAAGGCGACTCGACGCTATTGCCATATCCAGTGTACCGGTATCATTAAATGGTATATTAGTCCAGCTTTCACAGCATTCGTTGCGTCTCTTCTCTCGCCCTCGGCACTCAATGCACTTATGCAAGCGGGAAACGCGAACGATGCAGCAACCTTCGTTTCATCTGGGGCAGCATGTTTCCGCGGAACTAGCTCAAACGAGAGACAGAGAGAATACGGGAGAGAAATAGAGCAAACTATAACTAACACATCTCAACCCAAGCCCTTTCTCATGCCAGAACAGTGTCGAGAGCAGCGACCTTATACCCCAGCATCACTTCGAAAGCTTACATAGCCCAACCGCCTCCCAGCCGTTGATTACACACGCCATCAAAACCCTCCCCCCACCCTCTAGCTTGCCACCTAGCTAACAGCCAGCGCGACGCAAATTAAATGCCTTTAATAAAGCGAGTCCGTATTTCCCGGGGTCGACGGGTTACGCCAGCGGAACAGAGAACCCCGAGCGCTTTTGACACTACCCTCGCAATCCTCGAAGCGCTGTTGCCTCGCCAACACTTCTAGTGCTATCGCACTCGCCGAATCTCTCTAAACCATTCGGTGTGAAAGCGAAAAAAATTTATCATATTTCAATCGTCCAATTTCGTTGGACCTCTCGAGTACCGCGGCTCTATCGATTATTCATATCCAGATAATGTGAACAACCTCGGTGTTGCATTATGCAAAAAGTGAATTTTAAATGTACTTTAATCACTGAAACAGTACGATATTCGTGATGATTCGAGGCGCGACAGAACAGTGAAACGTGTTGTCGCGATGAGCATTGGCAGAGAGATCACAGTATCTGCCTGGTAATTTTGAATCTGTATGCACGGCCGAAGAGAGAAATCCTCGGGCCAATAACGCTCCGGCATTATTATGCAGATTGTGAGGTAACCGATATTAGTTCGTTATCGCGAACCTACATCCTTGAATATTCCACTACTCGACGCGTTGATTATGAACAGCCCACCGCGAGTACTCTCAGTTCTTTCCAACGTCTCATATATTTCTTGAATTTACGGTACACGATACATTGAAACATTTCGAATCTTTTTTTTACAGTTCTGTTATTATGAAGAATTAATGCGCAATGCATTAAAATTCGTAGAGATATTTTCATTCAATAATTTACTTTAATTTCACTGTGAAAGTACATCAATTTTCCATCATTATTTTACATCATGCCTAAAGACTTCCATCACTAGTACATTAAATTAATTATTCTCTTTACAATTTATCTATAATGCTCATAAAGAAGTATTAATAGACACGAACAACTGAACAGTTTTTTTCCAAACTCGCTTATACTTGGTTTTATTTCATCGAACTTGGTGGCCACAATTGGATCGAAATAGCCAAGTATTAAAACTAAAGATAACTAAAAACGGTACTTGTACCTTTTTTACCCGAAATCAGTTCGCCCGGTGCAGTCGACGAGCCAAACGAGAATCGGAATCGTCGAAGAGATGTTGTGAAAATAACTGATCACCTGTACCACCCGGTACTGCGGCGCTCCGTTTATTTTTTTCTCATTCCTCTACAGTGAGAATTGTGAGCGCGAGATAAGAATGACGAAAATCGAGCGCGACGACTCTTTCGCTCCACAATGGGAATTCAATTATACCTCCGAGATATATCGTCCTCATTGTTAACGTTTCGTCACGACACACACGATACCATTGTTGTACACGCAAAGAGGCACGCGAGGGAGTTAACGGGGTGTGGAAAGAAAAAAAAAAAAGGCATTTGGATTGACGAGGCATTTGATGCACACTGTCTCGTTGTGTCGTATAATAACTGTTGTGAGCGCCGCGCAGCGACGAAAGAAACGTCATTAGCATATTCAGAATCGTGCATCAACGCCGTATTATAGCGTAACCACGAGGGAATATGAGAAAAAAATAAAGGGAACATTTCTATTCAGACGTATCCCAGAACGGATTAATAGTCTTCTTTCCTACTGTCTATGTATGCCACCTTTCTCGTGTTTAACCATTGACTCGCACGACACTTCCGACGCGAGACTCCGAAATTGACTTTAAAATTGAAAATACGTGAATTTTACGGAACACAGATTTAATCCTTCAACGTTGCGCCGTTTGTTCGATGTATCCTCGAGTTCCATCTCGTATCTTCGAATAACAACGGCGTACGATATTTGCATAAACATAATTTCCTGGGAAGGATATGCAGTATCATGAAATAGTGTACGGCGTCTAGACGTCTTCATAAAGTATAATCTGGATCCTTGTAGGATAGCGATAACTCGTTATACGCGAGTCGCGATGCGTCGCGATGCATTCAGGCGTTACCCGGTAATGTTCGACGTCGAAAAGTAATATAGCGATGAAAAAAAGGATGGAAAGAAACAAGAGCAGTAAGAAGGAAACGAGAAAGAAAAGTCAGAGATCGGGCACGTGCCCGTTTTCCGGAGTTCCGCGCGTTTCTTCTCGCTGTAACGCGCGAGAGGGATTTCTCTATGTACCATACAGAAAGCGGGTATCTCTCGTCGTAAAGGGGCGCCCCTCTAGCCGCGTTACCGTATTCCACGTGCATCCGAGAAAACGTTGTTATGATAGTAGCTTGCCCCGTGGGAGCAGTCTGAACTGACTGTATACGTACGCCCACCGACCGTAGAGAACAAGAAAGACGAAAGGAATCAAGGCTTTGCCTAGGAAAGGAGAAAACACCCCTCCGCGACGACCGTCGCGCTTCCTACGACCCCTCGGCCCATTCCCTTCTCATACTACCCTTCACCGATGCTTTTCACGACGAATCCCTTGACTCTCGTACTTCCCACGTTTATATACGCTCCTACGGTACGTGAGGAGAGGACTCTCGCATCGCGACGATCACTTTTCCATCGTCCAACTTCCCACCGTTGTATCCCTGCAGGACGACTTACGTTAGGGCACGTTGTCTTATATACGTGTTTTGGACGAGAAATAAAAAGAGGAGGGGACAGACGATTTCGCAAGTGATAATTTTCTTCTTGGGCGAACGCCAGAGGATCTCGTTAGTAGTCTCGGTGTTACCGGGCTGTACGTGCACTCTTTTGATGCCTCAACCTTTAGGATTCCCAACTTTCGGTGGTATTTCAATTTCAAGAGTCGCTAACATTATCTCAATTTTTCTTCTAATTTACGATCAATCTATAATCACGATAACCTCAATTTGAGACCCATTTTTTTTTTTCAGTTAGTCCAACAAATCCGCAAAGTGTTATTTTCGATGTTTTTTGTTTTTAAGATTTTCTACCTCTATTTTAATTGTCATTTCTTATACTTTAATTACAAGTCAATTCGCAACGAAGACACCCTCCATTGAAAATGGTTTCTTCATCTTCCTATTGAAACTCGCAATCTCTCACTACCACCATCATCAAATCGCTGGTCGGATTATTCGCTCGAGCGATCTGTGTTCTTTGTATTTTACTTCGTTTTTCTTTTATCGTTTTCAATATAACCTCGGCTCTCCCGCTTTGAAGTAATACTTTTGTGTGTATACTTTCGTCTCGAAGTTAGAGTGCAAGTCGTAAGGAAAAGTCGGGAGAAACGAATGATCGAGTTCACGGTTTGGTTGCAAAATCGGTTGTGGCGCGCGGGTTTTTATGCATTGCACGGTTAAAGCTTTCCGCTTCTGAATCGCACGCGGAGCTTTCGTCCGGCGAGCGCGGACCCGGCGAGTTGGCTTGACCGAGAGGAACGTGACTCTTCGTCACAAAAGGCTTTCCACCCCGGCTCGCCATAGTTCCCCCCTCCGATGTCAATTTACCCTCCGTACAATGCTTCAATCAGAACGCAAACAACAGTGGCCAGTATGTTCGGGACCAAACTGAATTGCATTTTACATCGCGTTTGGTATCCCGTCATACTCTCTTGTACAGAGCATACCTGCCCGGCTGCAGTTTCAGTCGGTATAGAACGTTACCTCGTTCACTCGGAGTCGGGATTTCGAGCTCCACCGAATATACCGCACAGCTCTCACACTTTCACCCTCGTATCTACGTATGTACATGTACACGTATCTTGTTATACCCACGTGCCTCGTATACCCACATCTATGCGAGAGTATCGCTGATACACGGTCCAGCAAGGGCAAACACTACCTCGCTAAACGACTCGTCCAAAGATCCCGGATAGTACTATGACTGCGGACTATTTTCCAATGAAATCCTGCCGTGTATGCATGGTATTTGCTCCACCGGTGTAAACAATACATAGCTTACTATCGACACACCGGCTGGCATCAAATTCACCCGGATGCGCGCTCGCGTGAATTCCGAATTGGTGAAAAGTTTCGATGCAATTCATTTCAATCAAAGACATTCAATATTTCGACGCATAATTTCACTTCCCGAGACGATGAATATGCATCGTTCATTCTTATTAATTTTCACCCTTTTCCTCGCTCTTTCTGCTTCTGTGAACAATGTTAGTCTTCTCATTACTCAACTCCAACGGAATCGAACGAAAGTTTCGATCAAAACTAATTTCAATCAATCATTTAACGCTTTTATATCTATTTTATTGTGAAGATGGAGAATTTAATTCATTTTTATTTATTCATTCATTACGTCGCTCTTTCTGCATCCGAGAAAATGATAATTTTTTGCATTAGCTGACTTTATCGAAATTTAATGGAAATTTCGATGCAATTATTTTTTTTTTCAAGTCGCCTAATTATTCGATACATACACATTGTTTTGGGGGTTTAATATATACATCCCTCTTCTTTGTTCGACCGCTTATGTTTCGTTATTTCCTCTTCCCGCGAAAATAATCGCTCATCATATTGTTGGTGACCGATTGACCGGGCGATCGTGGATTATGAATATATTGATTCTTACCCAAAGTGGGACAATACCGTCGCTAAGTATCGAGTACGTCTGACTCTTGCGTGTTAATGCAACCGGGTGTTGCATCGAGTAGAATTGACGAGAAATGAAAGGGGGTTACGTCGATATCCGTTCTCGCGGTCGAGACAATAAGGACAAAGCGCCATACACCGCCACTCGTGGAAGCTGTGCGGTTCTATCAAAGGTGCGCTTTGGCCTTCATGACCTCGCTCGCTGACTCATCTTTCATGCATATTTATTTTTCTATTCGTTTATATTGTTTCACAATATCGCACATGTATCGTTATGAATTTTTTATTCATTTGTTGGTATTGTCCTTTGCTTTTGGCGATGGCGCAGGCTTTATAGCGAGTCGGCGTGATATTTTCGATTGTTTCCTCACCTATAGGTACATATTATCCTCTCTTACCGAGCCATTCCTTCCTTGCAACTGCAGCCTTGTTCCTCTCTATGTCGAGTTAGCCTTGACATTTTACAGGCCACAGGCTGTATCGCGTAATTTTCAAGCAATTGACGTGAACAACTGGAGAAAAAAAGAGTCCAGGCGAAAAAACATGCGAATAACAATAATATCGTTAAACTTAAGGCTAACTTGAATCTAACACGCTAACCACTCCACCATCACATCCCTTTTTTGTATCTATATTAATCGAGTCCTACAGCGCTTATTCAATGTTTTTTCAGTTTTTCTATGAAACGTTCTTCGAAGGTGATTGCTGCAAAGACTACAATTCACCGACGACTCGTAATATTATTATCGGCGAAATCCTTAGAATTATAATTAAATAATGAAATATTTAAACCGTCTGTATAATGTAATGAGAGAATTCTACCGATCGGTTTTTAACCGGGCTTCGTTGGCGAGAAATAATTACGTTGAATTTTTCCCCGTTGAGTTTACACAGCCCTGTGTGTAATGGGAAAAAATTCGTATCACAAGAGCGCGTTTTTTTTTTCCGACAAAAATTATGTACTCTCTATCGAGGTACGCTGCCTTGCTCGGATCGTAACTTCGCCTCTCGTCGCTCGCAGAGTTTCGCGCGTTCAACGCTTTATCAGGTTTCGATAGGAGCCTAGACTAGAATTATTTAATGTGTTATCGGCGAAAATGTTCGTGTGCCAACAGCAGCTTCAATGTATTTGCTTTTGTATGCGAAGGAACGACCCAAATGAGATCATTGAACCGCGAGGTAGAGAGAACCGCTGAAAGAAACAAGATAGCTCTGAATCGATCGATCTGTTAATAAGGTACTTTGAGTTTCGCGTATCATTGATTCATCTATAATTGATACGTGCCAACGACCGCTTATAGCCGGTTCGATGCTTCTGTACCGTACCGGAAGTTACTTGCGCACATAGAGAAAAAAATATGGAAATAATCTCCAGCCCCATATTTTTCTCGTCGGTCAGTTGAAAACAAATCGAGGTAAAATTGCCTGGGGAAATGGATTGTCACTACACGACTAGACTAGATTTTTTTTCCGTATATAATTCAAGCCATTAATAAAATGATACGAATTGGATTTGTTTCTACATCATTTTGTTTTTAACGTCGTAGCCGCTTTTTCAGGGAGGAGTTTTGCAAATGACGTTGAAAACAAAATGAGGAAGCAAATCTGTTTCGCATCTTTTTCTTTCGTGTCCATTCCGATGCGGTAATTAAATAATCAATTACCGGAAAAACGAATTGTTTGTTGGTCAAAGGTCGGGGGCACTCGACTTCTCGTATAGGTTTACACCGGGTTGATATATACCAGGTGTATTTACCAATGCTAACGGTCAATGTCCACTCTAAATAAGTAATTACAAATTCAGTCTCGTTCACGTGTCCCCATGAGACTCCCGGGACGAGTTGGGTATACTATCGGCGTCCCTATTTATCCTTGTTTTCCCGAGCCTCGGTGCGGCCACCGCTATACAACGGGGTATAGCCGACAGTGGCGATACACTGTAACGCACACGGCGAGCGTCGACTCGAACGAGCCGTAAATTTATAACGGGGTTGAGCCCAATACCGGGGGTTATGTATTCTGGTATCAGTGAACCCCGACTCCCCCGCGACCGGTCAAAAAGCCTCGATGGATTATCGCCAAAGTGTTTCATCCCTCTCGTATACCCCACTATCGAACTTGCCTAACCCTTTCATTTTTTTTTCATCAGTACTGAACGATACACGACCATCGTAACTAACACGAACGAAATTACGCTCGCAATGCGACGATTTTTGTAGTCGTTCGACGAATCGGCAAAAATAAACGCGACAGAGCTCGCCGTCCCGTTGTGCGTTAGCGGATAAAAGAGACGATGCTTCACAGCGCGAGAATCCAAAGGGACGAGAGGTATACGCGTCGATGAGGCATATGTGCATGGCTGTAAATCAGAATGTATATCACGACTGATTCTAATAGAGAGATCCGTTCGAACGGAAACCGTGACAGATTTCGTACGCTATCTCGTGCGGATTATCTCGTCGCCGCAGCGCAAACCGCGGGACTCTGTATCGATTCCATTTCTCGTCTGCATTAGCGCGCGACACCCAATGCATTAAGCTTTCCGATTAATTTGTCGCTTCAATCCATTTCGACGTGTAAACCGTATGGAGAACAAGCAGAAACGAAGATTTCCAATTGTCGCTGTATTGGTAACGGAGAACGCTCGCTATTTTAGCTACGCACAAATGACAATAAGGGGAACGTGTGTATTAATAGGGAAATTCGACGAATAGATTATATCATCGAAATTGATGCCGCTGTTGACGCGATGGTCGAATTCGACGCGTTTGGAATCACGCGAAACTTGCGTCCGGTTCATTATAGTTAATACGGCGTATCGCATGAAAATATTGCCTCGTTAGCATTTATAATCAGTGCCAATTCTCTATTTAGTTATCGTTGTTTACATTATTATCGTGTAGCCTGATCGTATTAACGCGCATACATGCCAATCGCATAGGTAAGGGTATTCCGATTAAATACGTACACATTCATCGAATTTCGATAGTATTCAATCGACGCTGAGCCCGCTCAAGCGCTCATTTAACGGCAATTTCCTTTCGTGTGAATCGTAAATCTCGTTCTTTCAATGGCTAACCTCAATTTTTTTTACTCTCCCTGGTCTTTTTTATAGTACTTTGTACACGTTTATCCCTTGAAAAAAACTTCCTTGATCCATTAACATGAACCATGCGGGCTGCCAAAGTAATATGTCGTTAATTCAATTTCATTCCCAATACTCATAATATCAGCTCCCATTCAAACAATAACGGAAATATTTGCGAAAAAATATGTCGTACTTCTTGGTTTACGGATATTTTTTCATCATTGTGGATATACGAGTTCCGTTTTTTTTTACTGCGTTAACGTAATAATTAAATTTAACGAGAATTTTCAAATGAGGCTGTTGCCAATCAGCGACTGTACAGTGCGGTCAAAGAGCAACCTATCGAACTGCTCTCGTCGTTGCTGGCCATTCGTGCGAACATCGAGGAGAGGGCTCGGAAGTTTTTGGCGGGGGTGGGTCAGGCCGCGAACGTTCCCAAGCATGCATATGCACGCGCGCATTCACGATCTAGTTGCCTGCTACGTGTGTTTCGCGCGCTGATAAAATCAACTTCGATGTTTGCGTTCCGGAGGTTCGCGAAATGTTTCATCAGCACCTCGGGGTCTCTATGCTCCGGCTACAACCCCCTTTTCTATCCTCTCATCCACTTCTATATGTAGTATATATATATATATATACATGTTTTCTATATATACTGTTCGCTGCCGCACCACCGTCGGCAGTAGTCGCGGCCCGATTCGCTCTCTTGCCGTTCGTTAAATTGAATATTCACGAGTTCTCCGCATTGGCTTCGTCAGGTCCGCGGCAAAATTTCCGTCGCATCCGCAAACCCCATCCTTTAACTGTTTTTTTTTCTTTTGCCTCTTTCTCTGTCACTCGCTACTAAACTTTTCTGCGGTACGATCCAGACGACTATGAACTCTGACGTCCGACTCTATCGTCGACTCGTGCTTCTTGGGCGTTGCAGTTTATATACCGAATCAAATGATGTTCGTTCGCCGATGGAACAAGCGAGGCGAATGCCGAGATAGTTGCTCTCGCGTTTGCGTCAAATAACAACTTTCGGCTTATCAGAGACCGACAAGTTTGTACTCGATATCGACATTTTATTGTCCCTTACCGCTTGTCACATCACTATTATAGACTGAACGGAAGTGGGTTTAGACCGAACGGAAGCGATATTTTTACTAGCAGCATGAGTTCGCTTCGATCGTCTCGGGAACAATAACCGACGAAAAAATGTCTCTTTCTTGGCTTCCGACTTACGATTTCTAGGTCAAATATTGAGTTGGGTGAAATACGACTGTGCGATTCTTGATCAGCGGAAAACAAACGTCTGACGAAAACCTCAAAACAACGAGCGTAGAAATTGTTCGCGCGACCGATGCCGCAAACATCTGTGATGTTTGATATTTTTTAGTGGACGATATTTTACGTCCATACGGAACCGCGGCAAAAATGCATTGCCTCATCATTTTGTAAGAAAGAAAATGAATTAAAAATGTAAAAATTTAAAGAGGATGTACCGCATGCTCGTGAAATTTTCATGTTTCGACGATTTCGTTACATACCTAGCCAAAAGTGAGCGCGTAAGCAATATTTGCAATTACAGTGAAAACATTAAAAAATGTCATATGATAAATCGTTTAATAAAAATAAGTGAATGACGTCAGCCGCGAGTTTACAGTGAATAATAGACCGAAAAATTTATTTTTTTCTTGCAATTAGTAATCCACCTGAAATTGCTCTCGAACAGTCTCAGTTCCAGCTTGTCAGCCTTCATTATAAAAAACTAATTAAAATAATGAAAGGCTTGAAAAAACGTTTTCGCTTGTACATTCATGCTTTCATCTACATTAAACAAGAATTTCACAGCCGTTGACCAGAATTCTGGCAGTAGGTCACCAGACCCTCTTTTTCCGCATTTACCAATGCAACTAAAATCTCTACTAAGCAGTCTCAGCTTCAGCTTATCAACGAGCATTGTACACCTCGACGATGGAAATGGTCACAGTTCCTTTTTTCTCGCGAGATTCAAGCGATGAATTATAGCGTGCAAAAGTTACGCAGATGTATCAGAGAAGCACAGTTGTTATAAATTATCCAAGCCGGGAGTCAGCTGTACGAGAGCCTCGAGGCAAGCACCAAAGTACACGGGTACATAAAACCGAGTTGTATACTCGGCTTCTATTTTGTAGAAGAGAACGAAGAAAAACGAGGAGGATAAGAAGAGGAGTGAGTTCTACAGGCCGCTGACCATGGATGAAACGCGTATGCCGGTGGAGCCTCCGTCGAGATTGCAAAAAAACATTCTTTCCACCAAGCGGGACGAGGTATATACAAATTCGTGCGCTAGTATCGCCGAATTCCCTGGGTGCTCTCACGTACAACTTCCCCTTCCGACTCTCGCTCATCCACCGATCTTTCCATGCAATATTTCGTGAGAACGACGAGTTTCGTTGTGATGGATTGGACGGTAGGAATAACTGTACGCGCTTTAGAATACACGTATAGTAACTTCTATCCTGCCTCGGGAGAGATATACACATACCGAAAGATATGTTTCTTTGCCGAAAAGTTGAATCGACATACACTCGTTCCAACCAGAAAATTTTCTTATTTCACGTCTCTTACCTTCGGCAGCCCGCGAATACTCAAAGATGCGCGCAATTCTAGGTACTCCTCCTCTTCTTCTTTTTATTTTTTTCAGTCGAATATTTCTGTACACGACAGATGAAAAATTCTCATTTTCATATTCAGAATTTGTCTGGAGGCGCTTGACTCCAACTTTTCTTCCCCATCAGCAATGCGGCGCAATTCTCCTCGAGGTATATATGTATAAGCTGCCTTGCCGTGGGAGCCAAAAGTGGCGAAAGGTGTAGCGGAGAGGTGTCGGTAAATCTTGAAGCGGTTTTCACCCGAACCAGCGGTGAAAGCGCCTAGCAAAGTGTTGTCCTGCGATGGACGAACGATTTGCCGAGGAAGATCGTTGGTCAATAGATTTACCGCACCGGGATGGAACGGGGGGGATGAGGGTGGGAGCAAGTTAGTTTTGGGTCGCGGCAACCGGCAGCAGCAGAACGGGACGCCTCGCTCTGGCACGTTTCGCCGCATTTATCTAGATGTATCTTCCGGTTCGGCGCGAGGTAGAAATATGGGAGTGAGAATCGAGTTTGGCCTCGGTTTCCGCTCTCGGCCGCGTAACAGCGTCGACCTCCAGCGTTTCCTGAGTCGGGAACATCGAAAGGAAAACCTATTAGTTCATCATTTCACTCCGGGATCTTTGATTATCCTGTGAAAGTTCTCTTCGGTCTTGCGGTAAAAAAAAAAATTCCGATAGAAGTCCGCTCTTGGCGACCCTTATCACCGTTCGCCTCTTAACACAACGACATCGCGTCCCTTCACACTTTCTTTCGCGTTTTCTTGGCCCATTCCGCTCAATGCGATACTTACACAAATGTTAGCGGCTCTCGTCTTTCGATGGCGAATCGCTGGTCGTTCTTTCCCTTCCTTCCTCTTTTTTTTTATCCATCTCCCTTAAACCCACGTCAGACAGGCACGAAAGGGGGACTATGACGGGAAAAGGCTTCCACGATAAAAAAAATGAACCCGTCGATAATCATTATCGAGTGAGGAAAAAAAACAAACGGGCATTCCGTTAAACGAATAAAAACCCGCCAACGATAAATACGATTCGCCGAAATGGTTCAATGGAAAAAAAAAAAGATAAATGAACAACTGTACGTATAATCGTTGCGTTCGCAAAACATTTTGTATGCAGGCGGTCGGCTTTGGACAGTCAAGTGAACTCGGGAAAACTCATCGGTGCCATTCTACAAACGACACCATGAATCCGTTTTTACTTCGTCCATCCAAGCGTGCTGCGTCGTTCCTCGTTTTTCTATTTTCAATTCGCCCCTAGCTCCGCTATACGTTCTTGTTTACTCTGTGGAGGAAAAAAAATGAATGAAACAACACACATATTTGTATACAATTGTTCAGTAGGTCAACTCGCCAGAGGCGTAACGCGCTTCGACGTCGACTGGATAACCCAACCTCCGCTCGTTCGGTTTTTCTTCATCACTATAAAAGTCCCTGGAGCTGTACATCAGTTTTTTCCCCAAGCGGGGCGAATGACGTTCGCTTAGATTTTCATTTTTTATTTCTCTGTGCTTCTTTCTCGTTATTTTTTTCACTTGCCCGCCAGCACTTGAACGTGCGGGATAGCCGCTCGGTTGATGATACACTCGCAGTGTTCGGCATTCTTCTCTATAAGCATACTCGCGTCGGAAAAAAAGCTCTCGTTTGTTATTACAAAACGCCACAACAACGAATAAAAACATGTATTCAATTGAGAGACTCGGCAAGCTTTGTGTAAGCAAGATTTTATATACACGCTGTGTGTAAACCTTTTGATAGCGTTTGACTCGTCACCGTATAGAGCACCGTAGATTTTACTGGAGATGCTACACTACAATTAGGCACTCGGGTTCTCCGAAAACATAATCGCTCTCTACGTTGTTGCTTACCGCAGCTTTCATCGTACATAATCGTGTTCATGCCGAGCGGAATGCGACGATGCCAAAGAGCGCCGGTGCGATCTTGAGTATCCACGTAAAATGAACGAACGCGAAAAAAGAGGAATGAATACATAAAAAGAAAAAGCGACAATTCATAGCCAAGGTTTTAACAGTTTTTGTGAGTCTTCGCACGAGACAATTAATCGTTACCCGCGAATTTCTCCAGCCCCGTCTTCCCTCATCCGTTCGTTCTACCTTCGACAGGATGATTATGGAAATCGCGACACCGCGCTTCGGAGTTCTCCCCTTTTAACCTCGTTACTAAACGCGCTGAGGCAAGATGGCGGTGGCGGGTAGTTATAGCGATGAGCGGAAAAGGGTCCGGGGGGGAGGAGGGCATAGAGGGGGGGGGGGGGAGCACGAGACTGGAGAGAAACGTCAAAGTATCTCGCAGACCTAGCGGCCTCAACCAAGACGAAGAGCCAGTACGAGTTCACTCCACCGAGAGTTTCTATGACGACGCCAATCAATGAATGTAAATTGCATTTGCATCCTCGAAGCCACCAACGGCGATGCTACGGAGTTATGCAGACCGGTGAAATCTCTTGGAATCCACGAGCGTGTATCTTCCGTCTATTCACTTCGCTGCTCGCAATAGCGCAAGATATAGAATGAAATTGCAAGGAGGTGAAGGGGGATTGCGAGCTGACGGAGTGGGAAAGCGAAGGAGGTGGGAGACCGTAATCTCCGTTAGAGCTTCAGCTTTCAACCGATGCTTTGGCCCCTGCAAAGCCTCTGAAGTTGACCTTCTAAAGTTTCCGTACTCATTTCAGGACGACCGCTCTTACTGTCAGTGCGGATATCTCTATCCTTTCCGGAAAAGGCACTTTGTACTCGACAAATGCCGGTCACCCAACCGGATAGTGCGCGCGACTAACGGCCCGTAACTTTTTTATCGTCCAAAGACCTACCTTACTTTTTAAACCAAACGCGGTTTTGCATACACGATAAGCATTAATAAGTCTTTCAGCTACGTTGGATCTCATTTAGCATGAAGCTTCGAGTTTTATTTTTGTAACATGTTTTTCGTCCCATTCTTCAATTTTTTTAAAACTAGCCACCTGTCCATTCATAATCCATAGAGAAAGATCGCGCTAAGTCTTCTATTGAAGGGATTATTTCGTAAATTACTGTTTCTGTATGAATTTTCAACGGATTCAAATTCTCTTTCGTATATAAGTACATATATATATACTTTTTGCTGATCGCAAATTACTGTAGTTATAATTCAGGCAATATAATGTCTAAAAACAATCTTCAGATACGACGATATGACCAGCGAGCGACACGGTGAGAAAATAACCGAATATCGTTTCAATCACCGCAGTTATCGAAGAGTGGTAGCAGATAGTATAGTGAAAAGTTCGAAACACTTCACCGAAGCTCTCGTAATACTATTGAACAGGATATATCGGACATATACTACCGGATGGTATATGTATTCCGCGGCAGCATTGAGCGTACCCGGAGGAAATTCATGCGCGAGCTTTCGCCAAGTTTCCAAAAACGAGGTCAACCACACCGCACGCCATCAGTTATTTCCTTTGCTCTCTGCTTTGCCTCGGCTCTTTCTCTTCTCCTTTCTCCATAAGGTACTCATTCTCCGCATCTCACCGTAAAGTGCATCCATCCCGAAGAAAACCGATCGGCGTTTGAAAATATCGATTGGGGGTGACGGTTCAACGTGAAGATTCGTTCTTAAGGGTGGTTCTTAAAATAGCATAAAATACCGCCGGTAACATTTGCGAATTGCACAAGATATTGCGAGTTTCGTATAGATACTAGGCTCTCCAGGGAAGCCTGATGTTTCGAACTTTGCCCGTAGAAAAAACGCACGGCCAAGTGACGCGAAGTTTGAGGGAAAAAAAGGTTAACATGCCTGTAACTTCGAAGTCCTGGAAGAGGTCTTGCCACGGCTATTGCTATGTACCAAAGGTACTATGAACATACGACCGTAGCGGCTTTTACAACGTCCGGGTGTTACGTCGTTCGATTTTTTTTTATGCTCCCAAGGAAAATACAAGACGAGAGAGCAAAGCTCTGATAGCGCACGCGGGGTCAATGCAAATACACCCGAAGAAATACGTATTCGATCATGCATATATTGTGTTTCGGCGTATCCCGTAGACCGATATTTGCCTCCGGTCGACCGAGTCGCGGTGATTCCATCGACAAACGCGAACTCGACGGAAAACCTTCGGCAATTTCGTGTGCGGTGGTATGCATGCTACTGGGAATAACTTTGCCAATAAGTTTCGTGCGGTCTCGGGACTCCCGGGCGGACAGGCCCGAGTCCTTCGGTACGGGCACACGCGTCGGGGTTTTTATGAGCTTTCTTGGTGGCCTCGCAGAACGAATGGAGAGAGAAACGGGAATAGGGGAGTCATAGTGTTCGCCTTTTCACGCAGGTGCGCGGAGGATAATTCTATTTATACTCGTCATGTACACACCATTTCACGATTCATACTCCGAAGCATTTGCTATAGTTGCGATAGCAACACGCGAGGTAACAATCGAGAGAAATGCACACTCTCGGCGAGCTAGCAGCATTCATGGTTTATCTCTATTGCACTCTCCAGAAAGCTTGGAAAGTGAAATACAATCTTAAGAGTCGAGTCTTTCTTTCGCTTCGTCATAGAGGAAACTTTGTATTTGTAAAAAAAATTGTTTTTGAAACTTTCAAGTCAGGACACTCAAAATCTTGTAAAACATCGAGTAAAGTGGTTTAGAGAAAAACGTGTTTGCGACCGGATTTCGTTAGCAGGTCGTCGGCCGCAACTTTTAGATACCGGGCTCAAACTTCAACCATAAGTCTGTTGATGAATATAGTTTGGAATTAAATTCGGTGCGAATTCATCAAAGCGTTTCAAATTTATGGCATTTCATTATATGTTCACTTCTGTTTCAATTTTTGAAGCTGAATCTTCGTTTATAACGAGGCAAAAATTAATCTCCCGAATTTCTTATGGATAACACTTTGTGTAAGGTAGAAACTAATGGTGAACCAATGTGCAAGATTTTACTTTGTAATTTTTTTTTTTTTCGTTTCTGTTGGGATCACGATTTTTTTTATCTGCGCTCGCGTTCTCTGTCTCGTGTTTTCGTACGAGAAAGAACGATGATGCACTCGAGTTATTAGCACACAATAAACTATAAAGATAGTGCGCCGTTTTTTAATTTCATTTTCTGCTCGAGAGCCCGAGCACAGTCGCCCACGCGTCGAGTCCGCGAGGGTGGAGGGGGCACATGAGAGGTCACAGTCCTCCGATTTAACATCACCCTTGCCGCTTCTTTCCCGTGTTTTCTTGCACACGTAGACAAACCTCGGAGGCCCATTCAGCTTCGCAAATAAAACCATCTCAAGTGGTTAATAAGCAGAGATTTTTCGTAGGACCCACACGATCCTTCTTCATTCAATTTTTTGTTTGCTCTCTGCACGGCCGAAACTCCGCTTGGTGTATAAATTTTCAGGCGAGGGCGAGTTCCGAGCGCGCTCGGCTAGCAACGTGCAATTAATGAACGTTCGCTCTCGGGGTCTCTTTTATTCCGTATACGAGAATAACGCGGGGGACTCGAGTATTACCGGAGTTGTTCGTACGGTATGCGCGAAAAACAAAAGAAAGGAAAAAAAAAATAACGAATCCCACGGGTTAAAAGTTCGATCGTGGGATGAATTCGTAGAGGCGACGAATCTCGCGGCTCGTAGATGTTAGGCTGTGAGCTTGGGATTTTCCTCGTGGAACGGGAATAACAACCGAATTTAATTAAAAGCGATTTTACGGGTCGACGAATATCTTGCGTCGCGGTCTCTCGAATATAACGCTCGATGTTACGGAAAGATAGGGTATACGGTATTATCCAGTCGGGTATTATAGAGTTCATTCTTCAAGGATAATAATAGCGAGCTGGTAATGACATTTTTTCAATCCTTTTTTTTTCGTGACTCGGTCGTGTATACAATGATAATAGAAATAACTATTTATGGAGAGTTATTGCACATTGTTCGAGGACATCGCCCCCCGCGTCGAATACACGGAATGAGGTCGCAATGAAAAAAAATTATTTTCATATTTTCAAATAGCCAGGCAAGGGACGTGCAAGAACGAATCATTTATTCCGAGACAATGGAATAAACGTTTCGCTGCAGAAAGAAGCAACGTCGGTCTGTCGTGTCTCAAGCCCGAAAAATTGTTATCGATTAAACGTTCCGATATATACGGGATTAAACGAAACCATTCGCCTCCATATGGCCCTTGTAATACCTGTTCCACGCGGTGCTCCACAAATTCTTAACCCATTAAACTGCTCTTGTATGTATTTCGCCTCTTCTCGTGAGATACGTCGCGAGCTTCGCCGGTTCATTCGCTCTCCCGAGAGATACTCTAATAGTCTCACGAAACTGTACAGCCGAGAATATCGTCGCGACGGCCCTTCACTCCCGCGCCACAATTTTCACCTCGACGTCGCCTTCTTCGTGTCGCCGATCTTTTTTCGTTCCACCAATTTCTCGACGTGCATTTTATTTTTTATTATCGTCCCGTTTCGTCCGTTCGGCATCGGCTCCCCGCGGCACCGACAATTCCACGCGAGACTACAATGATAACTGCGCGGTCACGATGATCCGATGAGAAATTCATAACCCATCTCGACCCGGAGGCTATTCGAAACTCTGGGGTTCGCAACTTGACGTCACGATTCGTAATGAAATCTCGATCGTCGATTTATCCGTTCGCTTATTTTATTTTCTCATTGACACGCTCTCGTTAACTCGATAAAGAATACGCGACAGTCTCCGTAACCTCGGCAACGGTCCGGCACCGGTTCTCTCCCGACACCGGATGAGCAAGAAACTTTATTCGTGCGAACGCGTGAAACTATATGTCTAGACGGTCTCCCGCGATGTATGTGTTTCCCATATCGTATAAAGTACAATCGGGTTTATGATAGAGTATCTTCAGGCTCTCGATATATCGGACGTTTTTATAGTTGGCCGGGCGCGTGTAACGTCGGCATTGGTTCCAACGTTGTAAAGTCACGGGTAAACGCCCGTGAGCTGGCTCGACGAAGATTTTCCAACGGTCCGAAGACACGAGACGGATTCGATAGCGTATATGGATTTACCTGTACACGATCCTCACCTTGCCTATCGTGAGAGTCGAGAGCGAGGGAAGATAAATATAATCGAACGGTCGCGACATGCGTGTCAACAGATAAGAGAAACGTTCTTTCATCGATATAGCAAACTGGAGATACGGGATCTCTTGTCCCTTCTTCAGCGGTGAGGAAAAGAAAAAGGAAAAAAAGCTACCAGTGTAACGGTTACGATACTTCCGGCTTTTGTTATTCTCGATAAATTATTCAATCGCTTATAGGTCGATATCACAAATAGTCCGTAATTCGAGCTCTTTACAATTGTACCATTATCGATTCGACGACGTTACGCTGGGAGCAGGCGAAGAACGATTGTGCTGAAACTTCGTCGGAGCTACGACGCTTCGCCGAGGTTCGGAGACTCTGCCGCGGAGTTGAGAGTAACGACGGAGCAAGAGAAGAAACATGATACAGGGAATCACCGGTGAATGAGCGCGAACGGGCGACCGGAGTAGAAAAAAACGGCGTTGCGATCGGAGAGTGAGGGACACCGTGAAAATGGAGTGGGCCGGAGTGAAGAGTGAGCCATACACACACACACACACACGTTCGCGGGTCTCTGGGCACACTAGGATTCTCGGTTCAGCTACCTATCGGTCCATTACCGTATAGCCGGATGATGAAAGGGACGCTTGGACATCGCAGAGCCATTATATCCACCAGAGTCACCGTATATATCCACTGTCCAACTTGCTGGCACAATTCTCTCTGTGGAATGTTCGCTGACTCTCTCGATTTCAACTCGACTTTGCGAGAGAGCGAGGATGACCGCCCTTACCAAGGCTCGCTTTTCCGAAAGAGCACCCGGAACCATTGGCACGCGAATTCTTCAAACATATTCTTTTCCTTTTTTTCACTCTTGCCGAATCATTATCCAGATTGATGCCCGAACCCAAAGCTCGAATTTCTCGCTAATCGAGTAAGAGCTCTTCTTCACGGTAGATGCGATACACTGCCCGGTGTCTAAAACACGTGAATTAGATGATCGAAACAGAATAGGTATATCCAAGAAGTTGTTGGAAGCGAATGCTCGAAACTCCATTGAGAGAAACTCTCAACGTTTGCCCATTACCCAGATAACTGACCTGCTTCTTCATCCTTAATGCCTCTCGGGTCCTTCACAATCCTCGACTCCAAGTGTAATCCTTTTAGGGCCACTCACGCTATGGTACTCGCTCTTCGCTTCCTACCTATCTTCGTATCTCTATCTCGACGAAAAACCTCCCTCGAAACATTTCTATACGCTCGTCATCTCAACGGCTTATTCTCTCGTGAATGAGAGATGCCGACGAATTTGTGTGACTGCGCCTGATATATATCCCCGACCGGAGTAGAAGCTGAAAGCCAAATTCCCTTGTCTTTCCGTCGCGCCGATTCTTTCGTTCTATCTGGATTAATAATATTAATAAATCTTCCTCTCGTCGTCGTCGTCACGAATCCTCGCGCTGTGTTTTCGATGTAAACAGCTGAAACTGCGGACTTCACGGAGATGAAGAGGAACCGCTCGATTTTTTTTTTCTAAAGCCCATTGAAAAACAACGATCCTCCGGACCGGTATGTCTCGCATACCTGACAATTTCTCGAGTCGAAAAGGTTCTTTTACGTTTGAAGAAAAAAAAATGCCGGCGCACATTCGCGCGGTGAAAGTCAAGCTCCGTTGAAGGGATAAACGAAGGGTCTTGACGGAGTCCTCGAGGCGACTCGACTATATCAACTCCGGCGACCACGAAAAATTTTTCTATCCGCGTTTTCCGTGGCAGGGATTAGTTTCAACGTAAATACGGAGTGAAATCCTTTGAAGATAAACCCCGCTCGTGGACTGAAAATTGCAACGAATCAACCGCCAAGACCGTAATCCTATTTCCGGTCTTCTGACTAATCACGTCAAATTCTCTCTCCCACCATCGACAGCCTCGGATCTGCTCTCCTTCCGATTTATGCTTCTGGAGAATCGACTATCATAGCGTACACCTCGCGCATAACTGCGTTAATTTCCCGGGTAAATTGCTCGCTAAAATGCTACGCTTCGACGAGCAATCTCAAGCGGGAAACCCCCTGACGCTCTCTTGCCATATCGGGCTCAGGGCTTTCCAATGCTTTTGGAGCGGTATCGGGGATGCGGAAATTGTACCACGATTAGTCCGTTTTCCTTCCTCAAAGAGCCTGGCTTTGAAGTTACGAAACGTTTGTATGTCGAGGAGCGATACTCCTGCGTTAATAAGAACAAAGATAAGAGAAAGATTATTACAAAGCAATTGAAAATACATATGATTAGCTTAATTAGGCAAGATAGTACACGATTAAATCGATTATCTCGATACTCGACGATTACCGAGGTTCAAGACTCTGTGACGAGGCCACGAATAAAGGTAGAGTCACAAAAAAAAGGGACGGCAGCGTGAGAAGTGGCTGCGATTGTGCCAGAATCGATTAGCCAGGTGAGAAAATAGCTGTCGTCTCTTTTTTTTTCCTTTGGCAAGAATTCGCCAAGAATCTCCGACTGGGGAATTCCGGATCGAGTTAGGACGACCATGTTCTCAACTTGAGATTCGTCGTACGTGACGACGATGGACAATGGTCACGTACGAACACTCGCCGAAATCTATTCGGTTGGAGACTCGACCGCAATTCCATGTATCCCCATCGGTAACAAACCCATTGGCATCGAATCGAAGGCACTCGTGGAAAGACTGCATTATTAGTACTTTTGTTATGATACACGATCGGTATTCTCAGTCACGAAACTTCGAAGCGATATCTTGGTTTCCCAGCGGAACGGGGTGACGCAACGCTTGTAATTGTTTGGAGACCCGACGGCTTCTTCTCGTAAGATTCGAATAACAGCCCACGGGCAATTTCTGCAACACAGCTACACGGTGACCGATCTTCTCCCGGTTTACACATAGCTGTGTCCTTGCTAGGCCTTTTTTTTCGTTACCTACGAGATCTATCTTAGGAGAGGACTTCGTCGAACACGAAAACGCGCCTGTCGCGCCACGACACTAAGATCCTGTGCATCAGAACCTTCACTAGCTTTATACAGTACCGCCGGCGGTTAATACCTTGGAAGCGTTGGAACTCTGGAAACGAGTGGCTCACGCCTCGCATTCGCGCTATTGTGCAGTCGAAGACCCCCCGAGAGTTAGAGAAGCGAGAGACCGGATGAACAGACGGACGGGCCGATGGACCCCCGGACCGTTCTCGACAGGTAGAAGAGGCCCACCCTAGCGGATACCGGACTGTGAAGCACGAAAAACTCTGTGTATAACATCGAGGGTTGGCCTATTCCCCTTTTTCCGAACTACCCGACGCCTCGAACAACCCCGCGCAAAATTGACCGGTAATAAAGTGTCTTGTCCCGGCGGACCGAGTCGGATATATTTAAGGTGTTTCTTGGGGATTTCGAAGGAGACCTGCTACGTCGGTGGGAAAATTGTAACGGTGGACCAAAATTCCAACGTGGGACACGCGTAATACTTCCTTGCCCTATAAAGTTTCTCGTGCTTATTGCTTTCTTGTATTTCAACTATAAACTTCGACTGTCTCGTAGCGCATCGTCGCGCGATGGAACTCTATATAAATTTTTTTCTGTACGTGGATTTTTATATGAAATATAAAATATATTAGCTTCGAGCAAAATTTTCGATGTATTAGATAATGAAAAAAAAAAAAATCGCATATCGTGTTAAAATAAAAAAGCACTAAAATCTGTTATACCAAATATTTCGCGAAACTTGCGATTTGAGGTACTTTTAAACACCGATATCGTAACTTTCGGAGTGAATATCTGTAGAATCGAGACGTCCATCGAGTCCCGCGGGAAAACATTGGTATTCTCATTGGTAATTTTATCGTGCCCTGGACAAAATGAACTAGATAGACAATTTGACGGCTTCACAGAACCATTTTTCCGAGCCGTTGCAGAACGTCCAACACGTCATAACAGTTCGATAAAATATGCCTTGCAGTTATTCCACGGAAAGAACGGAATTTTTGAAAAATATTCTCGATAGCATATTTTGCTCTATTTTTCCGCGTTGAACTCAAATACGTTAGCTGCTATTGCCCAGAGACTTGCAATACATTGGTACAGCAACAGAATGATCCAATTAAAAAATTCACTTTTGCGGCCCCAAAGAATAACTTGATAAACATTGATTCACGAATTTCATCAGAGACGGGGATAAGCATGATTTGTTTCTCTATATTTCGTTCGATTATTTTTATTTTTATTTGGTCCTCCTTATAGTTTCGAGAACAAGGCAAAGCCACCCCGTCCTGTGCGAAGGGCGCTTTTATCTCACTCGAAAGAAAAACCCCTCGTAAGTACCGAAACAGCCCGCAAGTAATCTCGGTGGTTAGTCCAATGGCTCCGATCGGCAGAAACTTTCATGCGATATCCGAAGTATTTTTGCCGCTGTTAGCCGGAGACGGCTGTGTACAGCCTTGGGAACGGGCTCTCGTTCTGTGTCCCTCAGTTCCATAACTTTGTTCTTTGCCAACGTCGCCCTAGGGTGGTGGGGTAAGAGAGAAACGCTCACTCGTCCCGTCACAGCGAGCGCGACGTCTCGAAGACACGCTCCGCGAACCGTTACGAAGACTTATCGAGCTCGAGCGAGGGCGTGAGCTGAATCGAAGAAGCGATTTTTCTTTTTCGCTCTCTCGTCCTCATCCGATCTCTCCCTTATAGCTGCCCTCTAACCCCTTTCTTTTTTTCTCCTCTCTTTTCTTCAGCTATGCTTTACTGACGTATAATGCGACGGGGAAACGAAGAAATACGCCCGGAGGCAATCGGCGAAGGAATATAAGGCACACGAAGCGGAGCAAACGATGCGGAGGCCGCGAGAAGAGGCGCGAGCAAAAACGGAGAGAAACACACCACCTGTCTTCGCCGCTGCAAAAGGTAGGAAGAGATTGGGTACGAGACTTTCAGTGACACTAGGTTGAGAATTCAATCGGCTTGAATAATTGCCCGCCCGTAGAGTCGTGGAACCGAAATCTTCACACTTATTATGCATTAAGTCCGGCACTCGGCGACATCCGTGACAATGTCATGCGTCGAGAGCACTCAACGTGAAATCGACTTTTATGCTTTTTTTAAATCTCGGATTAAATACAGCCGGTCGCACATAGTAAATCATACCGATGCTGTTTTTTGAAGGGTTGATTTTTTTTTGTTCCAATAACAATAAATGCCGTAGCACGTTGGGATTTATCCAACTGTTTATCAGCCCGCGGTGTTTTCCGGTTTTTCCGCTGCTGAAGCGGTAAGCAGAGACAATAATTCACGTTAAATCACGAAAGTCCCCGGGGCCATGAAAGGAGATGGGGCACGTTAATCGTAACTGGAAATTCGGCGCGAGGAAAATCGGCCAAGTGTTTCAGCCAACAATCTTTTTTTTACTAATTTGTTGATAACTTTTTGCTATTATTATTATGTAAAATTAATCTTCTTCGAATCTCCTATGGTACAGTTGATTTTTTCGACATTCTTATCCCATTGGGGACTATTCAAAATTCGCGAAATCTCATTTTTAGCTGGAACTCCCCTTAATATAGTGTACATTCATTTTTCATCATAATTCCACATTAAACTTAACGTGCTAGTTTATGCATAAAAGTTTCCAGAAACAGCGCATTAAAACGCCAGAATATTTCGTTTACAACGGCAGGCAACTTGAAATGGCTGAGTTAGCTTCCGCAAGTTAGACTGTCTCGAGAGCGGTATAATTTCGATTAGGCTTGTACCGGTGACGATGGTCGTTAGGCAAGCTGGGCAACATTATCCAGTGACGCCTCGAGGCGAACGGACCCGGATGTGTGACGTAAACACGCGATGCGTTCGGACTGAACGCTAAACGCGTCCTCTTATCCGCCGTCCATTTGCACCTTTCGACCAATTTCGTACTGTCGCAGTGACGGAACGAGGACAGGGGGAATGTCACGGTTGACCGATCGTAATTCGATTCGCTGTCCGTATCCCGTCACCCCCTTAACCGTGTACCAATTCAATCTTGATCCGTTAACACGAAAGGCAAAGTCCAATTTCGCAAGCGTGATTGAACGAAAGGAAGGACAATATGACGAAGGTGCGAATGCAACCGGAAACATGGTAATCATCGACAGCGAAACTCCGTGTCTATTTCTCCGCTTTGTGTCTCGCATCCGGTTGCCGTACAAAATTTCCAATCCTTTTTACCTTCGATCATTCGCACTCGTTCGTAATCCCTTTCGCGCAAAATTGAATCTCGTTCAGTCAACACGAAAGCGCGAATCGCAATTTCGTGAACGAGATTTAATAAAAAAAGAGTAGTCATCAGCTATTAAATTGCCGTAGCGTTTTTTCGACAGACGAATGGTCGAGTGAGCTTGCAGAATGGAGAATTACTAAATAAAAAAAATTGGTAAAGCGTCTGCGGCATATGTTACAAACTCGATTTTCTCCGAAATCGTTGGAAATTTATAACACTTTTGCCTCGTTTGCAATTAAATCACTGACGGCTGTTTAATGAAAACGCTGACGCGAGAGACGCGCGGCTACGTACACACACATGCCCAGGGTGGTGCGAGACATTCTGGTTTCACGCATCCCCGACCCCATAACCAAACTCGCCGAGGGTGGGCTCGTGGAAAAGTCAAGCAGAACCGATCGGCGATTGTGATCTGTGCGTATTTTGGTCGAAGCCAAAAACGATTAAAAAAATTATGCAAATTAGATTTACACATCACTTCTTAATTTTGTTTTCAACGTTCTTTGCAAAGCTGCAAAGCAAATGAGGGTGTTTATGGAAGACAGAATTTTATGGCTTAATAGAATTCTGAATATAACCCAAAAAATGCAGATTGAAAAGGCTAAAAAAAAGAATCACTTTTTTTTTATGAATACATTTTTTTCATTAAAACAATATCTTGATCTTGACAATGTCAAATACTAAAAATATTCATAATATCTTAATTACTTTATTAAGTTCGGCTAGATCAAAAATCAAACTCCCTTAGTGGTAAACCAATTCGCGTGGAAAGTTTTAGCTTCAGCAACAAAATCCCTCCATCAATTGTGGTTGAATTCGATAACCTTGAAAATAATTCAAATGACGAAATTTGTGACAACTGTTCTAACTTCTTCGTTGACACAGAGTCTGTAGAAATTTGATCAATGTGATTTTTTAAATATTTTCGAACGTTGAGAACATGAAAATTTCGATTTTCTTTGTTGCGCGTAAAGAAAGCTTCCTTCACGAGGCATAGAAAAACTGGTCGTATCTATTCAAAACGGTCGAACAGATTAGCGATTAAAGAGATTCAATCGTGAATCCATTGAGGGGAAAAGTTTCGTGGTTCGCCAGTTCGGGCTCAATCTCGAATCTTTCCATCAAAATTAGAGACGCATTGAATTTACGGCGCTCTGCGAGGTGAAAATATGCCCGGAGTAATTGGCAATCCGCACAGAACGAGCGGCGAGGTAGAACAAAAAAAAAGAATACATTTCATCAATGGGCCATTGTTGATATATGATAAATACATCATTAACCGTTCGTCTTTGGTACTGCGAGATTGAATTCCGTACAGCCGGAGCGAATCGGCAAAGCTTTTTGTCGATGAATCGATGAAAACCGCGCGCGGCCAACGAAAATTGAATACAAAAGGTCCCGCAATGAATGGGAAATATTTCCGAATACCTCTTTCATCGTGAACGCTTTTTACGCGACAATACGATTTTTAATTGTAACGGCACACGCTGCGCGGCTTTGAAAAGAAAGCGTTACCGAAAAAAAAAAGACACCGAAAAAGAGCTTGATCTAATTTTTAGTCAGTAGACCTTGCGGCAAACGAAGTGCATTTGCGACTTCAAGTACACTTTCGTCCCCTTTCTACTGTTATAATTGTGGCAAAAAAAATAACTTCAGCGAGTTGTTCCACGCGATTTGCAAAAAAAGAAAAAAATTCCAAATGAGCGTCAGTAGAAGGAAGAGCGTGGAGTTTTTCGAGCCTCGGACACGGTCTCTGTGCCCTCTCCGAACCGAGCGAGAGCGCAGCGAGTGAAAAAGTTTATTGCCAACTCTTTTTTAATTAAAAGAGAGAAAGCGGATGATGGTAGTGGCCGGTCCTCCAACTCCTCGAAAATTACCCTATCCAATTCTCTATAACCGTATTAAAGCTTTATAAATATTATTACGGAGTTGCTCGCTCGTTTTAACGGATTATCAAAACAAAAGGTACCGCAGATTAATATCAAAAATATTTTTTGTATTATTATTAGTTTTTTCAATTAACTTACGAATACGGAGAATCGGCACAAGGCCATAGTCCCATGCGTCGAAACTCAAAGATGAATGATGAATCGTTCGTTGACGAATAAATCAATGTAGAAGTCAAAATATCGTAGATAGCGTCACTGCAAAAAAAAAAGATTTTAACTCACTGCAACTCACTGCGTAATCACTTTAGACACTCCGGAACTCGTTAACTATACGTCACGGTGGTCGATCGAGCATCTAACACGCGGAAAAGTTTTGTCATTCGCCGACTCGTGTTTCATCGAAGTGTTTTTTATTTTTACTTTTTTTACACCTTTATGTTTTATAATTTTCTCTCGTTTCGAATCGGTCAGGCGATGCACTTTAGACGCGATTCACACGTTTCTCAAGGTACAGTTCGCGGTCGACTTTTCGCGGGCGCGTGTGTGTCTGTGTGTATTAAGCGTGTGGGCGATCAGCACGCGGAACCTTTGCGAACCGTCGGTTAAGCGTGACCGGATAAGTCGATAACGCCGTGGACACGCGCGAACGAGGGGGGTGGGAAATCGAGTTCTCGCGGCGGGCGAACCTTCGTCCTCGGTACTCGACGAGAGTTATTCGCGGTATGTTCTCTGTACGTGCACGTCGGCACTTTTCACGTTATATATTCCCGTTGCGACGTGACGGCTAAAGGTGAAAATCACTCTCGGTCAACACATGCCGCGGAGTCCCTTTTCCTCTCTCCTTCCACTAATATCTCTCGAATGCGAACGAAAAATCTTGGCCGATTTTTCTCGCACCGATCAATCGATCACAAAGTCTCATCGATGAAAAGAAAATTTTCGGCTATCGTGAGAATGCATTTTTCGCCGATTTTTTTCTGTCCAATCCGATTGAATCGCGGCGATCGGTCGAGTTGACGAAACGATCGAATTTTTTATGGAAAAGTTGATGGGATTTCCGGCGTTTCTTCGATTGTCATTTGACAACGACGAACGTATCGGCGTTGATCGTCACCTTGTGAAATCCAATCTTTTTGAATAATTGAATTTATTTTAATACTCGTTCTCGGATATTCGTGGGTGAATATATATTGCTTTTTTCGTTTTAATTCGACGCAAAGGTACGTGTGCTCGGTGACGACCTCGTGGTCGTCATTTACCGCCGCGTTCAGAGCAGGTGTTATATTCGATCCGCCGATGTTGTCGGGCCGGAGAGCACCGCGCGAGTGCCGGCCTTCTCTTTCGTGAACGAATGCCTGACGTTCCCGACGTCGTCCGTAGTGCGCCGGCGACGCCGCAGACGCTGAACTCAACGACGCCGTGAGCTCGCACACAGGCTGAACCGACACGCTTGTTCACGGCGCAGGGGTTGGCAATATTATTATTTGCGTGGGAGTAAGGATTTCTTTTTCTTTTCTATCTATTCATATTCATATCATTTTTTTGCATTCATGCATTTTTGTCATACGATAAAGATGCTGGACGCTCTTTCTTAACAATGGACAAGTATATAAAGCTTGGCGGAGTATAACAGTGTCTTATTTTACTTACAGCGTCATTAACTCTGTAGTAGATTTAGCTTGGAAACAAATGAGAAATATCGGTTATGCATAAAATATCTTAATGAATAACAATTTAAATAGAGATAAAAATTATTTGCTCGCACGTTTCGGTGGCGCATGCCATTTAAAATGCCTGACCCAGATATGTAGAGAGTAATTTTGGTGAGAAAATGAACGATACCTTTTCTATGTGCTTATTTTTTATCATGAAAATTTGGTTTTCTTTATATACGATAAATGGTGAAATTACGATAAACGATGATTACTGGCTTCTATCAATTGTTGATCATTTATGCAATTTGGAGCCACAAAAAATCTTGAATCTTAATGAAAAAGTTTGATTACCGAGACTCACGTGTCGACGATTACTGAATGCTGAATGCTGAAATGTGAAGATCGATAAGAGCCAATTAATCGATATTATTCTGTAGTACTTGCTATTTCGGAAGAAGCGCGAGATTGAAATAATTACGAAATGATTTTGCTGAGAAATTTAACGTTTTATTTTTCATTTGCTTCGTATATAATAAGATAAAGCCAGACGAAGCCTCAATTCATCTTTCATAATCAATTCTTCATCGAATTTATCGCATAGGATGAAATTTCATTATTTCTTATAAGAAAAAAAATGAAAAGCATCAATAATGAGAAGCCATACAGCAGCGTTTCAGGGGGCATTGAAAACTTGAAGATCGATAGGAGCCACTTGGTTGATGTAATTCGGTGGCACGTGCCATTTCCAAGGATGCGCGCGGTCGAGATATTTAGAGGGTAGCTTTGTCGAGAGGGATGAACGTCGCTGTACAGTCGACTAGAGAAGGGAACGAGGGTTTGCTACACAGATAGTATATACAAGGAGGGGATGGAGGCCTAGCACCCCGGAAGAGGAAAAATCGACGAGTGTATGCTTTCTCTCTTCTTTTCCTCATGCTCTTTCGCCTCTCTTACTTTCTCTTGAATTCCGTCGACTATTTTTCTTCCGTTTCCACGGATCAATGCTTACCACTTCACCGATGTCGGTGCCCTTAAGCATCCCCCGTCTCCCCACGCCCTTGCGAACACTGCTTAACGATCTGTAAATATTCAACGTTTATCTCAAGCCCCAAGGTTTACACATATTTATAAAAGAATTGAGAGCAGTACGTACATGTACATGCGGACAGTGTGGCAATAGAGGGATGGCGATGATAGGGTGTGTAAAGTATGGCGAGTTATGAAAGGAAATGGGAAAAAAAAATGCAAGCTTGGAAAAAAAAAACTAAAAAAAGAACGAAGGAAAGAATAAAGCAAAGAGTAAACCACGAATGAACGTTGTGGCTACCAGCACGAGACTGACCTCATACTGACGTTTCGCTGCAGCGCTTAACGCTTGTGTGCATTTATTCGCGTGGTCATAAGGCACCTCACATTGACGATATACACTTATAAACTTGTATCTACCTGCGTTTTTCAATACGCCAAGAGGATTCGTTGCCACAATTGTGGTTCGTTGCACGTGCAATACGGTAATAAACACTCGACTCCCGGGAGTTTCAATATTAATCAATGAGAATGGAAAAAAATTGTGCGGTTCGCCGGCTCGCTGCTGCCAGTGGAAACTTCTCGTCGCGTGATAAATAATATAAAATCCGATATATTAATCTTCCTCGTGAACCGCAAATGTTTTTTGCGGTCGACGGAGAATTTGCTCATTCGTATGGATTGTTTCCACGATTGGAGGGTCGTAAGATCGTGTTTCGGGTAGGAGAGAAGGGGATGAGAAGATAATGGAGAACGGTGTAAAGCATCTAAGGGAACGCCCTCGCCGGAAGAACCCTTAGGAATCATTAACGCTTGCTTCCACGTATAAGCGAACTCGGTATTACCCGAACTTATACAGTCGATGGGATATCACGCGAAGTATAAACGCCGATGGTCCCTCGCCTTGTATATAATCAACCCCTCGGGCTTAATTAATTTCGTAGCTGATCCCTCGTCGCGGAGTTTGAGTCATCGCGAAAATTATTCGTCTGGAAAATCGTCGATAAAAGCGCGCTTTCGTTGGAGCTTTAAGGAGACACAGTTTTGGGGTCTGGAATTTTATCGTTGGATCGCGCAAGCGGTCGGCAATCATATATTTCGCGAGCACTGATCAGTGTATAAAAATAATTTAATAAAAAAGAAGATCGAGATATTAAGAGCTAACTCAATCATATCCAGCGGACATGGATAAAGCGCGTCGAGTAAATAGTACACGAAGCCTTTGGGAATTCATCCCCCGTTCGTCGTTCGCAGCACGGCGTAACGACGTTTCGCTCGTGAACGTAACACGAGAACGTTTGATTATATGATGTTATTAGCCATAACCCATCGGAGGAAACTTGAAACACTCATACACGAGGCCCGAAATGTTTGAAATGAGATGAGAAAGACAAAGAGAGAGCTTTGCGGCAATTTCCCGACACGAGGAAATTGCCAACAGTACCGGCCGCGATTCGCGTGTACTTGTTTTGTACACACACGCGCGACAATGGCTCTTTGCACCGACGTTTTACGTATACTATACCTGCGGGAGAGAAAGAGAGCTCGTAAGTGCGAATACGAGAAAAGGGAATGGGCGCGATAAGTGCGGCCATGCGGCTCAGCGTATACAACAGCGCCGCGGTATATACGCGAGAGACAAACGGCATTGTCGACGAAGGAGCGCCGAGCGAGGGGTTTGGCACGCGTTACGTTGGCAAGCAGTCGCGCGAGGGTAGAGAAGAAGAATATAAATAAAAGGGGGGCAAAATAAAGTCGGATATTCGACCGAAAAGCTCTTTGGCTTGCGGACGCATGGAATAAAGTTTGCATTTTATGCGTTCGATTCTCTGCAAATTCCATCGCTTGAACGATCAAACTTCGCGAGTTCCGACGATAAGAAAAGTCTTTTGATTTTCGCGATTATCGAATAGCGGATCCTCGAGAATTGCGTACGTTATCTTTGTCTCTTCGGAATCACATACTTTTTTCAAGAATTAACAGAATTTGGTTTGTTCGTTGTGGAATCGATCAAACAGGATCCGAATGAAATACAAATCGAAGGATTATAAAAATAAAAATTACACCTATTGTTAATTAATGAAGAGTTTTGTTTTTCAATTCAAAGAAAAGGGATATTATTTCTCGGATCTGATGAAAAAAACAGAGTTTCTTGATAAGCTTAAAATCCATGGAACCCAAGCTCGCTATCCTACGTTCCATCCTAAAGCATCCGCATGAACGCCTTGTTGCGTTTGCAAAATGAGGGTGATTGTATCGTGCGAACGAGAAGCGTCGAGCGCCCGAAAAAGTTCAAACTTCCGTTTCACCGTGAACAAACAAAATATCACCGCAGGGCCGGTGGTGAATGCATACCATAAACCAGTGTGCAGAAATACAGTGCACGGGGATGTGCAGTTCTTGATTTTGCAGAAAATGGTCGCAGCTGTGGCTCCGCGTGGACGCGTGCCCCGAATAACCGAGCGCATTATAACGGCTGTTTCGCTGTGCGCGTCGACGTGGAGAGCGAGGGAGAGAGAAGGAGTTTACACGCCGAGCCTGTGCGATATGGTATCGTTTTATCTTCTCTCTCGAGGGCGAACGATAGAGGGGAAAACAGAAGAGATTTTGCGACCGGTAATTTCGCGCCGGCACGCGCTCTGTAAACTTTTTGACTGTATATCAAACCGTTTGTTCATCGTGCGTAATGCTCGTCGGGCAATCTGGTAAACGGAACAGGAAGTCGCGGTGGTAGGGAGGCAAGTCCGCCACTTCGAAGGGAGGAAAAGCGTGAAGCGAGAAATGAGGGTATAAGCAGAGGAACCTTGCACATAGAGGAAGGGAACATGCATAACTGTAGAAGAAAGTGGATAAGGAAAACCGAAATAGCAGCCTCGCTATTTTATCACCGGCGGCGAGGGCAGCCGCTGAGGCAGCCCTCCGGCCCTGCGCGACGTAGCAATAACTTTATCCCTGAGAAATAGCGGAGGCATGTAAACGGAAGGCGCGTACGACCGACCGACGAGATGGTGGAAGGAGAAGAGACACCCGAGAGGGGAAGAAGTAGAAGAAGGAGAATGATGGTGAAACGGTATGAGAAGCAAGATGACGATGTGGTGTTGGTAGAAGGTTGAGGGAATGAGAAGACGAGGCGACGACGACTCTCGAGCTTCCGCGCTCGGGCGCGAATAACCGAGAAATTTCACTCGAGATTTATCACCGTTCCCCTCGTATTACGTCGGCCAAAGTGGGCCCCCCGCTGATGCTACCAACGCTCACGTCGTTCAACCCCCCTCCTCACACACACATCCCGTTTTCCTCTGCGACGACTTATAGAAACGAGCACCGGGTCTCATCCTCGTCAGTTGGAGACAGAGAGCGTGTCTTGCCTCGCGCACTTTCAATCTCCTAATCCGCGGCATAAACATACGCGCGAGCTCGAAACGCTTTTTTTTGTCTTTCGACATTAATCTACGCGGATCTTGTCGAGACTTTTTATTTTTTGTTTTTCATACGCAGATTAATCGATGATGATGTATTTGGACTGTTGCGGCGAAGTTCATTATTCGATACTAATTAGATAGAGTATGGCTTGGGATTATTAAAGAGACGAGTCTGTTAGATCGCCGAAGGTCATTGACCTTTGCCACCTCCGTCCGACGTTAACGCGTTTTTGTTGAACCCAGTCGTCTGAGCAGTCGATAATTATGAGCAGGAATGGCTTGGAGCGTGACGCGCATCAACATTTCGGCGTAATACGCTCACAGTACCCACTGTTGGACAAGTGTGACTCGAACGTTTGACGTTGCTTCCACTTAGTAGCTCCGGGATACACTTGAATTCGCTAATTAACGAGCGCGAGTGACCATTCACAGAGAGAGAGAGAGAGAGAGAGAGAGTTTCCATGGAATGCCGACAGGTACTTCGGGCTTCTCTATCCTACACTCGAAGGTCGCCGGGGCCCCTTTGGGCCTATTCTGATTCTGTCGGCCACTTCATCGTCTCTACTCTACTCAAGCCCTCAGGCTCGCCGTCTTATACTGCCCCGCGTTTGTACTCTACGCTGCCATATTTTATGAATACGATTTGACGAGATTGTCAAGAGAACACTTTAACTGAGAACCGAAATAATTACTTTTTTCATGCGGCACTTTGTTTTTTTTTTCTAATCACTCGGCGAATTATGAAAAGTAAGAAAGCATGGAAAAAAACACTTTGATTATTGGCTAAAACCATTTTTTATATATTTTTCATATTTACATGACTTTCGACTTTTATAAAATTTTGTTAGAAGGCTCAGTTTTGCCGAAACTTTGGATCGCGGAAAAAATTGCCGCGCGTCTTCTACATACGGAATGTGAGTTTGGTGACGAATTAAAAAAAGTTTCATTTATCGAGCTACTAAATAATACTGAGGATACGGGAATTTTTTTTGATTGAGGGCACGCTTTATTCAGAAGTCTCGCCGTGCCTCCAGACGTTGGCTAAGTGCAGAGTTCGATAATTTGGGCAACTCTCGATCACTCTTCATCATTTTAATTTTCAACGCGAAATGATAAAGATAATTTCTCATCGAAAATTAAAATGAGACGAAGAGTGATTAAGATCATCAAAAACTACCATGACGAAGAGTGATCGGGAACTGTCGAAGCCGTCGAAATCTATATTTAGATAACGTGTGGAGATCGAAATTGAGACACGCCACTTGTGGCTTGTGACATCAAGTTTAATCATTTTTACGACAAAAATAGATCACAAATATCCACCAAAATTTCGTCATGTCCGTTCACCCGTTCGTAATTTCAAACGATCAATTTCGCGCCAAAAAAATATGATGAAAAAGTTACGAGTTGCAAAAAGCCAGTAGTGAATAATACGCCCTCTTTTTTTTTATCAAACAATCGAACATAATTGTCGAACAAACGGATTCAACGATCCCCGAGGATAAATATCAACTTTAGTTTCGACTCTCTTAGGAAAATTCGACTGGGAGTTCGTGTTTTACTTTGCCAGTTCCCTCCCTCGTGTCGTTCCATCCTCGTTTGACCCGTTGCCTCGTAGCCGGTTGCTCGATGAATTATCGAGAGGGTAAATTATGAAAACTTTCGCCCTACACTTCTCAAAGTTCGAAGAAGCAGCTCGAAGCCAGAGTGAGGGGGTCCGTCCGTTTCGCTGGAGGGTCTCTCGTCTACTTTACCTTCTTACTTTTCGCCAGTGTCTCCCTCCCGTTAACCCCAAAGTTATCCTGACGAAGCGGCAATTTCTCGTCTATAGGAAATTCAGCAAGGACGTCCGAAATGCTGCCGCACCGAAGTATCTCTCCTGGTTGTGTGTACGAAAGTTCTTATCATATAGCAAGTTGATAGCGAAGGTTAGCATCACAAGGTACTTCTGATATTGATAAAAAAATAGCAGTTTTTATGGACGAACAGATACACTAAAAGCAATGGACAATCGTTATGAAAAATGAATGCCCTTTTAAGAGAAAAGATGAATGAAAGTAAATTGGTAAATTTAAAGTATTTTTATAGCAAAATTGGAATAAATTGTAGAATTTAAGGTACAATTATAATCACTTTGGAGTGAATTATTAAAAGCAAAGTTTCGTCTACCGTTTTTAACAGACTGTATATTATTTTTTCATTTTAATTTTATATTAAATTTAATATATCAGTTTATGCATGAAAACTTTCAGTATCGGTACATTGAATTTTCAGCAAATTTTTTTTATACTTATATATATACTGCGGGTGTTCGCGTAGTTCCCTGGTAGTGGCGAACGAAAACTCTTTCTTTTTCCATGTCAAGCCTACGTTTTTTTTTCTCCCACATGAAAAACACACCTCCTCTCGTTTACCTTCATTTCGCCAAAGCGAAGACGAAAAGGTAAAATGTATGAGACTCAAGGCCGTTAACCCTCCGTCTGTACACACACTTTTCTGATCTCCCGTCTGTGTACTGGGGATTTCAAGTCTTGGGTAGGTTTTCAATTTATTTAGAGCTTTCAAACATTTTTCTTTAATAAGAGTAATTTTTTCGAAAATCGTGGACATATTTCATTAATCTTAATTAAATGATCGATCCTGTGGATTCACAAAACATCCGTGCGATTGGAAAAGACTTTAAAATCACCAAATTTTTTGTGATATTAATACGAATTTCCTTCAACATTTCGACACATTTTCCATTCCAAGTTTTTCAGGCGGGTCATGTATAAAAATCTTCAACCTTCAAATCGGCTTCGGTATCGAGTCCTTTTTATGCACGCAGCGTGTAATAAATTTGAAACAAAAGTTTGTAAAAATCCTAAACACCTTTTTGCAATGTAAAAGAAATGTGCTAATTTGGATGTAATTTCTCAACTTTAAGAATATTTTGTCCATTCGTAGGTTAGCTTATATTGATTTCCGATTTTAATGCACCCTGAATGTATCAATATTTTTTTGCACTGACATATTTCTTTTGTCGGGATTCCACCATCGATAACCAAAGGGGCGGATAGAGTCGATTGACAATTCCGTGGTTATAATTCATTAACGGCGTCAGTCGCAACACGAGTGCTGGTTCGTGATCACGATTAAGCAAAAGTGTCTCTCTGTCCCATGGATCGTTAGCGGGCTGATTTGTCACGATCGGGGAGTCACGTTTTCTCTCGTACATATATAATCCGTCATAAATAACTTATTGCATTGGGTATCGTCATGCTTGGATACGGAACTCCTCATTGTTACATTTATGACCCGTTTAGTTATTTTCCACGGCTACAAACGAACAACGCCGAGTCCTGGAGTCGAGTCGATCAAAGGCTAATAAATTCATGATTGTCATTCGTCGATAAAAATCAATTCGTAATCTGTCCAAATGGTCGTACCGGACTGAGTTCGAGTTCAGTCAAGTACAAGGGACTCGCTGAGATCCCAAATAGAATTGGCTATACTTTTGTATGTATAATAAAAAGATCTCGTCACTATCGTCGTCGCCGCTGTCGGGTCCAAGACGGTGCCCAAGTTCCTGCGAACATGGGTGCACCGGAGGGCCTTGGGGGTCTGACAAACCCCATGATCGAAATATTCCAATTCTCCCTTGACGCAAAGTATTCTGCCATTCCTCGTCTGCAATAAATTAATATTTTGACTCGAAATATTTAATGACTGCCGTTTTGAGAGGGGCTGCAGGAAAGACAGCCGAAATATTCTAAGGGGCGTCGAATTTTCTAAGTTCCTCCGGTTTACAGAAGGGGAAGAGAATAGAAAGAGCATTGAGGGGTATTAATAATGTTTATATCAATATTAAGTAGTGTTCATATTTCAGGGCCTTAAGTAGGGACTTAAAGTGTTTTTGTAATATCAACAAATTCAACTCGAGCATTACGAACCTGTAGTACGAATTCTATACATTCTACTACATATGTTCTAAATATTCTAAGTCCCGCCTTTCGTGAAATATCTTCCTCCTTGCTTGTCCTGAAGCAGCCCCGCAACTAAAATAATTGTAATTCCCTTTTGGAGGAACTTAAAATAATCGCGTCCTCCTCTTTCGGTCTAGAATTACCTTCTGGTTAATAACCTCTTTATCTGTGATAGGACATCTTAATATTAATGTCGGAGCCCCATTCGCGAACTTTGAATAACTCAGTCCGAAGGATGGGCGACAGGGGAATTTAGTTAATTTCAGTTGTCACAGCGGTGGAGAAATTTTATGATACAGACCGCCAAAACGTGAGCGCACGAGCTTTGCGAAATCTTACTATATACATGGTATATATGAAGGGTAAACGACAGATAGCTATTGGTAGCCGCGCGAACGACGCAACCCTGTTATAACGTATGTATGAAGTTTGCTTGGCGTGTGTATGCGCGTGCCGTGAGCTCCTGCATCGATGTAGGACGTGCCGATGTTCTGAGACCTCGATCGCTCATCGACCAATCCTTAATCGTTTGTCGAACGAGATCCACATCGTGCCGGTGGATGGGGAGGGCGCCGGTATACATGATCGTTCCCGATAGAATCCGAATTTCCTGGCTCTCGTACGTATCAAGCAGTAAAAAAGTTTGATGGGGCGTACCTACGGTCGCGATTCTCTCACACATGACGATGGGCTGCCTGCCGGGATACCCTTGCCGAGAGAGGAACTGGCACACACCAGTAGCGGTATAATACATATGTATATATAGATTCGTTCAGTCGAGTTTCTCACGCTCGTGCGGTCCTTCCCTTCCGCCCACGCCGCCCCCCGATCCAATTCTCGTCACAGTCTCTCGGTCGATCAGTAGCGACGAGTAAACTTTACACGGTGAATAAGAATAAGATTGAACATTTAGCAATTGATTGGCGGATTTTCACTCGACAAGGGGGCCGGTTGACTCACTTCGGCTCCGGAAATGAGAAAATCAATCAATTCGTCTGATAATTATGTTTCGCAAGAAAAAGGAAAAAAAGCAGGTTTCAAAAAATCAATATTGCGCCGGGTGTGTTAAAAGCGGGATCATTGAAAGAAACATAAATTTTTGCCTCGTATTCTCGTGATACAAAGATGATTGGTTTTTGCAGTTATAATGGAAGACACACTTGGCTCACCTTATGAATCACTTATTTCTGCCTCTGAATCTCGCCGTATGGGCGCAACGAATATTCGTCATGCTTCACCGGACATAACAATTAAAAATTCGTTAATTGATGTCGCGAAGCCCGACGCTGAGAGCCGTCGACGTTCAGTCAAAAATTAAATCTGCCGGGAACGGTTATAGTCATGTGAATCTCTGTACGGTATACGTAGTTATAACTTCTATTTTTCCGCGTCTATTATATCGTTGCCAAGCGCGCCATTCCCTGACCTCTGCCCAACCCTCTCTTTTTACTTTTTTTCTTTCATTTTTCGTCCTCTTTCGCTCCTTCTCGATGCTGCGAGCGAATGTTACGGTTCCACCGGGTCCATGTTCGCGTATTCCCACTCGACGGGAGAGCTTCGATCTCTCGCTCGTACCGACTGATGCGCAATTTGATGAAATTTTTACCACCGTCCACGAGTTTTCTATGGCCCTATAGATATCGTCAGTACCGGTACTTTCACCGTTGGTCAAACGGCCGCGAACGCTCCAACGCCCGTTCACCGACTATGGAGTTTTTATAAAATTAATATCGGTGATGTTGCTCCAACCCCGGACGAATCCGCGTCCATTCTATTGGTCTATCGTTTCTGACCATGAACATACCGTGCCCACGTTCGATTCGTCCAGCTATTTCGGCGGCGATGAAGTTTTTAGATTCCGCGTGTTTTTTTGTGGCCCATCGGCGGTTATTTTGCTTCAGCTGCTGTAACCATTTGGGACGTTGATTCTGATTATCAACCATCAAATCTCTGGTTACGTTGGATGGAACTTTTTTTTTTTCTTCATTCGTAGTTGGGTTTTATACGGGCGAAATTACATTTAGCAATTGAAAGAGGTCATCGATCCGAGACGTACTCTCTACGACAGTCTGGCGGCATCAACGAGATTTTTGGCTGGCGCCGATTCTTGCATCCGTTCCAAAAGACGAAACGACAACGGTGCAACGTTCGCATCCTCCCGACGGGATTCGCATTTCGTATCCATTCTACTCGCTTCCGGCAGATTTTTGGCTACGAACTCGCCAACCCCGAGTCCGCGGAGACGTACGCGTTTCGGGTCGCAACGAGTATGTACCAGTAACAACTTGAGCTTTCACAAAAATAACGTCGCAACGACAAGAGCATTCGAACGGAATTACAATCGCCGATTAACGGGTTTATTTACAACTCGCGAGAGCTTTACATTGCGGGCGTTGCGGGAAAAGTCAGTCTCATGGCACACAAGAGCACTGGAACACCAATTATGTAGGTAGTTAAATTTTGTACTTTTATATAGTTTTAATCAAAAATCCATGTTAATTCTTTCAATGTTAGAGGATCACGACAATCTCAATTTTATCGTAGATGAAAATAAACCAAATACACGAGAAATGAAACATGTCTACATCGCTATCGATAATCTTATTCGTTTCATCTCACGCGACATCGACGGATATTCTGTACCGAATGTTATTGATTGATTTTATTATCCTGAACAAGAGAAAATACAAAATGAGCCCCGATTCTCAGAGTTGGGGGTCAAGTGCCGTCTGTACCAATTCGAGATATAAATAGTGGATAAAACACGAAAGTATCATCTCGAGCATATCAACTCCGCGGGGCTTCCGTGTTCGGAGAATGGGAAAAAAATTGTTTGAACGATCCTCAACGTAAGTGGTCCAGTGATTGTCAACGCTGAAGAGGCCGCGGCGATAACAAACAATTCCTCGTTTTGTTCGTAGCTCCGTTCTGAGATCCACTGGGCTCTCACGGGGTGCCTCGTTTCTTGATAAACCGCTCGTTCCAGCCGAGCATTAACGTATATCTTAAGTGCCGCAGCGATCACACGAGAGGCACGAGCGGGCCGACTACCGGAGGGACTAAAAATGTTTCTCGATACGAGAGCCCCGAAAAATCGTCGTTCACCAAGCGACAAATTCTAATCCCATGACGCCGCAGCGCGTGCATCCGCGGGCTCAATGGGCCTCGAGTTTCGTGGCTTCCACGACGAACGCCGAGCGTATCCTATAAATGACTCGGGGTAAAACGATAAATCTCTCACGATCATTTTTCTTCGCTCAACGATTATAGGGTCTTAAGGCGCATTATCTTTATGTATGAATATTTGTTATTTCGACGCTGTGCGACTGAAATACACACGTTCAGCTCGACCTATGCTCAGGATTCATCCTCGTGGTTCTTATAATCAAATTCTATTAAGAATAAAGAAAAAGTGATGTAAATTAGATTTGCCCGTCGCTTCCGCATTTTCCCACAACTTCGCTTACTTGTTGGATGTTCCGGAACACTTCGAACACGTCGACATAGAACTCTCGGAATTTTTTTTCTTTCGCGAAACAAAGTTTTTTCTGCGAAGAAGCGAAAATGCAACAAATCTCGCGCATTTCGTATCTCGCAACGGACGGATTACTTTTCGTTTTTCTTCTCGCCGCGAATAATTCACGGTTTATTGCATCTCTCCTGAGTTGCGTTATCATTAATACAGCGCGGCTTCGTTGATACGGATCAATGGATCGTTTCGCGGAGAGAAACCGATAAAAAAGGAGAATGAAAAAAACGAGGCAAGCGAAAAGCGACGAAACCCCAGAGCGATTGTACTTTTAAAGCGCATTGGTTCAGAAGAGTGCATCATATACTGTATCTTTTCAGTATAAAATATTAACGTGGACACAATACGGTTCGAGCTATACATCTCGGCTGCATATAAATACCAGGGCGTCTACGTGCCTGCGCGAGCGAATATAATAACGTTGAAATGTGTGCGAAGTCAACAATGCGCATAGTAACTCTAATTTTGAAAAGTCAATTTTTTTTATTTTTTCAAATCCTTCACCGCGATAAGAGTTATTCGGTTTCGCGAGTGCGTAGAGTAACGTTCGATGTTGGCAATTGCGAGTGTGTCGTCATAACGCAGATACGTCACTGTAGTACCGGGAAACGCGGTGCCGTTGATGAAATTGGAACGGGACGCGCAAACAAATTGCTCTCTTGTTTCGTTATATCGTCGAATATTTTATCACCGCGGTAGACACAGCGACACAATTGTCGAGATCGCCAATAAATGCAGTCTCGTAATTACAATCGTTACTGTTTAATTTCATTAGACGAAGAGTTATCACGGCAACGTTGAAATGTTCGAAAATATCAATCCACGTTTGCGGATAAAGGAAAATGAATTATTTGCAAACGTAAATCGTGATGATCCAATTAGTCGCACGTGTGGGCTTAATGGGCTCGCTTCTGTTGTTCATTAAGGCAAGGTGAAACACCTTCCTTGGCTGCATACTTGTGGTCAACCGATAATAACAAGTGTAACGATATTATGTCTAGGATGCGGGAAGCTTTGAATTAGAATGCAGTAGCATTCTATTTCCTTTGAAGCCTACATTTTACGCACTCTAGAGAAAACCGCATTACAGTTTTAATTACCGACTGCGATATTTCACGTCGCCTTAAAATGAGCATTACTAATTAAGACAGTCGCATCAAATCTGTTTTGAGAATACATTCAGACGATAATATATCCGACGCTCTTGATCGTTTCTTCAAATTATTACTAAAATTTATGATTATTATCCTTATTTATTGAAAATATATGTAATGCAAGTTACACATTTTTTCAAATTTTGTTTTTTAATTTATGAGGAACACGTGCCGAAAATCTCTCTTACTGTGATGGTAAATTATCTAAAGTACATTTAGCAAAGAACCTTTTTTACCACTAGATGGTAAATGGTCTATTCCAGATCGTATCCATTGGCACTTTGCCGACAGTTGATAAGAATGGAAAACACTTTTTAGCAAAACGGCTGCCGGTCTCGACGGTATGACTTTTTATTGACCGATTTGCCTACGTAGTGTTCCCGAACTCCGCAAGCAATTATAATATCAATAATTGTTGTATTTCGACGATCAAGCAACGAAATTATACACATAAATTAATTTGCGCGATATTGTTGTTCATCAGAATTATCGAAAAAAAAATTCGCATCAATAATCGGATTATCAATGAATCGAATCGATTCGTGACGTAGGAGCGCAACACACCTATACAGGCTCGCGCTCACCAAGCCAGACCGAAGCGGTCAGTAGTACACTAGAGTTCACAGCTGTCACAGCTGCGTGAGCAGTTTTTCCGTTTGTGCTTTGCGTTACATATGTTTCGATAGCCGTGAACCGACGTCGTGGAAAAAGTAAAAATAAAAATACAAAAACCATGCATCATAGTCGATCGATTATTGAGACATTCAAAGATCGGCGCATACTGTAGTGAACACTGTACAGTTAGGATAGAGAGGAGAAGAGACGCGTTGACGAATAAATACACTCAGTCGCGTTTCTATCGGTAATGAAATATGACGCGCACACGATTCGACTGTACCTGTTCGATCATCGTTTCATTGACGATCGCCACTGTTGCTCGTGCCGATCTTCAGGATTTTATGAATCTTCAGGTAAGCATTAATCTATTTCAACGAGAATATAATTATACGAGAGGGGGTCTGATCAATACGCTCGGGTTGTCGAGGATAAAGCGTGCTGCGGGCGCTTTGATGTTATTTTGCAAGGCTACAGAAGCAGTCCGGAATAATCGGTCTTTGCGTCGCGTGATATTCTCGCGTTTTTCCTCGTGGCAACCTGTAGATTTGACGAGATCAGTTACAATGCGTTTGGGAACTGTTATTCTAACTGCTTTCATTTTTATTATCTTTTCATGACTTTTTTTTATAGCATCGAAGAACTCATCTACCTGATACAAAATTTGGCTATAGCGAATATTCCGAGTATCCGGAGAACGAGGAAAGGGAACACGGTCCCGAAGCATCGTGGAATCGAGTGCCTCAGAGAAATATCGAACCGCCGACATTCCCTGATGCATTGGATCCAAGTGAGTAGAGTAATTCAATTAAGTAGCGGAGCGAACCGAACAGCACTTTCAATCAATAACTTCGGTCCAATTCTATTTCGGAGCACAATTCTATGCAACATTAAAGAGAATTTATTCGTTACATTCCAAATCAAAAATGAGAATTTCGAAGACTTCTCGATGGAACAAAAATGTGAAAAAAAGCTATCATTCAGAAGGTACAACGAATATTAAACGGGCATAATAATAATTGCGAGAAGTCGTTAACAAATTATTGAAACCAAAATTTGTTCAACGAAACGTTCGGTAACCTAACTTTTTTAGCGTACGATGATTCGCGACTTTATGCGTAGAACAAAATATTTGGAATGTTAGAAAAAAGTTGAAAAAAATGTATTATTAGTCAGAAAACCGAATAATTTTTTATTAACTTTGTTAATAACTTTTCGTTGGTTATTATACAAACTTAATCTTCTTACGACCTTCTCTAAGATTGATTTATTTCAGATTTTGATTCCATTGGGAAGTATCTCAAATTTTCTCGGAATCTAACTTTCAGATAAATATAACTTATCAAAATATAGTACTTAGCTCAAAATATTACTTCGCTTCATTGGCAGAGTTTGATTCTCCGAAGAGATTCTTGAAGAAATAGGATAAATAAATATCTCTGCCGGAGAGTTAGTATTTTTTCGTTACAAAACCACAATAAAGCGCGCCCAGATTTCAAATTTTATGCTTTACTATTAATGTTGTTATCAATGCAAATTATAAGATATTTTTCGCTTGAAAGTTTTTATGGTTTTGATCATACCGATCGTCGATGTGGCTATCACGCTTTTCCGGAATATCGTTTCTCGTTTCGTTATTTTTCAGCGATTTTTTTTCGGAGAATTAATCTGAATCGCAGTAAAAGAACACTGCGACTTTATTTTTGATCCATTTTTATTTGTCTAAAATGAATACAATGTTTTGCGTTGGAATGTTTTTACGATTTTTGTTGAACCAATTGTAGATATTGTATGGGACGAGAATTGGACGTCGGATCTGAACATCGGACAGTTATCAGCGGTGGCTCTGGACCCGAATGGTAACGTCGTTATATTCAGCAGACGCGACAGAGTGTGGGGCACAGGAAGTTTCGACGAGAGAACGAACAAATTCAACTGCAACTACGGTCCGATAAAGCAGGATCCGATCGTTGTTCTCGACAAGCACGGCAGGCAAATTTTACAATGGGGCAGAAATCTCTTCTACATGCCTCACGGTCTTACGATAGACTCCGATGGTAACTATTGGTTAACGGACGTGGCCCTTCATCAGGTATTCAAATTCGACGCCAAGGATATCGAGAAAAATTTTGAACAACTGAAGAGCGCGGAGAAGGAGCCTGAAATTGGTCTGATCAATGTTCACGATCATGAGAGTCGCTTCAATCGCAGCATTCTCAAGCCTTCGATGGTCCTCGGCGAAGCCTTCGAGCCCGGCGACGATAACAAAAGTTTCTGCAAACCCACCGCCGTGGCTGTCGCGCCCAATGGCGATTTTTTCGTAAGCGACGGTTATTGCAATTCGAGGATCGTAAAATTCAACAAGAAGGGCGAGAGGATATTGCACTGGGGTCGAAAATGGGCTTCACCAGGTATTTGTGATTTCATATTCTTTATCGAATTGTTACCGAATCACCTTCTACTTCGAATTCTGCCAAGTAAGGGAAAGAAGAAGCAAAAAAAGAATTGTTATAGTCCAAAAAAAGCATTTCGCCACATAGAGCCATAGAATTTTTCAAAACTCTCTTCGAAAAAGTCGTTAAACCTTAACAAAATCGGAAGGGTAACCTGAAAAATTTGAACTCCAGGCAAATAATTTATTAGTTGATAAATCAAATATTTCTGATCATTCTGAACGGACTCAAATTCCATTAGGATTAATAAGATTATCCTAATACGAATTATTACTCATTTATCCGCATTTTTCTATGCACATGTTTTTGTAACAAAATTATGGTAATTATTGCTTGATATATTTTTCCGCTGCAAAAAATGGCATTTTGTGCCGGAAACATCTTGAATGTATTACAATTTTGGCAGTGCTGGTTGTTGAACACAAGAAAAAAGATTATTTCAATTTCAGTGCATTTTCCTACAAGCGCTATGGCTAGCAAGCCGCCACCACAGTACGCAATGTTCGTTCCACACGCTCTGGCACTCGCCGAGGAAAATGATATACTTTACGTTGCCGATCGCGAGAACGGCAGAGTTATGTCTTACAATGCCCAAAACGGCGTCTTCCATCGTGAGTACCAGCATCCCGCGATCGGCTCCAAAGTCTACAGCATAGCTTACGCTCGCGAGAAGCTTTATCTCGTAAACGGTCCGGACATGTGGCCATCAAATAAATTTCACGTAAGAGGCTTCGTCATAGACGTTAACCGCGGGGGAATTGTTTCGCAATTTGGTCCTGGAAGAAATGACATGCTCGCGCCGCACGACATCATCGTTTCGGACGACGGCACCGAAATCTATGTGGTCGAACTAGACGCGAAAAAAATCTATCGATTTCTCCAAGGTACATTGGATCATCAATCCTACGCAAAACAATTTGAGATATTAAGCATTAATCATAATTTACCATTATTATTACCATTATCATTAAAAATCACTCCGTTTTAGGGAAAACGAATTCTACATTGACGTTGAACGGAACTTTGAGCTCCCATCACGAACATGGACCTCTTACCGATGATACCAAAACGGACGAACCGGCGGGCCAAGCCGGAAGTGGACCTCTCGTACTATCAATAATGGTCAGCGCAATGATTTTCATAGGATTGTGCCTAGCCGTAGCGGCTCTCGTGGCGAGATGTCGGAAGCGAGGTAAATCCGACAAGGACGTTGAATGGGATAAATTAGTCGAAAATTAGTCGAAAAAAAATAATTATATACACATAAGTAGTTAGTGTCTCGTGCTGGCAAGAGACAGCGTTTTATTTCAATTTTTATTTTAGGAATGTGATCTATCTTTATTACGAATTATTGATTTTAGCTTTCCAACAGTCTGTATTCTTAGAAGAAAATCACTTTCGAGAGTCTAATATCAAGATATTTTAAACGATGCGCATCAATTTTCAGTTCTTATAAGATTTTCAGATTCTTGAAAAATGCTTGACTTTAAATCTCGCGAATTTTTAGGATTATGAGTCGAGATTTTCTGTGCGAAGCAACTGTTACCGGTTATTATTGTTACATTAGTATTTTCCGATTTTTGATGCATCACATTCGAAGTTTTCGCATTGGTTTCTCATAGTTTTTCTGTTCTTCTCAAAGAAGGATGAACTTGCCACAGAAGAAGTTTTGCGCAGCATCGAAAGATCGCGAAGGAGCAATGCAAAAGTTTCAGATGTGTTTTTTGTTTCTTACTTCACGTAGATTAATGACAGCAACGATGCATGGTTTTTATTTTATCGACATAGCTGATAGTTTAATCAGTTTCACGAGCGTACTTGATTTTTTTTGTAAATAGGTCGATTTGCAGTACAATAGTGAGCACAAATTGTTTGTCAATCGCTTACAGTAAGTTATTGTGATGCTTCTCACTTTTAATTCTCGCAGCAGGAATATTCCTCGCGAGAAAGTTATCATTTTTGTATCCCATTTACGCCTACCCCTTATTATTTACCGTATCCTCGTCATTAAATTCGATATTATTTTATCTCACGTTTGCTTGTATTGTTGATTATTCGTTCGCAACTATCGCAACCCCCTCGATCGATCGGACCACTCGCACGCGTAACTATAACGATACTGTCGATTATTCAAACAGGATGCTTGCTATCGGTGCGCAAGCGCGCATACTGGGAAGCCGAGAGGCGCGAAAACTTCAAGCTCTCGAGCTTGCTCGAATCGCGACAGGGTAAGAGCTTTAAGGTACTCGAGAAGAGGCCCAACACACGAGACTTCAGCAAGCTCAACACAGAACCCGAGACATCGGAAGACGAGCACGTCGAAGATAGTCTCGTTATATAATTTCGTTGCATTCCAATAGCTAAGAATATTCTTCGGTTATTCTGTTTCCAAAGAATTTTATCTGCGAAGAAAACCTTGAATTTGGTGATCGAGAAGCATCGATGCCTGACTACTCCGAAACACGCACTGATTTCGTATGAGATGCTATTTTCGCAATATGTTTCAGTGCGATAAATTCTTCATAACGTGTTCATAGAGTGTATTCTAGTTTCTTCATATATTAGCAAACTCGGGATAACAATTGCAACGGCAGGTATCGAAGCTAATTAATCGATTCATCGAACCGCTCATATCCGTCGATGAAGCACCGACGAAGTGGACCATTTTGATCCGCCAACAAATCAATAAACAAAACAAACAAATACTTGGGAATTGCTAGCTTAATGAAATTCAATCGATATCTATGGGTCTCTCAAAAGTCTAATTGAATAGTTTAACGTTAACGACGAAAATCTTGAACATTCACTACGCGTAGTTAGTCGATGTGAGAAAAAAAGCCGCATATTGCCGAATTCTCTTTTGTCCGTACAATGTTTCTCTCTGACTCCTTTTCTTGTTCCGATGTTGACTCATTACAAATCGCTTGTGATCTAAATTTGTGCATCGATTACATATCTACTATTTACCGTTTAAGGGAACGATCAGTATTGCATTTTGAATGGGGAATTTTTTTTTCTTCCCGTGTCTTTATTCTTTCGTTACTTTTCGGATCGAGGCGACATTTTAGTCGAGCGATATTCGCACAAAGACATTTTTTCAAGCCTAATATTTATCAATGAACATTCTCGTCTACCTGAATACACAACTGTCGAAAATTGTATATTTTCAATAAAAAAATAACTCTTTGTACCGTTGTAATAATGTTTTTTTCGAGGATCAGCAGGCGGTCGTGTCTTTCGTTACTTTTGTCGTCATCGAACTCGACGATTAGCAATCGATTAAGGCGACGATCCTTGCTTTCGAGACAGTTTGTATCGAAATTATAGATCACTCCCTGCTAGAGGTGGTAAAACAGGTTTCTTCGGATTAACTTTCTTCCTTTCAAAAGGATTCAGCAACGTTCGGCTGAGTAAAAGTCGGACGCGAATGAACCTAAGGAGTTACTACGAGAATGAGAAAGGAGCGCGAATGGAATATGAGGCCCGGGGCTGTCGTGGCTCTCGCGAAGATATAACTAATGCGAAATGGCGTTAAGTGAACCGATGATTATTCCATTATGGAGCTTCGTATAATGCTTAAAGCCCACAGTCGAGTTAAACGACGATTATGCGGGCATTTAGTGCATTCTTGTCAAACGTTATAAAGAGACATAAGTAATCGCTAGACAGACTACTCAGATACAGCGCATGCCACAAAACGGATTCGCACTACATCTTCCATAGATATAGTAGAAAACTTGTGCAGAAAAACTTTGGTCAGTTTTTTTTTTTCTTTTTTTTCGATAATGGTTTATTTTACACACTTAGCTGACTTCTATACACAACTATACAACGATGAAAATTAAAATTCGTTTAATTATAGATTCGCCCCATGAGTCCATAAGACGAGAATAGCGCGTTGTTTTTGTTATTTTTATTTTTTTCATTTACGAGGCAATGTACCAAATTAAGAAACACCTGCTTTATATTTATTCAAACGATAATCAACTCGTTAGTAACAATAATATCTCGTATGGCAATACACGATTTCGCTGAGACTATTTCTTCATCGTCAACGATTGTTGTTTTCTTTATTTTATTTTTACGGATTTATCAAAAAAGGAAACTCAATCTCAATTTGTCTTTCAAAGCTCGCGAGCTTCTCTCGCGATTGGTAATGATTTACAGCGATCGCAAGAGTGCGACATAGTATTCAAAATCCCATTCGGTGCGCCAAAAATGCGAAAGAAAACTCACTGCGGAGTGGGGTGTAGAAACGACAGAAAAAAAAGGTTTCTCACCCTCTCCCTGTAGTACCCAATCGTCCCTTTTGTACATTAAAAATCGTATACGTTCGTAGTTGATACACCGACGAAAAAATTGCCTAAAATTTTAATTCAATGTGTACGATGTGTTCCATTAGATTTTACGTTTACAAACTACCGGGTAAATTCGTAACTAGAATAATCAATCTTCATTAGCATTCGAACATGAGGCAGACTATCGATGCCACGCGTCGGCATCGCTCATAGTCGGATTTTGCGAATCTTTTTCTTCTTTTTTTTGTCATTCGCAACCCCCAGCCACACATCTCGTCGTCTTTGACCTCGCACTTCTGCAATATCGTTAACAGGACGTCGACCGGCTAAAAGAACAGCGTCGTCCACATTTAATATCACAATGTCCAAGTATACTCGTGTTTATGCTTTTTTTTTCTTTCTTCTCTTTTTCCTTTTAGTTTGTCAGTTGTTTCGTTTTAATTATACAACTATATGGTAATGCTTACACGCTCGGCTTCATATTTATCGTTACTTTATTTATTTATTTTTTCTTCCTCGTTTTAATTCGTCGTCGTTTTATTCATTGACATATCTTAATCTATTCGTTTATTACGTTTATCGCTAGACGTATACGTATTATTTACAAAACTCGTGGCTCCTCGTTAAAGATCGCAACAACCGAACGCTTCATTACCGCTTATAGTTATATGTATATAACTAAATAGCGCTACAATGGCTCGTTGAATAATGTCAGTTACCCGCGAATGTGTTTTCACTTTGTTTCATGCCTCGTCTCATTTTTTTCGATACCGATACGTCGCGATATTTTTGCGAACGGGTTCGTCGGCGCGTGTAATCCAGAACGATAACGCGAAAGTTCGAATAAATCGAAAGTTCCGGTCGAGCTTGCCAACACTTCGTATCGATCATCAGCCAATTTCGTTGTCTCTCTCATGTCGCACTCTCAATTTTGCAATTCACCGTTCGCAGTGAACGTACGAAAAAAAAAGAAAAAAAAACCAAAACAAAAAAAAACGTAACAATCAACAACATAAAAAGCTGCTGCAAAATATGGAGCGCAAAACGAGATTGACTTAATGTTTTACACTAATTTATATATCGATTATTAATTAAACGATATAATATACGTATACTATATTCATACCGACGTTATGCGTCGATTTTTTGTTGTTTTTTTTTTATTCTCGATCATATTTATATTTACAATATACCGTGTAATTAGGTTGCACTAAGATGATAATTTGTTATCGTATACTTGCAGACGCGTGCATCTCGAACGCACGCACGCCGTTTTCTTTTTTCTTCTTCTTATTCTCTTCAATTTTATTTTATCTTAAATCGACGCTATTCCGTTCGGCGAAAGGAACTTCGCCCGAAGGGAAGGAACTCTGATGGTCAGGACTCCGAAGGGACTTTGTGGAAGAGAGAATTTTTTTCCAAATTCACCGTCGATCGATCGACGATGAGAATAGTAACGGCGGTTAATAATTATCTGTCGAAAAAACTTTTCTGTATCATCAATTCTTCCATCTACAACCTTTCGCCCTTTGTTACAACCTCTGACGTCAGTTCGAACTCCAATTTGATCGAGAGAACGGGGATAAAAGAGTCAGAAAAATCCGATAAAATCGTCGATGGCACAAGATCGTGACGAACTTGGCGCATTTCACTTCTTCATATAGATTCAACTTAATCGAAAACAAAAAAAATTCAATTCGTTATCTCTCATTGTGAAAAGAACTAAATTGATCATCGACGTCTGTCTTTTTTCTGGCGTCTCTTTATTGGAATCTCCTGACTCGTGAACCAGTGACGATAGTCTGGAAATAGCGATAAAAAAAAAAGGAATCTCCTTATCGTCGATAAGTCCGATCGTTGACCGCGCGTATTTTTTTTTTCTTTCTTTTTCCACTCGATAATGCGTGATTATGCAATAAAATCTCAAGGATAACCGGATGTTCAGTAGACGGAACTGTACTCGAGATCGTGAGCGTATTGTGGAGGTCCCGGAGGCGGTGGTGGCTGTGGACTGTATTGTTGCGAAGCGTCGGATGCTCGACGTCTAAGCGCGGCAATACTGTGAACGCCTCTCCAGTCCGTTGCCTCGCCGTTACCTCCGCTGCCGTCGGCGACGCAGGATACACCACCGGTACCTCCACTTCCGGTGGCCGCACCCGGCGAGCCTTGACCGCAGTTCAGTCCACCGGCCCCTAAACCACTCGGCTGTCCGCCGCTGCCTCCGGCACCCACGGATGAGGCACCCGGAGGCGATCCACGGGAGGCCGACACGTGAACGCCGCCTGAAACACGAAAAAAAACATGTTTTATCGAATATTAATAGCCGGCAAACAATAGTGCTGAACGTGCTTCGATTCTGTGGCGAATGATCCAATTTTTCTATTTACTACACTCTTGAAATTCGATTATTTGTTCCTTTCGTTTTACTCTTCGTCCTCGATCGCAATTTTTTTACTTATTTATAGATTCAGCCAAGTTATTGTGGTAATTTTACAATATGGTTTATTAGCGATGCAATACGATGCAATTACAATATTTATGTCTGGAATTGCTATTCTAGATGATTTTTATTACTTGGTAATAATAATAATACAGAAAATTCTTTTTCTATATTCGTTTTGCGATTTTTTTGTGCAACAAATAATACTATTTTAATTACTTTGTATGATTTATATACACTGATTTTTTTTTCTTGATATATTCCTGTTTGTTCGGTCGTTTACACAAGGAAATACAAAAAAACTAGGGTTTAATTTTTTTTAAGTAGAATATATCGAAACGTCGCTTTCGCTAAATCTCGCCATGGATTACGTCGATCGAGATATATTTTGTAACATCGTCGAAGATGTAAAGCCGCGAAGGAAGCGCACGAAGTGCGTTTTGTGGCGTTGGGCGACGGGCAACACGGCAAGAGCTACCGGCCGTCGTAAAATCGTTTCCTTCATTCGTCTACCTAGGTGGGCTCCCGTGTAGGTATACTGCGGGGTCGGGAACTTCTTTTCTATTCCGTCCTCTTATACGGCGGCCGTTTACGAGGCACCATCGAGAAGTCGGTGTTTGCCAAGGATAAAAGGAGTGAGGACTGCGCTTACGAGTCTCTCTGTACTCTGCCGTCGACAGAACACTGTTATTCTCTTCGTGAAATGACCAACCGAGGTATAGAAAAGGAATAATGACGATGATGACGATCGTTCGGTACGAGTAAATAAAATAAAAAAAATACCTGAATGAAAAAAAAAACTATTTCTTTTATCACGTTTTATTTTCTCGTCTATCCGCGCGCAAAGGATTCTCGAATTTTTGTGGTAGTTTCTTCTCAAAGGCGGTCTATCCTTTGCCCGCCGTACGGGCCTGTCGAATCGTCGGGCAAGATTAAATCGACCGAGAATATTTTTCGAGTGTGTTAATTGACCGCTTCATACTGTGTACAGAGTCTTCTCGTAGAGTTCTGTCTGGACGACGAATGTTAGGCATCGCCCCGTTGCTCGAACGCGTAAACTACATGACGAAGTTTCGTGCGACGGCTCCGGTAGCTCGCTCGCGCCTCTACGTTGCCAAAGTGCTAATCATCGCATTGAAAACCGAACGTTTGTAACGAACTGACGAGACAACCGGCACAGATAGAACAAGCGAGATAGAGACGCGAGCGAGGGAACCTTCGTCTTATAGATGTGTTTGAGACCCCGTTCTAAAAGCTGTTTACCGGAGTTGTTATCCGACGCTCGCGGGTTACGCGCCGCGACACCGGTGTACCTTGCCCGAGGTTCACGAACCGACGGCGGTGAAACCGCCGTGCAACGGTTTTTCCTCGATAAGATTCGTCGAGATAAAAATTCCGATGAGCTTTCATTCCCAGAGGCAATGCATAATTAATTGCGTTTTTTTAAAAGATTTAGTTATTTGGCCAGTTCACAAAAAAACTGGTGAGATATAAGTAATAAATGCATAACCGGGCATGGCGAACCGTAATGATCAATTATTGTTACTAAATATCAATCGATCCGAGTAATATATTATTCGGCCAAACGAAATTCAACATTTCTTTAAAATGATTAATAAATTTTATTTGGCTCGACTGAGATTTCTTAACGATAAATGAATATTCCTTTAGCTATATCCGGCTATAGCTATATTTGACGCCAAATTAATTCTATTCTCGCTGCCGGCAGTCGGTTTTTTTTGTGATCCGATCTTCATTGAAATTATTTTAAAAGCCTCCTTGAGGGAATTCTTCGCTTGAAACTGCAGCACGAGCGAGAACTTCATTTCCGTCTGTTATTTCATTACGAGCGAACGTGACGATCCTCGTGCAGCGAGTAGAGAGCACATTTTTAAGTAGCGCGAGTCAACGCTGCGCTCTGGCTGACGACCGGCGATAATGCGCGGTAATTCGCACCCCGCGTACTGGTTGCGTATAGAGTAGCTAGACGAGAAGGGGTGCGCGTGCGTGTATTCCATACATACACACACATGCGCGCGTCAAGGCTTCCTGCGCGTTTTTTCTCCCGAGCCTCACAAATTGGCCGAGAGCAAAATTTCTGTCGGAATTTGTACGCCGCGATTATTCTTGGGAACACAATTTCGGCGATCCTGCCAAATACATTTTTTTTACGGCTCTCTCGGTAAACTGTATCGTATTTTTCTTATTGACTCGACTCCTCGCGCTGACGATGCGACCGTGCGGCGGGTGTGAAGACAAAAAAAACACTCCCCGCAGTCGTCGCGGGTTTTCGCGAGTATCGAATAATTTACAGAGTTCACCCACATCGAGGCTCGCGACTTACAAACGATATAGCATTGCAGCTTCTGTACTCTTGTTGCTTCTCGATGTATCTTATTTTGTGTATAAGATATTTTTTTTCTTTTAAATCTTAGCGCAAAATGCCGCTCCCGCAAGGTTTATTGGGAAAAAACAAAAATCGTCGATTTTACTGTAGCATTAGACTTCAGCGAGTCTGCGAGAACCGCGAGAGGATAGGGTAGACCGCAAGACAAGTTGCATCGAAACGAAAGAGATGAAGAGAATAAGAGAAAGAAGAAAAAAAGACGAGGATACGAGTATATATGTATTATGGTAAACAGGCGAGCAGCAAGAAAGATCTCGCACCTAGGTGCGACCGCCTTGGAGGTTCTTCGGTGCGCAAACACCCGAAGCCGCCGGACTTTATGTTTCTGTCTCAAATTCTTTACGCGCTGGCTCTCGCAGACCCGTTCGCTCTTCCCGTAAGCTTTTCGTCTCAAGCGTCTATACATATATGCGCAATAACCACACGACTATTACCTATGTGTATCCGTAAAATACTATCTTTACACCGCCCATTCGTGAATTCGATTCTTCTCAGCGGTAAAACGTATGGGACTTTTGTTCGATTCTTTACTCTCGAGTCTGGCTAGCATGTTTTTTCCCACTAAATGATTTCTAAGTCAGAAGAAGGAATTGGAGAGTTAAACTCACCGAGGGAATTGAGACCGTAGCTCGCTTGGTACACCGTTTGCGAAGGGCTGCTTATCGGCAATCCAGAATTTCCGAGACCGAGACTCGAGCCCAGACTACCCGAACTCTGCTGTCCTAATTGTCCCAAACTTTGGCCGAAACCGGCCATTCCCATGCCGCCTTGACCGAGTTGTCCCAGTCCGGGTCCCATGCCCCATCGGTCCGTCGGCGCGTGAAACATTCCCGCTGCTCCGCACAACTCCGAGCTCATTGCGCCGAAAGGCGGAAGTCCGTGGGACGGCAGCAGCGCACCTGGTGTTCTGAATACGTTTGTCGTCTTCTTGCGCTTCTTCCATTTCGCTCGGCGATTCTGAAACCATACCTGCAACGAAAAATATGAATATTCATTGTTAGTATATCAATGCCGATTCTTTTTTAATACAAACTTGTCTAAACTTCGCAATCATTGTCGTGGTTCTTGGAAACCTGTTTCATCATTCTCTATCGACTTTTATTAGAAATACTGGGCTGCATCTACTGTTGTTTGAGGATAAAAATAATTGGATTTTTTTTTCTCAAAGATAGCATGATAGTCGAGTTATTGGTAAATTGATTATTCGCAGGAAAAGAATTGATCGGATATGAGTTCAGAAAGACAAGCTACAAAATGTTATATGACCTCCTTACCGAAAAACTTGTGAAAAAATAAATCAGCAATTCTGAGATAAATCTATTTGCGTTTCCCGATTGAATTACAAAGAAATCTGCGGGCTCGTCGTGGAAAAATATGCAAGAGTGTACTTGACAATTACGAAATAGATCGTTCTAATCGTCGTAGAATTATCGAAAAACTGTGAAATAATTGTAGAAAAAACAGTATTCAAAACAATTATTTCGCATCAAATTCTAAAGTCTCAAGACCCCTTTATGGAAATATATTATATATTGAAACATTCAGAAATATCTCGATTATACTTCGATTCAACGTAAAATATCATTTACAATGTATGCCGTGAAAATGTTAAACGCTTTCTACGTTTAATACACGAATGTTAACGATTGCTCCAATTATTGTTAATTGTTACATTTCGTTGAATGAACAATTCTCCTGTAGAACAAATTATTCGTAATTATTGGTAATTGTTACATTTCGTCACACGACTGATTCTCCTATAAAACAAATTATTCGCAATGCACAAAACTACAATGATCCGTAGACTATCGTGAATGAATCGTTTCTCGATGGCTGGTAAGTATCGTCTGCAAATAAACGCCCTACATACATACAAACCCCCCCATACAGTATCGTATAGCTATAACGGAGTTGCTTCGGCGTTCTCTTCCCTTGGCGTTTTCCCAGTTACATAAGGTATCCCAACGCGAAACGATAAGGTGTCCCCCGGCGTTGGTACAATATCTTCGACCCCAAGCGTAGTCCAGAGCCTTCTCCATTGCTCCCGTTGCCGTTGCCCGCCGCCGCGGGTAGCTATTAGCCGACGTTATGAGCTGTTGATTCTGGCCACGTAGTGGGCGCCCCCCCTAAGCTGCCCGGGGGTTCCCGGGAACTTGATTTATTGATATCGCATGCAAAGCCCGTCTCGGGTCTCGCGCCGTTGGTCTATAGAGTGCGAATCCGGCTCGAGTCGGCCTCTGGGCCTCGCCGCCACAGCAGCAACCGGAGCTCTCCCCACACACGCTCAAACTATATCACCGCCAGAAACCCAGAAGCAGCCTGCTCTCTCGTGTTCTCTACCGTCGCAACGTTCAAATGTATATAATCCACGCACACAAGGCCAACTAGCCAGTGGAGGCGGAATCAGCGAAAGCGAACAACTACAGCGGCGGAAACAGCAGAATATGCATGCGTATCCATGTGTTACGGATAGCTTGTCCACATTCCCGTTCTATAATATGCTATTCCACTATACATAGTCCGGAAAATGTTCGCCGGCCAGTTTCACCTGTATTTCATGCTTGTCCGTATACACAGTTACGCTACTATAGTATATTGTCCCGTAAATTAGTACTTTGGCATTAGCCCACGCGAGTATACAGGCTCACGCACCCTGTTTTCCCCGTCGAGAGTGAGAGTACTAAAATACCCTGACTAACGTTCCCCTGGATTATACGAATCTAATTGGATACACGAGATTTACAACCCCTTTCAGCTGTATCTGGCTATATCTCGAGTTCCCGTGGCCTTGTTTCCAGTGACTCGGTGAACAAATTTTTCTTTTGCCTTCGTTCTCTCGGTCCCTCTGTAGACTTCATGGTTTTGCGGTTAAAAATAAGAAATAAGAACTCCGGTGAACCGCGTTCCGGATTCATTGACGTTGGAATGAAACGAAGCGACGATTAGACGCGGGCGTGTCGTCGAGTTTTATGGACTTTTGTTTCGTACGTGATTCCTGAAGGCTTTACACACCCCCTTTTGGTCTCTCTGAAAGCGCATCGAGGAGATTCATCGCTGATATGTATATAGATTTGATAGCGGTGGGGTATGCACGACCACTTCCGTCTGCCGTCTCCCCACCCTCACATTTTTCACACCCTCTTGCTCTTTGCTCTTTCATACAAGGCGGCAGACACCCTTTTCCATCTACCTCGGGCGTTAGCGCGTGCACGCTGCACGTCAGGATTCTCGCCCTTCTCGCGCCTACTGGGTGCGGTCTCGACGATTTCACGCCAGAGCTGAGGCTTAAAAGCCCGTGGATAATTCAACGCTGCTTCTGGTCTCGCTACCTTTTTTTCGCGACTCCGTCTATCGGCCTTTTGTTGTTGGCAAAATACGAAGATGGAAGAACACGCGAGCAATCGAAGAAAAAAAAAATTAATCGAAAATGTATGTTATCGAATGTGGAACAATTGAAATTGTTTATTCATATTTTTTTGTTATTGACCATTTAATTATTTGTGCAATCTATTTTCAAAAAATGTGTATTTTCGTGCATGATCAATATATCAATTATACAAAAGCTCATGTTAATATATTTTCAATATAATTGATTTTGATGTTAGAGGGGTGATTATTACGTTATTTCATACACTGAGAGGATAATCCTTCGAATCGCGACGCCGGCTATTTGAATAATCAGTACATTCGTGCCCTTTGTAAAATATCGACAGCGAATAATCGATCAGTTCGGAAGATATTTGAAAGGTCCCATTTTTACCATCGACCTTATGAATCAGACGACTGCGAGTCTCACACCCTTCGATGACTAAGAACTTCGTTTTCTCAACTTCGTTATTATCGTGCATTAAAAAAAACCGACCTTTCGGTCAGTCGAGCGAGCGTTCCGAGGGCCCTTTCACTGTCGAGCAATTAGGTACATCACTTTTTCGAAAGTTGATCTATCATCCGTACTCGAGACACGCGCGAGTCGCTCATCATCGTTGCCTGGCGAGGGGCAGCTGTGCAGTTTTTGAAGCGCGCACCTGGAAATCACCGGTTTCCCTCCACGCAGGAATCACTGCGGGGGTCGGAGAACGATGGGCGCGTGGCGATTCATCTTTAAGCACCTTGTCCCTTTGTCTTCACCTCGAGAACGATTGCGCAGTCAAATTCTCCCGTTTGATATCCTCGTGTAGCCGAAAATTCGAACGGTCGATTCAGTGAAAAGGGAATATCATTCCGAGCGCCATTCGCTAGGCTTCGACATAGGGGCTTCAACGACGTCGTAGAAGAAAGTAGCTCCACTCGTTTCTTCCAAAATCGTGAAAGGCTTATCTCATACGAGGCTCTGGCGTGTGGAGAGACCTTCGCATGGGTGTGCGAGTGTTCCTTGGAAAAAAAAAAATCGCGAGAAGAAGAAAAAAAATGGTCCGGACGTTGGGTGAGCGGAGGATAGAATTGTCGAAGACGAGAAAGTACGGAGAAAGTGTAAGCTCGAACCCTCCGAAGCCGAAGGTGATTTCAAAGCGAGAGGCAAGAAAACGATGAGAAAAGTAGACGCTCCCGGGTGATTCGAGACGCACAGAGGGGGGAGAGTGTGAGAGAGCTCGTAAAGGGGGTTCAGCAGGCGCTGATATAAATTGAGCTTGCCATCAAGGCAAGCGGCGGGATCTGGCCGCGAGACACCCCCGACCCCTCCTCACCCCCGTCAGCAACGTCGACGCAACCAGGAACGGCAACGGGACGAGATATATAGGAGTTGATTTTCACCTCTCCATTGAAGAATAGACGGTCTCGTCCGCTTAACTATCTTCGCCCTACGATAAGGGAAAAAAAAGACGCTGAATAAAAAATAAAAAAGAAAAAGAAAAGAAAATAGAAATGAGTCGCGATAAAATAAAATAGGGTAAATGCCAGCTCAATAAATTATTATTATATAAATTATATAATAAATTCTTCTATGGATAGATACCTCTATATCGTTATTTTTATTTCAACAATTGCAGCAGCTTACAGACAAATATTCTATTGGCGTGCACCATGCGGCGGGCCGAATATCGAAGAAGTGAAAATAGAATATTTCGAGAAGTACAATAGATTTTGCGGAACGTCGAAAAAAATATCGCAGAGTTGAATTTTAGGTCGATGGAGCAAACCAAGGGCTGCGAATTTAATGAGAATAAATATTGTATAAAGTTGCGCTGGAGGGGTAAGTATTATAGCTAGTGCATCGGGAGCTCTGAGATTGATGATGGTGGTAGGTACGGGATGAGGAACGTCCCGTCGGAGGGTGCCCGAACGCATTAACCGGACCACCTACCGTTGCTCCGCGCTATATACCACGAACGTGTCACGTTGGCCAATATCTCTATCGCTCTTGCTCCGTTCGCAGGCGGGAAAGTCTTCCCGGTGCAGAGTCCGGCGAGCCCATTAGCACTCTCGTTAACGTCGATAATCGATAGTCGAAAAAAAAAAATCTCGACGTTCTATTCTTTTAAACGGAGTCATGATTCTTGAAAATCATTTGAACGGCGAAGATTAGAATTTGATCCGCATCTCCTAAGGACAGTGAATTTTGCTTCGTCGTGAAGGAAACTTCGGTTCCATAAAAACTTTTTTTCACGAGTTTTGAACTTTATCAAAAATGTCTGTTAACGCGATAACTGGCTATTTTTTAAATATTCGGCTAAAAATGTTTACCCAAACGAGATATTCCTATCCGATGACCGGTATGGAATTTGACGGTAATTGATCGAAACGTTTGAATTTCATTAGAGTGAGTGTATTTTTGATTATATGGAAAAATAGATATTTTACCTCGGTCGAATTTAGAATGAAATTGTCCATAAAAAAATGATGCAAATTAGATTTACTCGTTACTTCTCTATTTTGTTTCTAGTTTTATCGTATCAAACAAACTATCAAACAGCAAAGCTTCCCGTATGAGGAAAATACAATTACTTACGTAACTTTCTAATGGGCAAGCGTTTTAAAAGACGTCGAAAACAAGAAGAGCAAATCATGTACAGATCTAATCTGCATAATTTTTTTTTCGCTTTCATTCAAAAGAGTTGTCAAGTCTCTCCGGTTGACCGCACGACCCCATAGTAGCCATTGGCGGTAAGCCGAGAATCCGAGGGTTTGCGGTTGCGGTCAGAAGAATTAACCGAGAGAGGAACGATGTCCCGAAAGACCGGATTGGACTCTTTTCGAACTTTTTCTCTTTCCATCTCGTTCGCTAAAGCCCGACAAGCCAACGGCTGGCCGGAGTGCGCGTACCGAAGGAGCAGGAGAAGCTCGCGAAAGGGGTGGATCGTGAAAAGCGGCTATAAAATTGCGCGTACGAGCTATAGAATATAGCGGGTATAGAGTCGCGAAGCCTCAAAAGTATATTCTCCAACGCGCGAGGGCTCACCGATGGTGCTGCGGGCACTTTCGTCCTTGCAACGTATACAGCCGAGCCACCCCTCCCCCGTTCCTCTTTTTCTACCTAGCATAGATCGTAAACTTGATCCATTTATACTTTATTATTATTTCACGTTGGCAATATCGTTGCTCCCGGGCTCCGCGTTATTCGCCGGCAAGAACCCCGTGTGCGTGTGTCCCGTACGACGCAGCACCGTCGTCAAATTAGCTAAAACTGCTCGTGGTACTGGATTTACCTCGCGGTAACATCGGATAAGCTCGCTACACACACACACACCGACACACACGCACACAAGTTAACTGCTATAGAGCTTCGAATCTCATAGAGTCTACTTAAAAGAGAAAAAAAAGGGACGCGCATACCCCAGTGATATTTCATCCTTGATTTTTTCTGGAGGTAACTTTTTTTAACACTTTGCGCTACCTGACTTTTGTCAAAGCAAATTAACAGATATAGGTTCTAAGAAAGTGGCCCACTTGTTTCCATGTGATTTGGGATATAATCCGAATCCTCTTATGTTTGTATTAAATCGTGCGATTTGCCATTTGGCCCCCGTGAAATCGAGAATGTGACAAACGTACGGACGTCAATGGGTTCTCTTCGGTGAGGGGGTAAGTTCGGCATTGACGCCGAGGATAGACAAGAGATTCGATGTAGGGGAGTAGGTGCGACATCATAACCAAATGGGCGTTGGATGATGCTCCCTTGGGTCACTGCGGCGACACAGCTTATCCATTGAGAACCCCATTGCCCGGGACGCAAAGCCGCCCTTCCTCTTCTCCGGTAACGCAGAACACATGGAGAATCGTGCCCAGAGTCCAACGCATCCAGCCCGTTTCCCTTACAAGCGACGCACATATTCCGACACTCGCAACCCCCCCGTGATTGTATACATCGCATTATAGCATGTATGTGTGTATATATTATACATACACGCGCACATTTAGTCGTCGGATATACGTACGCCGGGCGCATTATACGAGTTATATTTTTCGGGGTCGAAAACGACGACGAGTAAACCTAAGAGCTAATATCGTGGTCCATGCATATTTATACCGCATTAAAAATCACCCTCCCTTAAAATGCATAGGCCGTTGCATAGCCAAGGCGCGTTCAAGCTTTACCGACCTCTTCGTCGTCTATTCTGTAATATTGTTGCTCTCCCGCTTCTTTTTTTTTCTGTACAGTTATTCTTCATTCTTCCTTGAGATGCGAAGAATGCTTTCCTTGTTTGTGCGAAAATATTAGTTACGAGGAGTCGAAATGCCGTGTAATTTTGTGAAGATTCTGTTAGCTTTCACACAGCTTTCAAAATCAGTCGACATGATACCTCGAAAACGCTAAATAGCGACCTTTCGAATTCATACAAAATATACGCCGGCGCACATTTATAGGTCTTTAACGATAATACTTTCTCGATATTTATTGCTGCATAATTTTGCTAAAATTGCGACAGTATTCACAAATATTCCAAATTTTAATTGGTCGCTATCCGATTTAAGTAAATTAGAAAGAAAAATCAGCGCTTTTAGACGCCTCCTAATATCTATTGACTTAAATAACTCTTATCTTTTTTTCGTTTCAGATAGACCCTATCGATCGAGTGTCTGCCCTCGAATACGTGAGAAAAAAAATCTTCTGTCGGCGACAAGGTATTTATATTTAATTTTCTAATAATTGTTCCGAACGCTCGACGTACTGGTAGGTGCAAAAATCAATTAATGTCATTTCGTAATATTTGAGAAGAAAAAATCCGAACCTCGGCTCTCGATTGTCAGAAACTAGGTTTGTCAATCGTTCCGAGAATATCGGCTAGATGCGCACTTGAAACGAGGCAGTTTCGACGTTGCATTTATGCTTCATCCACAACGCATAAAATGTACCGCGGCAACACACGGTGTTTTCATGCTTGTCCATAAAATACACGATCGTCGATCCGTGAAATATGCATAACACGTGTCAAAGAGCATCGTATAAAGCACGAGAAACAGAAGCGGAGGGTGTGAGGCGAAATAACTGACTGCGCTAGGATAATTCATTGCTTTTCGCGGGGCTCGTTTCGTTGGCACACTGAGCCATTTTACGCGGATGCAGTATCGTTTATATTTACCGCCGTAGCTCGCTTAGTGCATAAAAATATTTTGAGGCCCAAGGCAATATTCTCACGGATGCAGAATTTTTCTTGAATAAAAAAACGGGTAGATATATGTGCGTATATAAAAGATTGTCAAAGAACGGTCATACTTCGGTGCGTTCTATTATTTGGCAATAATGGAGTGGAACCGCTAAAAGCTATTTTTGAGACAAAGTGCAATAAAGAATGGATTCTGTATAGCTTTGCAGCACGTGCGTCGAAGATATCGGGAGTCTCCTGACACAGAGACTCGCACTTGTTCGTCCCGAAGGACGCAACGAGGGAATGGTAACCGGCAAGGCAACCCGCCATCAGTACCATTCGTTCGTTCGTCGGTCGTGTCCCCTGGGACACTTTGAAAGCAATGCTGCGTACCCGCCACGACCAGCCACGTCTCTACCATCGCATATGTGCTGACTTTTCCCGCAGTCCGCTCCATCCTTCTTCTGGCCATCCCCTGTCTCTCGGGCTGTTTCTCGTTTTTTTCTTCCACCCTCCGGCCAGGGATTCACTGACTAACAGCTCCGATTTTATTCTTATTCGGGGATAAATGATCCGAGACCTTTGGCGCCTGTCGCGCTAGATCGAACTCTCCTTCTCTATCTCTTCCCTTCTGGCACCATGAGGTCTCAAATGTAAATCGATTCACATTCTTCTAACTTTATCGCGATTTACTGTGGGTTATCACATTCGGATACTCTCAAGAGCATATTGACGAAGTCGATTACAAATCACCTGTTAAAGGTAATTTATTGATTATAAGTCTGTAATCTCTTTTTTTTTTTGAAGATGTTCTCGATTTTTACAAATCTCATCGATAGCAAATGAGCGACTTTATTTTTTTTATTCAAAGGTTTGAAGGAAGACTTTGCTGAAACCATTTTGAATATTCGTACGACCGGTTAGCCATTATCGAGGTTAATGCTATTTGGCATCGGAATCATGTTCTGTGATTAATTTTAGATACATTCTTCTTTAAAGTAATTATTTTTTTTAAGGTTTTAAATTTGTATCTTCAAAAATCGCGTCGGTAATTGATTTCGTTTTCTAAGATCGATAACGGTAGGTCATATCGCCCGTAATTATGCGTGGAAAAAGCTCGAATCGCAGAATACGAAAGGATGCTAGAGTTGTTCCATATTAAACTACAGGCACATCGTCGAGTTCATCCGCAAGCACAGTCGGCTCGAAACAATTCCAATAGCGCGCTAATGCCCGACTCCCGCGGCCCATCGCGAACGGATTTAGTTTTGTATCCGAAAGAGCGCGAAGTGTCTGACTATCGTTGAGTCGATGGTCTCAACCGCCCATCGTCGAGAGGTCGTATTCCATAAAATTGCGGACGGAGCGGCGAGCGGGAATAGCCCGGCGGGGTTGTTCGGGTTTGCGAATCGCCGGGAGTAATCGAAAGGACCCTTCAAGCCTAGAAACGAGCAGTTACCTCGGAGCAGTTAAGTTAAATGCCTGTTAGCAGACATTAACTGCTTTTGCCCCGCGAGCGGGCGGCTCGCGTATATACCGCCTCTGTGTCGCGCACTCGGATCTACCGAACCAGAATATGAGAGAGAATCCACCATCGGGCATTGGTCACTTCTCTATTCCGAACATTCGACAATTGCAGTTTTAATCGACGCACTTAATTATGATGAAAATTAAATCGCTCGAACGTGTTCGAATCGTGCACGAAGCGCATCGTCAGATCTAATAAACTTTTCACCGGGCGCGAAGTATCCGAGCCCGTTCCCGGGGGTTCCGACCGTCGCGCAATCACGCACGGTATTTTAATACCTCTTTTTTTTCGCTTTTCCGCAATAGCGATGTATCGTCAATGAGAATCTCGAAATAACGGCGATACGATCAACACAGTAACCCGAACGACAAAAAAGAAAAAAAAAACTGAGGTAATTAATCTCGCAACAACCAGATACGCTCAATCGAGGGCGTTAAGTGCCAATACGTGTATGCAAATAGGATGAAGTTTTCCACTCGATTTGTCACTTTGCGACAGAAGTGCAGCAGGTAAAAGAGTCATGCAAAAAAAATGAAGAACGTCAGAGGGTTAGAACAAAAAATACCGGTATTGATTGAGCTTCGACCGAAGTGCAGTAGTCGTCAAAGCGCAGAGGGTCGATGGACTGAAAATTACCGCGGATGATCGACGGAAGGTCGTGATTTTTTATTTATATATACGTACATCTATATAAAAACGAGTACGCGCGAATCGAAGCGCTGAGTATCGCGACCGGTTCGTCGAGGCGTCGACGGGTTTTAATTCGACAGAATCCAGTCCGCCAGCGACCATCGGCCGCTGTCTTTCTCACCCTTGCCAAAGCTCGGTGGAGCTCGCAACCCCACGACGAAACTTGTACATTTATTTTGTCCGAGCTTCGCCGATGGCGAGCGTTCAACGGCGTACATTTTAAAATAGTCTATCGTTTCTGTGGCGTATATCCGCATCAGCGTTGCCTGTGCCCGCTGACGGTGCCGGATGGATGCTTAATTGATTTTGGGCGGGCATTCAAAACCACCCGTTGTCCCGACTGACGGTGCATGTTGAATGCGAACCAGGCGCTCCGAAACCCGAAATCATCAACGGCAACGCGATGGACGCAAAGTACGGTCATTGAAAACTGTTAATATCTCGACGTACTGGTTTTAATAAATTCAACGAAGTTTTTAACGATAAAAAGAAAAGTAATTAAAAAAAAAATCCGCGAATGAAAAAAGTACAATTCGTGTTTAGTTCGGACAGATGTGTCCTCGGCGACGCGAAGATATCGCCGAGAGTCAAAAGTCGCCAGACGGTTGAAATATAAACGCTTCATATCTGCAATTTTCATTCGCTTATTATTCTTTTTTCGTTCTAATTCAGTTTCGTTCTCGCGGCGCTCACTACGGAATGGGTCGAAATGAACGTCAATAAATAATGAAGAGAGATGAAGAAGCAAATGAGCTCAATAGCGGTGATGATATGACCGATAATTGTAGTTGGATAATTTTCATAGAAAAGAAAAACAAAACACAAATGATAGACACACACGCCAACGTGGCGACAGTTCTATACGGTTTTCTATGTTTTTGGACGTATCTCTTTCGCGATGCAGTTGAGGACGTTTTTTTTGCGAGTCTGAAAAGAACGGAAGAACGAAGTAGGAATGAAAAAAAAGTTATCTGCAACACTATGCATTTTCTTATGTTACAGCTCGACATTATTCGCTCTATATAGGATAATTGCTATATTTGAGAAGTAAAAATCTTTCACATTGTCTTTTGACTGCGAAAAAAAATTATACATATATATATGCGTATATATATATATATATTCAAGCGGGCGACCCGCCATGGCAAGTCAAGAAATCTTTGATAGCCGACGCTCGATAGCGCGCAGAGAGTCGTTGAGCGCCGGCGCCCTTACTCGCAGCCCCATTGGTGCCTCAAACCCTCCGTGCCCGTTGTTCCCGGATAGTACTCGCCGCACGTTCCCTTGGAAACGCTTCGTTCGCTCTGATATCAACCCCCCTCAACGGCGGAAGACCTCTTTCAATTAGACTCCGCAGCCCTCCCCAACTTCGCCGCTATCTCCGCTCGCGTCCCTTTGCTTTTCCACCTTGCCTTCTCGGTCTGACTTTCCCTCGAAACATCCTGACTGCCTCGCGTGCCTTCTCTATACGGTCCATCTCACTCTCGCAATCCTCACACGGACGGGCCTCGCATTTACTCCGTCTCAATCGTTCTCCACCTCCCCACATTCATCGTCATAGACGGTGCGAAAGGTATCTTCGCGAAAAGCATCGAATGCCGCAATAATGTTCAATGCTCAACAGACTTGAAAACTTTCTGCTTCACGCTACAGGCTTTGTCTACCTTCGCATATTAACTGTACCGGGTATGTCTTCCCCGCAGGCACAAAGTAAGCAATATCGAATATATTAAATTTCAAATATGTGCAATAACACTATACAATAGAGCTCCATTCCTTGAGGTCGGAAAGCATGATTGGTATGCTCTAAAACGAAATAACTGCAAGTTTAATTCACAGAGGAGTTTGAAATGCGCAAACTTCGGACATTGAATCAAAAGCAACGTGTCCTCATGTACTGCATTAATAATTCTCAAAGCTTCAGTAGAATGAAATAAACCGGATATTTCTATTACGACCATGCCGAAATTTCAAAAACTTTCAGTGGTTCCAAAGTTGTTCGGATATTTTTTTAACCTGACAATTTTATAATTTTTTATTTTGTTTTTTGAACGAACTGCTTAAAGCGTGCATTTGCAATGCGCATCAAAAATCGTAAAGAATATTCTTCGCTCGTGTATCTCATATAGCTTGATATCCGAAACACTATGAAATTAATGAAATTTAAACTCGCATTTATTCGGGTATGCAACGGTCGACGGACTCCTCTTGAAATAAGGGCCTCAATGAGCCAAAATGTTTCTGTGATAGGTATACCCTGTGAATAAATAACTGTAAATTGTATGAACTCAAGAATTCGAAATTTAACAACTTCGTCCATTGAATGAACAGTATGTGCCCGTGGGCGAGATTGCACATTTTTTAAGTCTTCGTTGAATTAAATCTACCAAACATTTGAATTACCAAATAATCGCAGCAAAATTTGAAACAAGTTGAGTAGTGATGGTCTGAATGGACTTAATATATGTTAATTATATTATACACTGCATACTAAAAAGGAAATAAAAAGAAATGTAATGCTTTATCGCGCATTGCAGATGCGGAATCGTAAAGTAGCTTCCGCGGCAATTTCGGATAGACTGATATTAGAAATACTCCAAAATTGATTTCACAATCGTCTGCAACTAGTTTGTGCCTACGCAACGATTAGCGGTTATAAGTTGAATAATGCCTAGTATTCGTTGACATTGAAACGTGCAAAGTTTCGTGTGAATCAGATGAACGATAGGAAAAACGAAAAGCGTCCTCCCAATGTAAATTATCCGAAAACTACCCGAAAATTTAAAATTTATTGATTTCGTCCATTGATTGAACAACCATGTTCGTAGAATTCATTATTAATGCATCAAGTATTAGAATTGCAAAATAGATGTATCCGAATTACAAACTAGTTCGATAAAGTCAAATCCGTGCATTAAAATAGGAAGTAGGTACATTTGATATTAAAGGAATAATTTGGACAAAAACGCGTACATTGACGGTCATTGATTTATAAGAAAATCTTCTTGTCAGTTCTAGAGTATTTGTTAGTCAAATGTCTTTATGAATGGTCGGTCTGCCACATCTTCAATAGGTTTAATATAAAATACTATTAAAAAATCGATCCACAACCAGCTTTCAATTACCTACGTAAGGATTGACGCATATTTAATCGAATAATTAACAGTTAATAAACGGAAATATTTCGGCTGTCGAAGGTACATTATTTTTTCCATATTGAAACGTACCGGGTTCAGTATGAATTCGAAAATTATATATATAAAAAAGCAGAATATGAAGCGAGGAGGCTTCCTCGGAAGCCGCCGTCCCGAGACGATAAATGAAATATCAAAGAATGGAAACGTTCTCAGTTTTCACAAGTGCAACGGGCGAGTTCTCTGCACATATTTGCAGATCTCATTACACATGCCCAACGAAAATCTGGAACATCTCGGTCGTGTGTGTTCACGAGATTCTTGTATGCGCTCCCGTGCATCGCGAGAAGTTACGACGATGTCTATATCGAGCAACACACCACGCGGGAGGACTGCTTGATATGCGGAGAGCGTTTCGCTTGACTGACGCTTGCGAGTTCCTTTTTTTTTCTTTTTTGCGAATAAAAATTTCATGAGTTTCTATTAGGCACGATTTTTACCCGACGGTTTTTATTCGCCTCACTTTCCGTTTCTCACGTCGAAGACTAAAAATAAAATAAAGCTAGACTTGGCAAAGTCGAGCGAGCGCGGCTCTTACGAAGCTTCCGGTTTATACATTCGAGTCATAAAACTTATCGCGTTTAACACAACACATTTTGTAATGGAAACTTTGTAGCATTGTCAAAAGAAGTGTAGATGAAAAAATAAAGAAATCAGTATAATAAGTATGAATACTAAAATACTAGTAGTATTAAAATAATTCATTACAAATAATATAAAGAAATAAAATCGATGAAAAAATGACCGCGAGCGGCTATTGAATATGCCGAAAGCATGAAATATGTTTTTTTTTTTTTCACATATGGTGAAACGGCGGAAGGGAAACTTTTTTCGAATGTAATAATCCGTAAAGAAGCTGCAAAGAATAAGGGTCGAGCCATTTCATAAAGATGTTGGGCAGGTAAATTAGTTCGCGACCCAATCTCTTGGACTGAGAACGAAAACAAAAGATCATATTATTGGAGGATCATTGAATCGTTCTTAAAATAAACCGACGGCAAGAAAGCGTCGGAGGTGTTATCGGAGTTCGAGTAATTTCATAAAGCACTCGAGACGATGTTCCCAAATGAATCCAATGGAAACCTAGTCACTCGGATGCGCGAAGAAAAATAATCCGGATGAAATTATCGGATAAGTCTGGCGAGTCTTTACACTAAAATGCGAAACGATAATCGAAGAACCATTCAAATCTATCGAGCGTATAAACTTCAGCGTTGGCCATTTCGACGGAAATGTCCGTCAACTTGTGCCTAATTATAACGGGGATAACTCCTCCTCTTTGCGAGCGAATCGCCACCGCGATGCCTCGTGACTTATGAATGACGGAAGTACGCGGGAAGAGAGAGCTCATCGACCCGCGGAGAGCTATCATCCCTCTTCGGAGTTGCTCTGATGTACCGACTACTCCCGTATAAAATTTTAATCATCCGACACTTTTCCACCCTGCCGCGACAGTCCTGACCACCGGGAGTTTTCGACGCTGCCCGCAAGAGCTTGTCACTCTATCGTTTTAATTCCGATTTGAAAAAAATATTATCAGATTTTTTTTCCAATTCCTTGTCCTTTCCGTTTGGCGAAACGTACAGAGCGGCTTTGAGAGCTCGTTTTTTTTTTTCCAATTCGTTCGACATTATTTTTAAAGCTTAATCATTTGTCTCATGAATTTTCCTATCGCTTACAAAAGGCTACGAAATTATTACAAAAGCGTTCGGATGGCTCGTTTGATTGATAAGATGGTTTTGCCGAACTCGGAATAATCATCAATGAAGAGATATTTGAGTTTCCGTGTTTCGTATAATGAGTAAAAAAAAATATTTTAGTTGCGTTTGATTTTTATGCGAGATGTTGATTAGTAGCGTGGAACTCACTGTTAAAACTGACTCAAAATTTAATGCACCCGAAAGTACGGAACTTTTTAACATCGTAAATTAACTGAACATTCGGATAATTCGTAGTGTAATTTTCCAAATTTTTAACGGTATTGATTTGAAGTCGTTATTTTCCTCGACAAATTGTAATATTTTATTGAAACTGCATTGACTATATCTTATAAAGCTTTTATACATCAATCGTGTAATACTTTTCAAAACAAGTTTGTCCGATTTTTAGACAATTTTATGCAACATGACGGCAAACTTGATAATTTTAATATCATTCTCTTTTATATTCGAGCATGTTTTGTAAATTTACAGTCTGAGGGATTTTGATCTCCGATTTAGTCTACGATGATTATCAATTTTTATTCTACGCATACATTGCATTTGTTATTTATTTTTTCCCCGCTATTGGGTTTTAATAAAAAAAATCCCTTGTTCTTTGAAAGCATAAAAAAGATAAGCTCAACGAATTTTGCAATTGCGAATGGTCGGTCGAAAATTCGATACGAAATTCCACATTAAAGTTTGGCTACGATTTTCCTGATTACAAAAGGGTTGTCCCGTTTCGAGGCACAGAGTAAACAGAAGGCAAACGGGCAGAAGAGAGAGTGAGAGTCATCGCGGTCTCCGGGTGAGAGCGAGGTCCATTCGGAGTCTCGGAGTTTTGCGGTCGTGCTGTACCAACTCGGAAGCACGCGACACGTACAACGAGACAAGGAGTCCCACCAAAATTCGAAGTCCCCCGGGGAGAGAAGTGGAACGCGGTCCTATAACGTTGCGAACTACCCCCGTTGAAGGCTTAGCGACTCCAACTTTGACTTTAATCCGGGCAAGAGCCGACGAGGTCTCGGCGTAGGCCTTGACAATTGATTCTAAGACAGTCTTGACAGTATTAACCACGAGAATCTCGTTTACACGGACAAACTCCGCTACATCGTCATGATCGTAAAATAATTAATCGTCGAAAATAACTCATATTTTTGCCCCGTCAACGCCACTCGGGAGGGGGCAATGACGGAACTTTGTATCATTGCTCTACTTTGACGATAATCAATATTTCTTAAGTCATTTTCGTTGCATTCGAAACGTCGGTAATCTCAACAAGGGTCAAGTATCGATAAAGTTAATATCATAAAAATAATAGACCGCAGAACCTCAATCAAGACAGAGCAAAAAAAATATCTCGAACCCACCGAGTCCACTAGATGCGGACAAACGAACTGGAAAAAAACAAGAAAAAAATAATATGAGAGACACTAACTTGTACTCTGCTTTCCGTGAGGCCGATTCTCATCGCGATCTCTTCTCTCAAAAAGATATCCGGATAGTGAGTTTTGCTGAAACACCTCTCGAGCTCGTTGAGCTGGGCCGGAGTGAATCTCGTCCGATGACGCTTCTGCTTCGCGGGTTTGTCATCCCCCTGGCCGATCGACGCAGCGCTGCCTGAAAAAAAAACGAAAAATCCCCAATAGTCATCGAACTAGCTCAATTCATAAATATATTCTATCGCCATTCTCCATCGCTACAAAATTGCGCACAATAGAGTTTTGATATCTCTTTTTCATCGTTCGTTCGGAAGTTTTGCATGGCCTTTAATATTCGATAATATGGAATATATCTACAACGATGTGGATAACGCAGAATCCACGAAGCTTCGTCAACGTCCAGACAGAAACTCTATCTTTTCCTTGCCTCTGGCTTCTCCTCGGCTCTGGGAATTCTATATATCTCGCTCGCCATTTTCTCTCGTTAATTCGTGATGAGCCGGAGAGCGAGAAAACGACGCCGGTGTGTTATACTATAGATATACTCAACTACACGGTAGGGAACCCTCCGAAGAATCGATTTTCCCTTTTTTTCTCTTCTTTCCGTTTCTTTTTTTACAACGAAAGTTCACGCCGACTCTCCGATGAAAAATTCTACCCGCTTCTTAGTTCCCTGGATTGCGAAATCTGCGTCTATCGGTTTGCATTCTCCGGTAGCTTTGAATAATATTTGGTCCCTGATAACACTCGACGCGTTTTTTTACTCGCGAATTCGTTGGGTAACAAAAAAAATTCTAACTACCAATCGTCCCGATAAAAACCCAATAAAATTATAATGGAATGAGTTTAATATAAGTGTCCCGACGAAAAAAAACCCGGCGGATGAGCAAGAGTGAGGGACCTACCTGCGCCGGGCATGGTCATGATTAATTCCTGATGAAGCGTGAGCCCTCCACCGACGGTAAGGCCTCCACCCAAATTCGACCCCAGCACACCGTCCAATTTCTCGTGGCGCTTTAGTTCCTGCGCATGAAGGTCCTTCGTTCCTGCGAACGTCAAAGGACACTGCTTCAATCTCGCTTTTTTTGTCCCCTCTCTCTCTCTCTCTCTCTTTCTCTCTATTTCTCGTTACCTCAATTTTATTATTTTTCACTAACAATCCCCGTTCGTCTGACTGTCGAATCCATTATTCATTCCCCTCTCGTCTCTTCCTGTCTGACCTTGCGATAACTCGTCCTTAGTCTTTCTTCTTTTTTTTCATTATGCGATAAGAGTATCTCCCCGCGCTATTCGTAACTAGACAATAGGATTTTCTTTTCTAATTTTTCTTCGGTGTATTTGAAAAAGGCAACGATTCATTTATCCTCAATTTATCTCCATCGCTTATTTATTTTCTTATCGTTCTTATCTAACCCTTTTCCTCACAGACGGTCGATACATCTTTCGCGTCTGCCACCGACGGTCAACCCCGTTACGTTCCTATACCTCGAAGCTCGTATATGCATAGCTAAAGGCACACCATACAGATGTAGTTTAAATTTGTATAGGAGCAGAAGCCGTCCGAGGAGGTTGAGATCAGTGACGAGCCCGAGAGGGACGAACGGCACGGGTCACTTAGCACAAAGGTGCGAGAATCGTCACCGGCCTCCGCGCTTCTAGGCGAGCAAATATACTTCGAGTACGAACGATGAGCGGTCGCGCGACGACGAATACGTGAACGACGCTGGCCACGGTCCGAGTCCCACATTTCGTGGCGCATGTACGATACGATGTCGGAAATTGATTCTAGAATGAATATCCATTTTTTTTCTTCAATATAACTTCGGGCGTTGGTACCACTAGGTGTCGTTCGGTGAATAAACAAAAAGAAACTTCTTATCAACAAAACAACTTTCCGCATCGAGCGAAGCGACGGCAGGCAAGATACTTGTTATCCACATTTCTGGGTCTGATTTTTCAGGAATATATGGCTATTTTTATCAAAATACATCGAATGGATTCCATTCCTTTATAAATAACAAAACTTAAAAGCACTTTGGATTTTTATATTTTTTGGGTCGTTTTTTCAAAACGATATTTCTATTTTTCCGGAACATATCCAATTGATTTGATTCATTTATCAATAATAAAAGTGGGGGCACTTCCTGTTATTTTCTTTTTTTTGCGTTGGGGTTTTTTTTTTAACAAATCGAATGAACGTGATTCGTTGAAAAATAATCAAAATCAAAAGCACTTCAATGTAGATTCGCGAATGCTTTATACCTTACACAGTACACCGGCAACGCGTCGTCAAATGACGTATGCGTTGCGTAAAAAATTAGATTCGTTAGCGAGTTTGCTTGCTACTGTTTCGCCTTCTGCTCCTTCGGAGATTCGTCGACGTCGTCTACTCCGCTCGTTGTACGAGCGATAAACCCGGCATTGTCTCGGTCGTTATAACATTATATAGAAGAAAAAAAAACTGCTCTTTGCTGGTCCGATTAGACCTCGAGGACGTCCAGCCGTCGCAGTGTCGAAGAACATCGCAAGGAAATAGTCGAGATTCTCGAGAGTTTCGACGTCGAGGATAAGTTCAATGAATGCAAATAAGTTGAGCGTCCGCTGGAGTGCGGTACGATCGTGCGCCACTCGAACTTTGATCAATGGAAGTTGAAGAAGAAGCGGTATAACGCATGAATGAAACTTTACGACTGGTCCCGGTACATGTTTTTATTTTCCACCGGTTCAGGTTCCCGCAATGGTTTTATTCCGGATTTTATTGGCCGAGGGTGAGAGGCAAAAAAAAAGGGATAGACTCGAGGTAAACGGTAAAGTAGCAAGAGGATGGAGGCGTTTACGAGGAGGAGCGCCCGCACATCATGAAAATTCGGCAGGTTCCCTTTGATCTTGCTATTGCCACGCGGCAGAGGGGTACATTTTTTTTCGCTGTTCGCTATATTTACGCCCTCGCTTCTGTCCCGGTGTTTTCCGTTCGGATGGGATTCGCATCTCATTCCGACGGTCGACGAATTTTAACAGGTAGGACTCGTGTAAGATCGACAGTGACGAAATGATTCAAATAACGACCATACTGATTCGGTGCTTTCTTTTCGCGTAGCTCCAAAATCCGCGAAGCTCTTCGTATCTATCGGGTCACGTGTAGTTGATCACTTCTAATTTCAATGCAATTCTCGCCCGCGCCTTGGTCGCGCGGCAAGCAAGCACAAAATAAAGAGCAACAAAACCAAGAAACCGTAAAAAAGAATTGAAAATTAATTTACTTAAATAATCCACGTCATTCGTCAAATTAATCTGCATTAACTAACCGAGTACTGTGCTTCTGGATTGCAAAATCAATCGATCGAGACTCCAATCCGCCAACCCGTCGGATTACAATTCACTCGTGCAACAACGCAACCCCGAAATTTTTCGCAAACTTTCACATCGCTCCTGCCGATCACTATAGGTATAGGACTCATCGCCGATTATTTGCCGCACTTACCGGTAATGCCATGTAGGGAACCGCCAGCCGATATATTGTTGAGCATCCCTCCCCAGGAGCAATACTCCTGCACACCCCGCGCCAATCTGCGTTCAATCTTAACTCACTTTTATCTCGAGACGAACAACAAGTGTAATTTGGTGTCTGTACGTTGAAATTGTTTTTTTTTTTTCTAGTTATTTTTTAATCTTCTCTCAACGACGTGTCGGCCTTCAATAGATTTATTTTATAATCTTTAAGTCGTATTTAATTTACATATATATCTTTTTTTAATTTATGAATTAATGCGCGATAATGTATGTTAAATTGAGTTTATCATTCTATGAATAAAAACCACGATGCTCGATGTTAGCCGTGAACCGAACGAACGGCCCGCACCTTCGGAGGGCAAACAGCGAACTGCCTGGCTGCCATATCCAAACTCCCCACCTCCGGATCGTGAACGGCCGAGGCTTCTCCACCTCGGCGTGCGACTATCTCTGTTCGTTGTCGGTCTCGAACGCCCACGAGCCGAGAGACCGTAGCGAAGCTTTCGGTCTCCCCCCCGTCTATCCCTGTCGCACTCTCGCGGCGATGCGTCGCGCGGGAGTTGCCTCGACCGGATAGCCGGAGAATCGGAGGCACACAGCTTTGACTCGGCGGTACGCGGGGAAGCCCCGATACACCTATCCCCCTGCTTGTATGCTTGTGGGCGTGATATTAAATCGCTCGCATCCTTTTGCTTCGGCTCGCTCACCCAGGAGCGTAACAGCTATCTTTCGTTACCCCCGCGACGATAACGTTTTAACACTCGAAAGATCGCGCATGAATTTTCTTGCACGAGCGAGCTTATCATTCGTACGTTTTGTACCTTTCGATTCAATGCGAAACCATCGATAGGCGTAGAGCAGCCATCGCGAAGTCCCGGAGATATTCTAATAAAGAACAATGTGCATAGACCGACAGCGCGGAGCTTACGAGTAGCTACTGCCAGTGTCGATCAGACCGCGAATCTGAAAGATAGCTCGGCACATAATGCACTGCCAATCGAATATCGTGAACGACGTTAAGTAGTAAAAGGCATTGTCGACCGGACGCGAGTTCTCCAGTTCCGTTTTCAATCACCTTGGATCTAAAGAAATTCAAGGATCTGTGTGAAAGTAAAAATAGTACTCAAAGTCCTACCGGCAGTAGCAATAAAGTTGCAAGTAACAAGAAGGAACAGAATAAAAAGAATAATAATGATAAAGGAAAAGGAAAAGGAAGCCTGTTGAAAGTGAGTTGGTTGTTAGGGATATAGAAACTTGCTTCTGGAGTGCGAGTTGGGTACGGACTATAACCGGTTTTTGCTTTACTCCCACGTTATCACGGAGAGAAGTAGAAAGGGACGTTGTATGGAGAAGAGAGCAAAGTCTCTCATAGGACTGGCAGTGGCAACAGTAGTAGTAATAGTATATCCGAGCTCTCGTAGCTCGAGAGCCCGAACTCTCAGCCTCGCTTGCTTGTCTGGACCGAAACGCGTTTCGGCTGGTGCCTCCCCCCCTCTTCCGACAAGCGTGCTATCCGTTCCCGTTGCTGCTTCTGCGTATGCTTTAAGCCCGATATCGCTTGTGCTCGCGGGTAGGCGTATCCAACCTCGAGGTTGTCGTCCAATGAGATTGCAAGCCCGCCCTGCGCTAGAGCCATCGGTGGGGATTCTCGGCGGCGCCGGAGATTTATTGAAATTTTATTTTTATGGACGTCGAGCGAAGCGTGGAAGCGAGGCTCTGTTGCCTTCGGTTGCCCCCTTACAGAAGGGGATGGGCCCCAGGTAACCCCAGGCAGGCACGCCAAGACCAAAGGCAAGATTGCTCCGCGACTATACGCGCCGTTCCACCTCTTTGTTTTCACTCTTTCTTTTATTTTTTATTTTATTTAATTTTTTTCTTTCCTTTTTTTTATCTTTTTGCTTCCTTTCCTACTTCCATTTCCCTTCGGCGCTCCTCGTTCTGTCGACGGCCGTTGGACTGGCGCTTCTTTGGCCCCTCGGCCCTACTTCCTAATACGTATATACCAACCCCCGGGCAACCATCTCCACTGACTTTACACAGGCATCCTCCTCTTCCGCTTCACTCGCGGCCACGTTCTTTTAATTTAATAGCTACTCGTTTTTTTTTATCCGCGCTTCGTTGCCGGAGGACTCGAGAGCATCGGAGGATAGAATTCACGATTTTATTCTCGATGGCTCTGAATCAATGAGATTTCTTCTATCGGGCATGGACACCGAATTGTCAGGAGAAACACTTCTCTATCGCAAAGTGGTAACGGACTTTCATGCACAGACTTCTGCATTTCTTTTTTCTTCGTTTTTTTTTCAAGCACAATTTACAGTTTTTTTATTGCTCGCTCTCGCTGTGTCCATTGCTTGGGAATTATAGCCGCGTACACGCTCGTAACCGAGGCTTACAAGTATATTGTATATTCGTATCATCAGCGAGTCTGCGTGGTCCTCCGCCTCCCCCCTCGGGCCGTGATCGATTTTAAACGGACTCGAAACAGCCCGCCGGCAACGAGCAGACAACGAGAAATAACGCACACATGGTAGACGGAAGAGACGACAAATTGACAGTTTGTCGAACGCAGCACCGGCGTCCTACTGTTGCGTGTCCCAAACTCGCGGCCCTCCTATTCCTCTCAGTTTCGCCCAACCAGAGGGTGGCAGAGTTCCCTGTACATATACTCGAAGCCAAAACTATCGCCAAACGTTTTTCACGTTTCTCGAATGGCAACGGTTCGTCCGAAACCGCCTGGTTCGTCAACCCTTTTTTTCCATCACCCCCGCCGCTCTTATACATCAACGATTTCAATTTTTAGTCGTCATTTTGGCTAATCAATGGAGTCACCGGTCTCGACAAAAACGTCGAAAATGTCTTCGATTTTCGGAGTGACCGTCTCGAAATAGTTCGGCCGATTAATAAAACGGCGTGTACAGTTTCAAACTATTCATGAACGAACGGGGCCCTTATACGAAAATAATTTGATAATTATTCGTCAAGCAGGTACTCGGAGCGAAACCGACTGTTACATACCAACATTCGCGAATCGCTATTATTACCAGACTCAACGTCGAGTTGGCGCTTTCCCAAAGTGCTACAGAGGAGCGAGTATCCTCGCTGTATCACATCCATATGTGTGCGTGTGTGTGTGGGCGGGGGTGGGTGTTTATGCGCGCGTTGTAGGGTTTGGGCTTTGGATACTGGGCGTCGGATCGATGGGAAATCGACTGGAGGGTTCCGCACACGCAAGTCTGGTTGTACCGAAATATCGGTGTATATCCTGGGCGCATTCCGAAGGCACGTAGCGCGTTACCAAATGAAGGGAGGAAGGCTGCTACTCACAACCGTGCTTTACGCGTATATTTCGCGAAGGGTTTGTGTTGGGCCACAAAAGGGTGGAGGCAACACAACGGCGCCGGCGACACAGGTAGGAATTTCTGTTATTACATACCTGCTTCGACGGTATGCTCGTAGAGTTCTCACCGGGTCGGTGTGCAGCCGCACAGACGTCGGTGTATGCGCGCGCTCTCGTGAGAGACTTGACTATCCTAAGGGTGGCAAACTCGTCGTTTCTCCGAAACGCACATCGATCTCGCAGTCTATACTCTGTACGATCGCAGTAGAGTTACTTGTTTCTAAACGTTTCTACTCACTGACTTTATCGTTCGTGCTCAATGCTCGTCGCTGAATTCTAATGGCTTTCGGTCAACGAGCCATCAGTACTTGCGAGTCTACATCTATATCTCGAACTACTGAACGAAGATACTTTATGCTACCTGCTTGATACCGGGTTTTTATCAACAAAAAAAGTGTAGTAAAAAGTTCCAACTTTGGCCTGAAAACGAAACCGCATTTCAAAACTGTTTATCGACACAAAAAAATTTCATTACTCAAGAGTAAAAACGTTTCGCTGCCGGTTCGCTAGTCGTGGATACGCGAAATCAACCGCGCGTTATTTGGAAAGCGGCCGAGAGTTTTTCGTCTGCACTGAAACGGTAGATTAGTTGAGAAAACTAATAGTTTTGTGGAACATTCAATTGTTTTTTCTTAAAAGTCGTCCCAACTAACTGTTATTTCTCTCAATCAACAAATTTTAATTATCTCAACTAACAATTTTTTTTTTTCGGGAATTCATGAAAATATTCAATACTATTCGTCCAGCAATAACTTTTCGGTGAGAGTTTTTTTTTATTTTGGTTCGTTCTATTGTGAATTGTTTATCAACTTTTTTTCAACGAACGAGTTTCTCAACGAAAGGCATAAATTCTTAGCTAATGCAATGTTGCAAAAGAAATTTCACATTTTTCTATGATTAAGGATTCTTTATATTCGGTGAAATTGCAATATCCCGAGGTACATCTATCCTAACAATAAAGTGATACGAGAAATCTTGAATCATCGAGTAATTCTTCCAATTTTTTCCTGTTGGATATGTGCATTTTTTTCGAGAATTTGAACGCCGTTCGAACACAGAAACACCAACGACTTCTTCCAAGTGTGGCGCACCAAAAGTGTCACCAGTTTCTTTTTTTCCAATTGTCGAAAAAGATTATTGGGGTCCAAGACTTGTCGAACTTTTGCAAGCAATGCATTAGAAGAACACCAAAACCCGACCTGGAAAGTGGTCGGAATGTTGAGATAGGTCGTTACCACCGAGGATTTAGTGGCTTCGTTAAGCTGCGAGCTTCATTCAATTTTCTTCAATTTGCGACAATTTGTGCTTACGGGACGCGCTGGGCGCTCACGAGAACACATATAAAGAGATCGGGGGATTGTGTGTGCGCGCAGCCTCAACCCTCCTCGAGAGCTCGCTCGATCGTACGGTAGAATTGTTCACGGTGTGAGAAGCAACGAGCCTGGTATACCCGCCCGTTGACTTTCCACTCGAACAACATAAACAACCTTCCGAAATGTCCGAACCTCGCGGAAGGAATACTCGTGCGTTTCTTGAGTGCTCTTCGCCCAAAGGATTACCGTGAAAAAAAAGTCAATAAAATTCTATCAAAAATCGCCCGGCTCATCCGGCCGGAAGCGTCATTTAACGATTCGAGCAAAAACATTTCAATTTCGCTTTCGCCCCATTGCTCTCAGTCGTGAACCGAATACAAGAGGTCGCGCGCGCCAAGAAGTAAGGTTCGTCGTCGATTGTTTCCGCTCGACGAAATTCCATCGACGAGCGACGAAAACGACGAGGGTGATTCGGTGTATGATACACGGTTGAAGAACCGAACGATATATAAAACGCCAGTCGCGTATGGCCGACCTACGTCCCGTTCTCTATACTGGCCCGAAGACAACTCTTATATTGGTAACAAATGAAAACGTTTTTCGTAACGTCGCACACTCCGAGTTCATTCCTCCTTTTTTCTTCCTATCCCCGAACGCGGGTCTTGGTGCCTCGAGTGCAGCATACTTTCTACCATCCTATTTCGTTGATAATTTCTTTTTTCTTTTTATCATATTCCATCGCAGTTATATGAGTTCCGTTGTAGCTGCAGAGCACGACGAAAAGGAATGTCTGGCCAATTCCACTCTGGAATTTGATGCACCTGGTTGTTGTCTGTGCATGCTCGGAAAAATAGGAAAGGAAAACGACGACTATGGCGCGCACGATTCCCGATAGAGTTTCCTACGTCGATGCGAATGATTAACCTTTGTTCCAGAGACGTACCAGAGTAGCTCTTGAAGTATCATTCTGCAAATTATTACATTCTAGTGAGTGGGCAGGTTGAGGGGGTCGTTCGGGAAGTGGAAAGTAGAGTTCGGGAGATGAGGATAGGGGATGGTTTTGAGCGTTGATATTACCTATAGCGGTGGATGCCTCCACCACCGCACAACGCGCACGTATGCTTTCATTAGACGTTACCATCGAGCGTTTCAATTTAACGCGGGAGAACTACCCTCAAGCCTCGTTTACAGGTCTATAATATCTACTAGCCTGGGTAGATGATAGCGCGGGCTCTCCCTGGCCACTGTTGCCCCCGGGGTATACATGCCCACACTATCAACTCTGTGCTTCCACCACTGCGAATGGCGAACGTTGATGCCGCTCGTGTGTACCGTGTGCTTCATTTGTACGAGTATCGAGTTCCTACCATATCTCACATTCCTGGCCTTTGGTATACTATAACGAGTCGAGCGAGGATCCTACTCTCGTATATTCACCATATCGTCAACGCTACTTCCATCAACATTCTCGACTCGAAAGTATCGTTCCTGTATTCCGCGATTACGCAGTCGCGACGGTTTCGAACTACGCGCATTGTCAAAAGCGCAAACCATCCCTCGGTGCGGGGATGAAACAATGTTGTCGAGAATGTTAATAAATTAGGCAACAACAAAAAATTAGACCCACAAGCTTCGAACCTGGATCTAGTCCACGGACGTTCTGATAGGTAACAACGGGCGGAAATTCACTCGGGTGAAATCGAGGCAACTCGCCGAAGAGCGCACGGCCCCGTTTCGCGAGGATCTTCTACTTGCGGAATTGTTTTTGCCCCCACCGAACTATCTCTTCGAGAGTTCAGCCTTCTTCCGACTCTTCGTTTGTGTTCGGTGTGTCCGTTTGGCAAAAGTTTAATTAGTTTTTAGAACGTATGCCGCGAGGCTGTAAGGGGATGGTTACCTTGAAGGTTGAGAGAGAAAAGAAGATGAGAAGGGGAGAGAGATTCTGCAAAAGCTACCAACGACAGGGGCTAAGTTCGACAAGCCGCTGGCGGCACGGGCGACAATTTTCTTCCGGAAGTTTTTCAATTTCCACGGACTCTGGCGAAGACTGGCGTAGTCGCCGGTAAAGTAAAAAAAAGAAGGAAAAGAGATCGGCAAACGTCCGGACGTTGCTTGGAAAGGAGGGCGATCGAAGGAGTCAGCCCGACACGCGCGGAACTGGCCCCTTCTTGCACAGGGTGTATCGTAACCCACTTTCTTTTATTCTCAGCCTCGGAAACATGTCGTTCTCATCGCAGTGTCGTATTCTCTTTCTTTCTTTTTTTTCGTTCGGATGACGATCGAAGTATACCCGTTGTCTGAATAACTTTCCTCGCTAAGCATTTCCGCGAAGAGAAGAGAAAATCACGAGGCTTCTTCTGTTGTTGCTCTGGGTCTAACGATAATGGAGTAGGGTCCAACTTGCGCAGTACCTAAGATTCTCGAGACTCACTCGAGAGCCCTTCAAAGAATAAAGATGGAGAAATTGATTGCCAAGAAAACCGGGTATATCTGAATAATCGTCGAGCCATGTAATACGCTGCTGGTTCCCGTTTACAATAAAGACAAGATATTTTTTATGTTTTTTTTTTCTCTTCTTTAAGGGTCAATAAATGCATCTTGCTAACCTTTTACTCCGTAACTCGATGTTGTCTCGACGAGAAATTCTTGTATTCCTCGCGAATCTTTGCCGTTTCGTTATGTAGATCTACCGAGATTTAAAACTCCGAGCCAAGTGGATTTGGTAGCTCGAACGTTTGCGAGCTCAAAAGAGAAAAAAAAATTCGCGCCAAGCTCAAACAGCGTACAGCGAAAATCGCATGCGGCTACACACCATCATGACCGCGAGCTAAAGTTGCTGCGGAAGACCAGCCAGAGTGAGAGTCTGCACCATTCGTGATCCCGCAGGATGAGTAGCCGGACTTAGCGCTAAAACGTGGCGAGATTTACGCCGAAACTTGAGTCCAAACTAGAGATTTATCACCCGCTTCTACGAACGCCGTTCGCTCCTTCTGGCCTTTCGGCTCGCTCGTTCGTTCACTCCTCACCTCCTCTTTCTACCTCTTTCCTATCGTATATCACCCAACTACCCTCCCTCTATGGTTCTTCTTTCGATTTTTCCGAACAACCGAGGGGCCGAAGAAAAATAGACGATTATTATGGGACGAAGAGACTCACAACATGTTCATAATTTGGTTGGATCTATAAACGCACCTCAATAAGGGGAAGGTCGGGCTAGTTGAACTTCTCCGAGCGTTCACAGAGCTTTGTCGATGTTCACAATATTTTTCCACTACTATTGAATTTAAAAAATCAATTTATCCGATATGTATATAATATCCTCTTTTGAAGAAATACAAGAAAAAGGTGGCAAGTTAAATAATATATGCATGCTTCAATGGCATCTAAATGGAATACATCTGACCAAACTAGAATTAACGCAAGAATTTTTTTCAAAGGCAATCGTCAAATTATAGTTTTATTTATGTGCATTCCGAATTTTTCTATCGATTCATCGAGATAATTAATATTTCGTAGAATTGCATTAAATATCGGTGCCGATATTATTGAAGACAAGCCGTGATCATCAGCGCGAATAATGGTCATGAAACTTGAAAATGGGGATTTTCTAAAATTTCATGAATTTCGGGGTTCGCCCATTTCGTCCCGACATTCGCATTACTCGATTTCTCTATTTTGCCCCACCAGCCCCCTGTACTTGCGGGATGAATATATTTCGATGCGCCGTGTAAATAACTAATAGCCATCGAGGCAGCACATCGTTATACTGTTTTCTCTCGCTACCATATCCCCCGAAACCTCGTGACTCTCTTGTTTGGCTTACAGCAAAGCGTAAGTCATCTACGTCGGGAAATAAAAGGGGGATGAGATTCTCACTTTCTCACTTTCTCCCCAGAGGGAGGGGGGGATTGCGTGTGTATCTGAGCAAACAATGCCTCGACCCCGGAACGGGCGCACCCTGCAAACTTACAGTGTATATATGTCTACGCAGCTCGCACCGCAAAGTTTACAACCGGCCAAAGTTTAGTCCTAATCGATAGCGCCAGTCAATGAGAAACTTTTGGCCTATACTTTTAAGACCACGCCCGGGATCACATGCACGAGCCTTGACTTCGGTCATTCTACTTAATTGGTGACCCCCGAAGCGTCAAATGCTCCTATCCGTTCCGTCTCTCGTCTCGTTCACTCTATAGACGCACAGAGGCGCCGGCTGCCTGTGGGATTCAGGGATTAAAGTATCGAACGCAAAGCATCGATAAATATCGTTCTCTAAACGATAGGCGCTCAAGAAGAGTCTGAAAATATTTTGATAATCGAGGGAAACAATTTTATTTTCGCTTCCGACGCAGTTTTCCGATTCGAGTGTTAACCGTTATGTAAAATCAGTGACAATTTCGGGATCAGCGCGAATAAAAAAATATCGAATCAGGGTTTGAAAATCATAGAGAAAACTGTTTTTATCAATTTTTCAACCGCGATCATTGAAATTTTGTTATGACCGAAATCATCGTGACTAATTATTTGGTTATATTCTTAATTTTGTATTATGCTTTTCATGATTTTTTCCTTTTAAAATATGTTTATTCATTATGATATTATTAATATTATTATTTTCGATTCATACCAATGTTAGATGGGTCTTGTATTTTTATATCATACAAATTTTCCACTGAATTGATTTATTGTGTCAAATCAACGTGAGTTGGGTGGGGATTGCATAGAATTAAATTCTGGACTTCTTTAAGAAAATTCATTGATTTACATTTTTTTGTTGTTGATACTATATTTATAATCTACACGATAGAATTAGTGAAAAATATCGGTGGCTATTGCGTTTTACGGGAAAAAATCATTACTTATTTTTGTCAACATTTGGAAAATGTCCAACCTTCATTCTAAACCACCGAGAAACGAGACATTGATATTCGTTGAAGTATTTTTCGCTCCTTTATCAGTGCGACTGAATTCACTTGCGAATAGTTTCTAGCTTCGGGCTCGACTGAGCTGATTTTTAAATGACTTCATCCTTCGTTTGTTGGATTTTGCCATGAAAATTCTATTCTCTATTACGAATGATAGTGTTCCATGACTCTATAGGTTTCGTGAGCACGCGATAAAGAGAGTAAACGTGCGCGTGCCCCTTCGTGAAACGTTACATCCTTCACGACTGCAGTGCAGTGGGTAGTGTGACCCCGTGTCTCGTAGTCGGATTAGTCGACCCCATAGAGGGAAAAATGTAATATAAAAGGCTTACCGCGGACTTAAGCCGTTAATATGTTGTACGACGAGCGAGAGAGATACGAGAGGGAGCGAGAGAACGCTGCTTCCCCAAAAACTATGTATATATTACCAAAGCCCTGCAAACATATGTTACCGAGTAATCGTGAACCGCACTCACCCTATATCGTCCATTTCGCGCTGCGCAAGAGGGGCTGCTCCGACATATCGGCATTCACGTGATTCCGTATCGATGTCTCCCGATGATAATTCACACTCGTCCCACTTCTGAGTCGATTCCGAATCTGAAAGAGTTAATGTCGAATTATTTATTTCGTCAATATATTTTATGATTCCTTAAACAAAAAAGTCATATATTGTATTTATTGAATTATTTTTGAATAGGTTTTTATTTATTTATTGAAAAAAAGTGTGAATTAATTTTATTAATTTATCATTTTTTTACGGAATTTTTCTTTTTATTTTATATTTCTGCCCGAGGCCTTGCGCGCAAAAGGCGTTTTTCACGCATATTGTACTTGTCGTTCGGGTCTGTCGCTTTCAATTATCGTATCAACGCCGACGTACCATCGGCAGCCTATTCGCTCATACTTCATAGATGTTTATCCCTTGTAACGGAATAGATTGATAAAAGGATGTTGCATACCCATCGCGCTGCACGTATATATTCCCACGTCGCGTAGTTCACGTTCGTGCACAGCGCTTCGTGTATTTGCGTTTGAATTACGCCCCAACGAATGTTTCGAACGAATGTTTGGGTGGGGGACGCGTTAACTCCGGAGGGGATGTGCAAGGGGAGTGCAGACGCGGGTGGCGAACGCCCAATAGCCTACACGTGCCGGCGCGTGGCGCCGAACAACTAATTGAGATATGAAATTTACTTGGCGCACCGGACTTGTCAGCACCGATACACGTTTCGGGGCAACGTGAAAATTAAATAATTCTCCTCGGCCCTTTTTCCAAACGGAAACCGGTAACTCGTCAGCATTGCGAAATTGCGAATACCACAGTCCATACACTCGCATACATTGAAATACCTGATGAAAAAAAAGCTCCGACTCGTGAAAGATACGAATGTGTTCACTCTTCGTAGGATTTTTTTTTTTTTTTTTTCAACTGACCCATTATATCTCAATATAAGAATAATCCGACAGGTCTCTTCGCTTCGATAAATTTAATTGCCACACAACGCGATAATTATTCGTATCCGCTCCCGGGATTTCTCGGAGATACTGGCCACATTAAATTCATTAAATTTCGGAGCTTTATTTGTCTTTATCAGAAAAATATATGATTCGAGTATCAAATTGACCAGCTGGAACGCTCGGGTCAATATGAAACGAATGTTTGATAGGGAACAACGTTACAAAATTATTTATCATCGCGCACCGATGAACCCGGCTCCGCGATAAGGAGACCGTGTCATCTTGCCCCTCTCTCTCCCGTCTCTCGTTTAAACCGCAACGGGGTCGAATATCCTTCGGCATTATCGCGATTGACAATAAACGTAATTAATATTCGCCACGTGTGAGAGACACCGGAGTCGCGTTAATTATCGTTTTATATAAAATTTTATACGAAATAAAGAATCGTTTTCGCGTTATCGGCGAAAGAAAATGGGATCATCCTGTGTGGGCACGGGCAGCATCTCTCTTTACACGTGAGGCATGCAACTGCTGAGGGAGAGTCGTGGGAGTTTAGTGGGTGGGCTTTGCGCGCCTCGAAATAGGAAGTGATCCGGCAGTCTGCAGTTAATTTAGAAGCCATTCCCTCTGTAAATAGCCAATAAAAGCGCACGAAGCCGTGCCAAGCTTGTAGCGTCGGATAGGAGCTAGAGAGAGACGGCACGCCGCTCGGTTGATGCTATAGAGAGTATATTCGAGGGGGTTTTCACTGCGGATAGAACGGCGCGTGTTAGGATAGAACGAGAGACGCGCGCGCGCGAGCGCGCCCCGCGCAATATTATAAAATTTAATGTCTTGGTTTACGGCACGGCAGAGCCGACCGGCTATATAACGCGAAATGCCGGAGGATACCGAGAGCGAAGGGAGGAAGCGGGCGAGAAACTAGACGCGGCTCTGGGAAGCATAGCCGATATTTACTGGGCAATCGGGCGGCTCGCCGATATTCCACGGCTACCATCATCGTCGCAACCGTCACAGCCGGGGGCCAACCATTGACCGCGGCTTGCACATACATTATATCGATGTGTACGTATTACCGATGTCTATCCGATTCGTTCGTCGTGCGGAGTCTTCAATTGAATTTTCTATCAGATGTCGTCAATGAGCGCATGATAAGCGTTTCCTTGATAAATAGTTTCATCGACCCGGTGAACTGTCGTAGTCAACGAACTCCCGTATATCCCTTCCATACCCTCGCATCTGTTTGACAATCGAGTCTGTCGCGAATATTCCGATAACGTGATTTCGCATACTCGTCTAAACGAGATACCGATATAAGTCAATGGAGCCCCGAGCCCGAGCGAGTCTCCTCGATGGTAATGCCTTCATGAATGGACGATGGACGGTGAGAATCGCGGGAATCGCGCATCAGGCTCAATTGCCGTTTCGCTTCGACGGATATAGTATCATTTTCACACGCGAGAGCGAAGAAATTGTCGGTGAGAGCGAAGATGTGACAACGCGAATCGGTCAATTAACGGTCTTTTACCTCGTGAATTATTTTTCTGACCGACGACAATCGAAGATACGACCGGCGACTTTTCACTTGGGAAATATCGAAGCTCATCATCGTGATAATTTGCATTTCTGTTTGGTTTTTTTCTCTTTTCTTCTAATTTTAGCGAAGAATGATACCTGCGAACGCGACGGCGAGAAACCATACGTGGTTTGCATTATTTCGCTTTGATCCATGATCACCGGCGCTACACTTTTTTTGCGCGATAGTCAGTGTATATCGCGTATGCGGAGAGCGCAGTTGAGTAATGCGTCGCGTAACGTTGTTGCAATTTTTTTACGTCCGGTGTAATGGCCGCTGAGAGGGTGAATCCTTTTTTTCCTTGCCCCGAAGGATGGCTCGCGTGTATCCGATACGCGCGCATGCAGAGTCCAGGCTTGATCCGCTGTTTCTCCGGCCACTCGTATCGGCTTCGTCGGGCTTTCCTGAAACATGTAGCACAGCAGCGTTGGAATATGTACCCTTGCGGAGTATTCAGGTGTGAACAGCCGTACACGGAAGAAACTCGGATCTGTGTGCGGGCGAAGAGAGAGTGGAATGAAAAGAGCGCGCGTAGAACAGTGTCGGAGAAGCAGAATAGACCAGGATGGGAATATAGCTAAGATACACAAGAGATTCAGAGGGAAGCTCAAGAAAGCCGAGACTCCAGCGTGGCAAGACTCGAGGCGAGGATCTATCTCTTGGATAGTCGGCCGCAAGAGAAATACATTTTACACACACAGACCGTATCGCACTGTACACGAAGCATCGCGGGGCAAGATGGAAAAGTCAGAGCGAGCTAAGCTAGAAACATCTCATTAAGACCAAAACTGTGTCGCTTTCTCGAACTGTATTTCTCGACAGTTCAGCTACAAGCGTTGTCAAAACAATTTCATAATCTTCGATTCATTTGATTTTCAGCGAAAATCGTGACCAAAATAACAAAAACAGTTATCGTAAAAATTTCATGCAACGAGTGTACCAAAACAAAATGTTCAGTAAACTCACCGTACAAACACGCTGTTTAAAAATGCACAGTAATGCAATGATTTCATAAAGTTTCGGGAGCAACCGATGAAGCGTTTCAAAATTTTTACTTTACGGTGCTCGAGTCTACATTTATGAATTATCGTAATGGTAGGCGTTAATTAGAGAAATTACAACAAATCGAATGCTGTAACCCGAAAAAAAGCTTCGATCTGTAACATCATTGTTTTACCATAATTTCATTTTGCCCCATATGGCCTTGCTACACACATTCGTACACATTACAGTACGGTACAACGGGCGAATGTTACACAGAACGGCTATGTATAAGTTTCCACATAGCGTGCACGGGTATGTACGCGTACATGGATAGAAGCGTAGGCCCGGAGAAACGGGAAAACACAAGACACGGGGATAGCAGTCGTGGGCAAACGGGAGAGGTAGGGTAGAGGGTGGAGTAGAGGTAGAGAGCGAGGTAGCGACGTCACCACGGAAATCAAGAGTAATGCCAACACGAAACTGCACTACCCCTCCGGGCACACGCCCTCGTAGTCGACCACTACCTCTCTACCGAACCCTGCCTGCCTTTCTCTCACCTCGCTCTCGCGCCCTTGCGAAACCCTACCATTTTCACAATTATCCATCTCGCTTCTTCGCGTTCTACATTTCTCGTGCTTCCTCTATATTTATATCTTCGCCCTCTACCAGGCAACTTCACCCCTCCCTCTCCCTCCCCCGCTTGTCCACGGTCCCTTTCATCCCCGCGCCGCGATGCTTCAGTCTATACCCTGACGCACTCTCACCGTCGTCGTATACCATCCCCGACGCTCTACTCTGGACGCGGGCATCGCCGTTCGCGAGGATTCCGCGTCTCTGTCTCGCCACAACCCTTGGGAATAGAAGCCTCGCGCAGCCCTCTTCGCGCTATTGCCAACCGGAGAGGTACGACGGAGAGATGAGACTCGCGAAGCGAAGAAAAAGGCACGGTTTCTCCTCGGAGCGAGCGGTACCGACAAAGCTCCGTTTTAAGGGCGAGCACATCGAGCGCTCGAGCCACTTCTTTGACTCGGCATTCTTGTATGCCAAAAGTCGTCTTCGCCGGCGTCATTGTCCCTTTCTTCGTTTATTCGTTCTCGAGGTCGATCGAATTTCGCGTCTCCGCGCGACGGTTTCCGTTTCCATTCGTTTGATATTGCTCGAAAGATGCAAGCCGGCACTTCCTCCCTGCGAATTCAGTCGTTGGACCTTCCTCGCCGTTCGCTATTCTCGTGAATTCTCATCAGTCCCTTCGTCGTCTTCTTCTTTTTTCTTTCCCTAAATGAAATGAAACGAAGAAGAACAAATCAAAGAAAGCGTCACGATATCGGGAAAGAAAGTGGGGCTCGGTAGTGTTTCGCAATATTTTTTTTTGTCTTCTTTTTTTTTTCTTTGCAAATCTCGGAGAAGCGGGAGGGAGAAGGCTCGAGAAAATGTGGCCATTCGTATGATCGGCCATACTCCGAGCCCGAAGACTCCCCAGTAGAAACCTCCCCGTCCCCGAAACGTCTTTTAATATACACTATATCTCCGAGGTAGCCGAGGGATTTAAGCCTTGTGGCCCCTTCTCGCGCGACTCTCTCGGAACCCGAAACATCCACGAACAACCACCGACGCCCAGAGGCAATAACACTAAATCTATCATTGCATCGCTTTTTTTGTCTCTTCTCGACGAAAAAATCATGCAACGATACAATAGCGCCTTTTTTTTTTTCACTGCACCACCATATTTTTTTTGCGACTATTCCGCGCTTCGCACAATGGAAATTGATGTAAATCGAATTAATTTTGTATATTTTTCTATCTATTTAGCAAAAGATTTTTCTCCAGTTATGCGGTATGAATTTTTTTTTGTTACCCAGAAAATGTTTATTGTTGCTACAGACTGAAGGGCATGAAAAGCTTGGGTATAGGTGTATAAGCGAGGGAAACGTGTAAAGCCACAAGGACGGATCTCGTCTGTTTATATTGCGGCAGATTAAATTAATTCAAGCAAATTAATTGGTAGTTAAGATGTTTAGCGTTTAAGTGAGAGAGTCTGGTTTGTCTCGCTTCCGCCCGACTGCGTTTCGCGGCCTGACTCGACTTCCATCGCTGTCCTTCGCCTGTATATGTGTATACATGTACATATATACGATATTCCTCTCGCTCACACAGACACGAATTGTGTAACGAGCGCACGCGCTTCGCGTTTCCGCTTGCTGCTTCATATTTACAACAAACAGCTCATAATCGCGGGTATATTCTCAACAGCATTGCAAGCGGTCTGTTCGGTCGCCCTTTTTTTCATACCCGTTTCGTTTTCGAACGTATTTGCGCGCAGGACTCACGGAGTTTTGGCTTGTTGGGTTGTTAGTATTATCGAAATTCTGTTAACATTCGAAAATCGATGGACATTACGGTACAAAGTCCAACCGGATGTTTGCTTGTTAGTACACAAAAAAATAAGAACAAATTCAATGTAGTCGCTTTCGTAGATTCTATTTTATACAATCGTTTATATCGTCGAGTGTTTCTTAGGTAATGAAAACAGTAAGTTATAAATTTCCATCGATTTGGTAATGATGGATAAATTTTTTAACGGAGCCTAATTCATTGATTATGCATACCGCACCTACAAGTTGAATCAACGAGCGGCACTGTCCTTGCGACGTCGATAATAAATATAAATACTATTTCTACAATAGTTCTGATCAACGACACAGGATAAAATGTACCCGAAATAATACTAAGCTCTAACGAGATTACTCGTTTTGTGTGCATGGGTTTTTTTCTTCTTTTTCTACAGATTTCTACAAAGTTGTTTGTTCCCCGAAAAAGTGATATTTCCTAAGTCGAGAAACCCTCTATTCACGAGTCTACTTTTTTAGTTTCCTAACGGAACGAAAAAATTTCAAGAAACCTTTTTAGGGGGCGTTTCGACCCAGCCTCATAGAATCCTGCCATTATCGACGGTTGTCCGCTCCGCGGAGAAGTTCTCTTTTTTCTTCAAACCCGGTCGGCATCGTTTCGTCGACCGGCACTGCAGAATTTATCCACTGCAGGCAACCGGCACAGTCCCACAGCCCTTAGGGCCGCGTCGAATCTTCCCTCTCGTTATCCAGTAACGCAAATCATGCGCTCAATCCTGTGTTTGCTCTTGCCGGGAGCGTCGAGCCTCGTCGATAATGAAGGCCGTATTACGTGTTACCATTTAGTATCAGATTGTCCGCTGCCAATTCTTCCCTTATCAAGCTCGCCAACCTATCCATGGCCTGTGGCAACAGATAAGAGACATCGCGTTGAGTAACGCAAGAGAAACGATTGAGTTATCGATGACGTTTATAGTCTTTTATTAATCACTGATTAAAAGCTGAGCAATCTTTCATTAGCAGCTGGCGAGCAATAAACATTTATTGCGATAATGCAGAGTAAATATTCAAAAACATGTTTTCATTATTTGTAATTCGTTCCTGAGCGTTATACGTGTTTGTGCAAAGTTATTCTTGTGAATGAACGATACCGATAAGGCTCGGATTGCTCAATCGTTGAATGATAAAGCGAAAAAAAATTGAATGTACTCTAACTTACCAGATCCATGTCGGCGTACGTAGCTTTGGCGAAACTTGCCCTGATGGCGTTGCAGGGCTTCGAAGGATCGGCCATAAAGGCCGCTCCCGGCGCGACTAGGACACCGTTTGTCACTCCCCGCTGCATTACCATCTTCCAGGTATCCCTGATGCCTCGGACTTTGATCCACAGAAAGAAGCCGGCGCTCGGTACAGCGATGTCTACCAAATCTGTCGTGAAACACGATGAAAAAAAATTAACATCCCTGAATCCTTCTTAGCCACGATTGGTCACTTCTGATCCGTTAATCGGCTGAGCTACGATGAATTACCTTGCAAATGGTGTTGAGCTAGTTTCACCATAACGTCACGACGCTCCTTGTAGAACGATCTTATGGAACGGAAGTGTTCCATCATTCCCTTGTAGCCCCACACTTTCATGAGATTGTACATAATCACCTGAAAAGTAACGTGAAATTTTTATTTATTTATAACAAAGTATCGGAACATCTGCTGCCATTAATAGACAATTTATCGTTCATGAATTCGTTACGCGATCATAGTCTGATGAATTGAAGTTAAACTATTGCATCGATCTGTTGACGATGTTTAAATAACCCATCAATGAAGTGTTTACTCAAGAAATTGCTTCTACCAAACATTTGATTTTTCATTAATCGATTAATCCGGATAAACTCGCAAACAAGCCTGCACACTTATATGTTTGATAAACGCGTTAGAATGCTATAAAGAAATTATCGAATGACCTCTCGAGCCTCCGTAACAAGCGATAAAGCTAGACACGCGCCGCGGTCAGAGTTCCTCCAACTTCCTTTTCTTTCATTTTTTTTTTCCTTTTACTCGTTTTCGTATTCCCTAATACTCATTAGCTCTCGTCTGTATGTGTCGCAACGGCGAGCGATTAAAACCGAACGCCTCACGCTCGCATATCAGACGGACGGCTCATTAATTCGTACTGAATTTTAATTCGCTTAATTTTTTTTTCCCCTATTATCTCACACTGGCGCATATCGCAAATATTATAAGCTTTATCGCTGAGCGAACGGCACAACTGGCTGATAATTTACATCATTTTTCTTGCTTGCGCGAGGCCACAAAGCACGTGCTTACTTTGCTTTAACGAGTACGAATCTCTCAATGTTAATTAGTTAATTATAATTCTCGCCGTATACATTTTATTGTAATTCGAACTTTTATCAGGTCGTTAAGTACTGTCGAATGACTGTTGGACGATATTTGACAATAGGAGAATTCGTTTAAACCTACCTGTGATAAGGTTGGAGCGTGCAAATGACTACTTTGCATGTGCAACTCGATACTCGCGACAAGAGGAGCCGCGGCTGTGATAAATCCAATTCTCAGACCGCTGCTCACGACTTTCGACATTGAATCCAGCCGGATCACTCGGCCCTCGGTGTCGAGCGACAGGAACGACTTTGGTTGCTCCTTAATCGGATATTTTCACATATTAATATACATCCAATCCGCCGCACCCGTTAAAAAGTTTAAGGAACACGCGTAAAGTCTTTTTTCTCATTTACCTCATTGAAATACATGAAGTGATAAGGATCGTCGTCGAGGATGAGGAAATTGTACTCGCAAGCTATCCGATAAATTTCTTTCCTCCTCTCGAGCGGAATAACCGTGCCGGTCGGATTTGCGCCAGTCGGATTGATGTACATTAATTTTGGCATCGCCTTCCCTTCCATCTCCCGATTGCGCAGTACTTCGCGAAGAACTTCCGGCTGTATTCCAAAGTCGTCCTGCGAGACCGGCAAGAGTTCCGCCTGATGCGGCGCGATCTTTGATGGGAATTAAAAAGAAATTAAATTTATAAAAATGCCGCAAAATCGAGTGATGTTAAAATGAACCCCCATAGAAAGATAGTCAAATTAAATAGATTAGACAAATTATAAGAAACAGAAAAACTTTATACATATTTGCATAAACTTCTGGCTTTTTTTTACAATCTATACATGATTTTCACGGGAGAACTGAATCGTTTTACTTACGACCACTCCGGCTCCGGGATAATAAGGATCCTGAACCAAGATCGGATCGCCAGGTCCAATTATGGCTTCGAGAGCTTTGCTCAATCCGTCCTGACCTCCGGAAACGACGACCACGTCTCGGCTCTCCCACATGGGCGGCGAGTGAGCTTTCTTCTGGAATTCCCTGATCGCATGAAGAAGCGGAGGATAACCCTGGCTCGGTATGTACTGCAGAGCCGCTGCGAGCTCCTCGCCTTGAAGAACGCAAGTTCGGCCTCCTATCAGCTTCAACGTTATCTCGGTGAAGGGAAACGTTTCTTCGTTCGGCATTCCCTCCGCCAATGAGATGACACTGTGCGGTACCGAATAGGCTATCTTCGCTGCAAAACAAATAATTAACGATGTTATTACATGAATAATGTGTAGTTGAAAATGTCACAATTAATTTTATTGCATATCGTTGTTCTTACTGAGTTCTCTCGTAGCCGCCGATCTTCTACGCTTCGATACGTCCGTCTTGAAATGTGAATAATCCATATTGAATGTTTCGCTCGTACTCTCTTCAATAACAATTGAACAGATAAATTATCGCGATTCTTCGGCTTATCGATGCAACGAAAGATTCGAAAATTCGTGATATAACACCGTCGAAATTGTTTCCGGCAGCTTTGGCCTTCTCTCGACTCGGCAACCCTCGCGTTCACTGACACCGTGCGCACAAGATCGCCAGCTTTTATACTTCAATATACATAGCTAGTATTTGTTGCGTCAGATAACGGTTAACGTATTCAAATCAAAAAGTATCAGCCCGCGTCGAGGCCCGGCGCGTGGACTATCTGACGCTTTCTGGCTTTCTCATTCACGCTATCTATCGCCGTCACTCCGCTGTTACGTCGATATCTCGTTCTTTTTCTTCTTTCTTTCTTTCTTTCTTTTTTCTTCTTTCTTCTTTTTCATTCAGTGAAATATAATTCCCACGAATTTCGTCATCGACTGAGGAAGCTCCGACTTATTATCTTGAGTACATTCGGATGTCGGCGGCTTCCCAGTTCAAATACAATATGACGTATGAACCTGCGTCAACAATCGATCCCGACGATTTGATAATAAAAACACAATCATTTTTTTCGTTTAGCGTGTTATCATCTCCAAACTTCGTCGAATGAAAGAAAACTTAATTGATAATGTATCGCGGTTATCGCGCAATCAAGTAGAATTCAAAGAAAATGTATAAGATCCGTGCGTCGTGTATATGAATCGTCGCAATATAAGTATGGAGAATTTTACGTAAAACGCACATAAAAGGTACATAAAATCGCGTACGTCGAGGAGAACAAACGATAAGAAACAATAATAAAGTAACGTTGCGAAAATCAAACAAATGCGTATTGAAAACATTTCGAAGTTGCAACACCTCGGCTCCCCGTTCGCAGATTTGTTTTAATCAATTTTGTGGGACGAAATGTCTTCGTCGCATTAAAGATTTATCTCGGATTTATCAACAGCGTCATCGAGATTTTCCCCATAGAGCATTTCCTGATTTTCTCGAAATTACAATGACTGTTAATTTTCGGAAATTGACACAAGTGTCGACCTTCGCGCCCGTGTTTGTATTCACTCGCTGTTCGTTCGCGTCATGTATTTACGATGGTATAATAATTTCCAACGAGTTGAGGTCACGGTTGAGGCTCCCGGTATATGATGTAACGTAGAAAACGAATTTCGTTCGACGAAAAGAGCCTCGGCTATTGAATGAGTGACGAAATCCATTCTTGGCATACGTAAACTGCGCCGTCTGGAAAAGCTTTCCTTCTTCTTCCTTCGTCTACGACTTCTTTTCCTAGTGCGAGATCGTGAAAGAGCGATAACAACGACGGCCGGCCGAACGCGCGCGCGTACAGTAGACACGCTTCGGGCGTCGAGTCTCCGCGAGAATCGTAGAACTATCGTCGAGACCGTCGATAGTGAGGCCCCAACACACTCTCAGATCCCTCGCCAGCGTCAACATTCCTTCTGTCGGGATTCTCGAGTTCGGAGGAGAGTCATTTCGTAATCGACCTTCTCTTTTTCTGATGCAACTAATCGACGATATTTTAACGTGCTCGAAAAACAAAGTCGCGCGAGGCATGAGAAAAGAAAACGAAAAACAAAAACACAAATCATGCTCCGACGCGCAAAACGAAAAATCCCCGCTCGAAAGTACCGAAGGAACGACGGCGCGATGCATTTACATTTTTTCCCCCTAAATGTCTTGGCTCTTTCACCTAATCGAATTGCTACCCGGATCAACGCGGTCATTGCGAGTTGACATAAAAACGTATCGAATATGTCCAATAATATTTATGTATTTATCGAAATGTGGCCGAAAAAAAAGTAACAATATTTGTCAGAGCCAGAAATTATGGTACCACGATAAGTTTATGCTGACGACAGTGACCATTCGATCTTTACTGGAATTTTCAGCAATTTTTTTATCAACGCGAGCAGCGATCGTCACGACTTTTGTTGTTATGTGTTGTTTTATACCGCATTTTTTTTCTGCTCGTATGTTCGAGGCCATCGCGCTGAATCATTTTCTCGTTGATACACAATTGCAACATGCATAATACGCTATAAATTAAAAGCGATAGCGCTCTCGTCTTTCGACTCGTTTCTTTCGTGTATTGAATTGTTTTCACGCCCCCTACTCTCATTGTTACCGAGTTATATTGCTTATTTGCGATTATATGTGAAGTGTCTGTAAATGACGTCAGTGGTGCGATATCGGGACGATAATATCCTGCTTGCAACGAGAGCGCGAGCAAAAAGCGTAAGTGAAGCGGGGGCCAAGCCGATGGGAGGAGAAGCGAAGAGACCGAAAAATATTTAACTCCGCGGGTCATCGCGCCTCGGCGATTCACAAATTGGATACTTCCAATCTCGCCGAGAATTGCCCGTATTGAAAAGCTCGGTTTGTCATCGTCGCTGTTGTCGTCGCTCGTGCAGAAAACGAAAAAGATATCCGATAACTTCGACGATTGCTCCGGCAATCATTTTATTCAGTTTTCTCGTATATCCACCGATTAATCCACGACCGATTGTCTACGTGTGTGTATATCGCGTCCTGTACGTGCACGATACTAAAGTGATTTACTGATTGTTCTTTCTCCCCCAAATTAAGCGACCATTCATCATCGAAAATGGCGAGAACCGGTTCGAAATGAATCATGAATTATCCCGTATATTGCGAATTTCCCTCGAACATCTCGGTACGCTTCTCGGCGACGCGACTATTCCTTATAATTGCGAAATACCTAGATTATTCATTCTCGATCTCTTGGCTGGGAAAGGGGCAAGGGAATCAACGACGTCGTCGCCGTCGGTAGGTTGAGAAGCGTCGAATAGAAAAATAGTTGGAGTTTCGTTTCCTCCGACAGAGAGTCGACGGAAGGTTTCGGTGGAACGGGTGGAAGTTGGAATGAGAAGGAGGACGGAGCGTTATTCACGACGCAGTTAGTCTGCCGTGCGAGATACTCGGGTCGCCCTCCCGAGACGGAGATGGAGAAACGTACTTAACGAACGGAGAAGTTCATTAAAAGCGAAACGACATTAGCCAACCTAAAATTACCCCTCCTGTTTCAACCTCCGTTGGATGCGCGACGCTATCTTCCGACTACTTCTCCGCTCGCTTCATCTCGGGCCTTCTCTGGAAAATGCTCCGCTGGTATTAGAGGTATATCCTCTTGCGATCCTACTGAGGTGGGCTGCTCTTTTTTCCTCCCTCGGCGTCTCGTCGTCTTGCCTTCGCGCACCGACAACCATCCCCGTAGTTTCCTCCTTCGATTCTTCGCTTGGTCTCTTCCCTCTCGCTGTCGCGAACTCGTCCGTTGCTCCGTCCTCCTCGGCAGGGAAATCGGAACACCTACGGGTAATCACCGTTGGTACTCGCCGTAACGCCGAGAACGAGACAAGATAACGAACGAATGAGAAGATCGAACGTCTATTCGTTTCGCTTCTATCCGCTGTGCGACTGTCTGAAATTCTCTTGCTGGCCCCTGACGCGTTAGAGCCTCCCGCCGAAGAACGAGCCATCCAGCTTTTCACCCCAATAGGAAATAGATCCGTTCAAGGCAATTGGAAATAAAAAAAAATGAGAAGAAGAAGAAGAAGAGCCGTGCCATCTCCTCGCCAGGATATTGTCTTCCTCCTTCGACGACTTCTACGGGACCTTCGCTCACGCTCGGAACTTCTGTTTCCAGTTTCGGTTCATGGTCCTGGCCTTCCAGACGTTTCCCGGTGCTTCTTTTGTCTCGACGTTCTTGATAATTTATCGAATTTCAGAAATGGCTTTTCGAGTTAATATCGGAGGAACTCCGATGTCGGACGATTATGGATGCCGGCAACCATCTTTCGTTGGCGACCGGACCGCGCAAACGAGCCAATAGACCTGCACAACATAATTTAAACTATAGATATCAAACGTTTCCATACAAATCTTTCTTACCCACACGGGATCGTCGAATCTCAAACAGCACGTCCTCCATCATCATTTTCCTCTGTTACCTTGATCCTGCGGAGATTTCGATCGGCCTCGCGGTTGACGCCGCCCGTACCCTCCCGGTTACTTAATCCTGATAGAAACCACTCAAGTGCCACGAAGATTGCCCGACGATTGTCCCGAAATTTCATTACAGTCGATGGTCGATGAGAGTTCGATGATTGGGCGGTTGAGATCTTGGAAGCAAAGGGTGGAGCGAGCGCGTGAATCGAATAGAAATTTCCTGGCTAGGCGAAGGAGAAGACGTTCCGTTGGAAACGGATGTTCCTTAAGTTCTCTCAATGTTAATATATATATATACGCGAACAGAAGATTCGCGACGTGGCATTGATGCCCATTAAAATCGAATCTCCCTTCTATGATTGTTCTCGCAATGACGCAAACGAGTGATGCCGCTTTCGCTAATGCGGAAACGAGAAAATAATTGTGCTTACTCGACGTTTTATAGGATAAGCTCGCACAATGATCTATGAATAATGCGGTTTCGGGTATAAATCTCGGATACTATCGGATTTTTTTATATAATCGAATTTGTGTATTGTCTGATAAACTCGTATAGCATTGATGCTGTGGATTTACAGCTCTGAGACCATTGCCAAGAATTGATGAAAAAAAAAAAAGAATCAAAGTTTTTCGTACAAAGTTTATCGTGAGAATGAAGCGATATCGCTCGGAAAGCTATGCTTCTCGAGGTCTTTCATTGTAAGTCTACCCTATCCGTGTGGTACAACAAGGGATCCTGTTTCAAAGAATTGGTACCTTTCTTTCTCGCTCCTCTTTGGCAACGTAGACACTTTGTATCTTCGGAGTTTGGATTTGTCGGTTCGTATACCGTACACAACTGTGTACAGCATACACGCGTTAACGCCCCGACGATACCTAATTGGGTGCCCACCCCATGCTGCCCCATTATTCGGGGTGTCAAAATACTTCTCGGTTCTTTTCACCGTGTACTGTTGCCGCTACCGACGCTACTGTTGGATGGGCACGAGTGTAAGCGACCGGGGCGAACTATACGCGCCGTTTTACCCCGGGCTCTCGAGACTCGTAATCCTCGAGGATTCGCTCGCGCGCAACTTTCTAGCCGCTCGGCAGCGACCGCAGCACCAACGCTGTTACAATATGAGGATTTTGGCGAGAAAAGAAAGAGACCCAACGAGAAGGAATGAACCTAAACAATATTAAACGCGTAGCGTGTTCATAGCTAACGATTTGATGTTACTGGATGGTGTAGCTGGAAAGTAACTCGCGAGAAACTTCAAATGCATGTAATGAAAGCATTTTTTATCGCACTCACGTTTGGTTTATCTTGTGAAGGAACTTGTTATCATATTCGTTTCTAGCACAGAAATGTGTCCCACATGGAAAAGAAAAAAAAATGTATCATTAACCATTTTCATCGAAAAACCTTATATTTCGGATATATTTGAGAATATTTCTAAAAAAAATGATATAAGGAAATTTTTTATTGAGATATAAAAAAAACAAAAATCGGGTCAGAAATTTATAGGTTTCTTTTAAAGAACCGATGTAAATGCCGTTAAAAACAAATTGACGAAGTAATTAAAAAATCCAATTCGCATCATTTTTCTGTGGACAACCAAAGAGGACCCGAGGTTTCTCACAATTCGATCGTGAAGCAGAGTTGTCGCTATTGAAAGATTTCGAAAATCGGTAAAAAATGCGTTCGTCTCTACGAATCTCGATGATTGCGAATCTTTAACTTACTTTTCTTCCAACTCAAAATTCAATATCGATAAGACCTTCGGAAACGTCTAAAAAAATCTTTTTCGTCCTTCATCTGCTCGAAAACGTGTCGTTAGATGAAAACGCGTCAAAACGAAAACAAGAAAAATACGTAAGAAAGTGTGTCCACGAAAGATTCGCGCGAGCGGACCGTAAAAGTGAAGAAGCGAAAGAGCAACCGAAAGAACGAGATGACGGTAATCGTGTCGAAAGAAGAGAAAGAATTGAAGTTGCCGCCGAGTGAGGAAAAGATTTTTCACGTTTTGCGAAGCTCACCGAAGCTTCGAAGCCTTTTCTACTTTCAACAAGAGACTCTCTCTTGGCTCTTTACGTTTTGTCGAACTATTTTTCGCGCACAGACACACTTCCGAGCGTGTGCCAGTCAGCAACGGGAGAGTTGTACGCGAAGCGATTGGCAGTGCCGTGGAAAATGTTTGAAATACGAAGAAACCACTTTACCCCGTCGACGTACCGGGAGAATTTTCACACGCGAGATGATTTTCCGCGCTACACACTCGTTCGTACAGTTTTCCTGCGAGCTCGACGCGCGTCGCGTGGTCTATTGAATTTTTCATTCTTCCTTTCTCGTCTGTTCTCTCCATTTTTTATTTTTTATATTTTCGCCATTCTCTTCGCCACACGGTTAAACGGACGAGAGCGAATTTATTATTGCCGAGTCGCAAACGAAATGGCTGAACGAAACTAAAAGAGACCGAGATCGGCGAGACGGCGCACGGTGATTTCAGGACGCAGAGTTGAAACTGATTTTCAGCTTTAGCTTCTGCAAAAAAGAAAATGCGTTTATCAGAACGTCTTTCGCCAGACGAATCGACGTCGCTCGGTTGTTAAGCCAAACGGCTAACACAGTTACGTTGGCAGTCTCGATAATTGCTCATAATTCGATGAAACTTCGTTAAGACGCTCATCAAGACCGAGAGCGTTGGCCTGGTCGATGGGCGAAATATCGTTTCATTTGATTATGCACTCGATTGCGATAACGCGATTATCACTCCTAGAGTTTATCGCGTAAATGGATAAGCACGTATATGTATACATATACAGCATCGTGGTGTAAAGAGGAACAGTCGCGAAACAAAATGGTCCAGGCCCAAAAATTCGTAAAATTTCAGAAAAATTCGATTTTTTAATCCCATTTGTCGACTGGAAAAAATACCGATAGGTGTGAAAAATAGGAATGCAGACAAAGCAAACTATATATTGACAATTGTCTTTCCAAATAGTCTTCTATTATTTAAAAAAAAAAGAGAAATCAGTATTTTCCGACGATAATAGTTTGTATATCGCTTTTCGAAAAAATCGAATTTCTCATTTTTCTAATTTTTAACCACAGTTCATTTTATCTTCTTTATTGTCTAAATACGTGTGACTATCCGATTGTTCGATTGAAAAACAGTGGACAAATGTTGTATACGAAAAAAACTTTGGAAACGCGTAAGTGGTTCATGCTGCCCCGAACTTTTCCAATAGCTACTGCATATCTGTTGAACACATCGCACGTTCGCCGTAATGGATAATGGAATTCGTCGTGTCTCGAAGCGAAGAGCCCGAAGCTCGAAATCGGAGGAAAGGGTTTCGACACTCGATGTGCATTATAGTGTTGCGGTAGCGAGATAGACCGCGCGCTTATACACCTACAGCAACGTTCTCCGCCGCGCATACAAGCCTGCGAGTCTCGAATTGCATTCTTCGGCCTAATTACGTTTCGACCGGTTTAGGTATAGCGAGCGGTCCAATTATCGATAATTGCGTAAAGATGTCACTCCCTAAGCGGATTCCTGAGCGGTTTTACGGCATTGTGCGGCTCGGGGAAACTAAGCCGCCACCGCCCGGCATCATCCCCGGCTCACCGGGGGAACGAGAGTGTGCCGCGTGTGTCCGAGAGAAACCGTTACATCATATTAAAATGCGTTCCATGCCCTTTTTTTTCTTTCTCCCTTTCCTTCGCTGCGCAACAATGTAATAACAATACCGTACGCTCTTTCACACTTTCTCGCTTCAGCGTTTATCGCCCACCCTTCGTTCCCCTCGCTAACGCGTAGGTTAAAGGTAATTATGCGAAGCATGCACGCATCGAGTTTCATTGTACAATTACTATTCAGTCATCGGACGATTTACAGGTCGTTAAGCGATCCTTTTTTTTCCGCTGAACATTTGTTCCGAATATGAACGTTTTCATCGATTTATTAACTCGGAGAATCAAAACCCTTGGCAAATTATTGCAAGGGCTTCATTCGTTACTTCCGTTGATAATATGCTCCTCCGATGCAATTTACTGGCCTCGAGTTTGCCTGCGAGGTCCGAAGACTCATCGAAAAATGTGCGTCCTTCGACAAAATTTATATATTTTTTTTACCACCTTTTTACGGAACGAACCGAGAAATGCTATAAAAGTTCCTGAAGTTAGATGAAAATTTCAATGTTTCAATTTTTTAATACATTGAACTAGCGTTGATTCTGTGTGTCTCGAAAGGTCAAGCATAAAGGATGATTAAAACACGCCAATCAGCATTGTTCCCAACGCTATGAATTTAAGAGTCTATCGCAGCGAGAGCTGAAAAACGCGAAGAAAACGAGAATACAAACATATTCGTATGACCGTAGTTACAGCGTTATAATTCATTTCTTTGTTGGCTGCGAAGCAAAGTTAACTCTTGACGCACACCACTCGGTTCCTCGTGTATTAAGTGCATTAAACAAAAATTAACACCTTCGTGATGAAGCGTCAGGGGTGCAAGAGCGCGCGTTCCCTCGTACATTCGTTTTTTTTCCTCTCTACCCCACATAGCGTGCAGAGTTTCTGCGCGCTGTAGCACTCACAAGCGCAAGAGTAGAGTACCACCGACGTGACTGCAAAAATTAAATTAGCTTGCCGCGGTGAGATTGAAAAATCTCTTAAACCGAGGCAACTGCGGGTAAAAGAACTGTTCGGTCGCGGGCATGCGCCCTCGCCTGTGCCGGGTACACGACGAGACGGCGTGAGAGAGGGAGGGTGAGGAGGCTGACGCACCGGCGCAAAACTCGTTTAAAGATGAAAGGACGGCTAACGACTTATTTTTGATAAGAAGAAAAAGTTAAGGCACTTTGCGGAAGGAAGAAGGAAGAAGGTTGAGGGAGACCGCGGCGAGGGAGAGAACGAATGCGCGCGAAGCTCGCAAGTGGATAAAACGACGAAGGGGTTTCTCCAAGACGAATGCCTGAAACGTTGGAACACGCTCATAGAAAGAGCCAGGCATGTGATTTCTTACTGCTTTCTACACCGATAACATTTTTCGCTTTTCATTCTGCTCTCGAAAAAAGTTCACCTCTCTCGCCCCTGCGGCTCCGAAGAACTTTCGTTGCCGGGTCAATAGATCATTTTTTTTTTTTTTCTATTAATACCGACAAAATTTTCCGACTCGATAATCGTCAAAAGCATCAAACGGAGAAACGCAAAAACCAACAGCAGGAAGAGCGTCACCCACGAAAACACAACAGTTGCGCCAGGCACAACTCAATTGCCATGCCGAAAACGATGTGAAATGGGATTGATGTAATTTCGTTAGACCACCCCCCCGGAGTCGAGCGTTTATATTCTCGTGTATATCCCTCTTCCCGTCACTCGCTCGCAGTTCGCCCGTTGTAGCCGGGTGTTTCGTGACAAACGAGGAGCCGGAGAACGGATTCTAATGACTTATGAAGTCAAGCCAAATCACCGGACCGCCTTTCCATCGTATTCGCGCACACGCCTCTACGAGCTCGCGTACACACGTGAATGTATAGTAATAATAATTCGAACAAGTGGCACGAGTGGACTTCGAGTCACTCGAGAAAATTGAATAATCTTTTCGCCCTTCGCTCACTCCGATCGCGCCGTTCCCTTCTCCAATTCCCCGGAGGAGCCTCGATCGCGTTCGGATTCTCGTCGTGTAATATTAAACCATGCGAGTTCCGGTGACCCATTAAAAATTCACCAGATTGGTCGCTCGTTGTCCATTGACGTTGCACACATTCGGGTTCTGAAACAAAAATACATGTATATGTCTAGATCAGAGAACAATGGAATGGAGGGAAGCGAGCGCGAACCCCGCAGGTGAACAGAGAAAAAAAAGCGGGGAAGCGGTGAATTCGCGAATGGGACACGGAACTCTTCCAACTGTAATATTCCGGCATTGAATTTTTTTTAAAACTTTTTTCGTTGCAAACGCGAAACTCGCCTGTCAGTTCGCATCAATTCGCGCCACGCAAACCCAGTATTACGTGGACTCATCGAGCCGTCGTGTTTCGAGTCCAGCGAGAGAAAAAAAAAACCGGTGATAAAAAAAAAGGAAAAAAAAAGAAAAACGAAGGAATAACGTTGAAGCGACGCGATCATTCTCGCGCGCGCATTCGTCCGATGCATTTTCTCGCTGCCTGTGATGTTTCGCTCTCGGCATATATCGGCGCGTAGTTGCGGGAGGCTGCGGAGAGAGAGTGAAATAAATCATTCCACGGGCAGTTCGACACGCCCAACTTCGTTAAACTTCGATTCCGGTCGCTCGCCCACTCGCCGGTACAGAGAACTCGCGCGACCCGCACCATCGTTGGCCGATAATCGATTGCCCGACGAATAAAAAAAAAATGCAAACGCCGAAAGCCCGGGAGAGAGAAAAAAAATAGATGCAAAACGACAGGGTGAGAGAGAGAGTGAATGAGGATAAAAAAATGAAAATGAATGGTCAATCACGAGACCAAAGCTTATTACTTGCGGAGTAATCGACGGAATGGGTAGAGCGGGAGGGTGGCATGCGAAGGGAAAATAATAGGGGATTGAAAATTGCCTGAACAATGATCGCACCTGCGGCAAACACGATAAATAGCATTGCGCGAATTGTGTATTAGCTACCATAGCTTCGAGTTTTTTTTGTCTGTCGATAAACTCGTCAAGGATTTACATCGTTTACTACGAACCAACGGCAAATCACAATGTGAATTAAACCCCTCCCTAGTTCGTCGTTGGATTACCGGCGATAAAGTTACAATAGCCTTTGCATCATCAACGACGTTTTCAAAATCGTCGGAGCGCTTTGCTTTTCACTCAACGTTGAAATACAATGAAAAAAAAAGAAAACAATATCAATCTGCTATAAACTTAACTACGTTGAAGAATTTCTGAGCTATTATAACTTCACGTCGAGTAAATAAGGGTCTCGCCGACTGAAGGAACGCGGGCCCTTGTGAAAAAAAAAATGAAAGAATAAAAAACCCGAAGTCTTGTTGGCCCCTCGGCAGGCGAGCGCTCGGCTCGACACTTTGATCGGTAACTTCGTTTATGGCGACGCTACCGGACGGAATGTAGGAAACACCGATAACACCGATGACGGAAATATCGACTTTCGAGCTGCCGCAAGCAAGCTCTGGACCTTCTCTCCGCGCTTTCGCTCTCCGGGCTCGCCTCACAACGGTTGATATTACTACACGGTACCACCGTCCGGCGTCCTACGAACCTCGAGACCTCCCGGACCCTCGTGCAATTCTATCCGCGATAGTCCCCGGCCAAGCTTGACTCCACGACGACCCTCTCGCCTACGGGACGCCCTATTGCCGCGACGAACGTCGATGGTACAAATAGAGACGAAGAAGGAACGAACGAGAACGACGAATTGAAGAGAACGGAAGGGCAAAGCATATGAGAAGAAGCGAAGCGTTCGAGAAAGCGTGCAAAAGCGATGGGAGCAATCGTACAGAGTTATTCAAACGAACGGGCACAGCGATTGGCCATAACCGGTACTATCGTCCTTTCCACCGCAAAAAAAAAAAAGGCATTAAGAAACAAAAATGCAATTCACCGCGGCTACAATGTGTAAACTCGCAAACCGCGAATATCAATCGGAAAGTTTCCAATATCGCGATATTCTCGTGTAACGAGTGGTCGGGGCGTCTTTGCGACTTTCGTTTATTCAATGCAATTTCATCCGTCGATACGCACGGAATGGCCAATGACTGTATCGGCACGTAAACCATGTATACTCTCGATATACATAGTCCCACCGCTACACATGTGTGTATTTATATGCCGTTATGCTGTATATATACGTATATAGTTCTGGATAGAATCCCGGCGGTTCTGGTAGCGGTTGAAAGAACCAATTTTGTCCTAATAGAAAAATCCCCAGCGCCGTACCCAATTTATAAACCCGCAAACATGGCTGGCTTGGATGAACTGGTGTGTGCGACATTTGTGTTCGGGGAGAAGAGCCGCGAGAGCCGGGAGGGTTGGTAACGTTCTCTGTGTACAGCACGAGATGCAAGGCACTCGTTCTCTCCCTCGCTCCTCGCTCGCCTCTCTTCCCCTCCCTCGAATCCCGTCACACAAAAACCGGGCGAACGAGCGACCGTACATCGAATTTATAAAGCGCGCCGTCGCGAAGCGCGCGAATTTTCCGCAACGTACCACTCTTTTTCGTTCGCTCTCGGTTCCGGCATACCCGCGGGTTCGTAAGAGCGAGGCGAGCGCAAAAGTGAGCGAGAGAGTGGGGGATCGTTTCTGGCGGAGCTCCGAACTCGGATGGTTGAAGCGTGAGAGGGATGAATGCCACCAGCGGCACTCCTGAAAATCAACCCCTCCAGCCTCGTCGTCTATACATCGTCGCTGCGCGAGAGAACCATCGGCAAAGAACGCAGAGGGAGGAGGAAGGAGAGCGGAAAACTACGTGAAGAATTCTGTTCGACTATAGAGACCTCTCCACTGACGCGCTTCTGTGGCTTCGATGGAATTTATCCACCATTCGCCGATATATCCTCGACTCTCTCGACGTAACTCCGGCGCCGGTAGCTCCGCGGAGGCGTTTCTCGGCTGCAGCCTCTCTCGGCTCTTCCACGGGCGATGACGCCGACTATGAAAAAGAAAAAAACAGAAATAAAAAAAAATGCAACGGTTCGACTCGAGGACGCGAGATCTCGCGATAGAATTTCGCGAGAATCTCGACAATTGTATTATGATATCATAAATTGCGTCCTTCAATTATATTTGCGATTAGCTTATACCCAATCGCAAAAATAATCGAGACATATCGGCAAATTATATTTTCGGAATAATTTATCCAAGAACTAAATCTTAAAATATATTAAAAATGGGTAATATGAAACCATACTAAAAATAGTACATACTTCTAATAAGTAAATGTTACACTTCGATGAATTTCATTTTCTCGATAAACGAAGAGAGTTGATTGAACATAACGAAGAATTTTTCTGCAGCATCGATCTAAGATATGGACCTCGAGATCCACCGATAAATCTCGACGACGTTGTAAATCATAGCACGTGTGCACATTTTTTCATCGTACATTAAGTACTAATTATTTGATTCGCGATAAAAACTCATGATACGAAGAGTCAGGGGTGCGCAACGTAATAGCTGAAACGTCGCGGCTTTAACGTCGAGTTACCGAGAAATATCGAGGAGCAACACATGGTCTACTCAAAGGGTATGTACCTCGCGCAGACCTACAAAGGTATCCAACAGAGATAAATACCTCGTGAAAGTTGAAGCACGGTACACTCTCGCAAACGTCCATTACTGTTACGTTTTGGATATTATGAACGTTCGTATGTATATACTGCAACTAGAGTACACGATCGGATCCGAGATTCAGTTAACCGTACAACAACTGTACAGCATATGCACGCAGCGGGAAGCTTCGTCGGTCCATCTGCAGGGATTGAAGATACGAAGAGAGAAAGATTCGCGAACGAGATAAAGGGTTTTTCGGTAATCGATTTCGAATTCGATAACGAGACGACCTGCAGCGTTCGGGAACCAAAGGACACGCTAAAGGAGAGCAGTCGGCGTGTCCCCTCCAACGACTCGTCGGGAGCAATGACATTGTCGCGCACTCTCGAGGCTATCATTAAGTAACGGAATCAACTCTCGAGCAAATGAACGTCGAGACTTACGAAAATTGATATTTCTCAAGTACCTCTCGCTCGCGTTCATCGACGAAAATTACAATTCTATTTGTTGAATAAAAATTCTCCATCCGAGAGCCAAAGGCGACGAGACGTTTTAAACGACGCGCAACGCGAGGGTGACAAAAATCGAGAGACAATAGAGCGGTCTATCGCATCGAGTAGAATTTTAAGTGTGCGAGAAATACAGATCGGATGAAAGAACACGCCCTCGATTTGCGCGAGCGAGAGAATTGAGGGGAGGTTCGTAGGAGGGAGACAGAGATGTGGAGAGTGTCGTCGTCGGTAGTGGTGGCTCGTCCACCCTTAGCGCGGATGAGCGAACGCGGGCGTTGTAGTTTATTTAGCAGCGCCCTGGGCATCGGTAAACACTGGGTTAGCGAATTGGCCCCAGGGCGATCCGGAGACCGAATGATAGTTAACGTAACGCTTAAACGCCATTGGAGAGTGAGGACGAGCACAGCGCACGAAGCTATAGGCTTCACTCAGCATCGCACATACCTCACCGTGCGCCCCCTCGCGTTTTCAAACCGAGCGGAGCATGCACGTACGCACACGGACACTCGTAAAACTCCGCGCCCGCGTTAGTTATATTGCGAACGAGTCGGAACGAAAGCAACCCGAGAGAACGAGGGGGGAACGAAATTTAATTTTGTGCTTTTTGTACGCCGCCGAATCTCGTTTCTACGGATGAACGTTAAAGCCAGAGGGCGAAAGCCGACAAGGGAAAGAGTAGGATACCATGAAAAAAAAAGCGAAAAAAAAAAGAGACCGAGAACAGAATTCGCGGCAACTATCGCGATTGTTTTATCGTTCATCAATTTTTTTTTTTTTTCGTATTGCGGATTTTCATTAGAGCCATTTCTCGATGTCGTTAGCTCAATCAACGGTAATTGACAATCTTTTTTTTTTTTTTTTTTCGTTTTCATGAATTCATGATTCCGCGAAACGGCAGGTAGACTTGATGGAATAATGCAGCCCGAGTGAAAGCTTCCAAAGCTTCGGTTAACGGCAGCGAGTTCATTGAATCTTCGCAGCGTTGTGTCGTATATACTCCAGTTAACTGGCGTCTACACGTACATCGGTTTAGTCCTAAGGATGTGAAGGTGCGCCGCGCACGTCGGAGCATCCGTCGAGCGGGAAGGGTTGCCGAAGAGAGGCGCGGGGATGTACACGTGATGCTGCGAGTCGTGGCTGTATGCGAAGGCAGAAAACAGGCGAGGGTCGAGCTCGTGTTCCAATTGGCGGGAGCAAGACAACGCTAGGTAGGAGTTGGCTGCGGTGTATACACAGTTAATTAAGCCGTAGTACCGTCGGCTGCGGGCGTACCAGTGTACGCTGGTTCCACGATCGTTGTGTGGAGATTGTGTTGTACGCGAGAGAAGCCCCCTCCCGAGACCGTTGCACCGGAGAAACCGGAGCAAGAAGATACAGAGATGGCGGATCTCGCCGGAGGAGTTAAGGCATCCGCGCACAATTGCGGCACCGAGGAATTCCAAAACTAGACATCCGAAGTCGGTGAGGAATCGTGAAACAACTCAGGAAAATCTCTGCAACAGAAAGAAAATTATAACGCGAAGAATCAAGACCAATTTTCGCAAAGTTCAAATTTCTTAGACGCTTCTACGCGGATCTACGGCAGTTCGGAAATTGTGGAAGGACCTTTAGGAATCCAAGAGAAGCTGCACGGTGTCTGAGACCGCAAGCACTGGATCATAGAAGCGACTCCCGCGGAGCGCATTGACGATCTAAGCGCGCCCACAGACTGGAAGGAATTCGTAGTTAGAGACCGCATATGCGGGAAGGATGAGTCAAGGTTGAGGGTATGAGAATTTACGATTGATACACACGGTGTCTGTGCTCGACGAATAATTAATTCCACCGACAAGATCCGCGTGGTTAATGGAATAGATCAAAGCCATGTAGCGTATATCTGTTCACGGTAGCTCTGATGGTTTCTCTCAATTTCGCTGATGTTGCGCAGTCGGCGAAATCGAATTGTACGAGATTTAAAGAGGTTTCCCCATCGACGAAGAGGAGAAAGGTACGCAAGCGATGTAAAAGCGGGGATTGGATTGTTCCGGCGCGTAAACGAAACAACGGGATTAGGCGTCGGAAATCTCGAGATGGCAACCCTCGGTAGCAGCGTCAACCGTTGGTCCGTGGTCCGCAGAAGGAAGTTACTGGACTGGATAGAGAGAAACGGAGTTCTCCACCGCCCGCTGCGAGTTTTCCCAAACTTGTCAGAAGAGCTATAGTAAATATACAGGGCTCCAGTGGCGAAATCCGCGACGGACCAGTGTGTTGAGCCGAGAACGAGAGGCACAACAATATAATGGTCTCTCTTTCTCGAGCTCATCTGAGGGTAGCCGCGGGCATAAGAAAGGTCCGATGCGGTGAAGAGGTCGAGAGAAACGCGGAGGATACGACGCTTGAGCACAGCGGAGCAAGCAGGAGCAGCAGCAACAGCAGAGAGCACGGGCCTGCCACCCGCAGCGTCGAGATTCCTTGCGGTGGATCGTTCTATCGTTGTGTTTTCCTCCTACCCTCCGCAACTAAGTTTCCGTATAGTTTGGGTTAGTGAGAGAGCCGAGCGACGCTATAGAGTCGCGAGTGAGCGGTTTACAGCTCGTAATATGACGGACGATCCGGGGTAAACAGAGCGGGTGGTAAATCCTCTGATTCTATACACCGTTTCTCTATAATACTCTTTGCTCTTCGCGAGGCCGTGTTATAATACAACGATGGTTGTGCCTAATAGAATTGAGAAATATTGAAAACTTCGAGAGGGCGAGGCACATCGTTCGAGGGCGCGAGAGAAAGGGAGAAAAACACGTTCTAGCACCTCTAAATTTCTTTAAACTCCCACTGCTCGACACGCTATGTGCAACACCCGACCAAAGATCCGAGACGACATGTCGGGAGGATTCGGAAAATTGGAGCGGATTTTTTTCCTTTTTTTTTTCTTCACCGCACCGAACGGAAACACTGTGTTTTCTTCTCGCGTTTCATTCATTCCTTCCCTCTCCCTTTGTTCATCTTTCTCTTCGTGAATGAGCCAGAAGAATAAACCGGGTGGGCTCGGGCAATTCACGAACGTAGAAATTAGACTTATCTTAGCGGCGTGATCGCGCAGGCGCCTTTTCCACGGGCAGCTGCGACCCCCCTCTCTCTCTCTCTTTCTGCATCCCTTTTACGCAAAACTTGGACTCTGTCTTTTTTCTCGTTTTCTCAAAGTCTGTTTCGTTCACTCGCCTTTTTCGTCGCGAACCATAGACGATTTTGCGGCATCGCGCGGGGGTCAAGAAGAATAAAAAAAAAATCTGGTTTCGAGAAAAATTGGAAGAACGAACGTTTTTCTGTTCTCGCTAAGTTCCTTCGTTCTTTAATAGCCCACTGTACCTATGTATCGCCTTGGCGGTCTCGATGTCCCGTGGTTTTTCATCGGATTTGCAAACATTTGTGTATTCTCGGTAGAGAAACGACGCTGCGGTCGTGTTCTGTGTTTATTCGTATTTTTTTCGATGCTCTTTTCGACGCGAAACCCAACAACGGTAGCGTTGAATCGAGACTCTTAATACTCTCTCGGTCGATTGTAACGCGGACGATCGGGCCGGCCACTCGACTGCACAATGAAGCGAACACGCGGGGAGTCGTCGGCCTTTGCCATCCGGGGATCGGAGACCTTCGGAAAATCTATACGGGTTTTTTTTTTTACCTCACAATCGTACGGATAATGCGCGTGCGAGAGATCGCCCATTGATCGGTGCATCGACAAAAGTAGCGCACTGGAACTAGAATTGTCGATCGATCCCTACGAAATACGAGCGAATTTTATGAAATAATAAGAGCGGAGCGGAGTAGGATATACAAAATAGCATTTCTATGCCATTCAGTAAACAGTAAAATTCGGAAGTAAAATCGTATCTTCACCTGCTATCGAAATAGTGTTCGGTGTATCGTTCGGTCATCTTGATTTTAAGATGTACGAACGCATATTGTGGGTCTATTGAAGAAAAATCATACGCGCGCGTGGCCGATTCAACGAATAAACGATGAAGAAATAAAATATAATTGTCTTGTCCGTCCCCTTTTTTTCATTTTTAAGAAATACTTCAGACAGAGCCGCGTGCCCATCCGCACGGAAAATTGTGCGCGGTTGGCAACCGAGTCGAAGAAAAAAAAGCTTTTACTATCCTCGTTCGTTTCGGTCCTCCTTCTATCCGTCTCCGTTTTTCTCTCAGCTTCGGAGAGAGAGAAAAGCGACGCTTTTGCATTCCTTCTGTTCCAACTTCGTCTCTGTTTCGTCTACGTTCGGAATCCGATCGGAAGTTGCGTTTAACCGGATCCCATTTGCGACGATAAGCATCTCCAGGAAATAGCTCGACTCGCGATACGGAGAAGGAAAAACCGAACGATGCGCTGGGCAAGCGTTTACGAAGACTTTGGGGAGAAAGTTGAATCATCGCGTTACTTCGTACCTGCGGTCTTAAGTAGTCGCCACTGTCTCCATCGCTGATGCTTACGACCCGATCTTTCCGAAGTTCGTCTTACTCCAGTTTTAACCCTCGGTCTTAACTGTCTAATTGTTCCAAGGCGATCCAACGGATAAACGAAGCTTGGCGCGTTCCGGCCTCGCGTTGTAATCTCGGCATCCACCGATAGACCGATAGTGGCCGCATCTTCGGCGCAGCTCCGGCTTTAGGATTTTCCACTGTTCGCCTCGCCGCAGCATTTTGAGTGGCGTTGATCTGTTGCGCGTATCTGTGGCGACTCCTCTTCTCTGCGTTTCACTCAGACATCCACTTCCGTGAATTCTCTTTTCCAACGAGCACATGATGTCTTCTATCACTGTAAAAGAAAAAAGACCCATTAGTATTTCCCGAAATGATTTTACACTAGAATTACAGTCGTAAAAAAAAAACAATCCCATATGGCGCAACAACTGTACAGGTCAATTCGGCTGAAAAAAAAAAATCAACGGAGTTTTGCTTTATGTTATTGTATATACAGTAGCGAGTCATCGGCAAACCACGCCGCTAATTTGGTGTAGCTAAGCGGTGATTTGTCGATCTCAACTTGCCGCATGTGCGAGATCGACGCCACGCTCGTCGCGTTCGAAGCATTTTGTTGTATACATATACACATTTGTAGGTATAGATATACGCGGCACGATGAAACTACAAAGCAGACGCACGGCCGCGTTCGGAGAGAGTAGTAAAAACGTCTGAGGGAGACAGAGAATTCATCCGCAAACGTATAATTTGCCGGCGATGGCCGGGGATCGATTTTGAGTGGCCACTGTTTCGTTACAGGCGGATATCTTTTGTGGCTGGCTTGTGGGCGTGCGCTTCCCCTCGGGGCTAAAACGCCAAATGGTTATACGTCGCTACCAGCACACACACGTACGCAAACGTACAAACATACAATGTAATAAATGTACACATGTACACCTACGTGAAAAAAAAATTGTGAAACGGGGAATGAGAAATAGGGGGAGAATGTGAATGGTCGGAAATAAACTGAGATAGCAAAAAAAAAAACAAAAACAGCAACAACGAAAACCGTCCAAGAAGAAACAACGAATGGTCGCCGCAGAACAGGAACGAAAAAAAAAAGCTGGAGAATCGAAGAGACGAAGCGCCGAACGCTTGTTCCAAAAAACCGATCGGCGAGAGACTACCGGATGAACTTTCGCGGAAGTGGTTTTCTTTCATTTCATTCGAATATCCAGCCCTGTATACCCTAAAGGGGGGTGGGAGGGACGACTGGGGAGGGTCCGTGTTCGCCACGATCGATATCTCCTTCGTGGATTTTAATTGAGCTGCGGAAGCGCTCCATTGAGATTTCGATGAGTTGTGTATACAGCGATCGGTAAATTGAGTAAAAAAGAGAAAAAAAAAACCGAACGAAGCGTTTTATATCCGAGGGAGAATATCGGCTATCCCAAACTCCCATGAAAGTTATCAACCCACCCTATGTGTGGTGCGCGTGAATAAATTGTTCGTAGATTTTGATTGTCGATTAAACGCGCGGTGGGCCGATCAATTCGGCGTACCCAGTTTGGCGAGGAAAATTTTTAATGCAGAGTGTCAATTATCATTAAACGTAGATAAGGCGAAAGTTCGATAAGCAGCGGGTCCATTAGCGATGCCGCGATCGTCGAAGAACAGCGCGAGGCCTCCGGCGTGTCTGTAAGCTTCATCTCGTTCTGGCAATTACCAGGAAATGCCAGAATCCGCCACAAGAATCAACCCACACCGTGGTCCGGGTTCCCACCCTCTGGCGTTGCGTGCGCTATCGCTCTTTCTTCGTCTTGTTTTCTCGCATCCCCCGTGCCTCTGCTGATACCTTTGACAAACCCTGTCTCTGTTCGTCGCGTCGCGGAGACGCTCGACGACGGCATGCATGAACACACACTCATACATACATACCCCTCCCACTTTCATCCTTACCCGTTTTTCTCTCACTCAATCTTGTACAAAACTGTTCGACGGGTATCACGGAAGCCGAAACGCTCGTTGAGCTAAACTTGGCCGAGACTTCTATCCGTCTCACGCTGACTCTCTACCGTCGCCGTTCAATCTATCTCTCGTGTGTACACACGTATATACCACGCTTCCAACCCCTTTGTCCGCGAGGCGAATCTATCTCGCTCTCTTCGCCCGATTTCCACTCCTCTCTACGGTCCTCGCATTCGTCGCCGCTCGTTCTCTCATCCTCGTCACACGCGAATTAACCCCCTCCGCGCTGAAGATCAAGCGACGAAGAGGACACGTCCGCCGTGGACGAGACAACGGAATCGGAGCAACCGAGATGGAAACTGTTGGAATTTGCTGCTGTGTGCGCGCGCGAAGAGAGACCGAGCGAGAGAAACAGCCATAATGGGGATGAGAAAATGTGTGGCAAGGATAGAAAATGAAATGACTCTGTCGAGGCTCACGGCACTCGATTACACACACCCCTCTACTTGAAACGTTGACAAAATTGAGCACCCCTGGCCTCGCCATGTTCTCGAAAATCGTCGGTTATTGGCTCACACGGGTGGCGGTTGGTTACGGGATTGGCCGAGAATGGTAACGCCTCTCGTTTCACGGTTCTGCCTTTCTCCTGTTCGCTCGTACCTCAACCTTTGCCTCGGCTCCCGCAGTTCGAAACTTTCGTTCTCTCTCGTTGCCACGATATCGTGCGGCTCCGCGATCCCTGTCGCACACACGCCACTCTACTCCCCCATATTCCGCGCAAGGAAGACCGAAAGGTCGGCGTGTGCCTCGACTAATGCCGCATCAAGCAGCTAGGCCGGCTAGTACACGCTGGCACAACGCACGCTCAACAACCTCACGAGTAACAACTGTCCTCGGTGAACTCTGCTGAATTTCTCATCGAGCCATCGTTCTTCTTGTGTATCCGACCTAAAAGAAAAGAAACATACATTAGAAGAAGACAAATCGTTCGCGACATTCGCACGAAGAAATATACGGAGACCGAATCGCAATAAGAGAGTTATCCGACCTGGCTCATACATGAAAGTCTTGCGGCGATTCACTCCTTTGAATCTCGCGAACAACGCGCTTCACTGGATCGTTGTCTCGTCGAGTTTTTAAACGCTTCCGGTTGTTCGGTCTAAGAACGATTTATGATACAAAGGATGAGGAAGAGAGAGAGTCGAGGCCGGAGGATACAGTGAATGAATAAATCCTCTCCGATCGTCGAGCCTCTCACGGAAAATTTCGGTGATACGGAACAGCCGACGCTGGAAAATCGTCGGGATTTGTGTCACCGAGAGAGTTAAGAATTTTGTTCAGCGAGTTCAAAGATTCGTGTCGTTCAACAAGACGTATCGCGAGTGCCTTTTTGTTTCGTCTTCGGTGCCACGATTACTCGTATCGTTGTTAGTGCCAATTGAAATTCCGCGAATAGAGACCCTTAGCGATTTGTCTATGAATCTTCGGATGTCAGGATGAGGAGATCCCGTTGTTGCTTCGACATTGCCGTGCTCTGGCCCTGCTTCGAGGGTCACTTGCGGAGATAATCGTCCCAGGAGCGAGATCACTCGATCGGACCGCGCCGTTTTGTTTGCCAGAACAATTGCATCGATGCGACCTTGAGCCCATACAACGGAATCCTGATTGACGAACGTTTTCAAGATTCGACGATTTCATCGTCGACGTCAGAGCCCCGGGCAACGATGGACTCGCAACAACTCGCGGAGACGACCGGTTCGCAAAACAGCCAGGATATCGTTCTGCCCAAACCAGCGGCTACCGCGATTCCGAGGCACAGTATCGATGCTATACTGGGACGTGCTGGACGCAAGAGGACGCACGACGAGATCGAGCAATCCTCTCGAGATACACAAGAGAACACTGGTAACAAGTCATTATTTTTTTTCGTAATAGTCCTTAAAAAATTCGTATCGTTCGATCAACTTTTTCCACATGAATCTTTCGATCGTGCAATAATTTAAATGGTATTTGATCTATCACGCTTTCAGTCGCAATAGGCGCGCTAAGCAAATGATCCGACGGCAAGCGGCTCGTGCGAATATTTCGATTACTCTGATAAATTCCTTTTTGGAGTCAACGAATGTCGATTGTTTATCTAGATCGTCGAGACAACATTAGTTTAGCGTAATCGTTGATATTGTGTAGATTAAAAAAAGCGATATACGCGTGTTGCTAATTGCGAGTCGCATGAGCGCGTGTTGTATCGGTCGCAGAAGGTTAAAAAAGGATACATTGCCGTCGGAGAGTTTGTCACCACCGCTTGGCTTTGTTCTATATATCCATGTCGTGTGGCAATGTCAGCGTATAATTGGAAAATCGTTATTATCGCATCGTGATCTCGACGACGCGCTCGCTTGGCCTCCCCCGTGGAGCGCCGGTCCCCGGACTCGCTGGAATCGTTCGCCAGTGCTAATTTGTCGCCGAGACTCTCGCTCGGTGCCGTCGTCGAGTTTCGCTCGCTCGAGCGAAAAACGTTGTCCCGTCTGCGACAATGCTTTCGAACCTCCCTTGGCAACGACGTTTCGTGTACGCTTTACGTACACGCGACTGAAAGATAAAAAAAAAAAAAAGAAACGAATGAAATAATACAAATTGTACCAATTTTCGAACAAGATATTATACCTGCTTCATCGTACATTCGATTAAATGCCACAATTACAGAGATTTTTCTTTTTACGTTTTATTAAGTGGAAAGTTAATAGATAGCAATTTGTTCTCTGCTACTGCTACTCGAATTACTCATTCATTTTTTTTTCCTTGAGCGCGTCCGTTATTATGAGTCCCGCGAAGGAGATAATCGTGGATCGGTCAGCGGCAATCCTGAGTGCCCTGAAGGCGATCGAAGCGAGGAAAAAAGGTAGAAAAGGAAGATAGAAAAAGTTAAAAGAGTTAAGTGACAAGGCGAGCGAGAGATTGAGGCATAACGAAAGAGGAAGTCTGCTTCTTAGCCCAAAGAACCAATCTTGTTCGGCTAATCGAATTATCATTAATTATGATACAGCTCAGACGCTCGCCGTGGCTCGCGAAGATACGAAAACGGCGCGAAAGCATCGACCGGTCTATATATGCACACTATAACTATTATATTTTATATACTATATAGATTGCCGCTAATTCTCATACCGCGACGAACTGCGCGCGCACGGGTAGGACTCTGACTAATAAGTAGAAAAAAAGGAGGAAAAAAAAAACGGAGCGATCCAAAAGACGAAAGATCCCTGCGGCGAAGCCGAAGGAGAAGGCGACTGTTCGGGTTGATCTTTCTCTCGCCTCTCGAGACTTGAATTGACGCTTCTACTAATGGATCGCGCGTCCCGGCATCCCACCTCTTCTCGTGTCGTTCCTTCTTCTTATTCATTTTCTTCTAGCTCCTCCGCTTCCATTTTCGTTCCCTTCTTCTTCTTCGTCGTCGTCGTCGTCGTCGTCGTCGTTTTTTTAACTCGCTGTCGTCTTTCAAACAGCACCTACCTTCCACGTAATCTTAACACCCAACGAACGGCTCTATTATCCACGCTTATACACACCGGGTGCGGCATCAACCACTTCGAAACGGTCGCAATTATAGAGGCTCGCGAGTCCTTCGAATTCTCGGCTAATACACGTTCTCGAGAAAGCCGAAAGATTTTTGGCTTCCGGAGGCGGCGTTCTTGTAACAAAGTACGACAGGCTTTCGTTTTTTTTTTCGCTATCGATAGGTTCAACCGGCGAAATCGTTGTTTTCTCGTCAAACTTAATGTCTGTATCGGCGAAGGGATGTCGCGAGTTAGGGAGGGTGTGTAACGAGCGTAAAGCGCTCACCGGGCTTGGCGTTTTAACAGACTCGCTCGTTTATACCCAACAATTCGTACGGTAAAACTCCATACGTGTAGTTAGTTGGGCACAGTTTACACACACCTGACGGTATTAGTAAATTGTAATAGGTGTACGAAAACGCGGGCAAAGCTCGTAAAAGGCATTGTTAGATGGTAGAACGGAGGACGGGGGCAATCCCGATCGCGTGACAACCACGCCGTGCCTCGCTCGGCCACGTGCAATTACGTGTAATTTCATAGCCATTTATTGCCGCGGGATACCTTGTTTTTCGGACGTAAGTCACACTAGGCATCGCTCGTCCGATCCACGCGGACGGGGCAAAATGCGAATGGGGCCTCGGCAGACAGACAGCCCGGAACTATATATATTTATGTGTGTGTATGCAAACCTTGCACACGGCTGCGACTGCTGTTCGGTTATTGGACTCACTAGGAGCAGTAGACATAAAACAAGCGAACGTGTAACGCGAACTGACGCTCAAACCGATCGAATTAAACGAAGGTAATTTGTGAATAACGAAGCTTTGGAGTTTTATTGGCTATAGTCCATTATATATTTCAATAAAAGCTTTCGAATGAATTCACCGATTGTTTTTTGCTTGCTTTTTTGTACCGAAAATGAAAAATAGAAAATCTGCGTCTTGAAACGCGAGAATTGAGTCTTAATTGTTCGAAGCGTATTCAATTATTAGAATTTCATTCATATTAAACTCAAATTTCTGGTGACGTTTGCGAGATTAAATCTTGAATTGGTTTATTTTTTTTATGGAAAAAAGCTGAAGCTAAAATCGAGAGAATTGAACAGGATTGATTCGAGAATAATAAAGCTTCAATTTTACTGACCTTGAACTATTATGGCTTTTTCCAATGTATGCTTATGAATAAATACAGGCATTTTTTTATGCAGAACGAAAATATAAAGGGCTGAATTGCACTGTACGTGATTGGAAGCCGAGATTACTATACAATTGGAACTTTATTCGTATGAAACTCGAATTTCTTTCATAGCTTATACTTCCCCAATTGGTTTGTTTTACTTAAATTTAAAAAAAAATGAAAATATTGAAAAAGTTAAAGCATGACGAATCTGTAGAGTTTCACTAGCATATTTTATATTATGGCTTATCGCAATGATTTCTCACGAAACAATTCACGGATACTTTTTATTTAATTAGCCTTTTTTTTCTCTCATAATCTAAAATTTATTTATTCAGGTCGTAGTTTCAAAGCTCGCTGAGTCCGAGTATCGATCTTGTATTATATTATTAACTGCTGTTGTGGGTCATATCAAAGAGTAAGATCGAGCTCAGCTTCAATCGATAGATCGTTCCCGCACGTGGTAGCGGCTCGGCAAATCTCTAGCGTCGCTAATTATACAGTCACGCATGTTCACCGAGCCTTCGTACGTTTTGCCGACCCGCGTCGACCAACACTGAAGATCGGGACGCTTTATGAAAAAGAAAAAAAAAAAAAAAAGAAAGAAAAATATAATAATAGAGAAAATAGAGAACGAACAACGAATTGGTGTCGGTTACTAACGAGCGTCCGGCAGCTGGGAAGTGAAAACAATTTGCCGCTCGTTGCTAGGACACACACAAGTCGCGCTGCACTGCTATACTTTGCCATCGAAACTAATCGTTTTATTATGAAGCTGGCACGAGCGTTACTGGCGTTCTGATGCGACAAAGTCGATAATTCACGTCTAATTGATCGTCGAATATCACTGTTTCGCAACCGAGAACCGAATCGATCCTCTATCGAATGGCGTGCAGGCACCGGCAAGCAGGTGTTAAGTGGATTAATCTGGTAGATCAATTTATCGAATTGTCTGCGGAGCTTCTGCCGATGGGTAATCCGCTCGCGAGACTGTGAGCGCGAGATCGAGGAACGATTTAAGCGAATTACCGCTCGATCAAAGCTTCACTGGTGCTAATAGTGGTGCGCATCACATCGTACAGGTTGTGACGGATCAAACGTGCACGAGGGCTCTCCCGGTGACTCGAGATTGCGAGAGCACCGGATTTGCCGCATGCCGCCGTTGTGGCACTACTTCGTCCCACATGGATGGGACGAATCGTTTCTGATCGATAATTCGGGAGGGATTCGAAGGCTGCCGAGGATGCGAGGGTAAGCGATAGAGCGTGGGTGTTCCCAGCCGAGGATCTGCATGACGCGGAGACAACCGTGTGTGAGGAAACAACGGAGAGAGGGAACGAATGGCAATGTCGAATGTACCGCCGAATGAATTGGTTGGAGGCACACGAGCGAGAGTCTCGAAATGCCAGAGGCTACAGCGTAGGATGAGGAACTGCTCAGATGCATCTGGAGCGGAGAAATAGCGTGTATGGAATCGTCGATACCGAGATAACGATTGGGACGACATTCTGCGATGGTTGCTCGGAGATACGCTTGTAATTGCGATGAGATATTCAAAAATTACGCAAATCAAATTTGGACATCGTTTCCGCAATGTTTTTTTATCGCCGGTCGCAAAGCCCTTTTATGATAGATTCGTACCGACAATGAAAAACAATAAGGAATCGTGAAAATTTCATCTTTCAATGATTGAACCTAATTGGATATACAACTTGGAGAAAAGACATTTGTCATGCGTTCAAATATTTATGACAAAATAGTCGATTTAAAAAAATGATTAATTTCTGCAATGCTTTGATGCTTTCAAACATTTCGACACACTGTTAGACCTATAGTTTGCAACTTAGTTTATTCAGAAATTTCAGATTCTTATGAGATTTATAAGAGATCAACTGTTGATAAAAGACGTTCCGTATTAAACTTCTTAACCCGATAGATTCAAGAATTATTCAAATATCGTGCGACTTTCTCGTTCTTTCACACACCTATGTTCAGATTTTTTTGTAACACGATTTGTCGACCTTTCGGAACATTCTCGACACGTTTTTATTAAATACTCGATTTTTTTCAATCGAAGAAAAGCTCTCGGTATGAAGAAGCAAATCAAATTGAAAGACCAAGCGGTATAGCAAAAGAGCAGATATAAAAATAGTCTTTTACTTTCAATCTCGTGTAATCAAATCTATCAAGAGACGTGGCAGTGCCTCGACACGAAGTAATTAAAAATAACATTAATCAGAATTCTGATTAATCAATGTGGAGCGAAACTTCTTTATATATTCAGTATTTTTAATTTATTATCCAGCAGAAAAAAGATAAAGACAACTGAACCGACAATCATTGTGCTCATTAACTTGAAACAACTGCCTCAAAAATAATCCTTTACTTTCGTCCATTACTCAGTGAAAACCATAATCGAAAAAGTGCAAATAACGCAAACATAAAATATTGATGGTTCATTATCTGAGAGAAAGAGTCGTCATAAATGTAATTTTTACTACTGTCCGTTATTCAGTGGAAAGCATAATCGATCAGTCTGGAAATTGAACAGGTTTAGGAAGGGTCTATAGATAGATGAATCTATACGTAAAGCAGGAAGGGGGCGAAACTAATACAGTGGAACGTCTAGCTTGAACATGAGATTGGTGTGCGCGCGTGTGTGTCTACGAGCGTGTATCGCGAGCATTACCACTAATACCAATTAGCGAGGTATAGTCTCGGTGTGATTCGTCGTGTAATTATAGCGATTGCCTCGTAATTATCGGCGTTAACATGCATCGGGGTATCGACAGCCCGCAACCGGAACTCGCGTGTTCAACTTGCCTCTGCTATATCGCCTTTCTCCATCCCATCCGGCAGTCGCGCTCAACTCTCCCAATGCCCGTTTGTGTTTTCCTACATACCCTAGCGATACGCTGCTCACCGATACATTTGCGACGCGTTACACAGATCTAATTTCCATTCCATCGCCTGTTCCTTATTCTCTCTGACAATTAATTATGCCGACCGGCTTTACACATCGCCCCTCCTATCGGCATTCGCAAATTGGCCAACGTTCGATTGCTCTATCCGTAACAAATTATGATTCACGAACTGTGAAATGTGCTTCTGGGTTTTCGCTCTTATTTTATTCATCGAAGCATAAACGGTGGCTCGACTTTGATAATTTCTCTTTATACCACGTTTCACCCCTCCCGCGTTATATACGAACTCCGCACGCACCCCCGACGAGCCTTCGAGACGCAAAAACGGATGTGTGCAATAACACGCAGACATTGAAGCAAAGGGAGAACGATAGAGAGTGTAAAATGTATCGAGGGTAGAGATAGCCCCGTGCGACGGGTAGGTTGACACACCGACGAGGCTGCCCGAGCGAGCGGGGTACAGCCGGAGAACAACCCCCTCCGCCCGATGCCCGCCAGAGATATCCCAATAAAGCTCAAGCACGCCACCAAACAATTAAATTATTAACCGGCAGCGATAACGAGGCACACGGTAGCGCTGATTACTATTATAATGAACGTCGCCTGCCTGCTGTGTTACCTACTACGCTTCGGTTTTACTACCTTCGCGGTGTGTGGGTAAAAAGCTCATAAACGCATGACTCCATACCACTTTAGCTTCGTAATGTGTACACTTTCGTTTTCTTGCTCACTCGAATAAAGAACGAGCGGAAGGAGGTTGGAGTCTCGAAGGAAAATCACTGGAGTAGAGAAAAGGGAAAAAAAGGCACACTTCTATTACGTGTGGAAAAGTATAAAAAGGGGCCTGAACGTGGCGGTCGAGTTTGTGGCGAGCGTTAAAGAAGTAAAATTACCAAAGGACGACAAAGTATAGCGATGAAGCTATTAATCCTTTGATACCTAATTTCGTCGTTCTTGCATAGGATTAATAAAAAACATTACCTATCGCTAGAATTTTTTTATGTTGTATAAGCTTTCAATTGCGAAATGCACCGCACAGTCGCAAGTAAATCGGAAGTCAAGAAGTCCGATTGGTTAAAGAAAATTTCAAAGGTTTCACATACCCTCGCTGGCGTACTTTTGTTTGGCCGTGACAGTTCGATTCTACGCTTTTCGCCAATGCGGCGAGCAAAGGGAGTGACGTCGTCTGAGTCGTTGGATCCGCCGACCTTCCGATGTTTCTTCTTTTCCTACAGCCTTGAAAGGCTGCTCTCTGCACAAGCGATAAGTGGGGGTACGGAAAGAATGGGCGTCGCTTTAAGCAAATACTGCTTCGACAGGAGATGAATAAATCGTACGATTTATCAATTCCATACAAACATAACAAACCTCAATAACGAAAAATGTGACGCATATCTTCAACCGTGGATAGTAACGACAAAATCTAGAGAATCTGTAGATTAATTATTCAATTTGTTTCGTATTAACCCGCGACTCAATAGAAAGGAGGAGGACACTGGGAGGATTTGTCTTGCTACAAAGATTGTAACTCTATCCACTTTCGGGCCCCGCGTGCTAAAACCCGATGACAGCTTAAGAGCCTTTTTCGCGAACGCTTCTTATGCACGAAAAGGCACGAAACGCCCTCGTCTTCGCCAGAGTTTCGTTATTATTAAGCCTTTCGTTACTCTATAGCGGCACATATATTTATCCCACGTAAACTGATTATCCATGTACTCGAAACAAATTGAGGCTGTGACGAAAATGAAAAGAGTAATATAGGAAGAACTTCGTCAATCGTTCCGTCGATCGGGATCGAATGAAAAAGTGGAACGTTCGAATACGAGACTAAGCGATCGTCTTGGTGAATTCAGAAGTTGCAAAGTCATCGGAAGCTGCAGACGAGGGTCCATTCCCGAATGCTCGGAGTAAACGAAACAGAACGGTCCGAGGAAAGCGAAACTATACGCCGAATGCTGTGGGATTCGTTTGTATGCCCAGCGTGAAGAGACGCACGGTTTGTCCACGTCGAGCCAGAGGACCAGCCGAAATTCCGTAATCCTCTTTAGTCGGCGAGCTAAGCTCTCTGTTTGACGGCGACTCTCGTGTGCCCTCCGCTACACCATCGGCTCACTTCTTATTTTACTTCCCCTCGGGCATCGCCAGCATCAGCCTCCTTTCTTTGTATCTGTTTTCTCTTTTTTTTATCTTAGCTTTGGATGAGAGAGAGAGAACGTCCTCCCACGTTCGCCTTTATTTCTCCGCGATATTGGACGTCGATTCGCACATCGCTCGAATCGACAGCTCGATAATTCTCTCTCGCCTTCGAAGGCTGTTATAAATCGTCTAAATCGTCGCAAAACACATTTTTTACATTATTTGCAGACTATATTAGCTATTTTTTTATTCTTGTACACATTACTGCTCTTTTTTCTCTGATAGCGCGCTGAATATTTTCTTTTTTTTCCGCCAGCAATCTTCGAAACTAACCGCTTGCGTCGGTAGTTGATAAATACATTATATATTGACATACCCCACAAGTAATGAATAAGCCTTCACGGAACGGAAAGTAGACAGAGTGGAAGATGATGGAGAAGGAATAAAAAAAACGTAAAATAAGCACCGAGACGCGGGTGAGACAGCAACCGTTAGTCGATGGCTAACGAACCATCAATTAATAAGCCGCGCGCGCGAGCTTCAACCTGAGCGAGAGCGAGACAGAGCCAAGTTTAATCCGTTTAACGCGCAAGGACGAACTTGCGCCATCCACTCCCCGTGTCCCTCCTCGCCGCCCTCTGTTTCTCAACCTATCTCCACTATATCTCTCTCTCTCTCTCCTCTTGGTGCAACACGAAGCTCTCACCTCTACCGATCAACACCGATGTATCTGTGTGTTACGGTATACGTATATGTTTCGCACATAAAGGCGCAAAGGTATTAGCCGGCTATTCACGGGGATTCAATGTCTTGATTATAACGCCCGGTGCTTACTAATTATCGGGAACGGGTTAAGGAAAATGGACGGCGTTCTCCGTAGGCGCTTTCACCCTTAATCCCAAGTGAATTCCGGTGCGTCGGAGAATTTCAATAAACTCGTTTCTCGCTTATTATATTATTCCCGCATCCGTGTATTCAATAGCTTCGACGTGAAGTATCTATGAATCCACAGCGCGTGTCCGCGTTGAACCGAGATCGTCGATAAAATTTCAATTTCTTCGTTAATATATTTGTCGACAAATCTATTCGCCTTCGCCTACCGTGCGTTTAAGTGGTTCCAAGCGAGAATAAGTGGCAGCCGAGTCGGGAGAGCCTTTCACGTCGATACCAAAAGCATTATGAGTTACGGGGATTATGAGGAACTGTCAGTTATCGAACGAGAGAGACGAGAGAAAAAAACGCATGGGAAGACGGACGAAGGAAAAAAGAATACTCTCGTCGCTCGCACGACGAATTAAGACGCTCCGGAGTTCTCGGTTCGGGCGTCCGAGTCGGGAACTCGAGGGCCGATGCAAGCTCGAGCGATGGATGCGGAGCCGAAGATTCCGAGCTGAGATTATGCAACGTGTGCGTGCGCGCAACCGAGTAGGACCCTCTCGTCGGGCTGGTTATTCGATTAACACAGGGGTAAAAAAGGCGGGAGTCGGTAGAACATCTCCGGGCTCACTTTCGTTTGTATATCACAAATGAGAAACGACAGCCGAACAAAAACCCATGAATTAAATTTCTCTGATAAATTGTAATTAATGCTAATTCAACATTACGTTCCCAAATATCGAAAATCACACACTTTCATCATATACATCGTTGTTAAAAAAAAGAGATCGAAAATTCAACGAAAATTTGCATTGATAACTCTTCGTCAACATTGTAATACGACATTATATTTCAATGACGAAGATTATGAATTTTCATCCTTTCGAGAATCAATTTGCTTTGATTAATTCGACTATTTATTGGGCCGTTCGAGCGTTGCCTCGTTTTCGTGACTGGCTACCGCGCGACCGCATGTTAACGAGTATACAAATTGTACGGACTACACGGATACGGTTACGTATCGAATTTCACGTGGGCTACACGAGAGCCGATAGAGCACGACCGCGCGTTCGGACTTTAACTCGATTAAGTGAGTATAACGGAGAAAATCGACATTCGCACATAGCGATCCATGATTCTGGCCGGAGATAGGCCCCGCGGGCTATTCGACGGAATCTATCGGCGGTCTGTCTATCGCTCGATTAGACGTTCCAACGTTAAACTGCGAGAGAACCGATCAGTTCAAACCCACTGTGTGCATGCGTATAACTATACTGTCGGTGAAGTGTCTACGCGGTAAAAACTATACTCGCGATAGCGAGTGACCATTGCCCCGCCGGTTCCTACACACCGGTTTCCCACTGTCCATTATGCTATCTTCTCGTGTCAATCTCTTAAGTAGCTAGAACGAACTAGGGACCCCTTTACAACGGGGCTGGCACGGTTGATACGATCGACCACTCCGACTCCTCTTTTTCTCGTGCCCGAGACCGAGAGGCCTCCGCGCCGTTCGACAAAAAAAAACGAACGGTAAAAGAGCTACGCGATTTTCGGATATCGTTTAACAAATCGTTAATAAATAAAGAATTCAGTGTCACGAATGAATAAAATATGGAATATTCACTAACGTTTGGTAGAGATAAGTTCCAAGTTGCCAAGTGTTGGGCCATTTGTGTCGATGTCGTTAGGAAAGCGGATATACGAAATCGAAGGGTCGGAGGTGAACTTTTGGTTTCCGTCCCCTCGGGGTTTCCCTGGGAAATCTCGTAGTTCTCTCAGCCCGCGAGATTATTGATTGTAGTTGATAATTAGTCGGTGCAGAGGTGTCAATCAACGAGCAAGCCTGAGGTTATAAGGTCGTTCGTTATCCGACGACGTAGCTTAGCTTTGCGAGGAGGGTGCACGAGCCAATCCTCAACTTTCCTTCCCCCTGTGTAGCCTCACTCAATATTGTGCCTGAAACAGTTGCGATACAGGCAAGAAATCCTTTAAAATCGTCCCACTTCATTTTTTTTGGATCTGAATTACTACTCACATTCGATATTTACGATTCTTCTGGATTCTGCAGGTGAGAATAGTTACAATTCGCCTGGAAGCGACGAGGAGCCCGGTACCGGATGCGGCGACGACTCGACCGGCACAGCGGGCAAGAAGAAGCATCGTCGAAATCGCACGACTTTCACCACTTATCAGCTTCACGAGCTCGAGAGAGCCTTCGAAAAGTCTCACTATCCGGATGTTTATTCGAGGGAGGAACTCGCCATGAAGGTCAATCTGCCGGAAGTTCGTGTACAGGTGAGTCAGAAGACGTTACACTCTATCGACCCCCCTTTGTTTTCGTAAATTAATAGCTTTGGAAATGAGAAGTAACAGTTCTTAATAAAGGAATTTACACAGGCTCGCTGCTCGCTAAGCGTTCCTTCTTGCCTGATCGTGTATTTGTTCGCGATTTATTAAGCGAAATTAGATTAATTATGTGCGTGACAACGATAAAGGCACGCAGTCGCGTGCTACCGACTTATCGATTATGCCCACCCCTCGGGTACTTCGCCGGCGCTGCCTATCAACGAGGAACGCCCAGGCCTTAAAGAAACTCAAAGCTTCTGTTTTATAAAAAAGAAAAATTGATATAATAATCCTCAAAATTCGACTCGTCTAGATGGGTTCGTTCAAACGCAACGTCGTAGGAGAAAGTAGGGCAAAATATTCAATGCTTCAGCCATCCACGAATTTTTAACAGTGTATTCATCTACATTCGTATTTTTCTTATGGGTCCTTTTTCGGCAATACATTTCCCTTAAAATGTGATTGAACGTCATTACCATCTTATTTTTGGGTAAGCAACGATCTGCACCGTAAAGAATTGCCATAAAACTTGAAAATCGATTTTTTTTATGACACGATTTTTGAAGTTGGTTCATTTTGGCCCACCTTCCCGTATAATTGTATCACAAGAAAAAAAATCGTCAACCCAGGAAAGAAACAAGAATACAGAGTGAAGGGGAATAGGAAGCTCGTGCGTGTACTTCCGGTGTAGGCGTGCGAATTTTAATCGGGGCGCGGAAAGCGAATCGTCGTAAAGTGTAGGAAACTCGGAGAGCCACACGAGGGGTGAGCAATTCACGAAAGCGTTGCCGGCGAAAGCGTGCGCTCGCGCGGGGGAGTCTAACGGGAACAAAATTGTAATTAAAAATTTTAATTGCGTTTTAAACCTGCCGGCTCGGTATACCTTTCTTTTTCTCTTGTCTCCGCCACTCCACCTACTGGTGTTCCGTCCCGTTTCGCATCCTTTTACCCCTTTCTATCTGCCCTCATTCGCACTTTTCAACCTCCGGCGTTGCCCGCTCTCGACTCCGGAATGTCCAGACTTTTTCCAATTTTACCGGAGAGTTGAAAATACGTTTGTTTCGTCGCTGCAGTTTCCGTATTGATCTGCGAGCAGAATTTGAAGAAAAAAAATTAAATAACGTTAGCTTTGTGTATCCTCGATTTGTTTCAATTCCGAAACCTTCGTGAGTTCGTTACACGTCGATGCGTGTACAACTCACGAAGGCGCACGCGCGTGTATTCGACGCAGCGGTTTGCCTTTATCCGCGTTATTGCGGCCCACGAATAAGGGTGAAGCGGAGAGAGGCCGCCCCCGCGAATCGTCGACCGGCCACAGACAGTGAGAGACCGAGCGCGAGAGGAAAGCAGCGAGCGATGGAGAAATGGTAGACGCTGCTTTGCTCTCTTCGTTGAGTTTCATCATTTTTAATTGACAACGCCCGCGCCAATCTCGTCTGTCGGATTAATCGCGGAGTGAGCGTGCGCACGCGACGAACGAGGGATGGTCGGAAAACAAGCGCAATACACAGCAGAGTTCGAGAGCGACCGGGGGAGGGGAAAGGGGTCGAGGAGAAGAGGGAATGTGGCGCGCCGCAGGCCACATCAACCCTTTGCCATTTTTTTTCCGCTTCCCTTTTCTCCTCGATAAATCAAAGAGCGGTTACGATAAAAAAAAATTATTCGAGGGAACGAGTGAATGTACTTCTTTTCAAAGGATCGCGAAGTCAAGACGTTAATGAACAGTCGATAATTGTAGACAACAACGGATCCGTTGGGTAGTGTTTGGGATAGACGAGCGACGCGAGACGAGCGAGAGTTAATTCAATGATTGAAATAGCAGAGCACAAGCAAGGTGAATTAAGCAAACGATTGTTTACGTTAAACGCGGCTTAATGACCGTTAGTTATCGATGACTCGCGTACGCGCTCGGGGTGCCGGTTGCGAGAACCAACGCGGCTTCTACCCCCCCGAATAATAGGCCACGGCGTTCCCTATATACGCGTGCCTATCCAGTCTCTATACCGTGTATCACTGCAACTAGAGCCAAACTCCGCTAACCCCCAACAGTGGCGTGCGTGCCTGGCTAATCTATTCCATAAACCTCTCATCCGGATCTAATTTCATTCGAGGCTCTACGGGGCTCTCGTGAAATATGTTTTATCAACGCAGTCGAAGCTTGTTTAACCTTTCGCTATCGACATACTCAATTTACAATTTTAATTAATGGCTCGTAACAATATTCACCCTCACCATTCGAAACTCCTCGACGGACTGTTATAGACCTTTAAACACGTAATAAAAGACGAGCACGCTCTCTTATCACGCCATACACTTTTTTACCGTCTTCATTGTCTGTGCCTGAACCGTCTAAATCGCAGCGAGTAACGAAATAAACCTATCACGGTAAAATAGTCTACTATCAATTTACTGGTGCTTTTCTCTTTTTTTCGTCTCTTTCAATGAATAATTCATAGTTTTTTTCAACGACACTCCGGCTTTACTTTGGATATTAATTCATTTGCAATATTAGTTAAAAGGGTATTCAATTGCCCGTTGGCTTCTGAATCTCCTTATCGTCAAGTTATATAGAGCTTCAAGCACATAATAAAAAAGATCGACGATCACGCTACGCTTATCACGCCATTCCCATTTCGTACTTTGTTCATTGTTGCTGCTCGTCGATCGCATAGATCGATCGACTCAAATAGCGGATACCAGCATGAACATATCACGACATACTGTTCTAATATTATTTTACGGATCTTCCGTAAATATCTTCATATTTTCGTAAGCAAGAACTTGTTTACTTTCGACATTGTTTGCAATATTAATGAATAATTTATACAATTTTCTACTTGCTTGGAAAACTCTTTAACGCTTTTTATAAAGCTTTAAACACATAATAAAAGACGATCAACGATCACGCTTCTTTCGTCACGCCAATCGCATTTTGTGCGCTTCGTTTATTGTCTCTGTTCGTCGATCGAATCGAAGTGCACATCGAAACAAACGAACGACGTCCGGCTATTTTGACTCTATTTCAACGAGTGAAATAAAAGCCAAGTACTTTATATGTATATGTACATACATATCCATATTCACCCAACTTATTATTATGTATTGGTATGCATGTGTATTTATTATTTGAGCGCACACGACGGCACCGCTGAAGAGAACTCGAGCGAGTCGCCCTGCGCCTTTCCGTATATTCGAATGTTGTGTGTCGCACCCGACTATCCATTATATTATATCCCGTGTACTATTGTCGGGGAGGCATAGGGAGCTCGCGCATTACCTTCCTGTCACGCGATCGCTCGGTTTTTTTTTCCCCTCCTCGTTCTTAACTCGGTGCTCAAACCACCCGAGAAATAAAAGGATAGTGTACGTTGCTAATTCGACGATTTCGTAGCACTCGCGCTATGTGTATTGAAGTAAACTGCATGCATATAGAGTGAGGCTCGCGCGACGCATTACACCCGTGTGTATGTTACGAAATCGATACTACCGTCGGCTTTCTGAACTCTTCGCGACACGGCAACGCACTTTCGCCATCCGAACTCCTGGCAATTCAGTTATTCCGCTGATCGAGCGCCGCTCAAGCCTGCAAAAAAGCAAAGGAAAAAATAAAGCCATTTAAACAATTCGCCAAGTTCAATCTCTCGATTCGATTTTTTTCTTTCATTTTTTTTCGTAGTTCAAAAATTGAAATCTGAGGTCAAAGGGAAAACAGTTTGCCGAGACCGAATTGAACGAGAAGGAAAAGTGTAGCGGAGTCGAGCGTTGTAAAAATTTTCATTGGAATCGTTTCGGGCAACAAGCGTTTCGTGCGCGAATGAAAAGAGTTTTCCGGCAGGCGAGCCGCTCGAGTCAAAAGGGTGGCGGTGGTGTTCTCGCACAGTCGAATATCGCGCACGCGGCAGCGACGAAACTACTTCCGCGCTGACCACCGTTTGAAATTGGCAATGACAGATACCGTGCCGACGAGGCGTGCCTCGCCGTCGAAAGAGCAAGCGCTCCCCCTCACTCTGGTATGGAACAAAAAACGGAGATTGATTTTTCGCGGTACCCGCAGCTAATTTGGAGTTGAATTGTCGGCGCGGTTCCTCTGTGTCGCGGATTCGCTGCGCGAACATTCTGTATACGTTTGATAACAGTAACCGTAGACCCGTCGTTCGTTTCGATGATTCATCTCTTTCCATTCGCAATATAGTGGAAGATTGGGGGCAAAAATAAACCGCTTTATCAATTCGGGAAGTTTTGTCGATATGCACAACACTTTTCCACTGCTTCTGCATTTAGAGATAAATTCGTCACACCCCTTTGGAGCATTCGAATGAAGAAAAAAAATCAAATTTTCGGCGGAATATACAGATTATCACATAACAAAAAAAAAAAACAATTATCGAATAGTAATTTTATTTCTCGGTATTCCTATTTTTCCCATCGGTGCATGGAGTAAATTTTCCCTGGAATTTCATTATTGAATCTCGTCACCGATCTTTTTTCTTAGTTAATCAATGATCTAAAGCGTGAATGATTCTCATGAAAATTGAATTTTTCCATTGGTCCATTCTACCCCACCTTTCCTCAATTTTTCCTGAATTTGCTGTGCAACGCAAAGGCAAGAGGATTTTAATTGGTCAATTTATCGACGCAATGCGATTGTTGAGATTTAAGTATACACGGCATTCGAAGCGTTGCAAGGAGTTTTTACTCGCACCCTCGAGCGAGCCCCGTTCGCGGATAGCGTTTCATATTATTTACCTGGCCTCGTTGGCACGGTAACCGAGGTAGCCCCGAAAGGGCAGAAAACGAACACGCTTCCTCGATTCAATACTCATTAATTCAATCGTTTTTCACCACATAGTATAAAGCATGTTGCTAATGCAGTCACGAAAGTTCTTTTTTTTCTCGTTTATAAATATATACATGTATGTAAATCTAGTATAATACGGAATTAATCGATATAATCGTATCGGACTTTGATCTCGCAATCTCGCGTTTGACCTGTCGGTAATCGAGTCGAGCGAGACAAAACGATTATAACACAGGTGATTCCTGGGTGTCACTGCTTGACTCTCGTGAACAGCCTACTCGATTTCGTGAGACTGGAATTAATGTATATTTCCTACCGCACACAGGAGGGTTATCGCCGGGAACGGGGCGGAGGAAATTGGTCACGCACGGCGAGCAAACGAACGTAAAAATTCCACGTTTTTTTTTTCACAGTCGGTGAGCGTAACCATGACGATATAGTTGGAAAAAAAAACCTTCGGTTCGGCAAACGCTAAATGAAATTGAAAATGTATCATTATGCAAACGGTAGATTGATTAATAATACGCGAATTAATTCGCTCGTTTTTCGACACGACTGTGGCCATCGGGCCGAGAGAGAGAGTAAAAAACCACAACGTAAAAATAAATGCTCCCCATGGGAGTGCGCGAGACAGTGCGGTGGCTCGGAATTGTCCCGGGAATTGGCCGAATCGAGAATAATCCCCTTAGTTTCACGGTGGCTGAAGGGTACGCCATGTTTTTTTTCTGCCGTCTCTCTCTCTCGCGCCTTTCTACCCTCCGGCAAATGATATTTGTCGGATTTATTCCGTTCGACGTTGCGGGATTGAACGATGCGTGAAATAATTCGGTGCACCATAAGCTCGTGGTCACATCAACGACAATAATGACTCCTCGATAACACAAATTGTCCGCAATATTTTATTGCGTTGTGCATTATTATTATTACCTTTTTTTCCGTCACGCTTGACGTACGCGAGATCGATGCGTATCATAAATCCGTTTAGCGTGGAGAAATTGGTGTGAATTCTCGCACTCGGGGACGAGGCTCGCCGAAAACATCTCGAGGACTTCCGTGCACGGATCAGGGGGACCGGAGTCGATCGCAGGGAAGACTTATAGTCCGTAACTGGCAGTTGTAGTTTTATATATCCGTCGGCATCTGTAAACGATAGATGAATGAAATTAATGTTCTCGATGGGACCGAGACTTCTTAATGTACGAAGCAAACCGCTGGAAAGATTAATGTGATAATGACCCGATGATTATTGTCGGACTATCCCGAGGAAACCAAACATGAATCTTAGGAAATCGACGTTCTAATCCCTCCATATTCAAGTTCGATCGTCGCAAAATTTTCGAAGAGCATCTACGTCAACAAATTGCTAAAAAAAAATGAACCTTTTTTTCAAACGGTCTCGAGCCCCCCTGATTTTTATTTTTTGCAAAGCTTTGGCCCGTAAAAGTGGAGGAAGGTAAATTGAGGAGGGAAATTGTTGGAGGATTTTCTTTTTTTTAAGTGTATAAAAAGCGGTGTGAAGAAATGTGTGAAAAGAAATAGCGAGGAAGCCGTTCTGCAAGAAGCAAAGGCAACCCCGTGCGATTCAACGCCCTTCAGTCCACGCAGTTGAGGCGGTTATAGTGGCTGCGCAGACACCTACGCCTTTTTCATACGGCAGAGAGATACAACGCAGAGAGAGAAAAGCTTTCACAAACGCCTCGCCCCACACCTGCGCGGTCGCTGGTGTTCGCTCTCGCGCGAGATCGTTTTTCTTCTGCGGTACCGCGATGTTTTCGGGCGGAAAATAAGATAATGGCTGGGGCAAAAGGCGCGAGAGGCCCGCCGGCGTACACAATGTGGCACGGCGGAACGCGAGGGAGAAGGAGAGGGTGGAAGGGGGGAGGATACGAGAAATAGCAAAGACCGTGGGACAAGCTACACCTGCTGCCGTTACGTCGAAGGGTGCGAGAACGACGAAACGAGATAAAGATAGAGAAAAGATGAAATAAGATGAAAAAAAAAAGGAAAGAATTCGGTGTGATATCCAACGAGGGCGAGGAAAGAGGGTTCGGCTGGACTGAGAGCCGCGATAAAATTGACGAACGAACGACTCAATTGCGTAAAGACCCGAGCGGCAAAAGGAAAAGAGCAAGTCTTAGCGAGAATTCGAAAAATCTTGCGCGATATGGTATGTACACAGGAAACTCTCGCCGTGACGGGCGTGCTCCGAATGAACCGAGAGACTGATAATTTAATGAAGCAGTCGATGGATGTATTCCACTCCGGAAAATTCCGCACCGGATATTAAAAAATACTCTTTCTTCGTTATTTTCCTTCTAAATTCCAATAACTTAGAATTATAATTTGTATCGACTCTTTTTCACTGCAGACATTTTTTACTAAGAAATTACAAGGTCTCTTCAACGTCACGAAAATAATTCTCCTATTGCTTCTTTTTTGTAGAACAAGTGTCTTATAAAAATTACTAAACATGATATTTTTCGCAATGGAACAAAAATCGACCAAGAACTTTTCCATTTATCGTTTCGTAACTATATCAGATATATTTTTCTCTCGCTAACCCGAATTGGCCAATTATCTCACTCCTACTTTAATCGATACGAAAAAATTGCGTGAGCAGCACAAAAAGTTGTTTTCAACGCTTCTATCAGAATTCTATCTCACAGGAACAAAGTACCAAAGCGTGTGCCAATCGTCCGGTAGTTTGCTCTATCGCTCGATATCCGAACGTAATCTCGTGTGGTTTCGTCACTCCGTAAGTAGCCTCGAGCTAGCGCACCATCCTCGTCATCGTCACTCTCGATACGAATCGATATATTATTATCTTCGAGATGTTTATCCGAGACAGCAACAAACCGTTGTATACATCGCTTATAATGTAATACATGCCCGTATAGTACATAACACGAAAGATCGCACGTGGGCCGTACGCTCGTCCCCTCTTACGTCGACCCAGCCTTTCCAGCAGGGTTTAACTTTTGCCGAGCGCGCCGCGTCTAACGAGTATTATAATTACTGTCGCGTAACTCAATATTGCCCCCTCGATATGCTAAACTCAACGGAATATAGTGTTAATAGGCGTGGAATGGCGAGCGGGACAACGCGCGCGCGCGCGTACCGAACACACACATCTTCGATACATATACGCGATACATCGAGAAATACACACAGATTCAAAGTATAGACTCTCGCGTATAGATATATAGACCGAGAGAGGAGACAAGAGAGAGAGAAAGCGTACCGCACACCCCGCTCCTATTAATTGCGCTTCACCCTAAATGCAAATTGTTCGAAATTGAGCGAGGGCTCCCCGAATATTTGGAAACTCCATTACGGGCCAGTGTTCGTCCTTTCGTGCAACTAACCACCCCGTTGCTTCGGCTACGGTGTGAGAGTAACGCGAGAGGTTTGAGAGAGGCCAAGTGAGGGAGAGATATCGGGGTACGGAGAATAGATGGGTATACGTGTGAGAGGCGGTTACCGGCGTAAGGATGTTAACGCCGTAGCCCGAGCCGCACGAAACTTGCCGCCACTCTATATACCATCGGTGTACACACCATTCTCCGCAGTAACCAGGCTGGTACAAACTGTACAGCGCGAAGCCTTAACTCCGAAGACCCTTGGATTAACGGCCACGATCATCATCAGCTCCGAATATCATCTGAATCCACTGCAATCAATTTCTACCCAAGACGTCCCGAGTGGTAATCCACGATCTGCGAAAAAGCAACAATTTGCATTGAAAAAATTACTTCCAATATCGTATACGAAAATTTAATATACTAACCATGTCGTACATTTCAATCCAATGTGTGTTGGAGTCTCGAACAATTTTCTGCAACACTATAAAAAAGAATTATAAGTACCAACTCTTAGTGCATTAATACGGAATCGAAGTACCAGCAAATATACAAAATATTCTTAAAATTGATCAGGAAAGTACATTAATATTACCGAATTTGTCGGTATATGGTAAAAAATTATATGAATTTCAACACGCATTCATTTGAAGTTTGTTACACCGTTCATGGACAGAAGCTGCGAGTACCGGTATAGAAATCCATTGCTCCAGTAAATATAACGAACGAACGAACGAAGTATGGAATTTTGAAACATTTTTTTTTGTACTTAATAAGAATGTTTCGTGAATATAGAAGCTAGTGTTTCTTAACTATCCAGCACATTGAATCTTCCATTAATTTTTACGACCTAACGTTATTTTGTTATTTTCTTGTAACATCAACTCCTTTCCCATCGCATTGACAAAAAAAATGTAATTCGATCGTCAAAGGCTTCGTCAAATAGATTCAAATAGCATATGCCTTTCGTTCAACAATATAATTAGGTTGTTGATCAACAAATAAATTCAAATGGTACATTTACTTCGTTTGACAATTCGATTGTCGAACACGGATTTGCCTCAAACAACCAATATGCATCGAAAGCAACCCACTTTTTTGCTGGCTCGTTCAAACATTCAGATGAACGCATTCGACCAAGTCTTTGTCAATATTTTCCTCGACGTGGATATTAAATACTGAAACGCGAACTTTGTTAGTTTTGTGAATTGTGCAATCGAAAGTTCGTTATTTTTTATCAGTCTACTGACTACTACACTACTACAATCCAGTAAAATCAATTTAGCCGCAAGCCCCTTAACCACGCGGTGCGAACCCACGGAAACAAGGCAATTCGTTTCGTTTTCGGTTCTTTTCTTTTGTCATTTATTCGCAAACGTCCACCGACTCGTGAGCCGTCTTCGGGCAATGAAGTAAATAGGCAACACTCGAAGGAAATTGCCATGAGGAGAGTTAAAGGGGAATGTAAGAGAAAACGGGCGAGAAAAGAAGTTCGCAACTCGAACGAGTGTTTCGAAGAGCAGATAAAGCTGGGCGGTTGTATATTTATATACACGTTCGAAGATTAGCTGTCCGTCGATCGTTTCCCGTGAGGTCTGTGGCTCAATTAAGTACAACGTTTAGTGCGGAGGAGCTTGACTAAAAAGGGTTGCGAGAGTCGTTCGTCGAAGCGGACAGCAGGAGCAGCGGCAGCAGCAGCCAGCCGCAACGCGGAGGTACGTTTCAGCGGTGTAGGGAACCCTTATTCGGGTTGGGAAGCGAAAGCGTACGAACGGCGGGGAGAGAGAGAGAGAGAGCGAGAGGCTCGAACCCCTCGAGCATCAATCATGTCGGCAGCAACCCTTTACCGAGGGCGGTTTTACTCTCCATTGAGACGGAGTGTTGTGCTCAAACACAAAAACACTTCATTTGGCAGATTAGCTGTTAAACACCGGGACTCTGTATACCATATACTACGAGCTATACGTAACGCGGTACACGTGTCGTTTGGGTGCGCCCGGTAAGAGTACGCGAACGACGCCTCTCGCTTCTTTTACACCACTTACAGAGTCCTTCGAAATTGCTTTTCGGTGAACTCAACGGAGTACAGTCGTCAAGACTTCTTTCGATATCCTCGAAAAAGTGCGAAGCTTTGTTTCCCTATAACAGAATAATAAAAACCATATTAATTAGCCCGTTCATTAGAGTCAACGAATGAAGATCTTCGCGCAGAAACGATCGATCGAAAATACAATCTTTTCGGTGCACGAAGCTCGGAGCAAATGTTCGAATGGCGCCACCATCTCGTTCGATACGAACACCGCGCATCGGAGTACCGACGAAAAGGATGTTTTTTCCCACGAAAGGATACGAGCCCAATTCATCGCGAGCGACGATAAAGGTACCGCATAGAAAAATTCATTTTTGTGAAGCAAAGGAACCCGGCGCCGCTCTCTATAATATTCCATATGTACATTTCGTAAAGCGGTTTGTGCACAACGTTTATACGAAATATATATTATATTAGGCAGAGAAGTTGGGGGTGGGCAGGGCTACTTAGGCCATACGTGGAGATGCAAGGCTACTCGGGGGAGGCAAACGAACCCAGCAAGAGATCGCGCTTTGTCGGCGAGGCCGGCAATTAACAATTAGCTGGCGGTCCTTGTAATCGAATTACGTAGTCCATTGTCGGTGCCAGGTACAAACGTATTCAGTTCCGTTCGGCTCCCTTCTCTCCGGGATCTCGCGTTTATTTCTTCTTCTCTCATCGTCTTCGTCTTCTTCAGCGACGGCATCGCCGAAGATATCTTCCTCGTCTCGCCAACACGGGCACAAACGACCGCCCCTTATGCGTCCTCGACCTGAGATCGAGTTACTTGCCGCGCGCGCGCTCGCGATCCCCATTCTGGCGTACTGCACTGTACCGTGTATCGTACGTATCTACCGTAACGGCAGTGCGAGCCCGACCTATACCTGTGTGTGTCCTCACGCACGTTGCCGAAGAAATTTCGTGAAACTGACGAGCCAACGGCGTTTCGACCGAACAATTCACGGTCAGTATCATCGCGCGACACAGGCTCTCTTGTACTAAATGCAAAATGCAACCGGAGGGATCCCTTACAAAGGCAGAGAGACCGTCTCACAGGCATCATCTCACTTTCCAACCACTCCCCGCCCCACTCCCTCTCCCCCATATCTGTCGAGAGACTTCGTGGATGAATGTCACTCGGTGAAAATATATCCGTTTCACCAAGGTTCCTCGAAGATTTTTCGGGCGGTCCCGCGTCTCCGGGTACACAACTATATCTTCGGGCGGAGGTCACCTAATACGTGTAACACGCTGACGTGTAACGTGGATCCTTCAGTAGTTTTCCCGCGCTTCAAGAACTATCGACGGCTTGCGCATCAAATCGTACAGATCTCTGGCCAAATGGCAGCGGCTTAGTAACGCTGAGCTGCTCTCGTTCCGAGATCGATCCTGTCGATACACGCTGTCCGTGAATCTTTTCCCAAATATCGTTGCAGCGTCTTTCTAATTTTTTCATAACTTATTTGTTTTCTTACTTCAGTCGTTGCAGTTCGTTTTGTGCCGAAGAATGTCTGAAAATAGAATTGAAAATACTCGATTGGGACAAATAGATATTAGACTGAAATGATTACGCGTGAAGCGTGTGGTAAATTTCAAATTGCCTTTTGGAGTTTAAGAATCTTTTGTTAATTTTCCGACTCGCAAATTTTTGTTTACGGGTTTTAAGCTAAAGTAAAAGCCAATCCAGAAGCCTAAAGCCAATAAAGCCAACAAAATCCAATACCTAAAGTAATATCTAAATAAAAACCAGTTCGATACTAGATTATCCCTGGTGCATCACATAAATACCCATATGTGTTAGTACTATCTGTAGATGAAAGATTCAGCTTAATATGTTTTATATATATTTTTTTCTTTCACAGTGATTGTATTTCGCCTTTGATAATAAAGACTAAATTACTCGACAGCGAAAGTACTGTGAGATAAAAATTGCAAACACCAGCCGTTAAGTGCGCGCAAAGTTTTCAAAGGACAAAACGTCGCGGAGAGAGTGTAATTCGCAAATACGCGAATAATTAATAACCATGAATATTCTCTGGGCAGAGAAAAAAAATGAGGATACTTTAAATGAGATGTTGTCAGAAGCAGAAATTACGCCCACGTGTTTACAAGCGAATAGTGGATATACACTGTATTCGTTAGATGTAGTATTACTGTGTATAATACAGACGAAAGGGACAGGGCAAACGGTGAATATCCGAAGATATTCAACGGGTCCGCAACTATTAATTTGGTTCCCAGGGCCAGCGGGAAATCGGCGGAACGGTGCCTCGGGGCCAACAGATTATTGTCGAGCAAGGCTCTCTGTATATACATGGTATATAACCGCCCCGTGGACATTGGCGCGTTCTCTTCTATCCTTCAGACTCTATTCCTCGCTCGACGGGGCACTCGCCCTGTGAAGTTAATAATCATCAAAAGTCACAGTGTTTGCCGAGGGCGGGTGGTGTGCCCCTTTGTGAAGCGAGCCGCGCGCGCCACGCGTGCTTCTGACGCTAATATGACTCCACTGGGCTTTATTACGAGTTATTATAGCGACATTGCATCTCCAAGGATTTCACCCGTGACTGACAACGCTCGCGCCCGAAACACCCTGAAAAGCTCGAGCTATTCTTCTGTTTACACGAAACACTTGTTTGTCGCATTCGGTAACATGAAAATTGAATGATTCTTGTGACGAATTTAATTTCCGCACGGATTTTCATCTATCTTCGCGAAGCTTTGGAGCAAACCGCTTGCGGGAGATTTGCAAAAAAATGTTGAAGGCAATTTTACGTTTTTTTTTTTGTCGACGCAAATATTCGCGCCCTAGTTTGCAGAGGACGCTCGACCTTGGCAAGTCATGACTCGACCAAAATCTCAAAGCCTAGCCCATTGTTCGACGCATTCGCGTTGATTTTTCTATTGAGAGAACACATGAAAGCGAGAGACCCCGGTGACCTATGACAACTGTCCAAATGCGGGCGGCTGAGAATTTCGCCCGCGCACCCTTGCAGATTTTTTTTTTTTTCGCTATGCTCTATTTTCTCTCAATTCTATCGCGATGAGATTTATAAACGCTCTGCGCGCTAAGTCACAAACATATTGCCCGCTTGATATACCTGCGCCTGCGTTTGAACAAAGGGTGCATTCAAAGCCTCGTGGCCCACGGGGTAAGCATCGGGAGAGCGAAACAGAGATGAGGAAGAACTTAAACCGCAGGGTCGAAGACAATGAGCGCGAGCGGTGTCAAAATACACCAAGAGAGCCATAAGGCTAATTTGGCGAATTAATCGAGCACCGTTTTTCGCGTATCGTTCTCCAGCATTCATTGGGCCTCAACATTGTAATGCAACGACTTTGGAAAGTCAAAACGGAGGTCTTATTTCTCGTCTCTTGTCTTTTCATTTCTTTAACTCATTCACAGAGCAAACTTTGGTCGATAAACATTCAGAACAAAATGAATGCAAGGTAAAGACACGAGTATGAAACTTATCCGTTCCGAAGCAAGGGAAACTAATCGTTGTTCTCCAAATTCCAGTTAACAATTTAATCGTTCGCTGAATGTTTTGTTGTGAATAATAGAACAGTTTCCTCGGCATCGCCTTTCATTTTTCCATTAATTTCCAAAACAAACTACCGCAGATAAAAATGTAAAAAACGAATGAAAGAAGGGGTGAAGATACGAGTGCGAGATTTATCCATCCTCGAGCATTGGAAACGATTCGCTGCTCTCGAAATTCCCCGTTAACAGTTTGTTCGTCCAGTGAATAGTCTGTTCTGTATAGCCTTCTCCACCGACGTTGAAGAGCGCATCATTGTAAAAGTGAAATCGCGTCTTGTTTGGTATGTTATTTGTATCACATTAGTATTGTGTCGCGGTGCCCGAAAAGAGAGAACGGATAATGGGAGATAGAAACAGAAAGGGAGAGAAACGCACGCACACATACACACACGGGGTTAGAACCAGAGTCGGGGCGTTGGAGTGTTTAAGGGTGATTACACGCAACGACAGGGGTGGCTTTATTGAAGGAGCAGGACAGAGGTTCTCACTCGCAGTTCCTCCTCGTTCCGTCTGACACAAGAATTTCGGTTCCAACAAATTTTTGATCGCGCCTTTACTCCGATATGCATAGTCAGACGAGCGAGAAAGCGATCCGATTACGCTGGGTCTGCGACTATTGGAGAACTGTACGGGAATAAATCCAACAGGGGAGGAAAACTGTTTGGGATGCCCGAGAGATAACATCATTTTTGTCTGCTCGTGCTTTATAACTCAATCTGTATATGTCTCATTTCTTTGTAGTCTCTATTATTTGCTTTTACTTCATAGTTTCCGAGAAACCACGGAAACGAAATCGTTGGCGATTCGTTTTCGGGTCAAATCATTAAATGCAGTTAAAACAATTAATCATTCTGCGCTCATTATTCATACATTTTTTCTCGTGTTAAATATTGTCACATAAAAGACTAAAGCCGACGTTATACACGGGGCAAATAAGCTAAATTCAGAATTTCTACACTATAAACGGATTTTCAAAAAATCATTAAATACACCCGTTGGGCACACTATTTATCTTTAAAGAAATTAAATACCGAAATTTTCATTAATTCAAGATACAACAACAAAGCAAAAGAATTTATTGGAATTCCTAATTTTTGGGTATTCGTGGAAAACACTCTTCGAGGCGATAATACAGGTTTGAGAACGACTGACTGGGATTGAATTTGCTCGACAGTTTGACAGGGTAGGAGTGAGCAGGGGGGGGGGGGGGGGGGGTAGTGTATAAAAAGCGCGGTGAATAATAGACTCCAACCCTCTCGAAAACATCGCCCTTCGATCGGGCTCGCATACCGCACGAGCCTTGGATTCTCTATCTGGCTCAACACATTTCTAGTCGTCTCTTTTCGTTTCTACTGATTCTCATACAATTCTTCTCCCTCGATCCGCTTCGGATGTATCTACAGGCTTATTCTACGATCTAACCCCTGCGATTACACTGATAGGTCTTTAATGGACAGGCGCGCGAGCGCGCGCGGCATATCGCACCCCCGAATAAAACGCTGGTACCGGGCCGAAAGCATGTGTGAAGCAGTCAATCGATGCTCCACTGTCATTCATTTGATATGCCGTTGTGTTTACTTGATACAGCCGGGCCGCGTTCCATCGCCGCCCCGAATCACTTCCGAATTCCATCGCACACGCCGCATACGCGTATCTTTTTTTTCTTTAATCTTTTAAGAATTTATCATGACTGTGACACATTGTTTTGTTTGGAGCTGACCTCGATTTCGTTACACGAAAACCCCATTAGCAGAAACGGCTCTTTTTTATTTTTACTTCCTTATAAGGAAACTGTGTTAAACTATTGTTAGTTAAGTATCGAATTAACCGTGCATTCGTCGAAGACTCCAAAATTCGGATATACCACTTTTTTTAAAAATATTTGTTTCTGTTCCAAGTTTTGCAAATTTCCAGATATTCACTAAGATTTTTTGGACAAATTGGTTGTAATTATAAAAACGGTTGCAAACTGCACAAAGATTGCTCTTCGAAGGACAGACTTTTTTAGAGCTTCGCAAATGGTGGAAAATAGTGAGCAATGTGCAGGCTCTCATTTGTAAGCATTTATATTTTTTTAGACATGCATCTGATCAGTCTATTGATGCTTAGAGTCCTTCGAAACATAGATATAAGATACTCGGTACAAAATCTTTTCATGAGTCGAGTGGCTCGCGCTCCATTCTATATAAATGACTGTTATACATATGTATCGCGGCCATGTATTCGCTGTATGCGCTTTAGTATAGTAGCGTCGAGGGGACAATGGCGAAAAATCTGTTAATACGAAAGGAAGCAACAATGTGCTCGTCGCTGCGTGATCGACCCGAATACCTTTTACCGTCGCTAATCCAAATTCAACGTGGTAGGCGATCGTCCAAGCGCATAAAGCGCCCGCGGTCCCTGAGTCTCCTGTCTCATGGACGTGAGTGCTCGACGTTCAAAAAAAATCAAAGAAAAACGTTGTCACACGTGGAACGCTCGAACTCGTAACTGCGAACGACGAGATAGATATTCGGCACTCTACGGCGTGTGACTGTTACACGGTGAAGAGTAAACTGATTTTTCTCGCGATAGCATCTAAAACTTCAAGCTTCCATTGTCAATTTTTTTTTTCGAGTACCTCGCTGCCTTGTGGATGGGAAGAGTGAAAAGTTTCCAGCAATCGAAACTCGTATAGAGATACTCCTTTTTTTATAACCGACACAAGTTACAAAACTTGTATTTTTAATAGCAGCCAACTTCCAGATTTCATCATTTCCGATAAGGTAGCGAAGAAAAGCAATTGGATACGCAGAAAAAAGTTCGATATCCCGACACCTCATTAACGCTATAATATAAATCGTGAAATTCACTTTTCGCGAGATCCCTATTCGTTTTCTCTCGCCCTCCGGTCTCCGATTCTCTCTCATTTTGCATCAATTCGCGCGCAGTTAAAGCCGTCTAAACGAGTTTATCTCGCAATATCATTGCGCGAAGAAGCATCGCCGTCGTTCCGTCGTCTTGTCCTGTGCGACGACGAAGGCGCAACGGAAAAGCGAAGGGTATAGTCGGACGGGGAAGTGGGAGGAAGAGACGAGTGGAGGGGTTTGGGAGTACCTACTCTAATAGATTTACGACCTAAAAAGGTTAAGCCGCGTTAGTCCTGTTCTTTATATTTCCGCGAGGAGGCGAACGACGTTCCACTTTCTCGGGCTCTCTTCGTTTTCCAGAACTCACCCTCTCGGGGGGTGCGCGCGCGCGCGAGCGTGCTGCTGCTCTCGCTTGTCCCATCCTCAGGCGAGCCTCCTCCTTCTCCCCTCGAGGAAGAAAACGTCACGATACCGTTCTTCCATAACCCCGCTTTTTCCCTCGTCGGGGCATGTCTTGCCCCCTCTGTACAGATAAGAGGGTGAAGACGAAATTCGCTTATTTTCCCATCATTTCAACGTGGCATCTTGTCTACCCGCGTACTCCCATCTTCGCATTGGCTCTTTTCTCATCGCCGGAGGACGATGCAAGGGTAGGGGATGATGACGGTGGGCCAACGGATCGCGTCTCGCTGCTAGTCAACGAAAACAAAACGAACGAGACCGTTAACGGAGGTCGGCCCGGTCCAAATTGGCGAAAGAAGAAGAAGAAGAACGAGAGCGTTAAAGAAAATTGCCTCTCGTCATAAACGGTGTATATCGTCCTGATGAAGCACGGGAATCCTCTGCGTCGATCCATTATAGTAATAGGATACTTTTCGCCGGCATCGACTTCGGGGGGTAAACATTCAATTTACCATTTTTTTTGCTCCAGCAATCTATATACAGACAAATAGATTTATATTGAACCGAGGAGAACTGAATACACAAAGAAGAAGAAACCAAACAAGCTAACAGACTCCTTATTAATATTTTTCTCATCTCACGATAAAGATAATTCTCTAAAATTTAGCTCGAAGACGAATCTCGCACTAATTATCGTTGAGGATAATTCGAGTTCTTAAAATCCTCCACTCGAGACTTTTGAATCGTTTCTCAGAATAAAAAAAATATGTATCGGTCTCTATAATGTGATACTCCTGGATTGAGCTTTCTCATGCATTTTGTCACTAACACTAACAGTACCGTCGTTTATGTCGTCGAACTATGCGACAGAGTTTGCCGGGCTGCCAACAGCAGCCATGTTACAATAAAGAAATCAACATGGCCGTCGGCACGGGGCGAGACCCCGAGACGTTTGCCTCTTCTTCTTTCATCCTGCTCCCTCCCTCCTTCCTTCGGGAACTCTCTCTTTCTATATATATATATATACACATCTTCTCTCTCTTGGTCTTTCGTCCGCTCGCGCTCACTTTCGATTTCGCCCTCGAGCTTGTTACCCTCTTGATGCTGAGGAATAAGGGTGGACCTCCGACAGCCCCTTGCCTTTCTTACAAGCTAGTTTAGGGGTGGACCGCGCTCCGCCCCTCTAACTTCTCTCTCACACTCTTCCTTCTTGCCTATATACATGTATATACTTCCGAACTCACTATTCTTATTGCACTTTCTCACCCCTCTTTCAATGTCTCAGAACCCTCTTTACTTTTCTCGCTTCCACTGACGATCGGTCTCTCTTTCTCTCTATGCTGCTCACGCCACGCAAAAAAAAAACTCCATTTACCCGCCCCTTGTGATCCCTCGTTCTCAACTATACGTGAGAGAGTCGCTGCTACTGCGACCCCTCCACAGTCACGGCTCGACACCGTTGTTAGTAGCTATACCAACTGTAATTCGTTTGGTACTGGCACTTTTCGACATTCCTGTCGATTCGCGCGCCAGAACCTCGAACAGCCGATACGTTCAGTTTCCTGGAATAAAAACCACCAGAGGCGAATGCAAATCCGGCACTTGCATGGGAAGATAATGATAATCCTTTCTATCACCATGTGGAAAAATAGAAATTCGCTAATAGACCTTTTTTTTGCATGCGATTCAAATGGAAGTTATAATCGTCGGATCGTCTCTGTGAATTTTTTTGGTAGTCCATCGAACTCTGATTAACCAGCATAATTTTTTTCGACTCGATAAATAAGCAGAGAGGAATGTAGAGGCGTTTGTATTGGTGGAGAAAAACGCTCCGAACCACAAAGTGGGAAAATGGAATTTTTCTAATGGACGTTTTTCTGGCTATGCCTCCAACGGATCATTACATTATACCGTCGAACAAAACGTATCTTCGAGAGGTATTTCGGCGTTGGAGTGTTTTGTGTCTACAGTGTTGACCGTACACGACGATCCGCGGGTAGCAATGGCCCGAAAAGTGGCTTTGAAAACTACTAATTAGAGAACAGAAGGTAGATTGTACGCGAAAGATAAGGCGACGCTAGTGTATTAGGATAATGCGAGGTTCCGAACCGCCACTCTGGCTCCACGGCTTAAAGTGGCTGGCGCGTTAGCTGTTGCCACTGGGGAACTATTACCACATTGTACTGGGCATACTACTTATCACGTTACGACAAAAGTTTCCTCTGCCAGTTCGTTTATTAAAAAACGAAATAGTAATGAAGAAAAAATGCTCCCATCGCGTATTGAAACGAATACATAATTAACGGAGTTTCGTTGTTTGTACGTGTTTCAGGTATGGTTTCAAAATCGACGAGCCAAGTGGCGTAGACAAGAAAAAATGGAAGCTGCGCGACTCGGCATTACGGAGTATCATCATCCGGCAAGCATGAGGTATGTACAGTTCGAACTTTTCCAATTGAGAAAAATTGCCGATGATCAAGAAATGGTAAAAAAGAAAATGTATTCTTACAGAAACGTTGGAGGTCCCGCGCTCGGATTGCCCGGCGATCCATGGCTGACACCGCCTGGACTGTTGAGCGCTCTTCCAGGCTTTTTACCGGCGGCACACACGGGATATCCGAGCTACCTGACCTCACCAAGGCGGTTGCCCTCGCCGACGAAGCTTGGATCTGTTGGGAACGGAATTCCAGGTGAGAAACATACATAAATACATATACAAAAGAAAATTCATCTCAAGCCTTGAGTTCGCAACTGCATTTGTGCTGTTGATTGATTGTATTTTGCCGGTTACCTTTCTCGTTAAATTAATTTAGCGGTCGATCAGACAGTGCAATCACTTAGTAATGACAGTCTGTTTCTACGCGCCGTAGGCACGCTGAACGGGGGGATCCCCGTAATGAGCAGCAGCGGCGGACACGTACAGTCATCGCCGAGTCCGCCGGGCCACGATCCACGAACGTCGAGCATTCAAGCGCTGAGAATGAGAGCCAAGGAACACGTCGAGAGCATCACCAAGGGACTGCAGATGGTCTGAAGCTGACAAATTCTCGATACACTCGACGCTTATCCACGCTGTCGCGTACCCCCGACACTCCCGGCAATCGCGATGGCAACAGCGGCGGATAAGTTCGATCTCGAATCTATCGAACTCCCGCTCATCGGTCGCGGTGGCACTCCGTTGGAACTCGAAACGCTCGACCACAGAATCGAGGGACGTGTTTAAAGTGCAATGAGAAACGAGAGTCGTCGAAATTTTCTAGTGCGGTGAAAAAATTGTGTCGACGTAAGAAACTGAAAGAAATAAGTAAGAAAACAAAAAATGGATAACGATTACATCGTCGTCGTAGCGTTACAATTATACCGAACGAGTATAAATAAATTGAATGAATATAAAAAAATATAAATTTGTATGTAGAGAATAGAGGAAAAAAAAGAAATCCGCGACCGAATAGACGAAGAGGAGGGAAAGACAATGTGGTTTCAAGCGAAAAAAAAAATCGCTGCCGACGATCGGACTGACTATTATTAATTTGATCGGCAAGGACGAAACTTATTTCCTTTTATTTCTTTTTCGTTTCGTCTAGATGAATATTAGTCGGATAAGGTTCTATGCACGGCGAAGTACGAATAAATTGACGTAAACAAAAAGGATTATCATGCAGTATTAATAAGTTAAGACGACATTGGAGAGCAATGTTCATTGCGATAGACGCGAGAGTTGGAATATTACCGAGACAGAAAAAAAATAAACAAAAGCGAAAGGGAGAGATATACTTTAGACAAGAAAAAAGAAATATTGTTTTGTTCGTGCACACTAATCGTCGTCGTGTATCTCCTAATCGCCAATCGACGATCCGTGTGCTGAATGAATGAATTATGAAAGAAACAAAAAAGCGCCACGTAAAGGCATGATCGAGGGGTCGCAGAGTCGTCCCTAAAACACACCTATTTGTATATAATTGATCGTGATGAAATAAAAAAATTTGATGTACATATTCAATCGTATATGAATTCACTTAGCAAACCCCTCGAAGTCGCAGCGCCAACGCTCTAGCGACCGGATCGTTCTATTTTTATTTTGTTTCTAATGTGTGCATCCGTTCGTCATTATGCGGCGACGAGGAATCGAATTTGCAGTAAAAAATAAAAGGGATGAAAAAAAGGAGAGACTGCATATCCATAGAAGTCGGCGGCGGCGTGCTCTGTTTGTTAATGAATTACCATCTCAAAGAACCGTTTTAATTAAGTCTTAATTACCTTCGTCTAGCGCGAATCGAGGAAGAGAAGGGGGATGAAATACTTCGTTGAGCCTCTAATTATCGCTCTTCTTTCGGTTTAATTAAAATCGCGAGTGTCCCGGAGAAAAGCAAAGATCGATGCACATATGTTTATGCAATTACTTTTTTTCCCACCGAGAGCCAAGAAAGTTCGAGGCAACAAAAAGAGTTGGGGGAGGGATGAAATGTCAATGAACGAACACGACGGGGGAGAGTGCGAAAAGTCAAATAACCGAGGATGAAAGAAGACACAGAAGCTCGAAGAGCGGGTATAAACGATAGATTCGGAATGGTCGCGAGAACGATTAGGTATTCCAATCGTCGCTCGCGTTAGGGATAGCCGTTGAAGTGCCGACGGGATGGCGTTGAGAGAAGGGAGAAAAGGATGAAGAGGAATGGTCTAACCGAAGGAAACTATGGCATAGTAGCTAGGAATATATAGGAGAGAGCCCGTAGCGCACAAGAGGGGAGCGGCGGGGGCTGGTGTGAGAACAGAGAGTGGAGTGAGAAAATAGAAGGGGGACGGTACTGGCTTAAGAGGCCAGCAGCCAGGGCTAGAACTCACCCAATAAAATGGTAATTTCTGTTTGTCGAAGTTAACCATGCGAGCGCTAGCTTGGAAATTCGAGTCCATGCGTACTCCTCACTCTGGCACTTCTAACTCCTAAGACCAATATAAACGAGTACGAGACGAGCAAATGTGCCACGATTATTCCACGATCTCGATCGCTCTATTGCGCTAATGCATATATCTTCGAAAAACGTACGACATTCAAATTTCTATGTTTTAGAAAAAAAAAATTAAAAAAAAAAATTGTATTGCTAGAACAAAATTTCTTCAAGCAAAGAAACGAATATAATTGACAATTGTGTCGTTGATGCGTTATTTCATTAGATATTTTTTTTCCCTTCGTTCTGACGCTATTAAAAGAACCAGACGTCCGCAAGAATCTTGTTTGTAACGACTAAACGAGAATGAAGAAATAAACCGACGGCTACACTCGGGGGCTTGCGAAGAAGATAAGAAGAGGAACGAACTTCCGCCTCCAGGGCGTCCGACGATTTAAGGGTTGAAATTGGAGCGGAAATCGTGAGTTTATTAAATTTGTTTAGGAGGGACCCGGGGATAAGAAGAGCGCGCACGACAGGTGCAAGCCGCAAGGCACAGCGAGTGTATTCCTTGATTCGTCGTCGAATCCCTTGCGGTCCCTACGACGGGGGTTTCGTCGTCGTTAATATAGATACGATGCCAACCTCCGCAAGGCCTTATATATGTCTGAACCTTTATTGCCTCAACAGAGTAAAGAGACCGGAGAGCGCGGGACGCGAGAGGGGGCGAGAGTTTTCCTCTCTGTCGAAGAAGCCGAGCTTGAGCTACACGAGACAGCGCCGGGGGAGAAGGAGGAGAAGGAAAACTGCCGGGACGTACGGCAGCAGTCGCATCGCTTTCGGCCGCAGGACCTTCGAATCCTCGCCCGGGATCGATCGGCCCCCGATCTTCCGCACGCGGTTCTGCTCGCCAATTTCATGAATCCGCGCTGCCTCACCTACCGGATATTACAAAAGCTGCGAAAAAGTATTGTAAAATCTCGTTTCATTCGTAAAACACGTCGAGAAACGTTTATACGCCGCAAATAGATCCGAGTAAAATCAACATTCGTTGGAACATTAATTATGCCAAACAAGAAATATTGTAAAACATTAACGATGTCTGCAATAAATTTCAATATTGAGTTCGTACCGAGTTGCAAATGTTGGAAAATCATTTCGAACCAATGAGCGCCAATGAATAAATTGAATGGCAGAAAATAAAGTTTGTACGTAAGTAAATACGAATTAGCTGTAACGAATCGAGATCGTATTAAATCGTATATTAAATCTATAAACAATCACGAACGGGTAAGCTGCGTTAATTATTGGGAAACCGATGTCATACACGCCGAGGGTGTAAAGTGTATAGAGTTATGAGAGAACTCGAGAGCATCTCGTCGCCCCTCTGTGTTTATGACGCCAGTACATAAAGCAGTATTAGAGGTACGTAACCCGTTGCAATATTAAACGGTAGTTAAATGAAGTGCCTAACTCCGGGAGAGCGAAGCGGTGCCAGTGACGAGTCGAGGGTGGAAAGAGGAGGGGGTTTGCGAAGTGAAGACAGAGAGTCAAGGGAAGGAACGAGAGAGCGAGCGAGCGGAGCCATGGCGCCGCAAAGGCTGTTTAGCATTATTAATTAAGACCAAAGACACACTAAGTTGGCGAGTACATAAGCAGAAATAATATTTGCTCGGCGTTCATTAGAGGATTCGCCGAGCGAGGAGAGCGACGAAAGCGCCGGCCAGGTACGGCGCGGGGAGGAGAGAGAGTTTGCACCGAGTGGGAAAGAGAGCGCGGAGGGGTGAAGGTTTGATACCGACGCGCGATGTGCCGCTGGTTGCGAAAAGCGAGACGTACCGAACGGATCTGAAAGATGGCGAACGCCTCAAACGAGCCAGATTCTCATTAAAATAACCACGGAGCCTTTCCTTTCAAGCTCATCCCCGTTCCAGTTTCAACCAGCCCCCCCCCCCCCCCCCGCCCCTTTTCTCCGCGCGACCCGACAGAAAAGGTGAATAAAACGGCGAAAATTGAAGTGGAAATCTTCGTCGCGCTCTCGCAAGCTTAGCCCGCAACGTTCGCTCCTCTCCATGGGATCACCCGTCGTGGCGGTGGAAGGGTAGAAGTTATACCGCGCTCCCTCGAAGCTTCACTGAAAATCGAGTTAATCGTGAATTTAACTACCGGCGAACCCGAAGCTCCTCGCCGCGCATACTACTGAGCTACCACTATCGCTACGCGCCTATGGGAGCCCACCACAGTGGAGGATCCTCATCGAGGTCTTTATCGAATCTTAATTACTTTTTTCATTGAGAATTATACACGCGCGCGATACCGGACGCAGATAAAACTCGAAAACTCTTCGGCGTTTCTCTTTTCATTTATATAATTTGCACTTCGTCAAAGCCGCCTTTCTTTTTTCTCGTTTTTACCATTTAATTGCACCGTAACGAGAGGGAATTCGAGGGTGAATGAGTGGAAAAGAACTCGTAATCGGGGAATAAAAAAAAATGGCTTCGACGAGTTTAGCGCATAGAAAAACCACAGGTTTGCACCGATCGACCGAGAACAGAAGCTAACGTCGCGAAATGAACATCGGTGCAAATAGCCGAATGCCGGTGGCGCACACCCTCTCACCATCCCACATTGTTTTAGTCACTAATTGCACCCTGATGTTGTTTTTTTCGCTATTGCCGCTAGAACCGTATGGCACCGAAACGAGAACCCAAACCGCAGCGATTTTCACTTCAAAGCATCGAAAGGTCATGAAGGTCTGTATGCGATTAGAGATTAAAGATAAATCGATAAAAATGTTCATTAAACAATTCAACGATGGTTTATCAGTGTCTGATAACTCACTGAAGATTAAGCAATGGAATATTGAGAAAAAAAAATACTGAAAAAAATGCAGCTGATGAATCGCAATCGGAATTTGAAAAAACGAATGGGCGACGTTTTACGGGAACAAATGGCAAAATTGACGAGCGAGATAACGACACGGCGATATAGAGACATTCAGTGGTCGGGGGGAGCCCATCGGAACGATTCACTTCCTGGTTCGGAGTGGCCACCATTTGATTTTATGCAGTACTACGCATTTCGGCATATATATATCGAAGAGCGGTTTCGACGAACGTTAATTATCACTGACCACCTACAGGCCCCATTACGTTCCAATCGACCCCTTAATCAACGCATGATTGGTGTAGTAATTGATTGCTACTCCGTAATTATAACAGTGCACTGTTACGGCGCGGGAGGGGGGGGGGAGGGGAGAGGAGGAACGATATCGCGGTGCGGAAAATCAGGAAGCGATCGAATCGAGGTATCGCGTGTACGTAATTGTCGGTGAGCGAGGGTACCCACAATACAATACAAATATAGAGATATGATAGATAGAGAACGCGATACACTCGGATGTACATACAGGCAAAACCGCATACGAGTGACGATAAACTGAGCGGAAAATAGGAAAAAAAAATATATATATATATGTACAAAGAAAAAAACTTTACAGCAGAGAGAGCGTAACTGGAACGAGAGATTGATGCGCAAAGAAAGGGAAAATGGAAAAATGAAAGGTTGGTACGCTGAAGAAAAAAAATAGAATAAAGAGTGAAAAATCAGTAACGAGAGCGAGGACAATATAGCGGCGTATACCGCGCGCATGTGTACGGTCAAACATAGCGAAGTTGAAACCGTGTGCGAGTCGAGCACGATGCGACTATCGATAATAATTCTATCCTCTTTATCAACTCCGACGCGCGCGTTTCCATCGTTGTTTTATTTACGGTCTCTTTTTCCGTTTCATCCTCCTCCCCCTCGCATGCCCCGGCTCGTCCGTCCATCGGAGCCTCGAGCTTTTGTCGCCTATATGGACAGTATTCGGTCCGCTACGTACAACCGGTACGTCCATTCTATCGTAATGCAATTTATGGATCGTTCGTTCGCGTGAATGGCTCGTTGTCGTTTCGAGTTCGCATTTCGTTCGGAGGTTTTGCTGGCGGCGCCGCGCAGAGAGCGAGTGTATGTGTGTCGAGGGTAAAAAAAAAGGGGCGGGAGAGATCCGTGAATTATCGACCCCGCGGGAAACTCTCTCGGCACGAGGGAACGGAAAGCAGATATGATAATGTTTCGAAGAGCACGCTGCAGTTTCGAATCTGGGAATGCATCCATCGATACTTTACCGAGGAAACAAATATCGACCAAACCCCCTGGAGACTCGGGATCGGTGCTGCCTCGCCATGTTTCACCCTCGAAACATCGAACGAAAAGTACCGCTCCGTCGATAACGATCAATTGAAGGAATCTGCCGGACGGAGGGTAAGAATACTTGCAACCTTATCCCCTGGTTCCTGAACTACCCCTACGAACAAACAAAAAAAAATTGATTTACTATTTCCGATCTGAATGTTTAGTTTAGAAGTATTGATTATTTGTATTGGTATCGTATCGTGGATTTTTTTTACCGCGATTCTCGAAGCAACGAATGAAATCGCTTTGGTCAGCAAAAGTATCCAGACAAAAGTGACGATAAGTTAAATAGAGAGAGCGAGTATAAATCCGCGTTAATGTGTAAACTGAAGGGGAAAAAACTGCGTGGGACGCCGACGTCTTCTTGTGTGCCTTTTTATGGTCCTTTTATTCGCAGAAACCGCGATCTCGTCATAAATTAGTCGTCGCTTCGTTTGAAATAGTGTATCTCGGAACTTGTTGCATAATTGTTCGCATAATTGTACACAACCCGTACAGCCCCGGGCAACGCGGAGTATTGCGCGCACGGAGCGAGTAGATATTGTTCGTCTCTGTGCGTGCTCTTAATAATACGTTTCGCGCGCTCAAGCCGTTCGAGAAATTGCGGCGAGTCTCGTGAATACAAGCGAACACGGGAACGCTAACGCGGAGATAGAGAAAACTCTTTAATCAAGTATTACGTATGGGAATTGGAGGGTCGAGAGTGAGTTACGCTGTGGAGGATTTTGCTTAAAAGTCAAAGAGCCCAGGTCCGTTATAATCGTGGTCGAGAGTGAGGGCTTGATGTTTTCGTCACACCCCTAGCGCCCGCCGCCTCCCCCCTACGGGCAATTCGGTCATTTTGTTTTAGTCGCGCGTAGAACAAACTGGAACAGTTTAGCGAGAGCGTCGCATGCCGTTAAAGTACATGCATTTATACGGTTATAATGGTATACCAGTTGACCGGTATACCGGCGTGTGTAGCCATGCACGAGATATATATCGTTCGAATGATGGGAGAAGAAGCAATGCATATTCAAAATTGAGCCGCAGGCACGAGCGAAGAGAGAACGACATCAGCGACAACGATGACGACGAAGTCCCTTGTTTTTGAGCTATCTAGCCCAAAGCCTCTATCTCTCCGCGCGCGCACACGCGTACACACACTCGGATATATACGTATATAACCGATGCCCGGCGAGTCCGCAAATTCGGTTACTTCATTTGAGAGAGCTTGGCGAGCTGGGCGGCAAATCCCTCTCTCCGGCATTCTCTCACTCGACCCCCGAAGCCTTTACCCCCCCAGCATCCCTCGCAGTGTATGTCCGGCGTTATGAATTTTAATAGCTTTACCCGCTCGTCCGACAGAGACCGAATGAGAGAACAGGCTGGGCAAAAGTGAGGGAATAGGAGTTGGGGAAAAAAAAATAAAAAGTTGAGTGTAGAAGCAGCAACGCTCATCGGTATACGCGGGCTTCGAACGAGGACAAAAATGGCGATGCGTTTTTCGCCCCCGTCAAATTGTCGATAGATTAGTTTAAAGATAAAAAAAAATATTCATCGCTCACTACATATACGTATATCCATGTATATGTATAGATGGGCTGATGGAACGAGGCCGCGGCGTCGAGGCCCGTTTACTCGACGCGTCACGCGCTTTTCATACCGTTGTTCGCATTCTGCTATATACGCGCTATCTCTCACTCTACAACGAACTATAGAGGATTCTCCGCGCTGTACGAAATGAAAAATCATTTTTTTTTTCCCCCGAAAGGCTCTTCGATCGTCCGTCCGTTCGCGTTGTCCTCGCGGCCTTCTCTCCGATATTCGGCGAAAGCTCTCTCCGCTCGTTGTTTGTTCCTTCGCGCATCTCCGTTTTTTGTTTCTCCTCAATGTATTTATAGTTTCATGATGGACTTTTTTTCGATATTGTTTCGATGCGTTCGATCTGTTTTTTTTTCTAGATTGCTGCTATACATTTTTTTTTCAATCTCGCCATAAAAATGCATGCTCATTTTGCCCATAAGTGAATTTTTCTCCTCTTCACTACTGCCGATTTTTGTCCCTTCAAAATTCGCGTCCCGATTCGTCAATTAACGTTGTACGATGACGCCGAAAAATCAATGGGCTTCGATGATCAGTTATTATTTATAGTTCGACACCGATTATCGTGAGTCATAATGCGCGACGATTTAAATCGTTATCGGGAATTGTTACGAATGCGTACAAACTGTATCGAGTATAATCGACTCTTTGCCCACATTTCATCGACATAATATACGCGACCGGGTATCCAGAAGGATAAACAAGCACGACAATGAAATATGAGGCGCACACAGGGCGACTCGCGAGTCGAGTTTGCTCATCAAGCAAAATCATTGTCGCCCACAAAACACTCGCAGATGGCACGAAAGAGCGACGGAGACACATACGTATGAACGCAAACGCATACGCACACAAAGACCATGCGTTATTTCGTGACTAAATTCGCTCCGGCCCTATTCAACCAAACGATAATTCGCTTACGTTATTTCGTCGGTAAATTTCGTTATCGCGTTATGAAACTCGTTAATACAGCAACATACTGTACGACAATTTTCAACCATTAAACGTTCATCGAATTCACCGTGTGTCTCGCTGCCTGTACCTCCGGCCCCACCTCGTCCCGTTTCGGACCACCTCGTGATTGCGCACATATATTTCGATGACGATTCGTCTTTTTTTCACCCACGGTCAAACGAGAGACAGAGAAAACCGCGTTTCCTTTTTTTTTTTTATAACGAAGGCTCGCAATTACTCAAATATTTCTATAAAATGTGATTGCAGTGTGCATCAATAGTATATGCAAAAAAGAATAAAAAACGAAACAAATGCGAGCGACAGAATCGCAAATTGTCTTCGAAATTCGATTATATTTTCGTGGCATGATTTGTCACTCTTTTATCCAGAGAATTGTAGCGATTTATGGACATTATTCCGCTTCGCCTCGATACGCGAAAGTTTGTTCATTCAAATAACGAATGGAGATGCCAACGAGAATGCCGGCGCATCGTTACGCAAGATCAAATAGTTTGAAGAGCGTTCACAGTTTGGTTCGCTCGTCGTTGTATACTTCGGTGCTACAGGATGCCCCCTCGAGTGGACATTGTCGTTGGTGCCAAAGAGAAGATACGTATCCGAGCGAAGCATCAGGACCCATTTACGCAGGTTGTTCTCGTGGCGCATCAGGGAGGGATATAGGCGGTGATCCTCTTCGAAACGGACAAATGCAACGGCGATGCAGGTATTCCTTAATGAACTACTTCGGTGAGGATTCTCTAGTACCTGGGTGAGAGAAGAAGCCGTCGTGAGGCTTCGAGATCCGTGTGAGAGGCCGCAACCTCTTTCTCTTGACACTCTCGGCATTGAATGGTGTTAGTTCTAACGCCTGCTAGGCAGGTTCTTCTTCTTCTTCGGGCTCCCGTACCCTGTCGCGGGCTTCCCAACCATCGAGCCGCCCCGGGGCCACTAAGACCATTGAGTAGTGTGCATCATCGCGCTCGTTTCTCTCTTCCACCAGTTTTCTCACTCTTGCCCGGATCGCTTCGCTCTCTCTATCTCTTCTCTCGCGCTCGCCCCCGCGGAGGATTCCGAGTTTCGCAAATTCGGTTCATTTGCCGCATTGTCAGGGGCTTAAGGAGAAATGAGACCCTCTCGAGAAAAATCGTCGCAAAGACGCTTGAAGTTTCACCGCTTGCTCGCGCGCGACTTGAGCCCGAGACTCCGTACGAGCCACGAATAGGACGATGGGAAACGACAAAGAAACCGCGACTATTTTTTTTCAATCCCGTCGAAGATACGACGATTTCTGTCGCCAATCTTCGAGCGATTTCGATGCAATATGTTTTATCCTGGGTTGATTGAAATCATTTTTTTGGCGACGAGCAGAATAAATTGATCCATCGTTGTCCCAGAAATATCGCATTTTGACGCACTAACATGAAATATCCTCTCGAAAATGATGAAACCTAATGAATAATTTAGCGGCGAAATAATTTCGAGAAACAAGTTAATCGGCTGCACTAAAAAAAAAAGTGTTGGGAAAACTAATAGTTGAGATTAACTCTCTTAATTAATTCTTAATTCTTTCGACTTATTTTCTTTTCAAACCCACCCGAGAACCAGAAGTGAGAGGACTTAATTGTCAGACATATTCTCGTCTCTCGTGACTCAGTGGATGTCACGAGAGGCAAAAACGTTTCGGGCTACCTCCAGGCGCGTAAACACCAAACGGCACATCCAATAAATAATTCTCGACGCGTGGCGCATCGTCGCTTTTCCGCCTTGATTCTCTCGAAACGCAAAGGAAAAGCGCTCACGAGACACGTTTTCATGGATCCCAAGGGTTAATGGGCAACTTAGTAATTTAATCAAGTCTCAGTCCCCGAGGCTTGACCAAACAGTGAGAAAGACGACGCGGCAAAGGGGGGAAGGCAAAGCCAATGCAATAGTGGACTACTGGAACTGTATGGTTGAAGGGAGAAATGAAAAGAGAGAAAGGAGAGATATTGCAATACCCAGTGACAGATATATTAGAGACGATTCAATGGAGAGCTGTCTGCATTACATTATTCGGTCGGTAGATCTCTAGTGCAAACACGACATCAACTTTTCTCATGTGCCCCTCCCCCTCGCTCACTCAATACACCATATCGTCACTGCCTTCTGCTCAGTGGTTCTCAAAATGTTCCCATACAATTCGTCGATGTATCGCCGTATAATAGACCCGGCGATCCTTTCGCGTTCACCCTTAAATCGCTCTCTCCCTCGCGCTTCGTTCGCCCTTATAGACTTACCGATTTCCAACGACGAGTTTCGACCCCTCGCGCGCGAACCGGCCGACCATCACTTTCAATAAACGTTCCAAGGGGCGGCGGGTGGCGACATTCTTTCCTCTCTTCGATCTACGAACTCGCCCTTGGAACCTTTTTGCCATCGCAAAAGCCGTTGATATCATCTACTTCGGAATCCGAGTCAGCGGCACCGACGAGTCATGATTCCTGGATAAAACACAATCATTGAATTAGCGTTGCGGAATCAAAAACAAAAAATCATAATCGGCAGACGAAATATTTTGTTGACGTCGAACGAGAGGATAAATGTTCGAGTGCAGCAAATAAGCGAACAGAGAAAAGCGAAGTACCGACGAGGGAGAAGAAGAAAAGAGAGAAACGCTGGAACGAAAATGGGAAGCGCTGAACTGGTACAAACAAGGGTTGCGCATGCAATATTAGGGGCATTAAGTCGCCATAAAGAGCGCATTAGGGGTGCTCCTGCCCTCGAGGGGTAGTTTAGCGTTTAATTGTCCCACCCCGATGTATCAAAGGTTTCGATTTCTGCTCCGATACGTTACACTCGCATGTATTCTACAACGCAGTCGCTTCGGCTCTCGATGCTTAAGCTGCAACTTCCCCGACGTTGGACCGTCGGACACGTTGCAAATATCGCATTACCGGTAGCTTTGTGTATTTGTACAAGATTCTTCATTATTACCGAGTCATGTACTCAATTTCTCGAGTCAAAGACTCAATTTTGCGAATAACTCATCGCGTCAACTGACATTTATGTTCCGAAAAGTATCAAAATTTTGTCAAAGTGCAGTTGCCACGTTCAAGGTCAATTAATCGATGTATAGCACAATCGGCGATTCGTCAAAAGATACCGATGCAATAACATCTAAATGCACTTGTCGCGACACCGCAAATCGTTGAAATCTTCGTAAACTGTAACCGCGCGCAGTAGACACAGAGAGACGATACGCTGAGGGGGCAAGTTCATCCTCGTCACGCTTCGAGGTAGAATCGACGCGGGTTGGGGTGGGCCGAGGGGGCGCGCAAGCCGGAATTGGAGAGGAAGTCGAAGATGAGAGACACACTCGGCAAATAAACTATCGCCGCAGCAGCTCACCCATGTCGAACGATATTATCAGGAGGCAAGTAAGTTCGTCCCATTCGGTGGTTTGCGGCAGTGGTATGCACGACTCAACGGTCTTGTTGTGTCTCTCGGCTTCTATCATCCAACTCGTCTCTTAATCAGCCTCCGTCTCTTGGCACGAGACTGACACAGACTCGACCGGAGAAAGGGTAAGCGAGGATTGTCGAAGAAGAAGGACGTCGACGACCCTTAACGGTAGATTGGCAAGAATGGAACGGAGAACGATGATATGGTCTCACTATGCTTATACTATGTGCAGATGGAATATACACATCGGGATGAAATATATATATTCCTAGCTGTGTATACATGTATAGATGCATAGAATGTACGTACTGCTGCAAACTGGTACCAGAAACGTATAAGAGATAGAACGAACAGGCGAGTACCCAAGTTGCTATTGAACCGATTTTGAGCAAATATCACTCGAAGCAGGTCGGCAGAGTGAGGCAAAGCCGAGGCATAGTCCCGCCGACTCTCCTTCCTCGGTGGTTCGGCTCCACTCAGTTACAGATACGAAAGTCCAAGAGAGACGGAACACAGCGACGGAGCGACAGAGTTAGTCGAGGGTAGATAGCTTCACAAGCCCTTCGGCAAATTTCATAACCGAACTTGTCGTATTTGCCGAGATTATTTCAATATATTCGACTCAACCTGGGAGAGAAATCTGTTTGCGATGACGGTGTGTATGCGTGAATGGAACTTTGGCGCTGGTTGTCTGTATGGAGCCCGAATGGGAGAGGCGAAACGGCCGAGAGATGACGGGAACCACGCCGCGAGCTCTCGCGCTCGAAATCCGAAGAGTGTGCCATTGAATGGTCAACTAACGAAGAAATCGTATACTTGTGTGGAAAATGAATCAAACACCCGAAGAAATCGCCAGAACCATCCACGCAAAAAGGGCTTCTGAAACCAAAATGGAATACATGAAAAATAATAACGTTTTTGGTGGTTGCTCATGTTCCGGTTGATTTTCGGTCATCTGTGTTAACCTCAATGTAAGTAATAATCTAAATGCGCTGTGCTTGCCCTTAACCTTTTGCCTATTCTCTTGTTAAACTTGTCTGTTGTCAAATTTGACACTCGACCGGATTCGACCGATCAAAGGACAAAAAAGGGTCCAGGGTCAAAAAGGGTTTGTCTTAAAATTTCAATATATTTTCGATATAAACTTCGATAATATCTCGCAACCACGTTTTTAAAAGAGAATCCTTATTAATGCGAATAAAGTGCAACAGAATGATAATAACAACAGTAATAATTGTACGAGATTATTATTATTTTTGTTATTGAGCAAAATGCATCAACTTGTCGTGTCTCTAAAAAAGGCTCCGTTCTATGAACTACCTTCTGTTTTTCTGAATTCCGCGTAGATCCAAGCTAGCCGAGTGAAAGATCGAAAAAGTAGCGAGAAAGTGAGATCGGATTCGCGATCCTTCAAAGAATATCTTTCACTCGTCTCGCACTCCTGTGTGTTCCTATATACATGCATCCGCTCATGTCGAATCGTCAAAGGACTCGCGCGAGCAGTCAACACGATGTATCAATATGCGAAATCAATCACTCGCTTTTTTTCCTCTTCCCTCCTCCCAACATAATCGCTCTCGTATGGATTTTAGCTAGACGCTTTATACCTGATATGGCAAAGTGTATACAGCCCGCCTATAAAAGCCATCCGTACGATTTACGGATGTATACAGTACATAGATTTTTTTTTATTCGCGAATTTCTCGAATCTTTCGTAAACCCAAACGTTTCGCATTGCCATTTCGATCTCCGCAGCGAGCGGAGCGATTATGTGACGCACTGGTATTACGGAACGATCAGTTATTCTGCGCGATTAAACAAATCGATCGTGCCCCTTCCTCAGGGGAGTAGTTTCGATAGAGTCGGAGTGGCAATTGTCATTCTCATCGTCGAATTAACTGGCTCTTTCGTGGGTCACTCGCTAATTAAATAAAGGGGGGCGCCGAACGGAATTGGTGAAACGAGCCGCGTCACGAAGACGCGGGGATACGACGAAGCGCGTAAACCTACCTACAATTGGCAGGCGACGTGGACGCGTGGTGTGGGGTACACGTTATGGGATGCACGTGGCGGCACGTGCTAGCCGGACCGTGCCACTGCGTCTGCCGAGCACAGTTCTCCGCCAGTAGTAAAAGCGAAAGCTACTGTATTCTATTCGTAATAGTGAACTATAATTCTACGATACGCGATTCAACGTAATGCGAGAGTTATTAGCGTGGCCGTTAACGCTTCGTTACATCATTACGTATCGAGAGACCTCGCGACGATGGCTCGTGCCTTCGTGAAACGTTTTCACCATTATAATGCGACAACGCGACAATGTAGCTCGTTACATTTCTCGTTCTCATTCTTATTTTGAATTTTGTCTAATTTTTTTTTTTGTCGTCTGTTCATTTAAGGATAGAATTCAACCCGATACGATTTTGGTTTTGTCATTAATCGTATTTTCATTCCACCTTCAATTTTGAGTCTTCCTTAATGCATTTTCAGGTGGAAACTTACCGAAAGCAACAGATACTGACTATTCCGGTTTGATTTTAGTTTGACATTATGGTAATATCAATGGATAAAAATAACATATTTAATGGTTTCAAGTTATTGATTCTTTGTTATGTAATTTTGCCCCATAGTTTACTAGAACGCCGATAAAAACCATCAATCAATCAATAGCTACGACGGAGAATTCTCCTTTTTTCTCGCATTCACGCCGGTAATCTTTAATATCCTAATTCGTGATAACTAATCCCGCGGTAATGAATCGTCGAGAGCCCATTGTCGAGTCGAAATCGGATATGAAACGAAGGAACGCGAGTATTAAAAGTCATAAACGTACGAATGGAGGAAGTATTCGGGAGACTTTCTCGATCTCGCTCGGGTACTCCTGTCTGTGTCGAGAAGCTTCCATTGTTTCATTCGATTTACACCCGGATCGGAGTAGTGACCGAGTACACGCCTGCTGTTCGACAATCGGGATACCACCAGCCGAAGTACATCACATACACAACGGTCATACGTATGTATACGGAGAACCGGGGGTAGTATACACAGTACAGGCGCACCGCGAACCTGTGCAATTTACAGGAGAATGAAAAGTTAAGCCGGTGCCGAGCTTAGGGGTGGCTCCCAGACAATGGGCCTCGGCTTTACAATCTCCACGGCAAACAAACGCTAGAAAACTCTCGCTCCCCTCCCCCGTTCGCAACGTTCCCCGGTACGTCGTTCGGGTCCAACGAGACTTCGTCCACCGCCCACCGACGGATCAGAACGTAATTGAGATATCAAGATCTGATTAAGATGAAATCGATAACAGGACTTACAGCGGCAAATGCATTTTTCTTTATCCGAGGATTCCTCGTTTTTGATTAAGCCTGCGAAATTTCTTGATCACGGCAGATGGAGTCGCTGTATATTATCTGAAAAAGAGAAAAAAAATGATACAATTAAATTTTCAATAGTCCAACAAGACTTTGGCCAACATTAAGTAGAAATCGATAACGGGACATTTTGTGGCACATAATTTTCTTTCGTATCCCAAGATTCGTGTTTTTCACGAAGTTTGCGGAAATTCTCAATCACGGGTAGATGGCTATGAATTTTTCCGAAAAGAAAAGAAAAATTGATACTACAATGCAATTCGAAGTGTGGATACCGATCGTGGAATCGATTTACAAAGTAGTAACGAGATCTCTATACAGCGCCGACGGAGTAACAGTGCGGAAAGCTATTATGTTAGAATCCTCTCTCGCCACTCTTCCGGACAAACGCGACAGGATTTTAGTGGCTATATTATGAACACGAAAGGAGAGTAGCGAGTGAGGAAAAAATAAATAAAAGTAAACTGGAGCCTCGTCTCTCGAGAACGCCGCAGGAGTCTCATGGCAAATACATCTGTATAAGCGCGCCGACGACAAGTTTGCCAGTCCAAATATAGAGCGAGCGAAAACGCGTAGCTATAGCTCGTAGAAAAAAAGGAAAAAACCGACGACGAGAGGCCGGCCGTGTCCCCTTTCACCTAGTGGTACCCGACTATATTACAATAAAAGATACTTCTGTGGCCAAACACGGGGCGACGATGTACAATAATATACCGGGTGTCCGCATCTGCCGTCGCGACGGGAGGTCCTCTACCCCGACCGGGGGTCGAACCCACAAACGGAGAACGAACGCTAAATAGTCCCGAGCCCCCCCCGAAAAAGAGGAAAAAAACTTAAGGGTCTCGAGCTCTCCCGATCATTCGAGATATTTAGCCAATACAAATCTGTTGTGTGTTTTCGCGAAGCGATAAAATGAAAATCAATCACAAAGCCATGCTGGCAGACGCATTGAGGTTGCGATGAAATTAATTTCTTCAATTCATATCGCATGGAATCGTTCTTTGCGGCTTCAATGTGAGTAGTCATTTTTGTTATCAGGCTCTGTTAGAGATAAATATTAATACGCTCTGTTTTCAAATCGGGAAAATAGTAATTTAAAAAAAATTAGATCCAGATGGGATTTTTTATAACTGTCTTTCATTCTTTTATAACCCCAACTTTCTTGTGGCGGGCCTCCATTATACGACAGAATTTATTCGCGCTAGTTAGCCGTTAACTAAACTGGATACCATTAAGGCAGCATTTCGTTACGCCCAACGTGTGAGCCAATCTGTCCCAGAAGAGGTTGTTCGATGCATCGAGGTCCACGGTTAACGGGACTTCCGTTCGTGCGGGCTCCCACGAGGGCCGTAAGTCTCGTGGCGAACGCGACGAGGAAGCAGCGAGAAGGAAAGAAAAAAAAAGAAGCAAAGAATCGAAGAGAGAAAGACGCGACCAGGCGCGAGTAATCGTGTAACCGACCCTCTTTGTTAACTGCGGCTTTCACACCGGACTCAACGCCGTGTCCCGTCTAGCGCCTGCTTTGCCGCGCCCTGTGCAACAACTTTTCGCTCTTTTGCCTTCTCACTCTCTGGCTTCTCTTCGAGCTTACACCATGCGTCTTGCTTCTCTCTCTCCTATTTTTTTTCTTCTTATTTTTCACCTCGCTAACCCCTTCCCCCTTTTTCCATGACGCTCCTTTGCCCATGGAGAATTTGTCGCGACGTTCTATGAAAACTAATGCCGCACCTCCTGCGACTATACTAATTATCCGAGGAAAATCCGGTTAAACGATCATTAAACAGCAATTTTTTTTTTCCTTTTTTCAATACAGCATCTTTACTCTTGGTAGCGATGATTTAAATCGACAGTGCTTTTGTGGTATGATTCTTTTCCGTCATGTTCTCTCTCAGGTATTTAAACCTTCGTCTCGTTATTCGCGATTTTTTTTTTTCTGAAACGTTAAAACGTTTTTTTCCTGATTGTTCCACGATGGTTTCCTTCTGGATTTTCTTCTGCGTTCGCCATTGCATAAGTGGTCGCCCGGAGTGTGCCCCGTTCAACGTGAAATTTCTTTTTTTTTTCGGCATTTTATTTTTTTATACCTATCGTTACCGACTTCGCCACTTTCTGCCCTTATTCTTGCTCGAACGAAAAAAAAAGAAGGAGCTTGCGGGTACTTCTTCGAAGTCACCCTCCAAGTGCACTTTGACCGTAACGGCGTCGAAAGATTTTTAATGGATTCGCGAGTTCTCCAAGTCCATTCAGCATTGAGCTATTAGACCCTTCAAGATTTGAGAATCACCCGCGAATCCCTCGTGTGCTTACTTGCTACTCTATGTTCCCCGTCTCACATCCCCGCTTGATAAAGCCCGCCCGGCCATAGCATCGACACGAGTGAAATCCGATTTAGCCTGAGGCCAGGCAAGAAAGAAAAAAGAAAGGGGGGCGCGCGGGCGAGAAAGGGGAAAGAAATGATTTTAATAAAGCGTGGGAGTCTCGAAGCTGTTTCCACGCAAGCATCGATAAACCCAACGACCACATTAGATTACAGTTAGCTCTCATTATCTCGCTCTATTATCTCCATACACACCGTTAATAATAACGTGTGTATAAACGGGTTTGTATATCGCGTGGCTCGCTCGCATGTACATCACGCACTATTGTACCCTCCGTCGTGTTTGCCTTCTACGCGTCGCGAACTCTGCTCCTCCTTTCCGGTAGGACACATTTTATCGGTGAAAAAAAAAAATTAATTTTTCACGATGAAGAGGAAGAAAGGGCCGGAAGACTCGATCGGACGGATTTGCTCCTTCGAACGCGAAGGGTACCCGGCTCAACCGAACTTTTCATTATTATTCATTGACGAGGTGAGCGAGAAGAGTATCGCGGGAAGAGGGTGACCCCGTGAACGAGACGCATTTCGAGGTTTATTATTGGCAGTCGGCGAGGACATTGGTCGCGGCGAGAGCGCAGGAGAATTGATGTAAGGCATGTACCGCGGGAGAAACACCCCCCGCGGTGATGCGCGGACTCGTAATTTTTGGCTCCCCATCGGAATAATCCACCGGCTGGCGGCTCTCGTTTCTCCACGCGCACGCATGCCTTGACGCACCTTTTATCACCCGTTAAACGTCGGCCATTCGGTCGAATCGATCGAGCGAAAAAGGTCGCCCTTATATTTTCCATGTAATACTCTACACCGGATACTGACGCGGTACCATCGCTATTATATGTCCCATATATGCTCGCCGTACTCGGGCCGACGGTATTTGAAGAACGAATTTCCGAACGACTCCTTTTGACAAACTTTTGATCTTTTTCAATTGGAATGCCAACGTTGTGCGTGGCGCGCGAGGCCAACTTTACACCGAGTCGCTAGCGCACATATTATTGTAATATCAATAAATCATATCCGAAGAATATAAGAGTCGTTAAATACGCGAACAAAAAATGCTTTTTCCTATCGCCTAATTAGGGAAGATTAAATCGTACGATTTTTACAGCTCTTTCAATTTTACTAAATTTGTTTCGATAACATAGCGTTGCAGGTAAGCGATAATGCCTTAGGAACTAATAGCAAGTAATAATGACAATGTGTACTTAAAAAATATTTACGTATTTGACGTTAGGAGACGATGGAGTAAAATGGGACAGTTGCGAAACTCGAATTTTGGAGTGAAAAAGAATAAGTAAATAGTTTTATAGCAATTATTTTGGATCATTGCTCAACTAAAAAATAAAATTTGGGAACGACGTTTAATAAAACAGTACGAACTAGTACGTTTTATTGGTTGTCCTAAAATGGAGTCAGATGAAAATTAGAAATGCAGATAAATAAACCTATAATTCGATAATTTACTTCGCAACATTTCTCCGACTATTTTATTATAGAGCAATTGGTATTTCTTCATGGGCTCGTTACAATTTAGTTACAATGGAAATGTTGAATTTGTTTATTTCCGCGTCGTGGTAAACGAGCGATAAATAAAGTTAGATTGAATTGAACAATTATTTTCCACGGATTTAAGGGAGACCAATCGATTGACCTTGGTGTCCCTTAATCGTTCGTGTTCACTTGGCTATATCAATTCCCAAGGGAATCCGCGACGCAGTGGAGTTACAGCGTCGAGGATTTCAGGGGTGATATGCGTGGCACCTATCGGTCCCCCACCCGATCGGTGCTATTGTTGCCCCCCCCTACGGAGCCGCGAGTCACAATGCCCAGATGCTTTCTAATGGTCTTAATGAAGTGTGTACACCCAAACGGCCCGTTATTGCGAAGCAATCTCGCCACCGTGAACCAACTATTATAATGACACTAATTTTTAAGCATAACCGTACACTCAGCTTAACAACGTGCGAACTCTTCGGCATACCGTAAAGATCTCGTATGGCATAACTCGCATTCTCGAGCTTCGTCGCATTCATTCCAGCGATCCGAGCGAGTCCCACGAGATTGAAACGACTCTTTTTTTCTGCGTCGGGTCGCATGAGCGAGAAACCAGACGCTTTCCGAAAAACGCGTTAAACACAAGACGACTCCGTTTCGCGGATTACAAAGCTTTTTTCTCTTATGAGAAACAAGAAAAAGCGCGTAAAAGCGTGCTCGGTTGAATAAGGTAAGGGAATGGTGTGCCAGGGGGTAGGCGGAAAAAAGGGGGAAGCAAAGAAAAAGTCGAGTGTGTTGCCGGGATTGGCGATGGCAATAATCCTTTCGACGGGCGTGCGCGAATGGACTAATTGATGTCATTCAGAGACTGGGTGTCGTTAGCGTTGAGCTTCAGAGATACATGCATGATGAGCCTCGCGAGGCATACGGGAACCTCCCCGTCCCACCCTTCATACGCGCGGACGCGTCGCCGGGGAACGGTGAATTCGCGAGATGCAATCTTCAAGCGGAGAAATCTTTTCAGGCCGCTCGCGGCCACTTGGAGGTTTTTCTGCGTTTTTTTTTTGCGCGAATAGAACGACGCCGCGAGTTCATAGCATGTACACATTCACATTTTATTTGCATGTAAAAATTCCGACGAGTAAACGAGGAAAGGGAAGGGAAAGGCGAGTGTGATCCAGAAAGGCGAAAGAGCCCCGTGAGAAACGGTGGAAAGGGATGAAGGAGGAAAAGAAAGAGAGAAGGAGGAAAGAGAACGCGAACGGTTGGCAAGTATGAAGTGAGCATATTACTATTGAGAATAAGTACCTGGAGCCTTCGAGATGGGAGCCGCTCTTGGCTACGTGAAGCTACTGTGTGACTCTCTTGCTCTTTCTCTCCGGTGAGCTACAGTTACAAAGTTCGCGAGCTGCATCGACGAGAAAGCGAAACATATAGGCGGGGGTGAGAACGGGGGTACAAATGGGGTGGTACAATGGGCACTAATGGATCTCAAGCCGCCGCGAGAGGCGCTGCTTTTAATCTAATTGTCCTTCTCGTCGTATAGAAGCCTCACACTACTCCTCTACCCCCAAACTCTCATCCTCCCGCAACGTTCATCCACGGCACATCGACGCTCGCAGGATCTCGAACGTGCGACGGGCGCGACGATGGTTCTCATTCTAAAACCAACGATTTTCGGGCCTCCAATGAGGCGAAGTAATGTTTCACGATTGGAGAAAAATTGAATAATACAAATTTTTATAAAATGGAAAAGATAGTAAATATAAAATCACTATCATTTTTTTACCAAATCTGTAATAAGAGCATTTTAAATAATTGGCAGAGGTTCGTAAATTTTTGTTTCAAATTTTAACGTGACGCGTATTTAGAAATGTATAAATTCATCGGCGCTCTCTTTCCTTGCAAACTCGACAATGTTCGAAATTTTCTTTTTTGAGAAAGCTTTTTTTGCGTTAAAAAAAACCCATTTTTGCGAAGCAAGATACGATACGTATCTCGTGAACGAAAAAGTTTTGATTCCAAATCCATAGGTGCCTTTTGACTAATGAATGGCATATCTAATTTATTATTAAACGCGCCCCGGGTACTTCAACGATTCGCAAATTCGCCGGCTTCCACCCTCGCGTTGTCCGCGACTTTCTTCCTCGTGCGGATCTGCACGATCTGGACACGTATTTTCGGTGTTTCTGTGTTTTGCCCCTTTTTTTTTCGTTTATTCCCTCATGATCGTAGATTATGGAGCTATTACGCGTGAGAGCCGTCCCGGGATAGTCGCGACATTGTTCGTTATGGAATATAAATTCGTCGGCTATCGTGCAGGCGCAGGTGCCAGCCGTGGTAATTGTTGGCAAGGGAGGGTGGTGGTACAGGCGGTCCCGGCGTTCAGTAATGACGACTTCCGATCGCCGAAACGCCTCGGGGTAGAGCCGCTCCAACTCATCCCTCTGCGGCGGTTTCAACCGCCCGCGCCGACGACTAACACTCCCTTGCGGCAACGATATAGACCGCGATAGCGTAAATAAATTGGTACGATTGTAATTGCCGTTGTGCGTGTCACCGTAGGCGTAAGCGATGATTCGTACTCTCGCATGTCGATCAAATTCTATACACTGTGCATTAACGTATGAAAATATAATGTCATTCCGCTTCGTATATAACGCATAGAATAATAAATTCTCGGACGAATTGATCGCGCACGAGACATTTGTACTTGGGTGGATTAACGGAATCCCGAAGCACAATGCGGAAGGGAGCGAAGGAGGAGAAACCGTGTTTACCAAGCATATTCGCCGCTCGTGGGAAAATCAGTCCCGAGCTCGACCGGCGATTCGTTTGGCGATGGAAAAATTCGAAACAAATCTGATTTTTCCATCTACGAGAAAATGAGTCGAAAGGACAAACAAACAAGTTTCACTTCCCTCTCGTATATATATATATATATATATATTTTTTTGTTTTTTCGTTTTCATTGACCCTTATCATATCTATGATAAATGACGATGACAATGGTAGTAATAATGACAATAATGTTATTAATAGATAATAATCTTTTAGCTACATATTTACATAAGAATAAAATTAAAATTGTTTATCGTACATTGTATAATACAGCTTCGAAATAAATTCATATTTATTTTGTTTCTTCATTCGTCATTCGTGGAACAACTTCGAAATGTTAATTGTATTTGGTTTTTTCTTTTTCGTCGAATCACGAGCCCTTGAGTGAAATTATCGCAGAGAAGTGAAAACGGATTTTTTTTTCGTTCAGAGACTGGATGAGAGAAGCGAGTCTGGGCAGAGATAATCGTAGTTTACAGTTCACAGACGCGTATCGAGCACGACAATGGGTGTGCGACCGCACTTGTAGCGTCATAGACGCCACCGACAAATTTCACGATTGAAACACCTGTCGATGCTCGAAACGCTCCCGCGGACTCGGCCGAACGTAACGCGCGCGTATCTCGTGCCCGCATGCCGAATCGACAGACACCAAGAAATTAATAATAATTGACTGCAGGGAGAAAGGCCGGGGGGAGATTGCCCGATTCTCCGAATCGCTCGGAATAGTTTTGCGGAGAGACGGGGATGGGCTTTTATAGAGGATCCTGAGAGGGTGGGTGCAGAGACTCGAGTCGAAACGGCGAAATTGCTACTACGTCGAAGCTAACGGAGCTCCGATAACTACGAGTGTCATGCTGACGTTCACGTGTTGCACTCGATCGTCAGCGTCTCTCAACCATTTTGCCGCGATGCATTCGAAATCCCCGTTGGAACTGGCATTGGCAAGACCGCCCGCGGTCTACGATTGGGCACAGAGACGTACAAAAAAATTACCGTATTTTTCTCTCGTCGTTTTTTCTTCTCAGACAACAGAGTTGATCTCGTTATAAATAATACTTTGAATGAAGCACTTTTCAATCGGGCTAGAGAATTATTATTTACATTTATCGAAAGTTTTACTTCGTCAGATTCCCGAATCGCACCCAAGGATTGTCATTTATCCGAGATACCGGTAGTCCTTTTCTTTTTCACTTTCTCTTCCCACTCGCGCCGATCGACATCCCGTTCCCGAAATTTCAACTATCGTTATCGTATATACAAAAATCACGTTTCGTCACTGATGATATAATATAATTGTATAATTGTATCTATTAATTTTCGGCTTTGCGCAAAACTTCCTGGGCCTTGACTCTGAGAACTTCGGCGCTTTGTCGTCTGATGCCGTCGTCGGAGCCTGATCCCGAATCCTCCGAGTCGCGCGACTCGTGATACTTGGAGCTCAGGTTCTGCGGCAGATTTTGAATACCGAGATTGAGCGGATGAGCGTGTTGCTGCTGTTGCTGCTGCTGCTGTTGTTGTTGCTGTTGGGGTAGCTGATTCGAACCGAGCGGATGATGCGCGCCGAGGCCCAATCTGTGACGCAAATCGGTTGCCGGATTAAAACCCACGCCCGGTAGAATCGAGCTCAAGGCAAGATTTTCGGGAAACGGCAGTCCGCCGATGTACTGGGACATCAGAGCGTGGAACGGCGAGACTTTTTGGGCGCTCGCTGTCCACGGCGATGCGAATACCGTTGGCATGAACCAGGGAAATCCGCCGGCCGATGGAGCACCGGGCAGGTCTCCCGCCGGTATACAGATTGACAAATCATTTCCACCTGCTCGACAAAAACAATACAAACACTGGCATTTATTCAATGTTTAATAAAAAAAAAAAAGACTTATGATACGCGAAGGGTTTTGAGAGACCGACGGGATGATATAATAGAACATTTGAAGACGCATATGGCCTCGTTGATCTCGCTTCCTTTTGGCTTCTCAATAATGTATTCAATGTTTGTTCTCCCTATCGAGAAACCGAGAGAACTCTGTCGCTCTCCGCTGTTGCTCGATCGATTGACTCGCAGGCTTGATTTGAGCGACGAACAAACGGAGACCGAGAAACATAAAGGGACGAGGTGAAGAGAGATAGAGAGTCGGAGGATAAAAAAAGAAGGAAATAGAAGACGAAAAGATTGGCTTTGAATGAGAATCGTTTAAATATCGAGGAGTAGTTGTGCTCTCGAGGTAAACAGTATATATGAGGGAGAAGCCCTTGTTCCAGGGTGGCGAACCCTCTGTCTTTCTGTTAATGCACTGCCGTTGAAGTGACTCGAAAAAACTCGTGTATTCCTATTGTTTTCATACTAATTCGTTCCAGCTCTTCTTTATTAAAAATCGATCAATGAAAAGATTTCATGCGAGTTTTTTTGTTGAGCAGTTCTTTTTTCTTCAAAGAGAAGAGTTAAAACTAATTTTTAAATAAAAGCGATGGAAAGCATCGCCAAAGGGATAGTTATTATGGAACGTGGTACAGTGTATTAAACGTTCGTGGGTCAGATAGTCGTGACGATCGTAATAAGCGATGGTCAGTGGAAATGGACGCGATTACTCCTTTCACCCCTCGCGTAATTTTCCATCTATACTATATTGTGCCCCGACGTGTATGAATACGTTCATTATACTACTATATACCCGCTGTATAACCGCAAACTACACTATATTACGATCAACGAGGCCGTGGTCTCTCACCGCGCGCCGAGCGATTCTCAGCCTTGCACAGGTGTAGCTTCATCGCTTCGATTCGTGACACTTTCTAATTATCTCTGGGTATGATTAATGACTGCCACACCGGCGCGCTGCGATCTATATAGCGCACGAAATAAACAAACGGACAGATGAACAGATAGCACCAATGTGTGTATACGAATTAAAGACTGACCTCCTTGCTCCACGTGCATGAAACTCGTCGTGTCTCGGCCCAAAGCTTTTTCCTTCTTGCGCCATTTCGCTCGACGATTTTGAAACCAAACCTGAAAATAGAATACAATCAAGATTGTTTCGCGGACAACTCTTTGTCCTCCACACGCTCGTATCATTCCCTTTTTTCAGTCGTATCGGAAGTTAAATAACTGTGGGTTCTCGTGGAAATCCTGAATTTTGAGCTCAGAGAAAAATTACTATCAGATTATAACGTAGTGTAAAAAATACACAGGTATGTAAAGGCAACGAAGAAACATTATCTTTGATCCTCTTATTAAATCGAGGAACACGTTAATTTTGCCAATATGCATAGGAAAATCATACAATACTTGGAAAGAAACATAGGATTTATGCATGAATCGGAATATTACACAGACGTTCGTATCGAGTGACTCATCCCGAGGTAATAGTGTAATAAGATTGAAAACGAAAAAAGTGCAGTAACGTTCAGCTGAGACGAGTTTCGGAACCACTGTAACTCATGAAGTAAATTGCTGTTACCATCGTTTTCTATAAAGTTTCAAGCTGGACGAAGGGTTGCCGCGGGCTGTTTGAGGGGACGAGAGGCGGGGAGTCGAGGGGTGGATGACAACGATATCCGCAACACGCGGAGCATGAGAACCCTGACGATGCGCGTATTAGCGGCAGGCTCTATATTCTACTACAACGAATGGTGGATCGCCGTTTCAACAAAAGCTTGAGCTCTCACTCACTCGAGGCTGATTAAGCTAATTGTTAACAATTATCCCGATTTCCTCGGGAGCCCACCGAGTGCGACGAGGCGCAACCCCTGTTCTCCCCATTCCTTCCTTCATTCAGCCGACCCCCCCGCTATATCGCAATACGCGTGCGTTCGCTATTCTATTTCGTTGTAGTCGTAGCAACGGTGCTGGCTGCGCTAGGAGGCCCCCCTCGGACTTATTCCGTACCTATTGCTGCCCCCCAAAAATTGCTCCGATCAAATCCACTCGCACTTTCCACTCGAATCACCGCTTTTTTTTCGGCTCACCTTCACCGCTCCTTTCATGTCCCACCCGTTGTTTCGTTCGCGCAGTTTCTATATATTTGTGAGAACTAAGTCATCAACATTTAGTGACGGAAAGTGAACGTAATTTATTTATTTTTATAATTCTTTTTCTTCCCTCCCGAGACATTCGGCGAAGTAGCGAGGGAGAACAGGGTGAGAAGGCAAGGTACGCCTCGGTTTCGCGGCAACGAAGCCAAGTTAAACTTGCTCGCTGCTCCGCGTTCCGGCAACTCAGTTGCCGTAATTGCTGTTAATTATTTAATCGCTCCTGAATAGCCGACTAACGCCTAAGTGGTCCGCGCGGGGGAGAAATGGCGAAAGAGAGACGAAGTAAAACGTCCGGGCGGCGCGTCGTTCCAAGCTACCCCCTTCCGACGAACTACGTCGATCTCATAATCGGATGAAGCTTGTTCCTCATTCGCTCCATTATAATTTTCAACATTGTTTAATAGATTTCGCATTCCCTTGTTGAAGTTGAAATAGAGAAAATCAACCACCCATTAATACACCAAGAGAGTTCCAGTGGAAGATAAATAAATAAATAAAAAACGAAAAAAATAAAATATCTACAATTTTTCGCGCAGATGAACAATGGTGAAATCGGTCTCGCGGTAGAGTCAGTCATATTAGACGAAAGCCACATAGAAATGTCCTACATATATATAGATATATAGATCGTATATATCGTATATAGTATTCGAATCGAAAAGGGATGCTGCCCGAGATTGAAATAAAGTGGCCGTAGCGCCACTGCGACGGCGGATCATTTAGCGGTTTTGTCGAGCGACGGCCAATTGCCGGCATTGTCGCTTCGCTGTACCACAATGGGCCAATCGGAATGCTCTCTGTCTCTTTTCGCAACGAATGCGAGCAAGTGAGTTAGATATATATGCCATCGTCCCCTCTCCGTACCCTCGCGCGTTTCTCTAACCGACCCGCGAAACCTCTGCATTCACCTATATACGTATATGTACTAATAGTGTCGCTATATACGTCTATATATAGATATCACGCGGCTCGCATGAACCGCGTGACTCTCGCGGCAAAAGCCCACCAGTGACACGCCACGCGGTCCGCGTGTTGCAAGGGGGAGGATTGCCGTAGCTCTTCTACCCTTCGCCGTTTCGACTCTATCTCGCTGCACATTCCGCACTCGCGCCACCCGCCCACCTTCCCTCCCTCCCCTCTGCCATTGCTCTCGCGGAACTGCCGCCGTTACGAGGGTGTCGGATAGTTACGCTAATCGAGTAACCAATTTTGCAGCAATAGAAAAGTAATTCCGCTGGTTCTGCGAGGCTCGTGAATTGCGAGAGAGCTCATACTGCTCCACTCTCGCTCGTCGTTTCGTCGATGTGCATGCGCCACATTGGGGTATGGATATCTCCCGAGTGTACGTGACGACGAATTCAACTACCGGCTCACATTCGAATCGTTTATCAAACGATCAAGATGAATAGCGAGGTTAAAAAAAGAAAATCAAGGTTTTTGCATTTCGCTTTCAGCATTCAGCTTTGTACGGATTTATGGAGATGGATGATAATTTAACGAAGCTCGAGATGGTAGACACGATTTTTTTGTCATGCGGTGATCGCTAGAAACTTTATTCATTTCTAGTAAAAATATCGCGGCGATGGGGGCACCGAGGGTTGGCGGAGAGTTTACAGTTTCCGTTGGCTTGGCCCCACAGCGAAAGCGGTAAAAGTGCGGAATTAAACGAACGGTCGCGGCAGCGAAGTAAGGACGCTCGACCAGTTTTCGAAGAACAATGCTCGGTAATTAGTTGAGTGGCCCGAGCGCGGACGGGGTCGGGGAGGGGAGGGGGGAGTGAAGGAAAGGGAATGGAGACTCAGTCGGTGGTGAGCGAGAACCCTCATCGAGGGGGCACTTATCATTCACCGGCGCGACTACGAGAGAACGCCTTTCTCGAGGATCGAGAAGGCCCTCTCGACGCACGCTTGTATAAGAATGACGTTAATAACGAATAGGTACTCCAAGTCAATTTCTTTTTTTTCAACAATCTCGCGCAGACCATTGAATGATTTCGCGATAAAGGGCTTCAATAAATGAATGGCACTCGATGAACGAACGTCTCGATGAAAATGAGATAATTAAGATGATTCCCAAAGCAAAGAATGCGAAAATAAAATAGATTTCCCCGTGAAGTCCTTCGCGTTGAAGAATTAATTTTCTCTCTTTTACTGACCTGTACACGAGCCTCGGAAAGCGATAACCGTAGAGCCAGAGCTTCGCGGTAACAAACATCGGGATACTGCGTCTTCTCGAAGGCTCTCTCGAGCTCGTGAAGCTGCTGAGTCGTGAATGTCGTTCGGGATCTTCGAACCTTCCTGGGCCTGTCCGATTCGCCGAGATCCAAGGGATCGTTCATCTGATGCTCGGGCATTATTATACCGGTCTCACCGATACCGCCGATGTCCTCCGAAGGTCTCGTGTGATCTGTAAATTCCATTAATTCAGTCAAACTTCCGGGGATCAGTCAATCAAAGGAGAAATATGTGTTTCACATTTTTTTTCCGGCACGAACACTGTCGCGCAACGTCTGAAGAGTCAAATACAATATATTCGATATGCATCCACGTCGTTAAATCCGTAAAAAAAAAGGAAAGAATCGAACGATTGTTATATCGTCGATATTATACGTAGGCAGGAATTTTTATTTTTAAGCCCCTGTGCTTAAAAATAAAATCGTCCGGGGGTTACGCGATCGTTGTTGTCCCGAGCCGTGCACTCACCGATACGTGCAACAGAATCATATACATTTGTAGAGCTTTAGCGTTGTACGGGGAGCTATCGGAAACGAGATCCATGCATCGATGACGTCTGACCGACGGATTTGCCAATTTTTAATCCTCGCGAGCATTTTTTTCCTCCCTCTCTCCCTCTCTCAACCCTCTTTGAGTTCGTGTGATAAAATATGTGTGTATGCACCCCCGCGATACTACAAAACGATGGCTGTTCAAGCCTCCCTCGACATGATATTTACCCGTTACGTGGGCGCATACAAAACGACATCAATATGCGTGTAGGTAAGCGCTCCGACGCGTCATATGTACACTCGTGTATATCGTTTTGTCGGGATATATTTTAGCATCGCATCGAATGGAAAGAGGACCCGTTGCAAAAGCACATCGGCAGTTTCGGGGGGGTTCTCAGTGATTAGCAAATATCGAGGCATCGCCAGTCACAGGAAAATCTACTCTGTCCGCTCTGTGCACAAGAAACGGAGCAGAAAAATATATAAAACAAAAGCTCTTTTGCCAGTAGTATCGAACAGGCTTCGCCTGCGTCACCAACCCCCTGACTGGTATCTGTTTATCTATAGCTATGATTCTAGGCCTATATTATAGACCACCATGGAAGTAAATTATATACTGAGTTTGCCGTAAGATTCAGAATTTTTATACATTTTTTTTCGGGTATGTATTCTATAATAATAATTATTATTATTAATTTTAAAAAATTGCATTTATAACCCATTTATATATGTCAGAGCTTTTTTCCGCTTTATATAAGGATTTATCTTTCATATATTTTATCAGATATGAACTTTGCGTGGAGAACTGCAGCTGCAGTCAAGAAACGTTTTTTCTTCATCGCGAATACACGAGCTTGGAATTTTGAAAATTATTGCTTTACATCATTAAAAGAATTATTTGATCGAATCGTATTTGCTTTCCGTGAAGATAATTCAGTCGACCAGAGGACCAAACATTTACTTCAAATGAAGAATTTTTTCCACTAAAAATTAACAATCAAAGTCGCATTCGAAACGAAATAAAAAATTGTTGAATCAAACGAAAGTATGATTCATTCTTTGACCTTCCGATATGAATTCTGAATAAGCCATGTAGGATCACGAGAAACATGATAATTTTACGCACGCCAATAAAGAACATCGGATGATATTAATTATTCGTGATATTGGTGACGCGCGCTATATGTCGGTGCAAATATATTAATTGACTGATTGGCCGTGGAAACGGAAGGCACAAAAGCAGGATTAAATCAAGCTGATTTTATATTGTGATGCCAATTAATTGCGGGCAAACTTTGCGGTGCTCGATGGTCGTGTTGCCGGACTGAATAACGAATTAGCCATCGGTACGGGGCAAAAGGGATATTCATGGACGCTCTCGGAAGTACGTAATCTTCGGGCTCGTCGGATAGGAACCGCGCACGGGGGTTTCAACTAATTAGCCTGTCGTTTATATCATCCGCGTAGTTAATAACGTTAATCCTACGATGTAAGCTCGGCACATCAAGGTGAAGCTCATTCGTTCTCGCTTCGCTCAGCAGTTGTGATAGCTTATGTGATCGCTCACTCGTTGCAGGGGTAGTTTAGCGAAGCAGGGATTGTACACGAAGCAGAAGAGCGGGAGAGGGATGGAGATCGAGCCGTAACGCGTGCCCTCCCCTCCCGGACAAACTCTTCTCTCGCGGCGGGTACCAACCGAGAGAAAGGAAAGCGAGCCAACAGGCGATCGGCGAGCGTAGCGAGCCACACCGAGTATTAAACGTGCAGTCGCGGTACGTGCTTTCCCATCAAGTAATCGCACCAACACAGACGGAAAACCCGCCCCGTTACTCCGGTCACGGACACAACGGAACGAGCGAGAGACTACGCGGCTAATCCATCCTGAATGAAGAGATTTTAATGTTTTTATGCGCCGGGGCACACAATTGGGTACCCACTTGATGCCAACCTCTCCCCGCATTGCTTTTTATTAAATCTACGAGGACCAACTCGCGAATTGGCGGAGAGGTGAAGAGGTGCGGGGGCGGGAAGGGGGACGCTTAGTCGGGGCGCAATTGACGCTACAGGGTTTCGCGGCTGGAGAACACGAGGGTTGAGGCGCTCATTGTAACGATGCAGTATTAAAAATTGGGAGATTTTCTTTTTTCTTCTTCGGTCATTTTGCTAGCAATTGCTTTCGCGGTTACTCGTCGGATGGCTTTGCAATTTTATACGAATATTCGATAGTCTTTTTGAAAATTTTCATAACTTTATGGATCTTGTTTTTTTGGAGTCTGACCCTATGAATCAATTCTTTTTATTATTTTGCGATTACACGAGAGAGTTAACTATACTATAATTTTCATTCGTGTTCTATGATCTTAAAACTTTTCTATTATTTACAATTGGTTTTAGTGATAAGCTTTCGCGAATACGGTCGCGCAATATTTCCATCCATTCTATCTATCGGATTATACGTCCTGCCGCTGCGAATCTCGACTCTCAAGAGGCTCGTCAATTAGCAATGACGATGACACGTTGATGGTGAAAGGCGCGCAAGGCCAGGCGGATTATATCAAGCCCCTAGACCGTTCAAGGAATTCAGCAGTAAATCGAATTAACATTTAATCTGAGCGCGTGTATTATATACCGTTGCCGTCAGCTTTGATGGATTCTATGAAACTCTATTCAGCCAAAGATAAATCAAGTATTTCAAGTATGAAAAACTGCAATGCGCATCAATTTTTTTTTAACAAGAGCCAATTACTTTTTTAAATAAATTGTAACAATATCTACTTCGCATTGAATCGAACAAATCAAGTTTGTTCTCGAAACGAGTAAATGATTCTTCGGCGTTGCGTGTGACGTTAAATATATATGTATTTCAAATATATATTATTAATAATAAATGTGTCATTAAACTTACCGTCATCCTTGGCGTTTCCCAATATTTGGTCGATGCTGTAAGCGTTCCTTTTTCGATTGCACGTCTGAGTCATCTTCGTTCACCAACAGTCGATATTCTTCGATTTTTCAGTGCGATTAACAACGATAACAAACTCCGAATAAAAAATGCACTGTGTTCTTTTGTCGCTATTGTTTTCGGTAGCACCGCAAAAGTTCGTGCAAACAGTGAAACGAACGTAAATGAAACAATTTGTCACAGGTTTGACGATAAAAACGATTCCGGCTTGTCACAGACTCGTGGCAATGTTTTTTCTTCGTTTTTGTTACGATGTATAACGTTCGAACACCGAGACCGTTATCGTCCGCGTCTCTGCGTTCCTCGTCGTCGTTTGAATGGATGAAACGACGGCGCAACACGAACTACCCACGATTCGAGTCGGGCCAGCCCTTAATATCGCGTACATTCGCCCCACCTTGCAACCCCCAACACCGCCATATTAGCCACTCGGCCAATCCAGCAGAGGCGGCTCAACGCAAGCCTCCCCACTTGTCGAGGGTTGAATGATGCCTGGGCGGGGAATATTTTACTCTTTAGCGTAAATCTGCCTTTTTTTTCGTTTCCGTTCCACTCTTTCCACCCGCACCTGCGAGTCCGTATCTCTCGCTCGCTTTAACTTCTCTCCACAGATATCGTTTACTCATCGATACAAAATCTCTCACTTATAAACAGCAGAAAGCGGGGTAACGCGGATCGTCTAACAGAAAACTCGTATAATCACGTATAAACGAAAATAAATTTCTTTTGTACCTGCGATCGTGTCCTCAGATCGATTTTTATCGATAGATCATTCGACGAACACGATTGTTCGCATGATTAAATTATTTAATGAGGATCGAATAGATGATAGAGATAAGGCCGAAATTAATCGAGGCATTTCGAGATTTCCGGACAATTAGCCAAAGTTTGGATTTTGATTTAACTTGTGAAACGTTTTTACATAGGGCTAAACCCTATTTCCCCCGTTTTGCGTTATTTTCGTACTTTATACACGGTTTTCCTATCACTCACCTCCGTCCGTGCCTCGGCAGCGTCCAGTGTCCGAAGCTCCAGGCTACGTTTCGTTTTCCCTCTTTCTCTCTGCAACTTCCTCTCGTTTCCTCATTCTCTCCCTTTCGACCCTTCGGCCAGTCTCTATTACGACCGCATCGGGCAATCCTCTTCTTTTTTTTTCCATTCCGCTCCGTCACATCCCCGACCGGCGAGATCCTTCAACGCCGGTAGCGCCGTGGAAAATTCACGAAATCCTCGACCGTTTACCGCCTTGAATATAATATTCCGGATATTCCAGCTTCATAAATATCACGCCGATGGTGAAACGCGACGGATGAGGAATTATTACGATCCAACGTCCTCAGCTTTTACATCTGTAATTGGTGTTACATGGACGTTGAATTCCAAAATTACATATAATAATTATTTTTATTTCGGCGTTTAATTCAAATTCGGCGGAGTAAGAGAAATGTTCATCAGACTCTCAATTAAGTGTGCGATACATACTGCAACGATATCTAAATATTCGATACAGAAATGTGCAAATCGCTCTCTACAAGTAATTACAATTTTTGCAATTACTTCTATTCATTCCATTTCTTTAGTTAGATTAGATTCAAATTAGAATCGAGAAATCTGGATCGAAATATGCGTGAACTATTGGTAATCGTTTGCAGCGTTGAAAGAGTGAAACACTCTCAACGATCGCCGAATAATCCACGACAGTGGCGCGAGACGATTACGAAGAAGACTAAACGTGACCAGGTGTCTTCGGATCGAGCGATCCCCCGTGCTAATTCGTGCAATGTGCTGCAAAACTCATTGAGAAATATGCGACGAGTCGATGATCCTCTGTGGATAACCATCGGGTTGCAAATACGCAGGTAGTCCAGAAAACTTTCTCTCCGCAGAACCCCTTAATAGCTTTCAAGATAATTGCGACAAACGAGGCCGAGTAATCTGCGCAGGAAAGGAAGGAGCAAAACGCGGGCATCGGGTGGTATAACGCACCACCGTCGAACTGCAGCTCTACATCAGCTATCGGATCTAGGAAAGCCCTACTCCACAAAGATCGCTCTTATACGAAAGTACGGAAATTCGCTTACCCCCGCTTATCCTCTATACTTATTCTAAGACAACGCCTTTGCCGTAAGCTCCTTCGCTTCCTCTTGTGCTCCGCAGATTTCCGATGCGTCCGAGAGATTTCATTGGAGAAAGAGGAGCGAGGGGGGAGAGGGGGGTGCTCATCGAGCGGCACTTCTAGTATCCTCGCAACAGTACAGAAACATTAGATAGAAAAAGAGCCCTTCCGTTTTGCCGCCCTTTCGCATTGTCGAACGCACGGTGAGAGGTGAAAAAAAGAAATATGTTTTTTCACCCCCTCCGATTCTCGGTGGAAAATCCACAACCTGGTTTTAAGTAGGCTCGGGTCTCGTCGATTATCGTCGCTAATGATAATCCACTTAACTCGACAAGAGAACATTGGAAATACCTCGAGGGGCGTTCGGGACAAGATCCCGAGACGCCTGCACGGCAAACCCGCACGATAATTTATGGCACCGAAGGGCTCTCCTCTGGTATCGCACGAATTTGTCGATTGTTCGACTATATGCACCCCTACTTTCGTTGCTGGTACACTCGCACGGCGCGCATTCGCTCCGACAGAATTTTCCTCTAATGGACAATTTCGCTCGGATACCTCCATGTCGCCGCTGTCCGAGCGTCGATCGATTCTTTGATTAATACCCGGAACAGCTTCGTGTCACGGCCCGACGACAGAGATTCGAAAGCGAAAAAAAAAAAAAAATAGAAGAACCCGTTTGAAGGCTGAAAATAATTATCTGTACAGCGTTTCAATACTTTGAGTCTGTTGAAAAAAATATGAATGTATATTCCTTTGTGTATGATTCGACGTTGTAAAAAATAAATGAATAAAAAAAATTCCACATTTGTCGGAACGCGAAGCTTGGAAATGATTCCAATACACGGGAGGGATATGTTTCACGCATACGGCGACGATCGGCTTTCGGCCTTTTGAAAATCGTCATCGCATTCAAAACGGAAACGATGAAATTCTATAAGCTTTTTGCCAACGCCCCTGCCCCCCGCCTCAACGAATATCCATATTATGTACGAACATAAATGGACTGTACACAACCACATCCGTTCGGAGAAATTTCCGAATGTGTTGCATATGAATAACCGGGGAAAAGGCGTGAGCGATGAAAATTATAATAGACTTCGTACGTGAACGATTTCGGCAGTCATTTAATCCACGCGCGATACGCATTATGCGATATATTCTATATAGTAAAATAATCACCGTTAAATGACGATCTCCACATAACTATCACGACAACGTCATTCACGCATACGTTTCGCCTATTATTATTATTATCACTGTTATTGCTCACATTATCGTTTTATCGAGTTTGCTATTTTAATGATAAATAATGGATTAAATGTCTCGATAATGCGTTGAAACGAACAGAGTAATCGGCGCACCGAGAGGACCCAAAAATATTACGGCGCTTTGCGCGTTAAAACATTGTTTAGAGCTGAACACGGCCCGATAATAATATTTTTATTAACTTCACGAATTTTCGATTATGTATTCGACTAGACGCGAAACAACTAAAGCAGATTCGTTGTCGACAAAACATCATTAGAGAAAAAAAAAATCCGTCGCGACATACATTTCTCGCAGTTCGCACCTTTTCTATAAAATTTTGTTTTTTTTTTTTCCTACGGATCGAAAAAAATTCTTAAAACTTGTCGACAGTAAAGCCGAAGCGAGAAAGTTTCATAACAAGCTTAATAAGAAGCGTCTTTATGATCCCGTTTTCTCGAGTACTCCATGCAAAGTTGCTAATGCAAACTCCCTATTAGAAGAGTTCACTGATCCAGGTAAAGCAAGGCCGCAAAATACGTTCGAAATTTAAGCGTCGGTTAATTCGTAATTCTTCGGCCGACCGTCTCGTCTCATATAGGGGTTCTAAATACTGATTATAGGCTCATCGCCTCGAATATATTGGAACCAGCATTCGAATTTCCGGGAGTCACGTGGTTTCAAGGTGCGCGCGAAACTGGGGAATTCCAACAGTATTAACGATTCTATTCCGGGGCTTGTTCTCAATCTCTACCGATGAAACGGGCTTCGTTGTGCGTGACGGGGCAACAATTTCTTCGGTCTGCAAAAAGAGAGCAATCTCGTGTGTCAACCAAGCGATCACCTAGCTTTGTGTTGTTCCCAAAAAACAAAAAACTCCAGCGACCGAATTAAAACGAGAAATAAGAAAGCTGTCAGGAAATAAGCTAAAATTTAACGATCTATCGATGTAAAGTGCCTGGCTCAAAAGATAACATCGTTATGCTGATATTATTCGCGACGTGCGAGATTCACGATAGAATTTCATTTCGGATTTGTTGCATTTCGCTCTGGTTATTGGTTCAGAATGATATAGAAAATAAAAATATACATTAAGAAACTGTCGAGAAAAATATTCATAATAATAGAAAAAGATTTTAACACGTTCGAGACGATGTTGACGTAGGCGGCAAGAGTTTTAACGAATCGCATGCAGTCGCGGACGCGGATGATACCGAGGAATAGCGTTGGGGCGACGAATCGTGCGAATTGCCCGTGCGTACGCTTCGTCGGTATTGAAAACGAACGACATTAAAACTCGAGAAGAATTCGAGAACGTGCGCGGCGAAAGAGCAACCGAGATAGTGACGTAGAATCGGTAAGCGTCCCGTAGCCGATAAGTGAAAAGGGTGGCGGGAGAGAGTCTCGAGGGTGGACGAAGAATAAAAAGAGCAAAGAAAGAAGGAGAAGATGGGGCACGGAGACGAGTAGATAAATGGCCAGAGCGAGACAGGTAGAGATAAAGTGAATCTTGCGAAGGGTGAAGAGCCGTAAGGGAAGCAGATACAATTCACAATGGATTCGTCGAACCGATTGAAAGATCAAACGACTTTGCTACTGCCTTCTGCTGCCGCCGTCGTCAGCCCATTCGTCGTCTTTCGCCTCTTTCCCTCTTCGTGGAACGTTGACGAGGCGCGTCAATTGTCACAAGTTGACTATAAGGGATATGTTCCTAGACGTGTGTGCATTATATATCGCATTACTATAACAGGGTGGAAAGACGACGAGAACTTCGAGCCTCTGTATGGAAGGCAATAAACTCGTCACTTACGATGTATACGAGCTACTAAAGCGGCAAATTGTGAAATATTCTTCTCTCATTGAATGCAATAACGATGAAAAGAACTTCATTTACAACCTCACTCTATCCATCTCCAAAGAAACATTCTTAATCACAAATGTGTGTCAAAGAATAAACGACCGACCGTAGTATCGGCCAACGATTTGATTCCTGGCGGTATTTTGTTAAAAAAAAAAAGAAAAACAAAAGATCGACTTTCTGGAGCGAATGTGCATCGAGAGAATGGATCGCGAAGGATATTCAGCACGCGCTCGCGGGATAGGATGGAGGATGGGCAGCGCGGAAATTCGACATCGACGCGACGAGGTCGCGATGACTGAAGAGGTGAAGAGCGGGGCGTCGTCGTTATTGGCCCCCGAGGCCACGCCATTGTTGTGTCTGCGTGCAAGAGAGGCTAGCTCTCCTCTTCTGTGTAGGATGAAGCGAATCGAAAGAGCGAAAAGGTACCGGGCGATAAAGCAAACGAGTCCGAGCGAGATAACGGTATACCGAAAAAAGCGGATAGAGAGAAAGAGAGAGCGTAACCAGCCTGCTCCCTTTTGCCCCTTTCGCCGCTAAACGAGAAGAACCGCGCTGACTTTTATGGGATAAACGGGTCGCTAAAGACTGAACGAACGAACGGAGTAAATGCGAGAGGGACAGATATATTAGAACAATATACATATATATGTATATATATATATAACAAATGAACGTGAACGAGTACAAATGAAACGGGAATGAACGAGAGGTGGCTACGCCTCTGCTAAATAAACTATCCCCCGGCGGTGTTGGTGGATGCGCAAAAGAGAGAAAGATAAAACTGTCGGTCGCCTGTATCGCGGCTGCTGGCTGTCGGGATTTTATTAACTTCTGTACAACCGAAGCGCCGGGCGGACCATACCCAGTTGCCTTCATCCTAACTCTCGGCGCAATCCTGTCCTCCAATTTTCTATCCTCTCTTTATCTTCTCTATTCTTCGCTCGTGTTTTGTCCCGGCGCGGGGGACAAGCGCCGGCGTCCGGTGCTGGTTACTCGGCCAGATAGACCCAACCGTCCGGCTAAAACTAGCGGCAAAAACCACCCCGCCCCCCGGCGTCGACGCGGCAACGGCTGCAACATCCACGACGAGAGGAAAAAGGATGGCCCGCCGGTATCCGACAAACACGCCAAATAAAGGGATAGTAATTATTGTGTTTGTGGCTCGGTTTATTTCTTTTCTGGCGAGAGCGAAACGGGAGGAAAGGGGCGCGCGGGAATGATTCTAGCGCTCCCCAAAGGCCGGCAGGGTGACGAACTGAGAAAGACACTGCCACGCGCGACTTCCGGTACCAAGCGCAAAGCGAGAAGCGAACCCGGTCTCTCGGGACGCAAACTCCCCTGTAGAGTCGGTTCGATCTCGTTCGCTCGTTTGAACTCTTTTTTTCCATATATTTTTTTCTCCTCAATTCTCTTTAAGTACGAAATTTCACTATAAAGTATGTTGTCGTTTCAATACCTGACTATTATGTAGTTATGCGATGTGCGGCAGGATGGCACAATGATGATGTTGAGGGACAGTATTGGCTTTCATGCTTTATCCGATCCGGAAATGTCCATCCCTTGTCCACGACCGCTGCTAATTTCCGGTCGTTGTGGAGCTTCCTTCATCCATTCCTTCGTCTCCTCTTGTTCCCAAAATTGTATCCAATATTGTTATTCATCTTCTTCCTCTGTGCAATTCCCGGTCGGACACAAAATTCGACGTAGTTTTTAACTGCTAATATCAAATATAACATAGTGTTAGATAAATATGTATCAAAGATATAAGATGTATGTTCAGATTGCTGAACTAGCAAAAGCCGAACAGCAAACACGCTCACTTTCAAACGTATTCGTACAGGGTGAACCGTGAAAATCGTACTTTTTCACCATCATTTATATTTTCAATACTTTTCTTAGAACCCTAATGAAAATTCTCTCCCTTGATTTCTCAGCCTTTTCTGTGATTTTCGGGTTGTTTCTGACCAGTAATCAAGAAATTGTATGATTTTACGGCTGGCATGTTTGATGATTGCCTGCACACTTCACCCGATCCTCCCGCACGTTGTCTGCTATTGATAAAATCACGAGACTCTTTAGCTGGGAACTTGTGACGTGCCAAGCTACAGGATGAAGTGTACCAGCGATTTATCCGTGCGCTTAGCGAGGCAGTGAAAGGGGCGGCAAGAGGCATTGCTTGGCAGAGGGCACGGTTGTAGAAGGAAGGAATGAGGAAAAGAGGATATGTAGAATGGAGCGTTTCGGCTTTGATCCCTACGCGTATTAAGTCTAGTAGTAACGTAACATTCGCATGCGTGTATTACGCATTGATACACATCTCTCTATCTGACGAATATACAGAGAAAGACATGGAGTCAGCGTCACGCCTAGTTGAATAGCATGCGAGTCGATTGCTCGAAATTCCCATTTCTTTCCCCCCGCCGAGCCCCTCTGCACCGCGAAACGGACAAATCCCAAATGATCGTGAAATAACCGCTCACTTATATCAATTCAACGGCGCGGTCGCACTCTTTATGATGGCGCATTCACGCGTGCCTTCGCGATCCCTCGAGCATCAAAAACCCACAGCGTAGCGGCTACATCGGGAATAAAGCGAGAGAAGGTCTACACAGAGGGGCCAAAGAGAGAGTCAGAGTTGAAGAGCGAAATGGACCGGGGTGACTTTTCGTTTCTGGATCCCCCTTTCATCGGGTCTCGTACGCGACCAGCCGAAGCGACAAGCGCGCCTCACGCGCTCCCGCCACCTCTCCCACGCTTCGGTCGCTAACAATTTTAACCACCTAGCCAATCCCCGACTAAGGACTCCGCGCATTCGTTTTCGCAAATTTGTTTCGTCCTATTTATCACAATTCACGACTTCAACATCTATTTTCCAACGCATATTGCCGAATCCGTATGTGGCATTAATTTCGCGACTTGAATATTTCCACCTGTAATGCGGTATCAGAATATTTGCACAGACTCGCGTAACCACGATGGTAACATAAACGACCGCGTCGAGAAACTAATAAACTCCGTTCATTACCTCGGCTGTGTCGATGTATTGCATTTACGAAAAGGGAGACAAGACAGCCAAACCCGAATGTATCACCGATCCGAACTCGTCGAGGCAATAACGAGCAAAGCTTAACGTGTGACCTCTCCTACTTCGCATGTTTTCGCGCGTTTTGTGGCTTCCATTTGCGGACACTAAATGAAAGACCCAATTAGCGAGCTTCCTAAATCCCACACGGTATTATAAAGGAGAAATTGTTATTTTCGATACGAGTGGTAGAGCTTCGCGACGAGTGCGAAGTGCGGCACGAGCCGAAGGCAAGAAAAGTTTACTTTTTCGCACTAGCGCATGAAAAGTATTATAACAGGTTTCTTTTTCTAAGGACTTCAACTATTTCAATCAAAACGAGAAAATTTTGATTTTCGGATCGAAATAAAATCGACTGCAGAGTCCATATTTCTGTCCTCGTACATCGAACGATTACGTAGTTTGTTCGCTAAAAAATAAAATAAGTGGCCGATGGATCGACGCGAAGAGCCGTCGAATCGTAATCGTCAATTCATTCTCGCAATTGGCCAGCATTCGCCGTCTCGTCGTTCGACTTCGCTACTCGAGAGCGATCGCGAGAGTGAAAAAAAAATGGCAGAGTGATGAAATTAACCGGGCATTACGACAAGTGGAATTTGCGGAAGGAGGGAGAGAAGACTGCAGTGGAATCCGAAGGGAATGCGGGCGGCGCAGGGGGTAGAGATCGAGAGGAAGAGAGAGAGAGAGTTGGAACCGAGACCGCGAACGATTATAGGCTGAACGGTTGGAAAATCTGCGCATCGCCGTGAGGGATCGAGGAGTCGGAAGGGTATATATACGCGAGGGGAAGAACGCGACGAATGATCCCCGCGTGTCGTCGACGGGAGGTGGACGAGCGAAGGAAGACGCGATTTGCGGAACGAATAAGAGCGATGAAGACATCCAGCGGGGCATCGGGTCGGTAGACGAGCCGGGAGACAATGTGCTGAATATTATATATCTGGCCCGTAGTATATTATGGAAAATTCGTTCGAGAAACGGATGAAAGGAAAGGAAAGTATAATTGAGCGATTTGAGAACGATGAAGTGAGCGAGGATAAAGGGAAGATGAGTAGACGAGTGGAAGAAGCCCCTTCTGCTATCCACCGCGATAAAGTATAATTATTTTCCGATAGAGTGGAAATTATTCGCGAACGAACGGGCCCGCGCGTCGTCGTCGACGTCGAGTTATTGGCGATATTCGTACTTTTATTAAATGCTCCCCCTAGTTCCATCCCGGCGTGGAAAACCTGGGATACTTATTTCTCCATTTTATTCGTTCACTTTCACACTCATTCCGGGTACTTTGCGCAACTATCGCAAGGTAAGGAATCATATAACCCTTATATTTCCCGGAATTGATACTCGCCTTTAATTATTCCGAGAGTCTTCTCCTTCGAGGAAAAGAACATTCGTCAAAGAGCCAACCGGGTCGCGAGCTCATTTCTGTTCTGTTTATGTCATATACGTGGAAGTTCGCCGAGGCCGATCCGTGCATACAACAATGATACGAGAGCTTTTCCCGACGTTGAAAAGCAACTCACTTGTGCGACTGTGTTCCTAGTCCCCTATTGGATGTGTCTCCGTCGCGATTGGTGCCAACGTCGCGTTGGTAATGATACTGCAAAGCTGCAACATGCGAAGTTATATCATCGTAACATCGTTAACTTTGCGATGAAAACGGGCGGATAGAAAGGATCACGGGGTACGAGACAGATGAAAACGAAATCCTCGCACACCCACCGCTATACACAGTTGTACTCTATTATGTATAACACAACCGAGCGAAGCGACCTTAGCGGGGATGATAATAGGTTGGCATCTGCACACAGCACTCCCCTTGACGAGTCTTTTTACTCGCAACGAAATTAATATTCCTAATTACCAACCGCTCGGCTGCACGAACGGATAATACAACGATACTCGAATATCTTGAACAGAGTCACGGCTACGATTCAAGAGAATAATCATTGCTTCGCTAACGAGATAAGATCCCGGAGGTTAATTGTGTTTCTCGTCGATTCATGGATAAAAGAAACGGAGAAACGAGTTTGTTGCGAATTCTTTGAAATGAGAAGACTCACAGAGCGACGAGGTGGAGGTAATCGGTGAATGAAGAAAAATATGATGGTGTGATGCCAAATCGGTCGATAGATCGGAGGTCACGGTAATAAACGATAACAGGAGTAGAATCAATTTGCGGGTTTGAGGTATCCCACCGTTCATCGCCGCAACTACGACGGGAACCCCCTTCTAAAAACTGTCAGGCTCAGATAAACCCCGCGGTACCACCCGTCGCGTATCCTAATTGCAATCGAAGAAAACAAGTATCGATAGCAGCTGTTAAAATCCCCGTAGACACCTACTATCAGCGTCCAAGAAATCATCGTATATTGATTTTTTTTATTCAAATGTAAAAAAACAAACGAAACTTTTTTTCGTGTTTTCGCTTCAAATAGACCGTTTCGAGTGCTTAAGGTGTATCTACGGCTGAACATCAAAGATGGAAGATCGGTGATATTTTAATGTATTTATATTTTTCAATAGATTTTTCTCCAGACTCGAAATATATGTACGTGCGAGCAAATTAATTTATTTCGACTTATAGGAACTTTTTTTTCCAGGCGCCAGATAGATGTGACCCGTTAAAGATTCAATACTCAGTTCCCATTGGAACGCGAAGAAACAACTATGCAGAACAATTTTTGATTTTTTTTTCGCTAAAGATACGTAAAAACAAGAACGGAGTCTGCGACGATTAGCGACATATTCTTGTGGAGCATATAAGTACCAAACGAATTATCGAAGCGAATCGCGCGAAGTAGCGGAGAGTCATAGTGTAGCCGAGATAGGTAGGTGGGATAAGAAGGATTGCGATAGACTCGGAGGAGATTTCGGCGGAGATATTATCGGTAATGGGCCAATTATGATAATGGCGGGTAATTCTGCACAAAATTTGCAAGGGATAAAGGAGATAGAGTGAGAGTGAGCGCAGCGAACTGAGACTGCTAATGAAGGAAACAGTTAGTTTCAAACGGCCTCCAATAATTATGCTGTCGACGGTGGAGAAGAAGAAGCAAAAGGGTGGGCAGGGAGGGGTATGGAAAACGTTGCATAGCCATCGCGATATTACCGGAGCCCTTCCCCGTACCCCGCGACACAATGCGCGAAATTGTTCACACTTCCCTTGACATTAACGTATACGTGCGACGCTCCGTAGTTCCTGCTCTCCTGCACCGTGGAACGGGGCGGGATGGGGTTACGGAGTAGCTTTCGCAAATCACGCGTTTCTACCCGTATACAATATACTCAACGCCACATTCGTACATGGTACATGAGGGATAAAGGAACGATATGTACAGTAACTCGAACTTTGCCCTGAACTTCCAACGGATTCTCGAGCCTTCAACAGCGTCATATTAATCTTCATACTAATTGCAGATACTCCTTTAATTCTCGATACTGCTACTTGTATTCTTTTGTCATCCAACTATATACACAGGGGACACTAGAAAATTAATGCAAATTTCCGGACTTTCCTCTGGCCAAATCCTAACTTCCCTGAATAAATTCAAACTTATAATATAAATGCGAGTTATTAATTAATAAAATTCCTTACCGATCAATATACGAAAAAAAGTGTGTGAGTTATGGTTATGAGATATAACATTCATATAACTAAGCCATAGAAATCAATCAATGAACTCTTTTTCAATTTTGCTTTCAAAACATTTGCAAAGAATGTTCGGGACGATGTTCCATTGAAATTTTCTTAAATTTCAATCCATTCAATCCATGGAATCCATGAATCGATGCGAATATACATCCGTAATTAAAACATGATACAATAATATCTCATTCCATTCCCAGTAAATAAGACAATGTAAAGAGGGAACAGGGTTATGCAAAGCGTGGAATCTCTGCTGCCATTGCAGACACAAAAGCTACCTTTCCCTCAAAGCTATTTTAATAAAAAACATGTTTCGAAATTATTTTTCAATGCTTAACTATTTTGCTTTGCTTTTTGACTGACTATTCTCCATTTCCCGGGTCCTTATTATATTCCCCGACTTTTCACGATTCCTCTCACCACTTTTTTTAATTTTCTGATTTTACCGTAATTACCAGGTTTTTCCGGGCTAGCGGCCACGTTAAATTATCGTCACCGAATATCCGGACAAGGGCAGACTAATGGGTGATTAAAAAAAAACTATTTTCGATGAAGTTTCGTATACGAGTAATTATATTCAACTCATACATACGGCGATGAAAATGCGACAGAATTCTCCCGCTTCTCACGGCCACCCGCTGATGGCGAAACTATCAGAAACAAACTTGCTCAGCGTTCTAGAACCCTTTGGGAAATAATCAAAATGTTGAACGGTCCCGTCGAACGTCGAAAATGACGAGAGGCTGTGCACAGCCCGACGTGCCCGAGAACAGTTTCTATGCGTACACATAGGTCGGAGTTTCGTGTACGTACACCAAACTCATGGATACGGCAGAGAGGGATTCCGTTATAGCGTGTTGCATTCAGAAGCCTCGAAGCCATCGCGAGTAACCGACAGTCGGGCCAGGCAACGGGGTGCTTCGACGTCAATGTGTTAATATTGGTATAGCTAATTTGATAGTTTAATCAATTTCCCGTAAACTGCTACGGCAGTTTAATAGTGATGTCATCATTTTCCAACGTTACCCACAATGGGGTTAATCTCGCTCGACGAGCTAATATTCCGAGAATTAACGGAGTTTCAAATGCAGCCGGAGCGGCGCGAGTGGCGGACGTGTCACTGTTACTTCGCCGCTTCTACTGTACTGTCTATAATTGCTCCTTCTGTATTTACCCTCGCGTAAATGCACAATGAGAAAAATACAACAGAAAAAGAAAACTTTCTCGGAAATACAAAAACAAATAATCTCTCCACACTTTCGTTATTAAATTTTAAAAAGTTCTTTTTTCATCGCTCAACGAAAAATGATCCTAATTGACTGATATTTCGCATGGCGCGTTCTTCGCGGTTTTGGTCTCGGGTAACTCTCGACGAATTTTAATACGTATTTGTCGTGCATTCATAATAACGTGACCCGTGCATAAACTATGCATTTGGAGTATAGATTAATGCCAATGTCGGGACGAGAGAAGGAGAAAAGGAGGAGGAAGATATCAGAGCGAGAAAAGGATTAGCGTGAATGGATGGAAAATCTCGGTGAACTCGAGAACCACAGAATAGCCCCGCGGAGCATTGAGAAGAGTCATTATGAAAGTACAGCTGTGTGTCGGGATGAGCTCGCGTGTGGGTGAGAGTTCCTCTAACCGTGGGCACCCGCGAACGGGGCTGGATGGTAGAGGGAGGGGCCTTGTGTGCCTACCTCGAGCCTCGTTCGCCGCCGTGAATTAAAGATTCGAGCGACCGTGTTCGCAGTTTTCGTTCGAGCGGCCCTGTATGCAGAATCCTCCGCTGGGGCGCGGGGGGGCATATTAGGTGGAGGTACGCAGTTAGGCAATAACCGCTGTCAATAGAAACCCTGGCTTCGCTTCCTCCTCACTCGTAGAATCCCTCACTCTAACCAACCGGGCTTGGAGTGGTCCCCACTCGAAAATCCTACTCGCTAAATTAGGTAGGTTATATGGGCTTCGTTTCATTTGCGAGCAAACTTTAATAAACGCTAAAATTGCGTAAAAGAGCAAGGTTTTCAGACGGGCTAAGGGGAAAGTCGAGGGAGGGGGAGAGGAAGGGAAGAGGGAGTTGGGGGGTAGAAATCAGCGAGGCTCAGCGATGAGTTTATACATTCGTAACTTTCGATTATTGCCACTGCAGATATAGTAAAATCCATTGAACTTATCGGCGTCATCGATCGTATTTGATGGTCACCATGAAAAGTCATTCAAATATATCGGGTCGGAGCAAAGCGATGTGTATGTACGTTTGTTCGTCGGTCGTTATAATATTAAATTAATGTAATTCCATCTACAGACGCGACAATGTTTAAACAGAATTTTCCGGACAACTGCCTGCTTAAATATTGTTTCAAATACAGTACTGCAACACTTGCGTCGGGAATGGCACTACCGTTAGTTAGCGATTGAGCGAAATAATGAAAACCGTACGAAAGTGTTTTATCGCTTGTCGATTCAGAGGATTTTAATCAACGAGATAAAAATTTAATTTGATGCTTTATACGAATTTTCGCTCCGCGATTTCGTTGCTATAATTGTCTATTAGGCGAAAGACATAAATTTCTATCGCTATTCGTTCATTTATGAAAGAAATTACCTGACTATTCTTTATTCCCTGACTTTTTATCGATTTTAAGGGTTTACCTGACCACTGGTCATCCTTGCGATGTGCTATTCATTCAAAGGCACGCGAAACGTCGTTGTCAATGATAAAAAACGTAATACTGTTTTCTCCAGGATGCGTGAGCTTAATAAAATGCCATTCCAGAAATAATAAGCGAAGTAGCATTCTGTATTCTTTAGACGTTAAAGTTTACGCTCCTTGAAAAAAACTTCAACGCTGTATATTCTAAGTCCAACAAAACAGGGTTACAGTTTTCTTTATCGACTGGACCCGGACGTTAGACGAGACGGCTGGTGTTTCATACCCTTAAGGTGATGTGCAACGCCCTCCGGACCACCCGTCGGCGCCCGGATGGTAACAAGAACTATAATCTTCGTGCCACTTCGTCCGTGTATTCGAAATGGAATTTATTGCAGTTTTCGTTACCGACCGAGGTTTTTTCATGTTTTAAGTTAATGGGTAAGTTAAACAATTCCGACATTGCAATCGCAAATGATGGTGAAATAATTATAATCGTAAACAAACATAAAATATAGCAAATGAAGAAATTGGTAAATCGATTTTCGCTGCTCTATCGCACCGCGTGTAGATTAAGCGGATTTTAGTAAACGTAAATGAAGATTTAGATTTTACTCACGAAAGTTTGACTATCAGCGTGAGCGTTCCATATTCCCACGGCGATACGGTTCACTAGCGCCAACGTGCTCGCTGCGGACTGCTTCACGAAAATCCGTCGAGTCTCTTTTCCCACGAATCTTTCCGTCGCATCGGAACACCCCGCGTTGTTGCTCGCTAGTTGGACACCAAAACACAAACAAATAAGTTACATTGAGACAACAATTTGTAAAACAACAATAGATCATCGAACCAACAAGCGTATTAAAACAAAAGAGCGAGTTTCTTCTGAAAATCGTCGAAAATGAGTCTCGTGGCTTATGGAAGTAGCGACGAGAGTAGCGACGAGGAGGTTAACTCCGACGAAACTCAACAAAACGTTACAAAAACAACTGCGGGTTTAGCGACAAATACACCGAAAACTGCGCTTCCGCATTCCAAGAGCCAATTGAGCTTGCCGGTACCGAAGTACGCGCAGAGCTCCGAAAAAATCGAGGGAATCGAAGTCACGAACGGCGCGGAGGAAAAGAAGACCAAACTCGAATTCGGAGTTCTGCCAAAACCCAAGAGCAGTTTGCATTCCTCCGACGAGATCGTCGAGGACGATGATATTCCATCGAAGAGCGGTGGAAATTCCTACGAAAGTATCGTCGCGGACGACGATATTCCGCTCTTCAAACCTAAGCCGTTTGTTGCCGAAAAAATCGTCAAACCGGTCAAAGGACCGGCGAGAATATCCGTGCCTTCGTTGTCCGATGTAAGACTGATCAGTTACGAAATTTTGATGAATCAACGGTATTTGCACAAAACTCAAATGTTTTTTGTACATTTTTTTCCAGTTCAAGGACGTGGACGAGGATTTAGAGAAGAGCAAGAATCGACGTCAACCATCCAAGGTGTGAATACAATTTTTTTTCTCTATAAATATCTTCGATCTCCTTTGAATATCGAGAAAAATTTCCTTATCATTTTTTCAGCGGGGAATCGGTCTATTCGCGATTCTACCACAGCCACAATCCGAAGTTTCGACGAAGAAGAACAATTTTATACCTCATGTACTCACAAAGACCGCTGTAAATCCAGCGCCCAAAAAAACCGTCGCGGTAGCGAAAAAAGTGCCTGAAAAGATAACGAAAGAAGTTACTAATCCATTGACGACATTGGACTACGGTTCGAATTCCGATGACGACGACGACGAGGGAGACGGAAAAGTCGATTTTTTCGCGTTAACGAAACCCGTAAAGTCACCGGAGCCCGCAGTCACCGCAGGATTGAAATTCTTCTCCATACCCGAGGACGAGTTGAAATCACCTGAAAAGGAAGTTTCCGGAAGCATCAATGACGAAACTATGGCAACGAATCTAGTCAATTACTCGGATTATTCGGGAGACGTTGAGACGCAAATGTCCGACAAAACACTCGTGAGTACGGTGATGAATATGCCGCGCGAGGAGATAATATTGAAAAACAAAGCGGAGGTGGGTCCAAAATTGCCGGTACCGGAACAAGAGTACAACGTCGATGCGGAGGGTAACGTCGCGATCGACGACAAAGCCATCGAGTACCTTCACGGCAAGCGGGGCGTAAAGAGGAAAAATAAGATGATAGACGAGGTTAATATAATGGAGATAAACGGCGACGACATAAAGCCCGACGAGAGGGAATGGCTCGTAAAAGCAATGACCGAGGAACCCGTGCAGAGGCCGATATCGATGCAAGGCGCCGGACCGAGCAGTCAATCGAAGAAAAAGCATCAGATAACTTATCTCGCTCATCAAGCCAAAGCGATGGAAGTCGAACTGAAGAATACTTGGTCGCAAAATCGTATGACGAGAAAACAAACGCAATCGAAATACGGTTTCTAATATGTACGGTTCGAGGCTCAAACGCGGTGTTACAATGCGAAAAATAATATATTTAGTTGATTTTCGAAGAAAACGATGTCCGTGACGAATCCTATTCTTTTTATCTGTAACGGATAGAGCGACAATTTTTCATTTGTTTTCCAATTGATAACAACTCAGTCTTATTATTCTTGAGATTATTATTTTGCGATAAGTAGAATTTCAAGCTGCGTAAGAAAACTTTTTCTTTAGTATTCCTCGAGATGGAATTCGAACTCAAAAATACGATTGCTAAAGCGTATGATAAAAAAATGAACGAATGTTCCGCTTCGAGGCTCAAACGCGACGTTACAGAACAAAAAATAATATATTTCGTTCGTTTTCGAAGAAAGCTATATCCGTAACGAATAGTATTTTTTTACTAAGCGGATATTATTATTATTATTATTATTATTACGATTATACCCTGCCATTAGTAAAATTTGAAGATGCAACGTTAATTTTTTTCTTTTCAATCTTTCCTTTCAATCGTTCTTAGGAATAAACGCAACATTTTTTCTTGGTCTCCAAAAATGTCATTGCCAACTTCGATTCAAATATGTACGCTTGATAATTTTTATTTGTATTATTGTTTTTTTTAAATTTGTATTATTATTTTTCTTATCATACCACATGTATAAAATTGTAATTTTTCGTTTCTCTAAGCCTGTACATAGCGAAGGAAGATTTTTTTTGCAAGGCAAATAGAAACGTGTGCCCAGCACATTTTTCTTCGTCTTCACGATAATGGAACAATTTTAATCCTAGTAAAAAATTGTAAAAAAAAAAACCTGTGCTTTTGACGAAGAAAAACCTTACTGTAGCGAATAAAGATATTTTTTGAGACATAAATAGGAACTGATGTGTAGAAATTTTTCTTTCGTGTCTATGAAAATGAAACGTTACGAACCCTCTTACGACAAACAAAAAAAAAAAATTGGAAAAAAATCCTTACTTTCGAGGATTTTCAGTAGCTGTAGATCGGAGCTTATTTCATTTTTTCGTACAGCGCTCGATTCAAATTCTCCAAATATCGTTCTTTCTCTTCGATCATTTTTCTGGCCTCCGCCATATTCGGCGGTAATTCTCCGTACTTACTCAATGACTCTTCCACCTCCTTTAATTCTTCCATTACCTCCAGATAAGCTTTGTACTTGTCGAGTATACGTTCCGGATAATGCTCCTCCGTGACGCCGAGCGCCTTTAGAGATTGCACGATTTCGTTGCTCGTTTGTTTGTAGTCGTTCAGCTTTGTCGAATTGAATACACGATTGGCGTAATCTTCCTTGCTAACGCTCCTCGCCGCTTCCACCGCTTCTTGCAGATACGCAACGCTGCTTTGAAGTATGTTATGCTTGTCGAGTAAATCGGCGTGATCGTCGCAGAGTTGGTTGTACTTCAACTTGAGTTTTCTTTCCTCTCGAGCTTTCTTCATCGTTTCCCGTTTCTTGCGTTCCATGTGAATAGTCAAAGACGTTTCGTCGATCTCCGAAAGTCCTTCGGCTCGAAGTATCGCCGAAACTTTCATCAACGAGTCTTGAATGTCTTTGGGCATAGTTTTCGTGTCGAGACCGAGAAGATCGAAGAGTTCCGCGAGTTCTTTGTTGCGCGCGTTGTTCTCCGCGAGCGTTTCGTTCGCCGCTTCGACGATCGCCGACAATTTCGCCGTATTAATATCGGCAGCGATGTTTTTTTCGCTCCTGGGCTCGTTCATTTGCGAGATCATCGAGTTCGCTGTCGAAGTTGCATCGATCACTCTGATCGAAGGCACGGTGGCCTGTATAATATAAAACGATACTTCAATGCGAAACTTTCGGACAACTGGCTGCATCGCTTAGCTGTGATGTGACAACGACGTTTCATCGATACTTACGTCTCTCGTAAACTTCGACATCTTACGTTGGAGATTCTCGCGACAACGAGGTTTTCGCTCGAGCCCTTTGTCTCTCACGTGTTACCGGAAAATTTTGAAAATCCGAACGCGAAACGGTTCGCGCAGCGCGGCAGCGGCGGTGGAAATAATCGGAAAAAATAAAAATCCCTAGAGTTCCCCTAGAGCGGCGAAAAGAACACAAACAATGCGGCGTCGTAACAATCGATGATCGAAGAGCCGTTGTCAGCTGCTGTTGCCTGCTGCTGCGCCCCTCCAAACGTTCTCTCCTGCCTGCTTCGACATGTTTTGAGAGGGGTCTCGCGTCGCGGCAGTAATCCCCGATTCGTTATCGAGTCGAGTCTAATTACGCGATAAACGAAAAAGCACTGTAGAAAAGAGTGACATTGATAAATTTGATTGTTGCTACGAATTAGAAAAAAGACCGTAACGATCGAAGGGGCATCGATGTTTTAGAACTGTTAGATGTTCGAAGACAATTTTGAAACGTTCGGAAGGTGACTGGGCGCGAGAGAGAGAGAGAGAGATTTTGACCGGTCGCGAACGCGAATTTTCTCGTCAGTGTATCCTCGACCGTTGGGGTGACCAGTTTTGGCGATACGTGCTCGAACGTGCAAACATGAGCGACGAACAAACAAACGAACCTACGCAAACTGTAGAGGTATATATAAAACATTCGCAATGCGTCTTCGATTCGTCGGACACTTTTTTTCATCGTTTATTATGATTATTAACATGCATTATCGATCATTGTTCTCTCCTTTTCGTGGCCATCCCGATTATACCGGTTTGGCATTGTTTGTCGCGAAATATAGGTTAGGCAGGGCCGTATTAATGTGAAAACATTCCCGAACTTTGAAAAACGCCATTCACACGGATCGTCCGGCGTTTTTACGACAATTTCGACCCTCGCTTGATCAAGCAATGTTGTTTTTTCTCCACAGTTGTCTCACAATGACATCGAAAAGGCGGAAGAGGCCAAGTTGAAAGCGAAATTTCCAAATGCTGTGGGAAGACCTATCAGCGGACACTCCACTTTCCTCCAGAAGAGGCTAGCCAAAGGGGTGAGTCGTTATATTAATTTGTACGGTGGTTTTCTAATGAAACAAAAATGTTAAGCATTGCATTTGGACGGCACCAGAAAAAAAAATATATCCTAGAAAATTATTTAAAAGTATGAAACAGAATGAATTTTCGTTTATAATTGTATTTTTCCTTCAGAGAGAAAACTCGCTATAACTTTAGACGGCTCTAAAAAAAAAAAAAGCCCTAATTTTATTCAAAATATTTTTACGGCACGAATAAAATGTCTTAAAATTTGAAGTAAAAACAGACACAAAAATGCATTTAGAATGCACTCAAAACTTGTTAATTAGATAAGGACAGATTCGTCTGTATATGAAAATGTTGGTGATTTAAGAATTTTTTATTCCCTGACGAAGCAGTGTAACTAAGACAACGAGTAAGCAGGATTGGAGCATCGTAACGAGAGAAAATTTACAATTTTTAGCAAAAATATTTCGACTCGGGGGATTATCAAATGGCAAAGCAAAAGTCAGCAGCGAAGCCAAAGCCCACCGGAGTTTTGCCCACCGGCGACGCTATTCCCACTCCCGAATCGGTGCCGCAGCGAAAGACTTCGATAATCCAACAAAAATTCAATACGTCGAGTAGTTCGTAAGAGCGTCCAGGTTGTTTGGACCAATCGTCGAGGAGGACAAGCTTTCGAATGATCATTGTTCGCCGTTAAGAATGACTAGAAACTTAAGCTCGTCGGGGGTACAATAGCTCCATAACTATAGAATTTTTTTTTTCTCATAGAAGTCTTGTTAGTATTAAGTTTGTTGAGCGTTGGCGAGCAAACGCCCGGACGTCGTCTGCAGGTAGAAACGTCGGTAATGTAACTTTTCTTTTATTTTATATTTTTTTTTTGTCCAAGAGCTTCAGCGCCAGCATCGTTTTGTTTTGCTATTTTCGTCGCTCGAATCTTCATCGCAGCGTCGTATTACTAAAGCCTCCCGCCCCCGCCGATTAATTTTTGCAGTCAGCAAAGATGCAGCAAAGAACACGTTCGTCGTGTTCTCAACTTGTGAAACTTATTATATATATATACAGATCTTACTATAGGAGAAAAAAAAACGAAATGATAGACGGAAGTTCAGAGGTGTTGTATTTTCATGTTCACCGCAAGCGTCGATATAGGCCGATAAACTTCCGATTGTCCGGAATTTTTTTTCTTTTTTTTTTTTTTTTTCAAACGCACTCGAACCTCATTACAAACAGTTGAAAGCGATATATTCACATACGTATATCGACAAAACGATAAATGGGCTAGTGATTGTAACGGCATAAATAATTTACAGTTCGCACGGTAAAGATGCAAAAGTAATCAACAAAAAAAAGAGAATCAGATAATAAGATAGCGTTCGAATAGATCTGCATTTTCTCAGAGTCTGCTGTGATGTGCTTAGTAAGACTATTTTCTTATAAGATTGCCACCGATCGTCACTAAAGAAACAAAATTCGTATCCGTCTAGCCTCTAGATGCATGTAAAAAAGTAAAACTGATACTCAAATCATAGCCAAACGGTTACAGGATACTATAAGCTCTATGAAAACTTATCGAACTAATAATATATTTCAGTTTCGAACTCGTCAAACGAAAAGAACAAAAGAAAAAAAGAACTAAACATCCATCCTCCCTCCGTTTTATCCTTGTTCACAGTAGCCTTGCTAAATGAAAAATTCGATCTTATTTTTGTATTCGTTTTGAATAATGGAAGATGGAGAAATGTAATGAAAAATAAAGAGTATAATTATCGAGTAGACAAATCCGCCAGTGGAATGTTTGCCGAATTTCATTCTCCGAAGTACAATCTCCGTTTGAAACATATTTCATTCTAGCGGCGCGAGGGAAAACGAGTCTTAGATACGTTTGCGAGGTAAGAACGCCGTGATTTGTCGAGAATAGCGCGATCGTAGTATTCTTTCTTAAGTACGGTAGCGATAGGACATCGATCGGAAGACAAGCAATGCATAACAAGATTAACTAAACTAGAACTAAACAACAGATTTCGCTATTATTCAACTCGTTTCTCCATTATTCGAGGCAAACTGATTATTCTAGATCGAGAATTACAGTTTCGAAGCAGGTCACGCGAAGAATAGGAAAATTTCATCACGGTTATTTGTAATTGATATTGTGCGATTAGCGAATGGGATTATTTCGGAGTTACGATTACTTGTACATGTCGTCGATGAGATCTTTGTACTTGTTCGCAACGACGTTTCGTCGGAGCTTGAGCGTGGGCCCCAGTTCGCCGGTCGGTACCGAAAAATCGTTTGGCAGTAGGCGGAATTTTTGTAATTTTTGGGCGTTACTCGTCGCGTGAGAATTGGTTCGCTTGATGGCGTCCTCGATCTCTTGGAAGATCTGGAAACGAACGCGGCGATTATTCGCAATGTTAGCACAAAATCGTCTCTCGATCGCGTGACGCCGAATACTCACAATTGGATCACGATTATTCAGAACTTCGGTGACGGTAGTCGCTGTCGATCCGATCGATTTTGCCCACGTCTTCGTCGACTCCGACAATGTATCGAGCGGGGCTCCGGTATCCGGATCCATGTCCGTCTTTGTAATAGTTTTTTAAGAAAAATCTTAGTCGTATTTTCGTTGAAGACGTAGAATAGATAGTTACAAATTTGATATCAGACACTATTAAAATTGAACCGGTAGCTATCGAATTTATGTTTCCATTCAAAGATTTTCTTTCGCCTCGTGGCATACGTTGGTATCTTACCTTGAGCGTGACTAGTATCGTTAGATATTTCCTCGTATCGCCGATGAGCATCGCGTTGCTAAGTGCCGGTAATTCGGCTAATAACGTTTGTTCCGTCGGAACGGGTGGTACATTCTCGCCACCGGCTGTTATCACAAGTTCCTTTATCCGACCTTGGGACGAATAAAAAAAAATCGTGAAAAAATGTGAGAATGATTAATCAATGTTTATTACAATTGTTTAGCTTTTATCATACCAACCTGTTAGATGGATAAATCCACCCTCGTCTATCTTGCCCAGATCACCGCTGTGCAGCCATCCATTCTCGTCCTTCGCCTCTTTAGTCTTCTCTGGATCGTTCAGATAGCCCATAAATATGTGACGACCTCTCATACAAATTTCTCCCTCGCCGTTCGCATCGACGTTGTCCAATCTCGTTAAAAAACCTGGCATGGCCGGTCCCATACTTCCCAATCTTTGAATAAAAAACGAAACAGTAAATTATCATTGACATTCAAAAATGTATTTGTAATTTTGCTTCTTCGTAGAGAAAGTTTTAAACATCGGAAAATAATTGGTTTAGAGCAAAAAGTGTGTATGTAGGAGTGTATGTATGATCGAATCTTCTTGGCACTACAACGACGGCAATTTCTGATATTCAAAGCTTAAATTTGAACCATAAGCCAAATGTTAAATGTATTTTCTGGTGGAATTAATCGCACATTTATCAACTAATTTAGAATTCGTCAAATATTGCATTAAAAAAAAAGTTAATTTCGACTTTTGAAAGTCTCGAGATGATGAAGTAAAATTTTCTATTCATGCAGATAAAATCCTAAAGAATTTTGCAAAGAACCTTGCACATTGCTTCTGATCAATTTTCGACCTTTAATGAAACTTCTTTCGCGAGCAAATCCAAAATCCTTTTAGAAGGAATTTTGTGAAGGTTTGAAAATAATGCGGAAGTGATGTGCCAAATTTTACTTCACAAGTCTTTTACCTGTAATTATTATTGCTGCTCATGGTGTGAGCTCCGCTGCACTCGGACATGCCGTAGGCCTCCATCAGCGGCATATCGAGACTCATGAAATATTTTTTAATATCCAGGTTGAGAGGAGCCGCCGCGGTGAAGAAGGTTTTGCATCGTTCGAGGCCGAGATTCGCTTTCACCTTGCTGAATATCAACCATTTCGCTATCAGGTATCCCCAATGTTTGTAATCGGTTCCATTCATTTTGTTCATGTTGTACTGTAGGCCTTGAGCCTTTGCCCATGTGGCGATCCACGTTTTTATCGAGCCATTGGCTCGCGCGACGGACATCATCTTCTCGTATATCTTCTCCCATACTCGAGGCACGCCGAGAAGCTGCGTTGGCTTCGCGGCAAGAAGAGTCTCGATCAGTGTACCCTTCAACGCGTTATTGTCGGCGAAGTACACCGTCGCACCGACTACCATGGCTGTGAAAATATCGACGACCTACAAAAAAACGGTAACAAAAAACTAAAACATGAAAATAAAAATAAGAAATAAAATTACTATTATCATTTTCTATTAATGTTTTTTATAAAAAATTTGATCAAAAATAATTTATTAATTTTATAATGAATTCATTTTTTATTTTTATTTTTATTAATCTTTTGAATTCAATTTTTCATTGTAATTTTTTTATGTATATTAATTTTGAATTTTTATTATTCAACACACATTTGTTATTCAGATTGTTGTGTTGATTTTGGAATAACTAAACTCGCAGTTGCAATATTTGCTTTACGAGACAATTACCTGCGCCGCGACGTGAGATAAGGGCAAATAGCTGATAGTAACTTCTTCTCTTTCGACGAATTGGCAAACCTCGCTGATCGCCTGACAATCTCGCACCAAATTGTCGTGACTGAGCATCACGGCTTTCGGCTTTCCCACCGTTCCGGACTGAAATTTAATTTAATTTATTTCTATTGACACTGGACGGTTCGAATCGAAGCGTTATTCGCACATTGACCTACCGTATAAACTAACGTGCAGCATTCGTTGATTGCGATAGTTTTCAGTATTCCGTCCAGTTTCTCGTCGGATTCGGCTCTGCCGATTTTCAGTATATCTTCCCACTGTAACGTTCGATTGTTAATACATTTTTGTTAGTCGACGGTCCATGTAAATGTCCAAAAAAAATTTGAACTTACGCTGTAAACATTCTCTTCTTTCGGCGATTCGTTGTACTGAATTATTGCCTTCAAGTGCGGAAGCTTGTGCTTAATCGACAATATCTTTGACAATTGCTTGGCATCCTCGACTACCAATATATTCGCTCTGCTGCTCTCGGCACAGTAGTAACAAGCCTCCGTGGAATTTGTAGTATAAATTCCCGCAGCAAAACCCCTGAAGAAAGAAGGAATTTTTTCAAAAATGCTCTATAATCAGTAATCTCGCCCTCGAAAGATGTAGCATTATAGTTAAATCATAGCGGCCATTGGAAGAAAAAATTAAAATAATGGAAACGACAGAATACAAAAAAATTTTGAACAATTGGGGACTGGCCAGGGAATATTTTTAAAAATATGTAAATATGCTTTGTAATTTACAAAGCATATATAATGCTTTTAATTCAAATAAACTATCGAAAATTGGAACAATTCGTTAAAAAAATTCTGAATAATACTATAGATAATGTTCGTAGATAGATCTCGACTTATAAAAAATTCCACTGGACACAGCGCGAAATTAGCTCAATTGTCATAAAGTAAAATCTCATCGCCGCAAAGTGCGAAATTTAAAAAAATATCGGTTGGTCAAGAACTTCATTGGGGTTTAACGGTAATCGGGAGCAAATTGTACTATGTCCAGGGAAACATTGGGAAATTTTGTTCGCTATTTTTAGTACCTACTGCGTTAAGGAAAAGACGCTTAAAAGTTGTTTTATAATGAATTGCACATGAATATACGATCGATTATGGTAATGGTACGAGATAAAAAATTAACGGGACGAAAGAAAAAATGTTTGAAAGTAAAACTTGAATACATATTAGGAAGCGCATTATCTCTTGTCCCGTTATCTCGACGTATTTGCGTCGAGTTTTTAGTTCTTAGAGTTTTCAATATCTATTCGAGATTATCCGATAACTCCAATCATTATAAAACGATGATTTCGCAAAAAACTTTAAAAAATCACTGAACTTAGATAATTTTTTTCATCGTCCGAGCATTGATAACCCCAATTATTATTAATTTATAGTCTCGTAAAAAACGAAAAGAAGTAATTGCTTTTCGATCTCTTTAGATCATTTTATTCATATGTATCAGATTAAATTTAAAAAATTGTCATCTTACCCGGCATATATGGCAGCTATATCGGCGATAAACCATTCGGGACTGTTGAAGCCAATAATGCCGACGCTGTGATAACGCTCGAGGCCCAATTTCAAAAAAGCTCTCGCCACGGTTCTCACGTCCTTCTCGTATTCCCTGAAATCGTACAAATTTTTCATATCGGCGTAAATCCATGTAAAACACAAAACAAATTAAGAAGAAATCAAGTTGCCAATATAAATTGCCCGAATATTAATACAAACTTGTAAGTCCAGGTCTTGCGTTTTCCGTCCGCTCCTGGACAGGCTACAAGCGCAATTTCATCGCCGTGTTTTTTCACGGTTCTCGCGAGAAGCCCGGGAACCGAAATGATCTCGCGATGCGCATCGTTATCTTCGTACTTTATTCGAACCCTTCCATTCGCCTCTGTCGTTACGTCGCTCTCCGCTGGCAAAATTTGATCTGGACCTGTTTAACAATTCAAATTATTATTTACTATGAAAAATGCCGAATAATTAATATTCGCGGAAACAAATAAAATCGAATTCAAATTCAAAGCTAGAGCCAATCAAGAATAATTTTATTATTTCATAATAAGTTTGCGATGGATTATTTTTACTAAACAAGCTAATTTCTTATATTGTTTAAAATTTATCAGAAGTTTCCGTTGAACTAGCGTCGGTCAATCGAATTAACAATCAGGCGATCGACCGGATTGTTCCCGAATGCAAATTCCGAGCACGTGTGATAAATTGCTAAACGCACAAAACCATTACATTCAAGCGGCAAGGAATACGCGTAACGCATTCAATAAGTACGTCCGCGTAGTTTGAGTGAGTTAGTGCAACGCGTGCCGTTGATGATTAAGTACAATTGAACTTACCGTCGAGGCCCGTCTTGCTCGCAGTCATGTGTGCCGTTGAATCACCGGACGTCGCCATCTGAAGATGATGAAAAAAACATCAATCCGCGCAAACCGTGCAAAACTTGTCGACACTTATTCCGCTTACGAAAAAACTAAAAATATATAACACTGAAACACGATACCGTAACTGCTATGATTATTGGACTGTAATAATGAGTATCAATATCGATATTCCTGCGTAATAACGATCAGGGTCTCAGCGATTAAACTTCAATATTTTCATAAAACAATTTAAATTTTTTATATCCTTACACTTTTGTTATTCGATTAATAAGTTATCTGGCAGTGGAAAAAGAGCGAACGAGATAGAGCGTTGTAGAACACCGCGACGGTAACAAATTGCCGTTATAGTAGATTCACAAGACTGACCTCAGCCGCTCGAGCGATTGCGCTTAAAGAGCCCGTTCGACGTATGAGATTGTACCCGTGTAGCCTCACTATCTGGAAGTGGGAGAACCGGTACGGAAACGTGAAGAACGATAAAAAAAAAATTACCGATACAAACAAAAATAGTACGATATTTCTCGAAACGACAGTACATTTCGTTGACGAAACAGAAAAAATAAAAACAAAGCCGATTGATTAGATTAGAGGGAGTCAGTAGAGGAGCATGGAAATAGGATAGATTAGGTGCAACTCATCCGAAACACCTTTCACTACCGCGCACGACATACAACGGCCGCATATGGCATAACAAACGCGACGTTGCGTGCATAAATTCATAAAGTGTAATTGCCGATTGGACTATGAAACTCCGCAAGATATTCTCTAACACATGCAATTTCCCGTGCAATTTTTTGATAATTTTTTCTTCTTCCATTCCCTTTCCATCGTTATCTCGTCGTTATTATTCAACGATGATCCGTGTGTTCGATAATAATAACAGAAAAATACAGAATACAAAAATAAGCCGATAAACGGGCGAAAATAATCCGAGAATGATTGTTCGTTATCGAGGAACGAAGATTACAAATGAACCAGTTGGCCTCTCCGCGCTCGCCTGTTCGGTAACTTTATTCTTCCAAGTTCAATCTCGTCATGATGATTTTTTTCTTCTTCTTCCTCTGTTCAAAGTATCTTCGGGCAGCGCGTTTGCGAGTCTCGTCGAATGAATATCACGTTCCGCGGCATAATGATCCATGCTCCGGTCGCGTGTACAATAATTATCGTCGATGCGAATTATTGAATGTCTTTCGTGCCGTACACTGCGTGTGTCCAACGATTAAGGCAGATAAGCAACACTTCGAAATTATATTACAACATCGAGTCGACCGTAATCTCCGCCAGTTCGAAATTTCGTTTCTTCTGCCGCTCTGCATTAACGTGCCGAATCGCAATGCGATGAATTTCGATCAGGTAATCGTGTAAAGTTGAACGATTATACGCAGTCCTAATTGGCTCGTTACATTTCGTAAAGTCGTGGACGCTGATGAGATGCAAAATAATCATGGCTTTGCCGACTAAAGTTCAGTCGCGGCAGATCTATCGCAAGCCTAGCAAAGAAGTATATTTTACTCAGTCGATTAGTTGATGATTCGCTTTGTTTAAGCCAATCGCGAACAATGTTAACCGAGGTCAACGAAGATACGCAATCGAAACCGGTAACATAGTTGAAGAGCTAAATCGGATAGTCTTCCATGTTAAACGAAATAATCTAATCATGTGATTGTTTTTGTTTTTTTTTATTGTTTCTTGCTTAACGATTATATTCCTTACACATTGCCCGCAAATAGCACTCTTGTCATTATTATGTATTTTTTTTCTCTTTTACTCACTACCTTCGACGTATCCATATAATTACAATATGTTCTGCGACGCGATTATACGAAATGATACAAACACAAGCTCAACGTAGCACTCGGTTATCGATGACAACTATTCGTTTAATCGATATATCGTATGTATTTATAGTATTATTCATTTTTACTATACACGCGACTTCAATGTTTCAATTACTTACGTAAATACCTTTGAGTTATCCTAGTGATCGAATTAGCTGGCTAATAACAAATTTTTGTTTAATTTACTTATTTCTGAGCTCATCTCACAATCTCTTGTTTCAATCATCAAAAAGGCACTTTCTTAGGATTATCGGATTAAGTACTGCTCTCGTTCTAACAAATCATTCGACATTACATAAAAAACGTTCTTACAACGGGCGCGCGTTCCGTTAGGCTGGCGTATCAACTATTCTCGTCTTTTATCAAATACAGCAAATTGGGACGTTTTTTTTCTTCTTTTTGTTATTTTTTTACCCATACAAATTATGTACATTTTTTTAATCCCCGGCATAATAAAGTTAATATACCGCGTTTATCATCCATATATTTTACAGTAGGTATTAAAAGTGCATCAGCCATACACCTTGCGATCAGATCGATTGAACTATCATTTATGCTTATATCGAGAACAATTCAATTGCAAATCATTGCCGCAACGCGTACACAATCTCGCACACCTTCGATATTATGCTGGTTTTAATGATCTAATATAACTATATAACTATATTCATTGATACTCAATAGAGTATTTTTTTTCAATGGCTAGATTTACTAACCGTGTGAGTGTCATGAAATAATTTTGCAATTTTTCCTTTTTTTTTCCATCTTCCATCGAGAAAAATTGCTAATGGAGCTTTTGTCGCTGTCCAAAGAAACTCTATCGACGGAGAAGAACCTCGCTTGATTGGTTAACCGTTGAAAATGATTAACGATTGTATTCAGTATCTTTTTTCTTTGTTTTTTCGTATATTAACAATATACACGTGGCTCGCTCAAACGAAAAGAAAAGTCGAGTCTATCGTGGAAATACAAAAGATTTTCATATAAATATCACAAACAATTCATCGTAATTAAACCACCCGCGCTCTCGACCCGTGACAATCGCATTGACCCGTGTCGTTAATTATAGCCAGTCTTGAAGCAGGTACACCTGGAATATGGACACTTCACCGGCCGATATTATCGATCACTCGTTTGTTTATCAGTACCTATCTATTTTACGCGCGTGAACGCGATTCTTTTTTCTTTTTCATTTTCTACATTTTAATTCGTTTCACTCGCGCGCGCGAATACGCTTGGAAAGAAGAACCACACTGAAGTTTGATTACTGGTACATTTCCTCGATGAGATCCTTGTACTTCTTCGCGATGAGATTTCGCCTGATCTTAAGCGTGGGCCCCAATTCGCCGGTGGGTAGCGAGAAATCGTGTGGCAGGATTTGGAATTTTTGTAACTTTTGGGCGTTACTCGTCGCTTTCTCGTTCGTTCTTTTCAGTGCCGCTTCGATTTCCTTGTATATCTGAAAAAACAAAATCGACATGATCGAGACGCAACGCAAAGAATTTTTCAAGAAAATGTAAAGCTTTTTGGGTCTTAGCTACACTCACAGCTGGATCGCGAGTATTTATGACTTCCGTAACGGTGGTCGCTTTGGATCCGATAGATTTAGCCCAGGATCTCGTCGCCGGTGTCAGATCGTCGAGGGGTTCGCCAGTGTCCGGATCCATTTCCGTCTAAAAAAAAACAAAAAACAGCACCAATAATCTTATCTTCGTTCAACGACCACATTACAGATACCGTGAGGTATAAAAATTTGTTTTTTCACCTTGAGCGTGACTAGTATTGTTAGGAATTTCCTCATATCACCAACGAGCATCGCATTGCTGAGCGCCGGTAGTTCGGACAACAAATTGTCTTCGATTGGTACGGGTGGTATATTCTCGCCACCGGCCGTTATCACGAGTTCCTTTATTCGTCCTTTGCACGATATGAAAAAATTAATTCCACAATCTTATTACTTCGGAAACGAATAGAATCGAAGTATCCGCAAAAAAAAATGTATAGTTTACCCGTTACGTAGAGAAAACCATTTCCATCGATTCTGCCGAGATCGCCGCTGTGCAACCATCCGTTCTCGTCTTTGGCCTCTTTCGTTTTTTCCAACTCGTTGAGATATCCCATAAAAACGTGACGACCGCCCATGCAAATTTCTCCCTCGCCGGTGCCGTCGGGATTGTCCAATTTTGTTTGGAAGCCTCGCAGAATCGGACCGACGCTGCCCAATCTGTATTTTTCGTTAACGCTGAGCGTATGCGCGCCGGAGCTCTCGGACATTCCGTATGCCTCCATGAGCGGCATATCGAGACTCATGAAGTATCTCTTGATGTCGTTACTCAACGGCGCCGCGGCGGTTACGAAAATTTTACATCTATTGAGGCCGAGGGCGGCTTTGATTTTGTTGAAGACGAGCCATTTGGCTATTAAATATCCCCAGTGCTTGTAATCGTAGCCGTTCATCTTGTTCATATTGTACATTAGTCCCTGAGTCTTCGCCCACGTTGCTATCCACGTTTTGATCGGACCGTTGCTTCTCGCCACCGTCATCATCTTCTCGTATATCTTTTCCCAGACGCGCGGCACTCCCAAGAATGCTGTAGGCCTCGCGGCGATGAGGGTGTCCACCAGACTACCCTTGAGAGCGTTTTTGTCCGCGAAGTAAACGGTCGCTCCCGCTGACATCGATGAGTAGATGTCGACTACCTGTAGAAACAAAAAATTACCAAGTTTTACAGATTGTTTCCGTCTACTAAATTGGTTTAAATACGATCAAAATCGCTTATCCCTTTATCTATTTTTTCAACTGATAGCTATTGGTGAATTAATTCGTATTCATCGGTAAGGGTTTAATTGTATACAAATCTTTGTCTTCGTGATTTATCAAATGAGACGAATTACCTGGGCGGCAACATGAGACAACGGCAGAAAACTGACGATTATTTCCTGCCTCTCGATAAACTTAACGGCCTCGCATATCCCAGTTGCGTCGTGTATCAGATTGTCGTGGCTGAGCATGACGGCTTTTGGTTTTCCCACGGTACCCGACTGCAAAATAATAAAAGAAAAAAAAAAGTTAGATTTCGCTCTGTCGATTCGCTAGTTTAATCGATCATTGTTGCAAATTCATCGAATCCGTACCGTGTAGACTAACGTACAACATTCGTTGGCTCCGATCTTTTGCAATACAGCGTCCAGCTTGTCGTCGGATTCGGCTCTGCCGATCGCCAGCACGTCGTCCCACTATCGGCGAAACGATAAAAAATTGATGAACAAGAAGTTTGTTAGGATCGATCGCAGTCGCGACCTTCGCAACGCTCAATGAATGCTTACACTATAAACATTCTTTTCTTTCACTATTCCCTCGTACTGAATAATCGCCTTCAAGTGCGGCAGTTTGTGCCTTATCTCCAATATTTTTTCCAATTGTTTCGCATCCTCGACGACCAGTATATTGGCCCGGCTGCTCTCCGCGCAGTATTGGCACGCCTCCACCGAATTCGTAGTGTAGATACCAGCAGCGAAACCGCTGTCGATCATAGATTAGTTCGTTAGACTATTTCGTCACTCGTTAGACATTGATTATTCCGTTAATTAATAGAAAGAGGGTTAAAGATCCTCGAGTTTTTTTAATATCGTCACGTTACCCAGCGTATATCGCTGCGATATCCGCGATGAACCATTGTGGGGTGTTGAAGCCGAGAATACCGACACTGCTGTAACGTTCCAGACCCAACTTCAGGAAAGCTCTAGCCACAGTCCTCACCTCTGCTTCGTATTCCCTGAATAGCAACGATTTTGCGGATTAGCATTCGATACGATATTGTAAAAATTAAAATATAAAAAAAAATCGTAAATTATTAATAATGGAGCACTTACTTGTATGTCCACGTCTTTCGGCTTCCGTCGACGCCCGGTCTCGATATTAGGGCCACTTGATCGGGATACTTTTTCGCCACTCTCGTCAAGAGACCGGGCACCGATATGATTTCCTGATTGGCGTCGTTCTTCCCATATTTTATTCGTACTCTTCCGTTCGCCTCGGTAGTTATGTCGGCGTCGGTCGGCAATATTTGATCCGGACCTGCCCAACAAAAATTATGTTAATTACTATTTCATAATCATTATAAATAGGAATAACATCTTTTAATTAGCTTTATGAATCATTGAATTTCTGTGCCATTCTTAGAGCTTCGGTCAGTCTAAACCACGAAAAAGGTACAGCAATTCCTAGGTCATGCACGTTTAAGAGATTTCTTTTACTAAATTTACAAAAAAACGTTTGTTTTGCGTTTCTTTAAAGTGCGAATCTCATTTACCGTATAAGAATATCTTGAAGTTTTTTCATAACTCCTAAGATACCGAACACTATTTATTATTGCTATTTATATTTGCTATAAATTTACATTTTTCATCAAAATCAAGAAGATATGTATTATCCTTCTTATGAATATTTCGTTTCGCAAATGAAGCTTTAAAAGTCTAAAAGCTCATAATCCAGATACCAGTGTGACTCTTTATATGTGGATTATTTTGACGCGAAAAGCAGTAATGAGAAGCACCGTATTCGTTTAATTCACGACGAAAAAAAAATCGGCCTCATTGTTCAGTGAGCCGGAGAGCTCTGCCGGCCACTGATTACTCGTCGAGTAGAATCATTCTTACCGTCGAGGCCCGTTTCGCTCGGCGTTCCATATCGCGGCAGCACATCGGACGGAGCTACCTAAAAGCGCAAGAGAACAAATTTATTATCGTATTCATTGTATAAATTATCGAGTATCGACGCTCGCCGACAATTATCATTCTACATTTCTTTATAACGCGCTTTGGCGAAACACACTGACCTTATCTTCCCGGGGGAATCCGTTTAATAGTCCGTTCGACAGATGCGACTGCACTCCGGACATATTATCTGAAACGAAAAAAACGCGGAAGCGTCAAGACAATGTTCGAACGAACGTTCAATATTCATGAATGCGCGACGTTCACTCGTCGACGATGACGGAATAAAAAGGAACAATGAAATGGCCAAAAAATAAGTATTGTAAAAGAGAGGCACGCCAAAAGACGTCATGTAGACCGTGTATAAATTGTGAATAATTTAGCTCTGTTTGAAGGAATGCTTATCACTCTCGCGACCAATCCGAAATTCTCGACGAATCTTTTAGTTAATTATTTTATTTATTTATTGGTAAACTATTTTTTTCAAATAATTCAAGACTAAATAGAATTAAATCCGCTAAACGGGTTTACGCCTGAATCAATTTCAAAATTAAAAAACAAATAATATAAGTCTTTAACAATTGATGAAAATTTCAGCCTAATATTTTATTATTGAATTTTAGGCCTCGGCGATCACGAAAGTCAAGCAACATTGCTTGCGGGCAGTACTTGGATGGGTGACCGCTTGGCCCGAGCACTGGCTCACGTTGAAATCGAAAAACAAGCTAGTACCACCGTCTCTTTCGTGGAACTCCGTCTTGCAGGCTTCCTGACTCGCGAGAGATTCCATCGTGACTAAAGTTCGCTCGGTGAATATGCTATTAACGGTGCTTGAAAAATTACTGCTTGGACTATGAGATGTGCAATATGTGAACGAATGTTTTTCCTCGTGCGAAGTACAATATTATACAATCGTGTCGGAGAAAAATTACGCAAAGTCTGTCACGACACGCTTCGAAACACGTTTTATACCCTTCCATAGTTGCTGACCGATTGGGATAGCAAGACGATAAAGTTGAACAAAAACAATGATTTGAAAATTCATACAGACTCGTTCGATCTCAAAGTTCAGATCTTCCCGCGACATTGAAGAGTGTTATAGTCATTCGAAGATCCGTTCATTTATGTCGCGAATGATGCGACGAAAAAATTGTCATGACGATATCGAGACAAGATCGATACCTTCGCGATAAGAGTTGGAGATCATAGTTTGATAGATCCTTTCTCAAGCACATGGATTATACTGCGTCTTGTGATTTTCCCGACGATCCGCTATCGTTGATAATGCAAAATTCGATAACGAATACATATGAATATTCGATGCGCCAGTGGCGCGCGCGATAACTGATGGAAATCAGCTGAAATAGATTTGTTTTCAATGTCATGAATGCAACTTTTTATTACGAAACTATCTCAAGATACATCAATAATTTATCGACCGATATCGTATAATTTACGGATTTGCACGAAACACGTTCGACAAACGCACGTTAAGAATGCCACTTTGTACTACGCAACATTCTATAATAATTGGACGAAACGCCGAACAGCTGCTTCGAATAAGGTCGCGCTGTTCGCGGTATCGAGCGAATGACGATGCGGCGCCAATTTATTTATTTTTTATCAGCGACTCAGTCAATGTCGGATTACACGCGAAAAATAATTATAACTTACGAGAAGGCTTTATTTACTTATGCGAATCATCGTTATCGATAAAACGCAAATGCAAGTCTCGAGTACGGAGTGTCTTTACATTCCCAGCGAAAAGTAATTAGTGTTGTTTGACAATAATTCTTTAACGGACGATCCTAAATCTAACTTTTTGTTAGCAAAAATCGATGCATTACTTTTTCTGGAAACTCGCAGTGAAAAAGTGCAAACACTGATTGTTCACTCGCATCTGCAGAAATGTTGTCGTTAAATTCTTTTATTTTGTTCAATCTATTAATAGTAATTTTTTTTTCGTGCTCTACGCGTTTCACTCAAGAATTGAATATTTTACGAAAAATGAAATTGACAAATTTTTTAATGAAGATCCAAGATTCAAGATCCAAGATTTTTTTAAAGATCCAAGATCAAGATTCAAGATTTTTTTTTTTGAGAATATTCCAAATGTTCTTTGAATCTCACTCTTGGTTGGGAATGTACCGCTTTTTTTTGCATGCTTATCACTCATACACTCGTTAGTGTATCAATTAAGCTCCGATTTCTTTGAAACTGATTAACCGGCTTAATGAGTTCAGAATCAAGCGTGATCGAGCTACTTATTTTGGGCCCGAACCGAGATGAAAAAATACTTCGGCTCATTGAACTTTTACTTAATGACCTTTTGTCGATGTATCGACCAACCATCCCACTCTTTTTTTTTTTTTTACCAAAAGACCTTTTTCTTATTCGTGCGTAAAACGAATTCGTGAGTCAATGAGATCTGCCGAGCATTGTATTGAAACTCGATAACGATAAGAAGCGAAGTCATCCGATCCAGCGGTTCAAAGTTCAACCTGACTAGATACACGCGCTATCGCCTTTGCAAGGCAATTATATTGCGTCGATCGAATAGATGACAATTGCTATTTAAAACACTCTCGCTTCGCTCCGATTACATTTAACATGTATCATTTTTTTTTACGTTCGATACTTTTTCATTGAAGGCATCGTGACAGTAAAAAAAATTATTGCGCAAGTTTTTTAGAACGAATCGTCGATCCTATTTATCAATATCTCATTTACGTTTTTCCTCCAGTTTCTCCTCTATTTTCGCCTCTTGTCGCGGATCTACGAAGGGAGTTCGTTTCGGTGCTACCTCGGTCGGCACGACTCGCGACGATTTTCGAACGAATATTTTCTTGAACCGATTCGTTCGCTTCCCGGGCGCGTCTTGCACGGTTTGCACGGAAGTGCTCGCTCCGCCGTACATTTTGCCATTAATTTCTCGATCAAACTCGAAGATAATTTTTTATTGATATTATTTGTGAGAAAGGAAAAAACGAAAATAACACATTTCCGCGATCGCGAGATTGCGAAGACCGCACGCGACCGCTTTTCGGTATACAGGTTGATTATTCGTAACTTCTGTGTCGCGCGGGCACGTGCGCGGCTGCAGTGTCCAGTGACGACTGCGCTACGACGTATGAAGAGACTCCGCCGGCCGATCGGCCGAATCGCCGTGTTTAACATGGCACGTACGATACACCTGGATATATTCGATTAAAGTGCGGAAAGAAGGCGGATAAACGTAGATAGCATACCTTCGCTGTTCATGTTAGCAGTTCAAACTAGTCGTTTTTTTTTTCTTTCTTTTTTCAAAATACATTACACATTACTCTCACTAATCCTTTCGTCGACAAATTGTAGAGTCGCGTCGAAGAACGTATCGTTCGCAAACATCCTCAAGACACTGTTACAAAATATTAAAAAGAGAATCGTCTATATTAAATCTTGTCGATCAAAGATCCAGTAAATCGAACTGGAAACGATGAATAATTAAATCGAAAAATTCGATTTTCAAGGGCAGGTGCCAAAAATGTTCAAAAAAATTCACCGAAGAATTTGAAAGGTTTCTTTCAGATGATCGAAAACATTTTTTTTTCAGGACGATACTTTTTGGAGGTTAAAAATAATATTCACCCGGCACGAAAACGATATTTCCACCCATAATTAATAGCGGCTGGTAATTAAAAATGTTTATGAAAAACAATAAAAAAGCATTTGCAGTTAAATAATGTCAAAGAATTTTTTTTAGGATCAGCCAATCAATTTGAATTCGTGTAATATTATAGATAATAAATCCGCAGATTATAAAAGTATTTCGTGTTTAAGTTTATCGGTGTTATTAACATTTTTTTAAAATAAAATTAGAGAAAATACGCAATCGTAGGTTTCAGGGGCGCTCGTAGGGTTTCGTCGCTGTCGAACGGGGTGTAGGACGAAAATATTTCACGAATGTTATCGCGAACGATAAAATATTTAATACTTTTACGATTACGATGATAAATCAATCACAATATCGCCGATTCGTCGGGCTAATTAGAGGAACTTTTTTTGTTACCTTTGTACACCAGGATCACCATTGCAAACTTTCGTTCTCGCGTAACAAATTTAATCGCGTGTTCGCAATACACACACTCACCGCGTACTCGGGATGCAGTCGAGCTAGCCGGGAGAAATCAATAAAGTCTCTCCGCGCGAGTATCGCACCCCGCAAGTCGTGGCGGCAAATTTGAGCCGAATTTCGATCGCGAACGTTTGCAGAGCCTTGAGACAAAAAGTACCAGAAATGAAATAAAATCCCTTCAATAACTTGGACTCGATTATCGATTAGCCGAATATTTTCTGAAGCAAAAAACTTTTTCGTTCGCGGGTTCCGATTAACTTACTGGTATTTTTTTTTGCTCCCAAAATTTTGATACTAATAATAAAAATGCCGAAACAAAATTTTCCCCGTTTGGCGATCGTTTGACAATGGCAAAGACGACAAACAAAACATGACGAAAAACATCATGTTACAGTCGGTATACAATTGTGACCATTATTGCGTGATAATAATTCGTTATGCAGAAAAACACGTGCCTTCACTATTCAATCACGAAAAATTATTCGTTACCGAACACTTAATAACGGTGGAACACACGCGAGGAGTAATGGGAAAAAGATGGATAAAACGAACAATGCAACGAATTCCTTGGACTATCATTAAGTGTCTGTAGCGTATTCAATGTCATCGAACCGTTCATTAAAGTACTTTTTTTTTCTTCTCTGACTTGAACTTTCGTGCTCCATGAAATAAGGTGCAATTATTTTTTATTGAATGTTGATACTCGGCGTCGCGGTAATGAGTGCAATTGGAAAACAACAAGAACGTGAAAATCCCACCACTTTCAAGATTTTATAACTGTTTATCTGAGATTGCAAAAAAACCTTATTTTCGACAATAAACATAAGCACGAAACGGTCAGCTTTGTCTCCCCTTTTTGTTCACGTTTTCTAATGGAATTTCATTTTTGTTCGATTTTTCATCAACAAATATTTTGCGTAATGTTAATAACTTTAGAATATTATATCACTGAAAAAAACGTTCGCGATTTCTCGCTTTCAACGTTAAAATTGCTTCTCTCTTTGCCATCTCGATTAATGGATAAATTACGCCGCATTCCGAGAACCGGGATAAGTCGTCATTTCATTTTTTAAAGTCGCGTCGACGAGTTCCCCAGTCACGGATAAATTGACCTGGCAGACTCTCAAGCGTGAAAAAATACGCGCGCAATTGCATTGACGATCGTTCGATAAACTCGCAGCGGAAACTCTGTTCCGGGGGCCAAAATCCCTCGAGTACAGTCTGCAGAGTGTGCCCCTATTTGTCTATATATACGTATATATCTGCATTGCACCTGAACCAGAAAAGTGCACGACGCCGCTTGAGCACTGCATAGCCAGCGAGAGAATCTCTCCGTAAATGCAACTGACCGGCGACGATAACGGTGTCAGTGGGGCAACCCACGCGCGCCTCCATAGAAACCGTAAGAAGAGTTAATCCCCTTCATAATCCTTTGTAAAAATCGCTCCTTGGCGCATGAGCGCAAAATAACTTCTTCACTTCACGAAGAACCATTAACAAAACAAAGTTCTTATATATGAAAAATAATTCCGAGATTAGCGTATTATCGTCATTAATTTATGTTCTCTCATTCAATCTCTCGATAGCGAAGTTATCTTTGAGGGCAAAAAAAGTAACGACTCTTCCCCGCCCGCGAAACAAATCAGCAATGAAATTAGAGAAACACGAGTTCCCAGGCGTGATCGATTGTTGTTTTCGAGATACGCGTCTATAGCCATGTATTCCGAATTGTTTACGAAACGCCGAGTCTCTCGCGTGATAGATCGTGTTTACTTTTTTTTTTCTTTCATTGCTCGTATTCGCGCGAGGCGAGAGAATATCACGCCACACGACTATAAACATCTTCCTACAAACACGTTACTTTGCCTATATACATTTTATCGTTCGATAATACTGTTTCACGAATTACTTCCGCGATTCTAATCAATTGGGCGAATTATATACATTATCATTAAAATTAGACGTATAGACATATCAACTAATCCGGAAGGTTCGTCGATTCAAGATCCGAAACTTTTTTTGTTCTCTTTCTGTTTTTCTTCGATTTTTTCTCCAAGGTACCTATTAAATTTTCGTGAGCTATCGATCCTCAAATCAAAGTTCGTTGCCGTCTCGTATCGCGTGGTGAATCACGTGATCGAGGTGTTCTTCGCCCAGCGCGTGGAATACGAGAGAGTCTTTAGCTACTCAATGCCGTGACAGTACGTCAGCCGAGGTTCTGGCAGCTCGAAGCCGGACATGAACGAGTTCGTAGGTCCGCGCTTCAGGCGTGCTAATACGCGATAAAAGAATTCTTCATAGACCCTGAAATGTCGAAATAAGTTTGTACGCGCCCGGTGAATTAACGACCGTCACAACATCCAACCGAACGGACTTAGCTAGCCACTTTTCCGCGACCTTCGCCTCTGTGGAATGTAATGATGCATACTTCAATGCTTCGAGAAAATAGCACAGTCATCGAATCATAAATATTTTTTGTGCTTCCTCAAAAACTATATCCAACCAGTCGACATCTGGCTCGCGGATAAAAAACGGAGATCGTAAAAGAGACAACTAAATTACGGGATAGTTATCGATCTGTGCGAGCGCACGTGCACCGAAAGCTTTCGGTGCTCGACATTATTCTAGGCTGAAAAGTTGCGAGCGGACGTCGTTGCGACGCGTCCGAATTACTTAAGAAACCCGGATCGTCGAGTGAATGAAAAATAATTAAATATTGCGCAACGCGACCTCTTGAATACAATAGACAGAGCCCTTGGCGTCGAGAATGAGGGAACAATCGCCGAACGAAATCATTCAACGAGAAAAATACCCTCGAATGGTTGCGAGAGAACCACGTCGGCAGGTGTCGAACCACGTGGTTCTTTCCGAGCTATAATATCGGCACCGGCAGCAACTCGCATCGAGGGTATTACATCCACTGAATCGCGAGTGTGTCGGTAGCATTTTCACGTGTAAACACACGTACGCCGTCGCGGCGATTTACCTCAAGCAGTCGCGGGCACACATGTCGGTCGTAGTGAACTTCACAGCGAAACATAACGATAACGAAACGGACTCGGTCGCGAAAAGAAATGCTAAAGCGGATGCGCCGGTGACGCACATGTCACGTATTCGTCGCCTACATATATAGACGTGTATTCGACACAACAAGCTTTCTCTAAGACTTAATTCGTTCGCGCTCGAGTTTGTCATAAAATCTTGCGAAGCAAGGAAAACCGAAGCCCTAGTCGTTATCAAACTCGCAGTTTAACATAGCATCCATTTCCGTTGGAATTAACAATAATAATCGACAATGCGCAAAGTACGCAAATGTATATAAACAAAAAGATACGAAAAAACATAATTTACCTCAAAAAAAAAAAGGCCGCACAAAATTACAGTGAATCCGTTTCCGCGACGATACTCGTCCGAGTTGTCCACGCGAGGTGATCGACGCTATAGGTGAATCGGTCGATTATCTTTAGCTTGTCCTCGATTGAATTTTTAATCGTGTTAGGTATGTCCAAGAACGGTGATTATTCTCCAGTACCACGTGGTGCGTTACTCAGCGCACATACACACCGCTGTCTTCCACTTTCGTCGACTTTATCGGGGGCTCGAATAATAACAAAAATTGTTCTACAACTACTTATAAACGTTTCGAGTTCGATATACCTCGGTGCAGCGATAGTTTTTCGCGCGATACAAAAGTCAACGGTCTGCGCGCTCACGCGCGATTGTAACGGCTCGACGTTCCGCCGGGTAATGTCCTGACCGCACAAGCGTTCTTATGCCACTAAGCCGCGAGAGCCGCACCACGCGTTTAGTACTTAAACGCGGTTGCCGTAGCGCCGGCGAAAATCACGCCACCCGGTCGACTCTCCAGTCTCTGACACTCTTTTACCACGTGCATATATGCCTCTATGCTGGATGGTGGAAAATCGCGAGGCTTCCACGCATATACTCAAGCGTTATCTAGTGGGAGACAAAAAGAATAATAATATCATTGCTGTTCCAATGTACGATGGAAAAACCGTCGGGAGCCCTCAATGTCAAGTGAAATCGCAGACTTCGATCTTTATGCGTATATAGACTGCACTATTAATACTGACATGCTTGGCTCAAATTATACAGTAACGCTATTAGGCAATAGTTCATTGTAGCGTGTACGAGTACCTTGTATCTTGCGGCTCGCAAAAGGCTCGCGTATAGCAAGATTTTTCAGTCTTATTAATGTATGTGCGAAGCATACCTCGCGATTTCCCTCGGGGCGTTTCGTTACTATAATTTTTTCTTGCATACGCATTAGACTATTCCTCGTAATGGTCTGTAGTTACGAAGCCGCGGTGCAATTTTTTACTGGACTTCCAGGCTCGATATTGGATCGAGGACAGTCGGTCGAGGGCTCGTTGAGGTCTACCGGAGAACCAGAATAAAAACCTCGTTGGAGAGGTCTAATTCTAATTAATCTACGCGGGCGAAGAGTAGTAATACGGAATAACGTAACAGAAAAGACATTAAAAAGTACGATTCTCTTTCGGATTCATATGCGATCGGCACGTTTATGGATGCAACGCAATCAATGTTTGCAAAGACACGAGTCTTTACATTTTTCTGCATCAAAGACAATAATGTCACGTACAGAAAGTTACGCCTCGTTTGATAAGAAAAAAAAACCATTCGACTTACTAGTCCGCGCAAGCGCCCCGAAACGCTATGACTGTACAGTCTTGGCTGTAATCTCGTGTAACTCGACATGGTATCATAAAAATTAAATTTTTCGTGCGTGAAAGACGACACTCGTTGTTTCTCTCGATAAATCGGAGATACAATGCCCGGAACGCCAGTGGAGCAGGGAAACAGTGCGTTGACAAAGTTACAATCGAACGATCCGCAAAATGAACGAGAACGCGACGAGGACGAGGAAGAGCAGCAGCAGCAGTACAGGCCAGATCCGAGCGCGCGCGAGTTAACGCAAACTGATAAACTGAACAAGAGATTGTTGGAGTCCGTGCTCGAACGTATGAAAAAGGCGGAAGGCGAGTTCGACAGATACATGGATAAAAAGGAAGACGACGAAGATTCCGGCGATCACGAAGAGGAAAGCAACGAATTTTAAGGAACGAGGAACAACATCGAACTCGACATTCCGCGAAAGAGGTTATACATTTGTATGATAGTAAAAAAACGGCGAATCATAGGCCTCGAAATATTTACGTTCCGTCGCGATAACAAACAAATTTGATTAACCGCAGAATCGCTCGGGGTCGAGAGTCTCTCATCCAGCACGGACTCGAAGACGGTCTTTCAACGGGGTTGGATTTATCGAGGAAAAAAAAATTGGCGGGAAAGCGCGTGCCGTTATAGCAAACAATTTCGCAATACGATAGCGCAATGGAGCTGTCCGACGAAGAGAACGAACTTGGAACGCGCGATAACGGAAACAGCGGCTATCGATCCGACGAAGCCGAGGAAGATCGAGCGGCCGATAATGCCGGCGACGAAGACTATCAAACGTCCAGAAGAATAGATCCTTCCACCTCGAAGAAACGGGTCGTGCGAAATCCTCAGCCGAAATTGAACGCCGAGCGTATTCAAGGACCGAAGGGCGTTCAAACGATCGAGAAGTACTTCGAGGGCTTCAAATTTCAGGGAAAGGGACACGAGAAAAGCGATTTGGACAAGATTATGAAAAGACTCGAGCATTGGGCGCACAGACTCTTCCCAAAATATCAATTCGACGATTTTCTCGAGAAAATGGAAGTTCTCGGTAGCAAAAAAAACGTACAGGTTTATCTGAAGAAATACAGACTGGGCATGGAGACTCCAAACGTGGACATCGTAGATCCGGAAAACGACGCGATAGACGAGAGGGGCGAACCGCCCACGGTGGAAGAAGAACCTGCGGACGAGTTCGACAAACTCATCGCGGAGCAAATAGAAAAGCAGAGACGAGTCACGGAAGAGCAAGAAAATCGAGCCAATACCAGCGTTATCGCCAAACCCAGTGGCAACGTTCTCGGTACCGCAAAACCGTCGGAAATGAGTGACGAGATCAAAGCGCGAATCGAGGCTAACAGAAAATTGGCTATCGAGAGGAAAAATGCGAGGTTAAAGAAAATGGAAGAGGAGAGCAAAAAGCGCAAGTTCCAAGAGTCGCAGGACGATTCTCAAGTGAATCATACGTCGAATCCTCCGATTGCAAATCCGAGTGTATCCCCTGAAAGGCACAGAGAAAATGTTGTTTCTACAAATGTTCAGTCTTCGAATGTTAATTCGTCGCCTTCCTCGCCGATGGAAATATCGAGCCATCAGGCCGAAGAAAGAGTCTCGATGATTCCAAAGAATGTTGTCGATCTGACATCCGTCTCGGAACAAAATCAGGGACAACGCTCTATCGACACCGCTGTTCGAAAGTCGAAAATCGGAAATATTTTGGATACCGATACCATCGAGATACTGGATGACGAAGACAGCGTCGATCTAACCAAGTCACAGGAAACATCAATGGGAAAACATACGCACCGCGACGAACTTGAGGAAACACCGGACAAGATGGAATTCCGTGACGAGGCTAAAACCTATGGATCGAGCAACGAAGAATCTAAAGATGATCCAGAAAAATTGCTGAGCAAGGAAGAACTGCAGAAGGAGATCGACAATGCTATCGAGGAAATAATAAACAGAAACGCCGAACGTAACAAATAACATCGCTGATCGGAATTCAAGAAATTACAAGATAATATTGTATAAATTTGTCAGAGAATATACACGATTGAAAGATTTTATACGTGAGCCAAGAGTTTCGTACGGATATTAAGTTTACCTAAATAAATAATACCTTCTTGTAATTCCGAATTTTCGTTATTCTGCTCCATCTTGAGGGGATGCTGTGGGCACGTACTTCAGATATGTTAATGCTGTATTTCGATGATAGTTAAAAATTACGAGTAATGGGTACAGAAATAATGAACGACGTTTGTTGGAATTTTTTTAATGCAAATTGCAGGAATTTCATACCAAACTTAGCTTATTGGAATAGATCGTTTCTTCTCGTATTTGTGCATATCTATGTTTTGCGTTTTTGCGTACTGATGTACAGTACATTATTTCCACGAATGAAAGCATCGCCGTATTTGTCTTTCAATTGACCGTTGACGTATTCCTCGGTCTGTTCGAGGGCAATGTTCATGTAGCCGTCGAGACAGGCCAAAACACCTGAAATCATGTATTATACATTGTTTTTCTTTCCTTTTTTTTTTTTCGTATATTGGATCAAAGACTCGACTGACCTCGGTAATCCACTCCACTGTTGAGCTTAACGACGACGGGTCGGCCGTGAATTTGTTGAATGAACTGCGACAAAGCTTCCTTGCGACTCATCTGAAGGTTGACAATCAGCGATGTTTAGAAAACGCAGTTAAAACGTATCTCGCTTACATTGTAATTTGTAGGTTACATCTGGCCGGGTTTACATTTATTACATAATCCTTTACAATGTACGGAGTGCCGAGAAGAAAAATGACCCATTGCTTCGATGGTAATTCAAGGATTTGCTAAAATTAAATTGACGTTACCTTTGCTTGTTTATCTAATTGAATTTAAACTGGAGTAAGCCAATCGCTTGAATGCTTAAACACGGCGAACAAGTGTTTGAGTTCCTCCAGCTGACGCTGGCGCCGGTATCAAAATAGTGAACGATATTACTGGTCTCAGGCTGCATTTACAAGGTTTCGCAACGCGAGATATCTCCAATTATTTGTGCAAAGTAAAAAAACGACAATACGTCGTAGGTGAAACTATAACTTTCGGCAATGGGTAAACGAGCTTGCGGTTTCGTTATATTTCGTCGGCTGCAAGGTCAAGTGGAATACTTGCTGATGCAGACTTCGTACGGTCAGCATCACTGGACACCGCCGAAAGGTTATACATAATTTATTTAATTGACTATTACCGTTTGTTAAGCGATAACCCAATTGCTCGCTCGATCACAATGCATTTTTCAGGCCACGTCGATCCCGGCGAGTCGGACATGCAAACGGCGCTCCGCGAAACCGAGGAAGAAGCTGGTCTCTCGAAAGCGGATCTAAAAATTTACGAAGATGCCAAACAAGAGCTGAACTACGCGGTCGGAGGAAAATCAAAAGCAGTGATTTATTGGCTTGCCGAGCTTATAAACAAAAACAAAGACGCGAGGCTGTCGAGGGAGCATCAAGACTTTAAGTGGCTCCAACTCGAAGACGCGTGCAAATTATCGAATTTCGAGGATATGCAGAAAGCATTGAGATACTTCGACAATTTCATATCGAAAAATGTTGTCTAGTCATACAAATTTACGATACCATCGGGCGTGAATAAATATGGCTGTTTTTCCATTTACTATGTTCCTAATGAAATAAAATATAACGTTCGAAAAATGGCGCCGAAACTTTCGTCAAATAAAAAAAAAGCCTCGTTTCCACGTAATCGAATATCCACGAGATTGATAAATTCGAATGCAGATGTCTCTGACGATCGTTCGAGACAGAATGGACAAGAAGCGGGGTATCGCGCATGCGCACATTGCGGACTGACGCATAGGCGGTACGTCAGCTGTTTCGTCGTGGTCCATGCATAGCGATAGTGGTGGTGTATTGTTGATCGTGGGGGGACACACTGCGCGTCTCGTTGACTACTCGTTTCGTCCTCCGTCGCGTTTCCTTTGTTTATCTGTCCGTTACCAAACAAATTTTCCCCGAACGCGTCAAAGCGCAGCGAATGCGAATATTATTTTCGTCGTCGTGCGCCGCCCGGAGTGTGTCGATTCGTTCGTAAAAGAGAAGAAAAAAAATATATTTTATAAAGCGCTCGGGAGAACGCTCTTCTTCGCTCGAGTAACGTGTGCGTAGCTGTCGAGAGAGGGAGAGAGTCGGACAAACACGAAGAAAGGAAAAAAAAAACGTCGGAAACGAAGCTCCCGTTGTTGAGAAGTGGTCGTGAAACAAACTCCGCGTTTCCAGATCGTGTTCGACGCGTTTCGGACGACACCTCGGCGCGAGACTTGTGCCACTCGGGGGAGAACGATTTAGTCGATTATATTTTAGTAAACGATCATTCATTCGCATCGAGACTGTACCCGCGATTAATCGCAGTGTGTTTGCAAGCGAGTAATCCGTACCCGATGGCACAGCCGACGAGCAGCGCCCTGAGGGCACTCGCCCTGGAGTACAAGAGCCTCCAGGAGGAACCCGTCGAGGGCTTCCGCGTCAAACTCGTCAACGAGGACAATATGTTCGAATGGGAAGTCGCGATCTTTGGGCCTCCCGACACTCTCTATCAGGGCGGCTATTTCAAGGTTAGTCTTTTTTCGTCGTAAACATTCTCCGAACTATCCACGATCAATCTTGTTCCTTTCGATCCTCAGTTACCAGTTTCGAATTCTTGAATAGATTACGTCGTCTTTTTTTTTTTACAAATCGATCACACTGCCGTGTAATTTTGTCGCGGTAACGGGGACGCGTCGTCGATATGTAGTCAGGGTGTTTGAAATGGAGTCGCTTTTATTTACATGACCACATCGTTACCATTATTCCGTCGGGATTTTCGCAGCTTACTTTATCTCGGTCACTCGACGATAAAGAATTAAACAAGTGTCTTTTGAGTGTTCGGCGGCACGGTCTGCTTTCGATTAACGTCGTTAATCGCACGGTTCGTCGCCGATGATAATCGACCCTGAAACACTTTTCATTTTTTCTTCTTTCTGACCGCCAAAACTCGCACACGAATTCTTCGTCCCTCGTTTCGAGCCAGTGGGATCGACAAAACTTTGGTCTATCGGCGAGAAAGGCCGAATAGAGATTTCCAATGAGTTCATTCAGTGACGAGTGAGCGAAGGCGCGCGTCTACAACGGTTCTTTTTTCCTTCGACGTCAAACATCGCTTTATCGTCTCCTCTATGAAATTTCTTGGCATTGACCATTCCATCGAATCTATTCGAGTTCGGGATTGTCAGACGCGCGAAAGCTTTCGCAAAAGGGAACATCTTTCGACTTCCTCGAATCTCGAAATAGAGTTCGGCGCCCGGCGGTATTTTCGCGCAAGTACAAAATTCACGGATCCCGTCCGCGTCAACGCGGTTTTCTCACGAGTTAACGTATCTATCGCGGATCTCGCGTGCGATCTAAAATTAGTTTTCCACCCACCGGGCCAACGGATGCGAAAGTAGACCGAAATGTCGCATTAATTTTATGGTGACGACGGTACTCGGGTCAGAATCGAGAAATAACTAACAAAGAAAAGAATTAAATGTATTGGGCAAGACTTGTTGAGCAAGCCCATATCGTCGGAGACCGTTTCGATTAGCCAAGTCTTCGAGCCGCACCACTCACGCAAGTTTGATTACCGATGTCGGCTGACCCGTATTCAATGGCGACCGTAGGTCAGTCCTCGTTGCGGGACCGTATCGTCTCGAATACGTTGCAAATTCTTTTTGTATTTCTTTCTTTCTTTTTTTACGGTCTCTACAGACCTGGCGTTGCATTTCGTCGAAAGAAATACAATGACCGCCAACTAAACATTCTTCTGTACACTTTAACGCGCGATAATTGCGTAACGAGCGAAAAATCGAATCGTTACCGTGGTTATTGCGTTGTCGGCGAAAATTCTTCTACAAAAGGAGGCGATCAACGCGATGGGGCAAATATGTCTACGAAAGATATTCGATTGTCCCGCCGTTGCATAAAGATATTCGATTGTTCCATGCGACAAACGTTTCACTTGCGTAATAGATCGTTTCGAGTAATTGTCATCATTTCGGTATTTCTCGCGCAGCGCCGCAGGGTTGTGGGTTCCTGTTCCATTAATTAGACAAAGGCTCGTTCCCCGTTCGCACAAGCGCTCGACGGGGAAGCCTCGCGAGAACTTCCGCGATTTTCACCCGGTGAGATCTCGACCGCGCCAGTTCGTTTGTATTTAAAGTATGTAATTCATGTCTCGTGCGATATGAACTCGAGGAAGTTTCCAGAGGCGTATCATCGCAATAATTTGTAGAGATCGGTGAATCGGATAGTTGTAATTTTTTTTCTACTACACGGTGGCCACAGATCAGGAAAAACCTGAAATTATGGAAAAAACGTCGGGAACGATCAGCAAAATCGGGGAATCGTTAGGAATTTTTTTTAGTAGGCAGTAAAGATGAGTCACCGCGCGCAACGAGAAGAAAACAAAATAATTTTTTTACTCACGTGTAGAACGAAACTGCTTGTAATAAATTGTCAAATAACATGTGGATCTGAACTTAAGAAAATTGAATAAAACGCGGTGCCGAAAGAGACTTCAAACGTTTTGGAAACAAATGAAAATTGAATTTAGTCATTAATTTCTATAGCTCAGTTATATTAATATTATGCGCTATCGCTTTAACTTGCAAACATTTCTTTGAATACCGTTCAGATAGGAAATTCATTAATTAGTCATTCGTATTTCCACTATAACTTTGCATTTCAGTGAGGGAAAAAATTATATTTCTATCAGGGCAAAGTCCGTGAATTTTGTTGACTATTTTCAACGGCCATCGTGTATTGATGATAGATTTATTCGGTCGCGCAGTATACATAAAAACGCGTAAAGTTGCAACATTTTTTTTCTCCGCTATTTATACCGCTCGTTATCGGAAAAATTATCTGATGAGGCGCCTGCTCAAGCACCTTCTTACGAAGTAATAATTATGGGTGCTTCGGTTCTTACATCGAGCACTAAAATAGCGTTGGGTAATCATCGATTATAGTTTCTTTTTATACCAAATATAGAATACTATGAACGATATTTGAGGCGACGAAAAGCGGCAATTATTTTCAAATCCATATTCACTCTCGTATGAAAGATAAATCATCCGGCAAAGGCTTTTGATTGAGTAATTTCTCGTTAACTTATCGATCCACCCTGTGCAAGCCGTAATTCAATCATTATCAATATAAATATCCCAAGGTAGAGAATGAATAATGATTCAGTAGCGCGCGTATTTTATAAGAAGGAACGAAAGATCTCAAACTGATAAGCATCGACAAATTCATTACTCTGCAGAGAGTACCGAATCGGTGTCGTTAATAAACCGTGCGACGAACTCGTAATGTACTTAAATCAGAGTTTTATCGCTCCCGCCGAGCGACGGAGTTAATTTCTATCTCTATCGGCGCTTCGACCTCAATTTCGTCTCGCTAAAGTATCGCACGACTCGGGTATTTGCATAAATAAACCGAAGTTATCGATTCGAACTTGAGAGGATTGAGATATTATGTACGAATTTCAATCCCACGCCGTTATCTTCGCTTCCGTTTAAGCGTCTATTTTTCAATCTCTCTCGCATTTATTCGCGTATTTTTCTCTCCACTCGGAACATCGGAGGATTCGTTAAACGATTGTTTTTCTGCATTGTACCGATAAGAGATTATACCTGGAAACTGTCGTGTTTGATACGCAACAGAATTACTGTTTATTGTTCATCCGAGTTCCGTAAACGTTGAGTCACCGTCTCGAGGGACTCATCGAAAAAGTCGAGAGTTCGATAACGCGCATAAACGGACGATAATTGCATCGCAGTAGACTCGGCGGAAGTCAGAACGAGTCTGGCTCAGTATATAGCTTCCAGAATAATAGAAACAAAAGGATGAATAAAGAGTGTTGAGAGAGCGCGTTATTATAGACTTGCGTGTGGGCGTACTACCATAAGCGACATTTAAAATAGTGATGAATGGTATTTTTATTTACATGAAAAAAAAAAAAGAAAAAGTTTTTCGATGCTAGTCGATGCACACAGAACGCGGGGCCATCGATGATAAATCGTATTCTCCCCTCTCACGCGATAATGCAGAAACGCTATACCGCGAAGACGAAGAACCACCGCTTTCTAAACCAGTCTCTCGATCGCTCGCTCTCGTCGGCCAGACAGCAACGTGCCAACAGGACGTTATGACTTATATAACAACGTAATCATCCTGTAACACGATTAGCCGAGAGTAATTGAGATAAGAACTAGGGCGACAAGGTTTATCCGTACTTACGTAATATTCCCTAGAGTCTTCGTCAGCTTAGATTCGAAAAGCAGAGAAAATCCAAATCCCAAAGGAATATTCACAAAATCATAATTATCTCTCCTCGTTCATCAAGTGTTGTCGTTAGCCCAAATAAGAATAGTAAACATATTATTCGGAATGGCGAAGAGACAATAGTGAAATTATAATTATTGTTCCATCGACTCTTTTGTCATTAATATAATTCATGTTCAACGAGCCAGGAAACACTTTTGCTTCAACTCGAGGAATATCTTTGTCACTTTTCCTACTCCCAACAGTGAGGCGCCTTTTGTATTTTCTTCACTTCTATTTTCACCATCGCGGGCATTATGGCTCTTCCATCGAGGCTTTCTTCAACTTGGTTGCTACCTCCTTCCTAGTTTTTCCGCGCACACAAGGGAGCTGCCGAGGTCGCTCGCTGCACGGCGAAGCGCCGAGCGACGAGCGACTTTCCTCTCCCTCTCTTTTTTTCTCTCACGGTTACGGAGAGCCCGAGATCGCGTGTGTAAAGCCAGCGGGGCAAACACATCCTTTCACCGGGTCTCCGCGAGCCAGGTGGGAACTCTTCTTGAGCACCAGAAGGAATATATATGTGGTGCAGCGAGTCCGATGAAACGAGACTCCGCCAGAGGCTTGACTCTCCGTTAATTGAATTTCATTCCACGTATCCGGAATGTTTACTCTATTTCCGCCGACTCGTTTTCGCATCGAACGTTCCTTAAGCCATTTAGAAGAATTTATCTGAACTCGCGAGCTTCGAATGATCGACGATAATATTCGTCATTGTCGTTCGTAATTTCGAGCGTTTAGATCGTTGGAAGCTATCTCGAACGTTCGGCCGAGTCGGCCGAGCATCGCATCCGAGAGATCTTCCTCGCAGACTCTGTGTATCACGCTAGAAGCGTAGCCTGGATTTCTCGATGCGCTCAGCGCGTTACAAACCCATGCCCACCCCCGCAACAGAGAATTTCTCTAACTATTCTCTCTCTATGCTTCTTCGCGTTTCTCATACCGACGCCGCGAGATTCTATGAGTTATTCTGTCTCGTTGCGCTCCGACGATTCTCTCGAAAATAACGTCACAGATTGTCGAGAGCGAGGCTCGACGAAATAATAATAATCCGTCGGGCTAATAATCAAGCGCCGTAGGAACGCTGCTGAATGAGATAGAAAGTAGAAAAAAAAAAAAAACAATTTGGGATCGTCGCAATGACACTCGAAGTTTTTTTTTCCCCCTCGGAGTATTTTCAACCCAGGACACGACAGTAGCCTTGAGCGAGAGCTTCTCAAAACGTCTCCGTAAATAGATCGGGCAATAAGTCACCTTCGTCAATTTAGCCGGGCACTTCGTCTTCCGTCTTCTTTGACTTTCGCGATCGAAATATCGAGGGATGAGGAAACTAGAGCAACATCGGTAAACGACTCTCCGGACCTTCCCAATGCACGTCTATCCGCAGTTACCTTATATCCGCGCTGCTCGATGCCCCGAAGTTATACGGTATGCAGCCGGAGTAGCCGGTTTCCACGTAATTTTCTTCGAGTAGGGTTTACCGTGCTCCAAGTGGGTCACGAATCAAAAGTCTCTGCGGGGGCTGCTCTCCTACATTCCCTGAAGCATCCCGATAGCTACGGCTCGACAGGAGAGAAGAAAAAACTTTTTTTCCGTTCATTCATGCTTTTTTTTTAATCTCGAAATAACTATACAGCGACGAGTTAGAGTTTCCTTTTTTTTTTTTGTAAGAAAACCTATAGATTCAGAGTCTCTCGATATTTATTTTGGGACCATGGAGATTCGTGTTTTATCTCGTTCAGACTGGGAGTAAAGAATATTGAAGACTCGTGAGATCTGAATCCGGATGAAAACTCAACCATTTAACGGAAATGTTTCGGCCGCTCTTCTCGTTACTTTGAGACTCACGTTTCCATGGAGTTCACAGCCGAGCATGTTCAAACGACTGAATTGAAAAGTTAGCCAGCGATAAGATTTCGGGAACGGGGAGTACCCTCGGCGAAGAACATAACACGGTAAACACGGCGTTCGATCTGGTAGTGCCGCAATTTAGCTCGAAGTTGACCTTGACGCTAACACACGAGGCCCCGAGGCCTCCGGGCTCTCGCGTAGATAGCTGCACGAGCCTTCTGTACGGTCGCGCGTGTTTCCACACTAACACAGTTCGTACGAAATATCATACTTGCGCATCTACCGCGAGGCACAATGAGATCTCTAGAACTGCAATGATATACATATTATCAACGTGTGAGGGTGTACGTAGCGCGACAATATCGCGTGTCGTTGAATTTTATCGATCGATCAACTCACGCGTACTTCTATTCCATCTGTCCGTTTGCTCGGTAACTACTCCGTCACATATCGATCTATCCAACACCGCAGGGAGTTCGATATTCGTTATTTTTACATATCTCTTTTTACATCTTCTTGGTTGCCATGAGGCTCTTTTTCTGGACTTCTCGCACGATTTTTTTCGTTCTTTTTTTTTTCTATATTCTACCCTATCGTGCGGTCAGGCTATAACGTAATGGGTAGTCGATAACGCTTACGCGCGGCCACGTGCCACGACACCTTCTGCATTATTGAAGCCATCCCACACTCGACTTCCATTATCGTCGACACCTTTCTCACGTTTCGTCGGATATAAGCCGATTCATTTATTTTTTGACTCCTCCGGAATGCCACAAAGGACAATTTTCCGTGCGAAGTATCGTCGCCGTTGTAAAAACAAACGACGATTGGCTTCGCGTTAAAATTATTTCCTTCCATCCCAACTATCGGAATCGAGCGAAAGTGATCGATTTGATAATAAATTCTTGCGGTGCTTTGTATGATAACGACGCTTAGGCTTGCTGAAGGAATTTCGTGGGGAAACGTATTCGAGGATGATATTCGGAGGCCGGGAACGGGATAGCCGAATGCCTGTGCTTTTGCGGCTAGAGAACTGAAAGTAGGTTAATTCTAGAGGTTGTCCCAAAGGATACCGGGAATATTTCGGCCGTCAACGTAGCTCGCCCGATCAATATAGCGTTAGTGTACCGAACGGTGTACCGATGGTACATCAAACGGACTTCGTATCGTGCTTTCTCCGCGCGCTCCTCTCATTCCCCGCGAACTACAAGGAAATTGCTATTCAATCTATTCGATACATTGCGGTCGATCAATTTCGTCGAACGAATAAATCGTATAATTATTTTCTTTTCTCTTTGTTAATTTTTTTCAGGCACACATGAAGTTCCCACCGGATTATCCGTACAGTCCACCGAGCATCCGCTTTATGACAAAAGTCTGGCACCCGAACGTGTACGAGGTGAGTGAACACGAGAATTATCGATTTTCCTCATACCTCTCGCATGTATTCCTCTCCTTCTGTCCCTCAATCTCCCGTCTCCGTCTCGCTACCACTCGCCCCTCCCCCCTTTCATCGCCCTCTCGCTCTCTCTCCCCTTTTCGCTTTTACCACTTCACATTTACTCTGTATCTCGTTATATGCGTCCCTTCGCTATTCCCCGCCCGGTTGAATCTCCCCTCGTCCACGTAGCTCGGAGGGTTTTGTACAGCCACGTGCGACAGGCCTCTCGCTGTGTCTTCTCGCTTTCCGGGCTGGCTCTGGCCTACGGCTTTGCCTCTCCGCCCTCGAACGTCGTTGCATCAAAATTTTGCGGCTCGCTGGTCGTCCCGGTTACGTTCACGGGTCAATCGCGAGCGTCGCAAAATAAAAAAAACGCGCACGAAACATGCGGTTGAAAAAAAACGACACACAAAGGCAAAACCTCAACAATTTCGCTACCGTCCATCTTTTTTTAATCCAAGTTCAAACACGAGATTTGAGTACACAGATGTCCAGAGGGATGGTACAGTTAAAAAAATATTAACTCGATAATTAATACACTTTTTGCATGCCCACTCAAGAGTCTCGTATAATTAATACATTCTCTCGGCGGAGAGGAAAAAAATAATTAATTAAAACCCCGAGTGACTCAAGCGAAAGACCACCTGTGCGGTTCTTTCAAACACGAAAAAACTGGATAAAACACAATGAAAAGAAATACAAAGACAAAACCTCAACGACTTTCTTCGCTCAATCTTCTTTTTTATTCAAGTTCAAATATGAAACTTGACTGCATCGCTGTCTAGAGGGTGGTGCGATTAAACCAGATTGATTCGATAATTAACAGATTTTTTTGCGAACTCAACGGTCGGGTATGAATTCTTTCGACAATTCCTCGGAGAGAAGAAAAAAAGCGATCGAAACGCCAAGTGACTCAAGCAAAAGTCCACCTGTGCAGTTCTTTGAGTAATTTTCATTCTATCTCACGTAGCAATATTATTCCAACGCTGTGTACAAATATATCGCGGGATAGTACGAAGGAGAGGCTCTTTGTCGTTTCTCTCGGTCGTTCGCCAGGCCTCTCACGTACCAGCAGCAGCGCGCCGTAAGGACGCGTCTCCTTCGCTTCGTACCGGGGATACCGTACGATACGCGAGTCTCTATATACCGGGTGTACCCGGCGAATTATGTTCGTTTTGTCTTTCTCTTCCCGAGTGTGCGTTTTATTTCTCATGTTTTTTTCAATGTCTTTTTTATTCGTTTCTTTTGCTTCACGTCGGCGGAGGCTCGAAGCCACCGATGCGCCTGTTATCGAGCGTCGAATGACGCACGTTCTTCCTCGCGGAAGCTCCGTGCCGCGCTCTCTGGGCTTCGACGGCCTACGAGCTATATTATCCACAACTTCGTTGCGGCAGTAACGCGGCGCGAGAGACGCAAAACTACGATGGAATTACTTCGGACACCCCGATGCCGGTGAGGTCGACGCCTGGCGAGATTTCTGCCTGCTGTCGCGGCAGCTCCAGTTTCTCTTTCACTCCGTCGAGCCCATACCTGCGCTCTCGCCGAGCGGTAGATCAGATTTACCTCTATTATTTGCTCGAATTCGCGCGGCTCGCTTACCGTTACGTTTTCTCATTATTATTTCTTTTTCAATTATCCCTATCGGTCTTGTTTTCATTTATTTTTCTCTGCGCAAATTTATCGTTTTATTTGACTATCAGGTTGTTTCGTCAACTTTTATTGATATGAAAGTCGTTTTTTGAGACTGAATCGTGCGCTTTTTTTCCGAGGTCACCCGGTGTGTGCCGTTTGCTCGGGAAAAGCCGACCCTTCTATCGTTGTCCGAATCGTCGGGGCTCCTTCCTGACCCGGGCGTTGATTATTTTCACAGTTTTGCGCCCCCTCGAAATAAGTCTCGTATATCGCAGAAAACAAACTCTTCCACCCGGCCTGAAATTTTTTTTTATATCACGACAAACGCATTATCAGCTCGGCGTGTTATCACTTCTGTGACAATGCTCGAGAGATTCGCGAATAATCGCGAACGAGATTGGAAGATTCTTTTCTTCGGGAGCAATGACGCTTTTCCTCGAATTTATTACACAGCTCGACGCTGTTAGTTTTCCCGCTTTAGCGTGCACGTTCCCGCTCCGCGGCGATGAATAAATTGCTCGTGTCACGCCACTTTCTTTCTTTTATTTTTTACCTGTAACACCCGCGGGCTCTCGGTTCGTTTGTGAAAGATTTTATCGGTCCCGCTCGCTCGTACATCTATCGCGGAGAATAACCCGACAGTGGCGTTATTGCTCATCGGTCGTTTTCCGAATGAAAACGATTTCCGCGACGCAGAAAGAGAAACGAATGATCCGGATCGGATTGATAAGGGAAAGGGTGGACGCCGCGGCATTGTCGTCGAGTTTCGCGGCTTTGTCGAAGATCGTCCCACGATTGTGTCGTATCTCGCGAGGGGGAGGGGGAACAAAGCGAAAGAATCGTAAATGGCCACGAGTGTAAAACTGCTTCGTGACGCTTTAACGATCGTTTACTCGCGATGACTAGCCTCGAAAAGTCGGGCGCTTAAGCTCTGTCCTGCTCGTCGTATATTCATTCTTTTTCTTCAACACAAACGAGAGTTAAGCGACTCGCAACAGATGAAAAATAATGATAATAATATGGTGATCAATCGATTGGTACTCGCTTCGCGAAGCTGCGCAATGGAAGATCTATACGCGCTCGCATTGTACCGTGCAGTCGCATCGTCAAAGAAACGAGACACGCCGAGTGTCCCAGTTTCGTCGTTCCGCGAGGAGGGCACAAAGGACTAGATTGCAGAGAGGATGGTTTCGTTCTACGGATTTTGAATGCGATATAACATAAACGTGAATACAAATTCGAGCATCTCTCGAAGCAGCTTTTTATTCAAATTCTTTCTCATCCTCTCCTCTCGGGCCTCTCGACACACATTCTCGTTAAGGCGATTATATCGCGAAGGCAACACAGACTCAATCACGCGATTTCTTGATATTGTTATGTATTCAATTATTTACTTCCTTTTGAATTCATTTCGATAATTAGAAAAAATTCAAGAAATTGTATATATTCGGAAAAATCGACAATCAACTTACAAAATGTTGGTTGCTGGACGAATTTTTTAAAACTAATTTGTTAATAACTTTTTAGCATAGTTATTATGCGGAATGTTCGTTGCACCTTCCGTAAGGTTAGTTTTTTAATATTTTTGTCCCATCGATAAATCTTCGAAATTCTCTCCCAATCTCACTACAGAACTAACACGCAACGGCGTTCTATTTTCGCGAGACCCCGAAGTTTTCGCATCACAGAGAAAACCGCATTACAGGTTTTCATTACCGACCGAGCGCGAATATCGCGCGTGGTCGGCTGGTTTCGCATTATATCGAACTATTTCACTCGCGATTTCTCTCGTTGAGACAAACGGAGAGATAGATTAGCGTTAGAAAATACAAATCGGATTTTATCAACATCGTTGGGTTTTGTAAAGTGGCGTGTGGCTCGAGGCGAGTCTCGCCGCTGGTTGCCTGGCTCGATGCCATCGAAATGTGCATATACGAATCACGCTACGCCTGCATCTGCCACTGCGGCACGAGCGTGGTATAGCCATGCCAACCGAACTTGCGGACAAAGATCTCGTTCTATATATTTAAATGGCCCTTACTCGGTCTTGCGGCTATGCGCCTTCCACCGCGTGTATATAAATACGTACATATGCATTGGCTAGTACGAGCGAAAAACTAGACGCATCGTCATTCGAATACCTCATTGGCGAGAGCAACTATGAGCGGTCGAGCGTTTCACGATTTATTCCGCCTTCGTTCTATACCGATTGGAATGGTCGCCGCGAAAAGCTTCGCTTTCTCGGGCGTTGTTTTCTCTTTATTCGACGGAATATAAATACAAACGAGAGATTCGTCGTATCGGCTCTGTTGATAGAGACTATTGTTTATATTTGACTCTACTGAGCAGAGTCGGATGAATATACGTAGCTTTATCCATGTTGTTTTTTTTTTTTTTTTTGGGAGGCGATCTTCAAACCGGTTCGTTTCTTGTTCAGCAATCTTTCGTAGTTGTTGTCGTAGCTCCTAGACCATGAGCCGCCCCGAGGCCAACCGAGGAGATTTTATCCGGCACGCTTTACTGTTAGATCTCTCGGTGCTAGCGAGGAAAATTAGTTTGCTGGAGAATCGTGCTACCGGCGCGATGTTGCTATAGGTTGCGTTTTCTCGCTGGTATTCGGCCTGGCCGGTGACGAGACAATTGTGATGACGATTCACCGTCATCTTGGCAACGGCGACGTGGCTGAGAAATATCGCTTCCATGAACTCTGCGGAATCCCGCATCGCTCACAATAGGAATTTATCGATAAAGAATCGTTCAATTTATTTAGCTTTACCGACATCGATAAAAGTAATACCAGTGATCATAATATTAATAATAATAATAATACCGATAGTTGGTCTATTTGACGGATTTCACAATTCGCATTTCGTAAACATACCAAATGATTCTAAGAAGAATTACTTATTCAATCACTTTAGATTAAAAAGGATCTTGAAAATTGCTAGAAACAATTTTTTTGTTCAATATTCGCTTTCTAATTAACAATTAATTTTCGAATATAGAGTAACGGGACATCTAGTAGCGATCAGTAAAAAAAAATGATTTGATATACGTTCCGTAACGACGAGCCAACAAAATATACACAAGACCTCGTATTTGGCAAAGCTACAGAATCATTTTTTCCAGCTATTACATGACGATGAAAAATCGTTAAAAAAACCATACGCCCTCTGGCATTGTTATTTTTTTTTTAAGGGCAAAATTAAAAGATTTGAAAAAAAATATGTTGGACCGCGCATTGTCATGTATTTCTTCGAGGTGAGAGTCCCATAGCGATTTTTGGCTCAAAGTCAAGCGACGCATTGGGAATTGCCAAAAATTATTTTGTTTTACATTTTTTTCGTCCTTTGTTTTCGACGAGATTAGACATTTTCACGGAGATTTTCCCAGTCAGCATTGGCGTCGCGTCGAGTTGTTCTTATTTTATCAATTTTTTTCATCAACACGCCGGAAGGAATAATAATATGCACCGGCTAATAGACTACCCACATATATGACGACTGTATACGCGTGTGCCAAGCAGCGGCGACGACGTTTGAGGGTCGAGGATCTCGTAGCCCTAAGACCTTCTTATTACGAGATCCGAAGAGCCGAGGGGGGTGAAGGGCGAGTTTCGGAATAAGAAGGTGAGGGGACACACACTGCGTTCCACCTTGTCCCACTTGTCGAGTTCAAACTGGCATACGACAGCGCGCGTCGTCAAGTCGAGGTCACTCGTGTACCCGCCTATATACGTATATAGACACATTTCGTACTTACGTGTGAAAGAAGAAAAAAAGCCGAGTAGGTCTAAACTTTCATTGTTCCAACCCTGAGTTTCAATGCAATTTCAAAAATATTCCGGACAACTCGTTCGTACATCAATGGAATGCAGAATCCGGGAGAGATTCATTCGCCGAAGCCGGAATTATTAATTAAAAAGAGGAACTGTAGATCGATTCCAATTTCAATGCACGTCGGATTTATCTGAAAACTGCAGTGCGCTTTTACGGGTATATATCCGGCAAACATTTGAGTACGGATTTCGAGTGAAATAACGCTGCTAGCCTGGCCGGAGACTCGCCTTGTCCTACTTGCCGAGCTCCAGTTCCTCGCACCAATACCGTCGAGATGAGGTCACCCGTTTTCCGTGGAACGCCGAGTACAACGCGGCAAGCGCCGCGGTCACATCGCCGGGACGCTGATTCTCCCAGCCCGAAAGCTTTTATCCCCCTCGCTCGAATAGTTTCTATCTATTTTACCCGCCTCTCGTTACCTTCCGAAACCTTTTCATTAGTCGAGCTTGGGAATCCTTTGCCAAGACGTCCGAAGGCGTCCATTATCCTTGGCCTTGAACCTCGGTGCTGCTTGACCATCGACCATCTTTGGAAGGCTCCCGAAGTGGTCTCTTCCTAGTTCGACAAATATGGAACGACCCTTCCCTTCCCCGTTCGCAATCTCCCGAGAGTTCCAAGTTTTAGCCTCGTCGAGCCGCTCTTTGTTCACTTCCTGCTTCTCCATTTTCTTGCCTCGACAAAACCGAGAGCTACGACTCTTTGTGATCGACGCTATCAATTTTTTTTTTCTAGAACGGCGATCTATGCATTTCGATTCTGCATCCACCGGTAGACGACCCACAGAGCGGCGAGTTGCCGTGCGAGAGGTGGAATCCTACGCAAAACGTCAGGTGAGAAACTTCGCCGAGCAACGGAGTGTAGAAAAATATTATCGTCGTGTAACGCGAACGACTTCGACGAGAATAACGAACTCTCCCGGACCAGTTTCGACGTTCACCTGCGTTCGTTGTTCGCTAGAAAAAAAAATGATGGAAAGTTAAACCTTGCATCTTGTTGCCTCTCGATTTTTCTTTTCACACAAAGCTGGATTGAGAAAGTCTGGTAATCAATTTTGCGCTTCCTCACAGAAGTTTCATGAACCGTGGAAATAATTGGAAAGCAATGTGCAAGGTTTTACTTTGCAACCTTGTTCGCAATTATACCAGTCTTTATAGAACATTATAACCAATTATCTCAAATTTTCCAAATGTTAGCATAAAATATTGAACGCTTCGGCGAATCCGCGCCAAATTCTTTCCCGAACTGTGTTTGTGGATTTACAATTTTTTCTCTAAACCACGGTTTTGTGTATTCTGATATAACAATCTTGAACAAACATTTTTTTTACTAAAAAAAGGCTTCAATTATGAGGCAAGCAAAGACGATTTGATGACATACTTAATTAGATCAACTGAGCCCAGACAGCAATCTCGACGTGTTTGAACGAATAATTACCACGAATTATCTTTATTAGGACAATTCTTCTGTCGGTCATTTCGCTACTGAACGAGCCCAACACATTCAGTCCGGCAAACGTTGACGCCTCGGTTATGTACCGACGTTGGCGCGACTCCAAGGGTCGGGACAAAGAGTATGAAAATATAATCAGGTAAGAGATTTTTTTTAGCCTCTCTAAAATCTCGAGATTGGCTCTTACGATGATTGATCGAACGGGGCTCTGCCCGAGCATCTCGTTGGTTTAGAGACGAAGACGAGGCAAAAAAATAAACGTTGCGTTATCTGTAACAATTGCAGGAAACAAGCTCAAGCGGCGAAGATGGAAGCGGAGAAGGAGGGAATCGTCGTCCCGGTTACACTGGAGGATTACTGCATAAAGACACGAGCGAGGCCCGCGGAGCAGCAGCTCGACATGACCGATTTTTACGACGACGAGTACGAGCTCGACGACGACGAGGACGAATTGAGCGCGAGCGATTACGAGGACGGCGACGACAGCGGCAATGGAGAGTCGTGATCCATCACTTGAATTTTTATCAAGAGAACTTACGATAACGCCATTATCCAGTTCTGTATAGATTCGTAAATTAACGAGCTTCTTAACCGGCCGATCTCCTTCTGTCTCTCTATCTCTATCTTTCTATCCGTCTCTATATCGTAAAACAAAACAAAGGAAAACGACGAAAAAAAAAAAACTAAAAATTTGCATCTCGCGGTTTCAAGCGCGGACGAGTTGGTCGCGAGAGCGTTGCGTTGTGTATGTGTATTGAAATATATATATATTCTGTATATATACATACACATTCGTCGCGTGACGAAAAATCGCACGTACGAGTTGTCGAAATTCGGCCGGAAATCCTGAAGCTAACGATCGGGAGGCTCGTCCAAAGAAGCGAACGTTCGCGAAGCGTGTACAATCGATTCGATACGATTAGAGCGCTTGTTGTTTTCTTTTTTTTTTTTGTTTTTTAAATAACGGTCGCGCGGCAGGCAAGAATCGTGTCGGCTATCAGCTTGATTAGAGGACTGAAACGAGAAATTTTCGTGTCCCGCGTAGCGTCGAGAGGAAAATCAATGGGCGTGAGGTATTTTCGGGACAAGAGTCAATTACTTTCGGGCAAAGCGTGTAAGGGGGAAGGCAAAACTATAGCCGTATTCGACAACTCGTCGCTTCATGACTCGTCTCTCTCTCTCTCTCTCTCTGTCTCTCATTTCCTCCGTGACCGATCGTTATTTTGTTCCCAGAGATATTCTGTCGTCATCCGGAACACTTTACGCTAGCGGGATCGATACCCGTGCCACGCTTGTTTTTTTCTTTTTCTAATTCTTTCCGTTTCTCTTACGTAGAAATTATTGTGAATCCCTCGTCCCTCGTCGAAATTGAGAATGAAAAAGTAAGAAAATTCGGTACCGAAGCGTAACAGAAGGTCCCAGTTCGATCAACGATTCGCATGAATCGCACTCCCGACACGTTCAAATTGCATCTCTCTCCCTTCCCCCATTCGTGGTAGACGATATCGTCGTAATTCGTGTTTGTCGTTGCCAGTTTGTAGCGCACTTTGTCCGAAATGTGTAGAGTGTCCAGTTTAGAAGCTCCTTAAATTAAAAAAACAACAAAAAAAACAAAAAACAAGCAGCAAACCGGGTAAGAATATTAAAGTTTATTCGATAGGCGAGCACTCGTGCTTTGTTTTAACGCGATTGAAATTTATCGAAAATGTTTTTTTTTTTTATAGACTGGTTTAAATGGCTCGAGCGAGCGCGCTCAAGGGTTGTAAGGCCCTTCCTGTCCCTCCCCAATTGTTAACTTCGAATCGAGTGATGAGATAATCACACACACAAACACTCACACGAACACCTCGTTGTTAAAAATTGATCTCGCTCACTAGTTGAAGTTACACGCGAATACGATGCATGAAAATCTTTGCGCGTTCATATACCCTCCCAATGGCATATTGAAAGTCGGTGAGTTTCGCTAAGTCTATATTTAATTTATATAATTGTACTTTTAATATTGGAAATGAGGAAAAAAAAGAACGATGCAACAGAATTGCCAGGCTCGACAGACGACGAGACGCGGGAAGTAGATTAATAAATAAAAATGTCCGATGAATTCGTCGATTAGCGAATGACAAATTTGTCGCATCGAATTAATGAATTACCCTGGCAATTCGAGACGCGCAGCCGAGTCCGCGCGAGGACGGCTCGCCTTTCTCCTCACCCTCGATTATTACTTCTGTGTACCCAACTCGGGATTTTTCATTTATATACTTTTACTTTTAAATGTCATGTAATCTGTAAAACTGCAAGACAAAAGAGCAAAACAACGCAATGTCTCTCGATTAAAAAGAAAAAAAAAACACAATTTTTAGAAGAACGTACAAGAGCCTTGTTTGTCGCACTGTATTTCGTATCTTTTCAAGCGCACGTGTAAAAAAAACAAGTGTAATATCCGAAAAGAATCCCTTTTCATTTTTCAACGAGACTCTGTTTTTTACTTTGTCCTTCCGTGAATTCACTGTTATTCCGTGAAGATCGTCGCTCGCCCTCCCGAACACCATGACAAATTGCAACAATACAATTCTTTTTTTTTCTGAATAAACGATATGATCACGAACAAACCATCGGTCGATCGTAAACTTTTTCGTGCGAACGTTAAGGAGCTTCGAGCTTTTTTTTACGACCCACGGATTTACGGAGCTTTTTTGTTTCTTCTGTGAGCACCGTGCAAGAGAGAATACAACGCGATTGTTCTTGAGAAAGGAAAACGAAACAAAAAACAAAAGTAATAAGCCAAGGGACAATGGCTAACCTGAGCTAAAGACGTCTATTATACGCTCTGTGGATATTCGATCGAAACTACCACACGACGTGTACATTTGTAAATAGAAGAACGCGTGACGCCCGCAGCGTAGCCAATGTACTATGCGACTGCTACCTTATCGTCAGCAGCATGTTTTACGACTAAAAAACAAAACAAATAAGAAAGGATACAGTTAATACCGGTAATATATTAGAAACTTTTAACTATCGTGTGAGCTCAGTGCTTGAAGTAAGTAGTTTAGCCGAGACCGATGTTCTCGCTGGTGCAATCGGATCGTGCGAGTGTAGAATCCTCAATTCCTCTCTCCGTACCAGACGCGTTTTGATCGAGGCAAAAAGCACAGGCATACCGTAAATAATTTGTATATTTCGTGAATTATTCCTCCTCTTTTTTGTACATATCAATAAAGATCTCTTAATACAAATGTCTCGGACAATGGTCGCATCGTCATTTACGTATTTAGTCTAGCTAATTATCAAATGCACGGGAATCTGGAGAGAGAATGTGTATCAAGGTCGCGACGGAAACGTTATCGAGGATCAGGATCGATTTCGGTCTTTGGGTATTCCGACGAGCAGATGATTCTTCGGCGTGCAGCTCGTTGGCCGAAGTTTGGCCATGTGAACGACGTAGCCGAATTCTTCCGCTTGCAATCTGCGATCGGTGTCGATGATAGCCATGCACTCGTTACCCTGACGGGTTTTCGCGTTCTTCTCGTCGTGGGTCTGATCGGCCGCGTGGCCGAGTATCAGGTAGTCCCTCGTCTTCATGCGTTCCCGAAAGATCTCGCTTCTCGGGTACGTTATGTGATGGCAATCGTGAACGGAACCGTAGCAGCACGGGCAACTGACGAAAATGGCTTTTCTCCGTATGCAGTGTTGAATCACGAGATCGGTGGCTACGCCGCAGGCGTGCAGCGACATGCCGATGTCGAAGTTACCCTTGAAATAATCCAAATTGCACTGATAGAACTTAACGTTCGTCAGTTGCAATTTTTTGACTCTCTCCTTCGATCGATTCAGCGACTCTTCCTTGTTCTCCAGCAGCACAACGGTGCACAGCGGCAGAAGATGAGCCACGAGTATACCGAGATGACCGCTGCCCGAGCAAAAATCGACGATCACGTCGCCCGGCTTGGCGAGACTTAAGACGGGCTTGCAGAGATTCTCGAGTTGCTCGAATTTTCTCTTCAGTCGCGACATCGGCAAAGCTCCACCGTCCGGTCTCGCGTCGTACGGCACTTCGTCCCAGTCCAGGACAATTTCCACGCCGAACGGTTGTTCCTCGAGCTCCGAAACGATCGGCAATTCCTCGACCAGTCGCAACGAACTTTCGATATCCTCTTGCCTCGTGTATATCCGATTGCGCGGCTTGTATCGCTTCGGATCGCTCTTGTACAGACTCTGCTTCTCGACGACCGGTAGGACGTAACTGGTCCGATAAACTTGACCGGTTTCGAGCGATATGCAAGACAAGCATTCTTTGATTAGCTCGTTCTCCGTTATTCTGTCGTACCACTTGGCTGTGAGCGGCAACAGGCTCGACAGGATTTCGTTCGATACGAAATTCGAGAATATATGAAAACACACGAAAATTATGATATCCGCGAGGGTAACGTAAGAACCCTCGGCGTACAAGTGTTCCGGCACGACGCCGCGTTTCTGCGTCGCGACTCCGTTCAACGCGAACTTCTTCGACATCGTGTACTTGTAAACGTTGTGCAAACGCACCGGCTCCGACATGTGAGCCTCGAAACGCGCCAACGAACAGGGCAACGACGATTCGGCGAGACTCGTCGAGTTCAACGTATTCAGCGTCGACAGTAGATCGACCTCGCAGAATTTCGTCCAAACGCTCGATTCCGAAGGCGATAACAGACACGAGTCCTTGAAGCCGAGCAACGTTCGACAGTGATGCTCGGCATCGCGCGCTATCGTGCCCTTGACGATCTGTCGCAAACTCGCGCACAGACCCGCGACAACGCTGTTCTCGTTGACGATCACGTTCGGCAATTCGCAGGAACCCGCGTAATACGGCAAATCCTCGGGATTCAATAATTCGCAATTAAATTCGCTAATATTTACAGAATATCCTCGTCGCTCGTCGCTCCCGATCGCGATCTTCACGAGTCGGACTCTGGCGTCGGAATCGCAGTATTTCATCGCGAAGAGACTTATCACCGTTTCGATGGGCGCCGAGCAAAGAGAATCCTCCAGAGAAAAATACTCGAGGTATATCTCGTCCGTTTTCTTCATTGTGAAAATTGAAAAAAAAAGAGATTTGTACTATCAAACGCTGTTTCTCAGTTGTCTCGCCACTTTCCTTATGACCCTCTTTCTCAATATGTTCTCTCTCCAGAATACGCTTATACACGATAACATTGCCAGCCCGCACATGGACCCTTCAAATTTCCAGAACGATTGCTCCTCCAACCAGGCAACTTTGTCGCAACTGAAATTTTTTGTTTTTTTCGAATTATTAGTTTATCTGGTAAAAAAATTCCAAAGAAATTACAACGGGAGTGAAAAAAAACAGAAAAATTACCTTCTCGTAACAGTTACACCGTTTTTACATTTGAGCACCTCCTTGTACCTGGCGCGAACGCAGACTCCTATGCTCTCGCTCGCTATTTCGAAAGCCGTGCACGGATGACACTCTGATATGACTTCGTATTCCTCATTGGCCGCGCATGTGGTATTGTTCTCGAAACTCACCACGAACGGCTTGCTATTGGAACTGTCGGTCCAGTGACTCTCTACTATCAGAGCGAGTATGGTGAGTCTGAAACAACAATATAATAAGAATTATAACAATCATAATAATCATAATAATTTATTTGATAAATATACCCCTATGCAGTAATACATTTTTTTTGACAATTTTAATACAAAATTGTACGACAAAAATGAAAAATAATTTTTAAAAGACGAAACTCTGAAACGATGGTAATAATTTTAGAAATTCTTCCTTCTGCAAGAACAAGTTTTTTTCAAGAGCCATTTAAAAGAGAATTCTTGAACTAATAGAATATGGATTATTCCAGACGTCAATTTGTGACGTATCTTTGAGATTATTCGCGATGTGTTTAGATAACCTCAAATGACGAGATAGCGTATATCGAGCACTGACCCTCCTAACAGTGTGATACCGAGCAGCATGCGCTTCTTCGTGCACGATTCGATCATTTTGCTTCGTTCGTTCGGCACTCGTGCGATTTAAAACGATTTCTCAGCAATTTGTTTCATTGGTGAAAAAAAAAGAAAAAAACAGTGTATTTACAATGGTGAATTCACTCGTGAGTATCCCGGGGGGGCAACGACGACAGATTTTGACAAACGTCGAGAGGGCGACGCCATGAATGAAACGGACTTTGGAGTTTCACCGGCGCGCATGCGCCGCCCCAATTGGCCGTGGACGTAGTTATGTGTATTGTGTACGGGGACATATGGATACGCGTATATGTGTATATCCATACGGACGCGGTCAAGAATATCGCGGCTCGTGTATTCTCTGGTGGATGCAGGTGCAGAGTTCCGCTTGTCTGTCCTGTCAGTCGGCGAGTGTCGATCGGGCCGGACACGGGAACTCTCCATCGGGGTGTAGCCCGATTTCGTTCGGACAATCCAATTCGAGATAATCACAGTGGAAGCAGCGATCTCCCGAGGATTCAATCACCACGGTAAGACCTCTCTTTTTCTTCTTCTTATCTCAACAATATTCTCGAATATTAACTCTCGATCTTCCGTTAAAAAAAAAAACAATTCTGTCAAATGTGTCAAAATCGAATTCATCGCGAAATATCACGCTACAACGCCAAGCTGTCAATGTCAAAATGTCATCCCGCGTGTCAAATTTCTTCCACGGATAAAAATTACATTTTTCGAGCCACATTTGCAAGAATTATGAGAATTAACGTGACAATTCGATTATTCGGTCCATACAATTGCTTTTGTTCATTTGTTTGTTATTAGTCGCGAGCCTTGAATAATTTTTTTTTAATGGCAATATTAATTTGCATACATTAATTGACGTTACGTCAATGATTATAATTTTGTCTATTTTCTTTATTTATTGCTGCTCATCATTTTGTTCATCGACCAAAAAATCACTGTACGTAAAAGTGACGATTGACGCTATGACGAATTATTATTTGAACATTAGAAGTGTCGAGCGAGACGCAAATTAAATTCAATCGAGCCTATTCACGATTCATGATATTCTTTTTCTCCGACTCTGTATAGATGTTGTCGGGGATAGACAAATGAGAGATGGTACAACGTCGGGCTGTATGAACGATTATTACCCTCTTAGAGGTACAATTGAGCAGGCATAACCTGGTTGAATGGGGCAATGATCTCTACTACGTATCTTATGTACGCTTAGCGTTTACTATTCTCGACATGGACGGCCCTTGCCTTCACCAATTCATCACGGCGCCCGTTAAGAATTGTCTTCAATTGCACCGTATTAGACAGTAAGAATAATTTGCCCATTGGTAATGAAATTCTGCCCTGGTTCTGTATCTTCCCTTGCCCCCGAAACGCCCCCTCCCCCCCTTTTTGATGTAATAAGCATCAAACAAGTAGTTTAGTCTGTGTTGGGATAAATGAAAGAGGGACACGCTGTTTTTTCAAATTAGGTCACCGCATCATTTACGGAAGACCGTTGGCATGAAATGTTGACTGTAAATGCGCACAGACTCGATTATTGCATGATACGAAATTGCCAGACGATTTTATCTAACAGGAATCCCGATGGTAGAGCAATATTTCCCAAACCTCCAGTCTCCCAGCATCCGTGTGATTAATTTGACTGATGTTTAGCTAATCGATTAACTAATTCATTATGGAAAACGAAGGCTCGACTCGTTAATTTGATGGCTTATTTTATGTCGTACACGCGCAACCGCGTATCGTGCACGTGCTTGTTGTGCTTTTTTTTAGCCTCGACGTCGCTCGGATCGCATTGAAAAAAAAAAAGTCTAATGACCGATAACGGACTTCCGTGGACTTCGAGCTTCCTACGTGAACGATGCGAGGCCAAACCTCTAACTCGTACAATCGGAGCACATCCTTTTTGCAATTCTGTGCCGCGAGCTGCATCGGTAGATTGGACGCATTTTTATCGTTGCGATTGTTTGACAAAAAAATGAATAAATCGTTTAGTTTTGTTATTGCAAAAACGAAAAGACATTGGCAACGTTTCGCACGGAATTGCCGTACTGATACAATAAAAACTCCGCAATCGCAACGCTTCAGAAACCGATTGATATCGACAATCAGAAATAAAACGACAATTACTTGAGACATCTTAATATCCGCAATACGTGACTGCTTCGAACGATAACTTCGTTATTGAACTCTGGGCACGTATCCGGGGTCTCATTGTTGATTATCATGAATAAGTGCAAGTGCGATTAACGCGCAGCGCCTCCGCTTGACGTGCCTAATGGAATCGATGAGCGGGCGCGCGATTCATTGGGTATCATTTACGCTAATTAAACAATCCAACGTTGAGACTGTTACCCGCTCAACGGGAAGCCGTCATTAACAATATTGTTGCGCAATAATACGATTCCTGTTATTACGCAAGGAGACAGCTTGGTTTTAACGTTTATGTAACGAAAAGCCATACGACGATATCGATAAACCTTGCGGTCTTCGTGACCATCTCTCGTGCTCGTAACGCTTGTACGATATTCGGTCGTTGTATTAATACAATCGCACATTTTCGCCAAACGTGTCGGCAAGTGAATTCTCTTGCATGCTAGTGTTTCACGCGGTGAACCAGTAATACCGCGGTAATGCGACTCCAAAAGTTGAGTATCAATGTTACTCGAATTATCATGATTCGCGGTGCATTGGGATTAAATCGCGAATCTTAGATGGAACTTTAGCTCGTAGTTTCGGACGGAGTATTGTGCATGATACCGTTCGCTTGGCAGTAATGAAGATCGACAGATTGTAGAATCTTTGTAAGCCATTGGGCAATGTATCGATCGACTCGATCGGGAGATATCGATAATCTTGAAGTGAGCCGTCCCGTCGGCCGTGCTCAACGGTGAACAATGTTCCAGAGTCAAGTGGATGAATCCACGGGCAAGTACGAATGAGGCTTACGTTCCAACGTACATCGAGCATCTGGCGAACGTGATAACTCATGGAATATGGGTTGTTCCGTCGCTATTGGGAGGCCTTGAACTCGTCAAACGCTCGTCAACATGGACCCAACTGGTATCGGCGTGGGTGTACGGCACGTCCCTTCTCCTCGTATTCGCCGTCTCCACGTTCTTCCACAGCGTTCATTACTGCAATCACATGTAAGTATTGGTTATCAACTTTGTAACGATGAAAAAACGAACAAAACAATTACTACTCGTGGTGGCCAATGCGGCAGTGAAAATCTAGAAATTCAGGCAAGGGAATAAAAAAAAATTGGAACATTGCACCCTCATTTTGTTTTCAATGTCATCGACAAAGGTTTGAATGAGAAAGATATTCAACCAGCTTTGGCTTCCTTATTAGAGAAAGCTTTGTGAACGACGTTAAAAACAAAATCAATAAGCGATGTGCAAATCTAATTTGTATGCTTCTATGGTTCGATTTAATTCTAAGTATGACCTAAAGAAATACCGAAAAAAACTTGCATTTGAGGTAAAATAGCAACTTTCCTACGATCTTCCCTCTAAAAAGTCATGTGAAATTGAAACGATTAATTCCCGTCAAATTTCATATCGACTATCGAATTGAAATGTTTCAGGACAAAAGAGGAAACAAAATTAAGTTCAACGATGCAATTCTATAAATCAGTTCATATAATTTTCCATCATCATTACTTATTCTTCTTTTACATCGATGACCTCATTGATCAGATACTCGTGTTTACCCTATATTGGATTCTAGTCAGGGACACAATTATAATTCGGTCAGGGAATTTCGTTCTCCGTTTCCATCGGTCGCCATATATTAATTACATTCTCAGCATGCACAACTCAAGAAGAGATATTGAATTCAATGCAGGCAATTGAAGGACGTGCTGCATCGATGCGATCGAGCAATGATTTACGTATTTATCGCTGCCACATATTTCCCATGGTTGATGATTGAAGACTGTCCCGACAATATCTGGCTTCCAATGATGCGTTATATCGTCTGGATAATGGCAACATTGGGCATTCTGTATCAGCAAGTGTTTCACGAGCGTTACAAGATGCTGGAGACGATATTTTACTTGGTAATGGGAATAGGACCGAGCGTCGCCGTGATCACTGTCGTGAGTATCGCCAATCGTATTATCGACGGAATCGAAGAACAAAAGAAATTGCGTTTGTTGGCAATGAAATGTCGTCGATATTATAGAACAAGTTTGACAACATCGGCGAGCTGAAGACCGGAGGATTGATCTACATAGCCGGTATAGTGTTCTTCAAGTCCGACGGGCGAATTCCATGCGCCCACGCGATCTGGCATCTCTTCGTTGCCGGTGGTGCCGGATTTCATTATTACGCGATACTTCAACACTTGTATCCGCCGACGATGGATCAATTGGACGGAACGATCGGCGGGCCGGCACTGCCGGATTTGTTCGACTCGCACGTCGAGCTTTAGAAACTTTGAGACTCGTACGCAGATCTGCATCGATCTCTATTTACATAATATTTATATATATATATACAGATATATAATTGCTAGAACGAAGTCAGAGAGAGAAGAAAAAGAAAGAAAATCCAACAAAGATGCCGTACTCGGCGTATCCATTTGCTAGTTCGATAAACCAATGGTTGAAGTCAGTTTTCTATATGTATAAAAAAGAAAAGAAGAAATGAGTCTAGTTGTAATTACGAGTATAATCAAAGGCTCGAACGTTATATACATATATTTTCGTAAAAGCCCGGATGAAATCGTAAAACGATCGAAAAATCGACGGGAAAGCAACGAGAGTCGTGCGCTTGCGTGGCGCATGCGAACGCACCGACAGTGCTCGTCCCCGAATTTAATTGTTCTTGCCACGAAAAATCCGGGCGTCGATCTTTCATTCGGTCATGTACCATTTGACTGAACTATTCTATAGTTAACGAACCATAGACGAACTTTTAACGTGTAATTACCTATTAGGAAAAGTAATTATCATCGGAATCATGTCGTGTACCTGATGTTGATTAGTCAAAAGAAAGTGGGCGAGTGTCTATGTAACGAATGGACCGTAGGAAAAAAAAACAAACGAAGAATTGGAACGGAGACGGGAAAGACTGTTGCATCTCAGATAATTTAAACAAGCCAAAAAGAAGAAAACGATTAATGAACTGCTAGTATTCCGGTAGAGTGGAAGAACGGAGAGTGATTCCCGAACGGAGCCAAAAAAAACATAGGAAACAAAAAGAATAAAATAAATCGAGTCGAGCGATTTGTAATTAGGTGATTTAATACGTGACTCGTAAGTCTCGCTCGAGCCGAGATAATCGAATTTGTCGTCTCTGTGCGAGTAGAAAAAAAAAGACGAATCGTAGGTGTCGTTCATCGTAGGTGATCGAATGTACGCGATTGTTATATTTTTTTTCTTTCACTGTTAATACTTTTTAATATCTTTTTATATTGTATATTTAGGTAAGTGATGTGCCTAATGAATTTTTTTCTTTATTTATACGCGCATTTCGATGCGGCAGTGCCGAATGTATTCTAGCGAATTTTTTTCTTTTTTGTCAATCGACTGCCCACATCGAATTCAAAGGCTCTCTCATCACTTACCCAATCCTTCGTACCCGAACAGTCGCAATGTAGACGTGTGCCAAGATTTTTTTAGGATAAATTAGCCATTTAAACGAAATAAAAAGAATAAACAAAAGCGAGTAAGAGCGTACTGGTCAAATGCTCGCGAGTTATGCAACCCGCCGAGAGACACGACGAAAACACGCGCGCGCGGCAAAGGACACGTCCGAGACGTTCTATAGTTATGTAAACTACTCGTACTCGAGTTACGCGAAGACAGTGAGAGTACTTGACCCGAAAGCCTAAAGTGGGTTACGCAATTACATACCGAAATCGCATAATTGTCGACGAATCGAAAGCTCCGTTGAGTACTCGCATCGTCGTTTGGAAATTGTAATTATAACATTAAATTGTCGTAGATATTGAAAATATTCGTTTATCCGCCGAATATAACGTAATGTATTGCAAGGTCAAGGGTGATACGCGATCGTTTGTCGCGACAACAGCAGATATGTATACAACAGATTTTAAGGAGTACTGCCGGAATGTTTCCTTTCGTTTTTTTTTTTAAATAAAATGCATGGTTTGCAAAGTACAAAATTGTTTCGATATCCTGCAGTGGCGATTCGTCGCCGAATTCAATGTCATCGAAAATCCAATCAGCGCGGTATGACGTCGAGAAGTATAATTAGCTAAATAAATTATTCGGTGGCAATTACGTACGCGATGAATTGTACCGTGGCGGAAAGAGCATTGACATGAGAACGATTGTTTCCATGGTGACGAATCCAGCGTACGAACGTCAACACATCGATGACCGAGGGCAGTCGATGTCAGGGTCTCGCGATGCACGGACGCGGAATAAATTTAATTCCATAATGAAGCCAAAACGAGAAATCCCGTGCGAGGTACAATATTGTTTTCTTCACAACGACTTCGCGCCCTGACCCCCCTCACGCCCCTCGAATATTCGCGACGAAGACTTGAAACACGGAGAGTGCAAAAAAAACATTGTAAATTGCCCCAAGAAATCATTTCTGTTTTCATCATACCGACATTGAAACAATACAAATTTGACCGAGTGCCATACATGAAGATTGCCATACTAAATAGAAACAAAAATGGATAAGAGTGCGATCGACGATGCTGGAGTGACTTTGTCGAGCGGCATAATGGACAAATTGCCGTCTTGGCTCATGGAGATGAACGAGTGAGTGTGAATTTATTTTGTCGTAGATTAATCGTTTATCGAAGCTTGGACTGAGAAAAGAGATTATTTACAGTTAACGAATGTGCAGTTGCGTCATATTTAATTAGGTCCTAATGAAGCTCAACAAATTTTTTCAATGTTCAACTAATTTTGTTCTATTCCAAATAGATTTTAATTAAACGATAACGCACTAACCTATTGAACTATTTTATAGCATCATTTTTTCAAAATCTAAATATTCATTTCGCTATATCGATCTGTACGTTTGTTAACTGCAAATGAATCCTTTTTTTAATTGAAAAAATTACCTGATGTTTTAAAATGCGTCTATTATTCTACAGGAGCGTTCGGAAATTGAATCAACGGGACGACTATAGCTCGCTGCCTATGGAAACTTTTGGATTAGAAACCAAATTAGCGGGAGCGAATTACAGCTCGTGCTCCGAAATCAGTGACAAACAGGAAGGCAACAATAATCCGTGAGTATCCCAAAGAAAAAAGCATTGTACATAAATAATCTTTAATGAGTTTCTCATTAAAAAAAACAGGGGTGCAACATTTAATCTGGGCACTTTCAAAGACATCGACGATACTATCCTCTTGAAAGCCTACGCGAAGAATCCCTACGAGAACAGTAAAAAATCCGATAGAAGTGGATGCAACGTATCGAATCGTTCCACCGCTCCGATATTCGGTTACAATTTCGTGGACAAGAATGAAGAGGATCTCGACGATATTGCCAAGCGCAATCGATACGTTGGTAGGAGCGCGGTTGAATCTTATCCCCAATCGCGGATAAAATGGGACGAGAAGACTTCGAGCGGCGGTGCATCTAATCGCAGAATGAAATCATCCGATCCGAGGCCCTTCAGAATGTTGGACTCGGGCCAGATATTGGCCGAGGAATCGCGACGGGATGCTGACCGAAGGGAACGACGAGTGTCTCTTTGGGAAACAAAGTATGACAAAAAAAACGACACAATGTCAGAGATATCGTCGATCGATAATACGGCCTTTCGACAATCATCGGAGGGACTTGAACTTCCGATAGGTCAGTGTCGACAATGTAACGTTTAATCGTGACCGAGTACTTTACAATGAAAACGGTAACGAGGAGATTGTGAATTCATTTTGGCGATTATCCGATAACAGGAATCGTTAGAAGAAAACAAGACTATCTAGCGGGTGTTGTACCGCGCGAGGATATACCGGGAGTGGACGGAAAATCAAAGAACGACGTTTCTAATCTCGTACTCGAAGGTTCGCGCATTCGGCGGAACAAGAAGTCGCGCGATAGGATCAAGCGGGACGATGCGAGTGCCAACAGTTCGAACGAGCGTGTTAAAAATCTTTATCATTACGAGCGCTATCCGCCGAAAGGTAGGCAATCGTGATTGAATTGAAATTCAATGTATCTACTGGCAGAAATCACGATTTTTTTGAATATCAATAAATGCATGTAATCCGCAAATTGTATGGTAAATTGAAAAAATTATCAGTCAAAAAAAGAAGCGCTTTTGAGCACCCCAAGCGGATGCAACTTTCGTGCAAAAATGCTTGGAAAGAAGAGACAAACGATCGTCCCGCGAAATCGGTAAAGGGAACTTGTGGAATGTTTTTAGATAGCGATCGATACAAGGAATTTATAATACCAGAATTGCCGCATGGCAATCATTTGACTATCGATATTTTGAGCACCTGGGGCGACAAATATTTCGTCGGCTTGAACGGCATAGAAATTTTCTCCGCCACAGGTGAACCCGTTTTTGTTACTGAGGTGAGACTGAGTGAGTTGTTTGTACATTTTTATCATTAATTAGTGTTTCTTTATGTGTTCAGAGTTTTTCCTTTTTTTTTACAGATACATGCAATACCACAAGGAATTGACGAGCTTTCAGAGTCCATAAACGATTCCAGAACAGTTGGGAATCTCATAAACGGAATAAACAGAACGAGGGACGATTTGAACATGTGGCTTACGCCGTTCGTGGAAGGCAATCATCATTACGTCCACATGACCTTTCGAGAAGCCGTGAATGTTGCTCTAATTAGAATATGGGTAAAATATCATTATCACGAATGAGTATACATATACATATTTCATAATTATGCCGCTCGTTTTCTGCATAATGGGGAATTAAAACGGCGAACGAATTCTGAAAAAATTATTATATTTCCACATTCCTAACTCGTTAATATTTTAAAAAATGCAAGCTAAGTCTATGAGAAATAACAGTAATGAAAGCTAAATCAGTTCAATCTACAAAAATCCGTATTGCTTAAAAAGTCGTTCGTATTACACAAAAATGTTCAACGAGAATTATTTCCTTTTCAAGATTTTACTTTGATTCATTTACCATACAATTTTTTTTGTTTCTAAATTTTCCCGGACTGGTTTTTAGCTGACCAGAGCGCATCTACGAATACTCGTAATTTTCGTATCTTTGCAGAATTACAATAAATCGAGGATTCATTCCTACCAAGGTGCCAAGCATATTTTGCTCATGCTGAACGACGTAATGATATTCGACGGTGAAGTCGCTCGGGCCTCGGGCGACGTTATTGGGAGTATCGATACCTTCGGCGACGTGAGTTATGCATCCAAGCGATACGACTAGAACCAATTTTTCGAAGGCTACAATGAGCGGAATTGAAATTGCAGACAATACTCTTTACGACCGACGAGAACATTCTCGAATCTGTGTCGCGAAACGACGAATCCTTCGGAAACATCGACGAGTCTTTCGTCGAATCGGCGGAGAAGGAGATGGAAAGACCGATCACCGGAGCTACCGATATCAGCGTATGTGGTACTTTAACGATTTTCGATATTCGAATGAAACTTTAAGCTAAAAGAAAAACATAAGTGAATAAAGAAAACAAACTCCTTTTATCGCCGCGCAGTACGGAGTCGTCATCGACGAGAATGCTGCCGTCGATAAATTCAGCGAAACGAGTACGAACGACAGAAACACGATGTCGATCGCGTGTAAAGAAGTTAAGCTCGTGCTGTTATCTAACTGGGGCAACTACAGTATGATTGGTAATCGACGAATGACAGTACACACGCTTTAGCAATTCATGAAGGGGTAGATATGAAATTTTCAAGAATGCGACGTAACGACTTTTGCAGGTCTCAATGGAATAGAAATGATCAACGACGAATACACGCCGGTTCCCATGTCTCAGGCCGATTTGGACTGTAATCAGGACAAGAACAACATAATGCGTCTCGTCGATGGGAATTACTTGACCGCGGAGCCGTCCCACATGTGGGCTACGCATTACACGTCCGACAGCGAAGTTATCATAACGATAACGTTTCACGCCGAAACTTATCTGACGGGAATGAGATTCTGGAATTATAACGATTCCATGGATCTATCTTTTTGTGGTGTTCGTAAAAATGTTCATATTTCTCGAAGCTTCAGCGATTTGCGTAGTTTCAATAGAACGCTTCCTTTTTCTTCAAGGTGAAACAAGTCCAGATCGAATTGGATGGAAAGCCATTGTTCGATAAAGAATTCAAGGGTTTCACGTTGAGAAGAGCACCGGGCCATTGTCAGTACGATTTTTCGCAAGAAATAAGCTTTATCAATCGGCCAAACGTGCAGGACTATTCTATTACTCCGGCACTACCGAGTCCTCATGGAATTACGGCCGCTGAGGGTGAGTATCGCAAGTTTGCATTAAGGAGACCTCCAAGAAACTTAAAAAATATTTATATTATTTATATCTTTAGTTAAAAAAATAAAAAAAAATATAAAAAAAATATATTTAAAATTCTTATTCAAATAATAAGATACTCAAAAATATTTATTAGTTTGTGATTATTGAATATATGAATATTTTATAGTTCAAGTGTTCGTGAGACATTTTTTCTAATATTTGTTCTAAACGTGATTGAACAGATTCTGCAATCAGCATCGATTACGAAGCGCCAGTAATGCCTCAGGGATTCGTGTACCAAATAATAATATTTTCTACGTGGGGAGATCCGTACTACGTCGGTCTCAACGGAATAGAGATCTTTGATGCTCATGGCAAACCTATCGAGTTGACGGAAGACAGTAAGTTTTCTCGACCAATGCTCAGAAATGCATTATTGTAATACTAATGGAATCTTCCAGATATAGCCGCATATCCGGCTAGCGTTAATATCATCGAAGGAATAGATAACGACATTCGTACACCCGACAAACTCATCGATGGTACAAACGACTGTGCGGATGGGCAACACGCGTGGCTCGCTCCGATTCTGCCAGGGGAGGTAATATATATCGCCTCTACAATGTTCCAATTTTTTTCTAGGCAAAACACTAATTTTATGCTGTTTTTTTGAACAGACGAACAGAGTATATATCATTTTCGATACACCTGTAATGGTGTCGATGATAAAATTGTGGAGTTACATGAAAACTGCACAAAGGAGAGTCAAAGAATTTGCGGTAAGTTAAACACAAATTCAGATAATGTTCCTGACGGTTTAAATTTTTTTTCGAAGTAGTTCACTTCTTTCCACATTTTTTATCTTTGAAATTTTTTTTTTAGATTTTAGTGGACGATCTCCTGGTATATAACGGATCATTGGACAACAATGCTCCAAGCGGCGTTGTTTATTTCAGTAACGAGAACAACAATTTTCACAAGCAAGAAAATGGACTGCTGAGGTACGTGAAAAAGACAGGAAAACGAAGAAAAACAGAATTCGCGTCGATTTCGTAGTTTCGATTGATCGTGAAAATTATTCTTTCGATAGTATCGAGCACGAGATAAGTTTGCTCAATTTGGAGCGAAGCGCAACGTCGGCCGGCGATTTTATTCCCGATCCGTCTCTTCGACCCCACACGTCTCTACCTCCAACGAAAATACATCGATCCGCATAGTTAAAACGTTGTATACAATTTTATACTGTTAGGTGAATAAATGTCCACGTGATAAGGAAAAAAAATGTCTATATTTACGTTCCGCCTAACCTATCGTTCTCGCGATCTCTTACAGCAGCGTGTATGTATATATCGTAGTTGCGGAAGTGCATGCGGAATGAACAATGTTTTACATAAACATGCGACGCGTGCAAGGTGTTGAAAAACAATATCTTACCGACGTGCACATCTCGTGAGTTATTTATAAACAGAGAAAAAAAACAAGGACACGTGTCACGTACTAATCAACGCCGGTATGCCACATCGTGGACAACTGCACGCTGCACGTGATCGCACCGTTCGGCACGGAGAAGGTGGGCGTGTTTTTCACACAAGGGAGCAGCAGTTCCCTGCAACACTCGCAAGAGACTCTTTCCGTTGATTGGTCAATCAGTTTTGATGCGATTGCATTTATCGGCCGCGACTCGCTTACTTACCTCGGTCAATTTAGCGGTGCGAATTTGAATTTACAATGTTTTTAAAATGTTTATCGCTTGTTAGTCATTTGTAGGTGACTGTTGGATTAATTATAAAGTTTATTAGATATTATATTGAATGTTATTTGGAAAACAGAAACTTATTTCAAGATAGCGGAAGTGAAACGTTTTTGTACTTTTTTCATTTCTATTTGACTTCGACCGATGCGCAATTGTTTGAACGTGAATTTGCTGATTAGAACGTTACCTATAGGCCCGAAAAGCTCATCAAGCACGATTTGAAATCTCGGAGGTACCAACATTTAGGCGCGAAAAAAGAACCGCCGTTCAGACCACCATGATGGCATAATCGGTCAGCTGTGTTTGACAGCCGCAGAGTTTAATTGCGCTTGCTGCTTTTTCTTTTGTATATTTTAGACACGAAAACAAAGAGTTTCGCATGCGTGGTAAATACTTAATTTCATTGCAATGTGAATCGTGCATATAACGTTAGTTTAAAGTGTCAACGGCAAAATGAACAGTGCCGATGAGTCCGCGGTTTCGCGCGAATTACGTTTACCCGTCCGCGACGTTTCCGAAATCTCGGCATTCGATCGTTAGCGAGTATTCCGTCGAAGCTGAAGAGTTCGAGAATAATAGTTGAAAAAATCATAAATTCACGATGGATATCTTGAAGTCGGAGCTCGACGTTCCCGTGAAGTACATGGAACAGTTGGACGGCGAAATATGCGCGACAGTACACAGAAATTGGTTAGCCAATTTGTGGAACATCGACCCGATGCATTTTTTACACACAGCAGCTTGTCCGCGGACGAGATCGCGGCGAGGCCGTCGCTCGACGAGTTGGGACCCAATTAGATGAGAATTTACGTCAAGGCAAGTTTGAACTTACTTCCGAAATGGTGCGTCATTTTCGTAGACTTACTTTTAACTGTTTATTTAATGGCCAAACAATTCACGCCGTTTTACGATAAATATTTAAAAAATGCAATACCATTGCTGAGGGACAGACACTCGACGGGCGCGAAGGTGCAGCCGGAGTTGACGTTCGCCCAACTGCTGCACTACGTTGCCGAAACTAATTACCGGAATTTGTGAAAGGAATCGTGCAAAAAGTATTACAGTAAGTGCGACACAAAAAAAATTGATGAAAAACGACAATTTGTGTGATTTTTATTTATTTATTTTTTGCAGGTCTGTGGAACACTTTAGAGCAGAAAGAACAATCGTACGTGATACCTAGTAGCAGTGACGTCGCTGTAATGCGCGAAGTACTGTCCCGCATGTACAAATGTTCGGTGATAAAAATTCACAATGCTCAAGTGATCGCTGTAAATCCGAGAAGCACCAATCATTCGCACTGCAATCTACTTCCTACGTTGCTCGCCGACGGCTTTCATGACTTTTTATGAGCAGACGGCGCAGTATTCCTTGCAAGAGTGAGTATTTTCAATGATTTACATTAGTCAACCGGAAAAGGCAGATAAACAGCCTAAAAAGTTAAGCACAATTGAATCCCGATTAACCGGAGAGCCGGATTCGAAAGAAACCCGTGATAATCTAAATCACACTGAATTCTAACGAAACGACAAAATGTTATATAAATCTATTTTCGTTTTGTTATATAAATTTGTTTACGACTATGATTTGTTTCAACTTCAACATATTCGATGAGTACGTGAAAAACTAGTACTTATTCAAATATTTATTTATGAAAATTGTTATTATATTCAATATTTAATATTTATAATTTTATAAAAACAAAAGAGACCACACGAGACAAATTTTTGCAAGGTTCTATATATATGTAAAAGGAGTAATCTGTTAATAAATATCAATATCAATATCAATATCAATATCAATATTCTACAATGTCCAATTTTCAAAGATCGTTCGATATGTCAGTGCGAACCCGGCGCAGGCTAACCTCTCGGAGCAAACCCACGGGTCAACTGGAACAAGCACAAATTTACGATATTAAAAAAAAAAAAAAGAAGATTTTTCTCTCGATTCAATTACGCTTTTCATAGTGTCAATCGATAAAAAAAATCCTACCTCGTTATTTTGAAGACAGACCATAATCTTGGACATGTATTCACATTGATTTTCACCACCTGTAGAAAGGAATATTTGTTCAAAACGTGAGCTGTTTAGTATTGACCGCATCGAGTATTAAGATTTAGAAATAAAACGAGGTTCATACTTTCTTGGAAGCAAACATTTAACATGTTAACGATTTGGTCACGATAGGCTAGAGTACTCGGGATAGCGGCCGATATTAAAGTTGCATTTACGGTGCCATTCGCCGTCAGCTGCTCATCCGAATAATACAGAATTATTGGTTTATCGCAAAATTCCTTGGGCAGTATCTAGTTTAGCTTCTTGTCGCTTACCATTCCCTGTTCCCTCCACATACATGCCACAAAACATCCCGTGGTCGTATTCCTTAGATCGGATGCGCTTACCGTCTTTGTGTAATCAGCACTACTCATTCCAGTTTCAGAGGAGCATTTTTTCATGATAGGGTCAACCGCCTCCTCTCTCTGTGGTGCTCTCAGCGTCAGAGCCTAGATCGATAATCAGGGATGTGCCTCATTTAATGATGGATAATAATGTTGAATGTTAATAATAATTATCAATTAATTCCATAATAATAAATTAATTGAATATAATTAATAATTATCTATTAATTTAATGGTATTAAATTAATTAATCGATTATTTATTTATCATGATTCGATTTTTTAAATTATTGTTCAATTAATTCTATGATGGCCACTGATCTCGGATAAGTTGGAAATCTGGGAAGACACGGTATTTTTTTTTTGGTCGGGGACAATGTGTCCCAATATGAAATGATTAAAAACTACTCGGTTTTTTACACGATAGGCATTCAAAATTAATCGAAATGAAGCGTCGAAAGTCGCGAGAATTTACGTAGAAGATAATTCATACTATACACGAACGATATTTTTGTCGCTTATATGAATGCTAATCGATGGATCTGAGTTTCAACAAATTTGAATCAAACACGATGGCAAAACTTGCTATAAGCGTTAAGGTAACTAGATTGAAAAAATTTAAAAAATGCGGGCATTGAAGTTATCAATGTCGCTATTATTTCACATCACTGACTGCATTTTGCGAATGTTTTCTGCGATTAGTTGGGAACTTCATTTATCAATAAATCGTATTTACACTATAAGATTTAGTCAGGGAGAAATTATAATTTTATTCGGGGTAAGTCACGATATTTTGTTTACTGTTTTTAGCAGCCACCGTGAAATAACACGATTCGCAAAGATTTTGTTTTACTCACATACGCCGAGAGCGCAAAAATCACCACAAGACAAGCGCTACGGTACATTCTCGGGCCTTGTGTTTTGAGTTACTAATAGCGTAATAGCGCGCTTCATCCTTTTTATACCAAACTTTATCATTTTTGATGAGGGGAGTGTTCCCCAATCGCTTGACCTGAACGAGATAGCTTGCCCACAATAAATCCTGGGAAATTCTTGACCGTTCGACTTGTACGAAAAATACAACTGGTCATAAGTCATTCCTCGTATGCAAAGTCGCACTACCCATTCATTTTGAAGATACCTTGAATTGTGTCGCGTGTATTTATACGTTCATGCGAAGCCACCCACGATCATGATCACGTGAAAGAATCAAATGACAGACGACACATAAAGACATAGCGTTACGTTTAAATAAGCGGTTCTTCACGTTTTATTCACCTGAGGCTATCTATTTGTTCATTTATTTCTCCAATTAATGGGAATACTTGCTTAGAAATTTATAAACGCAAGTAAATCGTTTTTAGATCGTGTCCATCGATGAATGATTACGAAAAGAATGCAGGGCCGTATGGAATTGAATATATATCTGAATTCAGAGTTTATGAAAAGTGAATAATTACAAAGTTAGCATTAGATGTTTAAATGCTTTTTTTGTATTGTTTTTTAAGCAGGGTTTTCGACGGGACAACATTTTTTTATTTAATACTGTGTCAACAAGATTAAACGATTAAGCAGTTTGAAGTAAGAAGAAAAATCATTTTTTACATGAGCAAATGATTTTGTGCTATTTCCCTTGGCCCGCGATTTTTTAATCATTTTTTTAAATAAATTTTTCCACCACTCACGGTAACATTTTTTTTATGGAGCCTACTAGCTAAACAGATTATTTTGATTAGCTACTAAACATGACTTTACCGTTTCGATAATTTCTTATTCGAGAGATCTCAAATAAATCATATGATAAGGCCGTTATCCGTTTGCGAACAATCTTATTTGTATATAATTGAATAACACTCGCCCGTGGTTATCCCTGATCTAAATGTACAACTAACATTGATGAAAATCCTTAATAAAATCCTAGAGACATCCTCCATGATGCGAATTTTGAAAAAATATCGAAAGTAATTATGCAAGAAGACTTGTTGATCAATAATGTCCCAGATTGCACTCTTTATTCATTGTGGAAAGCGCAGTACAGAAATAATCTTTTTACAGAGCATTAACCTTCGCTTTGCTTCGATTTCTCGTTCAGCCAGACGACGGGCGCAAAGTCATAATCGCCTGCAATAAAGATAAGCCGGTGTTAAACATTATTTTTATACCAGTTTAAGAAGAGGAGCAATCTCGTCTCACTCGTGCCAGGCTCCATCGGTATCAATAACTGTAAACAACGTTTTTCAGGCATACTGTCATTTACAGCTTAAGGTAATGTAAAACGCCCACCCGCCCCGCGCTCAGTCGGTAACAAAAACTGTAAGACATGCCATTTTGAAACCATAGACATTTGAGGGAAAAGAAAATGGTCTTTCCCCGCGTTTAACTATTCCGCAGTGAAACAGAATTACCTTGCTTCTTAAATTCCTATAGTTTTGAAATGGCATGCCTTACAGTTTTGGTTACCGACCGAGTCGTTTCATCTCGCCTTAAGACGAGGCGAAACGACTCAGTGGGCAACAAAAACGATAAACAACTTTTTTCAGGCATACTGACATCACAGCTCAAAAAAAGAGTCGCATCGTATGCTAAAGTCATGTTCGCATTTAAATATATTTTTTTCATTTCTTTAACTAAAGATATAAATGATATAAATATTTTTTAAGTTTCTTGAAGGTCTCCTCCTCCAATGGCAAACCTATTGAGTTGACGGAAGACAGTAAGTTTTCTCGCAATGCCGATCCGTCTCTTCCACCCCACACGTCTCTACCCCCGACGAAAATACATCCATCCGCATAGTTAAAACATTGTATACACTTTTATACTGTTAGGTAAATAAATGTCCATGTGATACGGAAAAAAAATTGTCTATATTTACGTTCCGGCTAACCTATCGTTCTCTTACAACAGCGTGTATATATCGTAGTTGCGGGAGTGCATGCGGAATGAACAATGTATTACGTGAACATGCGACGCGTACAAGGTGTTGAAAAACAATATCTTACCGTCGTGCACATCGCGTGAGTTACTTATAAACAGAGAAAAAAAACAAGGACACGTGTCACGTACTAATCAACGCCGGTTAGCCGCATCGTGGACAACTGCACGCTGCACGTGATCGCCCGTTCGGCACGAAGAAGGTGGGCGTGTTTTTCACACAAGGGAGAGCAGCAGTTCCTTGCAACGCTCGAAAGAGACTCTTTCCGCTTATTGGTCAATCAGTTTTGATGCGATTGCATTTATCGACCGCGATTCGCTTACTTACCTCGGTCAATTCAGCGGTGCGAATTTGGGTTTCACAATGTTTTTCAAATGTTTATGGCTCGTTAGTCAATTGTAGGTGATTGTTGGATTAATTACAACGTTTATTAGATATTATGTTGAATGTTATATAGAAAACAAAAACTTATTTCAAGATAGCGGAAGGAAAATGTTTTTGTACTTTTTTAATTTCTATTTGACTTCGATCGAGGCGCAATTGTTTGACCGTGAATTTGCTGATTAGAACGTTCGTTATCTATAGACCCGAAAAGCTCATAAAGCACGATTCGAAATCTCGAAGGTACCAACATTTAGGCGAGAAAAAAAACCGCCGTTCTGACCGCCATGATGGCATAATCGGTCAGCTGTGTTTGACAGCCGCAGAGTTTAATTGCGCTTGCTGCTTTTTCTTTTGTATATTTTAGACACGAAAACAAAGAGTTTCGCATGCGTGATAAACACTTAATTTCATTGCAATGTGAATCGTGCATATAACGCTAATTTGAAGAGTCAACGGCAAAATGAACAGTGTCGATGAGTCCGCGGATTCGCGCGAATTCCCTTTACCCGATCGCGACGTTTCCGAGATCTCGGCATTCGATCGTTAACGAATATTCCATTGAAGCTGAAGAATTCGAGGATAATAATTGAAAAAATCGTAAATTCACGATGGATATCTTGAACTCGGAGCTCGACGTTCCCGTAAAGTACATGGAACAATTGGACGGCAAAATATGCGCGACTGTACACAGAAATTGGTTAGCCAATTTGTGGAACGTCGGCCCGATGCAATTTTTCACACACAACAGCCTGTCCGCGGACGAGATCGCGGCGAGGCCGTCGCTCGACGAGTTGGGACCTAATTGGATGAGAATTTACGTCAAGGCAAGTTTTAACTTTCTTCCGAGACGGTGCGTTGTTTTCGTAGGCTTACTTCAAACTGCTTATTTAATGGCCAAACAATTGACGCAGGTTTACGAGAAACATGAAAAAAATGCAATACCGTTGCCGAGGGACAGACACTCGACGAGCGCGAAGGTGCAGCCGGAGCTGACGTTCGCCCAACTGCTGCGCTACGTTGCCGAAACTAATTACCGAAATTTGTGGAAGGAATCGTACAAAAAGTATTACAGTAAGTGTGACGCAAAAAAAATGGATGAAAAACGACAGTTTGTGTGATTTTTATTTATTTATTTTTTGCAGGTCTGTGGAACACTTTAGAGCAGAAAGAACAATCGTACGCGATACCGAGTAGCAGCGACGTCGCTGTAATGCGCGAAGTACTGTCCCGCATGTACGGATGTTCGGTGATAAAAATTCACAATGCTCAAGTGATCGCTGTAAATCCGAGAAGCGCCAATCATTCGCACTGCAATCTACTTCCTACGCTGCTCGCCGTCGAGACGTCGATGGCTTTCATGACTTTTCATGAACAGACGGCGCAGTATTCCTTGCAAGAGTGAGTATTTTGAATGATTTACATCAGTAAACTGGAAAAGGCAGATAGAAAGCCTGAAAAGTTAAGCACAGTTGAATCCCGATTAACCGGAGAGCCGGACTCGAAAGAAACCCGCGATAATCTAAATCACGCTGAATTCTAACGAAACGACGAAATGTTATATAAATCTATTTTCGCTTTGTTATATAAATTTATTTACGACTATGATTTGTTTCACCTTCAACTTATTCGATGAGTACGTAAAAAACTAGTACGTAAATCTTTCCGTTATTTGTTTTTTTACATTAAAGCCAACGTTTTTTCGGTAGATTTAACCTTGCGTTACGTTGCGAAATTTTTTTAACTCGGCAAACGCGCGTTGAATCCGATCTGCGATTAATCCGAGCTCGTTAATCGGAATTCTACTTTATACGAGTGTTTGTTGTGGATTTCAGAGCCCACTCGCGGTTGTAGTTTGTGTTTTATGTGATAATTGCTGTACGTTTACGATATTTTATCTTTTGCATGGTGAAAATTGACCTCTCGTCCCACTCTATCTTGACGCGATGCGTATAATGTTTTTAGAGATTAAAAAAACAGAGTCATATCGCTATAAATATAGCTAGATTAGTGGAAATGTTTCGGTTCCCGAGATAAATCTACTGAGGACAGGAAGCATACAAGTAGCAAAAAGTTGCCAATAAGGATAGGAAACGTATCAGGATTGCCACAGGATAGATTGCACGATTAATTGCACTTTGGGGCGTTTTCGCACCCCAAGCAATCCAAAGCCATCGCTAACTCGATAAATTCTTTACGCGTATGGGGAAAAGAATCGTAGTATTTTTCATTCTCATACTCATTATTATGTATGATCGTGTCGTTCGTTTTATTTCATATTCTACAATGTCCAATTTTCTAAGATCGTTCGATATGTCAGTGCGAACCTGGCGCAGGCTGACCTTTCGGACGCATCTCACGGGTCAACTGGAACAAGCACAAATTTACGATGGTAAAAGGAGAAAAAAGAAGATTTTTCTCTCGATTCAATTACGCTTTTCATAGTGTCAATCGATAAATAGAATCCTACCTCGTTAGTTTGAAGACAGACCATAATCTTGGACATGGTTTCACATTGATTCTCACCAGCTGTAGAAAGAAATAATTGTTCACAACGTGAGCTGTTTAGTATTGACCACATCGAGTATTAAGGTTTAGAAATGAAACGAGGTTCATACTTTCTTGGAAGCAAACATTTAACGCGTTAATGACTTCGTCACGATGGGCAAGATTACTCGGGAGACTGTCCGTTATTAAAGTTGTATTTACGCTGCCATCCGCCGTCATCTGCTCATCCGAATAATACAGTATTATTGGTTTATCGCAAAATTCCTTGGGCAGTATCTAGTTTAGCTTCTTGTCGCTTACCATTCCCCGTTCCCTCCACATACATGCCACAAAACATCCCGTGGTCGTATTCCTTAGATCGGATACGCTTACATCCGTCTTTGCGTAATCAGCCCTACTCAGTCCATTTTCAGAGGCGCATTTTTCCATGATAGGGTCAACCACCTCCTCTCTCCGTGGTGCTCTTAGCGTCAGAGCCTAGATCGATAATCAGGGATGTACCTCATTTAATGATTGATAATAACGTTGAATGTTGATAATAATTATCAATTAATTCAATAATAATTAATTAATTAAATATTATTAATAATCATCTATTAATTCAATGATAAACAATTAATAAATCGATTATTTATTTATAACGATTCAATTTTTTTTATTATTGTTTAATTAATTCTATGGTGGCCACTGATCAAGGATAACTTGGAAATCTGGGAAGATACGGTATTTTGTTTGGTCGGGGACAATGTGTCACAGTATGAAATGAGAAAAAATAATTGAAAACAACTCGGTTTTTAACACGATAGGCATTCAAAATTAATCAAAATAAACCGTCGAAAGTCGAGAGAATTTACGTAGAAAAACAGTCATACTATACACGAGCGATATTTTTGTCGCTTATATGGATGCTAATCGATGGATCTGAATTTCAACAAATTTGAATCAAACACGATGCCAAAATTTGCTATAAGCATAAAGGAAACTAGATTGAAAATTTTTTAGAAATGCGGGCATTCAAGTTATTAATGTCGCTATTATTTCACATCCCTGTCGGCATTTTGCGAATGTTTTCTTCGATCAGTTGGGAACTTCATTCATCAATAAATCGTATTTACACTATAAGATTTAGTCAGGGAGAAATTATAATTTTATCCGGGGGAAGTCACGATATTTTGTTTACTGTTTTTAGCAGCCACCGTGAAATAACAACACGATTCGCGAAGATTTCATTGTTTTACTCACAGACGCCGAGAGCGCAAAAATCAGGACAAGACAAGCGCTACGGTACATTCTCGGGTCTTGTGTTTTGAGTTACTAATAGCGTAATATCGCGCTTCATCCTTTTTATACCAAAGTTTATCATTTTTGATAGGGGGAGTGTTTCTCAATCGCTTGACCTGAACGAGATAGCTTGCCCACAATATTTTCCCGGAAATTCCTGACCGTTCGACTTGTACGAAAAATACAACTGGTCACAAGTCATTCCTCGTATAACTGGGTAGTCACACTACCCATTCGTTTTGGAGATACCTCGACCTTGTGTCGTGTGTATTGATACGTTCATGCGATGCCACCCACGCTCATAATCACATGAAAGAATCAAATGACAGACGACACATAAAGACATGGCGTTACGTTTAAATAAGCGGTTCTTCACGCTTTATTCACCTGAGGCTCTCTATTTGTTTATTTATTTCTCCAATTAATGGGAATACTTGCTTAGAAATTTATAAACGCAACTAAATTGTTTTTAGATCGTGTCCATTGATAAATTATTACGAAAAGATTGCAGGGCTGTATGGAATTGAATATACACTGAATTCATAGTTTATGAAAAGTGTATAAATAAATAGTTAACATTAGATGTTCAAATGCTTTTTTTGCATTGTTTTTCAAGCAGGGTTTTCGAAGGGACAACATTTATTTATTTAATACTGTTTCAACAAGATTAAACGATTAAGCAGTGTGAAGTAAGAAAAAAAGTCATTTTTTACGTGAGTAAATGATTTTGTGCTATTTCCCTTAGCCCGCATGATTCCAGCGACTTTTTAATCATTTTTTTAAATAAATTTTTCCACCACTCACGGTAACATTTTTTTTATGGCTCCTACTAGCAAAACAGATTATTTTGATTGGCTACTAAACATGACTTTATCATTTCGATAAATTCTTATTCAAGAGATCTCAAATAAATCATCTGATAAGCCCGTTGTCCGTTTGCGAACAATCTTATTTGTATATAATTGAATAACACTCGCCCGTGGTTATCCTTAATCTAAATGTAACATTGATGAAAAGCCTTAATAAAACTCTAAAGACATCGTTCATGATGGGAATTTTGGAAAAACATCGAAAGGAATTATGGAAGAAAACTTGTTGATCAATAACGTCCCAGATTGCACTCTTTATTCATTGTTGAAAGCGCAGTACAGAAATAATATTTTTACAGAGCATGAACCGTCGCTTCGCTTCGTTTTCTCGCTCAGCCAGACAACGGGTGCATAGTCATAATCGCCTGCAATGAAGATAAGCGGGTGTTTAACATTATTTTTATACCAGTTTAAAAAGAGGAGCAATCTTGTCTCACTCGTGCCAGGCTTAATCGGTATCAATAACTGTAAACAACGTTTTTCAGGCATACTGTCATTTACAGCTTAAGGTGATGTAAAACGCCCACTCGCCCCGCGCCGAGTCGGTAACAAAAACTGTAAGGCATGCCATTTTGAAGCCATAGACATTTGAGGGAAAAGAAAATCGTCTTTCCCCGTGTCTATCTATTCCGCAGTGAAACACAATTTCCTTGCTTCTTAAATTCCTATAGTTTTGAAATGGCATGCCTTACGGTTTTTGTTATCGACCGAGTCGTTTCATCTCGCCTTAAGACGAGGTGAAACGACTCAGTCGCCAACAAAAACGATAGACAACTTTTTTCAGGCATACTGACATCACAGCTCAAAAAAAGAGTCTCATCGTATGCTAAGGTCATGTTCGCATACAACAAATCTTTCATTTTAGCTACAGTTTTGTTACCGACCGCGGCATTTCACATTCTCTTAATGTTATCTTTAGCGCTTACCTTTTGGCGACTGATGCAATCAATAGTGTTGTAGGCCCTCTCGCAGGCGTCTGCACCCGCTGCAATAAAAAAATAAAAGATTAATCACATGTGAAAAAAGACGTTAATATCACTTAAAAAATGTGTGATGGCACGAAACACACATAATTAACCCTTTTCTTCATTCTTATGATCGAGGATCTAATTTTGTATCTTCGTATGTTTTTATTGTTAAAAATCTCGAACCCCCTTGCCACGTTTATCATTCATCTGTAATCGTATCATGAGCGATACTTACGCTTGTCAGCACACGAAAGGAATGCTGCAAGAACAGTGTCTCGGCTAACAATATTTTTCGCAAGTCCCTGGTCCAGATCCGCCACGTTCAAAGTTCCATCCTCGTTCAACTGTAAAACCACACAATAGTAATTCGTATCGTTTTCTTTCCCGATAGAGGGAGCTCTGCTTGTGTGCAAAAAAAATCGAGATCTCAGTACAAAAAAGTGTTCACAATTTTCCAAAACGTCGGGAAATCATATTTGGAAAAAATGTGGAAATGTGTCGATTATTCCTTTCCAATTATTGGTATCAAATTAATCGGGAATTTATTGAAGCGTTTGAGTTTCACAAGTTGACTTTCTTCAATTTTCCAGAAATATTGATATTTTGTCACCGATAAAAGTATTTTTTTTATCTGCATTGTTCTTGGATCATATTTGAATGATATTTAGCCACACGGAAACGTTGCAAATGCAAGCAGCGGATCGCTTACTCATTTTGTTTTTAACGTTGTTGACAAAGATTCTTCTACGAGGAGCCAAAGTTAGTGGAGTTACTTTCTCATGGAGGTGCTCTTAAAGCGACGTCGAAAACAAAATGATAAATCGATATGCGACTTTTATTTGCATGATTTTTTTATATTGTTCAACTTCTTTCTGTTAAAATTCATTTTCAAACGTTCACTCACGGTTTTGCGTCCTATGAGAAGACACGCTGCGTAACAGCGGGTTTCCGGATGATCGAACGGATTCCCAGAACTGGCATGCTGGTTGCTAAGATTCTCTTCGGTTATGTTGTGCGTAGCTTTGCATGCCTCCTCTATGGGATCAACGGCTTCGTATACGCTGCCAAGCTGAAGCTAATTATTGGAAACCGTACAATTTGAACGTTCGAAATTTAGATGGGGTCTCGTCTACCCCAGTCATTAGCCATTTTATGAGAATAGCGGCTTGTCAAACTACGTACCAGTTCACGTGGTCGTTCCGGTGCCGCTGCCGATAATTGGAGAACCTATTTCAATTTCAAAGTACCAATCAATACGTGCCATTCAATCGTTGCAATGTACAAATCGTAACAATAAACACGACTTTAATAGATTGGGTAGAGATTCAGGTAGTCCTTTGGTTAAGTCTGAGGCCGCCTAAGTTTGAGGAAGCCTCAAAAGAGAATTGCGTATACTTCCCGATAGGATGAAAATCTGAAAAGAATCAAGGGTATGGAAGGTGCTGAAAAGATTGTTTGTGCATAATAATAATTCTAAGATGTTAACAAATTAATGAAAAATTAATTGTTTAACAAAGTATTTTTTTGAATACATATTAATTTTTTTCGGATTTTGAAAATCGCGTTTATGTTAAAATCGCAAATTGCGAACGTTACATGAAATTCTGAAAAAATCCGTACATATCTAGAAATATTGACGAAACATTTTCGGAACAAAAAAAATTAGCTCGCCGGGTAATTAGTTAAACAATCAATTTGTTAATAACATTTTGGAATTGTTACTGTGCGAAAACAACCTTGTCAGTACCGTCCATATGCTCGATTTTTTTTCTAGAAGTACTTGTAATCTCTCTCATTCCTCCCTCGAATTTGAGTGGCGTCAGACATAATGAAAGGACTATCTTAATCAACCGGAAATACAAGAAGGCTCAATCGAATTAAATTTTACATTCCTCCAGCATTATTTGGAATTCTATTCAGACTTCACTGAAGAATGACCTTGATTCATTCAAGAAAATACCCGAGTGATTGGTCTATTCTATAACTTTTGTATTCAATATTATATCATTTCAATTTTCTCGCCAATTCTCGTATTTTTAGATGACACTGCACCAAAATCACCGAATTTGCGTTTCGTGCGATTTTTTCTGAGCATTGTGAGAAACTGGAAATAAAGTTGAAATTCGAAAATATTCCGTAACCATTGACCTCGTCGCTTTATCGAATTAATCACTTTTTCCTTCGAATTGAATTAATCACCACAAAATTCGAAACCTCATTGATCGAAGTACTTACGGATGCCGAGAGAGCGCAAAGCGCAACAATGTTAAGGCTTAGATACATTTTTTCTGTAATTAATTTAATACACGGCACTAGAATTATTACATCGTCCCTGAGTCAGCTATGCTTTATATACCAAAGCGTGCCGTTCGGAATTTGGCTCCTTCTTTTTTTAGTGGGGGCAAGTTCAATCGTTAACACTCCGATGGCTAAGATTAAGCACACATTGCGAACACGTGAACAAGCAATAAGTCGAAAACGTAAGACGGATTCCGTCAGGCCTCTTTTGTTACCGGAAATTTGCTTAGAGTATCATGAAGTTAGACGAATTAACAAACTGCTGAATACTTGTAGAACGCGAATGTTCCCCGAACATACGAACGAAGTTCCATGGAAAAGAGTCCAAGGCTCTCGAACCTTCAGTAATGAACACATTCTTCTCATCGGACGAATCATTAATACAACGTTATCTTTTTCTTTTCAAATAATATTTGGTTACAAGCGAAGAACACTTGCGCTGGTTGCTACGCTTAATCTAGTTGATGATTCACCGATAGGCTACGCGATTGCCCATCTTAATGAATATGAAACGTAATTATAGAAAAAAATCCTACTGTCGATTGCGTCCCGAATGTAATTTTATTCGCGGTTGAAGTTGAGGTTTTGGAAATCACTGATATAAGATTTGTTACCGTATTTGCCGAGCCGTTCATGTGCTAACGAAGCGTCTGCGATGAAGACAAATCGGCTTTTAACATATTTTTTATTAATTGTTGCACGTAATTCTTTATCACTGGTGCTTCGCGTAACTATTGGCCTTCGATATTCAGCATATGCTTTTTTTATATGAATATTTTCAAATTAAGTAATTTTCTTGCAACAAATGCGCATAGTCAAAATTTGTCGGTGATTAATTATCTAAATAAATTTATTGTCAATCGGGGGTGAAAAGATGAAGGACAAGATCGAAAAAAAAGTTTTAATAAGAAGAAAACTTATCATCATCGATGTTGAACCCTCCCGTCCTCTGAATCACGCATCTGTATCTACAATCTTGTACGTGGTCTCATCGGAGCAACCACTGAACGTCTCGAGAAAAAAATTTCGATGCTGCTAATTTTTAGCCGTAAATCTTTGTTTGCGTGCTTTGCACTGAATCTGCCATACGACTTTAATTATCAGATGCAAAAATGGTCAATGTTTTATTTTTTGCAAAAACATTTTTTTACGCTGCTTACGGTGCGGTTTTGTCCAACATACATGGCGAAACGCGCACTTTCGAAATTTTCGATGACCAAATTCTGATACCGAGTTGATGAAAAGCAAAGCTTCAATAGATTTTTCGTCAATGCGTTGATTTAGAAAGAAGAATAATTATAAAGAAATAAAACAAACGAAAAAAATTAGACAAATATTCCGGGCATGTGGAACAAAAGGCCCAATTAACATTTTCCAATCTTTTGTTGCCAGATATTTGCACAATTGTGAACTGCTCCAATTTGAAAATTCATGCAAAACGAACTATAGAACATCTCTTCAATAGACTATCAATTGTGTCGTCGGTTCTTACACGGAAAGATAAAATATGCTCAAAAATTTTTGTATTAAATTTAATATGATTTTCAATTTGTAATTTACAATTTGTTGTATTTCCGTTGTGCAATATCGCATTCGCTGTTGGCTATATTTCGCTTATATCGCACGTATTTTTCTCGTAAATCAATTACACACAAATGAGCAACAGCTTCAAAAATCTCGTTACACTATGCAGTAATGAGTGTACAGTGTATGGAGAATGATAGAAGAGTCAGTGTTAAAATTTTGTCTCTGATTATTATTTCAAATAGAATGGTATGTATCGAAAACAAAAATCTCATGCCTTATTCCAAATGCATTAATTATCGCTTTACGTGTGCTCAATTATTGCAGATGCGTGATGTACAGCCCTGCCGCTTTATCGACGAGCTACAGCAAGCCTCTCTTTCTCGTTTATCAACTGCTACGCTTGTCGAGAGATCTCTACGATCAGGGTTTGGCTTTGGGTGAAATTACGCTCGGCGACATAATGATCATGGATAATTTTACTATTCAGGTGATTTTATTTTAATTTTTGTTCCCCAAACAAAGCTAATCTGCAACGATTCATCGTTGATAACTAATGAGAATAAATATTTGCGCTCCGCAGGTGATGCCGAAGCTCAGCGACAATATTTACTTAAAATCCGATTCGGACAGCGACGACGGACCGTTATCTCGCGACAGCAAACTCTCCCCGGTGCAGCAGGAGCACACGAAGAAATTCGCCACGTGCCTCAAGCTCGGCGTTACGCCCGGTAGTCCGGATTTCGGGCGCCACGAGAATATCGAAAAACTTTGCGAACTATGGATTCACGGTCAAATCACGAATTTCGATTATCTCACGGCGCTGAACAATCTCGCCGGTCGAAGATACGGCGATCCGAGTTGTCATCACGTTATGCCATGGGTCACCGACTTCAGTTCGCGATGCGGTAGAAATTGGAGGGACTTAACGAAGTCGAAATTTCGTTTGAACAAGGGCGATCGTCAGCTCGACCTTACTTTCGATCTGCAGACCATTGACGTAAGTGGCGTTGCAACTGTAACGATATCTTGCAATTAAAAAAAACATAACGAGTATGACGTATTAATCAAGAGTTCTAATAATTAATTGATAACGTCGATTTTTTATTACATGGAATTATTAAAATATGAACCATTTTTATTTGCAGGTTGGACATCACGTGTCGGACGTCCTGTCAGAGATCACTTACTACGTGTATTTATCTCGTCGTTACACGAAATCCGTGCTGTGCAAGCACGTGAGATCGCATTGGGTACCATGGGAATATCCGGTGTCTATTCAGAGGCTGCACGAGTGGAGTCCGGACGAGTGTATACCCCAATTCTTCACCGATCCCAGTGTCTTCAAGGTATCGAGAGAATCTTCAAAATATACTCACATCACAGAGATCAGAGATCAGAGATTGACAATTTAGATTCATTATCATTGCAGTCCATCCACGAAGATCTGCCGGACTTGGAAACTCCTGGATGGGCCCGATCGCCCGAAGACTTTATCGAGAAACACCGCGAAGCATTGGAGAGCCTCTACGTGTCCGAGCGATTGCATCACTGGATAGATTTAACATTTGGCTACAAGTACGTTCTTTTATTAACGAATAATCAAGCTTATCATAAAGGTGTTAAAATTCTCCTATTTTTTTTCCTTCCAACAGACTGTCGGGTGTCGCGGCGATAAAGTCGAAAAACGTGTGTCTGCAATTAGTCGACAATCACACGAGTCTAACGAGTTCCGGTGTGGTACAGCTGTTCACCCAGCCTCACCCGCAGAAAATGGTTCCTTCGCCATACTGGAGCAAAATGCCACCGCGATTACGAAACTCCGTGTCGAATCCGAAGATAACGAGTAAGCGAAGAATAATTTTCCGAACACGCGGTTTCGTGGTGAGATATTCATGGAATACTGTTCCTCAGAAAACGAACGCTCTGGCGAAAGGATCAGCGAGGACGAGGGTCAGAGTTCCGGCATCGAGGAGGAAGAATCTCCGGTCGCGACTCTCAACGTAGCGAGATCTTCGCCACTCGCGCTGAGTCGCCTTCTCAGCCGTTCGCGCGGCTCTTTGTTAGCAGTCGACGACAATTCTACAAAACCCGAAAAACCAACGACCCAACCGATAATTTTACCCAAAGATTACAATCCCGTTGCGGCACTGCTTCAAGTCGAGACGACTCACGCGTTCATGAACAAAGTTTCCCATCGAATATACAAACCGGAGATCGTCCATCACAGCGGAATAGCGAATTACAAACAGATCGTTGCCTCCGGTCGAATAAAGGAACAACAGATTCTCGGTTGTCTGATAGTCGAGATATTTCTCGCCGGTAAGTTTCGCGCAACGTGGAACACCGGCAGAGTGTCGTTCGCCAGTAGATTGGAAACTTGTATAAATATGCTCAGAGTATCGCCGGACGCGTTGCCGAGATGTGTGAGAAACGCGGTATCGCTGTTGCTTCAAATCGACATCATACCGAGGAGTTACGGCATCGGCAACGAGCTCGGCGATGCGAACAAAACGGGCAACGGTGCGTTTCGTTATCCAATGGTAACTTGCATCGGGCTTCCTCCGCCGTCGGCTCACCAATTCCTTCAACCCGTTTTGTCCAGCAGTCTCTATCCGTCCTCAAGATACTTTCAGTACTTGTTCAATCTCGTGGAGATGCTGCAGGAATACAACGAGCTAGTGCGCGAATTGAGCAACGCCCTGCAGGACGACGAAGAGTCCGATGCCACGGCAAAAACGAAAATACGCTATCTCTGCAAGATAAGCGAGTGCAAAGTCAAAGCTGTCGCTCGCGAGCTCGAGAGGCTATTGCCGCAAGCCGGCACGGCCATGGAGACGAGCCTTCAACTCATCGTTTCTCACGTTCGTCAGATAATGGACGAACCTTACTGCGCCGTGCTCGCGGCTTGGCATCTCTTCGATCCGATCGCCAAGGCTCTCGGTCCCAAGGACACGGCGAGCATGTTTCTCGGTTCGATACTTCGACTGTACGAGAACGGCTCGATAATGGACAGTCTCCATCACACCGACGTACTGCCACCGGGAACTTTGGCGAAATTTCGCACTATGAGACTCTATCATCGTAGCTTTCTTCTCAAACTCATGGTTCGCCTTGGTCTGCGAAGATTTCTCGACAATTTCGTCACACCGCTGGTCGAGGCTGTCGGCGGATATCGCGATTATCTGCAAGGTGCATCGTGCACGAATCTCCACAGAAGTGGTAATCTCAAAACGTGCGATCTGAGCGGCAGTTGCGGCGACGGCGAAGCGATACTATCGCCGTTGGACGAAGATTCGTCGGTCGATTCGGAGAACAACGGATCGTCGCCTGGCGAACAAGCCACCGACGAATACGCGAAAAACGCCGGAGCAACGAATCTCGACAGCGAAGTCGAGGAAGTATTCTCCATGGAAACCGAGGACAGCCCGTCGCCGTCGGACGCGAACAGAATACCCGTTATCGATATTCGGGCCGAACTCAGTTTGAATCTCATCGAAGATCTCGTCGAGGAGGGCGCGAGAAACTCGCCGCCGGGAAGCGTTAAATCGCCGACGATACCGATACCCCGTAGATCGGACGGTGGCGCGACGAAGTCCGTGATCGATTTCAACAGCATCGGCTGTCACGTCGGTAGCAAAACGTCGAGCGAAGATATGCCGTTGGTGAGCTCGTACGCGGGCAAGCATCAAATCGCCGGAAGCGCGAACGACGTTTCCGCGACAATTCACGATTGTGAAGTCGCGAAACGTTTCGCCATTCGCGGCGATGCCGAGGAAAAATCGGACAACGACGCGGACGAGGAAAACGCTCAGGTAGAACATCGAAAATTATCGCCAAGTGAGTGCAAAGTATCGGAAATGAGCGCTGAATCGGTGATATGGTTGTCGCATCGTCTCGGTCCCGTTCTAACGGCTCGTCACTTATCGCGCAATCTCTTGAGAATGCTCACACTCTGTTACGCCGGAAAATCGAATTTAGCTCCGGCGTTGAACGCCGACGATTGGAACAAGACAACCCTCGCCGGCGACAAAAACGCCGTTAAAGTTCTCGAGTGTCTAACCGCGATAGCGAGCTTGTACGGCGAGCAAATAATACTCCTTCAATATCTGGCCCACATGACAGAACTCTTGACTCTGTGCAAGCGAAAGTTAACGCCGAATTTGGAGGGTGGATTGGTTTCTTGTCTCGCGTTGTTGGTTCACATTGCCCCGTGTCTGAGCGATTCGTTTCTCATGGACGCGCTACACGAAACGATCATAAAATCGATTCTCCATCCGACCGTGCGAGTTCTCTCGACGACGCGATACAGCTTTCCGAACGGCGCGGTGGCGCGTTCGGCTCTCGCCGACAAGTATCTCGAGGCAATATTCACGATAAGCGTTAGGCTCGGTAGCGCAATGACGAGGAGTCACCTGGCCGTGCCGATACAGCGTTTCTTCCTCGCATTCGACAAAGCCTTCGACACCAACAGGATAGAATCGCGCGACAACGAGGAAGCCCAAAAAACAGGCCTAGCGATGAACAGAAGCGATCGTACGAGCGCGAACGTTGCGCAGGACGATAGGCTCAACGACAGTCAGGACTGGACCCTCGTCGATAATTCCGGTTGCGGAACGCAACTTCTCTCCAACGTCAATTCCGAAGTCGCGATATCGTACTCACCGCCGGTGATGGAAACCGACGAAATGGGCAATCCCCAACGTAACAAAGCCTTCGAGGAGCTCAAAGAGGTATTTACCGCGCGATTCGCTCATCAAGCCTATCTGCTGTTTTATCGTCACGTCGACGAGGGCGTTATGGAGGAGATACTGAAGAATCATCAGTTGGTTCGCGATCTCTGTCACGAGTACGAGCAGGAAATGCGCTCGAGCGACAACGAGAGTTCCTCGCAATCGAATACGCTGTACGCGAGGCAAGAGGACACCTCGGAGTCGGATTCGTTGAGCAAGGGAATCGGCAGTTTCGGCAATATTTCTCTAGTCGGTAACCGGATAGAAGTGCAAACCGAGGCAACGAACGCGCGTCCTCAGGGTGCGACCAACGGCGACGAATCGTCCAGTCGCGAAAGCGCCTCGTCCTCGGCCGGCCGACAGCTTCGCGGCAATTGGCTCGCCTATTGGGAACACGAGATCGGTCGGCCCGACAAGGATTCGATGTTCAACTTGAAGCAGATAAAATTACAGAGTTTCGGCGGTCATACGAACAGCATAAGATGCATTTACGCGCTAGACAACGAGAACAGCTTTATGAGCGGCGCGCGCGACAAGACCGTGAAACTCTGGAGTCTTCGGAGTCAGGGCGACGGAAGCACGGTCTCGTCGTGTCAGTACACTTACACGGGTCACAAAAAATCGATTCTCGCCCTGGCGTTCCTGGAATCTCTGAGATACGCGGTGACCTGCGACAGCGCTGTGCACTGTTGGGATCCATTCATGGGCTCGCTTCTGGGCTGTCCGGAGAGCTCGAGACCCGCACCGGTCAACACCCTCGCCGCAAGTCCGGCACCGTCCACTTCTCTTCTCGTCGCGACCACCGACATAACGCTCCGTGTCATTGATTGCCGGACTTTTCAGTACGTGAACGAGATGAAGGTATCGATGAATCCGACCGGCTTGATTCGTTGCATAGCCGTTGCGCCGAGCGGCTATTGGGTAGCGCTCGGACAAGCCTCGGGTTTTCTCACGATTCTCGACATACGCACGGGTCTCATTATCGCCTCGTGGAAGGGCCACGAGTGCGAGATACTGCAACTGGAAGCGGTCAACGAAACGACGATCGTCAGCTCGTCGCTCGATCAAACCATCGCCGTGTGGAGCGCCATAGATGGAAAATTGAAGTTTCATCTGAAAGGCGCAACCGAGCCGGTTCACTGTATGGCAGTTTACGAGCAACAACTCATATCCGGCACGACGGCTAACAGAATCGGCGTCCACACGGCGGTGGATGCGACGGCGTCTTTCTCGTCCTCGAAACTACGATCGGATGCATTCAAAGGCGTTATCACCGCCATGGAGGTATTGCCGCTCAATAGATTGTTACTTTTGGGAGCGGACAACGGCGGCATCAGTTTGCTTTGCTGATTAATCATCTTCAACGTATCAAATTCGTAACGGGCGAAGAAAATTATCACACTTTCCCCGATTGTTACGAATATCCTGGACGAATTTATCTCAAGTCGTATTTAACGCCGAACGTACTGTTTAGGATATACGCAATATCGTGTTTGGGTGGAGTCAAAGTAGAATATAATTTTTTCATAAAAGAAAGAGGAAAAGAGAAAAAAAACGTTTTAATAAAGAAACTGATCTCAATCGATCAGATCGATCGATCTCGACTGATCTCTCGTTTTATTGCCTATACCCACGTCGGTACGCGCTTTCAACACCGTCGTCGCGACGTCGGAAGGCATTTCGTGAATAACGATTTTCGCTAATGCTTCTCTAGACGTCTCCCAGTCGTCGCGCTCCAACGATTGAAGCAGCTGCGTGGCTTTTTCGAGCTGTAGATTCAACAGTATGCAGGCTTCGCGCATTCTGTAAGGATTTTTTATTTTTTTTTTAATTATAGCGAAACCAATAGTTACGCATTGACAATTCGATCTACTCACAGCGGAAAATAAGATTCCGGTTTGCTCGTGTAAAGACCGAAAAGCGAAAAGAGATTGCGCTTTACGTCGAATTCCAACTGCGCGGCACCTCCGACGTTGAATTTATTGACCAGAACTACTTCTTCCAGAAGATACTGCAAAGAAAAATAGCCATTTAGGATTTTTATCGACAATGTGAATTTTATAAAAACGCAGTCGCTTGTACGATTTACTTGATCGAGTTGCGACGCGAGATCTCGCCAGGCTTGATTGAACAACGGCAACGCTAGGGCTTCTTGAAGATCGTGGAGTCTCATAGCGAGCTCTTGAAACATCGGACAGCCGCTCGGTGTGACGGAGAGCGAGACAACTTCTTCCGGCGATTGCATTGCGAACCACGAGTCCGTTCTGTAAGATCTGCTCTTCGCTTTGACGTCGAGGGCAACGGTATCGGTTATCTCGCGTACCAAGCCCTCTTCAAGACGCCGCAGCAACGCCACGGCCTCGTCGAAGACGGATCCTTCGGCCTCGTCGGCCTCGGTTCCGAGCACGTCGATACCCTTGTCCGTCGCCGTCTCCACGACTTCGAATTGCCTCTTGAAGAAGTGGAGTTGAAGAAAATGCTGCAAATTCGACGAGATTTTTTAGTACACTAATTTAAACGAGTAGAATTACGCGTCCGTGTGATAGGAAATGATGTCGTGTATTTCACGTACAACCGTGACACCCCAGTCGACGAGAACCGTCGAAACGTAATGCAAAGTGTTCAGAATTCGCGGCATCAGAGAACCGAGCGGGTCGTCGTACTCCTCGTGAAGCAATTGCAATAATCTCACGCGCCAATCGTCTATGAGCTCCAACTGCAGCTCGAGAAACTGCAATCTGTCGGGGCAACGAAAATATTTTGTTAATTGATTTTCTTGACGCAAAATTTAGCTTAAGATTGTGTGAAACAGTTTCCTGACCCACGCTCGATTGATAACAAAAACTATGATAGATGCTATTTTGAAACCACAGAAATTGGATGAAAAAAAGGTTTCGGGTCTATCTTTTTCGCAGAAAAGAACTTTTTTCGTTACCGACTGAGTTTCCTGATATGACCTTAACATACCTGTGTCCAGGCTGGGGCAGATGATTGTATCTATCCGAAATTGTCATCAGGAGCGTTAAAAACGCATCGGCGCATTCGGTAACTTTCATTTCGTCCGAATCCGTATCCGTGAGTCTTTCCCAAGCTGTTGCCGAACTCAGTATCGTATCGATCTTTTCTGTCGCATCTATTTAAAAAGAAACCAGAATGTATTAGAAATTTCAGACGATCGTTGAGATAATAAGATAGAAAGTGAAGACCGACTCACATTTCTTCTCCATATTTATCCATTTGACGAATATTTGAGCCTGTGTAAGAACGAAAACTGTCGCCGGCTGATTCGAGGGATAGAACAAGCTATCGCGAAGTTCCCTCTCGAAACCGAGAGCCTCGTCGACCAAATGTGCGAACAACGAATCGTCGTACTGAACGATCGGCAATTCGGAATGTAACTTTTCCACGGCTAACTGCACGAGAGCTCTCATGAATTCAACCTGAAAAAAATGGTATGTGTGTAGCGAATAACGAGTTTCACAGATGAGAAAACAAATGTATGTTTGTCGGAGTTTCGAGACGCTTGACGATACCTTCGCGTTGACTTGCGTGAAACCCGCGGTATCGACGATCGGCTGAACGTTCTTGTGAATCCACTGCGCGTGATGCTTTATCCACGTGAGTATCTGCGTGAAAAACCATTCGGGCTTGTCGTGACGATTCGTCTGTTTGGAGCCCGTGAAATGGTAGAGAAATCTCTGTCTCAGCGGTCGCACGAGGAGAGTTATCGGCAAACTGACCGGGGCAAAATCCGTGAGCAGAGTCGACGTAACCGTTGGCTTTGCCGTTTCTTCACTGATCTTTCATGGTCAAGGCAAATACTTCGAGGAGACCAAAAGCCCAAAAGACCCCAAAATGAAAAAATCTATTAAAAAAAATTGATGTTGTTCTGGAAAAAATGCAAAGGATACGGCAGATGAAGCTGCAAAAGATATTCTGTCAGAATCTTGAATCTCGCCATAGCGTCTGGCAGAGGAGCGGTCAAATTAGCGGCGTTAGAACCGCAAAAAGGCCACTTCAGGGTCTTCAATACGTCGTTGTATTCCCTGCAATGATTTTAATTTCATAAATTTTTTATAATTTTCGCATTTCTATTCTATTTAAAAAAAAGTAATTTGGCGCTAAGACGTTTTTTAAAGTACAAAAATTATCCAAAACTCGTTTGATTTCATAAGTTTTAGATCATTTTTGAATACATATATATATTTTTTGTTTTAAGCGCCAATTTGCTTTTCTGCTTTGGATACTCACAGTGACAATTTTTCCTTCAAATGATTGTGCCAGAAGTGAAGAGTCTCTCTGACGTAGTTCAAGAGATGATGACAAGACGTCGACTGCAATTGGCAGCTCAGATCTGTCAAATTTGTGTACAGAGTAATCGCTGATTCGTCGTCCTCCGCCAGTACGAATGTCTCCATCTCGTCGCTGGAAAAAAATATCGTAACGTTACCTCAAGTAGAACGTTGCTTACGTCATAAACTTTGCCCCAATTTTTACCTGAGGTCTTTGACGCATTTCACAAATTGCAAGTACGACAGCGCCTTTTCGAGCTCGCCGATCTTCTCGACGATTCCCTGGACTTGCTGAATCTTGTTGTCCTCCTTGAGACGATTGTTGATCGTTTCCGATATCGCAGTTCCGTTCTCTATCAAAGGATCGATTTCGTTGACTATTTTGTCGACGTATGCCAGGGCGGCTTTGACTTTCGATGGAGCCTCGGTCGAGGCCATCGACAGCTGGAGTTAAGCAAAATATCGAAAAGCAAAATCAATTGAAAAAAACTCATCGTTCGGACAACAACAACAATCCAGAAATATGTTTTCGATGCGAAATCCTCGGTAACAATCGTCGCGAATGATAAAGCAACAACAAAGTAACGAACAAAAAAAACCATACCGATTCCTCGATTTCATTTTTCTCAATTTCTAGCTGCTTGTGAAACTGATGTATCTTCTCAAGATTTTTCAGATCCGAGCCGAATTCGGCGTTCAGTTTATCGATGACTCTTTGCTTTGTGTCTGTCATGATTGTAATTCATCGAACCATCGCGTGCGTCAATCGTGGATAAATAACGGTGGAGCTTGGAATATATTCGTGTCGCGATATGTGTGCTTTGTATAAAGCCGCAATCATCAGAGTTTCGTCTGCTACGACAGCTACGCGTCAGTTGATTGACCAAAAATTACCGTATCGTGGGAGTTTGATATATTTCGTGCAAATTTCTCGCAGTTTAACATAAATGAAATATAATTAACGGGATTAACTGAAGAACACATTTTCATTATTCAAGCGATAGCGGCCAATAGTGTTTCTGAACAAGAATTTCATGATTAACGTTAAGAGCCGATGAAACCTCAGCGAGTGCAAGAGAGATCGCGTGATCCGTTCGTACAGCGGAGCGAGAGAGAAGCACTCGGAGACGGGTTTCACCGTCTCGTTTTCGTTGTTAGGATAGATGATTTGTAACAATTAAAAACAACGCAATGGAACGTTCAAATCAGGTTATTTGTCGCTAACAAACGATCACCATGCAATTCGTATTTCCAACATTTTTCCAAAATGATAATTGAAAAGCCTGCCAGCGTTATTCGGTCAAATGACCCGCAAGTATTCGTAATAATTGACCACTGCAACACTCCCCCGCATCGTCCATATGTTTGTCCGCAAATGGCGTCGGACAACAGCTGATTTGAATAAAAAAATACATTCTCGATAAAAACATCTCTGCGACAACAGTTCTAAAATTTTATTTGCGTCAAAAAAATAGTTAAGAATTACCGGAGGTTGTTTTAAACCGTAGTGACGAGAAGCCTGAAATCAAGAAGGTTTCTCTTGTGCGTTTCAAGGTCGAACAATGTTTGACAATTTAAAACCCGAGTGTTCTGTGTGCAATTGGTATCCGATATTCGCGAAAGATGCTCTTGAAGCCACGCTGCTGCCTATTCCTGACGAAATACACAAGTATCTGGAGCACGACGCTTTTGTCCTGCCTGTTGAAGCATCGAACGACGTTTCAAATAGTTTGGAATGGGCCGATGGCTCGCCGGTCAACAGCGAAGCCTCAGAGGTTAGTAGCGATAAACGCGTCTCGGATACATTGTTTTGTCTCAAACCACACGTTGTAATCACATTTTACTCGATGCTTTCAGGACACCGACGATCAGCCCACGTTTCCCGAATTTAGCAAGAAGTTACAAAATATTATCGACGAATTTGGAGCGGTTTTTCTCAAATCCAACTGGAGAAGTCCTTCGGTACGTCGACAAGTTAACTTTTATTTTCTCATATTTTTTTTATCTCTGACGAACAACAAATGTGACGTATGTGAATAAAATATCAACAAAGACTTATCTGTTCGTCAGCGGTACTTGAATTTTTTTTTACCAATCCAAAAAATAGCAATTTTTGGTGAACTTCATCTTTTAATTCATTATTTTACTAGTTTTTTTGTCGCTTAATTAATTCATCAATAGCTCATAAGATCTGAAAAAAACCCAAAAATACTATTTTTGGACAAATTATTCACATTGTTATTCGTTGTTTTTTTTGTATCTTCAGTTTAAACTATAATTTAGGGATGTGCAAAGCAATAAAAATGACTCTTTTGCAGGATGCAACGTGGGTAGCGCCGACCAAGACTCTCAAATGTACGTCGCTGGAGGAAGTGTACTTATTGCTTAAGAGCTCAGACAGAATTTCCGATGATCTAAATGCAGTGGAACATTGGAAGAGCAACGAGCGTGTAGTACGTTCTTGCCTCGTCGTCAAAAGATGGAGAGACGTTAATCCTTGCACGGAATTTCGTTGTTTTGTGGCCAATAAGCAGCTTGTAGGTGAGAAAAAAAACCTCATTTACGCTGTAGTTCAAGAAAAATCATTCCGTCGAATTTCGCGGACATTGAGACATTTTTTTGTTCCATTGAATTTCAGGAATATGCCAGAGAGACGCTTCGCAGTATCATCGACACATAGAATCGGAAAAATACAGCATACAGAGGGATATCACGAGCTTGTTCGAGGAACGCATAAAGGAACGCTTCAAGTTAAACGATTGTGAGTTGTAGTATTGTTTTTTCGCGAGCCGCAATTTAACAGATTTTTCAAATGATTTTTTTATACAAGAGATCTCTTTGCGACAATGATCGATTGAAACGAAGATTTTAGCGTTCCCAACCTTTATAAACAGAGAATAGAATATATGATTTATAATCGTCATTGCCGGATCATTGCAGATTCTTTCGATGTGATACGATACAAAAAGGACAAAGTGAAGATCGTCGATTTTGGGCCATTGGACGAAACCGTGACGAAGGGCACGCTGTTCAGTATCGAAGAACTCCGCGATCCGGCCAATGACACACCGGAATTCCGTTTCATTGCCGAGGATATGGGAATACAACCGACGACGAATAATCATTTTTGCGTACCGCGAGAAATCAACGATTTCTTTCGATCCGCCAGCGGTAGATCGATGATGGATATTATACAAAGGGTCCGTTTATAACTGAATCAAGTTGGAACTTTTGAAATTTGAGTAACTCGTCGATCATCTTTAACATGCATTTTTCTTCTCTTTACAGGAAGTGGAAAGCCAGAACGAATCGTAAATTCGGCACAAAAAATGATTTGGATCTTTTTTTACGCACTATACGCTTAGAAAGTTAAAAAAACACGAAAAAAAATACATTTTATAGAAACGAATAAAGCTGTGATTGATTTCGAAAAAAAGAAATGAACATTTCCATTCGGGTGGGTATCCGAATCGTTTAGCGCCGAGGATGAGAGGTACAATCAGTGAATGGACATGAGGCAAGTATGTAAATACAGAATTTTCATCATTTTATATTCTGTCAGACCCTCTTTCTATCGATACATTACATAAACCGATGAAACGCTATCCTACGGTTTGAAAGAATTATCATAATATTGCAATATTTGTCGGTTATCGTCGAATCGTTTAGTCGATCGGACTCAACCTTATATAGAAAATATGTCTCGTTTATGTACAATATGCAACCCTCAATACTTCCGCTTGAAAAAGGATATCTCGATATATGTGTATCTTCGGACAAATATTCGTTAATACGCTGTACATACATATCCTTGGAGTATTTTTTTTGTTGGTTTTTTTCTTGTTTTTTTAATGTGTTATTTTCTTCATCAACCATTTCGCTTCAATTTGTTGTCTACAGCCGAATCGTTCGAACTAATCTTTAAAGCTGTGAAACAAACTAAGCGCGCGTTATTATTAGTATTTGTTTTTTTTTTTCTTCTTCTTTTAATCCCATCGAAGCTTGTTTACGGGGCTTTAATAATCGCGACAAATTGTTTATACTCGTTCGTTTTGGTACCGTTCGATATAATGCTTGCAATTTTGTGCATCGTTCTCTGTCACACAGACACTCACACAACTATTTTTCTTTTCCCTTCATATATATGTATATAATATATATTTATATTTATATTTATATATATATATATTACTATTGTAGGAGAGTATAATTTTTTGTTGGTTTTTCTGGTTTTTTTCTCTTTTTCTTCTTTCTCTAATACCCCTCTCGTTTATCACCATACATCGTTTATGTGTTGGTTTATAATTTGCCGTACACTTCACGTAATTACAGAGTCATTTAAACTATCTTCTTTCGTTACTAGGTATATACAGAACAGCTTTTATTTTTTTATTTTTTTTTGGAATACGAATCCATCCAGACATGACCGCATCGTCACTGTGCCATTCCGTCTCGTTTATCGCCCGAACGAATCGTCCCGTCTCGCGGTCTCTCAGCGACTAATTCGTATTCTACGTTTTGTTTCAAAAATCCTTTCGTCCCTTGCTGCCGATAAAATTGTACGTATCACTCGTGTCGTCGTGAACTCGGGGAAACCAGATTTACCGGATTAACAAACGAGCTTCAAGATAATGCGATATTTGTGCCTCGACTAAAATTGACTAATAAAAAAAAATCCAAGAATGTGGCACTTTGTGATAATAAAAAAAAAAAAACAACGCCGCAAAACGTAATCAACCTTTGGGGATTTAATTTACCGCTATGCCTCTATTGTTCGAAGATTAATTCGTTCGAAAACATATTTTCACAGGTCGACCGTGCAGTTGAGAAGAAACGGAGATTTGAACAAAAATGTAGAAGCAATTAGCGGCTAAGCGAGGGCAAACGGGGCTAACACGTTCGCGCATATTCGTTATCTCGGTCCTCGTCAACTCCGGCGATCGTCATTCCACTTTTTTCTTTGTGCTAAACGACATAACATAGCTTCACTTCCGGCGATTCGCGCTCATATATCCCTCAACCGTTCTCGGTCTTGGCAATTTCTCTTATTCTTTATTCTTCTTCTTCCTTCCCTCGTTCACGGTCACGCGTCATTCATCCAGCGGTTCACGATACACAACGCTCTGAATACTGGTAGAGTGCTAAGTGACATAACTTTAGCTCTTATAAACATACGTTACAAAAAACTCTTAAGTTATCTTAACGGCCTTTAAGCAGCTTAAGTACCTGAAGCTAACTTTGGAAAACTCGGTTCATTCTTAACAATAATTCTTTTTATCAATGCGGTGGTATTCTTTATCTTCATTTTCGTTTTTTTTTTCTCTTCTTTTTTAATAGATGTCGATCTAATATAAATGCGATTGGTACGACTATGGGGGTCGGGTGGTTTAAAAAGCCACGTTGTCACCGATAAACGAATTTTTTTTTATATATATGTATATATATTCCAATGACCGAATTCACGGGAAAAAAATTGAAAAAAGTTCTTTACAGTCGTTCAAAAATACGCGTCTATTTGGTGCGCTGATCGCTCGAAAAATTTACATGTAAACATGTTCACTGATCGTTAATGTACAGGAAGATAGTTGTTTTTTTTTTTTTTAATATATATATTTTTGTTAGTCTTATTTTAGGGAAACGAACGTCGAAAAAAAACGTCGAAATATCGATCGTATCTGGTCGATAGTTGTAAAAAACGAAAAGATCGAATTCGATAATTAATCGGAAATTCAATAATTAACAAGGCGGAGGAATGCATTTTCTAGACTCGGTGAATTTGAATGAATTCGCTTGCGCCCGTACGATAGTGAGATACATCGCCATGAAGTAAAGTAAGCCGCAAAAAACAGGATCGTTATTATAAATACGCAGTTTATTCAACTGAAGTTTCGTTTTTCCTTTCAATTATAATGAGATCAATTAAAATTGGTTTCTTAAAAAAAAAAAAATCTTTAATGTACACACGTATTCTAAATTCACAGTCTGCATAAACAGATATTCTCTTTTGCCTTTTTCCACTTATTCGAATAAAGAGAACGGAAAGTACTAAAAGTTTCGCTTCACGAACGCGCGTTCACGGTTGCACGACTATCCGAATACGAAAGTCTGTCGGGTTTTCTTTTTCTTTGCTTTCGTCGCGACGCAAAAAAAGAAAACAAACATTGACTTTGAAGGCGAAATTAAACTCGTCGATAAATCGAGAAGAGCCGTTTTCGTGGTCAACCCACCGAATACAAAAAATTACTTCTCTTTAGCTTATTATAATTCCATACAATCTTTACAAATGCAATTTTTCAATTTTTTTAAACCGTCGCGATGAATCGTAAGCATCCGAGCGCGATATATTTTTTGTTTTTGTTTTTTTGTTTTCAATAACACGATTAAGATGATACAAACCTGCCCGTTATCGAGGAAAAAAGTAGAAATTAAGACGAAGCATTTTTGTACTAAAGTGCAGCGATATAGTATGATACTTTTCTCAATGAATTAACTACGGAATCTACGTAATGTACAAGTTATGGATTTACACATGCACCAAGTAACAAGTTATGATCGGGCCGTGAAACGGGATAAATCGAGCGAAAAAAGAATAATGGAGTGAGAAAAGAAAACAAAACTGAATGCGTGTTTTTTTTTTCAAATCAAACTTGTTTATTGACTCGGTGTTGTTTGTTGATTGTTTCTTTTTTTCTTTTTTGTATCCAAAGCCATTTCGTTAAGTTTCGAGCCATTGGCAATAAATGGAGGAGGTAGCGCTATCGGCCGGTGCGAATTAATCGTTTATAATTAAATTCTCTAAGCCAGTTCATTATGTTCAGTCGTATAAAAAAATCATATTTCTAAGAATATTACTAAAAAAAATTTGTTAAATGAGAAAAAAATATAAACACTGACGATCACATGGTGGCTCGTTGATGGCCGAAAAACAAAACTGGATAAGAAGGAATCGAAGTTTGAAGCTGCACACGGAGCGGAACAATTTATTCGTCGTTCGTTGCGCGGCAAAATAGGATTTAATCGTTGGAACAAAATTTCATTCGTGGCAAACAACGCAAAGTTCGAACAAAAGTGAAAACTCGGTGTCGTTTGCCTTGACTGAAATTCGTGACCAGCAATTGAATTCTATCGCCCCAATCGACTTTGATGATTCCCCCGATTCTTCGTCATTGTGAACGAAAAAATGAATTTTCCACTCCGTGCGGTTCAAACGGACAGGCAGCGAACAGAATGGTATTCGGTTGTTTCACTGATTGGCCCGAACATTCCATGTTTTCTTTCTTTTTTTTCTTCTTTTCTTCAAAATGTGCAATACATCTCTAGTGCGATAGATACTGCGGGTAGAATAATAATTTTTTTTCTCGGTTCAACAACCCGCGAGGAATCTACATCTCATTATTCAACTATGTATATATTTTTTTTTCTTCGTCGTCAAACCATCGGGTTTTTCGGTATTTTCTCATCTCTCATCTTTTCTCATCTTCTTTTACAATTATATGCCGTCCCGAGCCTCACCGCCTGACTAGATTGCATTTCTAATGTTTTTTTTTCTTCTTTTCCTTAAAACTCTTTTTTTTTTGTTTTCTTCTCTTTAACTCTAAATTTGCATTTAATGATTCGTACGGTATCGTCTAGAATCGATTTTATAACACCTAAAAGTAAAACGATGATTCTATTTCATTTACGAAGAAATCGATACTAATAAATCTTCGTTCTGCTTACCGGCGAATAAATTCTTAATATTAATTAATATTTGTTTTTTTTTTACGAAGAACCTTTTATCTAAATCTGTGTTGTTTTTTGTTTTTTTAAACTTTTTTTTTTGTTTTTTTCTTAAATCCGAGCTTGTCGCACGCGCTTCGCGTATTCTCTCGAGAACGGTATGGCAAAGGCATCGAAAGCCCGCTATACACTCATTAAAGCATACTAGTATTTACAGTGGTAATATTTTGATCCGTCGACTGTTCGGATCCACGAGCGAGCGATTAAGTCTTTGCGAGTACAAAAGCTCGATTTGACGACAATTGCATGCCCACTGAAATATCTCGTGTCAATGATAAATCGTCAACGTCAGTCACGCGTATCCGATGCGTCTTCGAACATTCTTTCATCCTTTTATCGCTCCGCCGTTTTATCGTGTTTGTCGCGCGATCGTTAATACGAATTTACAATTTCTTTTATGTTTCAATTCTCGTCTCGTCGACAAGAACCATTACGATACTCGAATCGTGAGCTCGTTATGCTAGGACTACCTTTTCTTCACCAATTGTTTAGAAGCCAATTTTTTCTTTAATTTATGATCCAACTTGACGGCTTTCTTCTTCGGCCTTTCCGGCGATCCGTTGCAGCAGGCGCACCCTTTTTTAACGTGTCCCCGAAGGCTCGACCTTCGTGCTCGACAATCTGGCTCGATGAGCGTCGTGTGGCAACTCTCGTCGTCCGAGGGTTCCGAAGTTTTGTCGCTCGACACGACGCCCGATTCCGTAAGGGAGTCGCTCTTCATTCGCTTCGCCAGTATGCTCTTCGGATCCGTGCGATTGAGCACGACTCTCGCGCTCACTTGAAGCTTGTCCTTCTTCTTCACGTACGTGCAACGATCGCCGACGACGTTCTTCATGTGTCCGCCGGACATGCTGTCGTCGAGGCCGTTCGTCATCGTATTGTCCTCGGTTTGGCTGCTCATCGATTCGCTTATGCTCGAATCCTCGTCGTCGCTGCTCGATCTCGTTCTCTCCGACATCGGACTCTCCCACGACAGATATTCCGAGGGCCGCATTACCTTCGAGGTTGCGCGCTTCTTGTTCGTGTAGGTGTATTTGTGAGTGGACAAAAGAGGCCCGGCGATCGGCGAAAGTGGCGACGGTATCGTCACGTCGGCCGTGTTGCTGCCCATCAGTGTCATGCTCTCGTCTCCCGAACTCGTCGCCGAAACGTTGTTCGCATTGCTAACCGGTGGTAACGATTCCGAATCCATGTCCATGTCGAGTTTCATGTTCGACGGCTCGCTCGAAATACTGCTCGGCGAGCCCTCCTTCGAGCCGTTTCTCGAAGTCATCTTCGTCTGCGTGTCCTTGGAGGATTCGTTGTCGATCATCGGCAATTGCACCGGCGACAGTCTCGATACGTCCGAATTGCTGTTCGAACCTTCGTCCTGACTCAAGTTGTCCAAGCTCAATCTTATGTGCTTGGCGGGATTGTCGATCTGCATATCCTCGGATTTGTCCCGCTTGGCTCTCTTAACGGTGTCCTTGAGCGTTCTCGTTCGTTGCGACGGGTTTTTTCTGCGCTCGTTGATCTTGAAATCGGCGACGGGGCTTGTGTCTCGACTGCCGCTCGACGAGTCTAACGGACGAAAGTACGGAGCGTTGTAGAGCTTCATTCCCAATGGTTGACTGCACGAGGCGTCTTGCGATAGATGGTCGAAGGACGGCGAGTGATTCGTGTCGAACAAAAGATCCGCCTCGGGAAACAAATCGCTCGTACTTGGCTCGTCGACACCGAGATCTTCGCACTCCTCCGACAGACTTTTCTGCAATCGCAATTCACGCTCCATCGCCGCTGCCTTTCTCTCCATTCTCTGTTGCAACAATTCTCGGTCCAAACGCGGATTCGATTGACTCTTCGGTATTGTGGTCTTGTTCGTATACTGTTGAAACGGCTCGAGTGTGTGATTCATGAAGTATTTCTTCGTGTTTGTCTGATACACTTGACCGCTGGACATTTCGATCGGTTGACCCTTGTTTATTATCTGCAGCACGCTGTGTACCTCGGAATTTTCGTTGTCGCGCGAGTAGACTTTCAACGGCTCGATCGCCAACTGATTCGTCGACGACGTTGGCACGTACCTCCACGGCGTGTCGGGCGATGATTTTCTCTCCGGCTCCCAGGCCTCTTGCAATCTTGCGTTACCGCATAGCAAACCGTTGCCGACCTTGCACGGCGAGTCGAGAACCTCGGTGGGCTGACGGTGAGGCGACGTTTGACTTTCCGAACCGCTCGGACCGCCGGATACGAGAAATTGAGCAGTCGACTCGATCGACGTTTGCTTAGTGGCAACACTCAGGACAGGAACAGACTCTGCGAAAATTACAATAATCTCGTGTCACAAGCAAATTCTCATGTGATACTTGTCTTTTTTCTTTTAGACATTTCATTTTTCACATTAAATTTCGTCGCAGTTTGAAAATTACAATTATAACTCGAGGCAGACAGAAGTTTGCGTTCTGAAAAAATTGTCGTATACCAGGAAGCGCATGATTATGTTTACAATTTCTTTTTTGTTGTTTAGCGTTTAAAAACAAATATTTTCTCGGAGAAGTATTTCACTGAACCTCTCTATAATAACAACAGTTATATACTAAAATCGCTAAATGGGGGAAAAGCCAATAAAATACGATGTACAGAAGAAAAATATCGCCAAGCAAAAATTGACGAAATCTTGTATTCTTTCTGACAATGTTCCCTTTTTTGTCTGATTTAATTTACAAATTCTACTATTTTGTTCGTCACTCCAATTGATATGTAACTCAATATTATATGTACAATAATTACACAAAGAAAAAATATATCTACACGCCTCTACTCCATTCACAATACTTATCATGCCTAATGGAAAAAAATATTTTCTTTGACGGTAATTGCGTATTTCAAGTATTTGATAACTAATTGATTGATTACTAATGGATATCGATGGCCCAACGTCGGAAGGTCCACACAGGCTAGTTTTGTACAATTTCATCGTTAACTTTGAGCCATCGATAAAATTAATTGCTTATCTTCACGCTCCACGCTTATCCTCACGCTCGTATTTTCCTCGATTTCTCATTTCAATTTTTCAACAACTATAACATGCAACAATCCGCGCCAATTCATTGCCCGAACACATTCATGCCGTGCGGATTTTCGAAAGAAAAAACAAAAAGATATATTTATCAAGGTAAAAAAAAAGTCTTGACGAAAACAATAAAAAAACACAATATCTTCGCTAAAACTTGAACAATTTTATTTTTCCGTTTTCTCTGTTCTTACCGATTTTCGTATTACTTTGCAACGACGTCACAATGCACGGCGATACAACGGAGTTCGTCGTGATGAGCGTGGTCCTCGTTATATTATCCGTAACGCCGATGACATCGTCGATTTTTCTTTTGACGGTTTTCGGCGAGATTATCTTGTCGCCCGATGTTATTTCCGTCGATGCCTCTTTGGTCTCCTTGAGTTGGGGCTGCGATTGGCTGTTATTGACAACGGACATGTCGGTCTGCGAGGCAAAAGCAAGAGCGATCGTCTGGCCCTGCAATCCCAAAGGATTTTCCGCCTGAGTGCTCTGATGTTCTTGTTTAATTTTCTTCTCCGTACACTGCGACACGTTGGCGGTAGAGGCGGGCGCGAGACAAACGACATTTTCGGTTTTTATGCAAGCCGGTGTCGATAATTTGGCTATCGTCGAATTGAGAAATCTCGTGCCTTGAAGCGTGAGATTGGGATTGCTCGTTATAACGCCGCATATCTGTTGATTCTCGGCGATGTCGTTGATGTTACGCTGAATTATTCCGATCGCCGATGACTTATTGACGAGTATGGTATTGGTAGAATTTTCGGTCTTTATAGCGGCTGCCAAGGGTTCGGATTTGACGATGACATTGTCGCTGGAGTTCGAGCTCTTCTCGGGGCTCGTGTCGCTCGTGAATTGCGTGCTCGTGCTCGTGCTACTTTGCGGTATTACTACGGAAGCGTTTTGTACATTAGTCGTCGCGTTCAAGCTCTGAGACGTACCGAGCGTCTGCAGTGTCGGTACTTTCATCTGTTTAACTTGTGGCGATTGGGTTATTATCTTTCCGGCCGAATTGAGAATCGATTGTAACACAAGAGCGTTCGATACGCCGGTGTTACCGGAAGTTCTGACTGTCGGCACAGCGGTCAATAGTTTCGAATGGCTCGATACTATTGTGAACTGTTGAGCGCCCCCTTTCACCTGAATGTTCATTGGTAAGTGTATGTAATTCGTGCCCGGTACGAAAACGGCTGTACTGCCCATTTTTCCGAGTGCCTCGCTGACGCTAACCGATGCCGATTGTACGGCTTCCTGAACGATAACCGCTCGTGTTTGTCCACTTCCGGGCTCGGTGAATATAAGATTTCGCCTCTTGAGATTGACCTCGACGCCGTCGTTCGAGTCGGTCGTGAGACTTCTCGTTTCCGTCGATGTTTCAGCCACGTTGCTCGACACCGTTGCCTCGTCCTGTCCGGAAAATCCCGCCGGACTATCCTGCACGTGAGCGACGCCGCTCGACGAATCTTCGCTTCCCATCGTTCGTCCGAGATCCTCGGTGCTCGGACTCATCTCCGACGCCTGAGGACCGGAGGGTTTCGATTTGCTCGAACTCGATTTCTTTCTCTTCGACGATTGGCTCGGATTCGTCGGTGGATTCGAGCGTCGTCGCGGCGCCGGTTTGTTGTTTAAGTCCGGCGAATTTCTCAGTTGTTCCGCGTACTCGGCCAATATCGTGTAGATTCTCTGAGCCGTTTGTTCGTCCTCCTGCGGCTTTTGCTGTGGCTTCGGTATCGGCGATGCTTTCGCCACGGTTGTCGTCGCGCTCGTCGTTTTAACGGTTTTCGGGATTGACTTTTTACTGGATTTCGGCGATGGTGTCGGCGGTGTTTTGCCGGCCGACGGCACGGAAGCCGGCGCCGGTGTTACACAAGGACTCGACGAGCTCTGGGACGTAACGCTTAGCGCAGGCGAAGCGGCCGGTTGACAGTAACTCGTCACGACGACCAGAGGCGTGGTGTTGGAAACTTTTTGCGGTGTGCCGCTCTGATTGACGTAAGTTAATGCATTTTTCTGCGAAAACACGTCCTGCTGTTGAAAGGTAACGGTGCCGCCGTTGCTCGCGAATTCGTTGCTCGTCGGTGATTGCGTTGGTATCAAAAGCTGCTGGGCGAGAGCGCTGACGCTCGTTTGTTGCTGATGTTGCTTGACAACGGTCTGAGATTGTTGGCTCGTCGTTTGGGTCTGTACTGTGGTGGTGGCGGAGCTCGGTGTCGACGATTGAAGCTGCGGCTGTATCGTGCTTCGCTCTTTAACCTGCTCGAGCACGCTCTCGAACTCGCGAAGCTGTTCGAGCGTGGTCGAGCTCACTTGATTCGGAACATCGATCGGTGAATTGATGAGAGTTTCGCTTCTCACGGTAGATTGCTGCGATGGTTGCGATTGAGATTGAGCTTGAGGCTGAACAGTCTGCTGCTGTTGTTGCTGTTGTTGTTGTTGTTGTTGCTGTAAACGCGTGGCCGAGAGAACAGTTTGAATGGCCGCTATGTTTTGTTGTCTAAGTGAAGTACCACCGGGATTGATTATGTTGACTTTGACAAGGGACGTGCGTCCGCCCTGTATCGAATTCGTGTGCGATATCGCCGGTATGATGTTCAACTGGCTCGGATTCGTCGTCGATATTGTAACGGGAATCTTGTGCGTGTATATGACACCGCCCGGCGCCGCGCTCTGCACCAATTGCGTCAATGTTTGTCCGGCGTTTTGGCTGTTTACGCCAGCGGTGTTGCTCGACGAGCTTTGAACTATGCTCAGTATCTGTCTACCCGTCGATAGCTGGCGATTTGGAATGTTGGTTAGAGACGCGACGTTTATCGTCGCGTTCGATTGACTGCTCGGCACCGAAGTTTGAACGGCCTTCGAAAGATTCGTAGTCTTCTGTATCGTTGCCGGTTGTTGCTGTTGCGTAATCGTGTCTGTTGTCGAAGTCGTCGCGACCGTCGTCGTCGTAGTCTCCGTCGCCAGGGTGTAAATCGTTTTACCGAACGCCTGTTGAAATTTTGGTAGACCGGTGTTTTGTCCCGACTGTTGCGAAACCTTGACCGGGGTCAGTCTGTCGTAAGAGTTGCGATTCGCACCCGTCGTCGTTGTGTCGCCGCGCTGAATCTGCCGCGAAAAACCAACGACGCTGCCGCTGTCCTCGAGACTCTGAAGCGTGAGAACGCTGCGCTGATTGCCACCGACGACGGTTTGACTTATCGGCGTTAATTGATAGCTGCCGTCGGGCGTTCGGCGCACAACGTGCATTTGTTCCGAGCTTATCGGCACGGTTGTCGGCAGCGTCGCGGACGAGGGCGACGGCGATTTCGTCGGTGACTCGTTGCGACTGTTACGCTGATTGGTGGCGCGCGGACTGTCGGGCTCGGCGTTCGTCGAGCTCGTCGGCGACGTGTCCGGCGGTTGATTCGCCTCCTCGCCGACGTCGTGAAGAGCCGACGATCTCGGTGGTGGTGTTTGTCCGGCTGGGCTCATACCGACGCCACTGTCGTGACCACCGGATGACGGTGTACCCGGCAATTGTATACTTCCGGCCATGCTAGACGTACGATTTCTCGGCGGTGTGTTGCCGCTGTTCACCGAGCCCGAATTCGGACTCTGCGGAATGTTTCGGGACAACTGAACGACGTTCACGGTGGACTGAACTCTCGGTGGTACCATCATGTCGAGGGTATTCAAGCCCGGCACATTTTTCGCCAATATATCCGAGTCCCGTACCGCTTTCGCCAGTATATCGTAACTCTCCGCTAAATTTGTTTTCACGTTTTTGCGACTACGCGGCGCCCGTCCGGTGCCTCGTCCCTTGTCGTTCGGCTCGCCTTTGCGCTTGTGAAATGTTCCAATGGCATTTTTGTTCGGTGAGAATGGCATTGTCTTCGTGATGTTTATCAATTCGCTCGAAAGATCGCCGGCGCTCAACTGTGGCTTCTTCTGCAATAACTTTCGATCTACCTCGTCGGCTCGCGTGAGAACGATCTTCGGATTGAGATTAAGCGTGCTGAGCATCGGTGCGAATTTCGTCACGTTGCCCGTATTGTTGTTAGTCGGATTGACTGTCTCTTTGCTCTTGTTCAATAAATTTTTCTGCAACAATTGAGCCATTCTGACCGGTTTCTTCACGTTCTGAGGTCTGAACATTCGCAAAGACTTCAGCACGGCGGGATCGCTGCTACGTTTTTCCGTGATTATGAGAGGTGCCGCGGACGTGTAACTCGAGCCTTTTATAGTCTCTCGCTTGTTCTCGTCCATATCTGCTGAGAACAGCGTTATTATGTCGTTGCTACTAACGTCCGAGCTGCTAACGTCTTCCGCGGGATGCCTTATGTTCTCGTTAACGAGCATGTGAAAGTGCGACACCGTCTCGACGGTTAATTTCGATTTACCCCGTTTTTTCGATATCTCCTTCGTCGTGTTTTTGTTATTTTTATTCTCTAGCCTACAGCCATCGCTGCCGAGACTGTCGGTCTGACTGTCCTGCGTGTTCGTGTCCGTATCCGACACCGAACTCGTACTATTTCTGAAATGCGGCTTCGTCTTACGCTCGGCACTCTCGTAATCACTCTCGGACGATTCTAATCTGTGCACTTTACGCTGCCTTCCGGTTCTCCGTACGCGCATAACGCTACCGCTGTCCGAGTCAGTACTGTCGTCGAGGCTACGCCGTGTCGTCGATCTCTTGTAACCGCCCGCCGGTTGAAAACTGCCGAATTGTTCGGAACTGTCGGACGGCATGTCGACCCATTGCTCGTAACCTTTCTCGATGCCGAAAAACACGTCCTTCTCGTTTTCGTCCTCCGACGGCCAATCCTTGAATTGCGAATAATCGATGTTAAGATACTTCAATTCTTTCTCCTTGCTGCCCATCTCCTCAGGATTCTCGAGATACTTCTCGCACAGCATGTGCAATTCTTTCCAATCCAGAACCCAGCTTAGCATGTGATAACGCGGACTGCTCAGTACAACGGCCAAATCGTCGCAAAGCTGTGGCGTCAGGCCGAGTTTCTCGGCGTCCAACACCTGATTTGGCACACATTTTTCGTCGTAATTTGCCGAGCCGGTCACAGCGTCGCCGTTTATCAGTATAAGAGCGTCGAGTGATCTGTCTATGGTCGAGCTGGCTTCCGGCTCTTTCTTCAATTCGGCGCCGGTAAATTGACCGCAGTTGAAACACAACTCGCCCAATGGACCTTCCGAACCCGGTTCCCGTTTGGGATGGAGATTGCACTTTTCCGACGCTACCACGTCACCCTTCACCGGTGCACTCAATATGTTCTTCAATAGCTGATCGCTGCGATCGAATATCTTCGGAACGCTGCTTTGCATCTCGACGCCTCTCACCGACGGCCCCAATGATTGCGACGTCGCTTGCGTCGATACGTCCTTCGACGCGTTTTTGCTCGACGTTCCGTCGATTTTTTCCGCACACGAGACGCTTTGCTCGCTTTGCTTGCCGTCGGTTGCCTGAACGACCACTCTTGACTCGACGTTCTCCTTACCGGCTGTCTGGATCGCGACGGAATCTTGGTGTTTCGTTTTGCCGCAGGCCACTGCCATCTCGACTATTCTATCGTAACAGGCGCGCGTTGGATGCAACGAGAATGCCGTTAACACGCATTCCCGCGCTATACCGACGTTACTGTCCACAACGTCAGCTAATCTCAGAAATTCTCTGCTCAAACGCTCCGCCGTCTCGCGCACTTTGTCCTTGTCATTTTTAGCCTTTTGATTCTCCAATTCGTTCATGTCCGTCGTAAGAGCTCTTATGTACAGCTCGATCACCAGTGGCTTCACGCTTTCGCCGAACTGTAAACACAGAAATTTTCGGATGTTAATTAAACGCAATGTAAATTCGCTTGTTTGTTCTTTTTTTTTTTCGCTCAAAATTCAATTTCCGACGACGATATTGAAATTGTATTGTGCAGTGAATTCTGCGTTGTTTGCGCATGACCGAAATATATTTGCCTGTTCGTGATTCATGGACTTTATTCTATTTATTCATTCTATTTTTCATTGCGTCAATTTAATTGAAATAAATTAATCAATGTCGCTTGTCCGTCGCAGAAAGGCATCGAGATTTTCCTTGGAAACTGGATGACCGTGTGAAAAGGAAGAAAAAAAATTGTTCATTCACCGGCGAGTTCATTCTATGAATTCATTATTATAATAAAGAGTATAATCTCGCGTGACCGACGGTTGAACGGAGTATACACGGTAAAAACGTCCTCGGTCTGGAGTTTCAGTCACGCGATATATAGAATTTTCAAAGACGCTGTTTCGTAGCTTTTAAACAGCTTGGCAAGTGGTTATCTGGAATGTTCTTAATAATCTTTGCGATTAGAAGAACACGGATAGTAAAAGTAAAAAAAAAACAGAGTCGTCAGGATTCGATACGGAAACGGTTCAATCAAAGAAAACTATTTTATTTTATTGTTATCTCGATAGGCAATTTTTTTTCGCGGCGTCGACAATAATACTCACGTGTTTAAGTAGCACCGCACAGAAAATATATATGTGATGGGCGCTCTCCGCTGGTTCGATCAATTTTCTAATCATTCCCGGCAACGTTGTGGCGATGTCCTTCAATTTGGCGTGCAGCATCGCCCACGAATTTAAAATTTGTTCAAGAACGCTTGCACCGGTCTCGCCGACAGGTCGAACCATGCCCGCGGTAACGAGATACTGAGCAACCAATTCGGCGGCTTTTATCGAATTTCGCCAAACTCTGGCAGTTCCATACTTGGTGGGTTTTTCACCGCTGAGTCTCTGGACTAGTTCTAGCGCATCGTTGAGGTCCATTAATTTTAACTGTGCAACAGAAAAAGCAAATGTTATTCCACGAAAATGTGAGCAGCCAAACGGGTCTTCTTGAATTCGCTGAACCGTGAGCGAGGAAACTGCTGCATGTGTTTCAACCGACGTGAAGCTTGTGGCGGTTTTCATTGTAATTTACTTTTAAATCGTCGATTTTCCGTTTTTTCGTATCGACGCAATTGATGCGGATGTTCATATTTCGTAAGCAAACATTTCACTTGTGGAACAGGTGAATCGTTCGATTCCCGACGGTTATCGGTCTGTCGATATATGGTTTAAATTTGTGTTCCCTTTTCCGCGCGAAAGTTGTTTTTTTTTGTTAATTGAATTACATGTTGTCATTCGAAACATTGTCAGGGCATCGATCGCGTTTTTTTTCAGATAAACATTATTTGTGAGCACGATAATAAGAAAAATAAATCTTTGATACCGAAAGCTCAAAAAGTAGCAAAAAGAAATGGTTATTTAAATAGAACACTGCAAATTTGATTGATTTTATTTATCCTTATCGAAAATCGAATCGTTCAGTCACACTTACTTGAGCGAGTATATCTTGCATGCGTTTCCATTTGTACAGAAGGACAATGTATACGTCGAGCATAAATTGTACATGTTGAGGTTCCGACAGCGAGCGCAAACGGTCGCTCCTTCTCAGGGAGCGAACGCATGCCGCGGCGAGTTTTATGGCAATGTCCTCGCAGCGATCCTCGCAGAGTATTTGCAGCCTCATCGTCAAGAGCTCGCCCTTCTCCGAACAACAGAATTCTGAAATATATTGCATTTTCACACGTTATTCCTAGCTTAATAAGGGAGGCAATCGAATAAACAAATGAAAGAGTGCATTACAGCTGATACAAAAACTATAAACTTTTTATTTCCAAAACTACGCTCGACATTCGTTAGGCGCGTACCTAACGAAGTAATGATTATTCAAATTTTTAATCGTGTCAATCTATTATCTTACGGTAAAGTCGTTATCGATCGGCAATGCAGTATGTAATTATTTTTCGAAGAATCACGAGCACAGTCGCTGTCTTATTAAATATGAATGGACTTCGAAGGAGCTTCGATTCAACAGTAATAGATCATTGTAATTCGTCGTTACGTTGCCGGGAGACGACGAAATCGGACGCGCAATTTACGCGAAGTTCACGGTACTAAACGATTCGAGAGTAAATTAGTGAATTAGATGAGGGCGATCTATTGTCGCGACGGAGCGAGCTATACGAGCCGAGAGATCGCTCGGGGCGAAATTGATCATTTAAACGATAATATATCCGCTTACCCTCTTCATGTTCAGAATCGGGTTGGCCGTTAAGTATGCTGTCGAGTGCCGGAATAGACCACGGGTCGTGTACCAGAGCTATCAGGGCGGTACACCTCGGTGCAGCCTGGTGGTGCACCAGGTGACTCGCGCACCTCTGCAACGTTACGCTGAGATGCGTCTTCGTGGCAGGTGACAGCGTCGGCCATTCCCCGCGCAATACTAGATTCAACGTGTGTCTGCAAAAAAGAATTCAATATATTTATACGAACAACGTTACTCTGTATAAAAGTATTCGAACTTAATTTCAATCCGCCCTTTTCGCTGCGAGAAATGCTCACAGATTAATTTAAAAAATTCCAAAAAGCGGCTGGATATTCAAGAAAATATTTTGATTCCGAAAATTATGACTCGGAAACGGTTGCGTGAAATTGCCATCGGGTTAGTGGCATTAAATTACCAAATGCTTCATAATTTTACCCTTTTCGCGTTAAACTGCAGTATAAAAAAGAGGAAAAAAAAACGGGCCCGTGAGCGCAAGACGGAATGAATGAGAAACTCTATTTCGAGACCCATCAAGGGTTAATACTCGAAATAACACGTAACGTAGCTTCTCTCTTATTGCACAAATTCCTCGTCGCGAGGAGCAAGTACGCGTGGGTGTGGATCTCCTTGCCGCGCGTATCCGGAGAAACATTTTTACGGATGGTAAATTTCGTGAAGCGCCCAAGAGCCGCGAGGGGCCAAATGGAAGAGTGAATCCATCGCCCGGTCGTGAAAAAGACGAAAAGAAAAAAGCCCCCCGAAATCTTTATTCGGAGATTAAAAACAAGTTGGAATTGCACTTCATTTTATAAAATGCACTGTTCATTCCAACCGCGTAATCTCGCATTTTCTCTCCGAAAATGTGGAGGTGTACACTGGAGTTAAACGAGAAACTCCCTCTTCTGGATTCCTCTCGCGCATTTTGCATAATTTAATTGGATTCGTTGAAAATTTGCATATCAAATGTAACAATGATTCTTTCTCTTATCTTCTCGTTTCTTCTGCTTGCTTTGTGTACCTGTATTTTGATTCTTCTCTTTTTTTTATATTGTTTTCCTTATTTTTCCTTCGCTTGATTATTCTCTTTGCTCATCCGTGAGTGACACAATGTAAATCAATTTTGGCGTCTGTGTCACGGATGAAATGTACCAATTGCTGGCTCATCGGTTTTAATGTTGGGCGCGATACCTTGCGGTTTACTCCTGCTTCGGGTTTATAATGTATTTATGGGATGTTTACCAGCGGGTAGGTGTGTATCGTAGGTGGGCGGACAAGCGTTGCGTTGAACAATAGAAAATGAGGTTGAACTGGCATGAAATTTATATGACGTGTACAGAAGTGAACGATGAGCGCTTCGATCGGAGCGGTTTCAATCGTATACTCACTTGTAGACCCATTCTATGAGAGACTGGGTGACCTCCGGGGTTGCTGCAGGAATGAAATTGGTGACATGCTCCCAGGCGGACAGAAGTGTATTCACCTTGTCCCCGTACTTCTTTTTGCTGTCACTCAATGTCGCATCAAGCCCCTGAAAGATACGAAATTTTGAATGTATGTACCGCCGAAGTAATTGCTATTCGTTGAAGATGCTGCAAACATTATCGTCCATAATAATATTGGTTACAATAACAAAATAGTAATCACGTGTATTGGATTATTACATATGACTAGGATATACATCCGGAAGGACCGAGATATCTCTTAATATATTGTAACGAATATGTAGTTGACTATTCGTTGAGACACACGATATTAGTGAGGTTTGACAATAGACCAACGTGCGGGCGATCGATAGGATGTCGATCGTCATGACAGACGAGCCTTGATCGGACTATCAAGGCGAACGGACGTGACAGATCGCGAATGAGATAACGTAAGAACATTATAACTGATAATATCCGCCCCAAAACCAAATATATACTGCGTTGTTATTTCGTTCGGTCGTTACAATATATATATTAAGATTTGGCCGTTGTCCCCCTACCCAAAAATGAGAGACTGGGAATATTCCAGGTGAAGACGGGATTTAGAGAATTTGAGATAAAGAGAGTACTTCGAATATTTTCGGCTGAAGGGTGCCAAAAGGGGGAGCGGAGAAATATTTCGAGCTAAAGTCCTCTTCGGGACTTTAATCCCACCGCTACATTATCCACTATGCGATTTTAACATCTCCGTGACACTAGCTACTCCGTGATGTTAATCTCTTCGTGACATTGGCCACTCCGTGACTTTAGCTCTTCCGTGAATTTTGCATATATCCTAAAGTACCGACTCGTACTCGGTGTCGGCGGCGAAATCTTCTCATATATGTATATAGTATAATAATAATAATATGTGCCATATATGATATATTATATTTTTTTTGGATGAGTACAATAATTTTGATGAGTCGTGTACTACAAATATTAATGCTTTTTTTCAACCATCCTAATATATATAGATAGAGATTCTTATTTTTTCGTCTGGGTAAAAATTTTATCCGCAATTTGTCACATTTTTTCTATAGCAATTTTTTTTTTCCTTCGTATAATTACAATGCATCGTCGATCGTTCGTTCTCGTGGCTATATCAACGATCAAGCTAATAGGCCTCTTCAGGCTGTGAATAGAGATTGCATACCGGTAATTTCTGCAAATGCAAATCCGACGGGAAACGCTTCTGACTCGAGGCGTTCTCGACATTAGCATCCACTCTACCGATTAGATTCGTGGCAGAACGCGAGCTACTCAAGCTCCGAAAATACGTTTGGATATCCGAGCAAATGTGGGCGGATTGTCGAAATTTGGATTAATTTGCTCCAACCATCGCAATTACAATATTTACCGGGATGCCACGATGAATTCTATGGTACATCGACGATAATTCGTCGACGGAAAATAATAACGAATCGAAAAATACTGAGATGTTCGGTAAATTTTTTGTTATTCCTTTTTTTTTTGTAATCTCGTTGATTTTGCATTTTTATCGATGATTTGAGAGGATTCGTTCTTTTCGGACAGGTTCAAACATTTAATTTATTTATTCTATCAATCATTGAGATTAAATCGTAATCTGCACAAAATGAGATATTTTCGCGATGATATAAAATATAAACGCAAACATACACGATATTCTGGATTCCGCGACAACGAGTAATATCTCAAATGTAATTTATTCGCTGGAATTTTCATGGCGGAAATCGTTTTAATTGAGAGTTTCGCCGGTTCCACGATTCCATGAAGCGATATTTACATACAGCTTACGGACGGTGAAAAAAAATAGAGGTCGTTGAAAAGCGAATAAAATGACGAATAAAATTTTTTAAGAGTGCACAAAGTCTTTGCGCATTAGGTAACGTTCGAGTTTCACGTAGTTACGAACTTTGGTAACACACAATAGGGATTACTTCGTAAAAACTCGTAATTGTGGAGCTGCGTTATTCCCGACGCTGCGCGAAACAAACGTGAATCGAAAGAAAAATCTCTGAAAGATTGTAAACTTCTTGCGAAGAGCACCTTTGTTGAGCTGTGATTTACTACGAGCGTAAAACTAGTTCTTAAGTGGTCCGCATTACAAGTCTCGGCGTTATAGCGGCGGAAAAAAAGATGGGAACGAGGGGAGGAAAGCGCCCGAATGAGCCGGCAGCTGGTCAGCAAGTCGAGTAACCGCTCGGTAGCATTCAACGTTAATATCAAAGTGCCCGCGAAATATCTCGTAAGAAAGTTTTCTCCAATTTCGACGTCCCGGTAATTAATTGGAGGGGCAGCCCCCCCGAGCGTCACGAGGGACATAGAAGGGTCGAAGTTACCACTTCGGGTGACTCTTCTCGGCGACTCTCCTCCCCACTAGGCTCTCTATTTATAGTAACAATTCCCTCGCCACGTTTTTACCGCGAGAATATGAACGTTCATTTGAAAAAAAAAAAAAAAAAAGAAAAGATAATAAAGAAATTTTATCGTATTGGATTTCGTTATTCGATCGACGCAATTGAGGGAGAGCGAAACTTTCAAATGTTTACATTCGTACTGTGATTGAAATGTGAGGATTAAAAAAATGCTGGAAGAACTGTAGTCGCGATGAGTTCTCTCTCTGGCAAATTCTGCGAATTGAAATTCATTTGGGTCCGAGAATTTTATAGATCGTTTCGACCGCATCACCGAGTAAATATTGCACAACCGCATTCTGTGAGGATGAATAAATTTTGCACTGAAAAAGATTGCTTCCCATATCGATATATGAAACTTTTATGCACGAACCGTGTAGCGAATTTCGAACAAATGTATGGTTGAAATGTTGAACAAGTGTTCGCAATATCAGTACGAATTTGGTAAATTTAACAACTAAAGGTCTTTTTCGTTTTAAAAAATGTTTTACAAATTTATCGGCTTGGGTAATTAAATTTGCCATTAACGTTCGGTACTTGAGCAGTTTTTAATACCCCGGACGCATTAAATTTGATACGATTAACGCGGTTATAGCCGGATATTATGCGAAATTCATTAATTTTCAGAAAGCGTAGTTTCTAGTCGGACGTACTCGGCGGGCGAAATAGTTGAAAGAGCGGTTAACTCTCGCGGTCAACGCAGAAGAGAAACCGCATTCGCTGAATTCGTTTGACGGAGGCGAAAAAGCTTAACAAATTTCAGAGACAATTAGTAGAATTTCGAAACACGATTTAATATCGGAGGCAAGTTCCGAAACAATGATCATTGTTTCGCGCGATCGTCGAGTTTTAAATTATGCCGAGCCAGAAGCCACCGAGCGTTTCATATTCATCTCGAATAAAATAGTTAATTTTTTCGCGTTAGCCTGAATCAAAGACTAATTAAGTAATTAATAAAGACTAAATAATGATTCGTGTACGAATTTCCCGAAAATTATGCTCATTTAATATACGTGTCAGCGTATTTTACCACCTTTTTAATTCAGTTTTTGAATATTTTAATAGCTGAAAAAAGTTAACAAGTCAAAAGGACATTTCGCGTGATATTGTTTTTATAATTTTACATAATAAATATAAAAATAAACGAAAAATCTTAAGCCCCCGCGAAATAAATATTGATTCCTGCTTTTTTTCCTTCTTCAAAGCACAAATGAACTCCTACTTGAAAAAGAATCAATCTTCGGTATTGGAAATTTTTCAATCTCATTTCGTCTCTTCTTTCTCAAAGTATTTCTATTTTCTCTATTCAGTGTCTATTTCCTTTTGCGAATTCTCGTGTCCTTTCGTCGTGCTATCGCGTCGCTCACGTAGACGGGAGCGAGAATTCGATAAGCCACTTGCCGAGAATCTTGTGTAATCTAGTTTCGAGAGCTACGAAGCCTCGGGGACGAATGTTATACGGATGTAAGTCAAGAAGAGCTTTTTGATATTGCGAAAACGTTATTGAGCTCGCGAGTAGTATTGCTCGAAGCTGCGCTGCATGTGGGTAAACGAGACGAGGCAAACGCGCATTTGCCTCGCCTCGTCTCGCGCATTCTCTCGCCGATTTCACGGACGAAGAATCGTTCTGTGCAGTTGTTTTTTCCTCTCTTTTTTCGTCGTGTCGCGTCGCCTCCAGATAAAAACAGCTAGTTTTGTCATTCTGTCGTTGAAAAGCGATGCGAGCAAAAAAGAATGCGACCGAAATATTTCTGGAACAAGAGAATTGCAGTAATACACCGATGGGGGGAAAACTTCTGGTAGCGCACGGGAGGCGGTAGGAAAATATACACCGCGGGCATGAAAACGGCCACGGAGATGGGACAATTCTCGTTATTTTTCGCATTTCAACTCGCGCGTTCGCGCGGACGAAAGTCTTTTTTGTTTTTTACTTTTTTAACGTCCAGATTAATTTCCCAACTGGCGAGGGCGCGCACCTCTCGTTCTTCTCGCCAAAACGACTGTGGCGCGTTTGCAATTCCGCGGACCGCGGAGGCTTCGGCGAACGACTGAATGAGCCATACGTCTCGCGGTACTTTGGTTAAACTCGTAACGAACAAGCGGCGAGCTATTAAATTGCAAGTGTAAAAACGAAAAAACGGAGAAATACAAAACGGTTGTAAGGTTAAATTATTTGGTAATCAACGGCAGGTACGCCGGTGCAGGTCGGAGAATTGAATAACGCTTGCAGTTGAAAGGGAAACGTGATTCGCCGCTAACGATGATTTAAAGCCCTTTGAACCTCGGTCACAATACCAATGTTACAGCTATCGTTTAATAAGTTTTTCAAACTTCAAAGCCACTCCGGACGCAACGCCCTGGAAATACTATTTAGAAGAAATGTAAATTTTTTTAATTAAAAAAATTATTGCCATAACCGCGTTTATAAAAATATTTTTTACAAACGTAATTGATTTTTTTTCAATTATAAAAATGAAAATAAGTCGGGCATGTGTAAATACTTTCTTATTCACAATTATGCTGCGGTAATTTAATGACAACCACGCCAAAAACAAAAACTTATTTTCCCCATTCTGCTAGGAATACACTTCAAGTACTAATTGAATTAATATGGAATAAATTCAGTGTTCTTCGTTTTTGGAGAAAATGTTGGAGAAAAATTCTATGAAAAACCGATACCGAAGATATCTCAGAGTGTGCATTTTTTGATAAAGTAGACAAAAAAATGTATACGGGTTGCCGATGGTAAAAAAATGGCTCGTAAGCTCAACGATTATGCATATTCCATACGGTGGTATTCAGTATTATTATAATGCATGCATATCGTATTCTTTCGAGACTGGAGATTCGTATCAATTTGAATGGTTTTATCCACTTTTTTAAATCTTTTTTTTCTTTCGAGACAAGCACATTTCATCCGATGCTCGTCTACCCATTGTGTGGATCCTATCCTCGCATCAACTTCTTCTCCATCCCTCACTTGCGCAACTCGACGCTAGTCGGGGGACAGCGATAGTGGTACCCAGATAGATTTATTTCTATTATATAGCCTTTCGGCCTTCAAGACTCACGGACTACGGTAGCGGTATTATATACGCGGTTGGAGCTCCCATGGAAACCCGTGGTGAAGTTATTTCAACGAGTTATTTTCCCTGTATGCAAGCGCACGGCGCGCGAGCGAGGTAGGTATTTGATTCATGAATCCCCCAACGAATTTGCGGCAAGAGCTGCACACACGGGGGTTTGCGGTTAGATTATACGGCGACGTGGCTTTATTGCGATTCGCTGTACGCCGCGACCTCTCTCTGTCTCGCACAATGCGCGAGAATTCTTTTTCGTTTCTTCTTCTTCTACTCCTTATTTTTTTTTTTTTTTTCACACACGGTTGAACAAGCTTACAGATTGGAGTTACAATGGAAGTATTTACGAAAGCTCAAAGCCAATTATCTTACTTCAATAAATACAAGAATTCAACCGAGGCTCGTTGGGCTATTACGAGTTATAGTTTGCCTCTTGTAAATGCCGAGAGAGTTTAGACCCCGATGCGGCGACAAAATAGACGGTTGGAGCAAAATGGACCAGGCGAACTTCAGTACGGGGCAAAACGGACTATGTAAAAATGTTAAGGAACAAATGACGGAGCAAATTGAAGTAGATAACGGGGTAAAATTGTTCCCAGAATTGCAGTGTCTCGATAAAGGCAAATGAGATCCAATCCCAATTCAATCTTTAAAGAATTGTCAATGTTGTAACATACACTTTTGTGGAACCTCAATACACTAGTGGTTAAATGACAAAGTTGCGTAAATAAGTGAGAAAATAGACGATACGAAAGGTCAAGCGAAATATAGGATATAGAAGACTCGGAGGTTACGCAAAGTTGAGCGGCGTTTTTTAAAATTTAACGCAGTCTTTTTTGTTTCTTGCTCGACTTAAGGCGAGGTGAAATATCGCAGTCGACGATAAAAACTGCTATGCTGTTTTTTTCTCGGGCGCGTAAAATTTAGCCTTTAAGGTGAGAGATCACCTCGAACGGTAACAAAAACTATAATCGTATATTCCCGAAGGCCATTGAGATTCCGGACAAAAACAGGCTGTTCTGCAGGTTCAGTGATTGCGGTGCACATGACACTTTTTTTTGTCCGAAATCTATCAGTTTCCGACGATAATACGGTAAAAAAATGTCCTGTCTCTCTCACTCATGCGGATGACACTTCACCTTAAAGGAACTAGAATGCCACTGCAAAATTAATAGGCGCAGTGGCATTCTATTTTTCTTCGACGCTAAACTTCCCTCATCCTAGAAAAAATAGCGTTACGGGTTTGATTATCGATTAAGCATCGCGCCTTAAAGTAGGCGTGCGAGAGACACAGAACATTTTTTGTTACCTTATTACGTCGAAATCTTGCAGATTTTGGACAAAAAACGGTTTATATACTTCGTAATAACTAAACCTAGTACTTGGGAGTTTTCTTTCGTCCAAAATTCAATAGTTTGCGAGATAAGACAATTACAGTTTTTGTTACCGACCGAGTAAGTGATACCTCACCTCAAGGGATTCGCCGGACACAGGCCGACTCCTCGACCGATAACAGAAACTGTAACCCAAAAATTCTCCTAAATGCTGTATTTTTCGAAAAAATAGAAGAACACATAAATCCACTAGGTGAAGGACTGGATTGAAAGATTTTTGCGTTGTAAAATCGCGGCTTCAACTCGCAGCTATGGCTGTTTCACATCACTTAAAATCGATAGATATAATTAATTTACCAAAGTAGACCTTCAACTAAATAATGAGTTTCAGAAAATTTAGCTTCACCGTACCAGTTTTGCGAAACTCTCGATCAGCCACACATACTTTGGTACTTCGAGTGGAGTGCGAAGTTCTGGATTGAAAGCGCGCAAAGTGATACTCGAATTTTTCTATTTCTAGGGGCAGCCAATTTTATCCCCCAAATTGTATTTTCTTTTCGGAAGTCCGTAAATACTTATTATACATTTCATTTGATATTCAACAGTTAATTCATAGCTCTCAAATGATCGCAACGGCCTGTATTCTTTCACTGGTCTGTTTTGCCCCGTTTTTCCCTACAACATACATTTCTGAGATAAACAGAATGTTATTTTCCAACGTCCATCGAGAAGATGTATAATTCTGTAAATTCAACTCCGTATTGCGCCGATCTTGGCAACGACCAAAACAAATCGAAACACGGCGGTAATGCAGAAGGGTTTTGATGTTATATGCAAAACGGCGAACTAACAGAGAGCTCTTGTTCCGTATGCCGCTGCGTGCAGTCCCGTAGCGGAGAATTTATGAGAGTTTCGCGGCAGAGATCGCACACGTGGATAATTCGACTACGCCCGCGCTTCAGTAACGTTAATTTCTCGCTCGCTGATAATCTAAACACGACGGATACCCGCCCCGCGCCGTTACTAATCGATATTCGATACTATCCGTCGGCGAAATCGTCACGATTCACTCGGCAAATGCGAATAAACGAACGAAAAGAGGATACTCGACGGGAGGGTTGCAAAGACCCAGAGATCGATATTACCCCCCGATGAGAATATTATCCCTGTAAAATTCAATCGTCGAAACATTTCGCCCGATAATTTATACACTTATTTCAACTTTTTATACGTTCCCACCGCTGAATTAATTGCGAGAGCGGGGCAAAAAAAACATTTAAAAAGATACGTCTGGAGATTTTCTTTTTGGTTTTTTTGTTACAGAAAAAGCGTCGAGTTAGTTCATTTTTTTTTCGATCGTAAAATAATTCATCACGAATAATAACCGACGTCGGGCGAAATAAATGCAAATTAACGAAATCCACGGTGAAACGTACGTTCTCATCGTTAAACATTTCTCAACGTTTCTCTGTACGATTAAAAGAATACACAGGCAGATAGAATAAAATGAAGCAACGGGGCGAAGTAGTTCAGTCGCTCGAGGCGAATTTTGGTATGAAATGGGCCCTTAAACTCCCGAAATAAAATAAGGAATAAATTTCCAACCTTCGAGAAAAATTATATTGTACATATAATGTCTGCACCAAAACTGACCGAACGCATAAATAGAAATTCGATGAAAATAGCTATTATTCAATAAACGTCTTTAACAAAAATTCTATCTACACAAAGTGCATTTATCATCGTATAAAAATCACCAAATTTCGTTTATTATATTAGATATGAGCGAATTGATATCCCTCGACGAGAATAGTTTATAAATTGTTCATAAGTACTAATTTAATTGAAATCAAATTTTTCATTTTTTTTTAATGCCTGGCTATTGTGGTCCATTTTGATCCAGTTTTTTTCGTCTCAATTCTAACAGGCGACAAATCTATTTTTACGTTCGAAAGTATTGTGAATATCGACTTCTTAAATTGCTCAAGCGGTGCCTTTTGTCCCATATTATCCTACGTTTTTCTGACGCATTAGAAATGGAAAATTACGAAAATTCAAATGAGGACTTGACGTTTATAATCGAGTATATATACGAATTTAATTGGCTCGTAGTATATACTCTATGAGATAAGATTGTTGCTGGACGTGGAGCTGAAGATTAACGAGTTTGGATTTCTTCGCTCTCGAGAGCTCCCAGAATGAACGCCAGCTCTGTCGGGCTCGAGATTGAGACTCAATAAAGTTTCGCGAACAACAAGCAACAGCAGGAATCTTATATTAGTCTATTTTCTACCTTGAATTCTCCGGAAAATTCAAATGTATATACATATATATATATATATACACATTTATTTTTCTTGGTTCCGTTCGACTGTGCACTTCCTCGAGGAAAATTCCTCTTCTTTTCCTTCTTTAACTCAGGCGCGGCGCCTTCTCTTATTATCCCATGGGCTGTCGCTCCTCGTATTTCCATTCAAAAAATGAAAGTATACACAAGCCACCGAGGCGAGTAAGATAGTTGGATACAGAGAGAGCGGGAGAGTCCACGAAGATAAGCCGAGAGAGAAATTGAATTTATTATTCCCTTCCGTTCTGCCGAGGACCCCGAGAGGCTCCACGATCGTTAAGACTCGCGGTAACTCGTGCCCCCGAACCCCCGGCCCGTAAAGCAACGCTTCTTCCCTTCTTGCACGAGCTAAAACTATCCCACAGGCTAACACGGAGAGTTGTCGCGTCAGCGTCTTTCGCGAAAGTCCAAGCATCGCCTAAGAGCCGAGGATATACTCCGGGAAAACCGCCTCCGAACATCGTCGCGACGTTAACTTTTCCCATTCGACGACCAACTTCGCGCCCAAACTGTGCGAATCGCGAAATTTCTCACGAACGACACCTCCAACGCGCGAAAACGAAATTCTCTTCGAGGACATATTCGCGTATTCTGATACAAGTGTAAAATTGTCTCGCGAAGAAATAGAATCGTCGTCGCGAAAACGGAGTGCCCGATTGTATGACCTTGATCCAATTTTCGGAGCACGATAATTTTCTTTGACCCTGATGACGTTGAACTGGAGAACTAGTTTTTTCTGATTTAAAAAATGGATCAAGTGTGAACATTTATATGGCTTATATCAGCCAAGAGCAATGGAAACACGGTGACCTACTTTTAATCCACGAAAACGATGAGAATTTTTGTGATTGAATTTTCACACGCGTTGTCAAAAAAACGATGTTCTTCGATACAGCTAGAATTCTTTCGTTGGATGGGAGGACCTCATATGCAAAGCATTGGATTGGGTAGTAAAAAAAATCTTGTTTCTCGTATCGTCGTTGGTCCGACGCCAAAAGGTCGTCGACTCAAAGCAGCTCTTTTTCCTCCAATATGAATCCATGCATCGAAACTTTGCCGCAAAAATCGAATCAACGTATACCCGAATTCGAATCCATTGCCACGAATTTTTGAGATCCTCGGAAAAGGAAGATACGGATGGAAAATCAAAATTTCGACAAAAACAATTGGAACGAACGAAAAATCGATTAATAAAAGTGACGACCGTAAAGACGGTAAACGTCCGAAACGGTGCCATCAGAAACGTTCGCTATAAAGTTTATGTCAATTCGGCGTATGGCGAGAATCGTTCGCTGTCGCGAAATGTCGCTGCGGTACGAAAGCGCTATGAACCGAATTGTCCCCAAAATCGTTCGATCTCGTACGATAACCGAGACACGTATGTGCGTGTGCGCGCGTTTGCCCGTGTGTCGGTGCCGAACGACCCGGCGAAACGCAACCGCGAGAACTCGTCGTTTCGAAAACGCCAGAAGTACGTTCGAACGTGCGAGTCGTCTTTGGTTACCGGGTTAACTTTCATCGGCACTGGAGAAACGGCAAGAGTACGACGATTAAAACTGTAGCTCTTCGGAACCAAGTTTTCGAAGCTCGTTAGCACCGGAACGACGTCTGCAAGTGTACCTAATTGTCGAGTTTGTCGTCGTCGCTGTGTAGCGAAGATTCTGCCGTGCTTAACTGCGTCGCGGATATCGAGACATCGAGATCACAAGATTGGCGTACACTAACTGAGAGTTGTACGTCAAAATCCTGTTCGCGAGCTTGAACGATTCGTTCTGCATCATTTTGATACGACGAAATACAAAACCAATAGATTGATATTGGAAAATCTTTGTCATTAAAGAACTTAAGGGTGTCTACAGTCCCGAACGCGAATAAAATATTTCATTTTCTCGTCTAATAATTTGTTAAAAGAAATATGTGTACCCCCATAAAGATGAACATTTTTTTTTTCAATTGTTCGGCTGTTTTTTAAAGAGAAAGTGTCAGCATTGTAGATCTGGATTGAAAAATGCCTGTCTGAAGCAGAACCCAAAAATGTAATGAAATTTCTCCATCAATTAGGCTCGACATCATCAATATTCGGCGGAGTATATTTCTCCCGGCGGGTTCCCCAGTTTAATGCCTAAACTTTCGATACAACCCGATTATTTTGTTCGAGGGGATGTTCAGTGAACTGAGTAAATTGAAACAGTGAACTGAGCATTTTCTGCGGAGTAAAAATCGTACGACAGAGTGGAGCAGCAGAATTTTCTACAGGCAAGGAGTGAAACGAGAAGCTGATCGATAACCTAATCGAAAATTCCCAACAAAAAAAAAAATTAATTTTGAAGACTTTACTATAAAAAGTGAGTGTATGAACATATAGATGTGCTGCCTCATTTCCAAATGCATCAATATTGGTTTATATATCTTTCGGCTTTATTTTTCATAAAGTAAAGATTCCCCGAAGTGATTTCCGTGAGATTTAGCGCGATTCAATGCCGCGATGCAGATATTGTGATCATTGAACTCTGCAGCATCGCCGGTGCATCGTGTGGCAAAGAGTTATTTCACGGCTACAGGCCGTTGCTTCGTTCGATCCCGTCGTCCATATTTCCATGAGACTCGGTATTGGAGGGTTTTCTGGCCTGGTTGGGCACGGAGATAACTTGGAAAATCGCTTTGGACCTCGAGTATACGTTTCCCCGACCGATCGGCATGAATCGTATGCGGCTAAGCTCGAGCCACGTATTCGCCTATCCCGCGATTCTGTGCGCCAACCCGGGATGCTTGGCAACAGACTCGCCGGAGCGATCACACAGGTCCCGTATAGTATCCACCGTACGTATAGAGTAACCCATCGGCCCTCTTCCACTGATGCGATTAGGGAGATCAAACACCTCGAGTTATCTCTCTCTCTGTCGAACGTCTATGTTCCGTTCGAAGTACCGGCGACGATGTAGATCGACTCTCCGACCGTTGCCAGCATATTTGCATATGCTCACGGTCTATGCACGCGCTCGCGGGACTATAGCCCTAGGAGAGACGAGGAAGTCTCCGGCTATGCTACGCGCAACCGTTGCAAAAGCAAATAGTTCTCGCGAGCGATGAACAACGATCGCGTTCGGTCAATTCTCACGAGAATCTCGACGCGGAATCGTCGAGTTCAATTAGCGGCGAAATTTTCATGTCAGTAATTAAGATAAATAACAAGAAGTAACAAAGAAAAAAAACCAAAACAACATGGTTTTACGTCGGATCTTACCACGCACGACTTTTGGATGTGCGAAGACATTCAGAGGAGTGTCTTACGCAATAGTGATAGTGGTTTACGATGAGAGTCAGCCGATTGTCGTTGGTGTACGATCTGTGCAGTACAGTTGTCCTCGCGCTTGTCGAGGATCTCTTTGGACAACGCGTGCTCGGTCCCGGCGACGACGGCGACGTCGACGGCACCACTTTCGGCTCCGTCACGACGCCGATTGAGATAACAGCGGGAGGACGACGCGACGTGTCTCGACGTAGTCGCGAGCACCGTCCAGGAGCAGCAAGGGCAGTACTCGTGGCGGACATCAGCAACCTCGCCCAGTCGTCAACGCGGGGCGATGTCCTTTCTCCGACACCGAGACCGCCTTCGGCCTCTCCTTCCGCCACCCTCTTTTAATCCTCCGCCGCCCCCATCAACTCTCCGACAAACTTCACCCGCTATTAAACGATCTTTTTTTCTCTCCCTCCGTCGTTATTTATTCCCTCTTTTTTTGTTTTTGTTTACTTATTCCCTCCTCGCGTCGATTATATTTTATATCCCGGCATAAAGCACAAAAGCACCTTTTCACTGCACAATTCACTGTGAAATCCTTTCCGTGAATGACGTCCGTTTCATCATCTATGAACAAACGAAACAAAAACAAAATTCATTAGTATGCAATTTATTGAGCGCGTTTTTTGTTATAATTATAATAAACATTTTTGATGGCTTGGAAGTTTTCAAGAAATATAATAAATAATATTGTATATTTATCATTAATAAAAAAAACGGACCGTAGAAACGAATTTTTCGCTTTTGAGAAAGTCTAAACCAAATAGTTCGACACTTTAAACAAATGTCTTCTCTAAAAAAAGTTGGTGGTCAAGATAAATCGATTTTATAGAAATTGCTCCTTTTTATGGATTCCCGTGTTCCCCTTAACTTTAGACAATAATTGTCGTTAGATTCGTATTCAGCGCGAAAAAATACATAAAAATATACAGTCAGAATATTTCTTTAGAATTCTTCAATTTTCAGCAAAAAACTGCAAGGGTACCCCTTTGAAATGCTTTTTTGCCATTTTTCATCACGCTCTAACGGGTTGAAAACAAGGTTTCAAAAATCCGCAAAAAATCTTGTCTTGTGTATTTTTTCCCGCTGAACACGATAGTCATCTAAGATTTGTCGATATCTAATCGCAAAGCGAAGATACCGCCGTTTGAAAATCCCAAAAATCGACAGTTTTCGTGAATTTGACCGGAAAGGAAAGAAATGCTTTTCGGTGGTTTCGCGTGTTCTGCTCAGCTTTAAATAAGAATTGTAATTGGTTTCACGTTCATCGGGACAAAATATATAAAAATGCGCGGTACGAAGTTCGCCCACAGCCTTAAACTCCCGCGCGCAGCGTGCACAGTTGTCGAAGTTATATTAAATAATAAATATAGTATTCACTATGATATTTAACAAGAAAATTTAATTATTTGATCTCAATATTTCATCAATCAAAAAATTGGTTTTCACCGCCATTTTTCAATCTGCAAATTATGAACAAATTTCAAATAACTTATATGGTAAAAAAAACATTATAACTCAAATTATCGAACGTGTAATGATTGTGCAACGAGTAAATTCTGGATATCGAATCGATTGAACGTGACTCGAACCGACTCGTTTATCTTTGAATTAAAGAATTAAATTTCAATCTCTGGTGGATGCAGAGCGAGGATTTTGGGGTCATGAATTGTTGAGGGCGCTTAAACGTACACAGGGGCCCAATAAAGCCGGAGCGTGTGGTCGATCGGAAAATTAACGAGTTTCTCTTCAGTCAATCGGTGACACAGAGCGGCAGAAAAGGTTTCAAATTTCTCGACAAAAAGTACACGACGGCCTTTGTGACGGTACAACGGCAATATGTGCCATAGATCGCCACGTTGATTGGGCTCCGTTGTCGTCGTTCCACGAACTTTGAAATTCTCCGCTCGCCCACCTACGTTCGCGCGTAGTTACCTTCTCGCATATGCGTTACACCACTGCCTGCGTTTCCGATAATCAATAATACAATAAACCGCTACCGGTGATGGGTTCGAAACGTAAGCGCGCGTGTGTGCACGTGCACACGAGGACACCGCGAGGTTTCGTGAAGACGCATCAAAATGCACTACCATTTGCTCTTCGTATAACCGGAAAATTTGTCGGAAAATTGCACGAGCCAATTTGCTCGACTATGATAAAAGGCAAAAATTGCCGTAGTTCGATGGAAGATGGAGAGAACATTTTCTATCGTATTTTCGGAGTACGCGGGGGGAAAAGAAAATGAATTTAAAAAAATCTGACTGAATGTGGAATACGTTTTATCGATGTCAATTTAATAATGTTAATTTTCTTTCTACTTTTCTTGTTTTCAATGTACGATTGTCACAATCGTGTACACTAGCTTCTAATGGGAATGCGTGTGTACTCGAAGGCTCGCGTATAGATCGAAAATTTGTTGAAAAATCGCCGAAGCCAATTTTCTGGAATATGGTAAGAGGGAGAAAATTGCTTTACTTCAATGAAAGAGAGTTCGGATTTGGATTTTTATTTTTGCAACGCTGGGAAAAAAAGGCGATTCGGCCGGTGAAACTTTTGATTGGATGCAATTTCGTGTTTCTACTTTTTTTTCGAATATGTCTATGACCTCGCAAGAGCGCTCGATCGAAAATGTTAAATTCTCGCGAACTCGGACTCGATCAGCGATGTGATGAAGTTTCAGGTCACTCCGACCGAAAGAGTGGCAATGATTTATTTTTATTTTTCTCTCGCTCGGACAAAATCGTTAGCAATAATAGGGAAAGGAAAAAAAACGGTGCCATCGTTATTCGAGTGTTCGATAAGTTCGAAACGACGAAAATTGTCCTCTTCGAATTAATCATTTCAATATTGTACGGAATCTACGTAGGCGTATTTTTTTTATGAATCGACAGCGCGCGTTTCGTGAGTGCAAATATTAATTAACTATCTTGTAGGCACAAATTATGCTTTTGAATATCCCGAATTAATTATGAATCATTAATAATCGTTATAATTAGAGAGAATAATTCATTGGCTCGGATACATGTGTTTAAAATACTAGAAAATAAATTAATATAATCATTGCGGTCATTCGGCATTGCGAGAGGCAATGAAGCATTATTAGTTTAGCACCGTAATAAGAAAAAACAGGTTAATGGATTAAAAAAGTCTATCCTGTGATCGTCATTTGATTTAATTTATTTTGATGGCTTTATTAAAGATTAATGAGATTGTAATTAACGTAAAATATCAATTTTGTTAAATATTAACGTTAAAGAGAAGCTTTAGTTTCAGATTATATATGCAAAGCTTATTGTCATTCTTTTCAGCCAACGTTTTAGAGTAAAAAGCAAATATATCGATGCAAGTTTTAATAGGTGTTCAAAATCGGATGCAATATTTTATACTTAAAAAACGAATCCTCCGCAATGTTTCGCGATAAAGAAAATTAATTGGAAATTTCACGATAAAATGAATGACAAAATTTCCCTTCCTGTATTACGTGCGATTTAATTTCGTGCATGGATTGAAAATACGCCCGTTCTTTTCTTCTCGCGAACGGATTATCGAGACGTTATAATCCTTCCAATGAATTGTTCGAAAGCGATAAAATGACAAATTGTACAACTCCAGTCCGCGCGCCAAGTGTGGATTCTCGTCCTCGGGTGAAGCGATTAGCGTTAAGGGTACAAAACCGCAAATGTGTACACGAATCAGCGAGCGCCGCGCGGCTGCGATTCCGCATCAAAAGGATTTGTGTGGGAAACGCAATCGAGGGCGACCCACCAGCCGAAAAATAACAGAACGAAACTAAAAAATCCCGAAATTGCAATTAACCAAACAAACGCACGGTTGAATCGATTAGTGTCATCTCTACGAGTACCAAACCATGATCGCATTAGTTAACGCACAGTTGTCAGTTACGGGCAGCTTGTAACGCGCAATGCTCGAGGCTACGCGAGCCCTCGAGTCCGGCGAAACGCGATTACGCCGGATCATTGAACGTAAACGCGAAAAGAAGAGACGAGAGAACCAGTTTCGGAAGCGGCGGTGACAACGCTCGCGTTATTGCAACGTAGCGAAATAGAAACAACGAAATGGAACAACGTTCGCGGCACGGCCGGCGAAAATGTTCACCGCCGCTAAAGCAACGGGCAGGGTAGAAACTTCTGATGGCGTTTGAGATAGATATACACGTCTTTCAGCAACGTGATGGTGCACCGCACATACGCAACGAAACGCTCGCGTTTGTGTACATTGTAGCGACGTCATTGCGAGGGTTCTCAACAACGTGACGTGAGCAGAGAGAAGCGAGCGGGAGAGAGAGAGAGAGAGAGAGAGAGAGAGAGAGAGAGAGAGAGAGAGAAAGAGAGACGGGGATGAAGTTTAGTCACCCCTCGTGAACTCCTAGACGTTCGCGCACACTTTGAGCTTACGGGGATAGAGCGCGGTCACGTAAAGAGCCAGCAACAGCAGACCCCGAGAGAAAATACACTATCGAGAGGATAAACAGGACTCGGAGAAAACACTATTTTCATATTTTTGTCGAATGCGCATCTCCTCTCGAACTTTCAACGATTCGAAGAAAATAGAAATTCGCTATTCCGTGGTTACGGAAATTTATTACGTGTCAAACAACGACGATAAAAGCTGTTGTTGCGTTTTTTACAATTATTAATGATGATTCGCTGTCGGAGGAAAAATAGTTATTCTCGATACAAGTGCGAGAAAAGAGGTCGCTCTCGACGAGTGTGAAGTGCGGCATGAGCTGAAGGCGACTGCGACGCTTCACACGAAAAGCGTCATGAAAATTATTTCATTAGTGAGTAATTGCAAAACTTTATTATTGTTATTAAAAATGGTTTTTTTATTATTTCCTCATTTTTTCTTTGAAATAAATCATCTCATTAAATACTAATCTTATTATTATTATTTAAATTTCTCTTCCGAATTTTATATTTGAAAAGTATATTTTTATTTGGATTTATTTACTGATTTCGATAGAATCTAAGATTTTTAATTCATACATCAAATATCGAACATCGACAATGAATGTTTTTTCCACAGTTATTGTTGAAAATTCGTTACCGAGTAAAAAAATCTAATTAATTGGTAATGCAAGGTTTGAATAATTATTATTTTTTAAATATTTTCTGCGTATTTGTTTTTTAAATAAAGTGGCGTTTCTTTGTTTTCGACGCAAATCATCAAATTTATTTACGATTCCATAATTCCGTTCGTATTGTTCGTCGAGAATTTTCGGAATTGATATCTCGTTCATATTATTCCATAAATTAAATTCGTTCCATTATTAACGTTCGACAAGCGCCCGAAGCGCGCTGATGCCGACAGATTGACAGACGAATGAAAAACGAAGATACGCAACGATTAACTGCACATCCCATACGTAGTTCACAGCGCGCATCACACATCATGAGTTATGAACTACGAATGATATGATGCAACTATATCCATGCGAATATAACGCGAGAGCACGAAATAAAAAAAAAAACGTCGACTACTCGAATATCACCGTACTCCCTGCCAGCAAATGCAGCGTTTTCCCCATTTCACAATTTTTCTTTTTTTATTTTGCCTTGAAATTTTTAGAGTGTTACCCCCAACGGATATGCATATTCGCCGCGTTCGCTGCGAATGTTACCGCGCTCATCGCCGGAAGCGTTGAATTCGTCGGAGAGCTGTATTATTCGCGGGATCGTTTTTCGGTGAAAGGTTTTGCCGCATCGAATTTCTCTCGTTCGGCGTACGAATGAAAGAAAAAAAGAAAATCAACGTTTTTCTTTCCACATCGCGTACGGGTAATTAAAGAGAAATATTTTTCTATCGCTATGTTTTTTTCTTCTTTTCCTTCGATACCGAGCCATCGGTTCTTCATATCGCTTCACTACGGAACCCTCTTGTGCAGACATGCTCGGAATATTCTCTTCTTTTTTTTTACAATGAGGAAAAAAAATTTCATAAAGAAATTTAAATCCGCGTTTCGGTCTGCGAGTTTCGACGATCTTTACAATCATCCGGTGTGTTTTGGTTGTGGCGGCTGTTGCCGGGTTCCCCGCGAAGCGCGTCAGAAGTTCCGGTGCCGAGCGTCGAGCTTGACGAAGCGAATAGACGGTCCCTTCGAGCCATCTCTCGGTTCACTTCAATTCAAGCGTGTTTACAAGAAGAGGAGAGTACGTCGCGTTTCAGCGAGGACGCGTAGAATAGAGTAAGAAGAAGTACCGGAGCTTCAGAAAACTGTTCGCAAACCCCAGCGCGGAACTCTTCTTTCCCTCTTTCGTCGCGCGCTCGTGTCGTCTCGGTGCAGCACAGTGGTGGGCATTATGTATGCCGCACAGTGTAGACGAGTGAAAGCTCTCACCGCGCGCTCACGAGGCCGGAGTACGAGCGAAAAACGAAAAGGGACGACGACACGGAAGAAGAAAAAGTAGAGGAAAAGTTTTGAGATGTAGCGTTCTGGTAGGCGAGAGTGCGAAGAGGAGAGGCTGCAGAAGCATCCACGATGAAACGATAGACAGAGAGAGGGCGAGAGAGAGAAAACGGAAGGGAGTGAGCCCGGCTGAGCTCGTCTGGGAGAACCCCAACGCGGTCGAGGGAATAGCACTGCCTCTCTCGGTGACTCTCTCCGCTTCTGTTGCTCGCCGTTGGCTCGAGAAATTCTCTTACCCCTCAGGAGAGCGAAAAAGTATACGACGACGAGAGTGTACGGATACCACTTCACATTATTATATCTTCCTTGGTCTACTACCGAGAAATTACCGAAGAAATTTTCTCTCATTCGACTCCGTCTATCCTCGTTCATTGCGGGCAACTCGATGAAAAAATATATGTTACGTAATCCGCTTGAAGCTCGAACGCAGAGTATTCCTCGCGAGAATTCGCAGCGTTTTATTTTTGTTTCCTTATTAGAGGGTTGATTTTAATGCAATTCTCTCATTGCTTTCAATTTCTCAATTTCCGCGTCCATCCGCTCTATTACGTATATTTTCGTTTCTAATTTGTTTCAATTGAAATGAGCTCCAGTGGTTTATATTATTTTTTTTTTAGATCCGTAGAAAAGAAACGGAGAGATTTTATCGAGAGAAAATTGACGAGCGGACGGAATGTGAATGGCGCATATATTAATACTTGTTTCGGATATTTTCATTTCTAATTCGTTTCAATTCACGGCGGTCACTAAAAACAATGAACGAAATTTTCTAACTTTTCCCCGACCAAATTATAACATTTCCCTGACTAAAACTCGAACTTATAATGTCATTATGAATACGAGTTATACGAATAACTCATTAATAAAGTTCGTAACTGAGCGCTCTTCAAAAAAAAGTCTGTCAGCAATGAGAAATACTATTAATACATTAAGATCAAGCAATAGATATTAATCAATAAACATATTCTTTTTCATCTTTCAAAACTTTTACGCAAAAATAATTTATTTCAATGTTTAATACCCTATTCTCATTCATTCGAAATACTAATGGTATAAACAAAAGCAGTGCCTTCCGCCTTCGCCCCGATTTCCGGGTCTTCCCAAATCAGGATCAAAATTCCATTTTTCTGTAGACTCATTTGAAAAATTAAAATTTTAATTGTCATCTTTCTTTTTTTGAAGGAATTAACGACCGGACGAAATGCGAAAGGCGCATCTTCGCCGGGTGGTTAGAACGTTCGCGCGGGCGGACGCGAGATTGCCGTAATTTTGGGTAACGCTTGGTAATTGCCAATTACCGTTCGCGTACGGTATGTACGTATCGAACTCGTCTGTTTCGCTCGTTCTTTTCCATCGTTCGTTCACGCTCATGGCGAACGGACCGGGAACGACATCATCCCTCTACGCCCCTCCCCCCCGCGAGCGCGCGCGCACACGTCGGACACACGAACGAGGTTTTCTCTCGCGGCAATGGCGGTTTCATTTTAATTGTTTCTCCACCACTTGAAATACAGAATATCGCGATTGTTTGTTTTGCGTCGCTCTTTTTATATTTTCGGACGGACGAGGGGAGGAATGAAAAAAAAAGTGATAAAAAGATATAAAACGAATTGTTTTGAGAAAAAAAAAGTGTAGGGCGACATGAGAGACTCTTGAAATGTACATAAATGACGCGGAGGACACGTTATCGTGAACCGACTTTTTTTTGTTAATATTACTTTACCAGCTTTGGATGAATTGCTATTTCGCGGAAATTCAGAATACACAATGTTTTTCGAGCGATAAAATTAGCAAATTGGCCGCTTCCGTAAGTTATGAAACATTATTTTACCTCGTTTAATTCTTAACGATAAATCGCATCGAGTGAAATTTGTTTTAATGAAAATATTGAAAAACCACAAAATTTAAAACGCCGACTGAAAAAAAAGTGGAGTAAAGAAATAGTATCGACAAAAAAAAAGAGTTTAATAATAATTAAATCCACAGATTTTAGGCAATCAAAATTCTTCGTCACTGAGTAAGATAATTTCCCGGCTACAATACGCGAACAATCGTTTGGTATTCCACTGTTGTTTGTGACAAGCTATTTTCGCCATTCAGTCTTTGAAGTTCGTGGAAGCGCTATTCCTCGTGAATCGAGGAAAGTAGCAACAGATTCGCCAGCGACGATATTTTCGGTTGAATGGGTCGCCCGATATAATTGATGAATCCGCAGCGAGAGAGGCGAGAGGCGAGATATCGCGAGAAACGGAAAGAGAAACGAGTCGTTGTTCCCAATACGATCTGTCTCGTGTTCTTCGGTTTTTGATAGAAACGGCGAAGGGTTGAAAGGGGGCGAGAGCGAAGGACAAAGTGACGAGCGAAAAGCAAATAATACTGGGAGGCGGAGGAAGAAAGAAGAATTGTCATTCTTACAGTGAGGTTCGAGATCTGGACCGGGAGAGAGAGCGAGATCTTCGCCAGAGAGCTCGATCTCTTTTCAATTTAACCCTTCGACTTCTGACCTTTATGAGGACGGCCTCGGGGGGTCCCTCTGTTGCTCGTATAACCGAAGCTTTTCCTGTTAAGCTTCTCACTCGCGAATCTCACTCTTTTTCACTACTAGTACACCCGGCGAACGAGAGTCACGAAAGTACGAGAAGCAGAAGACGGGGAAGCAAGCAAGAGCAAGAGCTTCGCTCGGCACGATGTGCATGTACCGCGCAAGCTTCGACGGGCATCACGAGGGGGTACTTAATCCCATAATGGCCGTACAATGAGGAAACGGGGCGGGAGACGGGAGGGATGACAGCGGCGACGAAGAGAGAACACGAGAGAGAGGGACGAGAGACTTAGTGCTGTGGACTCGAGATAGCAAACTAACGAATTCAAAGTGGATTTCGTCAGAGCACCCTTTTCGCAAATCGTCCCGGTGGCCGGGTACACGAGAAAAAAAAAAGGACGAAGGGCCAATTCGAATTTGTTTCGCTGACTCTAATCGCATGAGTCAAAACTGTTCGGTTAAATTTTGCCCAACTTTACTTGTCCGGTAAACCGCGGCGCGGATTACAGACAGAGAAAAAAAGTTCCTTTTCAAGAGGAATTGGAAGGGATTAACATTTCGAAAGGAGAAAATAACAAACGATATCGTTCTATTGCTCTATCGGTCTATTATCTTCTATCGGAATTTCCATGAAGCGATATATTGCGTTATTCTTTGTTTTTTGCTTTTTTTTTTGAGCATTTATATCGGATTTTTATTGACACAGTTTACGAATATCATTTAATTGCTATGGATTCCAATAGATACTTCGATCTATCTTCCTATTATATCTTTTATTGGACTTTTCGCGAAATAGTATTTCTACCGAAATACTATAAAATTCTGCCGGATTTTTTTTTCGAGCTTCATGTAAAAAAAATTGTGTTTCATCCTTTTCAAAGTTTTTTTTAAATACCCTTCGTGCATATGAGGTTGGACTTCACAGAGTTCGTGCGCTCAATGAAGAGCCGCGAGTCGAAAAAATTGAAAAGTATGCCCAGTTTTCGACATATTCAAAGGACTATCACCATCCAGTGCTTTTATCTGATATTTATTCTCTCTCAACGAAGGCAGAGATCATTCGTCGTAGGCTCATCATGTTCAATGACGTTAAAATGTTCGATCGTTTTCAAGAATATACTGGACAAATAAATCTCCGTGAAACGCAGTTTCCGTATTTTTGCTCCAGCGAACAGTCGGGAGATAAATAATCGCTTGTAGATAGAAGAAAATGGAAAGAAAAAGTGAATGTATATTGTCGCGTTCAAACGCAACGACGTCTTACATAATTCCAATGCCATTATTGTAACTACAGCGTGAAGAGCCCGATTACATCGGATTGTTGTACAAAAACTCTGACCAACCGAAGCGCGCGGGGATGGGAAACGTGTAAATAACGCGGGACTTATCACAGGATGGTATGTAAGTGAGAATCGTCGAATACGAGAGTGAGCCGGTTATTCGTTTAGGGAGACGAGAGAAGGACAGCGATGTCAGCGTATATATATATGCCTCGATGTTTGGGGGCGGTTTGCTGGGTTGCCGCTATACCGAGAGAGAATCGGGCAGGCTGCGTGAGTCGCGTGCCGCACGCGAGACTACTAGGACTAGTACCTCGGTTATATAGAAACTCCGGCTATACAAAATTCATCCATCCCTTTCTCACTGGCCGTGTCGGTTCGCACGACACTGTTCCGCTGCGGGAATTAAAGTCCACACGACGTGGAACTCGCGCAGGCCCCCGAGAGCCAAACCCCACAGCACCGAGTGCGAGAGCTCGACGCTAATTAGTCCGACGGTCATTCAAGAATCCGGAATTATTGTTCCCCCGTTCCCTCCCCCGACCTTCCGCGTCTAAATTTCATCGAGGATTTCATTGCGGGCTCGCTCGAGCGCCGGGGAAGGGAAGCTTTAGAATTCGAAAACAATACTGTTGACAATTAATTTTTTAGCCGAATATGCGCATATATATTATATTCATATATGCGCAATTAAATAGGAATACGCTCGCCTTTCATTTTTTTTAGTATATGTACAAGTTATGGTTATACTGTTCAATTTACTGCGCAACTTTCGGATATGGTAAAAAGTATTTTATTTTGTTGAAAGTTTGTAATGAAATTAGCGTATATTGGAAGATTTTTCGGATTTTTTATTCAGCGTTGAAGAAACGTATAACGAAAGTTTATGTTGATATTTCCGAAAAAAACCGTTGGAAATTCATCATTGATCAAAAGGAATTATTTATATGTGCAGCAGTACATTTGTACATATAAATAATTCCTCATTCAAACGCAGTATAAGGATATACTTATGCGCAATTAAAAACGCATTAGCTTGCCTTTCATTTCTTCGAGTATACAAATTGTATCCTTATACAATTTAGTTTATAGCGTAAAGTTCAGATGGAAATGAAAAGATTTTGATTCACAAGAAAAAACTTTGTAATGGGATTTGCAAAAAGATTGCAATTAAAATTTCGAAAAAAACGTTTCTAATAGAAGTTTTAAAATTGCTTTGCGTTCTTTTTCTCCGTGGATGAAGCGTCGAAAAAAACGTTATTTTGGACATTTTTTCTCTACTTTACAAAAGAAAGAGTGTAGCGATTTTCATTTGCTGCATTTTTTTTATCCCGACGAGTTTTCAACAATGATCACTTTTATGTTGGCCTTCTCGATTGATCATTTGGCTTCGGTATTCCACGTAAGAAAATCATAATTTCACTACAAACTTCGAAAATTAAACGTTCCATGAAAGCAACATTAAATTCTACCACAAAGCGACAGGGAGGCAACTCCCGGAGCCGAGTGCTTACATTAAGGGTACAAAGAGGCACTTGACGACCCATCAAGAAGGATGCACCACTACCCCGTCAACAAGGCAGTCGCCGAGGGATCGAATACCCATCTATGGTTCCGATGGAACATTGTTAGCAAAGACACAGAAATAGCAACAGCTCTACCAAGGCTAATGTCTTATAATTGTTACCCTGTATGAATACAACGGTTGTAAAATTGCAAACAGCATTTTGCGAGACACACCGTTTTACGGTTTCTTACATAAAGATAAAAGAGTTCAGATTTCAAACGTAGTCAAAAGGATGCGTCGACTAGTTTCAGAAAAATCGGGAAGAAAATATTCAGCTTAAAACTGAGACTCTTCAAATTGTCTTCAAGTGTACTCGACGTGTTTAGACGCTGAAGAAGGAGGGAAAAAGAAATCGAGAGTCTTCGCCTTCACCTTTGCCGCGAGATGCGATTAATTTCATGCACGTACACGAAATTCTTCTCGCATGTCCAGCGCGATCGCCAAGATTTTACGGGAGCCTTCGAGTTTTAGTCTTCAACACGAAAACGCCCACCGCGCTGTTTGCTCGTCGAATATAGAACGTACTCCGGTTGTACATACATACACAGTGGTACGTGAGCCTTGGCCATCGGATCGCGGGACCAGCATGCAAGCTCTGACCCCGCGGTTAACCCTGAAGTGCCTGAAGTACTTGTCTCGCTCTGTGAGATTATGCGATCACAGGACTGCCTGCATAACGAGCTTTCGCAGACACCTAATCGCATTACTCGATGTATCACATATGCACACACACATTCACTCCCTCCCTCTTGCCGTTCTCTCCACTGCTGTACGCTTTCGTCGCTCCTCGATTCTCCCTTTCTCGAATGTGGCTTCGAAAAAAGGTCCGCGATTTTCCCGCTGTTCCACTAACTACTCTTTGCATGTCTGAAATTGCGATCTACTTTGTTGTTTCTTATTTCTTTAACTCAAGTTTTATCATCCTGTATCTGCGTTTACACCTTTCCGCTTCGGTGCAGATGATTATTGATGATCTTAACGAATTTCTATTGTTTTCATCAACAATAATAAACTATTATTGATCTGAGCTTAAATATATGATTCATGCTTTCATTCGAGCGTCGGATTGGAAAAATCATAATATTCACATGTTTTTTGCTTGCGTGAATAAATTATAATTTTGAATGAACAATTTATTAATATTATATTAAAGAATAATCCAATATTATATTCATATGATGGCCTTTTTTTACGTCAATATCCACTATTGCAGTGTTTCTGATTTTTTGAAGCTTGATAAAGGTTTAAAAATGATGGAAATCAGATTTGCACATCGCTTCCTCATTTTCTTTTCAATGTCATTTGCAAAGCTTGTTTATGAGAGAGTTACTTCAATTTTGCCTAGAGTCAACTTTGCGAACGACGTCCGAAAGCGAAGCGCAAATCTAATTTTCGTTGTTTCTGTATGGCTCTATTTAATGCTAAATGTGACCGAAAAATCGCAGATTAACGATGCAAATTTAAAAAAAAGGATCCCAATAAATGAGAAAAAGTTGAACGAACTGTGCCTTGAAAATCTACGAATAACGATTGGCAATACGACGATTCGACGAGTTTCGAAGGGCAAAAGGAAAAATGTATACATAAGATTTGAAGCGAAAGATAGAATGGAAGTGCGATCGCTGAATCTACGAGCTACAAAAGCGGGCTAAGTCGTTCGCTCACTTTGACATATTCTAGTTTCACTTTGGACGTAAAAAAAAAAGATAAAAAATCTATGCCCAGAGCGAAACTCGAGCAGAGCAGCATAGACATTCATTCTGGCGGGAAACGCAGAATTCGACTTCTTTGACGAGGCGAACGGGGAAAGAGCTTGAAGAAAGCGCTTTCTAAGTGCACCACGTGACCGGGCGGTGTTCAGTGCAGAGGGAGAACGGAGAATGGGAAATCGCGATAGTGTGGGCCTCATTGTTATTATCATTATACGGCCTCGTCTCGCAAAGTTTTTGCCGTGAAAAACGCGAGAAATTTCCGGAACTCGGACAACAGGGGTGCTTCGCTCTCTTCGCAATTTCTATGACGTCGAAGCCATCGGTGGATTCTCTGATTGCAGAGCCTTTTATTGATATTTTCTACCAACTTAGTTAAAGGCCGAGCGAATCACGTTTTAAATAAATTACTGGAGAAAAAAACTAAAACATACAAAATATCGGCTTATTAGGAGGGTTCGTATGAACGTCTAATTCGCACAGAATAACGCTTGATACGGAATAGAGGTGAAAAAATTGGTAGGATGAACAATATGGTGACCCACTTGATAATAACTGCCTCAGCCGTACGGTTTCGATGCCAGTTTCCTCCCTTAAATTGTCTCTATTTTTTTTTTTTCGTATGGAGGCAAAAATTTAATTATCGGTCCCGGTTGACCTCCGCACTGAATGAAAAAAGCATCTCGACTGGCTGGAAAGCACGTGCGACAAAAGCGAGAAAAATGAGCAACGTGGAACGAGTAGGGTTTTTTTTATTTTTTTTTCTTTGCAAAACGAGAAAACGAAAAATTCGTCGGGACAGAGCGTTAATATTTCGCGATGAAAATTTGAACTACGCGCAGTATGCACTCAATTCCATAGCCACCGGTCCATAGAGAAACATAAATTGAAAAGTTGAAATAGTTGAAAAAGAAGATGAACCGGCGGCGTCATTCAGCGCGCCGGTCGAAATTCCGAACGAGTTTTATTTTCTCCCTCGGTCAAATAGCAGGGAAGCGGCGACGGGGTTGAGACGGGGCTCGGCCGCTGCGTGCGTGTGACCGATGATTTATCGAAAAATATTTTTGCCGTCATACACGCCGGGCTCGTCGTATATACATTTGTTGTCCGCGCCATAGACGAAACACGCCGTAGACGAATAGCGCGGCACACACAACGTACGAATATCGTTTGTACCATCGAATACGTATGACTGAACTAAAGCTTCGGCTCTGCTTCTGCGAACTGCCGTAACAGCTTTTCCCGAGCGTCACGGTAATGCCGCACGATACGCGGAGCTGTGTGTATTCATTTACTGTTTTGCTTGAATAACGCGAAATATCGGTAAATATTAGTTTGACAAATTTTCAACTATTTTTCGCGCATCGTTCTTGGTAATGACATTAATGTCGATACAGAGGTAACTTTATCGATTTCATCGCGGGATGAAAAATGTTTCAATGAATTACAAGCAAATTGTTTAGAAAAATAATTTTTCGTGCAATGTAATTCCCATACCTGGATAATAAATGTTTTAATGGATCAATAAAAAATAATTTTGTTTGGAATTTAATCAGATTATTTGTGATTTTTCAATAAAACATGTGTGTCGTTCAAGAAAAATGTCATGTTCACCTATCCGGATGTGTGTCAATGGAAATATAAGCTACCTATTTATCTGACCCGTGCTAGAAGCGTCAGCGAGACTCGCGAAATCATGAATAATTCGAGACTGATAATGACGAATAATGAATTTTTTTTTTAAACCTTCGACACGATTTTTCGCGTTGCGGTAGAAGTAGCGTTGAAGATTCTTCATTTCTCGTAATGCCCTCGAACGAAAAATATTTTTTATCAAATTTACGAAATCCCGAACGACATGCGAATGCTTATCGCGTCGAATAGAGAGCAAAAAGCACTGTATAAAATATTCGACGAAATTTTGCAATCGTTATATGTCGCCTCGTTAATGCCCGGTGAAAAACATCGAAAAAAAACATGATAAACTCTCGCGATTCAATCGCGTCGAAAAAAAAATGTAAAAAAAGAGAGCTAACCCATATATTTCAATGTGTTATTTTGCACTCAAAAAACGTATCACCCCTCTTTTTTACCCTACAATCTGAAGAATGGGTTACTGAAAATGAAAAACAATTTTTCTCCAATCTTTCATTTCAAAAAAATCCTTCTTCATTCATAAAAAAACGTTTTTTTCCGAATGAATCATTAAAATCATATTTCGTGATTACTCTCGGAATCGATAATTCTTTACATTTTTTCTTTGGCTTTTGGCCAAAAAAGTTGGCTTTTGTTGATCCTTACTTGTTCGACCATCCGAAAAATCCATTCGAACTATTAAACCATAAATGAGTATAGTGCGAGCTTTAGCCTCGCGCGGAAGGGGTTGTCGTCCGTGTAAACTCTAATCGTGGGCCAGAACGTTCCGAGAGCAATACAGCGACTCCATTTCCGACCCGAACATCGACACTGTATCCACGGAAAGCTATCTCGTCCCGGCAGAGCATCCGCGTATTCCCTCGTCCGACGTTTATTCATGTACACCTCAGCACGCTCGTGCCCGTAACGATATCCCCTTTAAATCTCGCTCTCGCGTACCGGGAGCGTGGAATATAGGAAAACTAGCAACGAGCATCAGCACTGGCGGAAGCGAACGGCGGCTCGAGACCCAAGACTGTGTCGTCGCTGAATATCACACCGCGTCGTCGTCGTCGACGTCGACAGCAACGGAGAAATGATTTCATCAGGGACTTTAAAAGACAATGGCGAAACGACGCGAGCCACGGCCTGGATGGATATCGGGCCAAGTGGAAAGACGAGGAGAAAAGTAAGAGGCATATAAAGTGAGCCTCGCGCGGTATTCAGGGTTTTGATATTTCGCTGCCGATGTGCAGTTCGGCCGCCGAGCATAAAAGGGGGCGAAACACAAAAATGGCCGATGTACAACGAGCGGAAAACCGAAAAATCGAAGGTATCTCCGACGATTTCACGATTCTCCGGAATATTAGGATACAACGATCAGACTTTTCCGTTTTTTTCGATAGCCAAACGCCAACCGATAGCTGCGTTTCCAATGCTCGAAATAAATCGTTTCGCGATTCTATCGCAAAGACATTGGTAGGCGAGAAATCGATTATCGTAAATTTTCGTTTCAACGACTGGGTCTTCTTCTCGTTCACGGATGTCGTGAATTCTGCTCTCAATCGCTATAACTCTTTATCTCGTGAACGACGTATAATGAGGGAGGGAAACAGAAGGGGTCAGTAGTAGTCCATCTCGAATTCGCCGATCGTTTCTCACCCATATATATATACCTATATATTGTATATATATGTAACGATAGCATTCCAATTCCGGGCGAATTGAACATCGAAACTATATCGATACATAGCAGTTTGGAGTGGAGCTCTTGAAAATGAGAACCGGTCGCTTAAATTTTTACGGATATGCCCGCTCGAAAAATACTTTGATACTCAATTGGACTTTTTTTTCGCTCTTTGTTTCTCGATGCACGCAGTGGATGGATAGGTAGCTCCGACAAAAATATCGTCGGACGCTGCGTTGTGCGATGCATTTGCCGGAGGGATTTTGCGCGCGGTAGAGAAAATTCGGAGCAGAATTTTCTATTCGGGAAGCTACCCGTGACGAATCGCGTTTCGATGCTGGGAGGGGCTGAAGCATGCGAGGGACAGTCGCCTGGATTATATACGCGTGCGTGTATAAGTCGCGTGTGTGTGTGTATGTGCGTTTTATATACGCGGATGTAGGGATGAAAAGGGAGATGTGGAGGTCGGGGTGAGAAGGGCGAAACGCTCCAATTGAACGAACACTGCCGATGTTGGCCTGGATGAAAAATCCAGGCACACATCCCCTTTAAGAGCACACATCGGGGCGCGGTGAGAAAGAGAGAGAAAGACGATAATAAGCCTCGCAGTAGAATCCTATACGTACGGCAATGAAAGAGGCGACACCGACAGAGGAAAGAGCAAAGTACGTAGTTCTAGAACCACGTTTTCCAGGCGAGAAACACCCACGGGTTATTCGACGCTGCGCGAGGACATAATATCTGTTTCATATAAGCTCTATGAAAAAATATAACGTTGATACCTACGGTTGTCACGAGAATTTATTATGGGGCTCGATGACGCGGGATAGTCTTCTCGTTTTTTTTTAGATTTATATTCTACAGATGCCGGCTTTATTTTGAAAAAATTCAATGAGGTAAAATAATTCGTCGAAGATTCGCGTATCGCTCGAATCTTGCAAGGGACTCGAGATTTCGATAGTTTCTGATATTATTTTATTTTATTCAACCCCTTAGCAGTTATTTTTGAGCGACAGTTTCGAGAATTTAGAATAGCATTCTATGTTGCAGAATATTGGTTTTTCAAAATTAAATCTTGTAACGAATGCGAGATGTGTTTTAAAATAATAAAATTCCGTTGCCTTCCTTTCAAATGTTTTATTGGGCTTTGAAAAATCGCCGCGAGAATTATTTAATTCGCTTGGGCGTCGGTATCCTTCAATTCCCTGAGAAGGGACTCACAGTTTCAAAAGTTTCAGAAATTATTTAAATTTTTTCTCAACCCCTTAACGATCAGTTATGGGCGCCAGCTGCGATGGTGTTTAGAGTCCGGTTCGAATGGATTAAAGCCGGCTGTTTTTTACGACACGGAAAGGTATTCACTTTTCGTGCAAAATAGATCGCCAGGAAAAATGCCTTCGTATTCGCGTAAAAAGTATCCATCGAATATCGTCGGAGATTTTTACAATCATAATATCAATCAATCAATCAATATTTACAATCAAATTTTTACAGTACTTTATTTGGATACAAAAATATAATCGAAAAGTACCCTATTTTGATCCCATTTGCCGTGAAAAAAGGTGAGCGAAGCGTCGTTCTCACAAACACGACATCAAACCTCAATATTAGCAGTTAATTACCCCCTTTAAATTTTCCATTAAGTACTTTTTTCTTTCGCCTTAATATCGGGCAATCTTGTTGAAAAGAGATTTCATTAAAAGTTGTGAAAATTCTGTGAACGCATCAAAACGTACGAAAAAAAAAAAAAAAAAACGTAAAACATTTCGCGATACACGAAGTTTTTAGTTTTTTCCTCTTCTTTTTTTAAGCACGAAGACTTCGAAGCGGACATATCCCCGTTGAAAGAGTAAAAGTAAACGTTATATAGCGTTCGCGTAAATCACGATGCAGCGAGCGACCCCCCCTCGGTCCCACCGAAGTACGAGGATGGAGCGCCGGGTCGTTCGCCAGTTTGCTTTCCCCTTCGAAAAACTTTCCGTGTGTTCGGTGTAGAACTGCTGCTGCTGGCGAGGCTAGTACACACGGCGGAGGAAGAGAAACACAGAGGATAGTGGGCGAGGAAGCAAGCGAGCAAGCAAAGCACAGCGGAGTTTCGTTCTCTCGTCACGAGGAACCACCTCGCTAGTTACGTTGCCACCGCCGCAAGTCTGTTTCGAAGCGCGCATGGAGCGCTCCGCAACCCTCAAGAGTGTCTGTTCTCCCTTCCTTTTCCTCCCTTCCATTCTGGCAAGCTCTCCATTCGCTCGCTTTCCATTGCCGTGCCTTCATTCCCTACCAGGCTGGAATGCTTTCCCGGTCGCCTGGCGTATTGTGAATGTATAGACGTGCCTCTGTGTGTGTGTGTGTGTGTGTTTTTGGGCGCATTTGCGTGCACGTGCGCGTTGGTATAGAACAGATACGAACGGGGATGAATTGGCTCGTGCATGTACACCGAAGGCCCGGTAACCTCCCCTGTGTCCAGCTGGAAACACATGGCGTCATCGGGCGTGCGGGCCTCCTCGCCGTTGTAGTTCATATACATTGGAACATATGCAATGGACTCTTTGATGCGTGGTGGGAACGCGTCACTGCGTTCCACCATGGCCCGTGACGTTCGCTAGGACTACGAAAACTTTTACGTCCATCCCTGCGAGGTAGCAACGACGATACTGCGCGTTCTACGATGTAGGCAATCGCGGGTTATGATAATGAAGGAAAAAAGAATATAATAACGAAAATAGGGCTCGTAGACTCGCAACACCCACCGGAAGCAATGGGCGATGGGAATAGATCGTAAAAATGTTTCGTGGAATTCGTAGATACGAATTCATGGAGGATTTCGTATCGGGCGATGTTTCATTGTGTTCGGAATTTCATCAACTTTTTTGTTGTTTTTTTTTTTTTTTTTCAAAAGGATAGAATTTAATTCAGATATGTATTTTCTCGCATCGCGGATCCATCGAGGCTCGAGAGAAAAAGCCTCAGGCAGATAAAACCTGTTATAGATTTTGATTGAAATAAAAGCTACAAAGAGAGCGTAAGTACTGCACGGATTAGCCTATTTTTCCTTTTTTTTTTTTGCACTCGTCGACTCAATTATTCAGTATTCAATAGGTACACGCGAGAGTATTGAGAGATTAATTAATGATATTTGAAATATTCTATGGATTCTTTTTTCGCGGAAAAAAGTGAAGCTGAGTTTATTAGTTTCGGAAACGCAAAAACATATCGCGACGCCTCTGGCAAATGAAAATAACGAATAGAACTCTTCGTCATTGCGGTTCTGTGCCAAAAAGATATATCCGAGATAAGAAACGTTGGAACGAATGAAACGAAATAATATATTACATTTTTTTTATGAAACTTCAAGTTGCATAAAAAATCACTTACTATTAACATTGAAATATTTTCTTAAATCAGTCTAAGTTCGTCAGATTTCTATGTCATTCCATAATTTACTCTCGTCTAATTAACACTTTGTTTTTCCTCTTTAAATTCGTGGCCATTGGAAAGATTGATAGATTTTTTTCAGCGAACCTCATCGAATAAAATAATAATACGAAACAATTCAGGACTGCACAATCACGGAGTCGAGTAAATAACAAATCAACGAGAAAAAAATGTACCTAATTGTTCGAAGAATAATTCGCCGTTTATCACGATGGTACGTTCGTCGAGTCGAATCGTTCGACAAAATGAGTTTGATAAAGCTCTCCGATGGAATCGAAAGGGGGAGAATCACAAGTGTCGAAAAAGCTGAAGGAGTTGGAAGTTCGAAGAGAAGCGAGGAGAGTTTACACAGGAGTCGAGTAAAGTGGCAACCGAGTGAGAATTGCGAGGAGCACGAGAGCCGGTTTTCTGGTGAATGGCCCTCGTTATTTTATCGACTTGCACAATGCGCGCATTCATCGAACCGCTGTGCGTGGAACAAAGACGTAGCTCTGTATATCTAAGATCCTCTCTCGCTCTCGCTGATTCTCTTGCGCAGTCCTCTTATTATTTCCTTACAATATTCGCTCTTCCAAAACCTTCCGAGAATTCTTTCGTAAATACCCACCCCGTTCCCGCGCGCGTGCCCCATCAAAGTCGCGAGCCTCCGAAGTTGGCTTATCAGTGATATAATTTTCTCAGAATTTTTTTCTATTTACGATGCTTCTCGCGTCCGTTCTCGCGACGAGATAGAGAGAACGACGAGCCAATCTCGGCGCGCTCGCGACGCCGGCACACCGGGGAAGCAGATAGGTTAGATTGAAGCCGAAGCGACCGCGAGCGAACGAGACTTCGCACCTCGAAACAAAGCGCAACGAGAATTCCCCACGATCGCCAATATGTTTTTTTATCACCGCGAAAAAAATGTAAAAAAATACGAATCGCAGCGAATATTGCAGAAAGAAGCTTATTACAAATTCCAATGATTCTTGGAATACCAAAACAATATTCTGTCGAACAGATTTTTCTTTTGTGCGTATATTTTGTTGTTTCAGTGCTCGGTGACGATTGCTCGTGCGCATTAATGTCTCACGGTTGTTCGACGCAAAGAGAGAAAAACAATGAGGCGAGAGGAATAAAAGAAATATCTTATTGCGCACGTAGAGACGCGGAGAGTATGCAAGTATTATTTATATAATACGTATAAAAATGAGCAAGGGACTACCGCGGCGAGGCTGCTCTCACGTTGCGGGCACGTACAAACGTCGAGGACCCTTTCGCGATAGGATTACAACGGCAGGAACTGCGCGCGCTGGGCTTGATTATGGGCACGCTCTTCGTACGCTCGAAAACTACCACACGTGCGGCTCTCGCAACGCGAGCGAGCGCGAGAGAGACGAGAAAAGTCGAGTAAAACCAGTGCGGCCCGACTGCAGAAACATCGTCGAGGGTCGCGCGCGCGGCTCGCCCAGATGTACAAAAAAGAATGAACGAGAGACACAGGAAAGAAGCGACGCTGGAGAGGCAGAGATGAAAAAAAATCACGAAAGAAAACTGTCCAAATGAAAGTAGCAAAAGGCATTACAACGAAACAAAAAAAAGAAAAAAACGACAAAATGTAAGAGCGAAACGGGAAGTAATAGTGTCTGAAAAAAAGAATTCTATGTTTCCATGTTCTCGAGTTACTGCGCTGCACAGCAATGAAAAAAAAAACCGTATTTTTTTTGTCTAGGAATCTCAGAATTTCTTTTTCGAATATCTGAAGCGCAGTCCGCGCGTGCTTTTCGGATAAAATTCTTCTCGATGAAATGAGAAATTCTTTTTTTTTTATCGGATAAGGATACTTAATAACCCGGCGATATCAGGATAAAAATTGGAAGATACAGTTTTTTTATGTTTTGGAGATAATGGCTTGACATATCGTGTTACCTATTTTTTAAATATGATAAATTATTTCGAGCACGATAATTAATTGCTTGATATTAAATAACAGAAAAAAAAAAGCATCGACGTAATTACGGAGGTTGTAAGAGCAGATAGCGACTGCGGCATCATCATTAGGAGTGGGGAAGGTTACGAGAAAACGAACGAACTAACCGACAAAGAAGAGAGGCGGAGAGAAAAATAGTAAAAGAAAACGAGCAGGAAGATAGAGGCAAGGACAATGAGAAGAAGAGGAAAAAGGTAAAGGCGGAGAGGAAAGTAAATGAGTTGTGAAGAAATAAAATAAAAATTGTATAATGAAGTGAGTGACCCAGATACTCGTTCGAGACCAATTAATTCGGCATTATTTCCTCGGCTTCTCGTGTTTCCAAATTTTTCGAATGTATCACGAGCTCGTTACACGTTTTCCAATTATTCCGCTCAACGTTCACGAGGGAAAATTTGAGCGACCGATAACGAAGCCTCGATCTTCGATAATTTCGCCGTTGTACAGTATTGTTTTTTTGTTGACCGAATCCAACGATTCTAAACGCGAATTTTTGAAGTCGACGCACATCGCTCGCACGACCGAGCGTAAGTTTTCAAAATATTTTCGCTATCGTTCGCTTTCGTGGACTAATATTTATTTTGACACGGTATAAAGTCTCTATCGGAAACAGCTTTCGTAGACTTTTTTTTTCTTTTATTTATTCAGCCGATCGCCGGTCTACATCGTCGATATTTTCGACCGCGTATTACGACGGTTCTTTCCAAGCTGAATACGAGTTCAGCGACTATTATATCGTAAGCTCGAGCTCTACATTTTCATCCGCACGTTTTACACTCCAACGGGAAATATTTTTCAAACGTAAAAGGACAAAAATTACATAAAATAGACAAAAATGTACTATCATGATTTTTTTGTATTTCACGAATGTTTGTTTTCGAAATATCGCGATGTTAAATCTATCCTGTACTATTGAATCAATTTCTTTTTTTCATTTTTATAAACGACTCGGATCGTATTTTTTACTGCTCGGATTCGTCGAATTCTCCTTAAGCCCGTAATGATCAATCTCACAAGAGACGAGAGTCTTTCTAACTATCGCCGGAGCCGGGAGCGCGTTGCCAAAACTTCTATTTACTACTGCCACGAGATCCGGGGCTATCTCGCCGGCGCGATTGATGACCGTTACGTCAACTCGGCTGCACGAGACGAGATAGCGTTTTTTGCTCTCCGTTCTTTTTTCCTCCTCTCTCTCTCTCTCTCTCTCTCTCTTGGCTTTCCTATCTTTTCAATGAATAAGCGAGCTTACACTCTCATCACAGACCCGACAATACGAGCAACTATAAACGACCGATAAGAAGCAGAAGGACCCAAGGTGTATCATTTCGCGTGTGAAGTAACGCGAAATACGCCTTTCCGTTCCTCAGAGCGCGATATGTTCCACAACGGTACCGGAGAAAAAGGAAGAAAAAAATCGGAAGGATCACCAGATCGAAGAGAGAGTATTACCGCGGCAAGTCTCGTGATTGGATCGAATCTTTCGTCCCGGTAATCCACGTAACGCAAGGGTTTGTCGACGAGTCGGGAGGGATGCTGCGGGATCGTGTGGCGAAGCAGTTCTGGTCTCTCTATCACCGGCGCTCTCGCGCACACGTAACTTCGCCCTATGTTCCTGCTTACTCGAAAATCCATCGCCGCAATGGCAACGAATGAAAGGGACATACCGAAAAAAAACAGTAAAAGGGCCACGAATGTACGAGAGATAAGGCAGTGTTGCCGATATCGGATTTCGTTTTGTCGTCGCGCGAATACGAGAGAGAAAGAGGGAATAAAAGAACTCGAGATGTGGTCCCGGCGAAACGAAATTTCGTCATTGCCGTACCAACACAGCGCCTGGGTCGTCGCTGTACGTGGGTAACGCGTGGTTCCGGTCGCCGGCTTAAACGGCGCGCGGCACGTACCTCGTCAGCGTTTGGAGTAATTCAATTCGCGGACGAAAACAACGGAAAAAAATACACGATATTGTCTCCGATGAACGTTGGGATTCGCGATTACGTGGACACATTTTTTTCTAGGCGTACAACGAAAAAATTAGATTCGATATCGATTCGGGGAAGTGGAAAATTGAGTGCTTGAGAAATGAAAAAAAAAAAGAATTATTTTAATTGCTATAATTAATAACTCGATATTTCGAGTGATCTCTTGTTTTTCCGCATAAAGATGTATTTACTACCAGTTCGACTTTCAGTCGCAATTCAGGCTCGTTCGAATAGTCGAATTTGAAATTTGAAATAAAAAAAAAGTGTATATACGAGAGAGGATAAAAAATTGATGGGAGAATGAAAGGGGGATGGCAAGAAGGGGCTGAAAATGCCATTGAGAGATGATTTATAGCGGCCATCGCCGGTAGCAATAGCGCAGGCATTCAACTCCCGTGGTGAATCGCATTTCGGAGCGTCGTGACTCGATGAAAAAAAAATTGAGAATACGAATAAATATTGGGTTTCATTGTAACGCCGATGCGTTTCGGAAATTTCTAACTTATCTTTCGGACTGTGAAAATAAAGTTGGTCTCATCGCTCAGCCGGCATCGACTTTCGTATGCTCGCGCCGATTCTCCGTTTATTTTAAATCTACCTTATCAGAAAAAAAATGTATTCTTTTCTTTTGCGTGGAATCGAAGAGATTTGGTATTCTGTCTTTTGCATGGAGACAACTGAAGCCAAAAACATTCTCTGAATTTTGCCTGCCTAAAATTTGAACATATGGTACGAAGTGGAGTAATTAATTAATGAAATTCTCAATTATTCGACATTTTAAAAAAATGATCAAAACTCATGGCGATGGGGAATATTAACAGAGAACTATAGAAAATATAGAAATTAATCACAGTAATGAATTATTCCTTTTAAAGAGATTTTGATTTCTGATTTCCAAGTTTTCGTTAGTCAGTTACGGCCATGTAATAGCTTTAAAAAAAAATCAAATACCCGACAAACGGGACAATGATAAGTACAATAAATGTATGAATGTATAGCCAAATAATCTCGTAAATGCTCTGAATGCTGTGCAAGCAATTAACGTAATGAATCCAATTAATCCAAAGATACAATGAAAACACTCCAGCTTTTCGAATCTACTTTAATGTTATTTATCAATGGATCTACCGCGAGAATACTTCAATCTACATATAACGATAAAATATGAGTAATCAATTCGCGAATTTTGATGTCCGCACAGATTGCTTTTCGCGACAGCCGAAAGTTTGTTTGGGATCAAAAGTTTGCTCGAACATTCGAACTCGCAGACCTGAACTGAAAAGCCTTCGCTGCGTTGGTTTGACATTGAGGTAGTCTACGAGCAGCGAGACATTAAATTCTCACTGTTAGTCGACCTTGAGAAATTATCATTGAGTTGAATAAAATATATTAAAAAGAGACGCCTAATTGCATTTAACTTGCCAATGGATAATTTTGTTAGAAATTTTCAACGCAACGTAGATAACAAAAAATGTTTGAAACTCAATTAAAGCAAATGCTGCTCAATCGTCTCGTTATAAATTTGTATACTTCATGCCATTGAATCTGAACATTGTTTTTAAAACGTTCTGGACTCTCCGAACAGCTTTATCTCAACGTACGCTCTTCGTGCGACGATACAAATTTATGTTCCAAACTTTCCTTCGCACAGTAAATTGCCCTAATTCGCTGAACAATTACGCAGCGTGATTCGCTATTTCCGAGCTCTGGTAGAATCAAGTTGCTCGAAATGCATGTTTCTCAGTGTCGAGGACTTTTAGGTTAGCCTTCGCCTACGAAACATCATTCGTCACTCGTGTCGCCACAAAATTGTTTCCCATTCTATAATTTGCTACGAACTATGCTTTGTCAACGACTCTCGCATTCGCTGTCCGAGCAACTTCCTAGCCACGAAAACTTCTAATTGAATACCCAGCGACACGCTTCTGTACTTTGGTGTTCCGAATCTATTTTATCTTGGTCTTGTGTCGGCGAAAGAATTGCCGCAGCGAACTGCGACGACACTGTTTCGAATCTACCTGCGAGATCTCTGTCATACTCCTTCGAAGTCTCTCCCTGTCTATGCCGTTCGTTCGTCTTTGGCTACTATTTCTGGACCTTCTCCGCAATGTTTCAACTTTCCATCACTCGACTAATTCGTGCTGTGGCAACTTTTTCACAGAAAAGTTACGAGTTAACCAAAAAAAGTACGACGAAAAAATCGGAAAATCGTCGACTACGTATCTGCGCGAGAAAACCAAAAAAAAGTAATCCAGCGAACGGGAGACAAGAAGTAATAACGAAATCTGACGTATGTCGGATCCGCGGATGCCCCTCGAGCAAAGTGCAGTCGTTAATCTTTCGCGTATAATCTCTCACGCACACAATGTCGAAATGCGGCATCTCTAATCGAGCGTACTTCTCGTTCTTATTCGAAAAACACCGTTGTACCGAAGGCAATGTTACTCACTCGTTTATTTCACAGTTGTGTCTCGCACCGGTTTAACATGGGCCGTGAAGAGAATTGACAGCGCGTAACTTAGCGTGCCGAGTGCGCGTTACAGCAGCAGCGGCGGCAGCGACGAATGACACAAGAGCCGAAATTCTCGAAAACAACAAACTACACCTCCGCGCACGGTGCGACTTCCGGTTCGTCGAATTATTCGCGTTCGCATACGGAATCGAAAGGAGAACTGAACGAGGAAAAAAAAATAATAACGTAGAAAACAAAAAAAAAAAGAAGCACAACAATCTATCGAAAAAACACTCGCACCGTCATCGGTGTGTGTTATAGGGGCCGGGGGGAGAAGGGGCTCGCGGGCGTCCCGATACTTCCGACGTTAAAGACCTCCGACTCCTGGTGGTGCCCTTTCGACAGTCCACTCGGTTCCACCATCTCCCATCGCGCACCCGTGACAAAACGTAAAAATCATCCCCCCACAGCGAAGAAAGAAAAAACTCGAACTCGAAACTTTGATTCCGTCCGCACACACGCGCACGCACACGCGATAACTATGATTGTCGTGTTCGAAAAAAAAAACAAAAACGGTTTTTTTTTCTACCCACTATATACTTGGGGGATTAATATGGCCGTCCGTTGACACGAAGTTTCGTGGGCTCCGCTCGCGGAGCCTCGTTACGTCGTTCCCGGAGGCGCTGGAGGCGTAAGTCTCTCGCACCCCCACGTACATATACACCCCACCCACCCCTTTCCCGTAAACTCCAACAAACGCGCACTTCTCACCCTCGCGATAGTTCCAACCTCGCGACTCTAAAGCTTCCTACTCTCATAGACATAGCCTCCTTCCTAACCATCCTCCGCAACTCGCGTATTTCTTTTTCTCGACCGACGAATACGAATCTTGCGAGTTCGCACTTGTCTGACACGCACGCGAACATCTACGCGACTATCATGATTATTATTGGTGGAATGAAAAAAATTGGGGTACGAATATTTACGTTTTTTTTCTCTTGTTGTGTCTCGTCTCTACTGTAAGCACACGTCATAGGAACACTGTTTAACACTCACCTATCCCCGGTAAATCCGTCGTTAGAATCCTTCGTGTTTTTATTTCTGTTTGTTTCCTTTAATATTCTTTTCGGCTTTCGCTACGATTCCGTAGCGCGGAAATGTGTTTTTCTCTCGCGGTTTCTTCGCTCTGCCACCGTACGGGGGCTGGCGGCTGGCGCGAAGGTCACGCGATACACGCGCGTCCTCACGTCGTCCGTAGGCCGACGTATCTCCGTCGTCTCAGCGACTTGTAATACTCCCGTGTATTCACCGAGAGCGAAGAAAAATCTTCGTCGTTTTCCAGCCAGGCTTTGGGGCCCCGTTGAATTTACGTTCGTTCATGTATAATAAAGTCGCCGCGATGAATTTTCACGCTGTTGTTATAAATCCTGTAGATGCTCTCGCGTAACTTCGGCACCTCCCCGACACATGAATTGGCCCAATACGCTATTGAGGTATATGTATATACATATATATATATTATTTTTTTTTCTTTTTTTCTCCGCTTCGTACTTTCTTGTTCCTCGCCGTAGGCACAAACGTCACTCACGCACTGTCGCGTGTTCGCAACGACGAAAGAAAAAGGCAACAAAAAAAACGCGATATTCGTTTGGAGAAGATGTGTTTTTCGAGTTTTTACCGAGTTAAAAGCGAAACACACAGCCGCGCGATGTGTGACGGCTCTCACGCTGACACACTGGACGCGGCTACTCGCACGACGACGTCAACATCACCACCGTACGCTCTCGTGGCGGCCATCTTTTTTCAGAGGAACAGATGAAACGCGAAACGCCGCCATTCGACACGGAACGTTTTAACCGCACATCTGTGTGCGTGCGTATATGAAAAAAACTACGGCCACGCACATACATGTGTATGTCTGTCTTGCTCTCTTTCGCGTATCCGTTCCTCCTCGCAATTTTGTTCCTAGAGCCTCATACACCATCAAATATAGGATTGGTACTGCGCGAGTACGTTTACGCGTACATCGCGGCTCTTTCAGGCTCGAGTATATGCATTTCGGATCGTGCGCTCGCGCAGTTCAAGCTGCGCTTGGGTTTCTTACGCATACATAGAACGCACACGCGTTCGAGGTGATTCTCAACTCGGGACGTCCATGTGTACACGAGCATCTGTGTTTACTATGTGGGCGTACGGTGGGGCCATTGAAAGACTCACACATGGGCGAACGTTTGGAGAAGCGGAAGGGGAGAGAATTAAAGCCGACAGGCATGGCGAGCGAGAGAGCGAGAGACAGCGAGCGCGGATAACCGTGTTCCTCGTTCCGTGCGTTCCGCTGTTTGATAATCGGCGTACTTCGGTGAAATTCGTGAAACTTCGGGTGCTCTTTGGCGGAGCTTCACGCCGGAGGAGTCAACCCCCTTGCCCCTCGCGATGTACGAGTGTGATTACCTCCATTGCCACCCTCAGAGAACGACGACAGCGCTCCCAACTGGACAAACGTCGCGATGAATACGCTAGAGCACGTCCACGCTTATCAGACAGCGTGGAACACGCGGGATTTATTATCACAGTCGAAGGATCGGGAGGCACTGCAAACTTCGCGACTCTATGAAATGATTTCTTGCATTCAAAATGTTTTAGCGGTATTGACAAGACTTTGGAAACGTCTTGTTTAGAAGATCCTCAGGATCTTTTTTCTATAATCATTTTTTTTCTGGATAAAAATTAGTGCTAATATTAAAGAACATTCGGCGTTGAGGACGCGGTTCAACAATTTCGTTAAGAACTGACGATAATCGTCAGAATAAAAGTCGGCCCTTCCGTTTCCTAAACAGCCCGACGCACTAGTTTGATATACATTTTTCGATTCTAATTTTCTTGCGCGTGATTTCTTGAAGATAAAATCTTTTCGTGTTTACGAATCCTTCGATTCGAAGTATAAGCCCGTAATTGATGTTATACCTGTGAAGATATTGAACAAAACGTTGAATTCACGAAAAACACACACACACGCAGTTGATAAGGTGCTTGATCGTGATAACAGAGAAGTGGCGAGCTTGCGACAACGCGACGGTGCGACGGGCAGCGTGATCGAGAATAATCAAAATCCAATTTTTTTCCATATTTCGTTTGACCTTGAACAACATTACGGCCAATCTTCTCGACTTCTATTCAATAACAAATCATCTCGACATCGGCGGTAAAACTGTTGCGCCGAAAAAAAAAATTAGATCTTGATAATTTCCCATTGGATTGTGACACAATAGAATAACAACATCGACGGGATAGTTTCGTAAACAATTGTATTCGATGAAAATAAACCTCTTTCGATATTCTCATAACGAATATCCGCACGACAAACGAAATAGTGACGAAAAAAAAAAATAGTAGTTTCAACGAAACTCGGTACAACGTTTTCTCCACTGTTTTGATTCTCGTATACGCGATGGCAACGTCGCAACAATGATACTTCATTGTTTCCTTCATTATTTTTTCCCCTCACTCAATATATAAGCTGTATCAAAGTAGTTTACAAAAAATATATATGTAGCAATAATTCCGGTTTCTCTTTTTCACACATCATTGTTACCTATTTGTAATAATATAAATGCTCGATGTTATCGTAAAGTTCGTATAAACTTTGTACTCTCGTCTAGTAGTTAAAGTTTCATTTCGCAAACGGAAACTCTGTATCCGGATGGGGCTGAATAAGAATCTGTTACGCGGAAGACTCGACGTGCTCTCGAAGAGAACAAATGAACTGAAAGCGTATTCGACAGGGCCAGCCCACGTCTCCGGCGCAGCCTCGTATTATTTTTTCAATGATCTTTTTTCCTTTTTCTTTTCGATCTCAAAGTTTATATGTATAAAAAAAAAGAAAGCTTATGTAGAAAATCACACCCTTCCGAATTATAACGAGCTTACGTGTGTCAGGTGTGGATCTCGCGCCGTACGCGCGAGATATCGATGTTAGCTCGTTTCATTCGCGCGTATGCGATTTCTTCGTTTAGATCTTGAGAACTTCCTGAACGGCGGCGACGATGGCGCGCGCGTTGATGCCGAAAACATCGAGGAGCACGGTCGGCGGTCCGGAGCGCGGAACCGCGGGTACAGCGAGCTTCTTCACGACGATATTGCGCTCGAGTGCCACAGCCGTGGCTACGGCCTCGCCGATACCACCTTCCGGGTAGTGATCCTCGACGGTGACGATTCGTCCGCCGGTGGCTTTGGCGTTGCTGATAATAGCCGCCGCGTCAATTGGCTTAATGGTGAACGGATCGAGGATTCGCACGTTAACGCCGACCTTCGCCAACTCGTCGGCGGCCTTAACGGCCTCGTGGAGCGTCACACCGGCACCGATAACGAGAACTTGATCCTTGTCTGAGGATCTCACGATTTTCGCCTTGCCGATCGCGAATGGCTCGTCGTTCTTGTACAGCACCGCGGTGTTCGGGCGCGACGTACGAATGAAACAGATGCCCTTTGTGTTGGCGGCCAATTCGACCGCTCGCTCGGTCGAGACTCCGTCACTCGGATAGAAAACTGTCGAGCCCGGAATCGTGCGGAACATCGCGATGTCCTCGAGACCCATCTGCGACGGTCCGTCCTCGCCGATCGACACACCGCAGTGAGAACCCACGAAGTTCACGTTCGATTGAGATATCGCTCCCATGCGAATCTGCGAATACGTAAAGCGTCGTATCAATATTATGGTTACTCGATTACTTAAAAAAAAAATTTTATAGAGTGCATTGACGAAAGCGAAAAGATTCTCACAATGATTGTAAAATTGTCGAAAATCGCATTCGAAAATAACGAAAATGCACAACTATCAACCCGATGTATTTTTGCAAAACAAAAGTAATATCGTTGCATTATTTTTACTTTGCTGATTCAATCGCTTCTTCACTGGTTTCTAAATTGTTTTTGCTTGTTACAGTAACAATTGAGCTGTTTGAGGGTATGGTATTTCGTGAACAAATTATTGTAAAAGTGTTTAAAACTTGCCTGATCGAAGGCTCGGGTGAAGAAAGTGGCGAAAGCCGAAACGAAAGCAACAGTGCGATCTCTGCACGCAGCGCCGGTCGCGACACCGACGAGATTTTGTTCGGCGATGAAACCCTCGACGAATCTCGTCGGATCGACGGTCTTGATCTTGTCGGCGAAAGTCGAATTCTTCGTGTCGCCGTCGAGTGCGATGACGCGGTTGTTGTTCTTCGCGATCTTGGCGAGCGCAGTTCCATAGGCGAGACGCGTGGCAACTTGTTCGCCGAGTTTGTAGTTCGGTGGTGTGTCGAGCTTCACGTTCGTGATATTGACCGCCGGTGCATCCTCGACCAATGGTTTCTGGGGATGAAGTCCCAACGGACCGGTGTTTTTGATCAACGATGTCAAATGCTTAATAACCTCGTCGGCCTTGTCGCCGAGCGCCTTGCCGTGCCAGTTCTCCAGATCCTCGATCTTCGGGAAGTTCTTTCCCTTGAAAGTTTTCGCGAGAATCGCGGTGGGACGTCCCTTCGTCGTTTGAGCCTCGTGGAGAGCCTGGATAAAAGAAAATGTTTCAGTTTTTGTGCTATCATTCGATTTCATGATGTTATCACGTTTGAGTAATTTTTTGGGTTTTGAGTATTTCGAGGGAGTATGAAAATTCTTTGCATTGCAATTTACCTTGACGAGCTCTTCGACGTCGTGACCATCGACGACGAGAGCGTTGAAACCAAAAGCTTCGAGGCGCTTTCGATAAACCTCCATATTGTGTTGAAGCGACGTTGGCTCGCTCTGGCCGAGACGATTGATGTCGAAGAGTACGCACAGATTGTCGAGTTTGTAGTACGAAGCGAAATGGAGAGCTTCCCATATCGAACCTTCGGCGGACTCGCCGTCGCCGACCAAACAGTAGGTACTAAGAAAGGGCATTGCACAATCGAAATCGTTAAATAATTGTCTATAGCCTCGGGTTATAATGTTCGAGTAATTGGTCGAGATCTAGGATACGATTTTACGACGAAATTATGGATCGCGAAACGAAGGGAAACTCACCGATAGCTGGCCTTGTCGAAGTATTTGCCGACGTACGCCATACCGGCGGCGACGGAAAGTCCCTGACCCAGAGAGCCGGTACCGACGTCTATGAAGTTCAGTCTTGGGGTAGGATGGCCCTCGAGATCACTGTCGATCTTTCGCAAGTTCATCAATTCCGTCGCCGGAAAAAGACCAGCTTCGGCCCATGCTAAATCACGAGAAAATTAGTAAAAATTAATACATTAGAAAATATGATTCAATATACTGAGATTCGAAAGGACGAAGAATATCGCATTGCACATTTTTGCACAAGAATTGAAATACAAAATTTCCTAATTTCGTCGAGTTTTGAAAAAACGGCCGTGTCCATATCGTGTTATTTATTGAAATTATTGATTTCATGGATATTTTCGACTTTAGAAACTGTTTTTTCATCGTTTGTCATTCTAATATCTTTGATAAAAGGGTTTTTTTGTTAGATAAGAGAACTAATTACCTGCGTAAAGGATCGGAGCGGCGTGACCTTTGCTGAGAACGAATCGATCGCTGTTGACATCGCGCGGTGCCGAAACTTTGTAACGCATCGTGTGAAAGAAGAGAACGGACATCATCTCTGCCATTGAGGCACATGATGTTGGATGGCTAACAAACAAAAAATGAATAATTAGAACAATTTTCATAATCAATCATCGATCGAGTCTATAATGAGCTGAGTCATTATAAGAGATAGAAATCGATCATATAAAATAATTAAGCTCTTGTTGGACTATCGCATACTACATGTGGAGTAGATTCCGCCTACGCCGGGCTATCGATTTTCCGTAGTGTCCGAGATGGACAAATTATATTACAACGTATATAATATTTCTTTGCTCTACAGAATTAGAAATAAATAAGGAGAAACAAATGGCGATCGGTCAAAAAAAAATTAAATGACTGTTCAAGGTAAATAAGTCGTTAAATTACTGTTTAGATGATTATACTAAATCGTAATAAATATGAAGTATAAAATCATTTAAAAAAATTTAATTGTGATCGAAGATGCGATAACCAACGGCTCCGATAATAATAAAGTACTTTGGTCAACGACCCTTAGGAAATGTTCGCTTTCAAGATTCTTTACAAAAAAGCTTCTACTAAATAAATGGCCGGTTTTGAAGAAATGTATCTAAGAACATAAAATCTATCGACTTTTAGCGAAACGATCAATTTTTCTCATATAAAAATCAATTTCTCGAATCTCAATGACTGTTACGAGAAATCAATGAAAATCGAGCGAAATTCTTAGTCATTTTCGTGTCTTATTTATACAGCGCGCGCGGCTTACGGCCGGATTGTGTTTACACGGAAGACCGTAGGTCTTTTCAAACCGATGAGACCGCACAAGTACGATAATGCGAGTCATTGTGAACTTTCAAGAGCTACTATTCTTCCTATTTCTTTCACATTCATAATAACGTTTCGGCTTTTATTATGGTCCAAAAGTTGCGATGATGATAACAAAAACATTGCGAAGAGTACCGAGGATTATGGTGAGACCAAGAAACGCGGGCCGTTGAACGGTAAGACTATTGATCCGTTCGTCGCATGACCTTATACAAAAACTCAAAGGCACCTTTCCCCCTCGAGCCTAAAGTCTCGTCGTGTCTCGTCGTGTCGCTAAATCAAATCCGCCGTTTCTCGCATACTCGATTTTCTCGTCAGTCGCGATAATCCTTCTTTCAACTTTATAACTTTCGCGTCAAATTTTTATTATTTTTTTCTTCTTTCCGTATCGAAAAACTGCCGGCGGCGACGGCGGAAAAATTCAATTGATAAGGCGAGCTCTTTTCGCACGATATATCAATTACATCGCCTTGCAAACCGATCGAACAACATTTGTGATAAGAAATTCGCGCTATCCGATAGGAAATATATTGTGCCATTTTCCTCCAATATCTTTCACGTCGATGCTGCGTGTGCTACGAGAATATAATTTATTCGATAACGTAGCGCTACGATTTTTGAAGAATTCGCGATTATTCTGAAGCGTTTTTCCGAGGGAACAGTGCGCTCGTGCTTGTCCGACCGGGAAGGTCACGGTCGAACCCGGTAACGCAAAGCGAAGTTTATACGCGACGCAACGTCTGCAGAATTCGAATTTCCGCAACGGAAACGTTAATCCTTGCAAATCAAACAATAAAATATTAATATCTGAATATTAAATGAATACTAAAAAAAATTAAACGGCTCTTAAAGTTGAACGAAAATATGTATTTGATATATAAAAATTCGGAGTATTTGATTAACGAAAAAAAAAGCCTACCCGCTTTTAGATGCCTGGGTAGCTTGGATCGATAAGATCCTTAGCCGGTTGGCCATGTCTTGCAATTTACTGATTTCCGTGTCGCGCACCATTGTCACTTATTACGTGGCAAAATCAATTGTGTGCGGTGAAGAAAGAAAAAAAACCGAAGCTCTCGACGGTGCTGAAGGTGAGCGAGCTAGAACAACCTCGTCGTTCGAGGATTCGATGCAAACTAACGAGACGGACTATCGTCAGAGTCGGCGAGTACTGCGCGCGAATCACCGCGTGTAAGCTATAGTACAGCGACGCGCAGGAAGAACAGAGAGAGAGAATTACATATCGAACGAAATTCGCCGACGAATTCCGGGGGAAGTTGCTCAGTCTCGTGTGGAGCCGAGTCCTAAGGATTTGGGCATCTCGAGGGCCTGGAATCTCGTTCGACGAGGGCTCGAGAATAACATTTTTTTTTTTCGCCGATTGGACTTCGGGGAATTCGGGCGATGCACAGAATTGGCTTCGAATACATTGAAAGCCAGTAAATTTCCGTCAACGCGCTATCATTCAATAAATAGTGTGTTGAAAGAAATATTCTAACTCTGAAGCTTTTAGAATTATACTGCTCACATGAGCAGCAGAACCCAACTTTAAAGAATTACTAAAAGTTATAGAAAATTTCCAAATAACGATTGGACGAAAAAAAATTGATAAAATTCTCAAACGAAGTCGTAATGAAAGGTGTGACTTTCCAATTATTTTTTAAAACATACGTTACTTAAATTTTGAAAAATCGAATTAATTAGTTCATGAATTTTTCATTATTAATTTTATTCCATTTCGTTTCTCTTTTAAAGACGAGGAACGTATTTATCTGTTACTGGAGAATCGCTTTTCTTTCACCGAGGGTATAGATTCACAATAAACTACGCGTACCTTTCAATCGAAAAGGAAATATATTTTTGCTAATTTCATCAATTTAAATTTCACGAAAAGAAAAAACCCTTTATCAATCTAGTACGATATGGTATAAAGTCTATCGATTCTTTCAGCAAAATGTGCCGCCGACATTAGTATTCGTCAATGTCGTCATGATTATTTTTTCCGTACCGATGTGTAAATTTTTGGTTTGCATCCCTATAAATTTTGAGGCAAAAAGCGTGGATTTCGCTTCAAGTATATACGGCACTGCGGGAGCTTTACGTAATCGTCCGGTGCGGCTTCGGTATCGTGAGCACGTGGTCGATCGTCTCATGTACCACAATAATGTTGCACATCGTCGCAAAGAGCCACGATAAAGTGCCACATTTGACGAAACTCCCGCAATCCAATAATCCGTTTCCGTAATCTCATTACGAAACCATATATAGATTATAATTATAAATTAGAGCCCATCGTGAGTGTCGGGTTAAAAAAAACTATACACAACGATGGACTTTGCACGCGCCCCAGGGAGGCTCGAATAGTCGCGAGAATGTTATCGCTATTGGCTGCAAAAACCGCGTGAGCCCACATCGCGATGTACCGCATACGTGCGAGACTCTTGTCGGACGATGCCGACGAGCGGCCAATGACGAGACATTCTCAACGAACACGCTGGGTTCATATGCCACCGCTCAGTCTCCTCGTCTTTGTGCCTTTTTCGCACTATCCGCGTGGCCTTCGAATCTGTAACTCTCGGTATACACTTGCGATACGCCGCTTCGTCGAGAGTTTGCTGAGCTCGCTGTTATTTGACCGGAGGCGCTTGTCGGAGCGGAATACGATCGAACGATAGACGGCCGGCGGTGCTCGCGACAGATTCAACGTTCCAGTTGATATACAACGAGAAGAAAATCTTAATGTGAGAAAAAACTAGGTTGCGGAGTTTTTTCGAAATTTTTCTAATTCAAATAAGTACTCGCGATGCGCAGGACGGTTGCATAATAACGGTATTGAAAAGAAGCATGCATAAAGATGATTCTTCGGCCGTTCGCATAATCAACCTTGAACCATGTGATCTAACCGGTGGGCCGAGGTAGTGGGTTTTTTCTTTACTGTTGCGACTATTATTTGGATCTAACCTTTTTTTCAATGTTTGGAATAGTTTATCAGAAGAATTAATGTGAATTTGCAAAATCTACATTTTTCTCTCCCGTGCCATTCGAGATTCTGAAAACCACGTGTAGGGCAAAAATATATGTTGTCGACGCGAGTTCTTTTATTAGACGCGCCATGCCTGTAGGGCGACCTCGCGCGCGCGAACTTTATTGAGAGATTCTTTACTTCTGATATATCGCACGTTAACCTTTTTCTGTAGAACGTTCCCATGAAAAAAAAACCTCAGTCTCTAGCAATGAAGTCAAGAATTGAAGTATTTCTGCGTTTACACACCCACCTCGATCGGTGTACAATGATAAGACTTCATTTCCAAATGAGTCACGTTTTTTAACGCGATAATCTTTTTCTACCGGAGGGATTTGAGCACAAAACTTGTTATAGTTTATAATTGTTCGAATAACAAGGTCAATATTTTGTTGTCAAGTTGTGGTAAAAAAAAACTTTTCTTTTTTTGAAAGTTATAAATACAAATAAATGCGAATGCATGAATATGAAGTTCATTCTACAAAAGGAAGTGTTCGTTCAAGTTTATTCTCGTGCCTTATATTTTTCTTATCAACCGCATGAATTCGATAACGCTACAGTAGTTTCGAAACCGGTGACCCGGCGTACGGAGTATTTATCATGAACTCCGCCGAAAGTATCGGGTTATTCGCGGATTTGCAACACAATCGCTCTCCGGTTGTTGCACGTGTCGCGTCCCGGCGTTTCTGACTCGCCGAAGCGAACAAGCGAGAAGATTTACAGGATTAGACTATGATTTATTGATATGAGGTGCATCGCTGATTGCGTCTACCGGCGAAACCCGCGACACACACGCAACATGAATCGAGTTTAACGAGCGAACCCGTCGCGAAGCCGACGTACACGCATACGCGCCTCCGACAGCGAATATCGGCGATTGCGTAATTTTGCGATAATCATTCGAGTTCGATTGATCGAATCGGCATCATCAATATGTCAACAAATCATTTCTTCGTGCACAAACGATACGGGGATTGAGAAAAAAATTGACTTTTTACCGCCTAAGAATAGACATGCGCATCGATAAAACCGCTTACCCCGACTTGCTCGCCTGCGTGGACTGAATCGAATGAATTCTCAATTTGTTGGCGATATCCTTGAGCTCCTGAATCGTCTTCGACTCTGGTTTGTGGTAGCTTGCCATTTTTATCTTGTTCCTGTTTGCTAACACTCAACGATAATTGACAATACGAACGTGACGTTGGGCTATTTTCTTGTTTTGTCAATTTTTAGTTTGTTCCCACAGCGAACAAAGCTACGACCCGGCGGCTCAGCAACAAGTAGCCGACGCTGCGAATACGTTCGAATGAATGGCTATTGTACGCTCCACGCGGTGTCCCCGAAATCACGCTACGCTCCGCCACCAGGTCGCGTAAAAACTCGGCTCGTGATTCGTCGACACCTCCCGCGAAAAATTTTGTATTCCACCAATAAAAAGACGATATACAAAAAACAATAGCACCATCGATCGACTATTATTGTTTATTATCAAAAATACGTATTTGAAGAATTAACAGTATCGTGAAAATATGCTGATTTTCTTTGATATACCGGCCCATTAGAAAGTCGATGAATTCATTGTTTTATTCGACTTTATTACTTAGGCTTAGGATCGACTTAGGCCTCAAATAAACCATTGAAGAATGTGTTCTATCGCGACTGTCATACCGACTGATATACCGCGCTGTTTCTCGATTCTCCTCGAGCGTAATGCGCGCAATACACACGTTCCACAGGAATTACATAGGAAGACCATGAAGAGGTTAATTGCTAAGATGATCATATCGCAATCTTCTGTGCCGACGTAATTTCAATTCTACGCTTCTATCAGATCGAATTTCAATGTTCTTCTGTTTACGACAAAATCTTACAATAACACACATCGTAAATAAGCTTCAAAGTGCGCAATATGAATTGTAAAAATTATGCGCTCCAGTTTCAATCCCCTTCCTGATTCATCGTTCTAATGCACTTTGGACGTCGAGGGAAGACGTTCGTCAGCTGCGCGAGTAATGCGACATCGAGCTGTCAAACGGAGCGGCACGAGTTTGGTAAACCACCCAATCTTCATTGTTCGACACACGAAAATCCAATTATCGTTCGTCGAATCGTCAATTGTCAAAGTCGAACGCGCCATTCCATTTTTATCGTCAAAAGACCAAAAAACATAGAAAAACCATTATAAAACCTGACAAGTTTTTTGCATCCTTAAAAAATTCGTCTACAATTGTTATAATAGTGTAGTTAAGCTTAGTTGACTGACGAACAAAACTTGTTAGTCATTTTTCGTCACGTCACAGTTGCCGTTATTTAAATTCGTCGACGGTAAAGACAATTGAAAGGATGCAAAAGAAATAATTCTGTCGCAAAATCAGGTACATAGATATACGTCACTCATGAGACCTTCGAACGATGGAATTCGTCAGAGAGATTCCAGCGGAATGCACGACTGCGGGAGAAGCGTCTCGCGTATGGTCCGGCTGGAGCACATACGGAGATCGGGAAGTTGTGAGAGAAGCGTCTGCCAAAGGCACGCACGTAACTCTGGCCCAGAAATGTCTGGCCTATCGAAGACATTGCGCCCTTGCCGAGGCGCAGAAGTATTTTCACGACGAGGTGGAAATATGGGTCGACGAGTTGCTCAAGAAACAACAGATTCACAGAGCTTCTCACATCTTGAGGAATACCGTGAGAAATTCGATGAATTAATTTCCAAAGCCGCGTGACTTTGAGATGCATTTTTTATTGTTTGCGGCAAATTTCAGGGCAAAAATCCTCTTCAATTCGTGAAGGACAAGTGCGTCGGATGCAAAGAACCAAAGTTGAGAAACTATCTTGCACAATATATAATGGCCAATGATGGCTTCGAGGGACAGCACGAGGAGTCGTGGAATCTCATAAACAGTATTACTTTATTCGAAGAGAAAAATAAGTATGTATCGTCTAAAAATTTTTTATTAATGAGAGTTTTTTGTAAATGAATTCGAATAAAAAACCGATTTTTTTTTGCACAAAATCAATGAATTATCAATTGAAAAGTTACGCTATATTTATTTATTTATTTCGAAGTCGTGTGTGATAAATATTCTATTCTATTATATTGTTGAAATTGTATTGTTCATAATAATAATTGTATTTGAAGAGCAAAACAAGAAACTTTGTTTATTACTTTGTAATAAAGTAAATTATTCAACTGTTTAATTAATTTTTTTTCAATTATAAATGTACTGAGCTTACATGATTTCTCATCTGTAGATCGGAGCAGAGCTTGATGGAGGATCGTTGCATACAGGAAATTTCGCTGATTCCGGATCGCGTGAAGTTCGCTCTAATCACGGATCTATATTTTTATACGAAAGAAGCATACCTCTCGAAGAAACTAAATAACACCGTTCTCTGGGATTACCTTTTGTCGTGCAACAAAATCGATTTACTTGGTGCTTGGATCGAGGCGTACTATCGTCCTGCATCCGAAGTTGCGATTCAAGACAATGACGAGACGAGCTTAACTAAAATCTTCCGCGACCTCGAGATCACCGAGGACATGATCGAGTCCGTCGCGACAGCGAATGCCGCGAATCCGATCAAGGAATTAGTATTAAATCATTTTTCTCGGTAAGTCGCCGAAAAGTCGAGATACAGTTCGATTATCGGTGTATACACAATTTTTACTGGGAAATCGTTATTATGTTTGTGTAACAAAGAAAAAACTAAACCTCTTTCAGAAACGGCGTATTAACGAAAAAGGAGAAATCAGACGTAAAGTCCACGATATCGAGATTCTTCAGTGACTGCAAATGTCCGTCCGAATTTTCGTCGATATTATCTCACGATCGGAGCAACGTAGAGTGCGAAGTCTTCAATCAGAAATTATTCTCTATTCTATACTATCGCAGCGTGGTCGATGACGCTGACGGTGGGGACCAAAAATTACAGGATCGAAAGCTTCTCGATACTCTGACCGAAATATGCGAATGTACAAAAAACAACGAGAATTTATTGCAACGAGGAATCGTGGAAACGGTTCGCAGGCTTTCCAATGACTTCGACAAATTTCTCATGGAAAATCCGTTGATCGTCCTGTCTCTGAGCTATCTGGAATACTTGAAAAATTCTCGCAAACGAAGCGACGCTGCCGAGACGACGAGTGAAAAGAAGATCGAATTGAAGGATATTTTCAAGAGCGAACAAGGCTTGGAAACGAATTTTTTCAAGATATCGCCAGAAATCCTTCATGAAACTTTGCTCAAACTTCCGTATCTCGACAAATCGATGACGGAAGAACCGCGAGAGAGCGACATAACGATGTATCAACTATTGAACGGCTACGCGAATTTGGACGTTCAAAGATTGTTCAAATGGCGTTTGCGTAAAGACCCGATGCCGAATTTCACCAGCGACAATCTCATCAAAAAATACGGCAGGAGAGAAAAATTGACGTACAGTTATTATCTCAAGGAAGCTCGACCGAGCATGGCTGCTTTCGTTTTGCAACAGCAAAACAGCAATCTGCGCGACGGCACTTCTTCGAAAATGTACATTTATTTCCATTTCGCGTTTTTAGAATTTTTCCCCACTGAAAGTCGAATATATGAATTTTATTTGTTGCTCAGGAAATATCAGGCTGCCTCTTACGCTCACGTTTTCGGGCTCAAGCACGCCGACGATCCCGAAATTATGTGCAGCTGCGTCGCTTTCATCGAGATGCTCGGAGTCGATTCCGAATGTTTGCGGCTTCAAGCTACCGCCGCGGATTACGTGAAAAAAGCCATCAACGTTTCAATATGTAAGAATTCATTACCTTTACTTAAATGATCAGCAGTGTCAAATTTCGAACAGCATTGAAATTATTCTGAACCTTGCATAAAGTTTGGCGTTATAGATTTTTCTATCTGTATTTACAGACGACTTACTCGAATCCGTCTCATCGCAAAATTCAAAGGATTTGGCCACGATATTGAATCATCTCGAAAACAGTTTCCAATCCTGTCTCACGGTAGAATCGACGAGAGACACAAAAGCTTTCGTCGAAGCGTTGAAACTCTGGGATTTCATCGTCAGGTTCGCCAAGGCTCACAATTCTCTGGCGCCGTGTAATTTTCTCAAATTCTTGGCTACCAACAATTTCTGGTTTGAGTTCGTTCTCGTCGGACACATATTCGGATATCCTCTCGAACAGGTGCAACGATCGATAAATATCCACAACAGTTCATTTCGTTTTTTCTTCTGCTTCGTTTTACCTTCTCATTAATGTACGATATTATTTCTTGCTTGCAGATTATGGAGAGTGCGAGACAATTCGAAAATTCAAGTATGCGGGAGCACTTGTTCTCGGCACTGAGCAATACACACATACTAACGACAAATTCACACCACAATCATGTGCCCAAAGTAAAAGCGAGAGAATCGTTCTCGAACTCGCCGAGACAGTCCTCGATGGATCAGAGTACGAGCTTGGACGAGAGCGACTTGTGGCTGACGATACTGAAATGCCATCAGAGCCAAGATCCTCCGGGTGCTTTGTTGAATGCCGCTCAATCGACTAAATCTCCCGTCCTCATCGTTCTAGCTGCTTGCTACGAGGTTCGTTGGCGTTTCGAATTTAACAGTCGTATTCCGCCGAAAACTACTCAAATTGGGGTCGATAGCTCGTTAATTCTATTTAAAATCCAGTTGTAAGTTTGCTTGAAAGAAACTGATTTTTTACATTCAGCCCTCAGCTACTCCTGCGTACTGTTATTCATGGCTCGTCGTATCGGTCAACATCGAGGAATTACTATCAGATTATGCAACGTGCCTGAGAGATCAATTGTGGCCGGCAAAGAGAGTATCTGATCTCTTTCGCAGTATGCTCGCCTTCGAGTACGTCGACACTCTCAGCAGAGGATTTCAAATATTCATGCCGGTAAGATTGTTGAATTAAGCCGTAAAGAAGCTGACATCGAACCAGTGGATTACTAAAAAACGAAACAAAATTCCCCAATATTAAATTATTCTATTCTTTGCACACAGCCTTTCGGGAGCAATCTTTGAAAAGCCTTCTTGGCTCTGCCGATTTTTTAAATGAGGGGGCTTATTTTTTTTTGTATGTCTACGACGATACATTATTTCCAGGAGAATCCTCTGAACGCATTTTTCGAGTTTTTGGTGCAGTGCATCAATTTCGGCAATTTCGAACAGAGTCAGGAGAAGTTTAGTGAATTCGTGATCGGTTGTTCGACTCTGAAAAGTAATGTGAGCGTTAAGTTATTTCGTTACTTTCGTTTTTCTTTCTATCGATTATGATTCGAATGTAATTATCGCCTTGATTTTTTAGAAAATCATCGATTGGGAGAGCACCGAGACGGATTACTTGCATAATTCGTACTGGATAATCACCGTTGCCATTGAGTGCACGATGACCGTGCTGGGAAAGTGCTTCAAGAGTACACACTTGCAGATGAAGTTTCTCGACGTTCTCGTAAACTGCAACATCAACGCGGATCTTCATGGTAATTAGCGGTTTTTTAAAAGTTATTTTCGTCTCGTTGCGTTTTATTCGCAAGGCCGTATTTCCTTACAGTCGAGACTCCGGATTTTTCTACTCTTTGGGAAATCATCACGATTCTTTCGAGCACGAAAACTACCTTCGACTTCTCATCGATTCACGTAACCGAGGAAGGTTCGAACGTTAACACCGAGATAAAACGATGCATACGAGATTTGGTGGACGTCGAAGATTTCAACAGTGCTTTACAGTTGTCCAAAGTCGCCGGTTTTCACTGTTCGAAGATCATTATAGCTCAGGTACGAATATTCTGAATACGTTCTTGAGGGGAGCAGAGAATCTGAAATATAAAAAAAAATGCATATATGGTTCTTATAAATCTCCAAAAGTATTTTTTCGTTGAAATACGAAAGTTGCGAAAGAGGGACGGAATTTACTCAATATTATACTTTTCGCTACTTTTACCGCTACTACACATTACATTCTATTTATTAAACTTCAGCAAAAGTAAAAAAAATATATATTTTGAAAATCTCATAGCAATAAATACCACGATTTTTTCATTTCTTTGTTTTTCCCGGCTATTTCGTGAATTTTGATTTGAACCCCTGTTTAAAAAATTCGATTTACTAACGCTATCTCACATGGACAATAGTATCGCAGTGAGTTCGTCAGAAGCACCGACGAGGATGGTAAACTCGAATCTTCCTTCTGGAAACGCTGTGCCCAAGATTTGAAGAAGTACAAAGTCAGCTTCGAAGATACTGCAGCATTTTTCGTCGAACACGCTGAGAAGGTTTCATCCCACAAAGAGCGGTGAGCCGGTGATATTTCTTCTGTGCAACAAAAAATTTTGTTTTTAATCGTCCAACATTCGACGATAACGGAAAAAAGTATCGAAATCTAAATCATTGAAATATTCAGGTACGAGATATTGAAACTGGCGTTGCAAACTCTCGAGCCAATCGTCACCGACAAGCAAACGATCGACACGGTCGAGATGGCCATGTGGAAGTCTTGCATACTCGCCGGTCCCGATTCCATCGAGATCGAGAACGCTCCGGGAGTTTTCAATAAACTGAAGAGAGAATTGTTGGCCAGCGTTAACGATTTGCAAGTGAGTTGCACGTTGAACGACGCGGTAGAGGAATCGGCGGTCGAAGTACTTATCAACCGATTTATAACGGCCGGAGAGTTGGAAATCGCTTTGCGAATAAGTACGATATTCAACTATAAACATCGGGTATGTTTTAATTATTTTACGTTTCAGTACTAAATCGTTCACCCAATTTTTAATGCTGTGACTAAAGATTTGATAACAGTCCCCGTACATTCTTCGCTGTTGAACAGAAAAGAAAATTTGTACAGAAAATCCGCCACGATTATTTATTGATTATTGATTTTGACTTCAAATATTGACTGATTTCTTTTTTGCTCCACTAACCATTCTATACAAAACTTGAAGGATCTGCAAATCTTGATGCTGTGCCTGAGTCTTGCCGAGGGCGAGATTTCGCCGTATCAGTTGACCTCACAGCAGAAAAGTCTGCTGTCCGAAAGCGGCAAAGTTAAACAGCAGAAATATACGACACTGCGCATTCGAGGCTTTCCAAGAAGATCGTCGTCATCGTCGCGTAAGTATTTTATTGAAACAAAAAATTATTTCAAATCGATTAAAAAATCAAATTATTTCTACAATGTTGACAATGTATGAATTTTAGTGAATTTATCATCGCCGATCTCGATAACCAGCCCGTCGAGCGACGTTGCCGACTCTTCGTCGAATTTGATGATTCAACAAATCCAGCTGGAATCGCTGGCGCTGATCGAGAAATTAGTGAAAAGTCTTCAAAACGGATTCGCAATAGCGACGCGAGTATTGTTGTGCATAAAGCTCGCAACGTATCTTCGAAGAAGTTATCAGTCGCTTCTCACACTGAACGATCCTATGAAATTGTTGTACGAAGTCGTCGGCAGCAATTGCGACAGAAAATTGGAAATGGTCGCTGATATCATCGCGGCTTATCGCATAAAAAATGATATGGTCGCAAAATTCTTTGCCGAAGAAATCGTCGCGAACACTCCGCGTCTTGTCGAAGGTATTTAAAAGCGGGACAAGAAAAAATTGAAAGAGCGTGGAAAGTGAAATTTGATAATTGAACAGAGTACGAAGTTGTCAATTGTTCTTTTCAGAGGGACTGGAAGATTCTATAGTGATGTGGGGAAACTCGTTAGGGGTCAGTATTCAAGCGATAATCGATATCTGCAACGATTCGTCGTTGCTGGGATGGGAACTTTTGAAAACGGCAAATCTCAGCTTGGGACAATCGCACGGTGAAAGGCGAAACGGTTCGTCTGAATATGTCTATTTTATATTCGCAAGATATTTTTGTTATAATCGCGAGTTTCAAGTTTCATTGAAAATTAATTTACCAACGTTACTTTTTTATTGCAGTTTTGACGCTAAAAGTTGTGGTGGAACTTCTCATCCGTGCTCACGACTGTTTCACAGCGTCGTGCAGCATGGAAGGCATCGCTTCCGTGTTGAGAAAATCACAACATCTCGCTTACACATTGCAACAACTCAAACACTGGAGTCTTTTGGTATGTCTCTGACATCTCCGATAGGCGAAATAGAAACAAGTATTATCGATTACACCTAGAAAAAGAATTATTTGAACCTATGGAAGTTTCTTAGGGACAAAGAAAAAAAATGTTTACTCCAAGTACAATTTTGTCGGTCCTAATAAATTTTCATTACATCAAATAAATGTTTTGAAGATACTCATCGATGCTTTCAATATTATCGAATTTTTTTTTGTTAAATGATATAAATTCAGAACATTCACGAGACAATGGTGATCTTTACAGGTGCGACTTGTAACGGGTCTCGGGCGTTTCACAGAGATGAATTACGTGTTTCAAATACTGAAGGAGAACGATCAGTTCGAGTTCCTGCTAGGAAAAGGTCTGGACAAGGTGAGCCTCGCCAAAAATTGCACGAACCGCAAACTACACATCGAAAACTCTATGAAAACGTGAAATGACATCATTATTTCGCAGATACACGGATTGAAGACGGCGCTGTTAGAATTTTCGAAGCGCCAGTGTCCCGGAGACAAGGAGCTCTTTACCCTGATCGCTTTGCACTTCGGTCTCTACAACGAGATCGCGTTAATGTGGGAGACCGAGGCGAAGAACGTGATAAACGAGCTCGTCGCCGATGCCCGAAAGAGCATCCCGAAAATTTCGGCTCCCCAGCCGATTCCATTGAAACTGACTAAAAACGAAAGCGTCGAGCAAAAGTTGCAAGTCGCAGTCGAGAATTTCACTCACGCGACGGAATATTACTTGCAGGTATTTTTCGTCTTGCGAATAAATTTTTTATCTTATTTTTTCTCGGTATTAAGAACGCCGACGCAATTTTATGATTGCAGGACAATAAATTGAATTTGGCGAATCGCTGCTGCCATCAGGCGCGATTGACGGCATTGCAAATATCGTTGCTCGGCGGAGTGGCCAACAATCAGCAGGTCACTTGCCTGTTCAACTTGACTCCCGATGAAATCAACAAAACGATGTGCCAAGCCCTGAGCCTCTCGCAGACGCTGATACTCGTGCAGGCGTACAATCATCACGGCGATTGGTCGTCAGCGGTCTACAATCACGTTGTCATCAACGGCGAATCGCGATATCTGAAGGAATTTTCGTCGTGCAATCGGCTCACTTCGGCGATTGTCCAAGAGTGCGTTTGCAGGTAAAACACTTTTTGAGACCTCACCAGATAGTTTCTACCTTTATACATGCATTTTTTTTAAACATGCTATTTATTGACACCGTCAATCGCGAGCAAAACCAATTTTTCGGTGATCTTAAAAAAACAATTCACCAAAGTTCCTTCGGCTCTGATGCGTTTGGTTGGCGAAATGTAAGAAATCCGAAAAAATAATTCATGGATTGGTTTGGTTGCCGAATTGTAGGAAATCTAAAAAAGATATAATCAATTATTTCCGCAGGTACCGGGCGGAAAAGACAATAACAAAACAAATGACGGAAAACATGCAGATGCTCGTCTCCGATCTGAGCGACGTCGAGTGCAAATACGCGCTCGCGAGTCAGCTCGGTTTCAAGAAGATAATCGAGGGCATGTTATCAAACTCAGCAACCGGTTCCTATTTGAAGGACACGGTTTGGAAGCAAGGATTCAACGTCAAGGAATTGATGGGTGAAAACTACTGAAACGACGAATCCGAGGCCCAACGTCAGTTCCTTTTTAAACGGTGCTCAATCGTCGAGTGCGAAGTATACGAGTCCATAATGTCTATTTTTATCGTTGCAAATGAACTACATCGTATTTTAATTGTCGAACGGTTCTTATTATGTTTTTTCAAGGGTATTCAAATTTATTTTTAATATACATAATTTAAAGAATTGATTTTCGCTTGTCAGTTATTTTAGAATGGCTCCCTGAAAACTTAAATTTAAGGCCGAAAATTTTGTAAAAAAAAAAATGGATTTTTTACATTCTTCGATGATCAACCATCGATAAGACTAATCCTCAATCGGCATCGTATCGTTCGCGCATGGTCCTTGCGACGAGGCATCGCCGAAGCGCAACGGCGCAATTCCGCGATCTATTTCTGCCGAAAAAAAGAAACAAGGGTCGGAGAACGCATGCGTGACCGTTTAACATTGCCACTGGGAGGGAGACGAATTCGACATGTAGCTGTGTCGAATGCCGCTCGCGGGGTTTGGCTCAGTTCTCTTGTGGCCGGTTTCAGAAGGACTGCCACTTTAAAGAGAGAAGGAAAGAAAAAACATCTTCGCGAACGAGCGAAATCTAAGCGCCTGCGCCGCCCCCGAGACAAAAAAAATTCGTGTTACGACGTCACCGAGGATCCCAATTCCGCAACAATGTCGTACTGCGCTCGAATTTTACGGGCTCAGGTAGGCCTCATTACGAAAGAGAAAAGAAAAACCGAAACCGAAGTGAAAAAAACCGTTGGTTTATCTTTTTGTTTGCATATCCGTTGTGTTAAAACGCCATCGTATGGCGACGAAAGAGCGGCAGGAGACGCGCGTGCGAATCATATGACTTATTTCTCGTTGACTCGTCGTGTTCGTTAATTCGCCGCGCTTCGAGATTGTTACTTCACCTGCCGGACGAGTGTTACATGTCGACCTCGTTAGGAGGTCAAGCGAGTTTATCGAATCGAAAACGAGCGAAATGAAAAAAATTCCTCCTAATTATCGAACACTTTTGCTCCAATTCGCTCGTTACTCAATTCTCCGCGGCGCTCCATTTTCGCGTTCGGAACGTGCGCGAATCTCCGATGGGACGTCGAATCTTCGCAACTCTTCTCGCGTTCGGCTGATCTCCAATTGAAGGAAAAAACTATATATACGCGCTTCGGCGTTCGACTGCTCGAACAATACGAATCGTCGATCTAAATTCTCGAGTACAAAAGCTTGTGAAACAAGTTTTGAGTCTCGTTACATTCATATTTAAATAGATTTTGGCAAGAGCATTGAGAGATGAAACTTTGTCAGGTTACGTAACGCGAGGCGGGAGAGGAGTACATATGTTGAATGCACTTTGGCCGCTTGTTAGGTTAGGATACGTTTCGATCTTTCATTCTTTTTCCCCCATCTCGAATAGCTCTCGCGTCGACGCGTGACAGAAACTCTCGCGATTGTACCGGGCGCTCTTCGAGAGTATTTGATATTGCAAGCGTAAATATTCGCGACACCGAGCGCGTTGATAATGTCAGTGCGATGCTCGGCCGGAATTCGTCGGTCGATCAATGATGCCAGGTGGACATCTTGAAATTCGCACGCCAAGTCACGCCCGATTGGTCAACCGCGTGGAATCGTTCGTCGCGGCGCGCCAAAATTTGAACTTTCGATTTCGATGTTTGTCTCACTTTTTATTTTTCTTTCGGCTTCATCGAGCTTCGGAGGCTTCTGCGACCTACTATTAGAACGACTTGGGTTTATTTTTGCGCAATCTTCGTCTGTATATCATATCGCGTATCGTATCGCTTCGCATAAAATTAGAAACCGATAAATGCTCGGAGATAAATAATACGCTTTGCGAACGCTCGACTTTACTTATGTATATCATTTTCGTTGATAATGCTTATTTCTCAAAGTATTATCGTATCTGATTTATGTTCCATGAATGACGAAAAAAATATTCAAAATCATGATATTTTTTCCACTTATTAATAGAAATGAAACGGCTACGCAATTCACTTAGATTGGTGATAACGATAACGATATAGACAGAGTATTAAATCTGATGCTGATAATCGTAAAGTTTCGTCAGCAATCGGATGCGCGTCAATGAAACGCCGATAATTCGTTGATTGATGAACAATATCGTTTTATATTTTTAGAAGCTGACCGGTTTCGCCGGTGACATCCAGCAGAGATGCTTCAGTGTGAGCCCTCTCAGTTTCGCGGCGGCCAAGGTCGCCATGTCGAAATTCGATCAAGCGACATATCTTCCATACGACAAATTGGCAGACAACATCAAGGTTGTGAAGAAGAGGTAAACGAGAATTGCTTCATTTACATTTCACGATAATGGATCACCAAAGATATCAGTATCGTGGAAGACGATCTGAACGCAAATAATTTCGTTCTCTTCTCACTTCACATGGAAAAAATAATGCAAAGAATATGTGAAACCTTTTTTCCTTTAGAAAATTAAAAAATTTTAACAATAATGTTTAGTTTGTGGAACGTCATAAATTAGATTATAATTTGCACGAAAATTTGCGAGATTTCGGACAACAGATATGGACCATAAATAATATTAATATTACTAAAAAGATATGCACTCAAACAGTTCTTTCTTTTTTTTGTCCAAATAAATACTGATAAAAATAACAATATTTCAGGCTCGGACGACCGCTGACACTGTCGGAAAAGGTTTTGTATTCTCACCTCGATGAGCCCAACAAGCAAGATATCGAGCGCGGAACTAGTTATCTTCGACTTCGACCTGACCGTGTAGCTATGCAGGACGCCACGGCTCAGATGGCTATGCTTCAGTTCATAAGTTCCGGTAATCAAGCTAATATCACATCGATCCTTACTCATCATCGCGAAGAAGATTTCTTTGAATCAAATTAATTCTTTTAAAGGAAAAGAAATAAAAAATTTGGTCAAATTGATCGAATTTATTTCTATAAAAAAATAATCTTTTTCATAAGTTCATTTGAACTTTATTTTCAACTGATCGCTTGTATCATTCCTTTTTTTCAAGGATTACCGAAAGTCGCCGTTCCCTCGACGATCCACTGCGACCATTTGATCGAAGCCCAGATCGAGGGCAAGAAGGATCTTCAACGCGCCAAAGACACGAACAAGGAGGTCTACAACTTCCTGCAGACGGCCGGAGCCAAATACGGCGTTGGTTTCTGGAATCCCGGCTCCGGTATCATCCATCAGATTATTCTTGAAAATTATGCCTTTCCGGGTCTTCTCATGATCGGTACGGACTCCCACACGCCCAACGGCGGAGGCCTTGGCGGTCTGTGCATCGGTGTCGGTGGTGCCGACGCCGTCGACGTAATGGCGAATATTCCCTGGGAATTGAAGTGCCCAAAGGTCATCGGTGTGAAGCTCACGGGACAATTGAAGGGTTGGACGAGTCCCAAGGACATTATTCTCAAGGTCGCTGGTATCCTCACCGTCAAGGGCGGTACCGGAGCCATCGTCGAGTACTTCGGACCGGGCGTCGACAGCATAAGCTGCACGGGAATGGCTACGATCTGCAACATGGGAGCCGAAATCGGCGCGACAACATCCGTTTTTCCTTACAACAATCGCATGCAGGATTATCTGAGAGCGACAGGACGTGGCGACATCGCTTCGGCCGCCGACATGTACAAACAGAGCCTTCTTACCGCCGATGCCAATGCCAAATACGATCAAATAATCGAACTCGATCTCTCGACTCTCGAGCCTCATGTGAATGGACCATTCACTCCCGATCTCGCTCATCCGATCTCCAAACTCGGTAAGTGTCGCTCGATCTTTGAATACATTTCTTTTTGTAAATGAATTACTTAGCGAGGTTCGTATAAAAGACATCGGTCACAGTGGTCCGGTTTGTTATCTTTTGTGAAATCAGGCGAAGCCGCGAAGAAGGGCGGATGGCCGAACGAAATCAAGGTCGGATTGATCGGTTCTTGCACGAACAGCTCTTACGAGGACATGGGCAGATGCGCCAATATCGCTAAGCAGGCGCTCAAGCATGGCTTGAAATCCAAGTCAGTATTCAACGTTACACCGGGATCCGAACAGATTCGGGCGACCATCGAACGCGACGGAATCGTGAGTTTTCTTTCATGAAAATCATTTGAACTGCCTATAATGATTCAAGAATTTTCATTAGGATCACAGTATCGAGACAAAAAATGTTTAACGCTTAACATTTTCTAGATATTGTACAATGTTTATGATTTCTCTCTCGTCGTTTTTCCACACAGGCTGGAACTCTCCGTGAATTCGGAGGCGTAGTTCTCGCGAACGCTTGCGGTCCCTGCATCGGTCAGTGGGATCGTCAGGACATAAAGAAGGGTGACAAGAACACGATCGTCACTTCTTACAACAGAAACTTCACGGGTCGTAACGATGCCAATCCGTCGACTCACGCTTTCGTAACGAGTCCCGAGCTAGTAACCGCACTCTCCATCGCCGGTCGTCTGGACTTCAATCCGGCAACCGACAAGCTCAAGGGCAAAGACGGCAAGGAATTCATGCTCGACGATCCGTTCGGCGATGAGCTACCGACCCGTGGCTTCGACGCCGGTGAGGAAACCTACGATCCGCCGCCAGCGGACGGCAGCAAAGTCAAGGTCGACGTCGATCCGAAATCCCAGAGACTTCAGCTTCTCGAACCTTTCGACAAGTGGGACGGCAAGGACCTCACCGATCTCACGGTACTGATTAAGGTTAAAGGAAAATGCACCACCGATCACATCTCGGCCGCTGGACCTTGGCTCAAATATCGTGGTCATCTTGACAATATCTCCAACAACATGTTTATCGGGTAACTACAGAGCTTCGAATTATCTTCGTTTGTAGAAAGAATAATAATTATTAATACCTTGATATTCTTAAATTTGCAATGGTATAAACAATTTTACTTCATTGATAAGTGAATAACTATTCTCAATTGATGATTGCTTCGTTGCAGAGCGGTAAATGCCGAAAACAGCGAAGTGAACAAAATCAAGAATCAATTGACCGGCGAGTGGGGTGGTGTGCCCGACGTTGCTCGTCACTACAAGAAGAACGGTGTGAGATGGGTTGCCGTCGGCGATGAGAACTACGGTGAAGGTTCGTCTCGGGAGCACGCCGCCCTCGAGCCACGTCATCTCGGTGGTCGCGCCATTATCGTCAAGAGCTTCGCGCGTATTCACGAGACCAATCTCAAGAAGCAGGGTATGCTGCCGCTGACCTTCGCCAATGCCAGTGACTACGACAAAATTCAGCCCACTGACAAGATCAGTATCTTGGGACTTAAAGATCTCGCGCCTGGCAAGGTATTTATAAAGTTGTTCTTTCTTCAACCGAACTCATTGAAAAATCACGGAGACACACTTCTGTAATCGAAACTGAAAACAAAGTCATATTAAGATGCCTATTAAGAAAAACTTCCTTTTTTCAAACTTCAATCCGTGAGAAATAACGAAATTCAGATTATGAGATCTAGAAAAAGAAAAAACATTAAGAGAAAATTTAACGTTACATATTCGATTTGGATATATATTGTGTACTTCTCCATAATTCGTGTTCATTTACAGCAGTTTTAACTATAACATATTTATTATTTCTCAGAATGTCATGTACGATAACGTTATGTATTGAAAAAAAAAAAAATTTCAGCCTGTGAAAGCCGAGATCAAGCACAAAGACGGAAAGGTCGACACGATAACCCTGAACCACACATTGAACGAGCAACAAATCGGTTGGTTCAAGGCCGGTTCGGCGTTGAATCGCATGAAGGAGATCGCATCCGGTCACTAAAGATCAAAAAGCTCGGAGCTATCTGGTCCCGTAGCGCGTGAACTTGAATCACCGATGCCTGAACAACGGTTCGTCGATACGGCGAGCGCATGGACCGAATTGAATTTGGGTCGTAGTTGCACATCAGACTCGAACGTCTCGACGAGCTTCTCTATTTGCTCGTCGAATTACCATAAAAAAACAAAAAAAAATAAACACCACGATGAAAATAGTTGACAATATTAAGATATTGCGATTAGAACGTAGCTGAGATAACTTAATGATGGGCAGCAATTTTTTGCGCAATTATTCGGCGCGATAAGAGCGAGGATATTAATAGAAAATGACGTATGTAACAAAACATCCCTCAGTACGGCGAATCCTTTTGGGTGAAACGAAAATGTGTTTTATAGGAAAAAGAAAAAAACAGATAATTACCAGCTCGTTTTCGGGAAGGGCCTGTCCCATGCACGTCGGGCGAGTCGTTTTTAGCTTCGAATACGCAAAAATTGTCGAGCGCGCCGATGTCCTTTTTTTCCATCATCGATCTATAAATTCATCGAACAATCATCGTGTACGCCCCGTCGTCGGTGCGCATAACGCAAGACTTTTTTCTCGCTTTCGAGCTCGAAGCGACTCGTGACTTCCGATCTCGTAAATCGTGTATGTAAATAAATGATGGCGACGATAAAGATTGCGATGATGATGATTACGTTATACCGTGTTATTCGCGTTTAAGACTAGCTCATTATTGTATATTAATCCGTAGATCCTCGTTGCGCGATTATGTGATGAATTTGTATAAATTCTACAATTTTAATTATTACGATTATACTTTTTTTTTTCTTTTTTTTTTCGTTTGTTTTTCTCCGATTCCGTTATCGTCGACGACTGATAAATATCCTTATTGTACTACGTGGGACGGTGCTTCGCGGCTCGAGCCGTTGCGGCCGGGCCTCGTATCCCTCTGTAAGATTCGAAGAAAAGCGATAAATAAAAAAAATGTACAAAATAATACGCGCGAATTGTTTCGAATTTTTCTGGACACCCGAGAAATCTTCGCGACTGTTTTTTACCCCGTGAATACAGTTTTTACGAAAAACCTTCGGTTTATTGATGATGCTTCGGATGTGGGTAAAGAAAATCTTTATCGCCAAAAATTGTCGAAGACAAATTTTCCTTTCTATGCTTTCGTCGAAATCCTCAACGCCGTTAGTCTCGTTTGAATGCACTTCCTCGGCATTTGCAGCTGCTCGGGGTCGTAACAATGGTTGGATACAATCCGGATGTTACCTTGGTAACGGTCTGTAAACAAACGCCGTGAACCCTCCTCGTGGGCGACGCGACTGGTGTACGTCGTTTGATGTTCGCACCCGTTACACGATTCACTGCGGCATACGATGTTCATCCGATTGCAATTGGATGCATTGATAGACGTGCCGGGTTATAGTGCTCTAGTGACACACACGCGGTAATATGTCGATAGACGGTGAATTTTTTCTAAGTGCAACGGGTTCGATTGAATGCGCCGAATTTTACGAGATCGACAATGCCTACTGCAAGTACGGCTATCACTTCGGACAAGATTGGAGCGTCGTTGCGGTGAGAGTCATAAAACAATGACATAACAAAATATACCGTGTTTATGCGCTTTACTTAATGTTAATTAATTCTCACCAAATCTGTTTGAAATTATTAAAAATAAATAAAACGTAATTTATTCTTGTGTTTTATTTATTTTCATTTAATTCGTACGAAATCAGTCTTAAATTATTCAAAATAAATAGAAAGTGAATTGTTTATTTATGTGTTATGTATTTTTCCTTTTTCACGAAATTTATCGACTTTTTCAAAAACTTTTGTTTCTTTACCGGAATTATAAGAATGCTTTTATTAATGTCTAAAAGTATGTAGGTCCGTAATTAAAACTTTGTAAATTCGATAAAGTTCTTGGCAAGTTTTGTTCAAAGGGAAATTACAGAGGAAAAAAATTTTAAACGTGTAACTATTCAGGGAATCGAAGAAGGACTTACGCAGATGAGTAAATGCAGCAACGATGTACGGCGTCTTGCAGTTTGGAATTTTCCCTTGGACATCACGTACAGATCGACGAATCCACATGGATGTGAGCTTTGAAATAACATTTTTTAAATAACACTTGCCAGAGGAACCCGAATGCAAAAATTTGATATACCGAAAGCGATTGAAGGATCGATGATAATTATGTTTTATGGTTTTATCGGATTGCGGATTGCGAATTTCGGAAGACTTGAAGTTCAATACGCTTTATCTGCATTAATAAACTCGAGAAAATAATAATTATTAAACGTTATATTAATTCTCTTAATAGTCTTTCTCTTGCGATTTGATCGTCTTGTACAGTGACGAGTTGATATCCGTTTCGCAATCCAACCACACTTCCGGACATAACACAGAATCGGTCCGTTCGTCGAGCATTCGTCAAAGTGGCTCCCTTGATTGTTAATTGAACAGCGTGTAGATCCGGGTAGTTCGAGAGTCCGTCTGTAATTTCGACCGGTGAATTGAATCGTAAATACAGTAATTGCGCGCGTCAATTTCAGGGCCACAACTGGTGCTGTCCGTATACGGATTGGATTTTTTTGGTCACGATGTTATCCGCGGTTACGGGGTATGCCATTTGCCCTTAACAACTGGACGTCATGAAAAAAGGTACCACAAAAAAGGAAAATTAATTAAACTGTATGAAATGGTTTGGAATGATAAAAAAAATCTATATAAAATAGATTGGTATTGGGAAAAAAATGTATATTTGTAGGATCACCGTATACGCACTGGAATCTTCGTCCTCGATGCAAAAACTAGCGGCTTGGCTCACGGGCAGAAGGCCGGAATTAATTGAACCTTCCATCCTTGCCTCGGCCGCTGGCAGAGAATGTAATGCAGACAATAGTGAAATAATCTCACTCTCGTTCTCTCTCTTTAATAATCGCTCACGTGTCTCCCGGACTAATTTATATTCTCGTTATGAGGCGACGATTCGCGGCGTACGCAGCGATGTATACGTATACGTATGCGAGTATAATATATATTAATCCTACTTTCAGTAACTCGCATGAGGGTGGAGGGTACGGTCACGGTCGCATTCAACGTCGTGCTGAAGGACTTCTTTAAAACCGGCTACGACAACGGCGAGAAAAGATCCAAATAAATTGCTATTATAAAACGTTTAATAAATTATTAAGGATAACGATATGATTTTCATGCTCTGTATTTAATCAAAACTCATTGTACGGGTGAGGCCCGGGAAAAATGGAAATGTTGGGAAAAAATGCAAAAATCTTTAATTACACGATATGATAATTAATTGGAAAAAATTCTTCACTAATAAGCCATAATTCTAACTGAGGGCGCAAATTAAAATTTGCTACATTTCATTCCATTGTGCTCGGTCTTGCGACTCGTCGCTGCGTTACGAAACCCGTATCTCGTTATTAGGGGAAAAATGCTATCCTTCGATGATTAAAAGGCTGAGATTGCCATGAAATGACATTATCATTCATATTGTTCCATTCCCATTTTCGCCAACTATATAAAGTTACATTAAGAACGATCGAATGCCGGTATTTTTTATAGTCATGACTAAACACAGTATAGTCAAATTAAATAATAACCCATGATTTTTTTCGTAGTCGAGAAAAAAAAATTGATCATGACAAATTTCCTTTTTTGTTTAAGAAATTCACGTGCCGTTTCGTAATCCACACAATTTTTCCTACGAATACAATCTCACTTTTTTATTTTCGTTGATCATTTCGTTCATCGGTGTGCATCGAGAATCGTATTTTCTCTCGGACACGCGACAACAACGCATTAACTGTAAGTAACCGATATTGAAAATAGCAGATCGATTTTCTTCTCCTCAAAGGATGCTTTGATGTAAAAACTCACTGATGTCTTCCACGTTGAGGGCCGCGAGGAAAATTTTCGCGTCCTTTCGTCATCGCGGCCAAAATTTTGCTATCTGAGGACTAGACCGGGCGCTGAACGAAGACACTTCGGGCACGATCCATATCCAGCGGATCTTCTCTGCGAATACGAGATATAATATGAATACACGCCGAGATAAGTGGTCAATTAGCGCGCGATTCCTGAGTTCCGCGAATTACATCGGCTCTATAGCCGAGACGGTAATTTCGAAGACGAACAAGAACTTGTTATCGAAGCTCTCGTAATGAAGGCTTGCCAGCTCGGTTGTACGAATCTATGAAAGCCCGTATCGCCGCGCAAGATGCACTCGGCAAGTTTCGAGGAACGGAGTCGAGCCAATTCTAGAGATCAACGTGACCTTGAGAAAATAGCATTACCAAAAAATACCACGAAAATTGGTTAATAACGAAGAAACGAATGGACCGATGAATCGAATTTGATTAAAATCATTGACAATCGAACAATTTTCCAGTTTTTCATATTTGGAAGCGCAACGGGAAATCATAAAGCGAGCACCGAATTCATTCTCCACGAGTCTGCAGCACGTGCTCGTTAATATTTCAATTGCAAGCTTACGACAAACTATGGAAGATTTTCATGCTCTGTAAGCTCATTTACTCCGACGATGTACCTCGCAAGGTCGATTTAATCCTCGAGCATACACTCGACAAATTTGGCATTGAAAGTTTTGGAACGAAGGGCGCGTTTCCGGCGAGTGAGCAAGCTCTTTAGAATCAAATTTATCTCGTTTTATCCGGCACTATCTCTCTCGAATCAGCATGTTCTGTTTACGAGAAACGAGAGCCTCCGACGAGAGATACCTAGTGAAACGTCTCGTGAATTCTTTATGTTTTTAAACTTTTTTTGCTGGCTCGTCCAACCCCTTCAGACGCTCTCTCGTAAGTCGACACTACTCTTCTACGGTCTCGTTAGTGAATCAACACAAAATTTACGGTCACTTAATAAAGTTTAACGAGGCAAATATGTCGGAGTGGGCACGAAGCGCGGAGCTTTTAACTCTGTTTATTCGGATGTTCGCGAATCCCCTATGTATCTTCTTCTTAATCCGTTCGTAATCTAACTCCAATAAAGTTTCGTCTGCTAAGGTTGTGCTATACAGCTATGATAAAATGTGAGTAAATATACTCTGCTATTTTCGAGAGGGCGATGAGAAACAAATATAATAGAGTGTCGATTATCCGAACTAATTCGAACGGGGCTCTGTTTGGATAATCGTAAATTCGGATAACCGAACACCAATATTCTATGAGAAAGAAAATGCTCATTCACTGTAAATTACAGCGCGTTTGCATTCATAAACAACTAAAATATTGAATCTGCATCAGGACGAATCATAATACATCGGAATAAAATATAGAAATTAAATAATCGAATATTCGCTTGAAAATTCTTTTTTTTCCGGTAGTAGCCGACGATTTTTTTCTATTTTACAACAGAAACTCGTTACTGCGCCGCCAAATCTTGCAATCGTTTTTGCTAAAGAAGTTGTGGCCGGCAACATTCTAAAGGGCGAATATAACGTTTGCAAAAATAATTCGGGAAACCGTTCCGATACATATAACAGCTCGGCAACTCGTGCAAGAATACAACGCTGAATCATCGCTTGAATAATTATCGTTTCGGATAATCGACGTTCTACTGTACTCTTTTTTTCTTTTCAGCTACATCCCGGCGATTGATTGCAATCCCGTTACGAAGACTACTCACCATTATTTCTCGCCGATGCAATTCTCGCAATTGTCGTCGTCATTCATACTGTCGACGGACGTCGCGTTCGGATACGTTTCCAAAAATTCCAGAACCACGCCGTTCGACCAGCCGAAACCTTTCTGGACTACGTACTCTCCGCCACCGCCGAATTGTCCCGGATGTTCAGAGTCGTACTGAAAAACGCAAAAAAAGGAAATTTAAAAAATGTGAAAACCGAACAGCGTAGATCAATCTAGTGATGAGTCTCTTGGGCGGAGCTTTTTGGTGCATTCATCGCCGCTCGCGCTTGACAAACAATAAAAGAGAAAAATTCTCGATGTATTACAATTTTTAGTTTTTAATATTTTCGATGAAAGACTTGTTCAATCGAGTCTCGTTAAACTCGCCTCGTCCAGCATTCAGAGCGAATTGGAAAAAAAAAAAATCAATTTATTTTTCGTGCCAGTCGTGGTTTTTTTGATGAAAAATAATGTAAAAGTTACATCGAACGCAACATACGAAGTTTTTTATGAATGTTTCGCCGTTTTTCTGTTCAATTTATTAGTAAGTTTTTTCCTCTCATTCTCTGGTCTGTATAAGACACGAAGAGATGAGGCAAAAAGAAATACTATATATTGTGAAATTTTCCTCGGATCGCGCATAAATCTGTGTATTCAATAATGTAATATTCGAGCGAAAATTTATTCGAGTTCGAAGCTCCTCGCTCAAGCCGTAGCGAAATCTTTGATCCACTCCCCAAACTCTGTCTCACGGCCCGTCGTTCTCGTGAATTTTTCGTCGGGCTAAGCTCTTCGATCCGCACCTTGAATTAATCAAATCGTGATTTTAAGCCCTTCAGCCGCGATGGGACGAACGGACCGGAGGTGCGATATCGCGAGATTCGATACACTACGGAGAAGAACGAAACGAGAAATTGGCGAATCGCGAAGAAACCGAACGAACACCACTTCGAATGTCTACGATCGAGCACGTTTCGTCGAAGAAACTTTTTCCACAAAGCTTAACTTTGTACTCGACTTCTCGCCTACACTTTTGCGATATTTCTTTTGTTCCTTCTCACTTTTCCCTCAACGCTCTCGCGAGTTACTTCAATTTCCATCGGTTACCTCCCACCGACGACTATGCAAAATTCAGAAGAGGGATCGCGCCTAATGGGGGGTACCTCGTATACCAAATAGTCCAGACCGAAGGGCAACTGGAATGGTAGTCACGACGCTCTCCGGGGAATAAAGTCAAAGCGAAGGGTTCGGTATCCATTTCGAGATTCGATTATTCGATACCTACGAATTCACCGTAGATGTGAAGAGAATCGCGGGAAAACGGTGAATTTAGGGACGATACGATCGGGTTTTATTTTTTTTTCTCAGTTCTGCGTTACTCGGAGTGAAATAAACTCGACGCGGGATTTTCACGATTGGAGTTTTATAATTCTTTTTTGTTCATAGGAAAATTGTAAAAAAATGACGAGAAAAAAAATCACGTTTTTTAAAATTATTAGACGAATGAGTGCACGGAAGGATGAAGTAAAATCGGCCAACGGAGCGAAGTAGGACAGTAGCGCAGTTTGAATTTAGGGGCAAAATATACATACACTAAAATTTATGCAATTTTAGAAAAATTGGATTTTGAATCCATTTTACGGAATAGTTATTGTTTACTCCGAAAACTAGGCAAAAAATAGATACACAAATTAGAAATGCAGAGAAATACATTTTTCACATCTTTCATTACTTTCAATGTAAGAAAATTTATATTTTTTGTCAATTATAGTTCATAGGTAGTGAATTATTTAAAAAAAAAGTATTTTCCATTTTTTTGAGACATTCGCCACATTATGCTAAAAAACTACGCTTCTACGCTTATAATTCGTGAGACGCATTAAATCTCCGATTCTGTGTGGCGGAGTTAATTATATCGCCATAAAAAATTGGCCATGATTTACTGAATCGTTCAAACATTTCGCTTCGGTCTCTATTTTCGGGCGTTAGTCGTAAAATGTTTCAAACTGTTACCGACTGTTTGTAACTGTTGTCTCCTCAATGAAAACACAATTCGCGAATTCAAAGTGCAGTAAATCAACGAAATTATCGTTATATGTTTTTAACTTGAAACAACGGTAGTCGAAAAAGTTCTAAACAATTGTATAACGTTTTCCTAACCCGCAGGAATTAACGTATTCGCGAAGATCGCTCCGCTCACGAAAATGTCTGAGAGGCCGTTTTTTTTATCGCTCTTCAATCTCACCGCGACGCAATTCAATTAGCAAACTCAGAACGACTCCCGCAAATAAAACTTATATCTAGGCGAAACAAAAAAACTACAGAAATTTCATTTTCACGATTGGTGTTAAAACTCGCAATTGAAAAAAGCACTCGTCGCGGCCGCGAATCGCAACGAAACTCGAGATTTTCAATTTTCCTTAAACGCCGCCGCGTTCTTTTCCACACCGGAAACGCGTTTCTCACTATCGCCTTTAAAAGTCTATTAAAGCGCGGAATTGAGAGTAGGCGAGACACGAGAGAATCGGGGTTTGAGCCTCATAAAAATGTAAACGACCGCAGACATTCGCGCTTCCGCAAATCGGACACCGGACATTTCAGCCGGTGTATTCAGGAATTCATTAGGATTCCGTTAACTCGATTGGGTTTATCGAAACGGTGGTCGAATTCCTGGTTTCTCGGTAGTTATCGGCGAAATTTCGATGATGCATTACGACCACAATTCCTGGGAACAGTTTGTATTAAATTAGACATAACATCGCGAGGTTGATTAGTTGCAAATTTGATAATTAATTTCCATCGAGTTTTGGACCAAATTTTCCGCGTATCGCAAATATACCTCGTACTAACATAACATTATTCACAGAATACTACTGCGATACCACGAATTTTCCCTGGGCAAGTTTTCATTCGCCCCGCGGGGTTTCTATTTTTCGGTCAATTTTCGTAGAAAGATCCTTCGTAGGCATTCGAGCGGACGAGAATGTAAAAATAGTGTTTTCGAGCACACACTGGACGAAAATTGAGAATGTCTAACGGTGCAGAAAATGGTCCTTCAGCAGTGTAGATAAAAAGGAAACGTGATTCCAGCTGCTGTAGTCGAATCACGGAAATCTCGTTCTGCATTCGTTCGCCGTGAAGTGCAACGTGACCAAAGTTCCTGGTTAGATTAGAAAGAAAAAAAAAGGTTTTGTTCAAAAAGCTCTGCTCATCCGGGCTTGCGAGTACAGTGCGTTCGAATCAGTGGCGGTGGAAAAACGAACGAAACCACCCAACTTTGGCTTGCATTCTCTGAATTCGTCGAATAATTGCAGAACTGCGCGTAGCCGGCAAAATTTCGAGAGTTAATTGCGAAATCATTTAATGCCCCGTTGATATGCTATCGATATTATCAATTACTCGATTATCGTCGAACGCACGCATATGTCAGAATTCAAGGGTAACGATTTATTAATTATTTCCAATGTGAGTTTCACGCTAAAACATCCCTTTCCGCGATTTGACGATAGGTTGTTCGTTCTATGCATTTATATGATTACGGCCAAAGCACTATACAAAAGTGGACAAATAACGATTGGCCGCAATTTTGAGTAAAAACGACTGCAACAGGTGCATTAATTCCAACATTCGGATGTGAATGACAAAAATAATGTTATCTCAGGTGGAAAAGTTTGTCACTGTAGGAACAAATTTACAGTCTTTGTTACAATGCAGATGGAGCTTTGGTGAGGCGAGAGCAAATGTAACATGTCTTGAATCACAGAGCAGTGCTTTCCGGCTTAAGTATCGTAGGATAAATTCTACTAGGACGTGCATGAGCCTCAACAAGATTTATATTGCACTGTGTACAGTCAATTGCATGCCAATGTCACGATATCTTGTTAGATTTGAACCATCTGTGCGGTGTGCATAAAGGATCCATCAGCGAGAAAGCAGATTTCATGTAAGAGCTGGAAACGTGACTACGTCGGCACGTACGAGAAAAGCGCTGGTACTGAAACACGAAAGTTTCTTCAAACTTGGGCCATAAGACCTACGAATGAGATACGAAACCATGCACAGGGCGAATGCTGGATGTTACATAAGCATGAGCTTCAAGAAAGGAGAACGCGAGACCTTTTCATATAAGTTTCATACTTAAGATGTCACGATACCAACAAGCCTCGACTAAGCCCATACATTTTTTCCAACTTTAATGAAAAAAAAAGAAAAGAAAAACCCTGCAGTGTAAGTTTTGTGTCGTAAATTGACCTTAAATATTTTTATAATCAAGCTGGCGAATAAGAAATCTTTTCGATATGTAAAATCGTCAAATCATGTTTGAATAATGATTGGAATCAAAGAAATTTCTACGTCAAAATTTATAAATCTTGTTTTTGTCAAGCATTATTCGAACGCGAATCTGATTTTTCTGGCTGATAGCAATTTTCAACTATTTTAAACGAATGCTGAATTTTTTTGAGAATTCTATATGTTACTAGAAAGATATTCTTACTTGCAAACTCAGTAATTGTAATCGAAACAACGATTGTCTTTGTCCTGATTCTTCAAGATTTTGTGTGATTACTATCATCATCCTTCTTCTTAGATGTTATTGCGAAATTAGATTGATCGTATCCCGCGGGAATCCATTCATGCGCATCCAATCATGTTCGAGGACATGTCGTTCCGAACACACCATCGATCCCTCGGGGTCTCTGTTGACGACGTAGCCGGATTGGCGTTGTATTTGCATAAGCGCCAATCAGCGGCCACAGAGATACATGCGAGTATCTCGAGCGGGAAACAATTTATCCGATTAGATCACAATTTTTATACTCAAATAAGATTTTTCTGTCTCGTTGCACAACAGAGAACTTATTGTAAGCTGAACGGCGAATGAAGATACGAAATTTAACGAATGTGTCGTGTGTGTGGAAACGTTTAACCACAACTCGTAATTTGGAGAAAGAGCTTTTTTAATTACAATTGATTCTCCACATTTTATTTAAAGAACTGGTAGCGCTTATGCAAATCTTCGTTCGCGAGCACGAATGTATTCAATTTGGACAAGCCCTTCTTCTCGATGGTATAGTTGTTTCTGTTCACGTATCGAAAGACAAAAAAAAACTACGTGTAGTCGATAGAAGTAACTAGAGTCGTAGCAGAGCCAAATGCTGCGAGAATAGTAACAAGGTATCGGATCCCAATGCATCGCAAGTACATTGTAAATTAGATCGCGCAAAGACCCGGCATAGCGTTTATATATTGGGTATCGATTTCGGGGTAGGTGAGCTCTTCTGGGCACTTTAAGCAGTCTCGTCGGCGCTCGCGCTTGGAAATCATGGCATTTCACCCTGAGGGCCGAAAGAATATCGATGTTTCCCCCAACGGAACTATCCACTCTCTACGTGGCTCCAGTATTTTCCATTACTCGTTTTTTTTCTTCTTCTCCTCTCTACACACTCGCTGAGGAAAAAGTACGTAATGCGTCCTATTTCGTATCGCGCCGTGGAGACCCGATGAAAGCCACTCCGACGTGCTATAGACTCTCAATTAAATTCGTCACCGGTGCCTTGTTGAAATGCACTTTGGCTATCGTTCCCTGGGCGACGAAGAATAAATTTAATAGACTCTTTCATTCGGTCCTTTTTCGCGCGGACTGTTCATTTCTCACCGGGGCTTCGTCACGAGTTCATTGTAGTGAAACTGTAAAAGAGGAAGACTTTTATCCGGAAACAGGACTTATTACATTCTCAATATGACCAAGAAACAATGCTGTTAAAAATGTTGAAGGAAAATATCAACTTTTTCTCTCAACTTCAAAAAGCACTCAACCTTGGAAAATTTAGTCGCTGTAATTAATTCACATCGAATGTAATACTAATCATTGGATTGGAATAGCCCTTTTCTGTAGAAATGTTTGTATTATTTAGAAATTTCAGCTTATGATTAAAAATGAGAGAGTTATTCAAAACGTGCGCAACATTTTAACACCTGCAACGATTTCGGTGAAGCTTGTAGAGAACAAAAATTTTTAAATACCCTGTAAATTCTAGTTTAATAATTGAAGCCGATGCTAAGTTATATGGTTTGAAATGTTTGACTTTATCGCACACTGACAGTCGGACATTTTTTCTAAATACGATTTTCCGATGTTTTGGAGCATGCTCAAAACGTTATTGCTAATATCTTCCTTTTTCCCTCATCAACAAAAAGTTCCCTATATGCGATAGCGAAATAGCAATGTTTCTTCGAGCCTTTGATCTCTCTCTGATATGCCGAGCCGTCTAATCGTGGTCGGACAAGCGTTAGGACTTGCCGTTGAAGCAATAATCGCATGCAGTATAGTGCACGCCAGCATCAGTCACAGCACAGCGCAGCAGTAGAGCGAGCATTAGTAGCAGGCGAGAAACAGAGCCAGTGGAGCAAATCCGAGCACGGCCAGACCCGGCTCTATCAATTACCAGTCGGTAGATGTAGGCCGAGACCCACTACCCTTGGACTTGTCACTCCAGTGTTATACACCAAAATCCTGGTTAATCAGCCGTTCGATCGTTGACGGCCCGTTGGCCTTCGCGGAGCTTAGCGAACGGGAGTTTGGTGGCAAACACAGGATCTGTACGTGGCAGTGGTTGATCCGACGAATTTGCAACAATCCATGAGACCGACAATTGGCCGTGAATCGAAACACGATGCGTACACGTGCGAAGCTAACTACGAAATATCCTGTTCGTCCTGCCATTTGCAGCAATAATTACGGTCGAATAATGATATTTTCACAAGTCGACTGTTTAAGCGTAACACCTCTCGTCGGAACAATAAGATTTTTCCTTTTACCCGCAACGAGGCCACGCTCGTTTTTATACCAGCGTCATTTCATATTCAGCATGCCATCACATTTACCCGGTAAAAGTTGGCAGAATGCTATGAAGAAATAACGAGTCATAAACTCGCGGTCCAAGTGTTAAATAAAAGAGGAAGGTAGATGAGTTTCAAGACGGTAGAATGAGAGGCAACCACAGCGAAGTATATGGTGCTATATACCATGTATTACCGCACTAAAATATGGCGCAACGAAGTAGCATCTTTTCTTCCTTTTTTCTCTTCCGGTAGTCAACGTGAATTACCGAAGGTGAAATTCTCGCGTGTGTGTTGCTCATACTCTTGTATCTTCGCTCGCCCCTCGGTGTCGTTTTCTTCTTTTTTTCTTCCCGTCCTTCTACTTTCTCCTACGCCTCCTCGTCGTCGAGTCGATCGGAGAGGATTTATTTATGTCATCATCGTCGACGCTCAAACGTCCGACAGACCCTTTCCATTTCGAAAAGTTTCTCTTTCCGTCGATTCCGCTGTCGCTTCTGAACGAAACGTGCGTGTTGCTACTGGAGCTTTCGTCTGTTGGGATCTATCAGACTTGTACTTTTTTCTTTTTCCTTCGTCGGCCGTGCCACAACGGCGCGGACCCTCGTCGCTCGATTCATTGTATACTACTTTGCCGTTGAGTCGTCGCGCCAGCCACGTCCACGGGGGCGTTGACAGAGAGTGTCGGAAGGGTGGATACGCAGCACGATTCCTTTCGATCTCTCGACTCGGAGAAATGAGTGACACCGAACGAATTTTCGCACGCACTGTCCCGTGACGCCGCAATTTCTACCTTCTATTTCGGGCTTCTTTTACTTCTGCCATTCGCGTCTTGATGTTCCATCCTCTTCCTCGAATGATTCCACCGTCGTTTCTCTCAATTATTCGGGCTTCCGTCCCTCGACAAATTCAATCATGATCCATCTGACTGTGGATATGATATGTACGTGAGTGCTCGCGTCTTCCGAAAGACGGATGTATCTTGTTGGAAAATAAATTATGGAAGTTCAATTAGAGCGAAATATATTGTAGAAGTTATCCGAATTTAGGCCCAAATACTATCGAACAACAATATCGTGGTTCACTATGGAGATTTTTCTCTAATCGACATTTTTCAACGGTTTTATGGTTTTACGTGGCGGTTTTACGTGGCCTCGCATGAAAAGCTCAAGAAGAATTTATCTTCTAGGAAAACAAAGTTTTCTCTAAGAGGAAGTAGACATTGACCGGGCTATTGAATGCAGCAAAAATATGCGTTGTTTTTGTGAAAGGAGATTGAAAATTCCGACGGCAATCCCCTAAGCTAGTAGTATCGGTACAGTCCGGCCAAACGTGAGATCGAAAGAGAATTTCTATCAATTCTTAATGGGATGAAAATCTGATAAAAATCAGTAAATTGATGAAAAAATTAATTGTTTACTAAATCAACCGGGAACGTAACTTTTTTTTATGCACATGTTTCGTAATTTTTCCTAAATACGTATGATTTTTTTACTGAATTTCGTCCAGTTTTTCAAAATGATTGCACCGTCCATTATGTTGAAAAAAAAGCGATTTTAAAAGATTAAACATAATTCAGAAAAAAATTCCAAATCATTTTCATTAAAAAAAAAGTTACGTTGCCGGGTAATTTGTTAAACATTCAATTTTTTAATTAATTCGCTACCAATATTTGAATATTATTGTTATTGAAAATCAATCTTCTCATGACCTTCGACATGCCTGATTTTTTTCTGATTTTCACCCCATTGACAATTGCTCGAAATTCTCTTTCAGTCTCACGTTTGGCCGGACTGTACTGGTATCACTACCTTGAGGCGGAAGAGTTGTGCGACGCTTTTGTCATGATGAGCCCACCACTGCCCAATTCCACCGTATAATAATAACGCATTTTGAGATAGATATCAAGATCAAAGGTGACCGCTTTAAAATGTATTTTTCATTTTCACTCAAGCGTCTGTCAGTCACAAGTAAATTAACCGTTCGCAATTTCCGCATATCGTGCGACTTTGTATTTTTATTCAGCGTTTACGTCAGCGCAGTTCTACGGCACTTGCCGAGTCAAAGGTTGCCAGAGCTGCGACACGCAATCCCCAAAGTGTCAGTCCGGGTTTCTCTACACGTTGGAATAAGAGTATACAGTATCGGACACGCTGCTGCGACCGCGGAGCCGTGGGGCTGCAGAAACTTTTTCTTGAACCTGACGTGATTGGCCCCGGAACGTCGACCTGGTCGGATTCGATTTTGTTTTGTCGTCGCTACTTTGTCCACCCCAGTCTCGGGATACCCATACATATTATATCGTGACCACTTAAGAGCGTTCGACCCTCGTCGGCGGGGTCTCCGACCTTGTCGATCTTTCGGCACACACCCCCTTTATACGTACCCACGCAAAAATCCTCGCGTACGCCTCTTTCCGGTACTTTCTGCCGTCGGATGGGCCGCCGCCACCACTTCAGGCTTGCTCTTCACTCTGTCAGCACAAAATGGATGGATCGATTGCCAGTATTCGTTTCGTTCGGAATGGATCGTTCGAACGAGAAAAAAACACTTCGATACCTTTGCTCGCCTATCCGGTGATATCTTAAAACCTTAAGGATACACACGCGAGGCATGCGCGGGAAAAAAATGTCGTACGCAAAAAAAAAGAGTACCAGAAGGGGAGTGTCGCGTTTCGGTACGAAATTTATACATCATAATACGCTTTATATACGATACTTTATCATATAATACATTTACATATAATGTATGTATGTATGACGCACTTTTTTTTCTCTCTCCTTTTCGGACGGAAGATGCGATAACAAACGTTGAATAAGTAAACGGAGAAGATGCGCACGAACAATTCGACCCACTTATTTATTCCACCATCCATTATTTCAGTTCTTTTCCCTTCCCCAGCGGAAATAGTACCGGATAATTTTCCGGGGTATGCTGTATATAGTACCGCCACGAACAGGGGGTGTGTACGTTTTTATTATGCGTTATTGCTCCAAGCAACTTTTTTCGCTGTATACCTGTATACATGCGGGAACGAGCTACTTCACGTTCGTTTCTACGCAAAGCGGTTAACTTTTTTCTTCTTTTGTGTAAACGCCCTCCTTCTTTTTATAGAGCTCGCTCATTTTTTATGATAGGGTGGACTCTCGAGCGGGTTGACACCTTAAACGTGTACGCGGTTGTGCCAAAAAAGAAATCGTAGCCGTTCAAGGATATTGATGAATTTTAAAAAAGCATCGAACTGAAAAACAATTATGTTAACTAACTCCCGTAGAAAAACAAGTTCCGATTCGAAAAAATTCTCCGCACGCCGTGACTCGTAAACGGCGGAGAACATTTTTTTGTTTTTTGTAAAAAATGACGGAAACTTTTTACACGGAAGAATGTAGAGTCTTTCGTTTTTCCTCTCGACTTGTCGTTGCATACTTCGGATCGCATTGAAGCGTTACTACTTCGATAGTCGTAGTTCCTCATCCATCGCTATGAAGAATATACGTAGGAATTCTTGATTCATGCACGATGTGAAATATATTGAAAAATTCCCGGATCGCGAGTCGAAGCTCTACATTTTCTCGAAGTCGTTCGAACACTCGTAGGAATATTTCACAAAGAATTTTACCGTTGCATTGGTAGAAGTTGTTGCAATAAACGTGACGTTCCTTTGATAAGCTTGGATCGCGCGAAGTCAGTTCGAGCTTCGGGCAGCTGCAAAATTTTACGAATGTCTCTCAGAAGAAGAGCGTCATCCAAAATCTTTTCGACGGCACAGAATCTTTCACGCGAACACACACTGTTATCGTGACTCTGTACTGCTACGCGGGGGTGTCCGATTTGATTTACGTTCATCGCGGTTCGGGTTGAACAATTCAAAAAGTTTTCCCATTTCGAATGGTCGTTAGAGTCGACTAAATCGGTGAAAACCGCAGCGATGTCCAAGAAGCCGCGTTGCGGTTCGTTCAGTTTGGATAATTGATAACCAGCGACAATCGACCGTTCGACGATTTTCGAATTCTCGTATATTTTCCATCCAAAACCGCCGAATCGCTCGCGCTTCGGCCAATAACATACAGTTCTTTTCAATAACGCCGAGAACGTCGAAAGATCACGGAAATGTTTGTTCGCGGAACGAAAATTGCTTCGACGGAATTGTCGTTTTACGATCATCGTTGCGACGTCACGAATGGAATTTTTCGCGGTCGGTATAAGAATCACAAGGCGCGAGCCGAAATATTATACTGAAAAGAATTTTATATATACAACGTTGAATCGGCATCGAAATCACCGCGGAGTTCGTTGCTTTGTGCGAGAACAACAGCGAAACTTTTCCGCTATTGCCTTTGGCAGCTTTTATATCGAACTTTTATGAGGAAAACCAATGCAGAAAGTATCCGTTCGAGGATACTTTTGCGGTAGGGCGTTCTAGTCTCGCGGGACTTACGAACCGTTCGCTGACGTCTCCAATCCCTCGTTCCCACCTCCCCGACGTCCCTTTGTCCTCGACGAGTTAAAATCATCGAGGCTGCCACGAAAGAGCCACATTTTTTTTCTTTCTTTCTGCCTCCAACGCCCGAGCGATATTTTTCCGAGGGTCGGAGCGGAGAAGCGAAATTTTCTAGGGAAACAGGAATCTCACCCTGCGGGACGGTGGACACACTATCGTCCCATCCGCATATCCACGATTCCGGTAGTACGTGCTCTGAAGAAAAATGTGCAAAACGGATTTTGGCGAACGCTCGTCTGGCAGAGTTTACCACGAAGGACGAAACGGTAGGATTTATTATTCTTCGACGAAGTCTCCGATAGTCGAGATTGTCGAAGGGTGAGTTCAAAAATTACTCTCTTGAGTTCCATCGGAGCTCCAAGATGCCACGCTCGATAACTCGGCGTGTGAGCAATTTTTTTGGAGCAACGACTGGCATTAATCTTCGTCGAAACTTTGGAGGCAGCTGGAAGCAAAATTGCGAAATTCCAATTGCAAAATGGCAAAATGGAACAGGGTGGAATAAACGCATTTGAATGAAAAATAATTGAGATTATTGCCGAATGTTTGCAACATTATTGCGATAAGTTTCAAACGTGCGACACTTTTGGATTTCAAAATTTTATAAAAAATCTCGAAGGGCTATGTTGAAACTTAGCGTGACATTTTTTTTCTGATTTCACTTGCCTGACAATCTTTTGAGATTTTTTTTACACGACTTTCCGGAGATTGTTTTCTTCAGTCCGTGATTCAAGGTTACGAACAGGTAAGTTTTTTTACTTCGTCCGTGGTGCGAAAATGTCTATTTCGGCAAATTTGACACGTAACCGCTGGTAATACAATTCTGGCACAGCAGATAACTGTTTTACCCCCGAAGACTTTTTACATCGCCTTAAAGTCGAAAGTCCTCGGTCGGAATACGTGCGACCCAACGAATTTCGTTCCAAATCGCGTTACAAGATAAAAAAAGGGAAGGAGGAACGAGCGAAAAAGTTCCAAAGATAGAAGAAGGCCTTTCCCTGGCGCAACGCAGGTGAGGGTAGATTTATAACTATATTATACCTCCGACGTGACAACCCTCTCTCTTTCTCTGTCCCTTGTCATGTCTCTTCGTTGCCGCCATCTCGGCAACCGCAAACCTTCGTGAGGGATGGCATACAAGAAGCGCGACTTAGTGAGAAAAATCCATATAGGCGCGACTTTACCCTCAAAACAAACTCGCGACGTCGAGCTGCGCACAACAACCTCGCTTTAGCCCTAAAGGAATCTTTTCACGAAAAGATCCGCCAATCATTCCGTTATTTCTCGTTGAATTGAACGTTGAGCTTTGGCTTTGACTGAAAAAAGATCCCCGCGACTTTCTCGCTCCATTCGGGCCTCGTGCGACGAAGCTACTCAATGCGATGAGTTAGATGAAAGAAGAACGTATCTTTTGTATCTCTCTACAGTGCAAACATTTCCCCTCGTTGTCGGTTGTTAGTCAAGCGATATATGGACGACGGATTTCCGGAAGATTTATCGCAATCCCGAAAAATCCGATAAGCTCTTCTCCTTCGCCTCTGGATTTATTCGCCGTGATAAGAGTGGTATGTATGTAACTATATACATATGTTTCTTTTTTTACAGATTCGACTCAACGAATGTTTCGATAAAGCATGTAATTGAAAAATAGGTTCATGGCGTTGTCTCCTTTTGTTTTATTCATTTCGCAATATCGCGGATAAGTGTAAATTTCACTTACCTTCTCGAACATCTGTCCGTATTCGGTGAATCCGGTGTAACACGCCCGGATCCAACGTACAGCTAGTTCCTCGGCGAGCTTCATGGCTGGCTGTTTACCCGTGTGACGAAGGCCCTGAACGACGAAGGATTGGAGAGGTGCCCACGCGAACGGGAAGTCCCATTGCTCACCGGTGCGACTCAACGAGGCCGGTATGCCGCCTGTATCGATCAAAGCACCACACATGGAACGTGGGTTCAGAGGTGTGGCAAGGAATTCAATAACGACGCTATTCATACAGCTAAATCATATATAAACGATATTGAGCCCAGCATTTTTTTCTCAAGTCTGCGAGACTGTTTTTTGTACAAGAAAAAAGAAAAAGGAATTGCGCATATTGCTCAGTTATTTATCTTCCAGTGTCAAGAATAACGCTTCGCGGAGGCATTTAAAAGGCACTTCAAGTTGATTCCGTGGTATGATTGATCGAAATTTGCTTCAAGATATTATTTTCATAACTAATTTCTTCTTCCATATCGTTTAGATAGGCTGCGAACATTTTCTTTTTTTAGTTTCTATTGAATTCGTTTGAGAACAATGTTTAGAAGTTCAATGCAAATGTTATTCAGTTTGATCGCTTGAGACATGAAATTTCCATGAAAAATTTATAGGACTCGCGTTATTTTTATTGCACATCTCAGAAAAGTGAAGTTGAATCATTTTGTAATTTGACACGGACCGAAATTGTACATGTTTCGAAATAACACAAAATGTGCATATGATGTCTGCAATGTGACTTTGATTTCATCACCAATGCTCCCCAAAATGGTACCAAGCACAAAAGGTACTTGAAGAGATTGAAGTGTACCTTTTTTCCATTTTAGGCCTCGCACTCAGCAGTATAAACATTGATTTATGAAAAAAAAACTGTTTCCACTCACCCATATAGTTTCCGATTTCGTTCTTCTTCAAATAAGCCACAGCCCTATTGGCGTACATCTGCGACTTGGCGGGATCGAAACTCTTGGTGTACAACGGCGAGAGATTACTCGGATAGAAATGGTTTCTATGAATTTGATTCTTGATATCGTAGTCGAGCCAGATTCCTTCGTCCTCGTTCCACAAAACGTTGTCTATTCCTCGCTGATACTCGGCAGCAATTTCCGTGTAGTACAGTACTTTCTGCGGGCACAAACAACGCGTTAATAACGTCAAAACTCATCGCAAAGGTTTGTCTACACTGCGCTAGTTGAATTTCGAATAGGCCGAGAACCAAATACAAGTCGGACTGCCTCAGCCAGCCCGGAGGATGATTAAAAACCGAAAGATCAAAGTTCCTTCCTCCGATCCTCTTTGGATATCATAATTCGTAGTACGCGAGTAGAATTTCCCCTCGGCATAAACAACAATACCGCGAATCGTCGGTACGCGCAGCGCTTTTGAGCTGAACATTGTTCTCTGAATCCTCGACGGCCACGGGAGTTTTAAAAAGGCCTGGAGCGATATCTCCTTCAGTTTTGTACAGGGTTAATCATAGCTAGGTACTTGCGTACAGGTACGAGGGATACGGATGACTCGCGGTACAAAGTTTTATCAGCTGAACGAACACGGATGACACGACTGATAAAGCAAACGTAGGAAGGAGAACGGGAAACGAGAAAGACAGCGTATGTGTTGAACGGATTCAGCCGAAGTTCATAAAAAAAGTATAAAACCTTATCGAGGCCCCAAAGTCGAAAAAACTTTTCTATAAGATTTTTTTCTTTTTTTTTTTTTCAATCGGAGAGTACTTTTCGAGTTACAGTCATTTGAAATTTTGTCGATGCACTTCATGAGTTCAGCCAGCGCAACCACATTGGCTAAAGCACGGACTATTCTAACTCGAAGTAAAACTCTTTCAGTGTCCGCTTCGCCGGAAGTTGCGAATGAAAAGGGGCGAAGAAGAGTTTCCCTGTGCTCAGAGCGTTAAATTAGCAGAAGGTTGCATTTTGCGGAAGCTCCGCAACGGATGCTCTTCGCTTGCTACTTGTCAGACGAAATGGCTCGATAAATCATAACGGCTCATCTTCCGACGTGGCGGCGGTACGGAGATTCTACCCCGGCGAAAGCCGCACATCGCGCTGAACGACGCGCGTGTCCGACCATAACGCGCATGCACTACTGTCCCGCATTACAAACGCTATGTGCACAAGAGACGCGCTATTACGAGGCCCCGGGCTATTTGACAACGAACTTGAAACAAAAGTTACGCGGTGAAAGCCCGTTCCGTGGGTGCTCAAAAATTATGACTGACCCAGCGGGAAAAATGTACGTAAAAGATACATGGAACATATTTTTTTTATATACGTGAATACATTTTTGTACGATCGAAAGTTTGCACGCTTTTCAGTGGCGACGATTACCACTCGACACTGGACTATTATGGCTGTAAAAAAAAGTGCTATTTTGTTTTTATCCGGCTTCATTGACCTTGAAATTACAGGAAAAGTCCATTTTTTATGTATTAAAAATGCAGACACGAGCTGCTCTGGAAAATGTATCTTGCTTTCGGTAAAAGGAAAGATTCTGTTAAAGGCGACGTGGGTACGATTATTTTTTAGTGCCTCATCAATATTAAAATTTAAGACGACGAGAAAATTAATCCTCAAAAATGTATAACTAACGCTGCTCATCAAGTTCTGTTCGGAAAGATCTTTTCTTAATTAAAATGTGCCAGAATATCAATAAGCAGCAATCTGTATGAAAATGTTTCGGTTCCGAAACATCGAGATAGTTAGAGTCGATTGCACAGTATTTACCTACTGGTTTGTGAAAAAATGATTTTTTTCGTGAAACAGTAAAATAATCTCGAAAATTTGCATAGAAAAATAAAGCGTTTTTTACCACTCTATTGCCCGTGGAAATCAGGTCACTCAATATGCTTTATAATTCATTGTTCGTTTCTTCGAATAAAAGAAAAAAATCTGGATTGCTTACCGCGGGCGTGCCAACGAGAACGTTGAATTCCGCAAGAAGACGAGCGTTTCTTTGTAGCAATGCATTGAGCTCGACGGGTATCACGGTTCTCGTGGCGATTTGAGACAGATTGCCGATTCCTCCATCCTTCCCGACGAACCAACGGGAGCTGTAGTCCCAACCGCTTTCAGCGCCGGCTTTCAGATCCTCGTAAAAGGTTTTCTTATCTTTCGTGGCCGGGAGCTTTTGAGCCAGATCGTAATCCTCGCTGAGTGAATACGTTATCAATAAATTATTCATGATAATAATACCCGTTACGTGCCTGATTTCATTTTAATGTGGAGGGTCCCGCCGTACAGAAATCTACGGTCGTGGATTGGCAAGTGTAAATATTCAATGTGAATGTTATTGAGTCGTTTCTCTCGAGCGCCCGTCGATCCCGACGCACGAGAGGACATTGCGAATGCGCGAATGGATTTTCCGTTGTTATATGCTAATGTGGACTGCGGTATAATTGGCAAACTTTCTAGCGTGAACGTTCGATTGGACTTGGCATTAGGAAAAATTGGCATCGAATTCCCTACGCGACGTGGTGGACCTTATCGAATTCTAAGATCGGCCTGCGGAGGCTCCATGGGCTCCTTTTACGAAAGACTTGCCAGTACGAGTCTTTATCTTCTTCTTGGTACGATTTATTCTTCCAACGAGAATTGCCAAATTCATCGCCAGTATGTCATGGAAAGGAAGCTCTTCGTCGATAAGGAAAAAGCTTTTAAAATATGACACCGATGCTGTCTTGAAGCGGACTACATTTCCGAGCTAACTCGATACTGCGAAATGCAGTTTTCAGCGAATTCTATATTCTGCACTCTGTGTTGCGACATAGAGCAAAGCGAAAGGCATTGGAACATCCAAGGATTGCGAGCTTCCTTTATTTTCGCTGTCACAGCGTGAAACTATTATCAAGTTTTTATTTCATAACGTCGTCGAAGGAACTTTTTGTATGAAATTGTATGAAAATTGAGAATTGCCAAAGGCCTGGAAAGACATGATACGATTGTTTAAAGCAAATGAATCATCAAGGATATTTTTTAGATCGAATCTGAGCCGAGATATCCAGATGAGGATCGTTAAAAAAAACATTTTTAATACTAAATTCAGCTACTCATTTAGGTTGTTATAGATAGAAGACATGTTTACAACTTTAAAAATGTCTATATCGATTAAAAAAACAGTTTTGAAAAATCGTCCAAAACTCCATTTTTATGAAAATTTCTACCGAATGAAATACGCAATGAAATAGAAAATTCAGTGAGCAGCGGGATATGTAAATTTTCAATACGCCGAAAATTGTATTTTTTGGCAAATTTTAAAGTCAATGAGGGAATAGTGTATAATATATTCTGTCAGACTTGGTCTCCTGTGAAAATTAGTTTCTCATCAAAGCGTGTTTTAATTTGGATGAGCCACTTGATTAAAAAAACGCGCTTTTTTGGACCATCCCGACCCAGACAGTAATGAAGTTCGTCTGGACGAGCGTGTAGCTCGACGCCGCTTATATTGCTCCGGATTATCTCGCTTTTCAAGCGATGCGCATAATGTACCGGCATCGTCTACCTTCCGAAACAATACCTCATCATTGAATTAACATTAATATATCAGTAACTGATGTCACGCCGTGGGTTATGACATGAATTTCACTAAATTGAAAATTCATCGAATAACGCCGGACGATGAATATCAGACGGGAAAAGCGCGTACGCGTTATCGATCGCGTGACTCGCGTGGACACAATTCAAGCATGACGTTCAATATGTAACCGAATAAACTTCCGTCCCGTCAAAATCGAATAATCGACAATTTAGTGTTGCAAAAAAACACTTCGTTACCTTTTCAATGGATAGAACGAGGGGCAATACTTTTGCGTGCAACGTTTTATCGACCGATACCGGAAGCGTTGTCGGCGAGCGTTATAAATATCATCCGTACTGTCGATATTAAGAAAATATATTTCGCACCGATTCCACCAACGTTTCCCCTCGTTTTTTCGATATCTCGAACCGTTCTTCCCGCGGCGATATCGTCCCTGCTTTTCGATGTGGACAGAAATTCGCACGTTTCCTCGCTTTTCCCCCATTCCACCGTTCTCGTCGGTCTCTCTATTACCTGATCTGGAGTAGCTCGATTTTCCGCGGACCAGGCCGATCGGATAAATATTCCATCAGCCGGAGTGCATCCAACTAACAAAGGGGAATGGGCGACGGATGAAAGGGCCAAGAGAGGAGTTCGCCAACGATACTATAAACGATAAAGGTGGACACCGCCGTTTATCGGAGATACGATGCCCGCATATAATAACAGCGTCGGGGGTTGCAGGCGCAAATCGATGTTACTATGAAAATGTGGATTATACGATAGACGGAAGGTGAAATCCGAACCCCTGTTTTCTCGGTTGTCCGGCATCAACCGCAGAGTGGCCGCTTGACTCGACGCGATAAAATTTAATGCGGAAGGAATTATGCATTAGAAATATCGCTCGTCGCGATTATGGTCGGTAAATCATTCTCAGATTTCACGGGGGTGTAAAACTTACCCCCCCGTGGGCGCGCTCGCGCTGTAGGCGTGCATCGCGTGTACGTGTAAGCGAGGTTCTAATATACGCGCGTTTTGTGCCCCTAAATTATTACGGTTCGCGTGATTCGTGGAAACCCATGCACTCTGTTGGTCTTGGGTTTATGTCGCGATATCATATTGTAATCCGTACAGCCCTTCATACGCTCCGTTAGTTTACGTCTCGGCTTCTCTGACCAAACAGTCTAGCTCTACCAACGCTTCATTAATGTTATCCTACCGAAATTTATGAAGATTTCATTCACTCTGAAACATTACTCCATCGTTGCGTTTGCGAGCGTGCGGATTTTGTTGATTAGAAATTCTATCGAATGGGGCATATTGCAATCGTCTATTCATCTGCATGTTAGTCGATCGTGATTATTACATTTTAATCGTATCTGCATGTTATTGCACCGCGAATCAATTTACTGCCTGGCGATATCGAGGTATGATGATCTCCATTGGAGTGCGAAAAACGGGAAACATGGTCCTATCGGGAATTTACAAAATGCTTTGTACAAGGTACCTACTTTTATGCTAAAAAAAAAACAGACATTTATAAAATTCTCATTTACTCTGGAATTTTACGCCATTGCCGCGTTTGAATTTATGTAGATTTGGTGAAGCGTAAATTCTACTGAATAGGAAATGGGACATATTGGAATCCTTTACTTATCTAGATGTTACTGGGGCGAATTGATTAAATTTTAATCGCATCTGCATGTTATTGCTTCCCGAACCAATTTGCTTAGATAATATTGAGGCCTCTATCAATGTGCAAAAAGGAGAAATAGTCATTTGGGTTAATTAATTTCTTGGCCTCATCGAAATATAGTTCGTGTGGCAGCTGAAATATGCTTTGTACGAGATAATTTTTCATCCTCTCAAACAGGAAGACAGGTAGAGTTTTCACCTCACGTACTGTGGACAATTCAATTGCATTTACATGCGAGCGTTAAAGGGAGTAAAGGTCGAAGGTCGGACGTCGAGCGAACTGTGGAAAACACTGTTCGTCGTTGCACGACTTTCCAATGAATTTTCGACAATTCACGCTGCGAATTCTCGGTGGAATCGTGCGATGAAATGAACGTCGAATAGAGAATACGAAAAACTCACAAGTAACTTTCCGGTCGCGGTCCCTCGCTGCTCACCACGTAATGCGCCACCTTGTAAGTTTGACCGTTTTTCACGACGTCGATGCGTTTCTCTCGCTGAAAGTAGGCGAACTCTTTTTCCATCATTTGCAGATTGTCGGCGACGAATTTGATGTCACCGGTTGCGGCGAGATAACGCTGGACCTGGAAATATAATTTCACATGTAAAAGAAATTAGAATTAGCTCAAAGCTTGGCGCAAGCAACCGGAACTTTTAATATTTTTCATTACGCGAAAAATAACATGCTTCCTTTGATCTTTCGAGCCCAAGTATTTTACTTCATTTCTTGTGTGGCAGACCATGGGGTGCACATATGAATGCACAGAGCTTCAGAAAGGTCTCCGTCGTATTTTAATAAAGCTGTATTAAACGGAATATAATGCCTCTAAAATTTTTTTCATTTAAATCTTTTTAATTAAAGTGTAAGTCGCATCACGCGCGGCAATGGCTACGTTCGTGCGTTTGGTTATACAGCCTTCTGATATGATCACCGTCTCGCACTCAATCATAACAAAATCGAGGGAAAAAGACAAGTCACCGTGAGGCATTGTGCAAACTTCTATTGGCGTTTCGGGGAACATCGCATTCACGATGAAGCGCATAACGCAACGTTCCTTCCCCGCCGAACCGCAAAAAATAAGCACGCCAGAGAGTAAATTTAAAAAAAAAGAAGTATAAAAACGAGCAAACTTCAAAATTTTCCATTTCTAATGTACACAGATGCAAATTGTAGCGAACAATTTTCGCATGATCGTTGGAACGGAAAGTTCTTCACAAACATTTTTGTTTTTTCAGCGGAGGAAAAAAATGGACCTTCTCGAGGGCGATTCAATGGAGTGGGCAGTTTCTCGATATACCGCAACTGTGCAACGCGGGTCGTTCGGGGAAATATGAAAAGCGAAGAACTAAGCAACTTCCCCGTGCAAAAACGCAGTTGCTATTCCAATTGCACTAGCGCGGGATGCTGCGGCAACACTCGAAAGTGCAATATTCGCCGTCTTGGTGAATAAATACGAGCCGACATATACAAGTCCGTTCTAGCAATATTAGTAGAGGGAACCGCGTAGAAAGCTACTGCCGCCGGTTGCTTACAGTGCGGTTGGTCGTATACTACGATGAAACGACAACATTTTCAAGCTCGCGTCCTACCCAAAGAGGATTATCAAAGTTTCCCGTGTTATCCGGCCAACTTGATCTCATCCTTGTCTCTCTCGCATCTGCTGGATCTACGCGAATTTTCGGAGGTGACGGAGCAAAATTCAATACGAACGACGGATTTTCTCATTTCACGCCTGGAAATAGTTGTGAAATTTTGTTTGTTTCGCGTGAGTAGCGATGAAAGAAAAAAAAAAAGAAGCCTCTCGTTGAGAAATAAAAATCCGAAGAACAATTATTTTTCTTAAAGATATACATTAGAATATTATCTCGCAAAAAGTAATATATTCATGTCGTATATTTGTTGAGGGGCTGGATTCAATTTTTCTCACTTTCATTTCACTTCGAAAGGAACACCTTCAAGGATGACTAAGAACGAAAATTTGTCAAATTGTCTATTTGAATAGAAACCGTTTGACATAATGTTCTTCAATCTGGAGTTCGCAGTCGTAGCTCCATCGGGAAGAATGGTGGAACACCCCTGATATATCTTTTTCTCGCGAGAAAAAAATATATGGTTCTTGGGTTATCTGCACGATTCTTCGGGCCGCGCCGAGGTCTCGAAGAGGGATGACGAGGGAAAAAGGAAAATATCGTTGCAGATTTGACGCACGTAGGACGAGGTACGAGGATGAAAAAAAAGAAGAGGCGAGAGGAGTGCGGATAAAAAGTTGAAAAAGTATCGTAGGAAGTTTTGAATGTACCCGAATTTATCCACATCGTACCCCGAGCGAAGGATTTGACTTTCTTTCCTCTCCATCGCATCATCCAAATTTATTTATAGGCATCGATTTTTTTTTCTTTGGGCAGGAATCGAAGCCAGATGAAAGGTTCAGTGATTGGCCTCTCAAGAGTTGCGCGCAAATGTAAATTTCTTCCTTTTACTTCCTAGAGCTGCTGTTGGATTTCTCAATAATTCGATTGTTCCGTACCGGATGACGTTATATGATGGATCGCGCATCACCTTAACGAGACGAGTAGGGAAGCCAGAAGCGTATTGAAACTTTGCATTTTTCCGGAATGACTGACGAGGCTACGCAAAATCTAAATAGCAATATTCTAATTAATGTTTCCCCTGCGCAAAGTGGCCAACCACTGACGAACGATCAGCGACCATTAAACTTGCCGTTCCCCAAACAAATCGCGGAAAACTTCTGTCTTGTCTTTTTTCCTGCCCGATATTTACTTGCGCGAAATGAAAGAATGCGGTCGGTACGTAAATAAGGGTCGAGACGGGTGATTAAAAAGTTCTCCGCCGTTCGCGAAATGACATTTTCGTTTTTCATGCTCCACCCTGCGTATAGGGCTGCTGGGACCGAGAAATTCGTTATTAATACTTTCCGCAGTCTCAACAGCTATGTGCATAGATATAGGCACAGTGAAAAAAAAAGTAGGTGCGTGTGCCAAAGTCTCGGGCGAATGCCAGGTAAATATCGCTGTGTGGCTTGTCGGCTCGTTGCTCCCCTTAAATTCGGTGGTTATAACTGTACGTTCTGCTAAGTTCAACGAGAGAGCACAATCTCGTGAATGCAAGGGAACACCGGAGAGTTGAGAAAAAAATCATCCACACGGGAAAAGAAGAAATATGCGAGTTTTGGTGGCTCGGGTTGGCGAACATTAGGTAAAGAAGAGACTTTCACAATGGCTCATGCGTTACGTTTGTTGGAACTTATAGGGGGAAAACGACGACCCTACTTTCACCCGAGGGACTCATAAATATAAGCTTTATAACATGAGTTTCTTCTGCATGGAACGATTCTGTGATACACGAGATATTCCCCTTTTCTGTCTGCGGTAGGGGGTAGATACTTGATCGTAGGAGATAGCGTGTTAGTCCGATTAACCAGAAATCCCTTGTTTCTAGATCCTGTAATCGCTAATTACTAGACTATATGCTACATCAACATTCCACTGTCATAGGATAAAAGTCGTGAATATGAGCCGGGTAAACAAGTTGGAGGATTGCGTGTCGATGAAACCTTTATGTCCGGCAAAGCAATACCTCACGGAAGACGCGAGTGCAAATACCGTGCTGATTTTCCGATAATACCGTTCGCGCGAAACATTGTTGCGTATCGTTGGTATTTCAGACACGGAAACGGAGTTGCGTGTTCGAGAAGGAAAACACGCGACGACGGAAGAATGGTTAGAGCCGAGATGAGGCGCCCAGACGCGTATAGAGAGAATACAGGCTTTAAAACACGCGGCGCGAATATCTCTCGAGAGTAATGAAGTAGAAATGTTTAATCTATTACAGAATACTAGTCCGAAAAAAATTAATGGCACCGAGTTTACTCGGGAACTAAGAGTACATTATCTTACGCGGATATAGCACATTTTTACGGCCACTCTTTTACTTCGTTCTTTGTGCGCTTTAGAAAATTGTTATACGTACCATGGGAATTAAAAGAGGGGGTTGACTCCTCATTAGATAATAGATTCTAGCGCCGTTTGGAATGAAACCGAAACGCTCGACCATCGAGATGAAATTTTCTAGAATTCCTTTCGTAGTGTTCGTCATTCCCGTCAACAGAAGACCCTCGACAACCCAGTAAGTGTCCCAATAGTAGGTTTCTGCAATAAGAAAAATATTTCAAAATGTCACAATTTCTTAACTATTGATCTTGAGAATTTCGTTGTACGCATAGAGAAGAAAACAGTTAGTGCAAAGTTTTGTATAAAATCTTTGAAGCCGCAACAATTAGAATAAATAGTATAAATGTAAACCTCGAGTTCAATTCAAATTCAAAGTATTCCTTCTTCCTCATTTTGGAGCGTCGCAGTTTCCGTGAAAATGTGTTTTTTCAAGAGATTACTATTAACAATGCATCAATCGAAACGAAACAATTGCACAGTGCCCGTATTTATTTTCAAAATAGCCGTGTAAGTGTATAGAACGGTTCGACCGAACGGGGAAGCGCGAGCTTCAATTGATCGTGTGTCTCAAAACCAAGCACACGTGTGTACTTTTACGGTCACTGCGTTTCTCAAAGACTGTTCTCTATTCAATGTTGAGTTGCAACGCTGGGGGCGTTTACACCGTTTTCCGACCTCCTCGAACTTAATTACAAAATTGCTCATTAAACAGAACATGTTATGTTTTACATAGCATAACATTACGCGTGTACCATAAAATAACATGACAACTGGTTGGTGGATCTTACTAACCCTGGAATCTTCCTCCAGGAATAATGAAGCCATTTTTAACAGGAATGAGACTGTGCCGGTCAGGATGCTCCACGGCCTTCGGCCCAATCTTCTTCGCGAGTATCTTCCATATGTCGTTGAGCTGCTTGACAAAATCCCTGAAGTTCGGGTCCTGGACGCGTTTAAGAATCGCCGGATTCTCTTGCCAATCGGACGGCGACCAGTCGATCAATTCGTTTTCTTGGGAAAAGTTCTCGTCCACAAATTTCCGCACCTGTTCTCTCGTCGGTTTGCGTCCGGTCTGATTCATCAACTTTTCAAAACTGAAAAAAAAAACGAGTCAGAAAAATGTAATATACTAGAATCAACGTTTATCACGACCTTATGCAGAAGTAGGTTTTTTTATGTTCATCTAATGCTAGGAATCTGTCATTTCGCAGAGCTTATAAGCATATATCTTAATGATTGATGGGAGTTTTATTAATAGAAACTCTTGGGTAAATTTCAACAAGCTCCGGTGGAATTATAGCCTTCATCTCGGCGACCCAATTTCAGGGACGAACGAGGGAGATTTTCTCACAATCTTCCAATTTCCGTTTCGCGATGATGCGAATAGATGTTAGTTTGTTATATTTATCAACGTCAACTACTCCTTGAAGCTTATATATACGTCTATTCATGTAAATATGTATTTGAAAGCGAAGAAAGAACGGGAAAACTGGACAATTGGAGGAAATTGCTTGCGTTAATGGAGACGGGGGAAAGAAAATCTTGCTTACTTCGCCAGAGTAACGTCCGGGTCGTTCAGCTGATAGTGATCGACGAAGGTCTTGCTGTCGTTGAATAGTCTAGCTAATTGGACGGTCTTGAGCAATTCACCTTGACAGTAGATTTGGCTGAAAAAAAAAAAACAATACGATTAATAAGACAAATCATCAATATTTTTGTGAAAAACAGTTTTGAAAAACGTATTTCTCGATAAAGAAATGTCGCGTTTATTTTTTGCTCGTACGCTGCGAGTGTTGGCAGACAGAAAACGCTGTTTTTCAATATCTAAAGCTCTCACGATCGCGACGTCAGGTGCATCGAGCCACTCTTATTTATCAACGATATTGCTTCAAAATTATAACATACCGAAATCATTTTTCAAATGTTATATCACATTTGAGGAAAAAGATTCTCGGCAGGACAAAACGTTCGCGGGAGTACTTGGCGAAATTTATTTTCGGATAAACAACATTTTATCGTATTACACACATTTTTTTAAGACGATATGAAAATGTATAAAATTCGCTGAGCTATTCTGGAATCCTTTGTGTTTGAGATTCTTTATTTACATCGTATACGAATTGTCGCCACTTCCGATGACAACGATTTTCATGTTTATAGCTAACTGATTCACCGGGAATTCATTGATCGATTTCATTGGGTCGCGAGTTCGAATGATCGCTTCCGCAGCGTCAGTACATTTGCCAAATGTATACACACGACGAGGCTTTCCTTTCATCGTCATCGATGTTACACAATTTCTCTCGGGACTTCGAAGCAGCGCTGTTTCTGTGATAAATGATAATACTCGACAACGCGTACCGGTGCACGCTGTTGGTGAGAGATTGTAGGGAGGCGTGAGCCCGACGATATCGCAATTAATAACCGTGCAAAAAAATTCCACGAATCGCCAGTTTTTCCCGGATTTTTTTTCCTGATAAAAACGTGGCTTCACGGGAATCCGTGGATGAAAGGGAAAAACGAGGAAAAAATAAAAGCTGCGCTCTGAAAGAAGCGTTCTGTTCCGGGGAAAAAAAGTGCGTTTCAAAGACTCCAGAACGGGAAATGATGATAACGATACACAAAAAGCAAAAGCTCTGAAAAGAGCCTCGGTCTTGTATGGATTTTTCACTTCCATTCCACTCGAGGCCGAAAAAAGACTCAATCAATATTTCAGTGAATCGAATCATTAGAAGTATTTTTCAAAATGTTGACTGACAAAGCCGGCCGATTTTCTTCTTTTACTTAAATACTTTCAAGCAAAAAATTGCAGCAATTAAAGTTCATGTGTTCCTTTACTTCGTTGTATTTTTACTCGTTGAATATTAATCGCAAAAAAAAAATTACGGAGATACCCATAAAATAGAACCGCGCACTTTGCCGGTTTGCTAGAAATAAGTTTTGAAAAATGACTCCTGAAGCCATTAAATCAATGACAATGACGTATCTAATTTATACGAGTACTGACACGGGTTATCACCCCTATATTCTCTCGTGATAACCGGCATATCCTTGACACTGATTTTACAATGGAGCAGTCGATGCGCGCACGAAACGGTACATCAAGAGAGGGCTTTGCGACAGCTGATCGGCTCAATCGAAGGTCACCGAGAGACGGTTAGGTGCTGACAGTTTTATCGATAAAACGATAAAACGATAAACGTTTCCAGATGAAAAAAAAAAGAAAGAGAAGAGTCATCGTTACCGTATTGCTCCGAGCGCATTTCAGTACATCTATACGCTAGGCCACCCGGACGACAGTAACTGGAAAATGAGTTTCGAATCGATATACGACGCTCCAGGGTGATAACGAAAGTGATAGCGAGATTGTCGCGAAAAGCCACGCGATAATGCAGGCTCTGACGGGGGACGGCGGCAAATCTCTGCTGTTATTTCTCACGAGATTTTTTTTTCGAAGGTTTCATTCCAAAGAAAATATTCCATAGCCGATGAGTCGTATAAAGAGTGAATGATGAAAACCAATTTTCCCGACTATTTATCACTCGGGAGCTCGTCCTTGTCGAGCTTCGATGAACGAGCAAAGAAATCGAGAGCTCGGCCAGAGCCGGTCAGCAAAAATCAATGATGAAAAAAGCAAACGATAGGATAAATAGAAAAAAATTGTAAATGTAAAGAAAAAAAGGAAAATAATACGGAAGAAGTTCTAGGGTTGAATCTTCGTGGCAAGAATCGAGAAATCGTTCGCTCGGAAGATCGTAGCTGTGAAAGCGGGACTGGTAATAGTTGTGGGAACTGAGAACTCTTCGGGGACACACAACAAACAACAGTGGCGAACAGCGGCGAAGCTTCGAGACTGTATCGGCAAATCATTAAGCTTCGGTTTTCATTAGTCCCGAGAGTGGCTTGGCCTACAGAGAGGGAAAGCACGGAAGTAACAGCTAGTCCGAGCTCGAGCATCGTCCACAAGACCCTTGGTGGGCTTCCAGATTCTACCGAATGTGTTGTATACACAGGGTGGCCGAGATATTTGCGCTTGTCAGACATAAAAGTGAATAACACTCGAGCGTCGATTTTTCTCGTTAAATCGGTTTGCCGTAAAAATTAGACGACTATTTCGGGAACGATTAAATATAGAATTTTTTTTAACCTCCCCCGAGTGACCCTTTGACTTGAAGATCGAAGACATACTTTCCCGAAAAAAAAATATAAAGAAAATCGTAATTCTGGAAAAGCCCCAATTTTTAATAATTCCCCGTGTTAGCCCGAAAAACTGTACAAAGTATTGTGTGTACAGAATTCTTTTAAACAAAATACGATGATTACAAAAAAACAAACAATAAAATTACTTTACTGTACATTCTAAGAGACAATAATTGCGGGATCTTTCACGTACCCGATAAATCTTAGCTCGATAGCATTCGGAATTTTTACAAACACGATTTTTCGACCATTGGATAATTGAGGAAATTTTTTAAATTAATATTACGAAATTATTTCTCTCGAATCGAAGCTTCCTTTAAGGGGAAGTAAAGAAAAGGAACCGAATAAAATGATAAATATTTGATATTTTTTGAACACCCTGTGTAGTGTGAGTCTCGTATAGTCTGGGAGATGGGCAACGGTGAAGGAAGACGAGATTGCATCGGGATTGAAGAAGGTGAGAGCCGAAGCATTCTGGCAGACAGACTACTCCTGCCTCGGTCCGGCAATTGCCACAATACTGTGTGCGAGTGTTAATAGCTGTCAGTTGTATCCGAATATATATATATACTATATGTATCTACACACTCTTCCTCCAAAGGATGGGAAGGATCGGATAGGAAGGATGTGGGTGGAGATAGCGTTGAACGATTCCGCTACGATACCAATCGACCTATTCCTTTCCGTGCCTCTGTTCTTTCACGCACCAACGAATTAAAATAAACGGAGATAACGAAGGGGGAGTAAAAGAAACGATCCTTCCTCGGACTTGTTGATTTCCGTCGTTTCTACGAATTTTTCTCTTTGTCGGTCTCGAAGAAGAAAAGCTACGCAAACCGCGCAGTAGCATCATTGTAATTACGAAGATGAATTCGCAACTTCTTCATTTCTTTGTTCTTTTTATTTGTAGTTCTTATACAGAACATCCGCGGTCGAGATAACATTACGCTCCGATCGCATTCCGTTGTTTTTGTTTTTTTGTTTTGTGCATAGAGAAAAAAATACAAAAATAAATTGAATGCGAGCTTTCTCTGCGATCATATTTTCTATCGGGTCATAAAGCATGCGTGCAAGTAGAATACAGCGTGGCTGACGACGGGCCCTCGGTGGTCGCGGTTCGGCCCAGAGGGGCTCGTCAAATCGCCTCGTAAAGCTCGTAAAGCCTCGATGCAGCTGCAGGGAGCCCACATTCTGTACTGTGTGGTATGGTGCACTTTGGGTTGTCGTTCCGGCAATGTATATAGTCACTTTACCGTCAGGTACTTTAGCTCTCGAGCTCTCTGGGCATTCACCGAGCCCTCGCAGCGTCCACATGCCTCTCCACAGCCGAGTAACCACCAATTCTACTGATGATCCGACGAGACTCTAACAACCGCGTTTCGTGGAAAAATTTGCAATTTTCTTTTTTTTCCACGAAATAGATATTTATATTTTGTACGGAAATTTATCGCCTCCGTTATAATGGTTCGTTGAAATTTCAATTCGGAGGTAGAGTTCATGTTGCGACAGCCTACACATTTCCGTCCCTTTTACTTCGCCTCCCTTTGCCGTTGTCCCTTACGGCAAGATTCTCTTTGAACCCGGTATTTCATCTACCTAACCAAAAATCTCAAGAGCGCCCTCACGATCTTCATCATAGAATGTACGCACGGTAATTACGTCGAGGTCGATAATTGCTGCTATGAAACAATTTGAGAGCTAAAGTGCTGCGACGGAGAACTGATGTTTCAACCGTGGAGGGCGAATGAAACTCAATCTAGGGTAGTGCAATCGGAACACTGGTTTTTTTTTTGTTTTTTCCGGTTAGCGCGAATAGAAATTCTGCGGCTTTTGATCGAAACTACTCGTTCGTCATCCGTTTTCTCATCGTATACAGCGATTTCGGTGCGCAGATGAAATTCTACCGGTTCAATCGACAACGCGAGAGAATTCACTCAATCTGGAGTGCGACTCATAGTGAAACTTCGTATTGATGCCGACCCGGTGAATCGAGTTTCCGATTGATGTGCTCAGCGATAGTCCGATCTGGTACAGTTTCCTATTTCTCCTCGCACCACCGCTGAATACGTGTCTACGTGTCGAGGACACTCTTGCTGTATGCACTGCGACAAGAGCGTTTCGATTTCGTTTCGAGCGAAAATTTCAATATCTGCCGGGCTACCAGAACAAGATTCAATCTACTTGCCTATACTGGTTACAAATCTAGACGGCGTCCGTGTAGATTCGCATTCCTGTTTCCATTGGCTATCACTGCCTACTATTGTTTCTATCAAAGCCGGCTAATATTAACTCTTGAAAGTTTCTTTTTTTTTTATCAATCAAAAGCCTGAAATTTGTAACATTCAATTTTTTTTGCGTTGAATATTTTCTTTACTAAAAAAATGTATCTTGTTCTCTAATAATATTTTCGGTGTATTTATAAGCCCGACTGTACTGCAATGCGGGAGCGAAACGAGAATAGCGCGACCATATCGTAATGCTGAAAAGCGAGAATATTACGTCGACTTAGAAAGTTTTAACGTTGCGGGATAATCAATGAGTATTTTAAGAAATTGTACGCCGCGAAGGGATTTAGATTGTTGCCTATTAGCAATGTATTTAACGATATTCATCATTTGTATCCCTAAATCGGATAAGAGTAATTTTCTAGTTTCCATCATCTTGAGCCGTGACGCAATTCATGTTCATATTTCTCTTGTGGCGGACGAGTTTTTATATTTTTAGTTTCTCATTCATAGCCATTTCTCGCGAGTTTGCATCGTATTTGCGCGCCAAGTGTATAATAAGAAGTAGATGAGTAGTCAAATTAAAAGTGAACAAGAGAATGAAAAGTAAGCATGCAACTCCTTGTGATACTGAGTACTTCAAGAGCGTCTGTGCTGCATTGTAACTGCAGAGTAACAGTGAGACGAGAGGCAGTGTAAAGCGCGCGCACACACCGTCAACGACGGAACCGGAAATGGCCCGTGTAAGTAACGGTCACGGAAGGTTGGGTGTACCGAATGAGACTGTAGAAAAGAGTCTCTCCTCGTTAGGGGCCCTCGGGCAGTTCGCCGTTCTCATTAAGAATTCTCAGGCTTCTACGCCAAAAGCTTCGACAATCCCTGCGACCCCGGTCATGTGAATTCTGCGAATGCAGGTTTTTTAATTCGCCATTCAAACGACTATGCGTACGAACTTATGCATAGCAGTTATAATCCGTTTTTTATTTTTTGTTTCAACCTTCCGGTAAAGTAGGTAGAATGATGCTTTAATCTTGTTATGCTACAAAACGACTGAGCAACCTGTGACTTTTTTAATTACGACATTTCTATTTGCGAAGCCAACTTCGCGTAAACAGTGAGCAAATTGGCTTCCACAATGTCAATTATAATTGTACGCCTTCGTTTTGGCCAGTGCTAAAATTCAATTTCGTTTTGACGACATCGGCGTCATTCGAGTTTTATCCCAGATTCACCTATTTATTTCCTATTTATTGTTTCGTGGCTCTCCATTTTTTTTTTCTCACATATTTTGTTTAATTACAAAAAATATATATTCGTGACCTCTGCCGGTCGGGCCGCGATCAATAATTGCAACAATAAAAAGACTCAACCACAGCACTTATATGTATACGGATTACCGAAAAGATTCTACGAATGAGTGGTTACACGATGGCGTTGCCAATAGCGAGGGCAAAAAAAAAATGCTCGCGTTATCGCGATAAGCGCTGGCCTCGACCGTACGATCGTATCGTCTTTCACGTTTTTTCTTTTATCTCGCCGCTATTACTCACTCCCTCCCTGCAGCTAACCGGTCATCATCACCTGTATCATTATCGCGTCCTCGAAACATACGTAAAAAAGATTGCGAGAGTAACAATAAATCTCGGAGAGTCTGAGCACTTGTTTTCTATGCAATAGTATTTTCAAACAAGTCAATCGAAAATGATACTTCGACGATTTTCTATGGAAATTGATTTTCCATCGTAGCTCTAACGCTGCAATCTTGTCAGACAGTGAGGCGTGAAGTTTATCAGGACTTCTTCAAGGTTGATTCTGCCGAGCATCGAATGCAAGCGCGAGCTCAACGATTGATGAGAAAGCTTCGCTCGAGCAAGTTCAGTGTCGCGATATTCGCCGCTTCTCGTGTCCCGAGCTCGATGTATCTCGCCAGGAGCAGCGCGTTCAACTCGCGCAAACTTCGAGCGCCGACACGATAACGCGCTCTCCCGTCTGCTCGATAAACTTCGATGAATTTATGGCCGGTGCAATGACTGTAATTGAAACTCGGGGCAAATTTTTATCTGGTTATTGATGATACCGGAAGAGCTCTGACGATGAGAAAAAAGCTCCATCGAGAGTATCGATGCGAAATCTCCATTGACAAATAAGTGTCGCAGAAGTATCGATCTTTCGTGGGTACACATTTTTTGCGTCCTACAGTTCTCACGTTGATGACCGAAGTTCTGGTTGAGATTATTGCGACGATGAAAAACAATATTATTGTATTGAGCTAACTTGGCGACAATGTAGTTTAACCGATCGATTCCTAACTATACATTTGTTTACAAAAAACTGTTTATTTAGCCTTGCCCGATGGGATTACTAGTTGTTTGTTTGCTTATTCCTATTTGGGTATTCGGGAACAAACATTCCCACGATTGCCAATTCCACACGTGGCGCTAATTATCGCGAAGATACATTCGCCGCTATTTGTGTTCTCAAGCGGCAATTGCAGATCTAGTAACTCTGAGAAATTGCGTTGTTGTGAGTGATGATACAGACTGTTAATTCGCGAGAACTTCGCGACTCTTGACGAGCGTATGCTCCCACGTGTCTCCACTTTCACCCACGATCTTCATCGTGCTGCTTCAACGATCCGATTAACAATACCGAAATTGCAAGATTTGTGGAATTAGCGCGTTTCAGAATTTCCGACGCTTGATTCGCTAATGACGCCCACACGTGCACGCGCGTTCGGTGATCCATGGCGATATCGAGCTGTCGGAAATTGCAGAAACGTTCGCAGAAAGTTTTCCGTGGTAATGAAGCACCGAGGCGGGTCGCAAATTTATTCATTTTGCATTGAGTTCACTCCAGCTTGTCCGCTTCCATGCTATCCTTGAATTTCTAGCTCTGATTTCTCGTTAAAAATTGGTTCTCATCAGTGTCAACAGCTTAATTTACCCTCTCTTTTTTCTAAAGTTAATTCGTTCGCACTTCAGATTCGCGATGACGCGAAAAAAGAGACCGTACATAAAAAAAAGGTACAAAATAATGAAGAGTACGTGCCATGCTGATGAACAAGGAATTTTAACGAGAAGCTGAATAACGAAGATGATACAGGATAGCGTCGGAGCGGAAAAGCAGCAGTCGACGGGACGCCGTAGGAATAACAATCGATCATCGTTAAAGCGGCACAACAAGCTGCGAACTCTCTACTTTTTTTTCTCGCTCTAAACTCATCGCTGGATTAAATTCTGGCTTTATCAAATCAGTAAAGAAGACAATCTTATAATTCTTTTCGTTTTTTTTATATCCAGTTCAGTCAAATCGGCGAATGGAAATCAGAAAGAATGTCGATCTTATAGATGAAGTAAAAGAAAAGTTGCAAATTTATGAAAATAATACGCACATTTTTCTGAATACGCACGATTATCTTCGGAATTTCGTCTAATTTAAGAAAATTGTATTTTCTTCGACAAAATGAAAGGCGCAAGCTGGAAGTTGAACAAATTAAACGAAATTCTGAAAAAAACGTCGTACGCATTCAGAATGTTAACGAATCATTTTCATTGGAAAAAAAAGTTACGATTGCGGGTAATTTGATAAACAATTGATTTTATCATTAGTTTGTTGATTACAATTTGGTATTATTATTATGCGAAATCAATCTTTCCAGCACTTTCCATGTGCCTGATTTTTTCCAGATTTTTATCCCATTGAGAATTGATCGAAATTCTACTTTAATTTTACATTTGGCCGGATTGTACCGGTAATACCGTAACATATACATTTTTATAATAGTCTAATCGTATTTTCTCCGGATTTGGGTACTTGTCGATGCAATGTGCACCGGCCCGACCGCGTTTGATATTTCAATGCCGCGGTAACAACTAATTTCCTGCGGATGCCGAACGTCAGAAACAGTCGGCATTTCTCTGTCGTCTGCGGACTCTGTGCAACCGACGGAACCAGTTGGAAGTATCGAGTCAGCAGCGGGAACTACTTGTCGTTGGCTCATAATGAAAAGGTATCCACTCGAAACAATGCGTTGCGCGATAAATGTTTTGAAAGGGAGAAATTATTGAATTCATTAAAATGTAAGTATGATAAAATTAAAAATAATTTTTAAACAAAAATATTCATTCTTTGTTGAGTTTAAAAAAAGAATTATATTTTATTCAGCTCTCCAAAAAATAAGTTTCTCAATAAAACTTTTACTCACAAACATCCAAATAAAGTTTTTAAAATTTGCACGAAATATCTTTATTCAACGTCGATATTTCATGGCAATTGTGATTTCGTATTCATAGTACTTCGCCGATAATTGGGAGATTAAGCGTCAGTGTGTGTCGTTGTTGTGCATTGAAACGAAATGTCCTGCAGCGATTGTCGAATGGGGTTGAGACGAATGCATGAGCTCCCCGTGGTACGGTTTGGCCCTCCCGGGTAGGCGCGAAGTACTTTTCACCCGGTTTACATATAGCCGAATCTATTGTCTTCGTACCGCTGTTCTTTCAGTCTCTCGGCCTCGACCGACGAACGAGTACTTTACACTTTTCATTTGTCAAGGGAGTGAGTATTTCTGCCAGCACTGCGACTGCTGTGACGTTCCTGATGCATATTGACGTTACGGAAAATACCCCTACCGTCTGCTTTTCATTGCTTCGTCTACAACGCGAGTATTCGATAGCAAATGAGCGAGTTCTAAGGAATCATTGATTTTTATTTATTTAGTGGAATAAAAAAAATCAACTCAAAAATTTGATTTCATCCGAATATTTAAAAAATATTACTTTTTTTTTTTACAAAAATTAAATGTTTTCCTTGAGGTCAGTTTTATTTCCCAGTTTTTTTTCTTCATTTATTATGAATTGAGTTCATTGTCGCGAACGATAATCTAAGTTCGCGATAAGAAAGTGAGATTGCCTATCGCATCAATCGGTGCCCCCTATCGCATAATCAAATATCCGTTTCGTGATTTCATCGCGGTCTAACGCAATATTGTCACACCTTTAACAAGGCGCTGGTCAGTTTTTTGCAATAGTATTTTCTTTCTTATCGAACCTGGCGGAAATGTGATTTCGCGAAATCGCGGCGAATTTCGGCTCGTGTAGCCAAAACCGTTTTATTCGTGAAATATCAAATATTCTGTTGGCCGGCGAAATATCCGTGGATTCGCGGTTCCCGCGTAAACCCGTCAGAAATTCCTACAAAACGACCAACGATACAAATTTGTTATCGCGGCATTTTATAGAGGATTACGAAATTTATCGCCTTTCGGTATTTACAAAAATTTTCAAATAAACGTAACCAACGATGAAAATGTATGATCGCGAATTTTTATTGACTTCCGCGATGCGCAGCGCTTCCGTATGTACAAGCGGCCGTATATTTCCAATTTCGAAATAACCGACGTGCCTGTTGTGTTAAAAAAAAAGGCTGGTCGTTTTTTGGCAAAGATTAACGAGTGTTTTTTTTAAGTTTACCGTATATGTTGACATTTGTATTGAACATCCAATAAAATAAATGAAAAAAATGAGCCAACGTTTTGTTTTGGTTTCGAAACTGAAAAGTTCGAAACTGTTTGGATGTCTCTGTCGGCTAAACAAGCCACGTGCTCGCATGAACGGACTGAAGCACGACGAACCGAGGTTAGGAGAAATATATAACATTGCCGGATAAAACTTATCGCTTGTTTCCTTTTTCCGTCGGTCAAGCTGTCGGAGCTCTGCGACAATGTAAAAACTGAATCAGCCCATCAAATGCTTATGTTCTCTTACCTGTCGCAAAGGTCCGATCGGAAAACGGCTTTTCCGATACTGGCTGCGTTTCCGAGACCCCCGGTCAGCAGACACGCAACTAACAGACTCGAAAATGTCAGACCCTTCGCGAGCAGGAGCGCGAAATGTTTTTCCGCCATGGCGAACGTTTTTCTATTTTCTTTTGTTGTCGTTTGATACGCGGGCGAGAAACAAGAGAGGTTCTCGGGTTTGTTTTTAGCACGTAGACGAGCCGAGTCGGACAGCGCTTCGAACACCAACCGCGAAGTGACATGCCGAACCTTGTACCCACAGTTAGTTATATACCGGTCGAAAACTGATAAGGGCCCCGGCGCGACGCGGTTGGTGGAAACTTGTCACGGATACACATAAACATTTTGTTCGTCACTGATTAGACGTCACACTCTCGGCTCGTACGTGGGAAATTCGAATTATTCACGATTCTACTTCGTTCCTTATTATTTTTTATGCACTATTCGATATTTGTATTGCTATCGGATTTTAAACGATGCCTCAATGGTTAAACTTGTTCGAGGAAATAATATCGACGAACCTCGTTACGTCGGTCGAAGCTAATGTTCATTCGAGTTCTCGCTCTTTGCATTTTATTTTAACAACTGTCTATACAATTGTTGATGACGTTGGTAGTGCCGATGAAACAATTGTGTTCTTGCAATCATACTGATTTTGCTAATCAAGATTTTGTTCCATCATTCCCGATGCAAAATGTTAATTACAAAACAGTACGTATTTTTAGAATTCTGAAATTGCAGTGGGAAAATAATTTATTTCGCTTTTTGTGAAAATCGATTCTTCATGAGAATTATGAGAGAAGAGAATAATTGACCGTATGAATTTTCGCATTTAAATGTCTTATTTTTATGTAAAATGAAGAAAAGAAAAAATGTAACCAATGTTTTTTCATTTTCACAATATTTCAGAGTATTTTTGTGTATGGAATATGGAATGGCTTTGATATTTCGATATTATTTTAACTCATATTTTAGAAAAAAATTATTAAACAGCGACTACTCTGCGGAGTAGCTTTCAAAGAGATTTTTAGTTAAAGAGTTATTACAACGAAATGTTCTAAAAAATCGACTTATCGGCACATGAATAACATTTCATGAAATAAATCTCTATTGGCCGAGAGACAATTTAGCTTTAGTTACATATTTAAGCGTAATTCGAATCAGTAGCGCAATAGAACAGTACAAAACATTTTTGAATGTAGTAGAAATAGCTGATAATTTTTATTACACTGACAGATTATGGATGTCCCAAACTGGAAATGTCAATCTGCCGACCCGCTTATAATGGCTATCTATGATATCATAGTTTTTCCACGTTTCGTTTGAACCGCGACATTTGCACATTGCGAGCTTAACATAATTTGAAAAAAAAAAACTATTGAAAAACCGGGCGGCATTCTTCGCGTACTCCGGCACGACAAGAAAAGACCGCCCTGAAGGATTCCGCTAATGAATTTCAATCTTGATAAAACATACTAATTGCACTTGTGAGTTTTACATCACGAGCATTTTTAATAAACGTGTATAAATCGCAGTGCAATAAAACAAATGATTTCGTGCAACATATGCAGTATAGCTCACGCGATAGGAAAGAGTTTTTTGAATCGACCATTTTGGTTGCGCTGTTTTTCAGCAAGTACTTATTTTCCACCCCCTCTGAGTTATTACTACACCTTACTCTGCAGAAGGAAAAAAATAATTTGAGAAATTAGTGAGAATTACCATTTATGGTCAACATTAGTAGATTCGATAAGAAACAAAAACAGAATTTTATCAGTTTTGTCACGCGGGAAAGGTGAATAAATGAGGGGGACTCTTCACAAGTTTGCGTATAATTGAGTGCTACGAGAGTCTCAAGAGTAAATTCACTTCTCCGCACTTCGAACTCTCGCCGCATAATAAACGAGCGGCGGCACTTTAAAAAAAGAACCAGACCTTGAGAGCGTCGTGGGGGTACGGATATATTTCCGAGATTCAGAACGCCGGAACTTGCAATTGACCTGCACTTGCCCACAGCTATTATCTAACCCGTGATTACGCGGCAGGCAAGCTGGGTTCGATACTTTTTTTTCTTGTTCTTTTCGATCCCGGGTAGCAGGTGGGCGAATGTATAGCCTGTACACATTGCATCAAAGTGTATAATTCACTTCTCCGCACTTCTCGCTACTAACTGTCTAATAAAAAGATTTACCAATAACCAAAAGGTTTGACGAATTTAATTACTCATCTGAGTGAGATAGAACTAAACATATATCGATATGTATGGATTTTTTTTGTTTTGTTTTTCTTCACATTTTAAGTCATGAATTTTTATTCGACGCGAGAAAATTTTGATACATTCTGTAGACCGCGATACTAGAAGCGACATTCGATTGCGGCCATGTAAATTCTACCATGACACTAGTAAGATAAAATCCATTCATTATTAAAGAAGAACACTTTGTTTTTTCGCATTTCGAGTCCGCATTTCGGTGAACAATCGGAAATATTATCGGCAGTAGCGACCAATAGTGCAACATTTGTGTACATAATCTATCATGTGACACCTTTAACATTTTTTCGTATGCTAATAAAATATTTAATACTCCGTTTCCGACGTATGTAAATATAATCAGCTGTCCTTATGATAGTTTCCAAACTAGTACCGTATTATCGACGTTAATATTCATGTACATTCCATTTTTTTTTATGTGCGTCTCAGCGGAAAGTTTATTGCGCTTTCGAATTATATCAACATAAGCAGATAGTGTTATGGTAATCAATCGGAAGTGTCGTTAAATACATGTGTAACCTTTTCCCCTTCACTAGCTAACGAGCTTAGTCGGTATCAAAAACTATAATCAACTTTTTGTTGAACGTGTGGTCATTCGCGACTTAAACAAAAGATCCCATCGAATGCTCGCTTGACATTCGCTCTCGCTGAGATCTTTCTTCGAGTCGTGAATGCTCGCACGCGTAAAAAAAATAGATTACTGTTTTTATTACCGACCGCAGTATTTCACATACTCTTAACAACATTAATTTCGATACAACTAACTCTTCGTTGTTTATCTTTAATTAAACTTCGGTCACTTCGATCAGACCGGTGGTAAATTGATCTATTATGATGAACGAACTATCCGTCGAATTAGGTCATATTCACGACGATATTGCTATGGAAGATCGCAGATCAGGCTTTGCCGTCTAAGCGTTGCGTATGTTCATCGGCTGATACGCAAACCAAAGACGCATCAAAGTGCCTACCACAGGCAAGTTCGAGCCATTTGCCGTTGTGATTCTAACGTAATGCACACCGGCGCCAAGCAACGCACACAGAGTCTCGATAGAGGGAATCGATTCATAGAGAGATTGAATCGATTCACCAATACCAAACCGGATCGAATACAAATTCTAGATTAATTCGGCTCTAGAATTTGTAGTCTCGTAGACAGATGGAAGTTATCAACGAAAATTAGCGAACGCAGTGAGCCTGCTAAGTTGAAGATACCTTGGCGTAGATAAAGCATGATTGATCCGATTTCAAAACTACCTTGGTTCTAGAGTTTTTTAAATAAAGCAATAGTTGCGGAAATTCCTATTCAGAGTAAAATGTATCGAACGCAAAATATCAGCGAGATATAACGATAAATTAAAAGAATAAAATGTCGCGGCGGGAAGAGTTTAATGCATTCTCATTCGAATAGCAGATGCCCGTCATTATACAAGATTACGATTAAATGTTACCGGAGCTCTTGCGGATCTTGAAAAAACCAATGCCAACATACATTGGCTATCGAGTATCGTCACTTCAGATATGAAAGATTCAATCGAAAAATAATTGTATAACGACAGAAGCAATGATAATAGTGTACCGTGGTTCCCGGATCGGATGTGGATTTCGCGATACTATCGACGATGGTTAAATCTTGACAAAAAAACACAATATTATCAAGGGGGCTTGCATACGTGGTACGATTCCATTGAATAAAATCATAAATCGATTTCGAGCTAGTGAGCGTGATAACGATACAGCGCGGATAAACAACATACCGAACTACCTGCTCTATGTCTATGTATCTCGATAACGCAGTATCGAGATATCTTTGTACAGCGGCAGCGATGACAAAATGGAAGCAACCAGCATGAAGTCAAACCCGGAAAAATGTAGCACTTCTTAATCCTTTGGGTGCGCGATCCTTGTCTAAAGGGGATGCAGATTTTGCGCATTACCGGGTTCTGAATACGAAGGTTTTTCGTTTATAAACAATCAGTACTTGATAAAAAAAATTTCACAATATCATATTGTTCGTTAACGTATTGTCTTTCGTTCTCCCGAATTTCTCGAGATCGTATGCATGCCTGAATCTGACATGGATGCGGAAATCTATGGATGGCACACAGACACAAGACTTCAGATTGTCGATAACGCCACGCGCGAAAGATCCCCGGGGGATCTTCCGGCTCACTATTCTTAGTCGTAGAGCTCGGCACGTGCAAACGGAATGGCGAATTGTGCTAGATGAGAGGAAGGGATGACGCAGAAGGGCGGAGGAGCAGCGCAAGAAAACCGGGAAGGATGCAATTGCCGCAAAGTTGAATGAGAAGCTGTAGGCGTATATGTCGGTATGAAAGGATCGCGCATTCACAGTGAAGAGAGCGAATAACGGGCCTGAACAAAGAATTCATGCAGTAGCGAGTCAAGTGGAATACATTGATGGCCTTCCAAATGACGGCCGAAGAATACAGCCGACTGTTATAGATGACAGAGGTAACATGCCATCCAAATTGTCAAGAAGCCGCATAATAACTTTCAGTCATTTAGTGCGTCGATATCGTATTTAATATAAAAATTTCAAAGCACTGGAGAATCCAATTGGATTTCTTCTTCGAAATGAAAGAAATTTCAGTAGTCCTATTGCGCCGACTCGTTTCACCCTAGGATATTGGTATCATTTATTTTATTCCTATTTCGTCCGGATACTCGTATTTACAGTAATACCTGTGCCAATATACAACCTTCGATGCTTCCTTCGAGAAGGGCTTTCATCTTCGGTCTTATTTCGAACGTTCCACCTTTCTCCTGTCGTGCTGGGAACTATTTATTGCCGACACGTTCGCGCGAAGGGTGTCTCCCCGCGGCACATCGATTAAGCCAACCGTTTCCTATTATTTTCCGAGTGACTTAACTTAACTTCGAACCGATGAGAATTTCCGGTCAATAGAAGGAACTATAATACGCTCTCTAAGTTGCTTTGCTATCGACAAAACTTCTCGGACAGCATAATAAGGGTAGTTTATAGACTATACAAGGGGAGGATATAATAAGGAAATGTCTATAGATGCCTGTGCAATTGAACGAACCGAATGTATTGACGTTATTTTATATCTATACATATTTTGCGTATAAAGCTGAGATGCGGAGATGGAAATTAATCTCATTCGATGCTATTTTAACAATTTATCATTCGTAATAATTTGTTATTTATTTTCCGAGCGAAAATAGGGAATATGGGCTAGCCCAAGTTCCGTTTACTTCCAGTGTTGATCGGGGTTTCCTGTCTGCCCTGTACGCAACTTCAACCCTACTTATTTTGGATTCGGTTATTATGTTAGGGAATGAAGTAGTCGAGTTCTGGACTATAAATGATTGATTCGAATCACTTTAATTAATTTTGATTGATATCAATTGGATCGTACGATAAACTTCGTAAACATTGCCGAATCGGAATTCCATCTAATTATCGAGTTAATCTATGTTCGCCACTCCAACGTCAAAGACGCCACGTCAAGTATATTTGATCAAGATGGGATTAACTTGTCGAAAGGTAAACGAACATCTTCTACCAGTGTAAATCAAATTAAACGATATTCCATTCCGCTTCGAGTGAAATTTATGAGACCAAGTGCTGACCCAGTGGCCGTCATTTCGAGCGAAGAGGCGCGACGTTTATCACGAGAGTGAAACCGATAAAGCTCACAGTGTGGAGAGGGAAAGTCTCATAGCGAATACGGTTATTCCTAATTCGCTTACGAATAGGTCATGACTTCCGCTCGTTTACCTGCCGGGAGCAATTCTGCACACGTGCGCACGAGCGATATCGCGGACAAACAGTTTATACACGTTTATACCTAAGTTCTAAGAATGTTATGGCTTTATCTATCTAGTGCGACTTGAAAGTTTCAACCGTAATGCGAGGAAGAGAAATGTTCGCTTTCAAAGAGATTGCATAAATTGTCTTTGCTGTAGTCAGAAACGTTGCAGTTTTTGGAATATTCAACATTTCCGGAAAACTACGCCTTCACTGGAAATTAGTTTATGCACTCTCGCTTAGAGTGCTTAAAGCTGCACCTTTTTTCGTTCTGCGATGTTGTCCACTAACTGTATTCGCAGATATCCGATTAGATACGTATCAGGGTCAAGTGCGTCGGTTTGAAGATATCAGAAATTGTATTAACCATTTCTTCGCATCTCTCGATTTTTCGTTATTTTTATGTCCCTCTACAGATGCAAGAGAAAATTATTCATGTTGCTCGATTGGTTCCTAGCAATTTCAAATATTAAATGTTTCGTTGCCCCAAATATTCATTAAAATTTTTATATTTATTCTGCATTGGTGGTATAATGATTTTTCTGTATGAAATGATTTTCTATACATTTTCGACACTGCAGAAAAATCCTAAATTATGGTCATATCATTTGATCTGGAATGCTATTTATCTAAAATTATTCATATATTCGCATTGCACGTACTTCACACGCTCGCGAAGTCCCATAATTTGATTTCATGCGCGCGAAGCCGGGTGCTTCAGTGCGAATTTATGTACCCATATGTTTGTTATTCTCTGGCGTCCCTTTTCATGGAAATTCACCGATGCAATCGTAATCAGGATTCCCTATCTTCGATGATATCGAAATGACGCGCCAAACGGAACACTCAGTCACGCGAGTGACGATGGGAATGCGAGATAATAGTTTCCCCGATGAGATCAATGCGGTTGATGTTGTGGATGATTTGTAGTACGCAGGCGATACGCACGTGACAGATACCGAAATCCGCAAAGTGTTGTCAAAGTTCGTGTTTATTACTATTATTATTGTGGTGCGAAATGAAGCATGCAGTAGCACGAGTCGAGGATAATCAGTCAGATGTACTTTGCAGTACTCTCGCTCCTCGCACATCATTAACGCGCATGTGGGCGTATCTGTGTCTGTATGCATGTCGTATACACGGGGTTGCGATAGGATTGGCGAGAAACGAGCCGGAGCGAGTGAAAGAAACAGAAAAACACGAAACGTAAGCGATAATAAAAGCGAACGAAACGAGAAGGAACGGTTGAGTGGGAAAAGAGCCGGATTCTATGGCAAGATAAACGCGAATCCCGTAGAAACGATGTGCTCGTTACTAAAATCACCGGGCCGGACATTCCCCTGTTTTTTTTTCCTCGCTACTGACCTCACCCTTCTTTCCGTTGGCCCTCGAACGATTTCCCCCCACCCGCCTTCCTTTCTTATATCCCGTGGCGCAATTTTGTTGGGATTAAGGGCGTTTTATCTTTCTCTTCTGCTTTCGCGTGTAACACATATTTCGCAGGAAGCCTATATTAGCCTCGTCAATTTGTCAATACTTTTACCACCTCGTGAGGGAGGCTCTGGCTGTAAGATTTCTGTACACGTGCGCATAGTCTGGGCTAACCTCTAGCCGAAGAGGACACCGAAGTCTCGCGCGCTCTCGACATTCTACACGGTCTTGTATCGGAGACGTCATTAAACTTTGACATTGTGGAGGAGTCGGAATTTCTCCACGTTACCGAGCTAACGCGACGTTTATTTGAGACCCCCTATGTATGGCTTTTCGGCGGTCTCAGGAAACTACTAGATATTTCAAAGGGAGTCTTATTTCTTGAAATGTCTTTTACACATTTGAAAAAATGTACGCATCCAATTCTAGAATAATCTCGCAAGTTTTTATCCATGGCATTAAATTTGGATAATGCAAATTTCTTGATGCTTACAAATGTGAGTTACGGTTACTTCAAGACTTGAAAATCTGTTATACGTTTATGATAGGCAAAAAAACTGGAAACGGTTCTAAGCAGAAGAATGACAGAGGCGAAATCGTACAGACATGAAAATGGATGCGCAACCGTTGAACTGAAAAGCTTACGTGATTTTTATATCGATTGCACAATGTTTACGTGGAATTCGAGAGCAACGCGATATCCGAGCGTAATGTGTGAGGGGTGCATGTCGATTCGCAGTGTGATAAATGTACGACGATCTCGTCGATCAAGCGGTAATGCCTCGAAACGTTATCCATCGAATGACGCGCGGGGTTCTTTCTACCCCCTACTGACGATAACAGCCATTGATGATATGGAACGGAGATCGTTTTGCCGATCGAAATACCTTTCAGCAACTGCCAATTTCGATATATTTTACGATTCAAAAGAAACCCGATAATTGAATTGCAAAAACACGGCTCTCACCGCCGATGGCGTTTCGCGTCGACGCTGCAGAAAGAACTTTAGCATGCACTCGAAAGATTTAATTCATAAGTTTCAATTAACAATTGACATTTAACTGAATCGAACGAGTTTACGATAAAGAATACTCCATTTTCTTTCCATTTACGAGATTCCCATGAATCCTGGCAAATTTCTACCTCTTAGAAAGAAATAGAATTAAAACATAAAATAATCAGATTCGAAAAAAAAATACGCGTGTCGCGAGTACGATAATAGTTCATCAAAAAACGACATTCAATATAAAATGAAAAATGAAAAGAAATTGTCAGAGAGCTTACTATTTTTGTCGACGGAGAAATTCGTATATAAAATGTAATTCCATATCATAATAATGGATGTATGGCATTGGTTGCTTGTTTGTATAATATTAATACGCCAAAATTCTGCATGAGTTGCAAAATTCACAGTTTGTACCTCCGGCTACCTTTTTTTTCATATTCGTTTGTTTTTCTTTCACATGCAAATCATACATACAGACATGATACGATTTATACAATCTGATAATGGCTTGCTATCCCCATGAAACGAAAATATCGTTTGTTTGTTGTGAAAATATAGGAAGGCTAGCACGGCGGCTGCTTTTTAAGAGGCGGTGAAACCCTGTCGAGTGCGTGAGAGATAGCGTGATCGGTTTTTACGGCGGAGCGAAAGAAAGGCGGAGATGTGTTTCATCTCCTGCCAAACGGATATTAATTTATAAAAATGAAGAATTAAAAAAAAAAAAAAAAAGAGAATGAACCTTCCTTGATCTCATTGACCTTGTCCCGGTTTAAATATATGTTCATTTATTTGCAATCAGGTCGTCGCCGTACATAATCACTAAGCAGGTCGGACGAACCGCGATCATCGGCGCAATCTCAAGTCAATGCTTGACGTTGACTACTCCGTCGTGTTTCCATTAACGCTCTTCCCTCCCTCGAGAACCTCGAGATCCCGAGTGTTCGCACTGCCGGGACAACGGACTCTGATGCACGCATCTGCATATTGCATGAATTAATTATGACTTTCATTAACGTGGCAGAGACGGGGACACGCCGAGATTTGCATAAGTTTTTCGCACCGTGAAATTGCCCGGAGGTGAACGTCGCGCGACGAAATACTAACGACCACGCACAACTATGTACAGAAACGGTTTTACGGTGTTGCAGAAAGTTTCTCGCCCGTAAGAATCGCCATGTTCATTATAATAAACAGTTTCCAAATTGACCCCCCGAATTCTCTCCGGATGCTTCATAATAATTTAAGGTATGGTATTTTTGCACGAACAAGCAGTAAAAAATGAAATTCGCTATTCGATTACAGAAAAGGTTTTCGAATGAAATGCGAAAAACGGATTTTTTTCTACTTTGCCAAAAAAAAGGTATTATTGATAATACAATAATTTTTTTTCTTGCAATAAAGTCTGTATCGTTGAAGCGCTACTGTGAAAACAGAATGTGTTTTTATTTGATTTTATTACGCAACGATTGTCATATCAATCGAAGTGCTGTTTTTTTTCTGCTGTCCGTAATAAAATTCATGCGTCTTTGATTTTCAACTCGCGTGCTTGAGATACGATTTTGGTAATCATCCAAGTCGTTTCAGAGAAAGCCACCTTTTCGAATACTTTTTTTATTACCTGCGGTAAAGAAGTAGTCTGAACAAACTGTGCAAGACGAAAAGCTTCGTAGACTCTCACATTTTCTTATTTATAACGTCGAAGAGTCCGAGGTTTTCGCCTTGGAGCGAAGTCCGCTCGAGGTAAAACTTCCCTCACTAAAATTCGCTTCGGTAGGCAAAAAAACGAATAGAGCCTTCAAAGATTTATAAGAGCTGAAGAGATAGACTTAGAGAGACTTTAGTACGGTTCGGCGGTTATTTTTTATTGAAGCTTTCTTTACTTCTTGAGGCAATTACCGTTTCGCATACCGGAAATCGATAACGATGTAATTGTATTCGCAACTTTATGGGCCCAATAACACTGATGGATTTTGATATAGACATAAATATGTATATGAATATTGGGGGTTTGCCGGGCTAAGTCCATCTAGGGAGAAATTCGAATATTTTCGGCTCCCCGTTCTCGATTTGTGTACGCCGCGGAGGCGGTAAGATCTATTTATAATGTAGATAAATATGTACATATATATATTTTAGCGAACCTTCAGCGACTCCATACGAAAGAAGAATCAATTTATTCGTAATAACGGCGAAGGAGTCAATATCCATAACACAATATCGTGACTGTAATAGCTTATCCCGCTACTATGTCCTACATACCGCCGTAGGTAGAGAGAGATGTGATTCTCTCGGGAATTTCTCGAGCGCGCGCATCCCTCCCGGTGAAGCCTTGGTTCGTATCCTGCGAGCCCGGCAAGCTGCGAGTAATAGACCGGGGAGAGGCGTCAATTTATTTTTCCACCGTCGTACCAGCACAGATCCAGATATCTTGTACGTACGTATAGATTTTTTCCGATAGCTCTAAGGAACACACTGCCGAGATTGGATTAGCGTTAAAGTACGTCGTAAGTCGCCGTAGGCAAGAATTGTCAGGGTCGCGAGTTCCATTTCTCAAGAAAAGAATGGTTCTGGCTTTTCTCGCTTTCGTGCAAAAGTTTGCTTTTTTTTTCACCGAACGCGTGTCTGTACTTTCTTTTTTCGCATTTTTTTTTTCACGCTCTCATATATCTGCCAAGGTTCCGGCTCTTTGTACTTAATCCACTATAGCGCGGCTTTATTTTTATTTTATTTCACCTTGCGTTTTCTTCTTCTTCTCATTCCTTGTTGAGGCTTTTTTTTATAAACTGTCTTGCGTTTCTGCGAGTAACGTTAACTTCTTATATACGAAACCACGAAAATGGCCTTCGCGGAGGATTTTTTCTTCTCTACCGTTTCATTGTTCCGCGATGAACAACGGTTTCACTCTTAGCAGCGCATCTCATCTATACGCTCGACAAAGCTTTCTCCGGGCCGAGATATCTTCCGAATTTCAAGATTTCTCCCGTCGCTATCACCCGATCCTCTCCCCTATTCTTCGCACAATAGGCATGGCAATGCCAGATAATGATCGGAGCATCGTGCCTCTTCATTGTTGAAATCAATGCGAGTATTGTACCGAGTGATTCGACATCGACGAAACGAACGTAAATAGAACACGTTTAATTATTCGGGGTATTGTCTTTAAAAAATGTTGAATTTCGGTATTTATACAAAATTGCAACTCTTTTCTCGACTGTTCGACGCTCTCGTGATCTGCATGATCAAAAAGTGCGTCTTTTTTGAAAAAATTACTTTTTCTCTATCAGAAGATTAGTTGAAATTTTACGACGATACGAAATCAGTAAAAGACCCATTTATTAAAAAATATGTATCGAATTCTTTTGACCAATGCGACATGATCGGAGACTTTTCGAATGTTACTTTGATAGAATTTCTTTCATTTGTGTACGAAGGACGTAGCTAATTGGATTAATTTCTCTAGTTAAAGTAGTTTCGGGACCGTTCATTCCGTTGATTACGACTGATTCTTGGTGTATCCTCGCACCTAATAATCCAATTACGAATACACAGTCGCCGCTCATTCGGTATCTCGCTCAACAGGTAGGTGTGCAAATCAGTGCCACGGCTAAAATTATTAGCCAACCGAGAGCCGAGAACCGAAAAGCCACACGCCGACCTCGCATCCACGGCATCGGAGTTCCATGCAACGTTCGCGTATTATCGAATGAAATATTGGTACAGTCGCGCAGCGTGGTAAAGTAGTACATTACGATACTAGAGCGAAAAAACTTTTTCTCACGAGGGTTGCAATCACACGAGCTGAGAAAAAAGGCTTTCGGTCCAGTATCGTACAAAATCCTATTTTGCACGGTGAAACCGCGTTTCTTGCACCGAATGAAATGGATGTCTTCATAAATTCTGTAAGAACTAATTAAATAGTTATCGCCGATCAGAGCCGGGCAAGAGCTATAAGTTCCTACGTAGTGTACTCAAGTATTTAAGTACTTGGGCTACTGGGTGTATTCGTAGAGAGCTTCTGTCCTAGCACGCTAAGTAGTCACGTAACATTTTCGATTACTGTACTTGCGTACACCAAGCAAGTACTTATAGCTTTTGCCCCGCTCTGTCGCCGATCGTTTCCTAGTTTCAGGAGTTCTGGAACTGAATTTTCGAAACCCTTACAAAAGTCTTATAAAGAATAGTTAAATATTAATGTTTAAAAGGATTATGTAATTCTCTTAACAGTCTATATTCTATTACCAAGGACAGTAGTTGAATTTCGTCAACCGTAGACTTTTCTTATCAACGCGATTCAATTCTCGCATGATATCGATATTCTCTTCTACTTTCGCGGCTCTTTTCGCGGATAATAAACGGCACCGCATCTCGACGATGTCGTTTAGCCAGAAGGCGAGACAGGCATTTTATCGGATTTCAGTTTGTTAACTGCTTTGCGATCGTTTTGCCTTGGGCGTGCGATCTCTCTTGCGTAGGTAGGTTAGCGAAACGCTTCATCAAATAGAAAAACAGGAGGGAAAAGCTCAAGCTCAATTTGCTTCGGAAGAATTTCTCTCGTCCTTTTCAGTCATTCACTCGGAGGAAGTCTACTCCATACCAATTTTACCCGAATGTTTCAAGAAATACCGTAGAGCGTAGATGTGATATGAGAATTTCAAACGTTCGTAGACTAAATAATACTTGAAATTATTTTCAGCGTTCCGGGAATGATAGAAATTCGAGAATAGAAACTTGATCATATTTACGAGAGCTGTTATAAAGATATTGTAACGTCGGTTGTTTATGACCTTCAATCTCTGTGTTATCGTTATTTTTCCCTTTGCAAGAAAATACATGAAAAAAAAAAAAAAAAAGAAACATTCAATGCCCCCTCGTTTCTCCCCTCTATTTCCATCCGCGCGACAACATGCTTTTTTCTCCGTAATATTGAAGCATCCATTAAAAATTTATTTCAATCCCCCGAGGCCTACACGGGAGAGCTATTATATTTTTTTGTCATTCTCGTTCGTCCTCATTGTGTTCCCGAACGAGTAACGAGAGGTGGAAAACGATGCCAACAAAAGGTCACTTGGCTCGTTGCCTTAAAAAAAAAAAGTCTTCATATCCGATATCTATGCATTCGCAAAGTAGGTTCGATTTTAATCTCTAAGATTCCACGAAGCGTGATATAGTCTTATGTGAATTTGTCTTTGAGAGTCGAGTATAAATCGTGTTCCGAAAGGATGACGATGAGGAACGTCAGGAGGATAATGGAACTACCGGTCCGGATATCGCTCTGGATTCTTGGAAGGACCGATTATATTAAAATTCGCTTTAATAATCGCTTCGTGTTTCAGAGCTTGCTATTATCTCCATGACATCCATTCGTTTTGTTATCGCAATATACGAAGGAACAATGCATAGATGTTATTTACGGTCGATTAGCTGCTATTATAATTATGCGTTCACCCTGACGATGAAACCCGAGAAAAATCCATTCGTTCTTATGAACCCAATTTCCGTTTTTCTTGAAATCCTGTGTTGGAAACGTTTATGCCGCTCGTCAACCTTTCCGCAATTAGGAAAAGCGTAATGAGATGCTGTATAGCTTGAGCCGAAAATAAGCTGAATCAACTTCCGCGTGATGGTGGCTAAAGTCCGATTAGCATTTCGTTCCTACCCCCGAAGCATCGGATGCCATAGGATTACCTGCTAATAGCATTATACTGGCTTTCGGTAATCCCTCTCGCGGTTTCGAGATACCGCATATTGTGATCTCTTGGAAATTACTCGTACGGATTATCGAAAAGCGTTATTACGGGCATTCAGCGATTGCATTCCGATAATGAGGGAAGATCTAGAGAAGGTAATCAATGGAATGCAAGCACCGGTGAACCATTTCTATTAAAATTCCCCTCTGCGCCCAATAAGATACATAGCTGATGATCCTTCTCGAAATGTAATCATTGAAAGAAGGCAGCGTAAAACATAAATCGTCTAATTGCCGTTGACTTGGGCTTTGTTTCGTTTTTTTCTATTCCATATACTTTACGACATTATACGCCCAATAACGATGATTTTTAGTAAAAACGCGGCACTTTTTAGCGAATAAACTCGTTGTTAAAGAATAAACTTTCCGGATTATAGAATAATGAGCATCTCATTTGTGTACTGACCCCAAATAAGCCAAAAATTGCGGATCGGGCGTACTCTTTGTATCGTTTAATTCTAATCTAAACACGAAACAGCGAGTTGAGCCGCTTCGGGTCAATTAATTTCGTTCAAGCGGCGTTTTTGCGAATCATCGAACAAACTTTGTTCTTCAACGTGGGTTTCAAGCTCAGACGCGTTGCTTGCGCGGGGACTGACAACCCGTAAAAGAGCTCTCAAGCTAGCTCGGTGGTTCATAGTATTTGAACGATTCAAAGGCTTTACGGTCCGGTGCGATCGTCGTCATAGTCGTGTCGTCGTCGGCTCCTCGTTAAGGACCGACTGACTATAAACGAATAATTTACGACCGTTTGATAACCGGTCACAGCGGGAGGGAAAGCTTCTTCGTGGAACCCGTAGCCTCATCGAAATGTCGAACGGGCCAGCCATCTTTGTCATCGGTTTATCTTTTGTTATCCACGTCGGATAAACGATGTCCTGACTGGCGGTTTGAGTAAGTAATTATCGGGATATGGTCCCTGTCGTCATAGTATTAAGCTTTCACAGGCCTTCAATTGGAATACACATTGATTGTGCTTGGACTTAATACATCCCAATACGATATAATTTGTATGATGAATTAGAGAGCTGCACATGAATGTCATTGAATATTATTATATGAGATACAGCCGATTTAAGACACTTCTACTCAATAAATTTTTTTTGTTCATTTCAATTCTAATAAAACAATGAATTTCTCGTATGAAAATGATAATTTAGCTTTAACATCAATCAGGTCTAGCACTTTCGAGCTCTGATCAAAGTTGGAGTTACCGACGCCGCTTTTAAATTTGATCATTCCTCAGCCGCATCTACTTCAGTATAATTTCTCATTGAATGTTTTAATCAAAGACTAGCCGAAACAACTTGATAATAAGGCAAAACAAACTTCAATAGATATTCGGTCTCGCTTTCGCTTCTTCGGTCGGCTGTTCAAAGAGCATTCAATGATAGGCATTTTATCACGTGGGTTATCTTGAATCACAGTATAAACGGTTTATGATCGTTTTGATTGCCGTTTATCTTGCGATCAACGCCAACGCAATAAGAAAATTACTCTCGAGGATTGGTTGACCTTGACAAATCTTGCTTTAAAAGGCGCCTCTAGAAGTCTATCATACCATACTCCATGGATAACCTGAGAGAACTTGTGTTCAGACCGCCATTGGAATCAGCCCGACAACGACAGAGCTTGGCAACGATTTATTACGGATGTCACTATTGCCCACGCCCAGAACACTTGGCAGTTTCTCTCACACAAATATTTTTATAATTTACGGAAAATCAAGATTGCACCATTGACATTGATAGACGAGGATGCAACGTGATGGGAATACTCAGTCGACTGATGCATTCACATTTACTGAAGTATATCATTACTTATTGCCGTTTGTACGTTCCAGGGTATATCGGGTGGAAATTTAACCTCTACTCTATTTACTTTACTCTAGCTGCTGTTTAGCTGTGCCTTTGGTATCGAATAGCCCGAATAATCAACCGGTATATTCACTACGACATAATTCCATTGAAACGAATTTCCAACAAACCCATGAAAAGCGTTTTCACCTAGTACAGTGAGGGGCACTGGACGTTTCGGGGATGATTCGAGGCAATCGAGACCAATCGATTGGAATAATCCGATCGGAGCCAGCAGAAATTGACAACTCCGAAATTCAATGCGGTGCGCTGACCTCGACTGTGTCACACACAACCGCAAACACGGATTCTCGCTCGCGGAATGGCAAATTAGCGGGAATTACAAGTTCTATGATCCATACTTCAGAGTGGCTCTCAACGTTCAATACGTCCACTCGTTGAAATAGCGTTCAAGAGTTCTGGTGAGAACGTGGAAAGCCTGTAGTTTCTAAACACCGGACCACGACCAGGTTTGTGGCCTGGGATTATACGGTACGTGATCTTGCATAGATTTGGCGTATTCGGCGAAGCAACGTCTGTTCCATCGAACAGACCACCACGGAAACTCGCCGTTCCGACTAAAGTGGAATCCGACGTGAACATTCTGCGTCTGACCTCCCGTATAAGTTGGTCGACAGTCGATTTTCCGGGAAATTAGCCGGAATCCACGAGCATCAACATTTTCTTTTCATCACGGAGAAATCAATTTGATTTTGTTTACGTTTAATATGCGATCATGTACGGTTATCGAGCCTGTTCAGTATTCAGAATGATTGATAACATAACTTTGCAGGATAAACAACATTAATTCACCAGCGAGCGATTATGCATGGCCGTACGAAGCCTACGCTACAGTGTCATGTTACATATGATTAGGCGCATATTAAAAATCAATACGTGGACCATGATATGATACTAAACATACGTGGCATACGTTTATTTCGGCTTTGTACGGCGCACACTGTTATACTTGATCGAAAAGCATGTAATCCTATCGACCACGCATAGTCGAATCAGGAGGATTTAACTTCTGGTGATTGCAGTTGTTTTATCATTTCTTCCAAAAGCATGGCAATGCCTACATCGACATCAAAATGGAAGAAAAAATCAAAGGAAACCCGTAACAATTGTTATCTATGGAGGGTTTACACCCGTAAATAAAAGCAATCGTTTCATGCGTCAGGGCAATTACCCAATTTACATTGTCCGAGAAGCAAGTTCTATCTCTTGGCTTGCATTCGACGAGAGAGGCTTGGTAAACCAAGGAAACTCAACGCATCTTAACTAGAATTTGCTGCAACTGCCGTTTCCTACGGTCACGTACACGTGGACACCACTTAATTGAATTGCTTGCGTCAGTTCAACCAAGTAGATAAATCACGAATAAATACCTGGGGTGTGCAGCAAGTGCCGCTGCCTCGACTGTCGGCGTGGAAGGTCAAGGTCGTTGTGCGAAAAAGCACTATCGACTGAGGTACAAAGACTGTAAAGTTTACTGGACGAAATAAACTGCGTAAGGGGCGTCGACTGTTTCACAGACGATACACGTAACCATTGTCTCGGAACAGGGATGTTTCTCGTAACGAAAATTTACAGCTTGCAACCGTTGGGACTTCAACTTCAACGGACAAGTTGGAACGGACTAATTACCGCGTCCAGCGATGCTTTTAGTTGTTTCCTAGCATGTTTTTTTAATCGTAGGTGCTTTTTTATCACAATCCGGCGGCTGCACAGTTCCAAGATCAAGTTTTTTGGAACTCTAGTCCGAAGAGCTTTAATTCAATGACTAATCGAAAAAGCATGACGTTTCTAATATACTCTCGAATCAGCGCTGCTATCTTTTCTGCCTAATAACAATACGGGGATATATTCTTTATTCAATTACAGGTAAAAAAGAAACGAAAATAATATTATTTGTAATTGTTTGGGACAAGGAGCGCTCGAGAATATCTTCATTTAGGTTAAATCGAGATATTAGTTCCAACAGAAATTGTAGCATACGAATCATATAAAACCGTTCGACTGAGTTCCAAGGAAGCGAGAGACTCGGAAATGAAAAAGCCTTTAAGATATCGCATGAATTGCGGGTTATCTGTCTACACGTGACAAGAGATTCAATTCGCATCTATCGAAATATCTATCAATCAACTCTCGTTCGTCCCTTTTGCGTTATTTTTTCTTCTGTCCCCTTTTTCCCAACCGCTCGTGAATTGAATTTAGATTGAATTCGAGGGTTCGGGATATCCCTCAAATCTTCGAGACAGTAGAAAGAAAGAAAGCAACAAGGATTATATGCCCACATTGTTGATGCCGGCGTGCAGAAAAAGAAAAACAAAGCACGGTAGGATAAGCCGGGCAATCTCGTGCTCCAATCGAGCGGACAATTTAATCATCAAGCGTATTTCCGCAAACGAAATTTATTCCCCCCTAAAGATTCCGAGACTCCAAAGTTCTGCAGTCAAAGCAGCTGTCGATACAGAAGACCGAGAGAAATTTCATTCGCTGCAGTGGAGACTCGTCGCCTTGATCGGGTTCAAGCGACTGGAAACGATGAAGTTCTCGGCCTGCTTGGAGAAAATTCCGAGCTCGCGGAATAAACTTCCCTCTCGAGATATACGTTCGCATTCATCGGTTATCGAAAATCTATCCAAGCGAAACAAAGATACAAACACGCGGATTATAGAACACGATAATCTCCTCGTCTCCAATGTGAAAAGAGTAAAAAAAATTCTCGTTGAGAAAAACCTCGACATATCGAAGGGGCCTGTCCTCGCCTCACTCTCATGTCGATCGAGTGGCGCGCGAGGCTTACGGCAAAGTCAAGACCGAAAATACATCCGCACCAAAAATAAAATAAGAAAAAATATTTTGGTTTCACATCCGCAGTGAAATCAAAGGGTGAGTAAGTGAGTTTCTAGCAATGAAAACATAACAAATTTCATGATTTTTAGGACGCTCATTTGGAATTATTTCACGACTCTATTTACAGTTCTTGATCCGAAATTTCTTCTGATAATGTTCCAAGGATTCCCCAAAAAGCTATCAACAAATTGATGAAAAAAAAACTTGTTCAACAAATTACCCAGCAATCTAACTTTTTTTCTGAGGAAAATGATTTGTTATTTTTTCTAAGTACGTATTGATTTTTTCAGAACTTTTTATTGTTTTTGAAATCTCTCCTCTCATCGTTGAGTGTTATCGTGCAGCAGACGAAAGCCTTGGCCACTCGAGGATGACATCGAGGACACAGCGAATTCAAGGAATAACCGAATTGGAACGAGTCGATTCAAACCATTCAACCGTTAAATTGAATTGTTGTTTCATTCGATCACTCCACTCTTTATCGTTCGAATAGTTCCGGCTCTTCCGAGAATTCTATTTGGTATTTATTTGTGATAGCGAAATAAGGATTATATTATATTTGTTTTTGATTCCTTCTGATGAAAGTGAATTTTCTTCAGCGTTATTTCAATAGTAGCTTATTCCGTCAACATGTTTCGCGACAGGTACTTTAGTAGATTGAGGGCACCTGGTTTACCGAGATTCATTAATTTTTCTCCACTTCCTGGTACACCTGAATAATTGCAATTGCCGACGTTCTCGTCGGCAGAATTTCCGCGCCGGTTATTCAACCGACCTTCGTCGCTCTTTCAGCAGTGCAGAGACCTTTACCATCCCTGGATTAAATTCAACACCAAATAATGTCGCTGAATATCCCAACCGCGTTGGGAGAGATGAGAGACGATTGGCTTTAAATGAATTAGTGAATCGTCACCAGTACCATTGCGCGATGTTAGCTTTTGCCATAGCAACGAGCGTTTGTTGTACCCGAAGAGTCTGCATGGAACTCGCTTTATCTCGAAATAAACAAACACTACAGCTTCCGCGTCGAGCAGTCGAAGTTTACGGTAGACCCGGAGCTTTTTGTTCTCCGGATCGCACCGAGTGGAAGAGTCGGGCGGTCAAAGACGAGAAGGAAAACGATAAGGGTTTACCCGTGACGACTACTAGCAGCAGCTACGGGAGGACCGAGACTAAAGTCTTAATGCAAATGGGGTCTGATACTTGGAACTCGGCAGCTCTCGCGACCCTCTCGTACTAGATTTTCGTGATTATTTACCTGCGGTTTGCTTCAGTACTTTGCGCGTTCAACGGACCTTATTTCACGCGAATTGCGGTTCTCTCGGTGGTAACCACTTCGGTTCTTCTCTTGTCGTATCTATTCTCTATCCGACTAACGCAAACGATTTCGCATGTTAATCGCGGCGCTTTAAATTTCAATGTGTGCAAATACGTACAAATCGCAATGCTTTTACCACTTGGATTTTTTCCTTCAACTGATTACATTTATTTTGTTTTATTTCTTAAAGACACTATACAAAACTGTGCTCTCTCAATGATGTACTTTTTTTTAACTATCGGGCGGATTCATCGAAAAGTGTAATAGCGCCTTGGAGGAAAACGTAAGAATATTATATTCTACCATGCCAAGCATCACAACGAAGACATCGAATACAGCTTTTCATACGACGATATCTTTGAGATAAAAAAGCAGACGTCGAAGACGAAAACTCCGAAAAGGCTAGAGAAATAAAACGAGGACATAATGTGAGCCATTTCGCGAACGAGTTCGAAATAAGAACGTGCATGGAAAGTAAAATTCGCGAGATTGTTGCATAAGTTGCGGATAATGGAGCGAGTAATGCACAACGCAATTGCATTTGTGCAATGTATATTTCGCCCGCATATCACTCGCGGTTCTGACTTGAGTCGCTAACGTTATGCAGCGACACGGAGGAGAGCCTGCGTAATTTCCCGCGAAAAGCAATGTAACTTTTCAACGGAGAATTTGTAAACTGTACAGATGCAGACGAAAGAAGATGCTATTCGCGCAAGATTATTCTCGCCGTTTGTGCTAAAATACTTTCGCGGCTCTACCCCGAGCTTGCGGGAACAAGAGAAATAAACTGGGACGGATGACGAGTAGCAACTGCGAATCGTTACTAATATACATTCGCCATAGGTGTCTGTGCAGTATTCAAACCAAACAACACATTTCAACCGGGAAAACTCGATCTCCAAAGCAAAAAGCAAACCAAAATTGCTTTAGTATTACCACATATTCGCAGTCAAATTGTCCACCCTCTTCAATTCCGTGTTATTAATTGGTGGTCCACACGCGAGTGGATTTCATTATACGGTTAAATTTTAGGATTTCCTTCTTTGTACGAACTGAACCCTACGAATATTCGCGCGTTTTGAGCTGTGTAAAAGTAACGTGCTACAAAAAAAGAAAAAAAAAAAAATTCTACAGATTGTGCGAAAGTGATAGAATATTCCAGAGTTTTCTGTTTTTTTTTTTATATTAACTCTCTCGCGTGGAATTGATAATGTATGTGTGTCGAGTATTCCCAGATGTGTCTGGGCACCGACAACCCATCAGCAAATTAAGCGAAAACCCCAGGAGGCTCAGAAAGTTACTTTTTTTTCTGCGCACGAAAAAAAAAGCTCTTGTAACTGAATGGTTTATAAGCAAATTTGAAAACTGGCGCCTTGTCTCTTTCGAATTAATTTCCAAAGTTATCTCAATCTCAGTTTTTTTTTAATATTTGAAATTTGATTTTCTACTTAATTTGTGCCTGGACGGTAATAAAAGCAGTAATGCAATTTTTCGTCAAGGGACCCTGTTCGAGAATCAAACCATGATAATGTGCTTTTCCTACCGAGCATCCTAAAAAAATGTAACTCTGTGAAAGAGATAAATAAAAATCGCACGCAGTTTTTCTTCTATTATTCTCGACAGAGATATCATCCGGCCGAATTGTATTCCGATAGAATTCGAAAGGTATCGATTATCTACTGGGGTAGTTTTGTACAATTAATGGAAAAAAAAAAAAAAAAAAAAAAAAAAAAAAAAAAAAAAAAAAAACATTACGATAAAAACTTTGATGAAACGAATAAGACGTTAAATATGAATTGCTAAATTACTGGTGTAGTCCCCAGGGTTCAACAAAGTCTCTTTCGTGCGGCGATTTTATTTTATCACGGTTTTTTTTACCTTCAACCGTTGTCGACGAGAAAAGGCTCGAGGCAGGGTAGCAGTGGCGCGCACGGCCCGAAGGGACTATCGCCCCGTGAGAATTATCCGAAACAAATTTCGCCGTCGCTCGACAAACTCGGTCGAGCTTCGCTAAAACAATTGTGCGACGATTTCATGGTGAAAAATCTATCTACGAAGACGGGTCAACATTGTATGTGCCGTACAATGTTCCGCGTATTCACCGGGACGTACTCGTTCTTTTCATCCCTCGGCAATTCTTATCTCATTCCCTCGACAAATGCCGGCTACCTTGAAAATCTTTTTTTTTCTGTTGATGACGCTTGCGCGGTTTTATTCAAGAAGCCGCGAGAGCGCAGGATAACGTTGGAGTATCTTTGAAATTGGCTCAAAGAGAAAATCCGAGGTTGAAGAAGATAAGAGACTTGAATAATTCTACGGACACGTTTAGGTGAGTAGGTAGGTAGGTGAGTAAGATATTTCTTTGAAGCTGGCTCGCGAAATGCTCTGAAGAATATGTGCTCAAAGTCCTGAGGAGGAAAGAGACGTTTTCACGTCACCGTAATCTCATATCAGAAAGTTTTCTTTATACCACCCGAGGGTTTTGTGCAAGCATTGATATTCCGTCCCTTGTTATCAGCGGGAAATGAGACCGTAAAAATACCGTGATGCAGTTGATGAGAATTTTCCTTTTCCATCTGTCCCTTTCTATGCTCCTTCATCACCAAGGAAATAGAACTTATTCCACTTTTTTTTTGAAGTTCATCAAGTACTACTGTGGAAATCTCGTTAGACTGCGTCCGGAACTGTGTACGACGGTGAACGAGGAGAGCAGAGAAATTAGAAAGATCCTCCGGATTGACGGTGGTAGGAAAAAGTATTGGACGAAGAACGAACGAACCGTGATAATGAGAGACCCCGGAATGGCCGTAGGCAAAAACGAGGGTAGGAATACACTTGGTAATGGAATTTGAAAGTCACTACCACGAAATCTCAATATAATTCCAGGTGCTGCAATTGCACACTGGGGACCGAGTCTGAGAGTCTAATTGAACGACGGGAAGATGATGATTCATGTAGATTTTTCATTAATTAAAGATGAGACGTGGAATAGAAGGGGATAAGTTTTTTGTTTGTAATTCGCTGGATTTCTACCGCATTTTAATTTTTCAGATAGAGCATAGATTTTTGTATGTGGCTAAGGTGCGGTGCGAATAGTTTTCAATGTTTGCTCGGTCAATCCCGACGGACACGGCCAGTTTCCGCTTGCCCGTGGCTGGGTGAAGTGTCAATATTTGCTCTTAGGCGCAAAGTAAACGATACTTTTTTTCCACGCATTTCCCAATAGCGCCGATTTCTAATTCAGAACTACAACGGACACTTCGTAAATTAACTGTCGCAGGGCATATTGAATAAATAGAATTAAAAAAAAAAACTTTGCTGAAGAGATGTGCACGGTATTTACACCGCCCAGTATATTTCAACGGCAAAGGCTTCTCATTTTCCGACGTCCAGTATGAAAAAATCAATAGCATACTAAACATACTAAGTTGGGCACTTCTCTGTGATTTCTTGTTCTAATTCCTTGTGCTACACTCCGCTAATCACTTGGTGAAAATAGCTTTTGCGTTTGATATTTGTGAATTTCGTAATATAATTAGATGTCAGAAGAACCAAAATAAGTTCGTGAGAATGAATAAATCATGTCAAATTTTTTTTTACTCGACTCGTTTGTGTGGAATTAAACCCCTGTGAGACCAAATCGAGACTCTTTTCCATGTATATAAAGTATGGCTTGACAACGTATTTCAGATTTAAAAAAGAAACGACGCAAGAATAATGTTTTTTCGAATAAATGTCGAAAGTTTTTCCATAATAAAATTTTTTGAAGCATGTGAAAATGTATTTCCCCATTTAGCCACGGCTGGTTCGTAATAAAGACCGTAACGCAGTTATCCGGCTACGCGCAGCAGCTGGGTCAAACGTCAATGTTTGCTTCCACGCGCAGGGTTTACGATACGTTTTTGTGCCGAGTTTTTTCAGAGTACAGGCTACGAATTCGGAACTTTGGCGATTACTATGTAAATGGAGTGCCGCAGGAAATATTCAAAAATATATACAAAAAAAAATGTAAAAAAAATCGTATCAAGGATTATTTCGAACTTCAAATTATCATACCCTCCGACTTATGCTCAGAAAATAGATAATAGAATAAAATAGTGATATCAACGTCGATATCAAAAGAGCATACCTTGTTTTTCCAGTCGGCCGTTGTAGTTCGATCATTGAATTGTTTTTCATCCATCATTACGAACATGCGATGTCGAATGGAAGCACAACATTGGCTTGCGCGATTCCATTATTTTCGTATGTTATATGATCCGATTTGAATAGAGTTGTCTGAGTGAATACATTCTATGGTCCATATCCGATTCACTTCCATCCTCGATGGTATCGAACAGCGGCAAACAATCGGCTTTACAGATTACATCCACGTGGAATGAATATACCATCCTGACGCACGAAGAGATTTCTCCTGGTATAACTGTAAACAATGAAAAAAAGCACAAATAGAACCCATGTAAAGACGATATTTTGTAATCGATGAGATCTCCAGAAAGAGAACCAGAATCAGGGTTAAGGTGAGGAGAGGAGTACATAATATATAATAAAAAATGCGCAAGACATTCGGGAACATTTACAGAAAATTTTTGGAATAGTCAAGACCATGTAATAAAGATAAAAAATAAAACAAATTTCAACCCCTCATATATGGGAGGACTTTTACTCTTCGATGCTAAGGTCTTTTGCTCATAACGATAATATTAACGTGTCGTGAAATTTTTTTTGTTCTATCAAAGGAACGACGTTTCTCTATCATTTTTTACAGCATTTTTTCAGTATTTTTTTATAGAAAAGCCGATCATTAAAAGGTCACGACTGATGAAATCATCCCGGATATGTATTTGCGTCACCTGCACATGAGGGGTTGAAAATTATTCGAAAAAGCTGAATTTAAACGAAAAAAAAAAATTGCGAGAAAAATTTGTATCGGAAAAAAAATTGTCAATTTTTCCCAATGTCACAGTTCGATCGAAAATGGTTGCAAATCTACAACCAGAAAAAAATCAGAAGCGGTTATAAAATCATTATTTAGCGAATGTTGTAATAAACAAATTTTGGAAAATCAATTCGGTAATAATGGTTTCATAAAGAATTTCAAAGTTTACCAAAGAATCTCAAAGTTTACCAAAGAATCTCAAAGTTTACCGAAGATTTTCAAATTACAAAATATTGTTAAACAAAGAATTTCAATGAAATTCGAATTACTCGGTACTTACGAGTACGCGGCCGCTCTTCCGTCGTCTCTTCACTCGCCGGAACGTGCTCGACAGAATGTACAGAAAGGAGATTCTCGTTACCGTTCGTTTACCTTTACCGGTTTAATTTCCCTCAGCACGACGACGACCCTCGAGATAATTGACTTTGCTAACGCTATATCCGAGTGCGATTGCCTGAAATCACTCGCGACGTTCTGTACGCAAGCTTATCTCGGCTCCAAGTTAACTTCGCGCGATGGAGTGAATTAATCTTGGATTCTGTGGACTCGCAAAGTTTTGTCACTTGAAAACTCAATTTTCACTGTGAGGGAACTGTTCGAATATCGCTGATGAATTATATATAAATTTCATTTATCTACTCTTCCCTTTCAATGGCGCGCGATCTCGATCTGGGAATACGGTTAAACATTCTACATTCGTGTTGAATATACTCGATTAGATTTCACAACGTTGGCGACACTGTTTGTTTGCGGCGATAAGCACGACTTGCAAGGAGTTATTCTTTCTCGGCTAAAATCGCCCACCCCGCTCGTGATCCTTTCATAATAATTTATCTTCATTATCCCCTTTTCATTAACGTGCTTCCCGCACGAAATCGCATCTTTTTAAACAGACACCTACGTGGAGAATCCGCCCACGTTCGAATAATATAGACACAGAGTGGGTCGGTGCTGTGCTTGCCGTGAACTACCGGCATGCGTTCTTCTTCACAAAGACTATTCATTTGCCTCGCCGAGCTCGTTCGGACACTTCCGAGTATCCGACGAGTGGAGGCGTCGAAAAACATTGAATTACCGGGAGATGATTCAAACTCATGGTTATAATCACGAGCCATTGCGATTAATGTTTTCTTGCGTCGCCCGTACCTTAAAATATTCAACATTTTTTTCCCTCGACATTTTTTGTCATTACTCGAAATTCAGTGACCGAGTGAAGGACAAAAAATTGAGAGATACTAAATGAAATTTCCGCGTTGTAACATGCGGTGTGGATGAAAAGGTTCTATGTTTTTGTGAAAGCCGCAAAGTTCGCCGACGAGAATTGGCCAGCTGAAAATTTCGACGAATAAAAGCTTTTGTCTCGAAGCACGATTTTTCTGCTTTATTCTTGCGGTACGGAACTGCATTGAATTTAACCGTTATTCAAGTCCGATAGTCAAAAGGAATTGCGCAAGAGAGTAATTATTACGATTGACGGGGCCGCGAGACGTGAGAATATGGAAAATAAACGCTACGTACTGAAAATATCGTTGAGTTCACGATACTTCGTGATACATACCTTTATCGTTTGCTCGAGTATCGCCGTGTGTGCGAAAAATTGCGTCGTACTTACAGGAGCTGACATTCAACGAGACCGGCGTCCGCTGCCACACTGAACTCGATACCGCATCGAACGAGAACAATACGTCGGCGAATGAATCGCTGTACTCGTCGACTTCTCTGCGGGTTTGGACCGGCACTGAGGAGTCGACAGTCGGGCCGCGTGCGACCGGCAAAGATGGCGTCGATCTGTCCCTCGCGAACGCGCCGGCAAACGCTCGCGACCGTTGGTGCGATCGCAGTGACGCCGTGCGGCGAGTACGCGCACTACGGCTCCGGCGTCGGGGTCAGTGGATCGCGTCGGGGAGACGCGCGCGCACGCACCCCGGTATTCTCGCAGTATTCTCGCGCTTCCGTCAATAAAACTTTAATTCACTCGTCCAATAGAAGCGTTCAATTTGTCTCATTCGAGCTTAACATCTGATTAAAGTATGCGAGTGACTCAGTACTATCGTAAAAGTTCGTCGCGTTTACGCGTCGCCCGGCAAACGCTCGCGACCGCTGGTGCGATCGCAGTGACGCCGCGCAGAGAGTACCCGAACTACGGCTCCGGCGTCAGGGTCAGTGGATCGCGTCGGGGAGACGCGCGCGCACGGACCCCGGTATTCTCGCGCTACGCGCTCGTCTCGCGCTTCCGTCAATCAAACTTTCATTTGTTCGTCCAATAGAAGCGTTCAATTTGTTTCATTCGAGTTTAACATCTTATTAAAGTATGCGAGTGACTCGGTATTGTCGTAAAAGTTCGTCGCGGGTTTGCGTCGCCCGGCAACGCTCGCGACGTTGGTGCGATCGCAGTGACGCCGCGCAGAGAGTACCCGAACTACGGCTCCGGCGTCGGGGTCAGTGGATCGCGTCGGGGAGACGCGCGCGCACGGACCCCGGTATTCTCGCGGTATTCTCGCGCTACGCGCTCGTCTCGCGCTTCCGTCAATAAAACTTTCATTCGCTCGTCCAATAGAAGCGTTCAATGTGTGTTATTCGAGTTTAACATCTGATTAAAGTATTCGAGTGACTCGGTATTGTCGTAAAAATTCGTCGCGTGTTCGCGCCGCCCGACAACGCTCGCGAGCGTTGGTGTGATCGCAGTGACGCCGCGCGGCGAGTACCCGAACTACGGCTCCGGCGTCGGGGTCAGTGGATCGCGTCGGGGAGACGAGCGTGCACGGACCCCGGTATTCTCGCGCTCCGCACTCGTCTCGCGCTTCTGTCAATAAAACTTTCATTCGCTCGTCCAATAGAAGCGTTAAATTTGTTTCATTCGAGTTTAACATTTGATTAAAGTATGCGAGTGACTCGGTATTGTCGTAAAAGTTTGTCGCGTGTTCGCGTCGCGCGGCAACGGTCGCGATTCTTTCGCCCTTATTTACACGTGCGCTCATAAGATTCTCGTGTGATAAAAATTCTACTATGCATCGAATCCGCGTGCGCTTCGCGATTGTTAAAATTTTGTTCAGTGTTTGCGAATAGTGCAGTGACGGAATATGCGGACCTTTCGATGCTTGGATCGGCTGCTCTCGGGACATCGCTTGGCAGCGGTGAGTTTTTGATACACCTTAGTTCTTTTTCGTCTCGAACTGTCGGCGTATACACGAATAATGTCGTACATTCCGACAATTATATATAAGCGGTTCGGTAAATCTGAACAGAATGAAATGAAACATTGAAGCTTGGTTTGCATTCGTCTTGCGCGAGATCGAAAAAAAGAATCCCGCGTTAATATCAACAGTTGGCGTGAGTTTTCATCCCGTCATAACGACCAGTAGAAAATGTTTAAGCGTTCCAACTAGAATTTTTAAAAAATCCTATGGCGGCTTATCAGTCCTATCACTATCTTCGTGCGCCTATTTTTTCTCGATACACAATAATTCGAGATCGTGAAATCGGTTAATCGTCGTATTTTATATGAAACGACATTCGATTCTCGTTAAATCGAATTTTCATGCTCGAATGCAAAATCACGCAACGTTAGCTCGGAACTCTCGTACATTAGGTTTCTATCGCGCTCGTCTTCATGATGCGATGCATCAACCGAAAAGCTTATCCAACTCGTATCCGAAAAGGCTAAGCAAACCCGCGGCTGTCGTTCTCGTGCGAGAGATGAAGCCGTCGCTGACCCGCGTGTTTGTGAACGACGGAGTTTTACACTTCTCGGAAGCGCGGTCGCAAACCCTACGGCGTGCAGTTTGGACAAACGCCACCTTCGATGAATTCCTACGCTATCCGCGTTTCGTGTAACTAGCGGCTTCCGCGAAATACAACATTGACGCACTGCTGCGGCAAATGACAACGTGTAAAATGTATTCACGTTGTATATTCTGAAATGCACAAATATTCTAATTACTAGGAATGAACCCTCTAATTACTAATCTCTGTCGTTCTCACATGTCGACAAATGATTTTCATCTCATTCCAAATTTCTTGCACCAAACATTATCGTACAGCCCTCGATCACGAATTTACTGCGGTATACATTTTTTAATTTCATTATCAATGTGTAGTTGAATTATACATTTTGTTTAGAAATTTCGTGTACAAATTCGTTTCGGAGCGCGATTTTTGAAATTCAGCCAAACCGATTTTTTTCGCACGAATGCAATTTTACAGCGATGACTTCGCGTCGCGGTGAAAAATACAAGCATAACTTTCGCGGCAGTGCATTTTTTTGATTTTCCAGCGTTTTTTCGAGGATTAGAGATAATTTTTTTGCTCGGCTTAATTTTGCTAAAAAAGAAAAGCTTCGAGCTGTCTCGACGTTAATATCCGAAAGCTAGAATTCTGTGATGAATTCCCCTCTGATATCACGTGGCAATAGTTGTCGTAGCGAACGCCACGCGTTATGAGAGATGTGAAGCCGCACTCGAGCGTCGCCGAGGGAGTAGCGAGGTCGGTGTATGATCAGCCCCTCGCACATTCGTATAAAACTTTTCAGTTTGCTTGGAACATCGCGGATGCGAAACGTCGGGCACGTAGGAAATTTCAATTCCCAAAGCAACGAACGTGCGCCACGGCGAAAATGTCCCGCAAGACGAAAGTAACATAAGTATACAAACAGAAGTCCAATGTGCACACGCGACATTCTATCCTGTAAAGAGGTGATCGGGGTCAAGTGCGTCGTTTCCGTTTTTCCCTATTCAGCTTCCGATAAAAAAGCCAAGGATTTTTCTTTAAGGGCATTAAAGATACTGCAAAAAAAAAACAAATAAAGTTTAAATAAAAATCTAACAATTGTTACAAGCTTTGAGAAGCTCTGACAACGGTCGCGAATCATAAATATAGTGATAGTCGAAAATATAATTTTCCTTCCGAATTTTGATATTTTTTTTGTTAGTTTTGAGATATTCGATTTTTTTAGTTTTATAGATTTTTTTTATTTATTTTTTGTTTCGGGTTTTATTAGATTCAAACAAATCTACTTGCACCGAGTTTTGTCTGGGTGTGAATTTAAGATCCCACGTTCGAAAGCGTTTAAATGATCTAGTCTAAAATTTCTGAATAGTGGTTTGTTGATTCACGGATATGGTCAGTTTAATCGGTGGGAAGGTCCAATGGAGTTACTCACAGACATTCTTCTGTTTACAAAATCTCGGAATACGTGTAACGAGCGACGCGATACATTACGCCCCGGGCACATGTAACCGTTCTCACAGTTCTGGATGGTCAAGCACCAGTGCACAAGGCTAGGAGGATTCCCCTTCGCAAGTTTAAGCTTCTAAGTTTGAAAGTGGAATATATATCGAAGCCCTCGGGGCCCTTAGTCTCAGTGGTCAACTACCGCTCGTATTGGAATGGGAACAAACTAGTTTCGAACGGACATTCGTATTTATTTTCAACTATACCTATATTGACGAAAGACCCACGTGTTTGAAGTTTCCCACCAATTTAACATTTATCATTCACAGAATACAATTTAAAGAAAACCTTTTTTTATATAGTGTTTAAATTGCTTGTGGCAATTGAAGAGAAAAATTATAGACAAATGCATCCAACAACGAGAGATCGCTCTTTGTTTATAAAATTATGCTGTAATTTTTTTTACATGTTGTCTTTCACCGCTCGTTGAAGGATTATTAAGGCTGTAATCAGTTTCTGTTACATGCTCAAAAAATATGGCTGAATTTTTTTTAATTCCAAAAGCAATCGCCGCTGAAATTGAGCATCGACGTTAGTTCGATTCGATACTCGAGATGCCAATTGCATCGTTCTCTGGGCTTCAGCGTTGAAATTTTCAGCATAGGTAGACTGCAAAAGAACCGATAAAATCCGCGGTATTTGTGTCGTAGCCTTTTTTCCGGATCCTTTTGAGACAACTTCCCAAGTACCTCGTATAGTGAACCCACCCACTATATCTCGTGTTATCCTCGTTCCGCCTCGACCGCCGGCTGCACCGCGCGCTTACAACGAGAAATCCGCGTTGACCCGACGAAAGGGATAAAAAAATAAAGGGTGAAAGAAAAAGGAGGGACAAAGAAGGGGAAATACAGAAAAGAGATGTGTACATGCGGCGGTTTGAGGAGCGATATAAAAACTTGTGAAGTGGTTAAAGGACGGACTCGGTTCTTGCGAGAGGCATTAACCGTCTGTCGCCTCCCCCCCGGAGAATATCGGAAGGTTAACGGTTCGGATATGTGCGGCGATCGTCGCCCCGTACGTCACACTTTGAGGAGAATGTCCGGGCTCTCGCCGCGTTCGCTCGAGGGTTCGCACTGTAAGAAAGTCTATAGACAGGATATAGATATATATATTTCCGTGGTTAACACACACGATCGAACGCTCGGGGGGATGAAGCGACGGAGGTTTCGCACGCGATCCGTCGTGAAAACGCAATACCCCTCCGCGTTTCGTTTTTATGGCGGGAGATATATTCCTCGTTATGGGGTCGAATGTCAGCCGGGAGGCAACACAATATCCACCGACGTCTCGCGCGACGCATCAGCCAGCTGCATCGGTTAAGTTTCTCGCTTGACACCCGGAAGATCGACCGAGTAGTTGATGCAGAAAGGAAAAATAAAAAAGCGCAGTAAGGAAAAATAAAAAAAAGGAAACGATAAACGAAAGTGCCGAAGGTTAAAGAAAAATCAGGTCGCGCCAGGATCGAGAGCATAATCCGAGGTACTTTTTTGCGAATAAAAAAAAGTTGTGAATATGAAAAGGAAACCGAATTCCAAAGGAACGAGGGTGAAAAAATGGAAGGTGTTAAAAAACGTGAGCTCGGGCGGAAGAGAAAACTGCCGGCAAAGAACGCATTGACGGTAGCGACCAGAGGTCGTTTTGCTTCGCTATTCATGACTCGATATTCGAGGTGCCGCTTCGACGTCCGGCTTGACCCCTCGGCCCTTCTCGTCGCCGCAAAAATTGGTGATTTTTTTTTATTCTTCGACACTGCGAAACCACGCTCGCTCGAACGACCGCGATGACGTTCGTTCGAAGGTGATAAAACAAAAAGTTATAGCGAATTTTTTTATTTTTTTTTAAGGCCCAAATGTGGCCAAAAACCAGAAAAAATACTTGCACCGGATCAATAGTTGCGGAGATTTAATAATAATAATAATACATCATAATTGCGATCACAAGCGCGATGCTAATTTATTCAAGATGCAAAGTGGATAAACGCAAAGGCGGATTAAATGTAAAACGAGTCAAGCACACGTCAGAAAATCGGGGGGATAAAAATAATAAATTATTATTATTATGTAATTATTTTCATGATTTATTTGCATTTTCCGTAATAATATATATTTAGAATGTAACCTTTCGCAACGACGTTATCTTTTTTTTTTTACTTTAAAGCCGAACCATTGAAAAAGAAGAGCTATACCGAATTGAGTACACGAGTATAGCCCGTTCGTGTGGATCGGAGTTGAAAATCGTAATCCGTTCGTAAGTAGCGGTGGAAAGTTTTCTCTCGGATCAAAGACGTCCACGAGGATCAAGATGAGAGCTAATAGCGAGAGTTCATAAAGGATGTAGCGTCCGTTTAATGCCTGCGCTATCCAACGGCTATACCGGAAGGGCTCTCTCATGCCGTCCGCGAGGGTATATCCGACTAAATGCCCCATTCGCGATAACGGGGCTAAATCCTCGGTAACGGTTAGGGTACCCTTCACGGAGAGTTACCGTGACACGAGATCTTCACGGAACTACTTTCTTTCACTGTTATTTTCCTCACGGACCGTGTCATCGTTTTTTTTTTGTTTCATTGTACTCCCACCTCGGAAGTACCTTCATTAATCGAAGCCCTGATTATTCTTATTTTATTGGTTTCTCGTAACGCTTCACAATTTACACAGGTATTTCAATGTGAACTTTCGTATTTTCCTTTTTTACTTCAAATTTTTCAATCTGTTAAAGGCTCTTCTCGGAAAAGCCCGGAATCCCTTTCATCATTTCGAGCCCTGATTATTTTTATTTTATTAGTTTTTCATTACGCTTCGGAATTTACGCAGATATTTCAATAGGACTTTTTTTTCTTTTTCATAAAATTTTTCATCTGCTCTTAAGGCTATTCGCCCTATGACAATTGTTTGTATGTTGAGTATTGTTCGTTCGATAGTTTAATTGAATTCCACCGATGGAATGTGCGAAGTTCGATTTTGTCTTGTGTAGCGCCCTTCGGCGACCGGAATTCCCGCTATGGTACTTGACCTTTTCCTCTTAATGACGACCGGAGCCTGCCTGACGGTAGCGAAGGTTTTTCTTGGCCCTTCGTATCACATCGAGCTCCTCTCATCTGGAATCGTACATTGCCCCGGAGGAATGGCGGAATGAAAAAAAAAGCGTGCGGGAAAGCAAGAGCAAATGCATTGTGGGGGGAGGAGGGGGACGCCACGTGCTGCCAGCTTAATCGATGACTTCCCGGTGAACTGAGTAGCTAGCGTTGCCGTTCGGCAATTCCGACGCTGAGCTTTCCATTTGAACGGATGCGAGCTTTGCCTCTGTCGATATTATTATTCTAGCCTGGCGGCATCAGAAGCGAATCCTTGAGGAATGAACCCTCGAGAAAGCAACCCCGGATGCTTCCCCGGCTCTATAATTGCCATAGCGACAGCGGGGTCGCCGGTGCTATCATCTATAGAGACTCGAATATATCCCACCAAAACTCAACCAACCGTGTTTCATTGCGGGAGAGTAGCGAGGCAGTGATTTTGTTTCTTCTTTCGTTCACTCGAGAAGATTTTTCTAAGAAGATTCGGTGGTTAGTTTGAAGGAAATGTATTTATTATCTCGAATTAAATTGCAAATCCGTTACATTAATTCGAGCTCATCGTCGTCGTTTATTTAATTGAAACGCCAATTCACATTTGTTAATTCCTCTTGCGAAAATTTTTCATAAAACTACTCCACGTTTTGTACCCACTTTGTTTGAAAATACGCCGAAGCCTCCTTAATGGGGAACATCGATGCATGCACTAATGGCTCGGTCGACATTGATGCATCCGCGAGCTCCATCGCGATGGGCTCCGGGGTTATTTCATTACTCCGGAAATTACGGCGACAGCGTAAATGGCTTTCGGTAATGTAACTCATTAAAAATGTGTAGAAAACTTTGCAGCCGATCGTAACGAATAACTCCTCAAAGGGTACTACGATGCCATTCCATCGAGTTTGTATACAATTTTATCCCAACCGATCAGAGCACTACTCGAGATAATTTTTTTCCATCAAATCGATATTCGAATTTCGCACCGGTGTTTGTTCCACCGCATTTCCCAATTATTCATCGGAACGCTAGAACCCATATGGTATGCTCTATTTTCTTCCTCGAAAAAAAATCTCCAATATCTCGCCTCTATTAAATTTTCACGCTCTGATTTGTATTCATGTCATGATTTCGCAAAATCGCTATATTCGAATCTTTTTTTTTTACGACACGGAAGGTCCCGAAACACATCGACAAAGAAATTTTCGAGTGAGAAGATTTTAGGGGTAGCGAGTTAGGTTCGCGTTGATGGAAGCGAGTGAGTAATGAGTAAAACGGATAAGCTTTGCATGAATATCTCGAGCGGCTTTACATTGGGGTGTACATTCGGACTAGACGAAGAAGTTGGCCAATCGGTGGGTCGGAGTTCGGAGAAACAATCATTAGTTCGGAGTCTCGCACGGTGCATCGCGCGATTGGTATGGAACAGGATCAAAGATAAAGCTAATCTTCTATAATCCTTTTGGCACTGCGAAAGCTCTGTAGCTCAGATGTTGGTATTTGATAACCGAGAACCATTACTAAACATCCAATTATCCGCGGTTCCACTGATCCTGTTCGGTTCCACGTATATCCCTGCGGGTTATCATATGTGTAGCTTAGAATGCAATATTCTACGAACAATATCGTCCTTTGTAAATATATTAAGTACCTATATTCACACATAGCCAGTATAGTATAAGCGCGCGACGCACGGGAGCGGCAAGAAAGTTGGAAACTCTTTCACGTGTTTTCACGTGAAGAGCTCTTGTAAAAGTATTGCGTTACTCTCATTCGCTCGCGCCGTTGGTACTTTCCAACCAATTTGCGAATCGATATAGGCGAAACCCCACTCGACAATCTGACATCTAAACGGGGCACTTAAATTGTCGTTTGCTTAAACGACCCGGGTAAAACGAGTGGTACAAGAAGCAGAAAAAAAGAGTAAAGCGAGGCGGACAGAAAAAAAGGAAATTGAAGTTTTCAAGTTCGAAGGAGAAACCTAAGAAGTCGTTGCGACGTACTGGATGAAGTTTCAACGGTCGCTCATGCCACGAATCTTTTTTATCCAATTCTCAAATTAAGAATAAAAATCTAATAATCAACGAATTTAACGGTAACCGAGATAAATTAACATCGTGTTCTCTTTTTTTATGCAATAATTTTCAATATTCAGGATATTGGCAAATCCTTATAGAATTCATTCCATCGCGTGTTTATATCTGGCACAAATTGTGAAAATGATTATTTATTCGGCAAACATTTAATAAGATTTAATTAACTTTGTTAATAATTAACGAACATCCGATCATCAGTAAAGAGTACGGGATATCACTCCCTCGTTTAATTTATCAATAAACCAGGAAGCATCATTATGGAGACCTAACACTCCGAGTAATCGATTTTAATAAAGCGAATGGATAAATAACGCTCGCCGAGTTGATATTGATCTTCCGGTCGGAAATAAAATCCTATCGACAATTCGGCCCCGTTCCGAGGGATGGAATGAGTAATGAAACATAATAAAACATTCCCGTTCCGGTGGAGCATCAAGCAGTGGCATTCCCGATAGGTCACATGTTTTCCGTTCGTTCGGCTCTCGACAATATTATCCGCAGTTATTGGCGAATCGTTCGTTTCGCATAGCGAACAGAACTGTTGATAAAACTCCGATCGTCCGTGGTCATTTCCAAATAATAAAAACGATCCGATATATTCAATTCCATTCCGGTACTCTGCGTTAGGTTCAACTGGAAAAAATAAAAAAGTCTCGAACATCCAGTCTTCGACAATTCCGCTGGTATGACGAGAATCGGTTTTTTTATTTTTTCAATAGCACGAGTCAGTTTGTAAATTTATCATCGCATCATTCACTCGGAAGCGCCCACGCAATATAGCCTTTTTTTTTCGTTATATTTTATTCAACCATTTTTTTCCAAAAAATCACTGTATATGTAACTAATATTTTTCTACACGATATATCGATCTTATATTCTGGTCATCATCAAATTCGGGTTGAAACATAAAGATCGGTTATGACAGATTTGCATGCGTTACGAGCTATTATTCCATGCACAGGTATATCGCGTGAATACTCAGTCTGTTGCAGATCAGCGGCGACTCTTTTTACGGCGATAAAGTTGAATTATAAAGCGTCTCTTTTTTTTTCGTTGTACGACAAGCGCCGATATGGGAAGTAGGGCACTTTGTTATTTTTTAATCAATTTACCGATGAAAGTTTAATCGAATTTCGGTGTGCGTACGAGAAACGTCAATCTCCGGCATTTGCGTTTCAGCTACGCGTATCGCGATACAGTTTTTTTTTGTCTCCATTTTTCGATCGAAAAATACACGCTCAATCCGTCACATATGCGACGATGGGTTACTTTCAGAAACCTTTCAGAGTGACTATACGGTAAAAAAATGTAAACTAATTGTTGACAAATTCAAGCGTTTGCTACGGCAAAAACGCGTTAAAACGTCGACGGCAGGCGCGCGCGAGAGTCTAACGCGTTGTCACGAAAGTGCCGAAGAGTGATATTTTTCTGAATTTATACAGCGTTAAAGAATGATAAAAATAAAACCGATCGGCCCACATGGGAAATTTTGACGAAACATCGTTATATCCGTCCTTTTAGCAAAATGAAAATTTCTCAACGCTCGCGTGAGCCAGCGACGTTTTATGCGATTTTTTTTTTTTCGACACGGTTCATCCGTCCCTGTGTCGCAGCTGCGAGACGTTTTTCAGGCGCTCTGACGATTTGAACTTTCGACGACGATTTAGTTTGCTTCGCGTAGCCGTGCGTCACTCTCCGTCGCGCCCTCCCTCCCCGTCAGCGCGACTCCCGTCTCGACTAGTAATATGGAGACATCAATATTTACGGCATCGTAAAACGTCAAGTCTATTTAATTTTACGTCCTGCACCGTAAACGATCTCGACGTGACTGACCGCTCCTCGCGCGACTGCTCGTGTGTCCCTTCGTGTAGGGTCGCTTCGCCGGCTTCGTCGACGTGAACAACTCTAAAAAAAGAAAACGGAGACGACGACGACGACGGCATCTGAGATTTATCGGAGAAAAATGAGGCAACTTATGGAAGTAGTGAAACGAAACATGGCTGGAATACGTAATAGTACCTTACAGTGTGGAAAAAATTTATCTCACGAGTGTGAGGTTGCAGCACGAGACGAAGGCGAACCTTGTAATCGCACCCTTTGCGTGCGTGAAACCGTGTTTCTCGCACCGAGCGAAATAATAGTACATTACGATGAGAGTGCGAAAAAACGTCTACTGACGAGTGTGAGGCTGCAGTACGGGCCGGAGGGGAGTGTTTAATTACGCGATTTGAGAAATAGCTTTTCCGTTGAGTTTCGTAGAAAATTTAATTTGACTAGGGTCCAGCAGGGCTCGCGTGTTAAGCGCGCTCGCGTTTTTTCCGCCTGCATTAGGAAGATTCTTCACTGCTGCCGCAACTCCCCCTTCCTCTGTTCTCAGTCTCTTATAAGTCCCTGAGACTCATATTAATATAGATTATTCATCAGAACCGAACTTTACTCTGAGGAGCGTACGATATTCTCTGTCCTACCTAGGTTTCTGTCAGTGTGGAAGATTTCCGACGGAGCGGAAATATACCACTTAGAACGAATGTGTGAAGGAAAAAACTCGATAACGCCATTGAAAAAAAAGGGATCGTTTTTGAAACTTTTTCTCAGAGTTTTGGTTTCGACTATCGCCCAAAAACAGTTCGTCTCAAAAAATTATTCGAAAAAAATTTGTTGCACTTCTATTTGAGGGAGGAGGAAATATTTTATGCAAGGAAATTACTACAATGCAGGCGACTGAGCGCGTCTGGCAATAATAGTTTCGATATAAAAATCTCGCAAGTCGATGTTATTTCGAAAGAAAACTTTATAGCAAGCGCGAGGAGATCGCATCGATTAATAAAATCAATAGCTGTTTCAGCAGACCGCGGCTTGTCGCAAATCTTTTTCAATTCGAATACTTAGATCGAGACCTTATTTGGCACCAAATTTCAAGAAGACCCTTCTTTGCTATCGATCGCGAGATAACTTAATAGCGAGCACAAGGAAATCGTATCTTTCGTATCAGCAATTGCGAGCGTTGGGCATCTCAGAGCCGCTCTGGCCCTGGCGGAGGCGCGTTTGGTTGGCAGCGACGGTTAGCTTCAATCACATAAGACTTTACTGTCTTTAGACGAAAAATCAAGAGAAATAAATGGAGTAAAAAGCTTTTAAAATAGAAAAAATTAAACTACTAAAAAGTTTGGAATAATTTTTTCATAACGTTCCGTGTCTCTATAATAAAACCGAAACGCAAAGTTTTAAGGAGTAAAAAAAAATGCATTATACATTTGAAACGGAAAGCAAGACAAAGTATAGTTAAATAAATATTTTTCTTTTCTTGTGAGAACTATGTACATTAAATATTTTTTATTGACAGCTTTACATACATCTGATATATATAACAACTGATTTTTTTATATTTTTCATAGTTTATCACGTTCACAAGCGCACGAGACGCTTCCATGCACTTATTAGTCAATAATATATTAATACAATTCATATTGACATCAATAATATTTGATATATCTACAAATACATACAATTCGAGATCGAAAGTGTACATACATATGAATATATGCGTATACATTTATAATAATCGACGTCCAACTTTCCCGGAAAATCTGTAAAACTAAATTATATCTACGTATTTATTATATACGATATATAACATTTACATATAGTGTACATATATATATATATCTCTATCATTAAGACACACATATTTTCTTTCTTTCGTAAATTCATCCGTCCATCTCGCGAAGAGAATGATCTAGTAAAAAATAAAAAATATTCATGAGAAAAATGTTCAATTATCCTTATGGTAGTTGACGACAATCTCGTCCTCGTTCGACAAGTTTAAGACTTAAACGCAATGATTGTCATAATTATGCGAATTTTTATTACAATTTCAAAAATTCACGTAAATACGATTAACATTTCCAAGACGTCTTACTCTTGTTCGCAAATAACGACATAGCCGCCCATCCAGCATAAAAATATTGCAACATTTTGCATTTGCATTAACATTTTTTCTCTAGATTCTCTTCGCACTATTATCGCCGATAATCGTGCGGAAGAGGCAGGGGGCTCATGTGCCACGATCCGTCCGATTGTCGTACGTATAATTCCAACGCATTTACCTCGCGCCTGACACATAGAAATATAATACTCGCTACTGCTATTCCGATGAGTATTCTATCGCCTGATTTACCATACAAATATATATACCAAACGGACGTGGTCCACACAATGCTCGCGTATGCGAGTCGGAAATTGGCATTTATTTGCCGTCATATCAACCGGAAATATCGAATTCGGACAGTAATTAGTAAATATGTTCTATACAACCTACACATATACATATCATGTATACACATTTTATTTGTATTATAACAATTCGTAAAATAATACCGAGAGGCTGTAATATATATATATTTTTTTTAATTACGCTGCGATACTTACGTCTATTTACAATACATAAATGTATATGTTTTTATTTCAATTATTATATCACACAATTTTCTCTATTTACACATTTACCATCCAGAAATGAGGACATTTTTATATTTTTCTTTTGTGAATTCATATCGGATAAATGTGGTAGAAGACGGTCAGGTAATGGGCTTGATTGGGGTCTTAATCGATACACTTGTTTTCGATGGGTAGTTAATAGTTTGCCTTATATCTGTATTATTTTACGGCTAAAGATGGTCACGAGACACTTATTGACGACGGTGGGAAGCGGAACGAGATTTTTTTTCCCTCTTACTTGGGAACCGTCGGTCTTCCGCGTTCTTAAAGTATAAGCCGCGCGTATCCGACTTCCGGGGCTTTCACAGCACTCGCATAATACGCGTGGGACGGCAGAAAAGCACCCTCTGGACATACTTTGGCGCTTTCAAAAGCTGACTTACGCCATGATCGCACGAAAATAAACCGTTCGATCTTCGAAACGTTCGAGTTTCAATTTCCTTTCGTTTCTTATTTTCGATCCCTCTTTCGCACCACAAAGAGCGTCGAACTTCAAGGATGCCTTTGCATGTTCCTTTCAACGCAGCGAACACCGGAGTTACCGGAGCCGCTTGTATCATTGCGATGATCAACGAGGGCGGGAAGTTTGTACTCATCATTTCCGTGCCTATATAGTTATCATGTTTTCGAAATTAATAACACAGCCATTACATTTTTCTGACTTCGAATACTTTACATATAGCACAATCTAGTGAAACTGCGTCCAGCCCATGAAAGGGTCACGGAGGAACTCAGCAAATCGCAGGGTAAAATGCTTCTGTGCGCTATGGGTCGCGAGCAATTCGAGGTGAAACTAAAAACAAATCGTAATATTTCAAAAAGACGGGAATTTTTATGCAACGAAGAATTTCATGTTAATCACGGCATATAATGAACCTTTCTCGAGGATAATGAAGGACTTCGTCGTAATGAAGACACTTAATGAACTCTTGTTGAGGGTAATGAAGACATGTAATGAACCTTTGTTGCGCCGTGGTTTCATCAGTATCGTTTGAAGACCATCACATAGAGGGCATATATTAAATTCAATATGGCCACTACTTCCTTGAAGTAAAATCCCAAGCTGATATGATTTTCGAGCATAAATGCAAAATTGCTTCGATTTTAACTTTCCTCATCTTCAAACGTAGTTTCCTGATGTTATCATAACGAAAATAAAAAGGAAACGATGTAAGGAAAACCAAATTTTGTGTTTTGGATTTATAAATTATATTTTGCCTTTTTTAACCGTTACCCTTACTTGTGAATTTCGCATTTCACATCTATCCGGAATTATTTTCTATTCTTCGAAACGGGTTCGAGACTTTTCAGTCGAAGAGCGGCCGACAATGCCTCAGAATGCAGCACTGTCTTCGGACGGCTCGAATGTCGCCGTATCGGTGCAGAATTCCGGTAGGACTCGCGAGAATTCTAAGAAAGAAATCGCGAAGAACACCTTGAGGTATACTCGAAGACGATATCATTCGATTCGAAGAGCCGGGAAGTCGTGTGCTGCACCAGCTGAGCTTTAGCACTCGAGAAATAGTGAACCGTGACTATCTCTCTGCATTTCGTACTGTACATAGGAATGTATATCTATACACGCATCAGTTGAAACAGACGTTGTGGATCGAAGAAAGGTTGTGTACCGTAACCGACCCGACACTCCCACTATCGTGGTTCCGAGCTTGTACCTTTTAAAGAACACGCATTCAACGTTCCATTTCGCTCACAGGGCGCATCTGTGTGGGCGTAGCGCAAATGCATCTACCACAAGATGCACCGGTGTAGCGGACGTCTCAAAACTTGAAACTAAACACTCTTTCATAAGATTTTTGAATAGTCAAAGAAAAACAAGGATTTTTATTCGTGGCCTTTCTTTCATTATTGGTCTGGCTAATAACGTTTCTAGATTCGTAATTCCAAGATCATCGAGTAGTTCCAATTGCAGCTAAGGTGATTAAAAAAACACAAATAAAAAAGTGTACAAAACGGTCTCAAAGTTTTTGATCGATGATAATACGATAAATATTCACATCCGACGGTTCATGCGAATCTTCAAGCATAAGAATATGGTTGAGTTTTGGATATTTCGTATCGACCTGTATAAGACCTGAAGAGTAATCGATGGAACTCTCCGAGCTCGAGACCTGTGTGCAATGTGCTTGGAAACTGTGACTTCCACGACGACAATGTGGTTAAAACACAC